>JBBBDQ010002409.1:0-1425895 GCA_037127315.1 Ascarosepion bandense
CCAAAAGGTGTATATCAGGATGAAAATAGCTGATTTTGTTAATGTTCATTTGAAAAGATTTCATATTTTTCATTTGAAAAATATTGAAAATGATGATAGAAAAGGAGATTTTGACATTTTTACATAAAAAATAGTTGTTTTGGTTATTTTTCATTTAGAAATGATAATAATCACAAAAATAGCTGCTGTTTATTCATTTCAAATAATAAAATAAGCATATAAATAGCTGATTTTGATAGTTTTCTTTTGGAAAAGAATAAAATCAGGATAAAAATTGCACACTTTCATATATTTTATTTTAAAATGGAGAAAATAAAGATAACAATTGTTGATTTTTACGATTTTTTTCCAAAAGGTATATATCAGTATGAAAATATCGGATTTTGTTACTGTTCATTTGAAAAGATTTCATATTTTTCATTTGAAAAATATTGAAAATAATGATAAAAAAGGAGATTTTGACATTTTTACATAAAAAATAGTTGATTTGGATATTTTTAATTTAGAAATGATAATAATCACAAAAATAGCTGCTGTTTATTCATTTCAAATAATAAAATAAGCATATAAATAGCTGATTTTGATAGTTTTCTTTTGGAAAAGAATAAAATCAGGATAAAAATTGCACACTTTCATATATTTTATTTAAAATGGAGAAAATAAAGATAAAAATTGATGACTTTTATAAGTTTTTTTCCAAAAGGTGTATATCAGTATGAAAATAGCTGATTTTGTCAATGTTCATTTGAAAATATTTCATATTTTTCATTTGAAAAATATTGAAAATAATGATAAAAAAGGAGATTTTGACATTTTTACATAAAAAATAATTGATTTGGATATTTTTGCAATTAGAAATGATAATAATCACAAAAATAGCTGCTGTTTATTCATTTCAAATAATAAAATCAGGATATAAATAGCTGATTTTGATAGTTTTCTTTTGGAAAAGAATAAAATCAGGATAAAAATTGCACACTTTCATATATTTTATTTTAAAATGGAGAAAATAAGGATAAAAATTGCTGATTTTTATAAGTTTTTTCCAAAAGGTGTATATCAGTATGAAAATAGCTGATTTTGTCAATGTTCATTTGAAAAGATTTCATATTTTTCATTTGAAATATATTGAAAATAATGATAAAAAAGGAGATTTTGACATTTTTACATAAAAAGAATAGTTGATTTGGATATTTTTCATTTAGAAATGATAATAATCAGAAAAATAGCTGCTGTTTATTCATTTCAAATAATAAAATCAGGATATAAATAGCTGATTTTGATAGTTTTCTTTTGGAAAAGAATAAAATCAGGATAAAAATTGCAGACCTTGATATTTTTTATTTTAAAATGGAGAAAATAAGGATAAAAATTGCTGATTTTTATAAGTCTTTTTCCAAAAGGTGTATATCAGGATGAAAATAGCTGATTTTGTCAATGTTCATTTGAAAAGATTTCATATTTTTCATTTGAAAAATATTGAAAATAATGATAAAAAAGGAGATTTTGACATATTTACATACAAATAAGTTGATTTGGATATTTTTCATTTAGAAATGATAATAATCACAAAAATAGGTGCTGTTTATTCATTTCAAATAATAAAATAAGCATATAAATTGCTGATTTTGATAGTTTTCTTTTGGAAAAGAATAAAATCAGGATAAAAATTGAAGACTTTGATATTTTTTATTTTAAAATGGAGAAAATAAGTATAAAAATTGCTGATTTTTATAAGTTTTTTTCCAAAAGTGGTATATCAGGATGAAAATAGCTGATTTTGTTAATGTTCATTTGAAAAGATTTCATATTTTTCATTTGAAATATATTGAAAATAATGATAAAAAAGGAGATGTTGACATTTTTACATTAAAAAAAAAGTTGATTTGGATATTTTTCATTTAGAAATGATAATAATCACAAAAATAGCTGCTGTTTATTCATTTCAAATAATAAAATAAGAATATAAATGGC
Source organism: Ascarosepion bandense (assembly GCA_037127315.1). Lineage (NCBI taxonomy): Eukaryota > Metazoa > Mollusca > Cephalopoda > Sepiida > Sepiidae > Ascarosepion > Ascarosepion bandense. Next base: position 1,975 of record JBBBDQ010002409.1, read on the forward strand.
TGATTTTGAGAGGTTTCTTTTGGAAAATAATAAAATCAAGATACAAATTGCAGATTTTGATATTTTCTATTTTAAAATGGAGAAAATAAGGATAAAAATTGTTGATTTTTATGATTTTTTTCCAAAAGGTATATATCAGGATGAAAATAGCTGATTTTGTTAATGTTCATTTGAAAAGATTTCATATTTTTCATTTGAAAAATATTGAAAATAATGATAAAAAAGGAGATTTTGATATTTTTACATAAAAACATAGTTGATTTGGATATTTTTCATTTAGAAATGATAATAATCACAAAAATAGCTGCTGTTTATTCATTTCAAATAATAAAATAAGCATATAAATAGCTGATTTTGATAGTTTTCTTTTGGAAAAGAATAAAATCAGGATACAAATTGCAGACCTTGATATTTTTTATTTTAAAATGGAGAAAATAAGGATAAAAATTGCTGATTTTTATAAGTTTTTTTCCAAAAGGTGTATATCAGGATGAAAATAGCTGATTTTGTTAATGTTCATTTGAAAATATTTCATATTTTTCATTTGAAAAATATTGAAAATAATGATAAAAAAGGAGATTTTGACATTTTTACATAAAAATTATTTGATTTGGATATTTTTCATTTAGAAATGATAATAATCACAAAAATAGCTGCTGTTTATTCATTTCAAATAAGAAAATAAGCATATAAATTGCTGATTTTGATAGTTTTCTTTTGGAAAAGAATAAAATCAGGATAAAAATTGAAGACTTTGATATTTTTTATTTTAAAATGGAGAAAATAAGTATAAAAATTGCTGATTTTTATAAGTTTTTTTCCAAAAGTGGTATATCAGGATGAAAATAGCTGTTTTTGTTAATGTTCATTTGAAAAGATTTCATATTTTTCATTTGAAATATATTGAAAATAATGATAAAAATGGAGATGTTGACATTTTTACATTAAAAGAAAAGTTGATTTGGATATTTTTCATTTAGAAATGATAATAATCACAAAAATAGCTGCTGTTTATTCATTTCAAATAATAAAATAAGAATATAAATGGCTGATTTTGAGAGGTTTCTTTTGGAAAATAATAAAATCAAGATACAAATTGCAGATTTTCATATTTTCTATTTTAAAATGGAGAAAATAAGGATAAAAATTGTTGATTTTTATGATTTTTTTCCAAAAGGTATATATCAGGATGAAAATAGCTGATTTTGTTAATGTTCATTTGAAAAGATTTCATATTTTTCATTTGAAAAATATTGAAAATAATGATAAAAAAGGAGATTTTGATATTTTTACATAAAAACATAGTTGATTTGGATATTTTTCATTTAGAAATGATAATAATCACAAAAATAGCTGCTGTTTATTCATTTCAAATAATAAAATAAGCATATAAATAGCTGATTTTGATAGTTTTCTTTTGGAAAAGAATAAAATCAGGATACAAATTGCAGACCTTGATATTTTTTATTTTAAAATGGAGAAAATAAGGATAAAAATTGCTGATTTTTATAAGTTTTTTTTTCCAAAAGGTGTATATCAGGATGAAAATAGCTGATTTTGTTAATGTTCATTTGAAAATATTTCATATTTTTCATTTGAAAAATATTGAAAATAATGATAAAAAAGGAGATTTTGACATTTTTACATAAAAAATATTTGATTTGGATATTTTTCATTTAGAAATGATAATAATCACAAAAATAGCTGCTGTTTATTCATTTCAAATAAGAAAATAAGCATATAAATTGCTGATTTTGATAGTTTTCTTTTGGAGAAGAATAAAATCAGGATAAAAATTGCACACTTTCATATATTTTATTTCAAAATGGAGAAAATAAAGATAAAAATTGATGACTTTTATAAGTTTTTTCCAAAAGGTGTATATCAGTATGAAAATAGCTGATTTTGTCAATGTTCATTTGAAAAGATTTCATATTTTTCATTTGAAATATATTGAAAATAATGATAAAAAAGGAGATTTTGACATTTTTACATAAAAAGAATAGTTGATTTGGATATTTTTCATTTAGAAATGATAATAATCAGAAAAATAGCTGCTGTTTATTCATTTCAAATAATAAAATAAGCATATAAATAGCTGATTTTGATAGTTTTCTTTTGGAAAAGAATAAAATCAGGTAAAAATTGAAGACCTTGATATTTTTTATTTTAAAATGGAGAAAATAAGGATAAAAATTGCTGATTTTTATAAGTCTTTTTCCAAAAGGTATATATCAGGATGAAAATAGCTGATTTTGTTAACGTTCATTTGAAAAGATTTCATATTTTTCATTTGAAAAATATTGAAAATAATGATAAAAAAGGAGATTTTGACATTTTTACGTAAAAACATATTTGATTTGGATATTTTTCATATAGAAGTGATAATAATCACAAACATAGCTTCTGTTTATTCATTTCAAATAATAAAATAAGGATATAAATAGCTGATTTTGAGAGTTTTCTTTTGGAAAAGAATAAAATCAGGATAAAAATTGCAGACTTTGATATATTTTCTTTTAAATTGGAGAAAATAAGGATAAAAATTGATAGTTTTTGTAAGTTTTTTCCAAAAGGTGTATATCAGGATGAAAATAGCTGATTTTGTTAATGTTCATTTGAAAAGATTTCATGTTTTTCATTTGAAAAATATTGAAAATAATGATAAAAAATAATGATTTTGACATTTTTACATAAAAAAATAGTTGATTTGGATATTTTTCATTTAGAAATGATAATAATCAGAAAAATAGCTGCTGTTTATTCATTTCAAATAATAAAATAAGTATATAAATAGCTGATTTTGATAGTTTTCTTTTGGAAAAGAATAAAATCAGTATAAAAATTGCAGATTTAGATATTCTTCTTTTAAAAAGGAGAAAATAAGGATAAAAATTGCTGATGTTTATGAGTTTTTTTCCAAAAGCTGTATATCAGGATGAAAATAGCTGATGTTTTTAATGTTCATTTGAAAAGATTTCATATTTTTCATTTGAAAAATATTGAAAATAATGATAAAAAAGGAGATTTTGACATTTTTACATAAAAAATAGTTGATTTGGATATTTTTCAGTTAGAAATGATAATAATCACAAAAATAGCTGCTGTTCATTCATTTCAAATAATAAAATAAGGATATAAATAGCTGATTTTGATAGTTTTCTTTTGGAAAAGAATAAAATCAGTATAAAAATTGCAGATTTTGATATTTTTTAATTTAAAATGGAGAAAATAAGGATAAAATTTGCTGATTTTTATAAGTTTTTTTTCTAAAAGGTGTATATCAGGATGAAAATAGCTGATTTTTTTAATGTTCATTTGAAAAGATTTCATTTTTGTCATTTGAAAAATATTGAAAATATTAATAAAAAAGGAGATTTTGACATTTTTACATAAAAAAATAGTTGATTTGGATATTTTTCATTTAGAAATGATAATAATCACAAAAATAGCTGCTGTTTATTCATTTCAAATAGTAATATAAGGATATAAATAACTGATTTCGATAGTTTTCTTGTGGAAAATAATAAAATAAGGATAAAAATTGCGGATGTTGATATTTCATTTTAAAATGCCGAAAAAAAGGTTAAAAATTGCTGATTTTTATAAGTTTTTTTCCAAAAGGTGTATATCAGGATGAAAATAGCTGATTTTGTTAATGTTCATTTGAAAAGATTTCATATTTTTCATTTGAAAAATATTGAAAATAATGATAAAAAAGGAGATTTTGACATTTTTACATAAAAAATAGTTGTTTTGGATATTTTTCATTTAGAAATGATAATAATCACAAAAATAGGTGCTGTTTATTCATTTCAAATAATAAAATAAGCATATTAATATCTGATTTTGATAGTTTTTTTTGGAAAATAATAAAATCAGGATAAAAATTACACATTTTGATATTTTTTATTTTAAAATGGAGAAAATAAGGATAAAAATTGCTGATTTTTATAAGTTTTTTTGCAAAAGGTGTATATCAGGATGAAAATAGCTGATTTTGTTTATGTTCATTTGAAAAGATTTCATATTTTTCATTTGAAAAATATTGAAAATAATGATAAAAAAGGAGATTTTGACATTTTTACATAAAAAAATAGATGATTTGGATATTTTTCATTTAGAAATGATAATAATCACAAAAATAGCTGCTGTTTATTCATTTCAAATATTAAAATAAGGATATAAATACATGATTTTGATAGTTTTCTTTTGGAAATAATAAAATCAGGATAAAAATTGCAGATTTTGATATTTTTTATTTTAAAAAGGAGAAAATAAGTATAAAAATTGCTGATTTTTCCAAGTTTTTTTCAAAAAGTTGTATATCAGGATGAAAATAGCTGAATTTGTTAATGTTCCTTTGAAAAGATTTCATATTTTTCATTTGGAAAATATTGAAAACAATGATAAAAAAGGAGATTTTGACATCTTTACAGAAAAAAATGGTTGATTTTGATAATTTTCATTTAGAAATGATAATAATCCCAAAAATAGCTGCTGTTCATTCATTTCAATTAATTAAATAGAGACATAAAGTAGCTGATTTTTATAGATTTCTTTTGGAAAAGAATAAAATCAGGATAAAAATTGCGGATTTTGATATGTTTTATTTTAAAATGGAGAAAATAAGGATAAAAATTGCTGATGTTTATAAGTTTTTTTGCAAAAGGTGTATATCAGGATGAAAATAGCTGATTTTGTTTATGTTCATTTGAAAAGATTTCATATTTTTCATTTGAAAAATATTGAAAATAATGATAAAAAAGGAGATTTTGACATTTTTACATAAAAAATAGTTGATTTGGATATTTTTCATTTAGAAATGATAATAATCAGAAAAATAGCTGCTGTTTATTCATTTCAAATAATAAAATAAGTATATAAATAGCTGATTTTGATAGTTTTCTTTTGGAAAAGAATAAAATCAGTATAAAAATTGCAGATTTAGATATTCTTCTTTTAAAATGGAGAAAATAAGGATAAAAATTGCTGATGTTTATGAGTTTTTTTCCAAAAGCTGTATATCAGGATGAAAATAGCTGATGTTTTTAATGTTCATTTGAAAAGATTTCATATTTTTCATTTGAAAAATATTGAAAATAATGATAAAAAAGGAGATTTTGACATTTTTACATAAAAAATAGTTGATTTGGATATTTTTCATTTAGAAATGATAATAATCACAAAAATAGCTGCTGTTTTTTCATTTCAAATAATAAAATAAGGATATAAATAGCTGATTTTGATATTTTTCATTTGAAAGAGCAGTAAAGATGGACAAAAATAGGTGATTTTGATATTTTTCATTTAGAAATGATGATAATAATCATAAAAATAGTTGCTTTTTTTCATTTCAAATAATAAAATAAGGATATAAATAGCTGATTTTGATATTTTTCATTTGAAAAAGTAGAAAACATGGACAAAAACAGCTGATTTTGATATTTTTCATTTTATAATGGAAAAAAATGATATAATTAGCTGATTTTGATATTTTACATTTAAAAAGAAGAAAGTAATGATTAAGAAAGAGTATTTTGGCATTTTTTTTTAATAAAGAAATAAACAAGTATAAAATAGATGATAATTTTAATGTTCATCTACAAAAGAACAAAATAAGGATAAAAGTAGTTTTGACATTTTACATATGAAAAATAAGCATAAAATAAGCAGATTTTAATAACTTTTATGTGAAAAATATAATTTTCACAAAAATATTTTTGATATTGTCATTTGAAAAAGAATAAAATAAACTGATTTCGATAATTTTCATTTGCAAAAGAAGAAAATAAGGTTAAAAATAGCTTATTTTGATATTTTGCACTTGAAAAATAAAAACATTAGTACAAAAATATATGATTTTCATAATTTTGATTTGCAAAAGAAGGATATCAGAATAAAAATAGCTGATTTTGATATTTTTCATTTGAAAAAGAAAGTAATGATAATTAATGCTGAATTTGGTTATTCTCATTTTAAAAAGATGTAAAAAAGTATAAAAATTTCATAATTTCTTAATTTTTCATTTGCAAAAGAAGTATATCAGGATAAAAATAGCTGATTTTGTTATTGCTCATTTGAAAGTAAGGGAAAATAATTTTTAAGAATAGGTTATTATGATAATTTCTACTTGCAAAAGGGAAATAATATGGATACAAATCACTGATTTTGATATTTTACATTTGCAAAAAAGAAAAGAAAATAAAAAGAGCAGATTTTAACAATTTTATATAAAAATAAGGATAAAACTAGCTGATTATTTTCATTTCAGAATAAGGAAATATGGATAGAAATAGATAATTTGGGTATTTTTCTATAGAAAAAGAAGGAAATGAACATAAAAAGAGATTATTTTGATAATTTACGTTTGCAAAAGTAAAAAATAAGGATAAAAATAGCTGATTTTGATATTTTACATGTGAAAAGGTAAAATTAGGATCAAAATAACAGATTTTAATTATTTTTAATTGAAAAACACAAATATCATGATAAAAATAAGTGATTTTGATATTGTTCATTTGAAAAAAATAGTAAAAAAATGATTTTGATAATTTTCATTTGGAAAAGAAGTAAATAATTATAAAAATAGCTGATTTTGACATTTATCAATTAAAAAAGTATAAAATACATTTAAAAATTGATGATTTTAATAATTTCCGGAAAGTAAAGAAGAAAATAATGTCAAAAATAGCTGATTTTGATATTTTTTTCTCTTGGAAAACAATACATTAAACTGATTTTGATAATTTTCATTTGCAAAAGAAGAAAATAAGTATCAAAATAGAGGATTTTGATAATTTTCAATTGGCAAAAGGAGAATATCAGGATAAAAATTGTTGATTTAGAATTTTTTTTTTGAAAAAGCAAACAATAATGATACAAATAGCTGATAGTTTTCTTTTGGAATAGAATAAAATCAGGATAGAAATTGTGGATTTTGATATTTTTTACTTTAAAATGTAGAAAATAAGGATAAAATTTTTTATAAGTTTTTTTCCAAAAGGTGTATATCAGGATAAAAACAGCTGATTTTGTTAATGTTTATTTGACATAGCTGATTTTGATATTTTACATTTAAAAAGAAGAAAGTATTGATAAATAGAGAGGTATTTGGTATTTTTATTTGAATAAAGAAATAAGGAAGTATAAAAATAGATGATAATTTTCATTTTCATTTGCAAAAGAACAAAATAAGGATAAATATAGCTTTGACATTTTACATATGATGAAGAAAAATAAGCATAAAATGAGCAGATTTTAATAACTTTTATGTGAAAAATATAATTTTGAAAAAATAATTTTTCATATTTTCATTTGAAAGAGAATAAAATAAACTGATTTCGATAATTTTCATTTGCAAAAGAAGAAAATAAGCATAAAATAGCTTATTTTGATATTTTGCATTTGAAAAATAAAAAAAATAGTATAAAAATATATGATTTTCATAATTTTGATTTGCAAAAGAAGGATATCAGAATAAAAATAGCTGATTTTGATATTTTTTATTTGAAAATAAGAAAATAAGAATATAAATAGCTGCTTTTGATATTTTTCATTTGAAAAAGAAGAAAGTAATGATAATTAATGCTGAATTTGGTTATTCTCATTTTAAAAAAATGTAAAAAAGTATAAAAATTTCATTATTTGATAATTTTCATTTGCAAAAGAAGTATATCAGGATAAAAATAGTTGATTTTGTTATTGCTCATTGGAAAATAAGAGTAAATAATTTTAAAAATAGGTTATTATGATAATTTCTACTTGCAAAAGGGAAATAATATGGATATAAATCACTGATTTGGATATTTTATATTTGCAAAAGAAGAAAATAAAAATAAAAAGAGCAAATTTTGACATTTTATATGAAAATAAGGACAAAAATAGCTGATTATTTTCATTTGAAAAGAAGAAAATATGGATAGAAATAGATGATTTTGGTATTTTTCTATAGAAAAAGAAGGAAATAAACATAAAAAGAGATCATTTTGGTTATTTACATTTGCAAAAGTAAAAAATAAGGATAAAAGTAAGTGATTTTGATATTTTACATTTGAAAAAGATAAAATTAGCATAAAAATAACAGATTTTAATTATTTTTAATTGAAAAACACAAATATCATGATAAAAATAAGTGATTTTGATATTGTTCATTTGAAAAAAATAATAAAAAAATGATTTTGATAATTTTCATTTGGAAAAGAAATAAATAATTATAAAAATAGCTGATTTTGACATTTATCTACTAAAAAAGTATAAAATACCTTTAAAAATTGATGATTTTGATAATTTCCGGTAAGTGAAGAAGAAAATAATGACAAAAATAGCTGATTTTTATATTTTCCTATTGTAAAAGAAGAAAATAAAGCGAAATTTGATATTTTTATTTAAAAAATTAGAAAATAATGATATAAAGAGCAGATGTTGACTTTTTATTTGAAAATAAGTGTTGGGGAGTCACCCTTTTTCACACATTCTATGGACTCTTCCATTGTATACAAATAATCCTTCCTACACAGAATGGGTTGTTGTTGTTAGAGTTGGTGCTTGTTAGAGTAGTTGAACCACTGCTCGTTGGTTAGCAAGAATATAGTCTTATTACCCGCACTTAATTTTTTGTACATATTTGACTCCTACTAACCGTGTACAGGTTTTATATCTTTTGTTCAATATAGTTACATTTTTCCTCTCATATCCGTTGTGTGTTATTCTTATATTGTGTGGTTTTCTAAACAAGAATCTCCAACAATTTGGCAATGAAGATTCAAACTAGTCACACGGAGAAAAATACGTGTTTTACGTCAGAGAAAAAATAAATTATCGCCAAGCAACAATTTAGCAACGAGGATTCTAACAAGTGCACACAGAGGAAAAACAAAAAGATGTTGTCACATCAGTCGTAAAGAGAAAATTGGCAAAAAAAAAGAACAAACTTACGCATAACACCAAGGAAAAAAACTTAGCATAGAGGACCTCAAAAACCACATAAAAACAACATCCAATTGGCGAAATAGATTTGCATACAAGTCACACAACAAAATCGTGACAAATTTTTGTTCTCCCCTCCGAATGACTTTAACAAAGTGTGCTAAGAATTGATTCGAACAAGTCGACCACAAACAAGTTGTCAATACTAACACCGAGAAAAAATGAAAGATTTTCAAAAGGGAATACTCGAAATTATTAAGAGAACTGAAGAAAGACAATATAAATTAGAAATAAAACAAATGGAAATGCAAAAGGCTAACAAAATAAGACAAATGGAAATGCAAAAGGCTAACGAAGAAAGACAATCAGAAATGCAAAAGAGACAAATGGAGATGCAAAAGCAAATTGAAGAAAGACAAATTGAAATGCAAAAGGCAAATGAGGAAAGACAAACACAACTGCAAGAACTATTATTAAAATTAACAAGCACAGCCCTGGATAGGAACAAGGTGACATTTTCACAAGATGCGGTGTAGAACGTGATTGAAATTTTTAAATACTCAGTTGAGGAAGATAAAAATTTCGGTGAGTATTACAGGTGATATGAGGATATTTTTAATATCGACTGTCAGCACTAGAGTGAGAAGAAAAAATTAGGACTTCTACTCAGGAAATTGGGCACAGACAAACACACAAAGTTTGTAAACTATCTTCTCCCTAAAAAAACGAATGATCTAACGTTCAATGAGGCAGTGACAGGCCTCACAGAGCTATATAGCCACAAAATCTCATTGTTCCATAAAAGGTGGAAATGCCTTAATCTCAGAAAAGATAAAAACAAGGATTATTCTACTTTTGCAGCTATCGTCAATAAACATTGTGACGATTTTAAATTGTCGGAGCTTACCCCAGACAATTTCAAGTGTCTCATATTTGTCCAAGGACTAGTTGCTGCTAAAGACAGCAAAATGAGGAAATGCATACTGACCAAACTGCAAAACGAGCCAGGTCTAACATTACAAAAATTGTCAGAAGATTGCCAGAAATGCCTCAGCATAAAGAAAGATAGCAAGGACATTGAAGAGTCAGGAGTAGCATACATTCGAAAGGTAAAAAGAAATTTATGTTTTGTACCCTCCCCACAGACAAAACAAAATTATGATGCCAAAGAGAAAAAATACAGCACTTCAGTTGCCAAGAATCTAGCCTTCCACTTCTGCATGTTACAGATGCAGTGGATGGCATTGGTTTAAGGATTGTCTTTTTAAATACAAAAATTGCCAATCATGTGGCAAGATGGGCCACAAAGCTATGGTATGCAGTAATAAAAATCAATGTAGTAGGGTAAGGTCTACTAGAGTGGAGGATGAAAATAAGGGAAATATCAGAAAATACGTTGAAATGGAAATTCTGAATAAAAAAATTAAATTGCAACTGGATTCAGGATCTGATTTGATGATTATAAACTTACAAACATGGCGGAAGTTAAATAGGCCAACCATACTACACATTAAAAAAATTGCTAAATCCGTAACGGGGAGAAAGATAAATTTCAAAGGTGAAAATATAGTGAACATAAAATTCCAGGGAGAAATAAAAAAATTAAAAATCTATGAGATGAGAAATAAAGACAATCTAAACCTAGTAGGAATGGACTGGATGCAGAAATTCAATGTATGGAATTTACCTATTAGTTTGTTTTGTAAAAGAATAGACTGTGAGTTTGCGGAAGCCACAAAACTGAAGGAGGAATTGCACAAAGAATTCCCAGAAGTATTTTCAAGTGGGTTATGATATTGCAACAAATTTGAAGTGAAAATTGAACTTAAACAGAATGCTCAACCTGTACTTAGGAAAAAGAGAAACATAGATTTCGCCACAATTGACAAAATAGACCAAGAATTGGACAGGCTAGAAGAAACTGGGATTATTTCGAAAACTGACTTCGGTGAATGAGTGGCACCGGTTGTTTATGTTAAGAAAAAATTGGGAGAAATCCGCGTGTGTGCAGATTTCTCCATAGGACTGAATAATACAATTAAAGACCATCACTATCCGTTGCCTAGCCCAGAAGAAATAAATAACCTTAATGGTGGAAAAATTTTCTCAAAGATTCACCTAAGCGAAGCATACTTGCAGATTTCAATTGCGGAGAAAAGTTCCAAATTACTGTGCATAAATACGCACAAAGGTCTATACAAATATAACAGGTTACCATTCGGGATAAAAGTAGCGCCTGCGATTTTTCAGTAGACAATGAATACTATGTTGGTGGGACAAAATTTCACCACAGCTTATCTGGACGATATTTTAGTTAAAAGTGATAATTTAAAAGACCATGCGACACACATCAAGGAAATTTTTAAAAGACTACAAGACTTTGGGTTAAAAGTTAAAGAGAAAAAATGTGATTTCTTGAAAGAAAATAAAATATCTAGGCAACATCATAAATGAGAATGGCAGGAAACCTGACCCAGAGAGGGCTTCAGCAATCAAAAACATGCCTGAGCCTAAAAATATCACAGAATTGCAAAGCTTCCTCGGTCTTGCTAACTACTATGGAGAGTTTATCAATAGTATGCATAAATTGAGGGTACCCCTCAACGAATTACTAAAAAATGATGTCCAGTGGAACTGGTCAGAGGAGTGCAAAAAGGCGTTTAATGAAATTATAAATAAATTGACATCAGATTTAACCTTGACACATTTCGAACCTTGGCTGAAGATTATTGTAGCAAGTGATGCAAGCTCACACGGTGTGAGAGCATGCATTTTACATAAAATGCAGAATGGTACTACAAAACTGGTAGGCCACTCATCGAGAGCAGTACTACTGACCGAGAAAAACTATTCGCAAATAGAGAAAGAAGCTTTGAGAATTATTTTTGCTGTAACTCGATTTCATAGATATATATATATATATACATTAGAGAATTTACGCTACAAACGGACCATAAGCCACTTCTTACCATATTTGGATCCAAAAAAGGACTACCTGTATATACCGCGAATAGACTCCTGAAGTGGGGCACAATACTAATAAATTACAATTTTAAACTAGAATATTTACCATAAAAAAAAAAATAGGACACGCAGATGGACTATCGAGGCTGATTCCTAAGGAAAGTGAACCCTTGGAAGACTCAGTGATAGCAGCGCTGAGAGCTGAGTATGAAATTAGCAATGTATTAAGTAGACACAGTCAAAGAACTACCGGTTACATTGCTAGAGATAAGAAGAAACGCAGAAGCAAATGAATTTATTAACATGACAAAGAAAAAATTGAAGACAGAGATGCAAAATTGGTAGATAGTTTCTCAATTTGTGACAATTTTAATAGCTGATCTTTATATTTTTTTTTTCAAAAAAATGAAAAGATGAAATAAGGTAAAAAAGCTGAATTTGATAATTTACATTTAAATCATATCAAGATAAGAATAGCTGCTTTTGATATTTTTCATTTGACAATGAAGAAAACAAGTATAAAAATAGCTTATGTTGATATTTTTCAATTAAGAAATGATAAAGCACAAGTAAAATAGATGATTTTAATATTTTTCAATAAATAAAAAAGAAAATAAAGACAAAAATAGCTGGATTTTTATATTTTTCATTTGAAAATGAAGGAAATAAGTATAGCTTATTTTGATATTTTTCATTTGGAACAGATGCAAATAATGATAAAAGTTACTGATGTTTTTCATTTAAAAAAATAAGGATAAAAATAGCTGATTTACATATTTTTCATTTGAAAATGTAGAAAACAAGTATAAAATTTTAATATTTTTCAGTTGAAAGAGAATAAAACACAGGTACAAATAGCTGATTTTGATATTGTTCAATGGATAGAGAAGAAAATTAGGACAAAAATAGCTGATTTTATATATTCTTTTTGGAAAAGAAGAAAATAAGGATATCAATAACAGATTTTGATATTTTTATTTGAAAATGAAGAATATCAGGATAAAAATAGCTGATCTTGATATTTTACATTTACAAAAGAAGAATCTAAAGATAAAAATAGCTGATTTTAATATTTTTCATTGGAAAATGAAGAAAATGAATAAAATATGGGTATAAATAGCCAATTTTAATATATTTCATTTTAAAAAGTAGAAAATAATTATAATTAAAGCTGATTTTGGTATTTTTTTTATTTTAAAGAGAAGTAAATAGGTATAAAAATATTATTTTGCAAAACATCAGGATAAAAGTAGCTGAATTTGATATTTTTTATTTGAAAATTGAGAAAATGTAGATAAAAATTGCTGATAAAAATTTCTCATTTTGAAAGTTTTTATTTGAAAATAAAGGACATAAGTATAAAAATAGCTCATTTTGATATTTTTCATTTGCAAAAGAAGGATAAAAATAACTGATATTGATATTTTACATTTGAAAAAATAAGGAAAAAAAAGCTGATTTTAATTTTTATTTTACAAAGAAGAATATTATGATAAAAATAGCTGATTTTGATATTTTTCATTTGAAAAAGAAAAATAAGAGTAAAAATAACTGATTTTGATATTTTAAATTTTAAAAATAAAAAGTTAAGTAAAAAAAATAGATGATTTTCATAAATTTCATTTGCAAAAAAAGAATATCAGGAAAAAATAGCTGATTTTGATATTTTTGTGAAAAAAAGAAAACAACGATCAAAATAGATGATTTTGATAGTTTCCATTTAAAAATGAAGAAAATAAGGATATAAATAGCTGATTTTGAAATTTTCCATTTGAAAAAGAAGTAAATAAGGATAAAGAAAATTATCAAAATCATTTATATTTATCCATATTTACTTCTTTTTTTTGCAAATGAAAATTATCAAAATCATTTATAATTTGCAAAAGAATAAAATAAGGATAAAAATAGTTTATTTTGTTATTTTTCATTTGAAAAAGAAGCAATATAAGGATAAAAATAGATGATTTTCTTAATTTTCTTCTGCAAAAGAAGAAAATAAGGATAAAAGCTGCTGATTTTGATCATATTTATTTGAAAAAGAAGAATATCAGAATAAAAATTGCTGTTTTTGTTATTTTTTATTGAAAAAGAAGGGTAAAAATAAGGCTTTGATATTTTGAAAGAAAAAATAGGAAAACATAGCTTATTCTGATAATTTCTATTTTCAAAAGAAGGAAATAATTGTTAAAATAGCTGATTTTTATATTTTACATTTGAAAAAGAAGAGAATAAGAATAATATAGCTGAATTTGGAAAAGAAGGAAATTAGAAGAATAACTGCTGATTTTGAAATTTTTCATTTAAAAAACAAGAAACTGTGGATAAAAATTGCTCTTTTTTTATATTTATCATTTGAAAAAGACAAAAATAAGGATAACAATAGCTGATTTTTCTATTTCTTATTAGGAAAAGAAGAAAATTAGTAGAAAAAGTGTAGATTTTGTCTTTTGTTAATATGAAAATATAGGTTAAAATAAGCTCATTTTGATATTTTTAATTTGGAAATGATTAAAATAATGATAAAAATAGCTGATTTTTTAATTTAAAAAGCATAAAGATATAAATAGCTGATTTTGATACTTTTCTTTTGAAAATGATGAAAATAAAGAAAAAAGCTGATTACAATAATTTTCAAGTAAAAAATATATCAAGATAAAAATAGCTGATTTTGATATTCTTCATTTTAAAATGAAGAAAATAATTATAAAAGAAGCTAATTTTTATAATTTTCATTGCAAACACACTAGTAATAGTTTCTTTTGAAAAAGAAAAAAATAAGGATTTTGAGTTTGTTAATATGAAACTAAGGATAAAAGTGGCTGATTTTGATATTTTTCATTAGAAAAAGGTGAAAATAATGTGAAATATAGCTGATTTTTTTCAATTAGAATAAATAGCTGATCTTGATATTATTTTTCAAAAAGATGAAAATAAAGAAAGAAAGCTGATTTTGATAATTTACATTTTAAAAAAATCAGATAAAAATAGCTGATTTTGACATTTTTCATTTGACAATGAAGAAAACAAGTACAAAAATAGCTTATTTTGATATTTTTCAATTAAAAAATGATAAAACACAGGTAAAAATAGATGATTTTAATATTTTTCAATAAATAAAGTAGAAAATAAGGACAAAATAGATGACTTTTATATTTTTCATTTGGAAACGAGGGAAATAAGAAGAAAAACACAGATTTTGATAATTTTTATTTGGAAAAGATGAAATAATGATAAAAATTGCTGATGTTTTTCATTTAAAAAAAATAAGGATAAAAATAATTGATTTTGATATTTTTCTTATGAAAATAATAGGGAAAAAAAGCCGATTTCAATAATTTTTATTTATAAAAAGGAAATGTCACAATGAAAATAGCTGATTTAGATATTTTTCACTTGGGAATGAAGAAAATAAGGATAAAAATAGGTAATTTTAATATTTTTCAATTAAAATAGAATAAAAGACAGGTAAAAAAAGCTGACTTTGATATTGTTCAATAAATAAAGAAAATAAGGACAAAAATAGCTGATTTTTATATTTTCCTTTTGGAAAAGAAGAAAATAACAGATTTTGATATCTTATTTGAAAATAGAGAAAATAAGGATAATAATAGCTGATTTCAATATCTTTTATTGGAAAATGAAGAAAATGAAGAAAAAATGGATATAAATAGCCGATTTTGATATTTTTCATTTTCAAAAGTAGAAAATAATGATAATTAAAGCTGATTTTGATATTTTTCATGTGAAAGAAAAGTAAATAAGTATAAAAGTAGAGGAATTTTATTATTTTCATTTGCAAAATATCAGTATAAAAATAACTGAATTTGTTATTTTTCATTTGAAAAATGAGAAAATACAGATAAGAATTGCTGATAAAAATTTCTAATATGATATTTTTCATTTGAAAATAAAGGACATAAGTATAAAAATAATTCATTTTGATATTTTTCATTTGCAAAAGAAGGATAAAAATAACTGATATTGATATTTTACATTTGAAAAAAATAAGGAAAAAAAAGCTGATTTTAATTTTTATTTTACAAAGAAGAATATTATGATAAAAATAGCTGATTTTGATATTTTTCATTTGAAAAAGAAAAATAAGGATGAAAATAACTGATTTTGATATTTTGAATTTCAAAAACAAAACGTTAAGTATAAAAATAGATGAATTTTATAATTTTCATTTACAAAAGAATATCAGGAAAAAATGACTGATTTTGATATTTTTCTTTTGAAAAAAATATAAATAAGTATTAAAAGAGCTGATTTTGATACTTTCCATTTAAAAATGAGGAAGATAAGGATATAAATAGCTGATTTTGAAATTTTTCATTTGAAAAAGAAGTAAATAAGGATAAATATAGATGATTTAGATAATTTTTATTTTATTTAATTTTTTAATATGCACTTTATTTAATATAAAGTGCATATTTTGTCTTTTGTTAATATGAATGTGGATAAAAAAGCTCATTTTGATATTTTTAATTTGGAAATGATTAAAATAATGATAAAAATATCTGAATAAGGATATAAATATCTGATTTTGATTCTTTTCTTTTGAAAATGAAGAAAATAAGCATAAATATATCTAATTTTTATATTTTTCAATGAAAGACACGAGTACAAAATAGATGATTTTAATATTTTTCAATAAATAAAGAAGAAAATAAAGACAGTAATAGCTGATTTTCATATTTTCCTTTTCAAAAAGAAGAAAATACGGATAAAAAATATCTGATTTTTGTATTTTATATTTGAAAAGAAGAAAGAGTTTTACATTTGTTAATAAGAAAAACGGATAAAAATAGCTGATTTTGATATTTTTCTTATGAAAAAACATAAGGAAAAAAGCTGATTTCACTAATTTACATTTAAAAAAGAAAATGTCCAAATAAAAATAGCTGATTTATATATTTCTCAATTGAAAATGAAAAAAATGAGGATAAAAATAGAATAAAAGACAGGTAAAAATAGCTGACTTTGATATTGTTCAATAAATAAAGAAGAAAATAAGGACAAAAATAGCTGATTTTTATATTTTTCTTTTGGAAAAGAAGAAAATAACAGATTTTGATATTTTTATTTGAAAATAGAGAAAATAAGGATAATAATAGCTGATTTTGATAATTTTTATTTCAAAAAGAATATCAGAATAAAAATAGGTGATTTTGATATTTTACATTTTAAACAAGAAAAAAGTAAAGATAAAAATGGCTGATTTTAATATTTTTCATTGGTAAATGAAGAAAATGAAGAAAATATGGACATAAATAGCCGATTTTGATATTTTTCATCTTAAAAAGTAGAAAATAATGATAATTAAAGCTGATGCTGGTATTTTTTATTTAAAAGAGAAGTAAATAAGTATAAAAATAGAGGATTTTTATTATTTTCATTTGAAAAATATCAGGATAAAATATCTGAATTTGATACTTTTCATTTGAAAAATGAAAAAATACATATAAAATTTGCTGATAAAAACTGCTAATTTTGATATTTTTCATTTGAAAATAAAGGACATAAATATAGAAGTAGCTAATTTTGATATTTTTTATTTGCAAAAGAAGGATAAAAATAACTGATATTGATATTTTACATTGAAAAAAGTAAGGATATAATAGCTGATTTTAATTTTAATTTCAAAAAGACCAATATTATGATAAAAATAGCTGATTTTTATATTTTTCATTTGAAAAAGAAAAATAAAGAATAAAAATAAATGAGTTTTATATTTTCAATTTGAAAACAAAAAGTTAAATATAAATATAAATGATTTTTATAATTTTCATTTGCAAAAGAAGAATATCAGGATAAAATTAGTGGATTTTGATATTTTTCATTAACAGAATTTGAAAATAGGGATAAATTTGCTGATAAAAATTGCTGATTTTGATTTTTCTTTCTTTTAAATGAGAAGAAAGTAAAAGTATAAATAGCTGACTTTTATATTTTTCTTTTGAAAAAGAGAAAAATAAAGAAAAAATAGATAGTTTTCCTTTAAAAAGAAATAATATCAAGTTAAAACTAGCTGATATTCATATTTTTCTTTTGAGAAAAAATTAAATTAGTTTAAAAATTATGGATTTTGATAATTTTCATTTGCAAAAAAGAAGATTAGGATAAAAAAACTGATTTTGCAAATTTTAATTTTAAAAAAGTTGTAAATAAGTTTTAAATTAGCTTATTGTGATACTTTTTATTTTAAATTAAGAAAATAAAGATAAAATAGCTGATTTTGATATTTTTCTTTTTGTAAAAGAAATAAATAAGAATAAATGTAGCTGATTTTGAAAAAATGTTTATTAGGATAGAAATAGCTGATTTTGATATATTTCATTTGAAAAGTAAGAAAGTACGAATACAAATTGCTAATTTTGATATTTTTATTTGAAAATGAAGAAAATTAACAAAAAATAGCAGATTTTGAATTTTTATACTTGAAAATAATGATGAAAATAGTTGATTTTTATATTTTTTATTTAGAAAAGATGAAAATAATGATAAAAATAGCTGATTTTTTCATTACAAAAGAAGAAAATAAGGCTGTAAATTGCTGATTATGATATTTTTCTTTTGAATAAAATGAAAATAAGGAAAAAAAACCTGATTTTGATCATTTTCATTTTAAAAAATTATATCAATATAAAAATAGCTAATTTTAATATTTTTCATTTGAAAATGAAGAAAATAAGTATAAAAATAGCTAATTTTGTTATTTTTCAAATGAAAATGTATAAAACTCAGGTAAAAATAACTGATTTTAATATTTTTCAATAAATAAAGAAGAAAATAAGGACAAAATTATCTGTTTTTTATATTTTTCTTTTAAAAAAGAAGAAAATAATAATGAATATAGCATATTTTGATAATTGTTTTTTCACAAAGATGAATATCAGTTTAAAAATGGATGATTTTCATATTTTTCATTTGAAAAAGAGAAAATACATATAAATAAAGCTGATTTTGGTATTTTTCATTTGAGAAATATTGAATTAGCATAAATTCAAAAGATTTTGCCAAATTTCATTTACAAAGGAAGACTGTCAGGATAAAAGTTGTGATTTTGTTATTGTTCTTTTGAAAAAAGGAGTAAATTAATTTAAAACTAGCTTATTTTGATAATTTTTATTTGCAAAATGAAAAAATAAGGATAAATATAGCCGATTTTGATATTTTATATTTGAAAAATAAAAATAAAGATAAATTAAACTGAATTTGAAAAAGAAAATTATCAGGATCAAAATAGCTGATTTTGATGTTTTTCTTATGATAAATAAGAAAATATGAATGTTTAATGATTTTGATATTTTTTATTTGAAAATGGAGGAAATATGCATAAAATAACTTTCATTTGCAAAAGTAAATATGTATAAAATTCAAAGGTTTTGATAATTTTCTTTTGCAAAAGAAGAATATCAGGATAAAATTAGCTGATTTTTATATTTTTTTTTAAAAAGGAGTAAATAAGTATAAAAATGGCTTATTTTGATAATATTCATTTGCAACAAAAGAAAATATGTATAAATATCTGATTTTTACATGTGTTTTTGGAAAAGAAGAAAATAAGGATTGAAATAGAGAATTTTGATATTTTCCATTTAACAAAGATAAAAAGGAATAAAAATAGTAGATGTTAATACTTTTTATTTAAAAAAAATACAAATATCAGATTAAAAAATAAAGAAAATAAGTATAAAATATTTTCAATTGAAAATGTATTAAACTCTGGTAATAACAGTTGGTTTTAGTATTTTTCAATTAATAAAGATGAATATCAGGATAAAAATAGCTGATTTTGATATTTTTCATTTGAAAATGGAGAAAATAAGAATAAAAATAGCTGATTTTAATAATTTTCTTATGCAAAAGAAGAATATCAGGATAAAAAAAGCTGATTTTATAATTTTCCATTTGAAAAAGGAGTAAATAAGCATAAAAATAGCTTCTTTTGATAATATTCATTTGCTAAAGAAGGAAACAAGGATAAAAATCACTAATTTCAATATTTTACATTTGAAAAGAAGAAAAAAAGGACAAATATAGCTGATTTTAAAAAGAAGAATATCAGGATAAAGAGAGCTGGTTTTGATAATTTTCATTTGAAAAATAAAAAAATATAGAGAAAACTTGCTGAATTTGATATTGTTTATTTAAAAAATTAGAAATTAAGGATAAAATTAGCTGATTTTGATATTTTTTAATTGAAAAGTATGAAACACAAGTAAAATAGCTGATTTTAATATTTTTTAATTAATAAAGAAAAAAAGGACAAAAGTAGCTGGTTTTTCTTTAGAAAAAGTAGATAATGAGGATAAGAATAGCTGATTACCATAATTTTTAATTAAAAAAGATGAATATCAGGGAAAAATAGCTGATTTTGACTTTTATCAATTCACAAAGAAGTAAATGAGTATAAAAATAGATGATTTTGATCATTTTCATTTGCAAATGGAAAATATCAGAAAAGAAATAGCTGATTTTGTTATTTTCTTTTTGAAAAAGAGGTAAATAAGTATTGCAAAACATAAAAATAAAAATAAAAATAGCTGATTTTGATGATTTATTTTGAAAATTTAGAAATTAATGATAAAAATAGATAATTTCAAAGTTGTTTTAAAAGAAAATAAAAAGGATAAAAAGAGCTGATTTCCAGAATTTTTATTTCAAAAAGATGAATATCAGAAAAAAAATAGTTGATTTTGTATTTCTCATTTTAAAAAGATGAAAATAAGGAAAAAATTCTATCAATAAAAAAAATAGCTGATTTAAATATTTTTATTTAAAAATGAAAAAAATAATTATAAAAATAGCTAATTTTGATATTTTTCAATAAAAAAGACAGGTAAAAATAGCTGATGTTAATATTTTTCTTTTAATGAAAATGACAATAAGGACTTAAATAGCTGAGTAAAAAGTAAGGATAAAAATAGCTGGTTTTGAAAATTTTTATTTGAAGAAGTAAATAATGATAAAAATGATTTTGATAATTTTCATTAACCAAAGAAAAAAATAAGAATAAAAGTAGCTGATTTGATACTTTTCATTTGAAAAAGAATAAAATAAACTTATTGTGATTTTTTT
Source organism: Ascarosepion bandense (assembly GCA_037127315.1). Lineage (NCBI taxonomy): Eukaryota > Metazoa > Mollusca > Cephalopoda > Sepiida > Sepiidae > Ascarosepion > Ascarosepion bandense. The sequence continues at coordinate 22,951 of JBBBDQ010002409.1, forward strand.
TGTTTGAAAAAGAAGAAAATAAGGATGAAAATAGCAGATTTTATCATTTTTATTTAAAAATAAGAAAATATCGATAAAAATAGATGATTTTGCTATTTTATTTGTAGATAAGAATATAAGAATAAAAAGAGCAGATTTTGCCTTTTTATTTGAAAATAAGGATAAAATTAGCTGATTTTGATATTTTTCATTTGAAAATAAAGAAAATAAGGATATAAATAGCTGATTTTTTTTTTCATTTTAAAAGAAGAAGATAAGGAGAAAAATAGCTGATTTTGATATTTTTCTTTTGAAAAAGAAGAAAATGAGGATAAGAAAGCTGATTTTGATAACTTTCATTTAAAATAAACTAATATCAGAAATAAAATAAGTGATTTTGATATTTTTCATTCAAAGAATAAAATGAGAACGTAAATAGCTGATAATGATATTTTTCATTTAAAAAAAAAAGAAATATGGATAAAAATTGCTGATTTTGATATTTTTCATTTGCAAAAGAAGAAAATAAATATAAATATTGCTGATTTTGTAAATTATCATTTGAAGACAAAGAATATCAGGATAAAAATAATTGATTTTGATATTAATCAGATTTTGCCACTGGTAAACAAAATGTCCTTGTTTAATTTCACTGTTCAATTTACTCCAATTTTAATAAAAAAAAAATTATATTACCATGTTTACAACTTGTCAGTCTTCAGCTGCTAGGAATTTTGAACTCTTTAAACGGGAGTATGTGTTTATGTGTGTGTGTGTGTGTGTGTGTGTTAGACTTCTCTCTCGGTCCCAGATATTTTTATATGAAAATTAAGTAAATAAGGAAAGAAATTGCCCATTTTGTTATTTATTATTTGAAAATGATCAAAATAAGGACATAAATACCTTATCTTAATATGGATAAAAAAAGCTGATAAATGAAAATAAATATAAATATTGCTGATCTTGAGAATTTTCATCTGAACATGCAAATACAAGGATAAAAATCGCTTATTTTGATATTTTTCATTCAGAAAATAAGAAAATACAAATAAAAATTGCTGAGTTTAATATTTTTTATTTAAAAAAGAAGAAAATAAAAATAAAAATAAAAGAACTAGATTTTAACTTTTTTCTTTTGAAAATAAGTTTTAAAATATCAGATATTGATATATTTCATTTGAAAAACAAGAAAATAAGGAGAAAAGTAAATGATTTTTTCATTTCAAAATAAGAAAATAAGGATATAAATAGCTGATTTTGATTTTTATCTTTTGAAAAAGATGAAAATAAGGATAAAAAAAGCTGATTTTAATAATTTTCATTTAAAAAAATTATATCTATAAAAATAGCTAATGTTGATATTTTTCATTTTAAATCAAAGAAAATAAATATAAAAATAGCTAATTTTGTTATTTTTCAAATGAAAAAGTATAAAACTCAGGTAAAAATAGCTGATTTTAATATTTTTCAATAAATAAAGAAGAAAATACGGACAAAAATATCTGTTTTTTATATATATTTTTTAGAAAAGAAAAAAATAATAATGAAAATAGCATATTTTGATAATGTTTATTTTACAAAGATGAATATCAGTTTAAAAATGGATTATTTTGATAGTGTTCATTTGAAAAAGAAGAAAATATATATAAATAAAGCTGATTGTGGTATTTTTCATTTGAAAAATATGTAAATAAGTATAATTTCAGAGGATTTTGATAAATTTCATTTGCAAAAGAAGAAAATAAGATAAAAATAGCCGATTTTGATATATTAGATTTGAAAAAGAAAAAATAAAGATAAATTTGAAAAAGAAAATTATTAGGATAAAAATAACTGATTTTGATGGTATTTTATGATAAATAATAAAATACGGATATTTGAGGATTTTGATATTTTTTATTTGAAAATAAAGGAAATGAGCATAAAAATAGCTGATTTTGATAAATTTCATTTGAAAAAAGTAAATACGTATAAAATTTGAAGGTTTTGATAATTTTTTTTTTTTTGCTAGAAGAATATCAGGATAAAATAAATTGTTATTTTTCATTTGAAAAGAAGTAAATAAGTATAAAAATGGCTTATTTTGATAATATTCATTTGCAAAAGAAGAAATTACGTATAAAATAACTGATTTTTATATGTTTTTTTGGAAAAGAAGTAAATAAGTATAGAAATAGAGGATTTTGATAATTTTTCTTTCAAAAAGATGACTATCAAGATAAAAATACCTAATTTTGTTATTTTGCAGTTGAAAAAGAAGTAAATAAAGAAAATAGCTGATTTTGATATTTTTCATTTAAAAATATCATATTAAAAATAGATAATTTTGATATTTTTCAATTAAAAATGTACAAACATAAGTATAATATAGCTGATTTTTATATTTTTTTTAAAATAAAGAACAATATAAGAACAAAAACAGCTGATTTTTATATTTTTCTTTTGAATAAGTAGAAATTTCTATTTAAAAAAATGAATAGCAGGTTAAAAATAGAAGATTTTAATATTTTTCATTTGAAAAAGAAGAAAATAATAAGAATGAAAAATTGTTAAAATTAGGTGATTTTGATATTTTTCATTTGAAAAAGAAGTAAAAAAATATAGAAATATAAAGAATATAAGGTTTTGATATTTTCATTTACAAAAAAAGAATATTAGGGTAAAAATATCTGATTTTGTTATTTTTCATATGAAAAATGTATAAAGAAGCATAAAAATAGCTTAAATTGAAAATATTCATTTGCAGAAGAAGAAAATAGGATAAAAATTGCCGATTTTGATATTGTACATTTGAAAAGGATGAAAATCAGGATAAAAATAAAAAAAGCTGATTTTAATCATTTCTATTTAAAAATGTATCAATATGAAAATAGGAGATTTTGATATTTTTCATTTGAAAATAAAGGAAATATGTATCAAAATAGCTAATTTTGATATCTTTAAATTGAAAATGTATGAAACACAGGTAAAATAGTTGATTTAATATTTATCTATTAATAAAGAAGAAAATAAGGAGAAAAATATTTTATTTTTAAATTTTTCTTTTGAAAAAGAAGAAAATAAGGACAAAAATAGCTAATAATTTCTATTTCAAAAAAATTGATATCAAGATGAAAATAGCTAATTTTGATATTTTTAAAAAAGTAGAAAATAGCTGACTTTAAAATTTTTTTGTTGAAAAAGAAGAAAAAAGGTTATAAATAGCTGATGTTTCATTTAAAAAAGAAAATAATGATGAATAATGCTGATTTTTGTACTTTTTTAAAATAATATAAGTAAATATGTATAAAAATAGATGATTTTGATAATTTTCATTTGCAAATGAAGAACATAAGCATGAAAATAGCTTTGATATTTTATATATGAAAAAGAAAAATATATGAAAAAGAAAAAAACATATGAAAAAGAAAAATAAGGATAAAAATAGCTGATTTGAATAATCTTTATTTGAAAAAGACAAAATTCAAGATATAAAATTCTGATTGTTTATTTGAAAAAGTATAATATAAACTAATTGTGAAATTTCTTACTTGCAAATGAAGAAAATAAGATTTAAAATAGCTGATTTTGATATTTTACATTTGAAAAAGAAAAATATAAGTATAAAGTTGGATGATAATTTTCATTAGCAAAAGAAGAATATCAGAATAAAAATAGCTGATTTTGACATTTTTGTTTTGAAAAAGAAGAAAATAAGGATATAAATAGATGATTTTGATATTTTTTAATTTGAAAAAGAAAAAATAATGATGAATAAATAATGATTTTGGTATATTTTATTTTTAAAAAAGCAAATAAGTATAAAAATAGACAATTCTGATACATTTTATTTGCAATAAAAGAATACCATGATAAAAATAAGATGATTTTGTTATTGTTTATTTGAAAAATAGAGTAAATAATTTAAAAATTATTTTAATAATTTTCATTTTGCAAAAGAAAAATACAAGCATAAAAAACTGATTCTGATATTTTACATTTCAAAAAGCAAAAAGAAGAATAAATGTTGCTGACTTTGAAAAAGAAATTAATCAAGATAAAAATAGCTGATTTTGATTCTTTTCACTTGAAAAATAAGAACATATGGATAAAAATTGCTGATTTTGATATTTTTCATTTGAAAAATAACATAAGGATGAAAAAAGCAAATTTTAACTTTTCTTTTTAAATAAGGGTAAAAATAGCTGATTTTGATATTTTTCATTGAAAAAAGATGAGAATAATGATAAAAATAGCTGATTTTTTCATTTCAAATGAAGAAAATAAGGATATAAATAGCTGTTTTTGATACTTTTCTTTTGAAAAAGATGAAAATAAATATAAGGCAAAAAAGCAGATTTCTATAATTTTAATTTGAAAAAGATGAATATTATTTTTAAAAATGGCGGATTTTAATGTATTTCATTTGCAAAAAAATATGAATAAAAGTAGCTGTTTTAGGCATTTTTCATTCAAAAAAGATGAAAATAATGATAAAAGTAGGTGATTTTTTCATTTTAAAAAAGAAAATACAATTATAAATAGCTGATTTTCATATTTTTCTTTTGAAAAAGATCAAAATAAGGAAGAAAATTACATAAAAAATAGCTCATTTTGAAATTTTTCATTTGAATATGAAGAAAATAAATATCTGATTTGAAAAGTATGAAACACAAGTAAAATAGCTGATTTCAATATGTTTCAATTAATAAAGAAAAACCAAGACAAAAATAGCTGGTTTTGATGTTTTTCTTTAGAAAAAGAAGATAATAAGGATAAAAATAACTGATTACCATAATTTTTAATTAAAAATGAAGAATATCAAGGAAAAGATAGCTGATTTTTATTTTTATTAATTCCCAAAGAAGTAAATGAGTGTAAAGATAGATGATTTTGATAATTTTCATTTTCAATAGAAGAATATCAGGAAAGAAATAGCTGATTATGCTATTTTTCATTTGAAAAAGAAGTAAATAAGTATTGTAAAACATAAAAATAAGGATAACAATAACTGATTTTGATAATTGTTTTTGAAAAATTAGAAAATAAGGATAAAAATATCTAATTTTGATGTTTTTTGTTAAAAGAAAATAAAAATAACAAAAAGAGCTGATTTTCGTAATTTTAATTTCAAAAAAATGAATATCACAAAAAAAAATAACTGATTTTGTATTTTTCATTTTAAAAAGATGAAAATAAGAAAAAAATTATATCAATATTTTTCATTTGAAAAAGAAGAAAATAAGGATAAAAATAGCTGAGTTTGATATTTTTTATTTAAAAAAAAACAAACTAGATTTTGACTTATTTATTTGAAAATATGTTTAAAAATATCTGATATTGATATCTTTCATTTTGATATTTTCCTTTTGAAAAAAATAAGGATAAAAATAGTTGATATTTTCTATTTCAAAAAGATTTATATCAAGATGAAGATATCTAATTTTGATATTTTTTAAAAAGTAGAAAATATTGATAAAAATAGCTGACTTTTAAATTTTTCTGTTGAAAAAGAAGAAAAAAGGATATAAATAGCTGATTTTTCATTTAAAAAAGAAAATAATCATGACTAATGCTGACATTAGTATTTTTCTTTTGAAAATAAGTAAATAAGTATAAAAATAGATGATTTTGATAATTTTCATTTGCAAATGAACAAAATAAGCATAAAAATAGCTTTGATATTTTATATATGAAAAAGAAAAATAAGGATAAAAATAGCTGATTTGAATAATTTTTATTTGAAAAAGATGAAATTCAAGATATAAAATTCTAATTGTTTATTTGAAAAAGTATAAAATAAACTGATTTTGATAATTTTTATTTGAAAAAGTAAAAAATAAGATGAAAAATAGCTGATTTTGATATTTTATATTTGAAAAAGAAAAATATAAGCATAAAGTTAGATGATTTTGATAATTTTCATTTAAAACAATAAAATTAATAGCTGATTTTGATACTTTTCATTTGAATGAAAAAAAATAAGGAAAACATAATGGATTTTGTAAATTTTCATTTAAAAGAAAGAATATCAGGATAAAAATAGCTGATTTTGAGAATTTTCATTTTAAAAAGAAGAATATCAGGCCAAAAGCTGCTGATTTTGATATTGATCAGAGTTCGCCACCAGTAAACGAAATGTGCTGGTTTAATTTCATTATTCAACTTACTCCAATTTTCATAACAAAAAATAATATATCCCTGTTTATAACATTACAGTTATTTTGAAATTTTTAAAACGTGTGTGGGACTGTATATGTTTGTGTTAGACTTCTCTCTCTGTCACAGTTATTTTTATATGTAAATTAAGAAAATAATTTTGATATTTTTCTTTTGAAAAATAAAAAAATGCAGATACAAATTGCTGAATTTGATATTCTTCATTTAAAAAAGGAGAAAATAAAGCTAAAAATAGCTGATTTTTATCACTTTTTTAAAAATAAGTGAGTATGGATAAAAATAGCCAATTTTAATATTTTTTATTTGAAGAAGAAAAATATAAGGATAAAAAGAACAGATTTTGCCATTTGTTATTTGAAAATAAGGATAAAATTAACTGATTTTGATATTTTTCATTCGAAAATGAAGAAAATAAAGATATAAATAGCTGTTTTTTTCTTTTCATTTCAAAGAAAAGAAAAGAAGGTGAAAAATAGCTGATTATGATGTTTTTGTTTTGAAAGAAAGAAAATGAGGATAAGAAAGACGATTTCAATAACTTTCATTAAAAAATAATATCGGAAATAAAATAGCTGATTTTGATATTTTTCATATGAACATGATGAAAATAAAGATATAAAGAGCTGATTTTGATATTTTTTATTCAAAAGAAAAAAATGTGGAAATAAATAGCTTATGATGATATTATTCATTTGCAAAAGAAAATAAATTAAATATTGCTGATCTTAATAATTTTCATTTGAAAATGCAAATATAAGGATAATAATTGCTAATTTTGATATTTTTCATTTGAAAAATAAGAAAATAAGGATAAAAATAGCTGAGTTTGATATTTTTATTTAAAAAAGAATAAAATAGAAATAAAAAACTAGATTTTGACTTTTTTTAATTGAAAATAAGTTTTAAAATATCAGATATTGATATATTTCATTTGAAAAACAAGAAAATGAGGAGAAAAATAGTTGATTTTTCTTCATTTCAAAGTAAGAAAATAAGGATATAAATAGCTGATTTTGATATTTTTCTTTTGAAACAGATGAAAATAAGGATAAAAAAGCTGATTTTGATACTTTTCATTTGAATAAAAAAGAAAATAAGGAAAAAATAACTGATTTTGTAAATTTTCATTTGAAAGGATAGAAAAGCTGATTTTGATAATTTTCATTTCAAAATGAATATCAGGACAAAAGCAGCTGATTTTGATATTGATCAGAGTTCACCATCAGTAAACAAAATGTGCTGGTTTAATTTCATTGTTCAACTTATTCCAATTTTAATAAAAAAAAAATAATATTGCCCTGTTTATGACATTACGATTATTTTCAAATTTTAGGAATTTTGAACTTTTTAAACATGAGTGGGTGTGTATGTGTTTGTGTTAGACTTCTCTTTCTGTCACAGTCATTTTTATATGAAAATTAAGAAAATATGAAAAAAAATTTTCCTTTTAGCTTTTTAGCTTTCTTTTCGGGTACAAGGAAGGCCTCTACCCAAATTGTCACCCAATCTACAAAACTCACTATGTAGAGGTTGCCTCTATGGGTCTGTTTGTATGGTCCTAAGACATCCATACTGGTTTTCTCGACGGGATAATTGGGTACCCTTCCAGCAGTGCCAATTCCTGTCTTCTACACAGCTATTAACATAGCCAGTAACTTCCCTGTATAGTCTGGGCCAGTAATAGCTTATCAATTCATGGGTCTTATGTGGCCTATGTGGCCCAGCTTCTCATGACAGTGTTCCAATATTTTTGGTCTCAGATCTTTGGGTACATACAACCTGGATTGGCTTTCTTCATCCCTAGCCGAAAGATAATATAGCTTCCCCTCCTGTATCATATATCTAGAGGTTTCCCCTGCCTCTACTTTTTTCTGAGGGCTGCTATTTCAACCTGTGCTATCCACTGGGGATCTATTCTTGGCTGTAAAGTTTCTTTTTACACTGTTTCTAACACAGGGCAATCTTTTAGCATATGGGAGTTAATTACTCCGATTTGGTATGCTTTATCATCTACCTTGTCCATATCAGGTTTGATTCCCTTATTGCTTATTATAAATCCTAAGTACTTAGTCTCATTCCTTAGGAATTGGCACTTTGACAGTTTTAACTTGAAACCATGCCTTCTCAGCCAACCAAAAACTTGTCTCAAGTGGTCAAAATGCTGTTCTGGGGTCTCTGAGAACACCAGAATACTGTCCAGGTAAGCCACAGCAAAATTCTCCATTCCCCCTAGTACTATTGACATTAGCTGCTGGAAAATTCCAGGTGCATTGACCAGGCCAAAAGCATGACTCTAAATTGAAACAAGCCCATGTGACACACAAATGCAGACTTTTCTTTATCAGCCTCATCAAGGGCTACTTGCCAATGCCCCGATCTCAAATCCAATGTGGAAAAGAATTTAGCTTTTCCCAATATGTCATCTATTAATGGTAAGGGTACTGCCAATGGCTTGAAAATAGCGTTCAGCTTTTGGAAATCTACACAGAATCTGTGCCCGCCATCTTTCTTGTCCACTACCATTATGGGGAAGCTCCAGGGAGACTTTGACCTCTCTATCATTCCTGTTTCAAACATATGTCTCACTGCTTCCTCCACCAAGGGTCTTTTATGGATGGGAGTTCTATAGGGTCTTAACTTAATGGGATCACCTCTGTCTATTTTCATCTTTACCGTATCAGTTTTGCCTAGTTCCTTATCTGAGGTGGCCACTACATCACGATTGGCTCGCAACAGGTTCTTTACTCTAGTCTTAAACCTTTCGGGAGCCAGTACTTCTACATTTGATATCTCATTTATCCTGTTTAAACCCTCCCTCTCCTTTTTGTCTAGCCTTATTTGTTGTCTGGTCCTTAGGGGTAAGGCTCTACCTACCTCCTCTCCTTTCTTTACTTTAATGGTCTTAGAGGTTTCATTCACTAATAACATCGGAACTATTTCTGCTGCATTTACTACTGTCTCACACATGACCGCTTTGCTCTCTTCAGGTCTACTTTTCTCTATGGGAATTAATTGTATGATCCCCTTCTTCACCTTTTTCTTTATCATTAACCTCCCTCTGCTCATTACCGCAGTTCTGTGGAGTAACTTTATATCCTCCTCTGCCACTACTGTTATGCCCTTGCCTCCCAATGGCATCTTTGCACCATTCACTACTAGCACAGCAGGGTTAAACTCAATTCTAGCCTTATTTCTATGTAGCCAATCTTCTCCCAAGATTATTTCTGCACACAGTCCAGGAGTGATATAAAATTTCTGGAGACTCTGCATCCCTCCTACCTTTATCGGAAGATTCACCATAACCCTTATTCTTATGGAACCACCATCGGCATGTGTGATTTCTATATTGGGTCTTCTCATTCTTCCCTGATTTTTCAATTTTCTGTATTCCTTCTCCCTCAATAACGATACAGACGCCCCTATATCTACTATGGCCTTCACCACTGAACCTCCTACCACTACCTCACAGGAGAGCTCTCTTTCCTGTGTTAACAAGACGAACACTTTTACCCTTCTACCCCTTTGTTGTGGCATCTCCAACCACCCAGCCATGGGTGCTGGCAGTAGCAGTCCTTTATTAATATCTCTACGAGGACGCCCCTGATCTCTATTCTCATACTGGGGTCTTTTATTTCTGCCTCCTTTTCTGTCTCTAGATGTGCAGCTTCTTTTCAGGTGCCCTGGTTTCCCACAAAACTAACACCTTCTTTTCGGACATTTCCTTGCAAAATGTCCTACCTGTCCACACCCACAACAGCGTATCTGTCTTCTCTTTATCTGAGCCACCCACACACTTTTTTCTCGGGGAGATCCTTTTGCTTTTTCCTGTTTCAACTCTCGAAGTTTCATCTTCATTTTTGGCATGGGGGGGGGGGGGTCCCTTCTTGTCCCACACCATGCCATTTGGCCATATGCCCCCGACTTCTGCCCAGGTGATCTGGGGGCAGCCCCTATTTTGTGGGACATTCTGTCGCATGGCGGCCTTTATGCTGGCACTTCCAACACACCAGGCCATATCTACCTGACATGGGTTTATGAAAACCATCTCTTCAGGACCATTCTTTTCTATTGGGGTCTTCTTCCCATTCCTCTTCTTTTTTCCATTTGTAAACTATTGGGGTTTTCCTTCTATTTTCATTTCTAATCTCCTTTCTCCACCTAGTATTTCTTCCCTTTGCCTCGTTATTTCTCAGCTCAGGTTCTTGACCTTGGTCCACACTCCCTGGCTCTCTTTGGCCAGCAATATCACCACCGCCAACCTTATGGGCCCTTCCTTTAGTATGTCATGTCGAATACGTTCATCATGCAGTGCTCCAACATACAAATAGGCTAGCTGGACTTGTATGGCCGCATTCTCCCTGACCTTAGCAGGGAAAGCCAGGGGGGATAGTTTTTCTGCCCTTTTTTCCCAGGTCTTCTGGGCCCTCATCTTTTTCCTGAGTTGATTTCAGGAGACTTCTCATGGCCTCTATGGCCGTTCACTCATTAGCATATTCTTTGATCAGTTGTTCTTTCAGCTTTCCCCATGTCAGTTGTGGGTCCTTATCTAGCTGTCTATCTCTGGTCCCCCGTCGCGGCATGAAACACCACATATACCATCTCTCTTTCAGTTAAACCATAAATTAACTGGTTCTTGTTCACCACCGCTAACCATTTTCTTAACTCTTTTGCATCTCCCCCAAAGCCCGGCACCCTTGGTCTCCGCAATAGACCTCTCAACTCTGTAGACATTCTTTGCTCTAATTCGTCTACCTCTGAACCCACTATTTCCTCTTGGTCAGATATTTAAATAATGTAGTCAAAAAAATCAATCAACTAGTAGGAAATCGGTTTTTTGAAAATGGCAAGCAACAATAATTTCAGGGAGAAACCAAAAAGTGTCTTACCTATCCCCAGCTCTGGGTTGGTCCTTTCTGTCTTTAGTTGATGTAGCTGTCTCTTTTTGAGCATTTTGAACCAGATAGTCAAAAATGACTGATTTTGTAAATATTCATTTGAAATGAAGAATATCAGGATAAAAATGGCTGCTTTTGATATTTTTCATTTGAAAATGATGAAAATAAATATATAAACAGCTAATTTTTAATATTTTTGTTTCAAAAAATGAAATTGAGGATATAAATAGCTGATTATGATATTATTCATTTGCAAAAGAAGAATATCAAAATAAAAATAGCTGATTTTGATAATTTTTATTTGGAAAAAAAATATAAGCATAAAAACAGCTGATTTTGATATTTTTCCTTTGAAAAATAAGAAAATACATATAAAAATTGCTGATTTTGATATTTTTCATTTGAAAATAAAGAAAATAAGGATATAAAAATAGCTGAGTTTGATATTTTTTATTTGACAAAAGAGAAAATAAGAACAAAAAACCAGATTTTGACTTTTTTATTTGAAAATAAGTTATAAAATATCTGATTTTGATATTTTTCATTTGAAAAACAAGAAAATAAAGAGAAAAAATAGCTGATTTCTTCATTTAAAAATAAGAAACTAAGGATATAAATAGCTGATTTTGATATTTTACTTTTGAAAATTAGAAAATAAGAATAAAATTAGCTGATTTTTATATATATAATCCATTTTTCCATTTTACATATATATATATATATATATATATATATATTGTTACATGTTAAGTGTAACAAAAGAAAAAAGTGATTGACCAAACTCAGAGTTAAATCACATACAAATATTTATTTTACGATAAACAAAATGATATATATACAAAATTTATAATTTTTTTGCATTCAAAACAGAAATGTAGAGTTTACTACTGGCAGGCAAAGTGTTACAAAGGGGAAGGAAGGGTCAGTATCTTTACACAGTAAGTTAGCGAAGTCATTTAAGTGCTATACTTTTTGGAAATCCTTAAATGTGTATGTAAAGAATAATTTCCAGTATGGTCAATGAAAAGATACAAAAAAATCTATGACACTTTGCCGGGTCGGTCGCTGTTGGTTTTGATCCAGATAGCTGGTTGTAGGTTGTCTCTGTTCATGATGATCTCCCCTGTCCCACATTGTGTTGATTGATCACAAGGCAGTCACATGAGTTTTCCACTAGCTGTCTTTCTGCCGAACTAAACCAAACCGGGAGCGTGCACACAATTGGATATTAAAAGAAAGAAATATGGCACCAAAAATAAATGTACCGACGTCTGAAGTGTTATAAAAGAAAGTTTTTATATACAGAAAATAATTCACATTAGTATAATAGTCATTCGGATATTTCCCAATCATTGCTCCTGTCAAGCTGGTAGCGGAATGGAAGTCTCTTAAGTAAATCGAAGTATCCTCCTAAGTAATAATCGAGAAATCTGGCTAGCCACAGTGCTTTGCTGTGGATGGAGTTCTAAGTTTGCAGCAAGTCTAGTCGACTTTGATTCTTTCTCTCTGGAATGTTGCGGAAATTGGCAAAGTGCTGGGCTATGGGTAGGTTGGCGTGGTTTGTCTTCGGAATCGGAATTGGAATCGAGGTGGATTTCTTGTTCGGCTGGCAATTTCTAAACACCTTGGCTGCAAAATCACTTCTTGTTCATCTTTAACTCTGGTTGGTTGGTTGATTGGCGACAGACTTCTCTACGGTTGGCACCCAACAGAATGGCGTTTATCTGTCTCTTTACCCCTTCAGCTGGGAACTGTCTTTGGCAGGTGGCAATTTCTTTATGGTTGGCACCCAACTGCATGTCATCACATCCCTGGGCCAGGAGCTCGAATTGACTTTGGTCCCTCAGGACTCTGTATTTATGCTTATGCCATGGCATGGGGCACTTGGTGTCTAACCCCTCATCTCGGCAACCAATAGAATACTGAGGTTAGCTGCTACTCATTGTTGCCTTTGGTTTACCCAATGGGATTTGTCTTATTTCTATGACGTCAATTACTGGTCGTTTCCCCCTTTCGGGGTGCTGGTTCAAGGAACCAATGAAATACCATTATGACGTCATCTTTCTATACCCCTTTTCTGGGCTGGACTTATCCGGCAAATTTTCTTTCTCACAAAATAATTTTGTTTTTTTTTAATCAGTCACTATTAACCTTTTGAACTTGTCATAAAATCCTGTATGACTAAACTTTTCCTTTTTCACCTGAAACAAACAGACAGGCCACAAGTGGTCTTTGTTTACATTGTCACCTAGACAAGAATTCCCACATCTGCGTTTCCAATATTTTTTTTTTTAATCATAATTCCCGAGCAAGGCGGTAACGCCACTGATGTGCAGGGGGCTACGTAAGAGTGAAAAGATTGGAAAAGAGAAATCCGGAAACCACATCTTAAACAGGGAACAAGAGATGAGCCTCTTCACCTTTTCAATAGACATGGGTGGAGTGTGAACTGGGATCTGTATTTTCGGTCACAGACATTTTTTTGGAGCTTCCCTTGATGACAGAAAGATATTTGTTATCAATTTCTTTTTCCTAATTCATGCTAGCCAGACAATTCCTTCATTTCACTTGTCACCTTGGTGGGTAGGCTTGATTCTCTTAATTTTCAGTCCAACCTTTGTCTAGGGCATCTGGATTGTTTTTACGTTTTTAATCAAATTATCAATGTCTATTGTTCTGTGTTTTATCTAACTTCAGAAATAAAAAATGAATTTATTTCTCTTTTCTTTCTTTCTTTCTTTCTCTTCTTTCCTTCTCATGTTTAGAATAACAACAAAGAAAACAAAACTTGTTGCCTTTTCTTTTACCTTCACTCATATTCGGAGAATAGAAAAAATTCTTCTCAGTATGTTTCCTTCTGATCTATAACAGTAATTTCTTCTGTTTAAAAAATTTTCCAATTACACTTAATAAATAATTAATAAATCCAATTACTTCTGTTCTGCTAAATATTGTTACAATCTATTTACCCTTTTAATTCCATGACGTTCTCTTTTAGGTTCTAGTTGGTTGGCAATTTTTCTTAGAGATTCTTTTGGCTGGATGCATAGACTCACAAATCAAGCTGGAGTTGATAATGTCAGCAAATCCTGTTAACAACTACCTACTCTCTTCCCAAAACCTATTTTTATAGGGGCTAACACTTAATTTGAATATTTCTAGAACATTTCTAATTCTCTTGATTTTACTTGAACATTTTACAATCTTCCAAAACGTTCTATTCCTAATTTCTCTATTTAACAACTACTTCATGAATTAAAACTTTTTGTAATAATGAGTAGGACTCAATAGAATCCCTTACTATAAATTTTAGACATTAATTAATATTATTTCTTTATATACAAAATGCATCCTCGTAACAATATATATATATATATATATATATATATATATATATATATATATATATATATATATTCATACATATGTGTGTGTGTGTGTGTGTGAGAGAGAGAGAGAGAGAGAGATTATGTGTCTGCATTTATAGAAAATATTTAGTTGTTTGCTTATATATACATTCATCTATCTGTAACTTAATTATGAAATCAGCATTTATTTTACACATCATTTCTCTCTTTTTACTTTACATATATAATTTAAATAAGGGTCTATTCTGTTTATTTGTAAATATCTATGCTGATGACACTATGTTATATGGGCACCCCTCTAAAACCCTAGATAATCAGATATTGTCAGCTGATCTCTCCTCTGACCAAGCTCTAACATCTCAGTGGAGTAAAAATGGTTGGTTACATTTCTTCATCTTTATAGGACGTTGTAATGTTTCAATCAGCCCAATCTATAGCTGATGTTCTAACTGCTCATTAAATTATTTCAAAACTTTTGACAAGGTATGGCATAAAGGATTATTGCACAAACTCTCTGGCTATGGAATAACTGGAAGAGTTGTTTCAGTCATATGGTTTTTTCTATCAGGTAAGTCCTTTAATAGCCAGTCTTCCAAGACCTCAGCAATCAATTCATGTGTCCCCTGGAGTCATTTCTCTCCTTTTACTTATATGATTTAACTAAGAGTACTACATTTGTAAATATCTATGCTGATGACACTATGTTATATGGGCGCCAATGCAAAACCCTATATTGTCAGCTGATTTCTTGTCAGCTGATTTCTCCTCTGACCAAGCTCTAACATCTGAGTGGAATAAAAATGGTTGGTTATATTCAATACCTGTGAAACCAAACTAGTCAAATTTGATCATTGCTTGTTGAATCCTGAAGTATGACTAATCACAATTATTGGATGTTTTCTCTTGGAGGCTCTGTACCTTGAGCACCTATTGGAACTAAACACAGACTTCAAGTGGAACTCATACCCTGTTGCTAATGATGCTGTAAAAATGGTCAGTTCCTTGTATCACTCCAGTAAGTATCTGATACCTTCTGCTATCCTCTACCTTTACAAGAGTCAGATCAGGTCAAAAATGGAGCATTGTTGACATATATGGACAGGAACTGTCCAGTTTTCACTAACCAATCTCAACAGAGTTCAAAAGCATCTCTACATTCTTTTGGGGGCAAATTATTTCTCACAGATGAAATGTTGTCACCCCCCCCCACCCGGAAAATGCGTAGGCAAACTACATTCCTTAGTTCCACCAGTTCTTTCCTTCACAGCTAAAACCTGCCATACTATGCACATTGTAGCCAATCACTCCCACTCCCTTTGTATTTTATTGATAAGATTAAGTTCCACATAGGCAGCTTCTTCCCTCAAACTGCTGCTTCTTGGAACTGATTTCCAAGGGGATACTTCTCCAGTCACTACAATCTTAACCTGTTCAAATTTAGTATGAACTATTTTTTTCTCCAGCATAAATATCATATCAGTATAAACTGCACATCTTACTCTGTAGCCCTCTACTTTGAGTGGCTTCCCCAGCTTTTTACAGGGTGAAAATCACTGTAAAAACAAAATCATTGTCAATGCATTTAACATATTGCTTTTGTGGATCAAATATTATAAAGTGAAAAATTCAAATAAAAATTTAGCTGACTTACTGATTTAGCTGTGTATTTCAGTCAAAAGTACTTGTCAGTTAAATTTTAAAAAAGCACTAATTTAAAAATATACTAACAAGATGAAACAATTATAAAATTATGTAAGTTGCACAATAGAAACAAACTATTACTGACTGAAGTTACATGATTTTTTTCATGCTTTTTAATTATGTAAAAGTCTCCAGACTTCCATCATTATCTCATACTATTAATTAGTTTTTCCAGTCCTCAGGAGTTAATATATTTTTGATTCAAGTGCTAACAGTACTGATGAAACCAGATCAATAAAATGATCATGCTGGCATGAAAAAGGCATTGCTTTATTTGGACTACAACAACATACTGAGAATAAAAGATGATATCAATATTCTCAATATATTTAATCATTGTGATTTGTTAAATTTAACATACAATAAATTTGATTATATCTCAGTTATCTCTCCTTTGTTATAAACTATGAAGTATAATATTAATTGTAAACTTATTCACATTATAATTGCTTCAATTCTAACTTTTATTGTTATTTTATTTGAAATTTTATATACATTTTCATCTATATACATAATAGAAATTTCAAATTTTTAATATTCTATTGTAAAGTAGAACAAAGTAACTACTGAATCAAAACAATTAAGAGCATTTTTCAATAGATGGTATTTGAACATGTGATTTTGTTTTACATGTAACTCAAATTTGGCATAAATATTCTAAAATAGGAATGTGACATTCTCTGATTTATTTCCCTCCAATGAACTGCAATAAAGCCATTATTGTACAAGAGATTAGTAAGAGCAAAAATAATCTGAATACACATTATTATTATTGAGTAGAAAGAACAATAAAAGAACAGGTTTCAAAAAGACTGAAGATGGGGATAAATATTGCATTTATCTATCTTCAGGAAACTACAGACAAGTTTTGTGAATATGAAGAATTCAAAGGCAAGAACATGTGTCCAGGAATAAAAATGAAGTGTGCACTTTAATAGTTATGATAGATCAGCAAAAAAGGTACTTCTTAGTAAAGCTAAAAAGTTCCAGGTGGAAACTTTCCTCTCTATTCTGGACATTCTAATCTTTTATCTGACAAAATGTTCAGAGGCTTATTCACACATATGAAATCATTTTTTTTTCTTCAGTGAATTGAAAACAATTGCTTCTAATGCACTAAAGAAAAAATATTAACATCTGGCTAATATGTCCCACAAAAACCTGAATTATAAATAAAGTTTAAATTAATGTGAGCATATCAAGAACTACATGGCTCTTGATGAAAATTGTCAAATTCTGCCTGCAAAAAAAAAATTTCAAACAATTTGAAATTTATATTCCTGAATGTTGAAATTTCATTCGGAGTGTTCATGATGGTGACCAAATGTACAGGAGAACATTCCTTTTTAAAAAATCTGTTTTGTGGAACAAGGGGGCAGCATCATTTGAACTGACTTTCATTCATGTGCATGGAAAATGACAAACTGTTGGTGGACCCAATAATAAAGCAATTCTCTGAAATGAAATGTTGCAAATTTTTGTTATTATAAAAAGTTTGAAAACAATAAGACCAGACCCAAATGTAAATAAAATAAAAATTATATTTTATTTTTATTTTTTGTACAAAGGACATCTTTTCAAAGTAGTGATATCTTTGGTGGCATGCTGTAAAGTTAAGAGGTTCTTTGGTCTGAGTTGTCATCACCCTCACATATAGAAAAAACCCACAAGCCAGAAGGCTGGCATTGTGCTTCGAGCTGTTTTCACTTCAACTGCTCTTGGCATCGGTTGAAATAAGACTCTCTAAATCAAATTGCACCTACTACTAAAAATTTTCTACCTGTCAACTTGACTGACGTCATTTACGCCCTACCAACAGCTGTCCTCTGGTGCAAATCTATTTGGGGCAGGAGCTAACCTTTGTGACCCCTGGCTAGACAAAACAAAAATCTTTAAATCCAAACATATTGCAGATGCTTGACATTTCAACAAAATACATTTTCAACACCTAAATGACCATCTGCACCAAACTGTGCAAATACACTTTATGTCAAAAAATCCATGCTACCCAAAAATTGTAGCAATGAATATTTAACAAACATAGTATGATTTTCATTTAGACTGATTAAATGCAGCAATAGATAAAAAGTATCAAGGATTAGCCAATCAGAACAGTGTCATCTTCCTTTAGGATAATGCCCATTTGCTGATATTGGTTCAGTTTTGCTGGGATGTCCTACTACACTCACCATACTCACTTGTATCTTTGGATTTCCACTTATTTAAATCCTTGAGGAACATTGAAAAATGATTATCAATTTAATGTTTCCCTTTTATTTTAACTACATTAAAACAATTTTATATAGAAATGAGTTATGGAAGATAATGTTTTGTACTTTGGATTCTGAACTTGACCTATTTTGCAAAGGGTTAAGTAAGAAATTACAGACAACACAACAATATGGCATCACTGATAGGATCTCTAACACCATTGAATGAGCTGGACTTTGTCAAAACATGGATTCATTGCTTTGCTGCCTATGGTAAGGCCAAGCAGTTAAAAAACTGCAAAGTTGCAGGAGGGGAGAACAAAATCAATGATCTCTTTTTGGCTTCAGCAGAATGTGAGACTGTCAGAAAAATCTCTGTCATAGCATATCCCAAAGAATTTCTAGGAGTTTATCTTTTCACAAATTGCAGACATTATAAAGAGAATTTTGTGACCAAGAAAGAAGGACAGTTTCTCACAAGCAAATAAGATCCAAACAAAACAATAATACAGTATATATACAAGCTTTGAGAGTCTTCCAAATTCTATGAGTTTGCAAAACTTGGCACTGAAAAAATGACCATTGAATATGGTTTGATACAGCTGAGATTAACTGAAGGTATGTATGATGGATTGTACAAACACAAACTTTTAGAATAGTTACAATTGACAAAAATGTTCTTGGATGAATCTATATTGCTTTTGCAACAATTATTTGAGAAATTCAATATATCTAAGACTAATGCTGAATCGTTATAACATATTCATTTATTTTGTGTGATGCAAGTAATACAATAAAAAACATTAATGGGACATGACAAACATCCAGCATTAGAGCAAGTATGTTTGTATTGGGAAAAGAAAAATCATTTCCAGTCTGTATGTAAATATAAAAGGAAAGTAGAAAGGGTGGAAAATTAACCCCCTCACCCACCTCAGAAAAATACAGCTGTATTTGTGATACAGAGACATAAAGAGAAAAGTACCAAAGAAAAAATTGAATTAAATTAAGAATTCCTATGCTAGTGGATACTGGGAGTGATGTCACTCTGATCCCAATTAATGTTTGGGAACAAGTGGGCAACCCCAAATTTTAGAAAAATTGGCTGAAAACAGTTTGATGGCTTTTTCATTAAAATGTTAGGCTGTTTTGAAAGATCATGGTAGTGAAATGGGAAAAAGTCATGGACTTGTTTTTTGAAGTTGTACTTTCGCTATATGGTGATGCCATTGAAATGATAGGAAGAAAAAAGAAAAAGAAAAATACAGTGAAAGTAATAATTCTTTTATGGTCATTGTGGAAAAAATTACAATATCTGAGATGTCAAAAATTAATCATGTCCATAGATGACAATGAAGAATCAAATTTCTACCAGCTTCCAAATTTGTGACAGTTTTTTCCAAACTTAAGAATTGACTATCTAAGAAAGTGGATACAACCAAATTAATCAAAATGAAGTTGGAAAGTACTGACATGGGGATGATGAAAGAGTATAAACTGAGCATTCAATTAAAAGAAAATAGTCATCCCCCTGTACTTTGAGTCTTGTAGACTGCCCATTTACATGTTAAACTGAAAATAATGGAACAGGAATTTTAGAATGTTTCCCTTAGTGGTAGTAATTGGACCTCATCCATTGTTATTTTATGAAAACTGAATGGCTCCAATAGGCTTACTTAGATGGAAGTAAATGCTATTTTTTAGAGATCAATTGAAAAAATACTAACTGGTGATGTTAAGAATATGATCCTCTATCAAGATGATATATGTATTGGTGCTACCAGTAAAGAAAAACAGAACCAAAAATGGATTATGTTTTAAACAAATTAAAAAAAATGCTGGATTAATCATAAACAAGGATATATGTATGCTAAATTGTGACACAATAACATATCTGAAATACCAGATTTCTAAAGGCCAAATTTAACCAGACACAATATTGATAATGAAAATAGCAGAGGTATCTACACCTTATGGTTAGGGCGCCGCTCCTATTTGACTACAAATGGACTGTTCCCATTACTATATATAGCAATGGTGGATTCTCTACAAGGGAGTCGTAGACAGTCATTTTTGACGTGTTTTTGTCAATTTCAGACTTCTCCGACCTTGTTTTTGGCTAGGTCTGAACTTTTTGTGGCATAACCTTTTTTTTTTCTCTTATTTGGACACTCACCCTTTTTGTTACAAGAAAAGACCTTTATTTTGCAGAGTTAAGTTGAATTTTATTTTTTGTTTTTTTATTTTTTTGTTCTATACATATTTTTTCTTTTATTTTTAGTTTCGTATTTTTTTTTCTGTTTCGGCCGCCATATTTGTTTGCGTTTGGCCGTGTCATTAATTTTTGTTTTATTTATTTTTTTCGGTACCTGTTTGGCCTTAAGTGCCACATTTAATTTTGTTTGAGGAATTTTTTTTTATCTATTGTCCTTATTTGACTTTTATTTAATTTTTATTTTCATTCTTTTGACCAAGAAGACTTATCAGTTTTTTCTTCCCTCGTTAATTTTTCTCTATTAGCCCCTCCCCAAATATCTTTATTTCTTGTAAATAGTCGTTTAGGCGACTATTTGTTTGTTTATTTATTCCTTAAAATCTTTGTTTTTATTGTATTTTTAAGTACTTTAGTACAGTTGTATCAGTTTATTTACAATTCTTTTATTTTAATTATCCTCTGTTGAGGATATTTGTTTTTGGTTATTGTAAAAAAATTTTTTGCACCGTTAAACGCCCAAGTTATTTTTGGGCGAATTTTTCTTATTGCAATTTTTTTTTTTTATTACATTTTCCCCTTGTGTGATATAATTTTGTAACTATTTCTCTGATTTATGTTACTGTTGTTTAAATCGCTTTATTTTCCTTTCCCCTTCCCACCCCAGCCTTTTAGTTAATTTGGCCCAGAGAAAAAAAAATTTAAACTGGTGTCAAGGAAATATTAATATGGCCGACAAAGCTCGGTCTGTGAAGAAGGACTTATTTGGTTCTTCGAAAAAAGATCCCCCAGACAAAGAATGGTCGCAGAAAGAGGATGACTATAGTTTGCCAGCTTTACCTGTGGATAATAGTAGAAACAAAAGTCAGACAAATGTTGAAGGAGCAAAGAACAAAGAACCTGTAACTGACAAAAATATGACTGCCGGGGATTTGCCATCTTGCTGGAAGTCCCCCCTAGCTGTATAATAAACATCATGGAGTTTCTGAAGAGGGCTAAAAGTTTCGACCATCTTTTAAAAGATGACGGACTTTTAGAAAACCCCCAGGAATTACGAAAGTTTGAAAAGAGAATGGTGTCGGTCTTCGTGGTGGACAAGCGTGCGCGCAAAATTTGTCGCTCTACGAAAGACACAGTGATCCGATCACTGGTGTCCCTAGGGGTCAAGCCGCAAAGGGTCATAAAAGGACCTGGCTTTTTCATGTGGGATGTACTGCTGCCTACACCTGAAGATTGTATGGAGATTGTAAGTAAAGAACTAATTACAAAAGACCTCATAATTAGAACAGAATATGAAGGCCGAAAGAGGACCAGGTGGCAGTATATGAGGTACCTCCTCAGATTGCTGGTGAACATCTTGCGTCATATTTTAAAAAATATGGCCAAATATTGGCGGCCTCTTCCGACAACCTGAACGGGGGATGGACTTTCGACATAATGATCGATCGTGAGGCCTTCGTGTCCATCCCCAACTGCTTGGATTATTGCGGCCGGAGAATGCCGGTCATAGTGACCGGGCGAAAACCAACTTGCTGGAAGTGCGGGCAGACTGGTCACCTGTCCTCTTCCTGCCCAGAGAAGAAGGCCTCTGGTGATTCGACCGCTGTCGACCAAAATACCCCTAAGCCTGACAATCGTAGTTCCGCGACGCCTGTAATGGGCCTAGTAGCGGCACGGCCCGGTGCCTCAAAAACACCGGTTGGGTCTCGGCCCCCATCCTCCCAAATTCCGAAGCCTGCCGCAAGTGTGGTCAAGGACAAGGATGAGGGAGTATGGCATGTCGTTGCTAGAGGCAAAGGGAAGAGCCGAGCAGCGGTGCCTCAGTCCCCTGAAACTCCTAGGGATGACACCAACAGTCCCACACCCCTTGTCAGCTCTAAAGGCGACGTCCCGGCAGTCCATCAGGACATCCCATTAAGTGACGTACAAAAACAGGCAGAGCCGAATTGGCAAAAGATTCTCCAGCTACGGAAACTAAAAAAAGATTTGAATACAAAAAAATCTTCAAAGATACCAACATCCCACTCTTCCGTCTCGGCCCCGTCTTCCCCCTCCCGGAAAAAACCCATGGCTCCTCCTGTCATGACAAAATCACTAACCGCTACCCCGTCAAAGATGACCATTTTAAAAAAACAATCTCCAGTCCCTTCTTGCGTCATTTCTCCAATCCCTTCTACTCCTGCATCTCCTGATGCCTCGCCTACTCCCACTCCAACACCTACACCTTCTCACTCCCCTCACAAAAGTAAGAGGCAGAGAAGCCCTGAAGCAGCATCTGGGGAGGAAAAAAGGTTAAAAATAAAACCTCCATATAATTTAGGTGAAGACGTTTGCCGGGTTTCTGATGAAACTGGGCAAAAAGCTGTAAGCCACTCAAAACGGCTAAAGACTGCTGAAATTTAAAAAAATAGATGACAAAGATGTGGAAGATCCAAAGAACTTTCCGAATGCAAAGAGAATTTTAACGGTGGTACGATCCGGAGCCGGAACTCGTCAAATTTGGAGTATGCTAGGGGAGGCAAATGATTCAATTGCAATGAGCCCTCCTCTTTCTTTCTACCATGATAAAGACGAAGCAAATTTACAACAGTTTTGTTCTGGGAGGACCCCTATTTATGTTCACCCCTCCCTGTACAGAGCTTTAAAATTAACGTTTTCCCTGGACATTGGCGGCCTGTCCTATGATGGCACTAATAAAAGTGAAATGGGTCTAGGCTCAATGGAACGGGCCGTCGGTGTCCTGTCACCTGAGATGTTTGGTGCAGTGCCTCAACCCTAATCGGACTGATAATGGCTCTCTGGTTAGCTAGTATAAATGCCCGGGGCCTGAGATCAGAGTCACGCAGAGCGTGTCTCAGCCGTGATCTTCAGCGCCTCGGTGTGAATGTATGTTGTATACAGGAGACCCGGTTTTCAACTCGCGATCATGAGGATATACTGTCTAGGAGGTTCGCCCTCTATTCAGCATGTTTTGATGGACGCTCGAGAGGTGTTTCCTGGTTAGTGAGCAAGTCCTTGAATGCGGTGTGTGCCCTTGTCTTCGCAGATCCGGCAGGCAGACTTTGTGTGCTGGATGTTACTATAAAGGATAAGTCTCTTCGTCTCATTGGGGTTTATGCGCCCAATGTCCATGCGGAGCGTCCTGCTTTGTTTCGGCAGATCGAGCCGTTTTTGACGACATCTCGTCGGGTAGTTTTAGCGGGCGATTGGAATGCCGTCCTTGACCCCGATATAGATCGCATAGGGGAAAGATCGGGTACTAACAACCCGGATGTAAAACCATTTCGGGACTTTATCGACAAGTTCGATCTTGTCGATAAGTACCGAAATGAACACCCCCGGGATATAGTATGGACTTGGACTAATAGGGGCAGCTCGGCTAGCTTCATCGACCGAGTCTTAGTTAGGAGAGTCGATGTAGGGCTCTTAGGTTGTCCAAGTTTTCATTCGACAGTTTACTCGGATCATAGGCTCGTCCGGGTTCGTGTAAACTTAGATAAGCCTAGGTGTAAATTGGCTGGTTACTGGAAATTGAACTGTTCATTGTTTGAAGAGCAAGATTTCCAGGACCAGTTGAAACTAACGATAAAGCGGGAATTGACGGGGGCTGTGGTTGGGAATAAGTGGTGGGGATCTTTAAAATCCAATATTAGGTCGTTTGCTGCTGAATATAGCCGTCGACTCAATCTAGAAAGATTAGCAGCACAAACGGCAGTAGAAGCCAAAGTTGATCGGGCTATCAAATCCCGTGTTAGTGGGGACGTAGCCTTAGCTAGGGCGGAGCAGGCCTCCTTGCTTATCAAGAAGGACCAAGCTCTGGTAGTTAGGGCTAGGTTAAAGAGAATGTCTCCTGAGGCAACGAACATGGCCGCAGAATTGCATGCAGAGGAATTGAGAAATGCTAGCAAAAGACATATCGCAAGCGTCACATTGCCGGATGGGAGAACCGTGACTACAAACGCGGGCATAGTTGAGGCTTTTCGTGACTATTTTCAGGATCTGTTCACCAGGGAGCCCGGTCTGAGCACTGCTCAGTTCGATGCCTATTTGGCCGACTTCCCCCGCCTCGAGGCGGCTGAAGCGGCTGGGTGCGAGGGTCCCGTTACAGAGGCTGAGATTTGGGAGGCGCTCAAGCTGGTTGGCCAGGACAAGTCTCCGGGATTGGATGGTCTTCCTTACGAACTGTACTTGAGGCAGTCGCCCGTTCTTGTTCCCTTGCTGGTACTGATTTTCAACAACTGGATGAGGCAGGTGTCTATACCCCAACGCTTCACCAGGGGTGTGATCAAGTTGCTGCGCAAAAGCAAGGACGGTGGGGATTCGGTAGATAACTTCAGGCCTTTGACGATGTTAAATACAGAGTTGAAGATTTTAGCCAGGATCTTAGCCAGCCGTTTGCAGGCTGTCCTCTCTAGTCTGATTGGCCCCGAGCAGTCCTGTGCTGTAAAGGGTAGGACTATTCAGGACAACCTTCATTTGGTACGCTTGATCATTGAGAAAGTCGACACGGAAGCCGCGCTGATCAATTTAGATCAGTCCAAGGCGTTCGATAGGGTTGACCATCGTTTTCTGGAGTCTGTCCTTTCCGCTGCCGGTTTCGGGCCGAATTTTCGCTCCTGGATACGACTTCTGTACGCGTCCCCCGGTGCGCTGGTGGAAGTGAATGGAGTACGATCGGAACCTTTTCTATTGACTCGCTCTATTCGTCAAGGTTGTCAGCTCTCGCCTTTGCTCTACGTTCTTGCGTTGGAGCCTTTCCTTCGCAAGTTAAAGGCGAATCCGGTCCTTCGCGGGATTACATTACCTAGTGCTACCACCTCGGCCAGGTATTCTGCCTATGCTGACGACGTTTCGGCTCTTGTGTCGAGCAGAGCCGAGATTGACGAAGTCAGCAAGGAAATCAGAGGGTATGAGACGGTGACAGGGGCCAAGATCAACCGCGATAAGTCTGTTGGCTTGCGGTTGGGCGCGTGGAAGGGAGTTTCTCTTCCCGGGCCTTTCCAGTTGGAAATGAATTGGTCGGAGGTACAGGAGAAGGCAGAGGCTGCAGTTCGTCTGTGGTCTCTGAGGAATCTTTCCTTAAAGGGGAGGGCGGAAGTATGTGTTTCACACATCTACCCGATTCTCCTTTACCGACTCTCTGTGCTTCCACTCCCATATGCCATATTAATGACATTAGTCAGGGTCTTGTACTCCTTCCTCTGGGGAGAAGGCAAGGCTCCTAAGGTGTGTCGCGAGATCTGTAGCCTCCATCCTTCTGAGGGCGGTCTGGGAATGCCAAGCGTTGAGATTCGTCAACATACGCTTCGCATTGCCTTCCTAGACCGAATGTGTTCGCAAGTGGATGAGAATGGTGAATTCTGGAAGGAAGATGCCCGCAAAAGCTTCCCATCCCTAAGAAGTGGGCATTCGTGCGAGGAAGAGGCCGGCCGTTTACCTCGAGGCGAATGCTCCTTCTATCGTGAATGCCGGTGAGCACTCAGTTTTCTCTTACGGGCGACAGATGGCCTCTCTGGTGTCCAGGCGTTGTCCCTTCGTGCATTATATCGGGTGCTAGTGAGGGGGGGGGCGTTCGGGATGATCTGATTGACGAGCTCGGTTTGACGAAGCAGGAGGCGCGCTCCATATGGCCTTGGGCGCCCGGGTTGAAATGCCTCACAAACAACGAGGCATCCCTCACCTGGGTGGTGATACGAAAGGCTGTCTGGGTCGGCAAGAAGCTTAAAGCAGCGGGTTTGGTTGTTTCGCCAAACTGCGTTCGCTGCGGTGGGTCGGTGGTCGAGACTTTGTCTCACGCCTTCTTTCATTGCAGTGTCGTAGTACCGTTGTGTAAGTGGCTTGAAGACTTCATGGTTCGCATGCTGCGTGGAAAGTTCTTTGTCCTGGAAGTCGCTCCTGTTAACGTTTATTGTTTACACCCTCCCCCTATTTTCTTTTAGTAGCCTTTTTAGGCGACTTTTTCGTTTTTTTTTTTTATTTTTGAGTATTGTTTTTCGTTAACGTGTAAAGTTTATTTTGTAAATTTCTTTTTGTAAAGTCACTTTAGGTGACTTTTTGTGTTTTCTTTGAGAAACCTCTCAAGAGGCTAGTTTTTGCCGTTTAAGGCTATTTTCTTTTATTTTGTTTAAATTGTTATTTTGCCGTTAAAGGCAATTTTTTCTTAATTGTAAGCCGTTTTGTTATTTTTTGATTTTTGTTTGCCATATTAGACTAATTTTATTTTGCCATTACTGTTATATCCGTGGTTAAATCCGTTGTTTTGTACTAACCTTGCGAGGTTTATTTGTTTATTTTTCGTTCATATATTCTCCCCTATTTCTCCTGCTTTTCCCTCCCCTCCCTATTCACATTGGATTTACGGAGAAAAAAATATTGGTAACGTTGTGTTGCTTAATTTTTTAAAATGGCCGACTCTAGTCGGTCTGTGAAGAAAAAACTGTTGTTTGACCCTCCCTGGAAGGGTCCACCTGACAAAAATGATGAAGCTTTTCCCCCCTCTAACTGTTGAAAATAAGGATCAACAACAAGAGAAGAGCAAAAAAATTGAGACCAAGTCTATGGTGGCCGAGAACGGCCAAAAGGATAGAAGTAAGAACGAGGCAAAAAATGATAAAGACCAAACCAAAGATGCTGAGGCCGGGGAATCACCCTTGGGCTTGAAGTCCCCACCAAAGGTAAAGATCAATTTGACGGAGTTCTTGGAGAAAGCCAAGAGTTACGCTCACCTTGTGACAGAAGGTGGACTCTTAGAGGATCCCCATGAATTAAGAAAAATTGAAAAAAGAATTGTGTCAGTCTTTGTGGTGGACAAGCGTTCGCGCAAAATTTGTCACTCCACAAAAGACATAGTGTTGAAGACACTGCAGTCCATGGGGATCAAACCCTTACGTATCGTAAAAGGTGCGGGCTTTTTCATGTGGGACGTGCTGCTGCCCACGCCGGAAGACTGCCAAAAAATGGTCACAACAGATCTTATAACAAAAGACATCATTATAACAACCGGCATGCGTAGGACCAAAGTGGCAGTATACGAGGTCCCTCCTCAGGTCATCGGGGAGCATCTCGCAGCCTACTTTTCTCAATTCGGTGAGATTGTAGATGCCTCCTGCGACGACCTGACTGGGGGATGGTCGTTCGATATAATGATTGACCGTCAAGCCTTCATGACTATCCCCAACTGTCTTGACGTTGGGGGCCTGAGCCTACCGGTGATTGTATCCGGTCGAAAACCTAAATGCTGGAGGTGTGGAGAGATTGGTCACCTCTCCTCCTCCTGCCCAGAGAAGAAGGCCTCTGGAAGCCAGGCCCCTGAAGACCAAAATACCCCTCTGGCCGCTTCTTTGACAAAATCCGTCCCGCCTGTAGTGAGCATGCCAGCAACCAGGACCGGTGTGGTAGTACCCCCGGTTGGGTCAAAACATCGGCCCCCATTCCCCGAAAAGCACTCGCCTGCTACAAGTGTAGTTTCGGAGAAGGAAAAGGGGGAATGGCAGATTGGTGGTAGGACTAGAGGGAAGCGTCAAGCTGCGGGACCTCAGTCACCTGATGCTCCCAGGACCAAAGGCACGCACAGCCCCACTCTCTCTACCAGCAAGAAGGGCGACGCCTCGGCCTGGTCTGCTCCATCAATCGACGAGATACGGAAAGCCTTCGACCCTGGCTACGAAGGTATGAGAAAAATACAAAAGCTGAAAGAGGAACTGGCAAAAAACCCATACGCCCTTCCGTCTCTGTCCCGTCCTCTCCTGGACAAAAGAAAAGCCCGAAAAAGTCCCATGTGACACAATAACTAGGCATATATGTATTTTATTATAATAGATTAAAATAGAAAATTGATTAGAATAGAAAATAGTTTAAAAACATATTTAACAAAGTGAAAAAGAAGAGGAAAAAATAAATAAATAAACGCTTTTTCTTTTATGAGGAAAATTGTCCTCCGGTAAATATTTGACTCAGTGATAAAGTTCAGCAGGTAGGTTTTCGATGACCCGGCCAAAGGCTGTCCTTTACTGTATCTTGACCACACATTAAGCCTTTTCCGGCGGAAGCCTTATTAAGATAAAAAAAAAGATAACTGAAATTTCAGACTTACAGTCGCCGGTGTTTGTCACCGGTGGTCTAAAGCATTTCCGGATTTCCGGGTTTCCGGTCAATTTTAAATAAATTCAGGTATTTTTTCCGAGTCAGTCAGTTAAGACGAGTTAGAGAGTGAAGGGGAGTCCGCCGGGTGCGAGCTTGAAGTAAGGATCTCCGTTCGTCTTGTTTCGTTCAGTTCGGATTTGTTGATCTCCATTAATTAGAGTTAGAGCTGTGTGTCACATTCGCCTGCCCCAACCGAAAAGGCTAACTCTAAACGAATAAAGCATCCTTTTCAACTCATCCAAGTTGTGGAAGTTCGTTCCTTATAGTTCAGTCTTGTACCCCCAGCTGTTCGGCCGACATTTTCTACAAATTTCCGGCAACATCACAGCGTGGAGAACGGTCGCCGGAGAAAATTGTTCGGACGGACCGTTGGGGTGTTACATTTGGTGCCGTGACCAGGATTTGGAACCCACGGTAGTGCCACTGGATGCTAAGTTTGGAATGGATTTCGGCGAACCGACGCGACTGGACGAGACAGGACGAACGGAGAAAAGGAAATCGAAGAAAGAACTATTCTCACAGCCAAATTCTGATTGCTTGGTGTAAGCTTCAGGGGAAGAAAAAGAAGAAAAAAATAAAACAAGAAACAAAGAAAGGAAAGGGAACCCGTTTTCAACAAGCACCGTAAGGTAAGCAGAATTATTTACTCCCTTTTTGTCAGGCAAAAATTCTCGCAGGCAGAAGAACGGTTGCCACTAACGGCCGTACGATCGAAAAAGAAAAAAGTAAAGAAAAGGGACAATGAATTGATTAGAAAAAAAGGTGTGAGTACTTTGAGAGAAAAAAGTATAAATTTTGAAAAGAAAGAAAAAGAAAAAGAGAGATAGAGACTACTTAAACGGTCTGAATGGGTATTTAAAAACAAAAAAAGAAGGAGAAGAATGAAAAAGGACTGTTTGAAAAGAAAAAGGGACGATGATGAAAAAAATATTTTTGAGAAAAACAGAAAGAAACATTTTAGGAACATTTATTTACTTTTTTTGTTGTTTTGGTTAAAAAAAAAAGAAAAAAAGAAAGGAAGATGGAATATGATAATGAGAAAAAGGTGTGTACAAAAAAAGGAAAAAATAATAGGACGGGAGAAAGCAAGAAACAACTGTACGTGTAAAAAAAAGTGAATTGATTAAAAAAAATGTGTGAGTATTTTTGAGAAAAAAAAGTATGAATTTTGAAAAGAAAGTAAAAGAAAAAGAGAGATAGAAACAATGCAAACGGTGTGAAAAAAAAGAAGAATGAAAAAAAAGGACTGTTTGAAAAAAAAAGTGGGTAAAAGAATAATGTGTTATTACTTAAAAAAAAATAAAGCATTATTTGTGAAAAAAAATGACAGAGAGAAAAACTAAGTGGGAGTGTCCAACAACGACAAAAATGTTTTGAAAAAAAAATGAGAAGCTGTGTACGAAAAAACAAAAAAAGGAAAAAAAGGAAAAAAATAAGAGGAAGAGAGAGAGAGCAAGAAACAACTGTGCGCGTACAAAAAAAAATGAATTGGAAAAAAAAATGTGTGAGTATTTTTTTTTAAAAAAATGTATGAATTTTGAAAAGAAATTAAAAGAAAAAGAGAGATAGGAACAACGCAAACGGTGTGAAAAAAAAAGGGAAGAATGAAAAAGGACTGTTTGAAAAAAAAGGGTAAAAGAATAGTGTGCGTTATTAAAAAAAAAGAAGAAAAAGCACTATTCGTGAAAAAAAATGAGAGAGAAAAACTAAATGAATGTGTACAAAAACATGTTTTGAAAAAGAAAAAATGATGATGATGAAAAAAAATATTTTTGGGAAAAACAGAAAGAAGCGTTTTAGAAACATTTATTGACTTTTTTTGTTGTTTTGTTCAAAAGGAAAAAAAGAAAAGAAAATGGAATATATTTGGTTGAAAAAGAGATTGATAATGAGAAAAAGATGTGTACGAAAAAAAAAAGAAAAAAATGAGAAAAAATAAGAGGAAGAGAGAGAGCAAGAAACAACTGTGTGTGCAAAAAAAAGGAAAAGAAAATGAATTGATTAAAAAAAGGTGTGACTATTTTGAGATAAAAAGTACGAATTTTGCAAAGAAAGTTAAAGAAAACGCAAACGGTGTGAAAAAAAAAGAGAAGAATGAAAAAGGACTGTTTGAAAAAAAATAGTGTGCGTTATTAAAAAGGAAAAGAAAAAAGCACTATTCGTGAAAAAAGGAGAGAGAGAAAAAATAAATGGGTGTGTACAACAACGACAAAAACATGTATTGAAAAAGAAAAGAAATGATGATGATGAAAAAAGAAATTATTTTTGAGAAAAACAAAAAAAACATCTTAGAAACATTTATTTACTTTTTTTTTTGTTGTTTTGTTTGAAAAAAAAGAGATGATGATGAAAAAAAAAGAGAGAGAAGAATGAAAAAGGACTGTTTGAAAAAAAAGGGGGGTAAAAGAATAGTGTGTGCTATTATTAAAAAAATGAATGAGAGAGAGAAAAACTAAGTGACTGTGTACAACAACGACAAAAATATGTTTTGGAAAAAAATAAAAAAAGGATGATGATGATGAAAAAATATTTTTGAGAAAAACAGAAAGAAACATTTTAGGAACATTTATTTACTTTTTTTTTGTTGTCTTGTTTAAAAGAAAAAAAAGAGAAAGAAGGGAAAATGGACTATGTTTGGAGAACTTTAAATAGATAGAAAAGAGACTGATAATGAGGAGCAGTTACATCGCTCCTATATTTATAGACTTGCTCAGAGTTATGACTATTTTGTCACCTTGTGTTAATTAATTTTTTTATAAATTTCTTTTCTTCTTTGGGAGAGAGGGTGGAAACACCCCTCTCTTGAATTTATTGTGTAAACTATGCTTCAATCATTTTTCGGGCGCCATTGACCCCATTGGGAGGGGACGTCCTCAGTAAACTTCCATCATGTCAAGGTTTCATTGGGGGGGGGATGCAGGAAAGGCCCAGAGACTTGTGGCCGGAAAATGGTAACAGGAGATGAATTAACGAAGAACGGAGTCTCTTCCAGGAATAGAAGGGAACAAGTAAAGCGAAAAGCAAAACACTAAGTTGAAAAAGGTGTTCGTTAACGAAGAATTGACCCTCATACGTAGCGATAAACCAACTGCGTGGATTCATTGATGCCACCGGCTACGAAGACAAAAATTGAGGAATTGGTTGTTGAAATAAGAAGAAAAATGTGTTGAGGAAATACAAAGAAATGGTATGGATTAATAAGAAATTTCATGATTGATGTTTGTGGAGGAGAATATCCCTGGGGGATCAAAATAATTTTTGGTGGGGATGGCGTACCGACATGAAGAAGCATCGTGTCATGGTTTTTTTGTTTTGTTGTTTATTGTAATTTATAGACATAAATGACAAGATCTGTTGGGGGAGGTAATGTGACACGATAACTAGGCATATATGTATTTTATTATAATAGATTAAAATAGAAAATAGATTAGAATAGAAAATAGTTTAAAAACATATTTAACAAAAGTGAAAAAGAAGAGGAAAAAAATAAATAAATAAACGCTTTTTCTTTTATGAGGAAAATTGTCCTCCGGTAAATATTTGACTCAGTGATAAAGTTCAGCAGGTAGGTTTTCGATGACCCGGCCAAAGGCTGTCCTTTACTGTATCTTGACCACACATTAAGCCTTTTCCGGCGGAAGCCTTATTAAGATAAAAAAAAAAGATAACTGAAATTTCAGACTTACAGTCGCCGGTGTTTGTCACCGGTGGTCTAAAGCATTTCCGGATTTCCGGGTTTCCGGTCAATTTTAAATAAATTCAGGTATTTTTTCCGAGTCAGTCAGTTAAGACGAGTTAGAGAGTGAAGGGGAGTCCGCCGGGTGCGAGCTTGAAGTAAGGATCTCCGTTCGTCTTGTTTCGTTCAGTTCGGATTTGTTGATCTCCATTAATTAGAGTTAGAGCTGTGTGTCACATTCGCCTGCCCCAACCGAAAAGGCTAACTCTAAACGAATAAAGCATCCTTTTCAACTCATCCAAGTTGTGGAAGTTCGTTCCTTATAGTTCAGTCTTGTACCCCCAGCTGTTCGGCCGACATTTTCTACAAATTTCCGGCAACATCACAGCGTGGAGAACGGTCGCCGGAGAAAATTGTTCGGACGGACCGTTGGGGTGTTACACCCACTCCTCTCAGCCCACTCCAAGAAAATCTATTCCTCTCAGTAGAGACCCTAGCCCGTTTCGAATCCCAACTCATCCAACTCCCAGTCCTTCCCCCAAGAAAAATTTACCTCCACCTTCCAAACGCCAAAGGAGCCCCACAGCGGAAGATCGCGAAGCTCGCAAAAGGGCAATAAAATCGCATTACGTCTTGGGGGAAGACGTATGTAAAATTTCTACATCTCAGGAGGAGAGAGCCAGAAATTTTGGCAACAGGATAAACAAACTCAAAATACTACTGGCGATGAGAAAATGTAAGGATATGAACATAGAGAAGCCAAAAAACTTCCCTGATGCTAAAAGATTACTGACAGTAATCAGAACTGGAACTGGAGCGGGAAAGGTGTGGGACATGCTGTTGGAAGCAGGAAAAAATGTAAACATGTCCCCACCTATTGTCACGAAGGAGAACAAAGATTTAGATAAACTCAAAGAATTCTGTGTAGGACGGGTCCCAATTTTGGTTCACCCCTCCCTGTACAGATCTTTAAAACTAACATTTCCTTGGGATGTTGGAGGCATCTCCCGTGATGGCACCATTGACAAAGAAATGGGCAAAGGATCTATGGGAGAGGCCGTCGGCATCCTTTCCCGTCCATGTTCTGTCCAGGACACCAACCCTAATTACGCATCACAATGGCTCTCTGGTTAGCAAGTTTGAATGCCCGGGCGCTGAGGTCCGAGTCTCGGAGGGTGAGACTCCTTCATGATCTCCAGCGCCTCGGGGTGGATGTTTGCTGTTTGCAGGAGACCCGGTTCTTTGCTGGCGACTATGAGGGCATACTGTCTAGGGATTACGATCTCTATTCAGCATGTTTTGATGGTCGTTCTAGAGGTGTTTCCTGGCTAGTGAGCAAGTCTTTGGGTGCGGTGTGTGCGCTTGTCTTCGCGGATCCATCGGGCAGGATTTGTGTGCTGGATATTACCATAAAGGAGAAGTCTTTTCGGCTCATTGGGGTTTATGCGCCCAATAGCAATGCGGAGCGTCCTGCTTTGTTTCGGCGGCTCAAGTCGTTATTTGGAACATCTAGGCGGGTAATTTTAGCGGGGGATTGGAATGCCGTCCTTGACCCTGAGAAAGATCGTATAGGAAAAAGATCGGGTACTAACAACCCGGATGTGAAAGCATTTCGGGAATTTATCGATAGGAGTGATCTTGTCGATAAATATCGAAATGAGCACCCCCGGGAGGTAGTGTGGGCTTGGACTAATAGGGGCAGCTCGGATTCTAAGGTATGCGCAAGCTACCTCGACCGAGTCCTAGTTAGGAGAGTCGACGTAGGGCTCTTAGGTTGTCCAAGTTTCCATTCGATAGTTTACACGGATCATAGGCTCGTCCGGGTTCGTGTAAACTTAGATAAGCCTAAGGTTAAGTTGGCTGGATACTGGACATTGAACGCGTCATTATTTGATAGCCAAGATTTCCAGGAACAGCTGTTACTAACACTAAAGCGGGAATTGACGGGGGCTGAGGTTGGGAATAAGTGGTGGGATTCACTTAAATCCAAAATTAGGTCGTTTGCTGCCGACTATAGTCGTCGGCTCAACTTAGCTAATTTAGCGGCGCAAACGACGATAGAGAAAAAAGTCAATCGGGCAGTCAAATCCCGTAATAGTGGGGACGTAGCCTTAGCTAGGGCCGAGCTGGCCTCCTTGCTTATCAAGAAGGATCAAGCTCTGGTAAAAAGAATGTCTTCTGAGGCAACGAATATGGCCGCACAATTGCGTGCAGAGGAAGCTAAGCAAGCAGCCAATCGGCATATCGAGGACATCACATTGCCGGATGGACGTACCGTGACTACAGACGTGGGTATATGTGGGGCTTTTCGGGATCTTTTCACCAGGGAGCCCGGTCTGAGCTTTGCTCAGTTCGACACCTATTTGGCTGACTTTCCCCGCCTCGAGGCGGCTGAAGCAGCTGGGTGCGAGGGGCCCATAACAGAGTCGGAAATCTGGGATGCGCTGAAATTGGTTGGCCGGGACAAAACTCCAGGATTGGATGGTCTTCCGTACGAACTGTACTTGAGGCAGTCGTCCGTTTTTGTTCCTCTGCTGTCGCTCGTTTATAACAACTGGATGGAGCAGGGGTCTATATCTTTCCTTACAGGGAGGGCGGAAGTATGTGCCCCTTCACCAGGGTTGTAATCAAGTTGCTTCGCAAGAGCAAGGGCGGTAGGGGTGGCATAGATAATTATCGGCCTTTAACGATGTTAAATACTGACTTAAAGATTTTTGCCAAGGTCTTGGCCCGCCGTTTGCACGCTGTCCTCCCTAGTCTGATTGGTCCCGAGCAGACTTGTGCTGTGAAGGGTAGGACTATTCAGGACAACCTTCATTTGGTACGCCTGATCATCGAGAAAACCGACACTGAAGCCGCGCTGATCAATTTGGATCAGTCCAAGGCATTCGATAGGGTTGACCATCGCTTCTTGGAGTCTGTCCTTTCCGCCGCCGGTTTCGGGCCGTACTTTCGCTCCTGGATCCGACTGCTGTATGAGTCCCCCGGTGCGCTGGTGGAAGTGAATGGGGTAAGATCGAAGCCCTTCACATGATCTCGCTCCATTCGTCAAGGTTGTCCACTTTCGCCTTTGCTGTACGTTCTTGCGTTGGAGCCATTCCTTCGCAAGTTAAAGGCGAATCCGGTCCTTCGCGGAATTTCCGTACCTGGTGCCACCACCTCGGCCAGGTACTCCGCCTATGCTGACGACGTTTCGGTTTTTGTGTCGAGCAAAGCCGAGATTGACGAAGTTAGCAAAGAAATCAGATGTTATGAGACGGTGACAGGGGCCAAGATCAATCGCGATAAGTCTGTTGGCTTGCGATTGGGTGCGTGGAAGGGAGTTTCTCTTCCCGGACCTTTCCTCTGGACGGACGGGCCGACCAAGATTCTCGGCGTCTTTTTCAGTCCTGATCTCCAGTTGGAAATGAATTGGTCGGAGGTTCGAGAGAAGGCCGAACGCGCAGTTCGTCTGTGGACTCTGAGGAATCTTTCCTTACAGGGGAGGGCGGAAGTATGTGCCTCGCACATCTACCCGATTCTCCTTTACCGACTCTCGGTACTTCCTCTCCCGTGTGCCATTCGTTTGGGCTTAATTCAGCTCTTGTTCTCCTTCCTTTGGGGAGAAGGCAAGGCTCCCAAGGTGCGTCGCGAGATCTGTTGCCTTCATCCGTCTGAGGGCGGCCTGGGCATGCCTAGCGTTGAGATTCGTCAACACACGCTTCGCATTAGATTCCTGGATCAAATGTGTATGCTGGAGGATGAGAACGGCGCCTTCGTTAAAGAGGACGTCCATAAAAACTTTCCATCCTTGAGAAGTGTGCATTTGTCGGAGGAGGAGGCCGGCCGTACTCCTCGTGGCGAGTGCTCCTTCTATAAAGAATGTCGTTTGGCTCTCCAGTTTCTCTTGCGGGCTACGGATGGCCTCTCCAACGCCCAAGCGTTGTCTCTTAGGGCATTATATCGGGTTTTAGTTAGGGGGGCCGTTCAAGATGAATTGATTGGCGAACTCGGGCTTACGAAGCAGGAGGCTCGCTCCATATGGCCTTGGGCGCCTGGGTTGAAATGTCTCACTAACGATGAGGCATCACTCACCTGGCTGATGATTCGAAAGGCTCTCTGGGTAGGCAAGAAACTTCATGTAGCGGGCCTAACACCGAAATCAACCTGCGTGCGTTGTGGGCTGTCGGCGGAATCCGTCGATCATGCCTTCTTCCACTGCAGTGTTGTTGCTCCGCTAAGTAAGTTCCTTGAAGATCTCATGGTTCGTATGCTGCGTGGAAAGTTCTTTGTCCTTGAGGCTAGTTCTGTTTGTAACAATGTCGTACCTCCGTTATCTAGGGCTGAGCACTATGTGCTCTTTTGCTTACTAGGTGTTATGCGAGTCGTGATTTGGTCGACGCGACAGAAGGAATTCTATGGTGATGAGAAGTTTACCTCTTCCCAACTGATCTTGTTCTTTAAGCATCAGCTTAAAGTCAAGATCAGGACGGAAAGGAAACGACTCAATCCATCTGAATTTGGCAAAAGGTGGGTGAGTCTTGCGCGTTTCTGTCGAGTGAAAGGTGCTGACCTGGAGTGGTTGTTTGATGCTGGTTAGGCATCAGGATATTGGGTGTGCTGGGCAGAACATGTGCACCCCTTCCCTATTAGGTTAGAATAGGAAGCTTTTGATTTTCTATTTTTAAGCTTTAAAGTTAACTTAGCTAGGTTATGAGTGCTCATTGGCACTTTTTATTTTTGTCCCCAGTTTTCTTTTAGTTTAATCCCCCACCCCTTCCCACTTTGGGTGTTCAACAATGTTAGTTCTCCGCTGGATGCGTGGCGTCTTTCGTTATTTTTCAAGTGTGCTTTTCGTATTTGTTATGGTGTTTAAATGTGTGAGTGATTGCTGATCGGATAAGTGGTATTATTATATTTCTAAAACCACGCATTATATTTCGTCCGGGGAAGTGATTTTGCTGTCACAATATTAGAGTAGTGGGGGGGCTTTTATTACTAATATGATTTTGTTTAGTTTCTTGTACATATCTTATTTTCATTGTATAAAATCATTGGGGAATTTTAAATGTTCTTATTTTCTTCCCAGGCCCTCCACTGAAAATTGTACATATGGGAGTTAAGTAGGACTACATAGAGAACCTGAGGTATTGTGGTGGACGCGGTAAGAATGGTAAGTAAAAATGTGGTGTTATGGTGTAAGGTCTATGGTGTGTCAGGGTCAACGAAAGTGAATAGCTAAGTTAAATTAGGACAGATGAAGACCAGCCTTCCCCATCCCCGTATTCGGCCTTGTGCCACATATTTTGTAATTTTTTACGAAAATAAATAATGTCGTAGACAGTCACTTGAGAATCTCTAATGAGTTACTGAAGAGTCAGTGCGAGTCAGTGAAGAGTTAGTCACACTTCCGGTGGCGTACCGGAAGTAATCACGTATACACACGTCTTACGACGGATTGGACTCTTGTATCTTTCTATTGTAAATATTACTAATCACTTCTGTACATACTAACCGTCTTTCCGCGGAATACAACTTATATTCTGATTCTGTTGTTGAGTTATTCATTTATACTTGGCAACATAACAGTGGCGACGAAGATGTTGGAAGAAAAAATCGTCCCACGACATTAACAGTGGCGACGAAGATACTTTAAATTACTTCGAATTTACGCGGAGGTGAAAACCAAAATTCGTCACACAACATAATAGTGGCAACAAAGTTACTTCGAATTGCTTCGAATTTACGCAGAAGTAGAAAAAAAATTCGTCCCAAACATAACGGTGGTGACGAAGAGATCTCAAAGAAGAAGAAACCAAAACGCGTCCCACAATACAATAGCGGACGAAGAATTTCAAATTTACACAAAGATTTCAATTGGACGTAGAAAAAAGTTTCGCAGGTCATACGCGAAAGTACTTCTGAAAAATATACGTACTACACCATTGACTGCGTTGACGAGAATTATTACACGGCAAAGAAAGCGTAAGTTATATCTTTCTATTTTTGTCTGTGGTGAAATTTTTTTCTGTTGAGGAGGTTGAAATTTCGGTTTTTTCCCCTCGGTATAAAGAAATTGCAATAATGGAACAATTTCAAGCATCCATGTTAGAACTGTTGAAATGTCAAATGCAACAGCAATTACAGATACAAGAAAGAATGGAGGAAAAATTCCAAAAACAGCAATTGGAACTACAGGAGAAGATGATGAAGTTACGTCTAGAAAGTGACAAAAAACAACAAAAATGGCAAGAAGAACTCGTAGGGTTAATTCTAGAGAAGAATAAAAACTCAGATGAGAGTACGTTCTCCCAGAACACCATCTGGTCGACTATTGAAACTTTCAATTATAATCCAGAGGAAGACAAAACTTTTGAAGGTATTACCATAGATACCAGGACTTTTTTGAAATCGACTGTAAGTCATGGTCTTCGGAGAAAAAAATCAGGTTACTCCTCAGGAAATTAGGCATGCATGAACATAACAAATTCACAGACTTCATCCTTCCGACAAAAACAAGGGATCTAGAATTCAATGAGGCTGTAAAACTATTAAAAGAATTATTTAGCCCTAGGTTATCCTTGTTCCATAAAAGGTGAAGATGCCTAAATCTGCAAAAGAACGAGGCTGAAGATTACACCACGTTCGCCTCGGTAGTTAACAAAAACTGCGACGATTTCAGACTTGCAGAACTAACTGCAAACAATTTTAAATGTTTAATTTTCGTGCAAGGTCTGGTGTCAGGGAAAGACAGCGAGATGAGGAGAAAAATTTTGACAAAGTTGGAGAACGAACAAAACATATCTCTGCAAAATCTGGCGGATTATTGCCAGAAATGTATAAGTATTAAAGAAGATGCAAAAAATTACAGGAATCCGCTGTAGCCAATGTAAAAAAGATAAATCGCAAGTCACACTTTCGGTCTCCGTCTCCAAGACAAAGAAATCATTCGCCCTTGGGGGGAAAAAAAAAATTTTTTTTAAAAGACCCCCCCCCCCCCAAAGCTTGCTATGCTTGTGGAGAATGGCACTGGCGCAGTGACTGTCCATTCAAATTTAAAAAATGCAGACACTGTAATAAGCTAGGTCACAAAATGTCTAAGTGTAGATTTAGACGTAAATCGCAGGTAAAATTAACCAGATCATATGAGCAAAACCACGGCGTTAGAAAATATTTAGAAGTGAAAATATTTTAAAAAACCGGTGAGAATGCAACTCGATAGTGGATCGGATATAAGTATCAGAAATATGAAAACCTGGTACAAGTTAAATAAACCAAGGTTGATGAAGACTAGTAAAGTGGCTAAAACGGTGACTGGAAAGAGGATCAAATTTGAAGGTGAGCTAATTCTCAGCGTAAATTTTCACAACCAAACAAAAAGACTGAAAACGTTCGTTATGAAAGGAACGAATAATCTGTTTGGCACTGACTGGATGAGTGAATTTAATTTGTGGGATCTTCCCATAAATTCTTATTGTAAAAATATAAGTGAAGACTCGTCTGACGTGACAACAATACTAAAGGAGGAGATAAAAAAAGATTTCCCGGAAGTATTCTCTGAAGGTTTGGGCAGATGTACCAAAACATCGGCGATAATCAAATTAAAAGAAAACGTGCCTCTGGTGTTCAAAAAGAAGAGAAACGCGCCTTATGCGGCTATTGATAAAATTGATGCTGAGCTTGAAAGACTAGAAAAAATAGGCGTACTAACAAAAGTCGACTATAGCGATTGGGCCGCACCTGCTGTTTACGTAAAAAAGAAGACAGGAGAGATTAGAATATGCGCTGATTTTTTGACCGGACTAAACAACGCCATTGAGGATTATCACTACCCTCTACCAAGCCCGGAGGAGGTATTTTCTAAGCTGAATGGCGGGAAGGTTTTTTCAAAAATAGACCTTAGTGACGCATATCTCCAAATTCCAGTGGAGAATGAAAGTTCAAAGCTATTGTGCATAAATACTCACAAGGGGCTTTACAAATACGAACGGTTGGCGTTCGGAATAAAAACAGCACCGGCAGTGTTCCAGCAGACAATGGACACTATGCCGGCAGGATTAGATTTCGCGATCGCATATCTTGACGACATTCTAATAAAAAGCGAAACTGTCGAAGAACATAAGGGTCACCTACGGGAAGTTTTCAAAAGAATATGGAATTATGGCTTGAAGATAAAGGAAAGCAAATGTGATTTGTTGCTGGAAGAAATTAAATATCTGGGTCATATTATCAATAAAGATGGGAAAAAGCCAGACCCAAATTGCTCCCATGCGATTCGAAATATGCCAGATCCAAAAAACGTAAAGACATTGCAAAGTTTTCTAGGTTTGGTGAGTTACTATCAGGAGTTCATTCCAAATCTGCACAAGTTACATGCGCCTTTAAATGAGCTACTAAAAAAAGATAAAGTATGGTGCTGGTCTGAGGATTGCAAGAAAGCATTTAAGGAGATAAAAGATAGACTTACATCAGATTTATTTTTAGCTCACTACGATCCCAAATTAGACATTGTAATCGCTTGCGATGCTAGCACATATGGGATTGGTGCATGTATATTACACAAGTGGAAGGATGGACAAATAATGCCAATTGCACATGCAAGCAAAACACTGCTCCCGGCTGAACAAAAGTACTCACAAATCGAAAAGGAGGCACTGGCAATAGTGTTTGCAGGAACAAAGTTTCACAGATATATTCATGGAAGGAAATTCACATTGCAGACGGATCATAAACCGTTGTTGACCATTTACGGATCCAAAAAGGGACTCCCCACATATACTGCAAATAGACTACTGAGATGGGGTACTTTGCTTCTAAATTACAATTTTGACTTACAACACTTAGCATCAACAAAAATTGGACACGCGGATGGGTTGTCGAGACTCGTTCCGAAGTCAAACGAACCTTTAGAGGGCACCGTTATAGCAGCATTAAAATCTGAAGTGGAAGTGAAGAATACTCTCACTGGAACTGTCAGAGATTTACCGGTGTCATTAGCAGATATAAAAAAGGAAGCGTCAAAAGACGATTACATCAAAGATGTAAAAAATAAATTACTGGAAAAAGACCAACGAATGGCAGAAACTTTTTCTACGTGCGACAACGTATTAATCTACAGCGAAAGAGTTGTAATTCCTAAAGTGTTACAGAGGAAAATACTGAAAGATTTTCATACGGGTCATCCCGGTGTGAATCGAATGAAAAGTTTAATGCGGTCGTACGTGTTCTGGCCAGGCATGGACGCGGACATTGCGGCCATGGTTGGAAAATGTGAGGGTTGTGCGCTGGCGGCGAAATCGCCACAAGTACTACAAAAGCCTTGGCCGAAAACGGATAGACCGTGGTCGAGACTGCACATAGACTTTGCCGGTCCAATGGGTAAAACGTATTACTTAATTGTCGTAGATAGCTACAGCAAGTGGCCGGAAGTGTTTCAGATGAAACAACCCACAGCAAAAAATACTATAAACAGACTCCATGAGCTTTTCGCAAGATTTGGAGTAGTAGACACAATTGTCAGTGACAACGGGTCACAATTTACATCAAAAGAGTTTAAGGAATTCTGCGATACATTTCAAGTGGAACATATAACCACTCCACCCTATCACCCACGTAGCAATGGTCTAGCTGAAAGATTCGTGGATACCCTAAAGAGAGCATTAAGGAAGGCTACGGGGATGCCCACGAAAACGGCTTTACAGTTATTCCTACAGGTATACAGAATTACGCCGAACAAAGCAGCACCATCAGCGCTGTCGCCAGCTGAATTAATGTTCGCAAGAAAAGTACGTTCGGTTTTTGATAAGCTAATTCCATCAAAGAAAGCTGATACACCTAATGTAAGCACACCCAAAAGAAAATTTGTGGTGAATGAAAAAGTGTTTTTCAAGAACTATAAAAACAACACTACGTCCTGAATGAAAGGCAAAATTAAAGGACCTATAGGGAACATGCTCTATGTGGTGCAAGGACCGAAATTTGAACATAGAAGGCATGTAAATCAATTAAGAACAAGATTTTCGGACGAGACAACTGTTGCGCCTGAAGAGATGGATGAAAATGTGGAGGATCTTTTTGATACTTTCGAGTTACAAATGCTTCAGGTACAAGAAGGTAGTACCAGGAAATCCACCCGCAAAGGAAATTAACACAGCATTTGTCGGTAAACCCGAAAAAGAAAAAATACGATTGAAACAAAAGTCTTAGGAGTGGGGTGTTAGGGCGCCGCTCCTATTTGACTACAAATGGACTGTTCCCATTGCTATATATAGCAATGGTGGATTCTCTACAAGGAAGTCGTAGAGAGTCACTTGAGAATCTCTAATGAGTTACTGAAGAGTCAGTGCGAGTCAGTGAAGAGTTAGTCACACTTCCGGTGGCGTACCGGAAGTAATCACGTATACACACGTCTTACGACGGATTGGACTCTTGTATCTTTCTATTGTAAATATTACTAATCACTTCTGTACATACTAACCGTCTTTCTGCGGAATACAACTTATATTCTGATTCTGTTGTTGAGTTATTCATTTATACTTGGCGACATAACACTTATAAGTGTAGATACCTCTGCTATTTTCTTAAAATAGAATAAAAAAGAATTGGAATGTCTTATTAAGGATTAACCAATTTTTATGGTTGATATTTACCAAAGTATTGATAGAACACCTTGTGGAGTTGTGAAAAAAGAACAGCAAATTTAAATGAACTTATTAATAGAATATAGCATTTGAAAATTTAATGAAAGCACTTACGAAAAAAACACAAAAAGGAAATGACTTTAACTATAGGTGCAAATGTGTGTGCCATATCTGCAATTTTGGCTCAGAAAAGTTAACCTATCATGTACCTTTCTAGAAGGAAAACTTCAGCAGAAGAAAAAATCAGTATAAGAGGAACCTAAAAGGGGTTAAAAGGTCAATATGAAAGAGGAATAGGAATCTAAAAGGGGGGAAATCATGAGTGATGGAGAAAGCAAACACAGTAGAAAACAATAGAGGATCATTCACATGAATCTAATATGAAGTAAGAAGATCAAAATGAAGATGATTTCAGATCTTAGATCCTCAATAAAAGAACCAGGTATCTATCTATCTATCTATCTATCTATCTATCTATCTATCTATCTATCAGATCTTTTAATATAATTTGGAGAAGTTAAAGATCAAAGGACATAAATTCTCTTTGTTTCCAGAAGGTGTAGGGACATAGGCAAAATGGACTTGCCCTATTTTGCATGGAGTTTTTAGCGACTACTAATAAGTCAGTCATCACTAGGGTAGAACTTTTACATTACAGACTAGAAGATGATAACCCAATACATTGGTCAAGTAGATTGCACATGTTTACGTCTTCTTGTTTGTTCTTTGTTTTATTATTCTGACAGATTTAATTCATATTAAATTCCTACAAAATTCTATTCATGAGAAAATTCTTTAGAACCCGGGAAATACAACTTCAACCAGTTCATCATTCAGAAAGATACCAAGGTCTGAGAGGATGAAATAAAGAAACTGTCCCATGGATGTAAAATTACATGTATATGGTTGAATAAATCCATGTATAAATATGTAAACATTGACTTTGAAATTCAATTAAAAATCCTATAAACTTTTGTT
This sequence comes from Ascarosepion bandense, assembly GCA_037127315.1. Lineage (NCBI taxonomy): Eukaryota > Metazoa > Mollusca > Cephalopoda > Sepiida > Sepiidae > Ascarosepion > Ascarosepion bandense. The sequence goes on from JBBBDQ010002409.1 coordinate 66,890, forward strand.
CCAACCCAGTTTTTGCTTTCTAAAAAATAGTGATTTTACTCAAATTTAAATTACAATCAAAAATTATAATACTTGCAAAATCCATGAATTATAAAAGTAACATTTTATAACTCAATCTGAAAATGGAATAACTCAAAGATTTCAATAGTGGCTCCTTGTCTTTACATGCAATCCCCACATTATATAGCAACAAAACAAACAAAAGAATACAATTGATAATTCATAAACACTTTTGTAAAAATGTCTAGGCAGTAGAAAATCTTACTGATATTTTCTTAAAATGTTTTATTCTAACATGTTTACTTTTATTCCACCTTCAGCTGTCAATCAAATAGACATCTTTTTCAGAGAATACAATCACTTTAAGAATTACGTTTTAGATGTTCTTATAATATCTCTTTCAGATATTTTTTAAAGAGACAATAAACTGAAACCTATAAAAACAATTTGTGTCAGTTAGAAATAGCAGGAATGGGGTGGTGCATAAAATTCAGAGAGTCATGATCCAAAGTTTATCATGACTCCAAAGAAAAAAATCTTTGAATTTTGATCTAAAATCAGTTGTGCTCTAAATTCTTCTTTCTAAGGTAAACATAAAAGATAAACACATCTTCAGTAAAAAGTGTCTTTTTTTTTTTTATTTCTACAATAAATATTCTCTGTTACTACAAATTGATAATTTTCAAACTTACTTGAAGATCTATATTTACATAAGGTCCATAAATATTTTATTTTATTTAAGATCTGTGACTGATGTGAAAATATGATTTATCATTTTGTCAATTAGGTTTATACTTGTTAGGGTCATGAGATGTTGGAATTTACTCAATTAAAGCTTGAAAGTGAAAGAAGTTTTATGATGTCAGTGCAGTTGAACATCATCAGAAGTTAACAAAATGAAATGAAAATGTTGTTAAGTAACAGAAATCAGTCAAATAATCTGGAGCATTCTTGAAAGGAGAATCTAAAAGGGAATCCTGGGTATACCATAAATTTCAATAATTGTCACCTTAATATGACATCAAAGCTAATACATATAAGTGACTGGAGTACAAACATGAAAAGTGAAGACTACAAAAGAAAAAGAATAAGAGAAACTAAAGAAATCCCATAGGCTTAGGATTTATGTCAGGAATAACAAATACTAACTCAATAAAGTAAACCTGTAGTAGGCATAACATCAAAAACTAAAAAGGTTGAAGTGAAATAATAATAAGCCTTCCATTTAAATTCTCCTTATTGTTGGTGGTAACAAAACTTTTGATAAATTACTATTTTTTTTCAATTTTGATATTTTTTAAAACTACGGTTTATGCTGAAAGATGTTAAAAGAAACCCTTAAATATTTGTGAGCAAAAAGTTAGTTTTACAAACAAAATTTGAAGATATTGGATGGAGAAAGTCAACTGTTCATTATCAGAAATATTCACATACTCATGGAATAAAAGCTGCCATTTAATGATTCCAATCAGTTACAAATAACTTGATGCAATGTTAAAATTTTATTTTTAGTTTTACAGCTTGTAAAATTTATCTGCTTTCTTAGATAGTCAATTCTTAAGTTTGAAAAAAACTGTCACAAATTTTAAGTTGGTAGAAATTTGATTCTTCATTGTCATCTATGGACATGATTAATTTTTGACATCTCAGATATTGTAAATTTTTTCACAATGACCATAAAAGAATTATTACTTTCACTGTATTTTTCTTTTTCTTTTTTCTTCCTATCATTTCAATGGCATCACCATATAGTGAAAGAAAGTACAACTTCAAAAATAAAGACAGTGTTGTAACATTGACTGTTGTTTGTAATTTTTTTCTGCTGTTTGCTTCCAATTTCTAAAATCTGCAGTACATAATTATTAATGAATGGATTTTATGTAGAAGTGTCATTATTTTAGGAATCTGTGAAAATAATTTGGTGTGAGCATAAATTTTACACCCTAGTTTCATATATTGTGCATACTTTTAAATTTGGCAGATGTTCAAATTATTTGAGATGAAAAAAAGTTCAAGATGTTATTTTAGTAAAAAAAAATTATGCAATATTATATTAACCTTGAACATATTAAAAAGTCATCTTGAATCTTACCAAAAATAATTAAAAATTAAATAAGAAAAAAAAATCTACATTCTATATTTGTTTTTAGAAGACATAGTTGTAATTTTTCAGTGAGATTTTTAGATTTACCCATTCACCATTCACAAAAACTGATTTTTTAGACATGTTTGGAGAATCAAAAAATGTAAAGTTTAAAAATATTTTTGAATGTGAACATGTTTTAAAAAATTTTTTTTCAGTTTTATAACTGTTTTGTACAGAAACTCAGGATGCAAATGAAAAGGAAACATATTTCACATGAATAAGAGACAGCTTAAGTTTCTGGGACACATAATGAGGAAGGAGAGCTTAGAGAATCTAATACTCACAAGATAAATAAAAAGAAAGAAAGACAGAGAAAAGCAATGTGAGACATACTTGATGGGTTTGAATAAGTGGACGGTGGAGTGGAGTTTGGGAGAGATACCAAGAGAAAAAGTGTTAAGAGTGACAAGAGATAGAGGTAAGTGGAGGTCCATGATCGCCTACATCCTGAAAAAACATGGCATATAAATGTCATTGCTTACATCTTCAGTCCATGGTATCCTCAGCACCCTTCTGTAGAACCACATATCTGTTGTTTGAAGTCTCTCCTTCTCTTCCTTTGAGGAGATTGTCTAGCATTCACTACCATATAGGAGGACAGATATGACATAACAGTCCAGTACTCTTCTTTGTTTTCAACTAAATCTTCCAGTCTCTCATTATTCTTAGCTTTTGAAATATGTCTTTGGCCATGCCAATACACATTCAGATCTCAGTATCACACTTTTTGTTCTCTGTCAGAACACTTTCAAGGTATTTAAATTTCTGCACCTTCTTGATTTTAGTATCTCCAATATGTAATTGGCATTTTGGGTATCTCTTTTTGCTGATGACCATGCATTTAACTTGGGCTTTTTTTAGGTGATTGGAATTTTAAAATAAACCCTTTCTTTCGATCACTGGGGTAAATTGTTCTCATTCTAAGAGCCATGCAACTTCCAGATATATTATTTATCTCCCTTTAACTCAATTTTCTGAGTTATTTGTTCATCACTGCTGTAGCCAGTCTTTGGGTCAATTCACTGGATCTAACTAATGCTTTTTTTTTCTCTGGCCCAGTGATTGAAATAAGGGGTTCAGTTCAAAATTTCAATCACCTGAAGAAGGCTGAAGTGTACAACAGCTGAAATGTCATGAATATGAACATGGCAGTAATGATGAGGACAACAGTCCTAACAATGTAAATAATGACCATACATTGTTTTCTTATAGTTTATGTTTAGTCCTTTCTTCTTGCTTTTCCTTGCTACCTTCTGTTGGAGGCCCTGCATTTTCCTTTTCGTGTTTGCTATCAGCACCATGTCACCTGCTTATTTTTTTATTGTTAAGATTGTAGCCGCCAATGACTTCTAGTTCCTTCAGAATAGCCATGCTGTATAGGTTGAATAAATCCAGTAAGAAGATACATCTTTGTCTTACACACCTTTCAATTTTTGTATATCTGCTGAATTCAATTCCTATCCATATGCAGGTTTTTTTTTTACAATCATTTCACCCTAAGTCAAGCAGGACTGCTGCTGATGCACATGGGATTACACTGAGAGAAAAAACAAGGTACAGTTGATTTTGAAGAAAGAATAAGAGAATGATAAGAATCAAGGTGATTGACATTGCATTTAAACTTTTGGAGACTTTTGAAGTTGTATATTTCTTGGTCTATTTCTGTCCTGATTCTGCTGCATGCTCTATTCATCAGAATTCAGATGATGAGTTTATTATGTGGCTCATTAAGCTTATTGTTTGGTGGAGTTCACATTCCTTTGCATTTGGCTTCTTAGGCAGTGCTATAAAAATTGATCTGCTTAGGTATTCTGGTATATTGCTATAATTATAATTTTATTTATTATTCTGTAATCCTGTCTATGCCGAAATCATCTATTTAATTAGTTGTTAGTAGACATGGAGAAATTAAAATAACAAAATGCAATATGAGTTAGAAATAAATATTTTTTTTAATTTCTCTAACATGAATGAAAATATATATATTTCTGGTTTCTTAGAATAATATTCACTGAAGATAAAATTTGAGTGGAATATTTTTTTCTCTCTGAGTTGTCTGGTATTAAGTAATGTGTAAGAAGAAATAAAATTCATTTACTTTGTTTTAGTCATGAATGTCCAAGTTATTCTTTGATATCTGTAGATGCTATGAAGTTGTCTTTAATTTGTTGAATGTTTTTTGTTTTTTTTTTGTATCTGATGGCAAACTACATTATACATTTAATGCTTGCCTTCAGAACCTTCAGAAATGTTCAGAGATTTTGCAATTATCTGCAAAAAGACTTAAGTAATGCCTCAAATATTAGGTTTCCTATATTATTTTTATTTGACATATCCTTTTTAGTTTTATTTATTTATTTTTAGGTTATACATTTATTTTCTTCTGGCACACAATTTTTTTGCTTTTCATTTATACAGGGTATGATGGATAAAATGTCATCTAAATTATGTCAACATGAAAATAACACTGGCACCTCATTTTATCAGGTATGTTTATCAAACTTACACAACAATATCTTGAAATACTAAAGATTAAATTTATTCAATAAAATTGTCCTTAGCTTGCCCTTTAGGTGACTTCAGAATCTCCTGCAACTCTTCTGATTAGTCTCTTTGTTTAAGTTGGTAGATGTTTTCATAATTCTTGCTATCATTTCATCTTTGGTATTACAAGAAGTTTTGTTGGTCTCTCACTCAACTGCAACCCACACATGATAATCAAGGTGGTTGCAGCCTGGAGAGTTCAGTGGTCAGATGTAAGGAGTGATGTGGTCACAGATACCATCTTATAGCCATGACTGGTTTCTCCTGTTTAGTGTGGTATGGTGCAGAGTTCTGTTGCCTGACATAGGGTCTTCCAACATCTGTCCTCTTGACCCATGGTAGCTCTACCTCCTCAAGGCAATTGATGTAGGTCACCATGTTGAATCTGAGGCTCTGTGGGAAGATGAATAGAGGCTTAATGTTGCCATTACTAGTGATCATTCCAAACATATTTGTAATCATGATTAGAGTCATCCAACTCTTTCCTAATCCTCTGCACTGTCCTCAGGTTGACACCCAAATACTCTGAAATGTGTTGAAGTTGGAGCTTCTGGCATGAATGCCAAGCAGTACAGCATGCCATTTCCAAACATCTGGAAAAATGAATTGTTTCATGGTGCTCTTTTCCTCACAGATGGTTCTCAAATGAACAGTTGACCAAATAAAAACACACAACGTGCAAGTGCAGAATTAAAAATATAAAATGGTGACATTTTACCCATCACTCCTTTTAGTCCTTGTACTTATTTTTAGTAAAGGATGTGCGTTGTGGTGCAGTGGATATCGGCTCGGAACGAGAAATCAGGGAGCCGAGTTCGAATTCCAGCTGAATTCATTGCCTTCACTTACACGCAAATGCCCTTGGGAAAGGTATTAATCCATCTATTCCTTCCAGTTATGGGTTAAATAACAGGACAGATTGGGTTCTATAGCCTTGGTCGGCAACCAGTCTACCGCAGAAAGCAATGGCAACCTACTGCGGGATAATCTTCTGCCCAGTCAGTCATGTCTCTTTCGAGACATGATCGCCCAAGTGTGTATCACGTATGGCACTTAACTGACTGACTTATTTTTTAGAAACCTTTTCCTGCTTATATAAAAAGCTTAGACGCTACTGTTTTGAGAAAAGAAATGAAAATGAAATGTTTTATTTTGAAAATTAATAGCAGTAATGATTTTAAGCCAAATCATACAACTCAGCTCAGTAGCATTGTCTTACATTTTACAAACTGAACCAATTGATTTATAAAGGAAAAATTGATTGTACACCATAATACGTGTCCAATCAGATTTCTCCTGTTTTTGGTTTAATTTATGTGTTGAAAGTTGAAAATGGATCAGGAACACAATTTTTATTCTTGCAAGGAATTATCTGGATAAATCTATTTACAATTGAGTTATTATTTTAAAATATATATTTTAAAACAGGAGATATGTGCAGAACCACATATATAGTAATTTGCTTTTTATTATTCCAGATTTAGCTGTGGAAGTATTCACATACAGTCTAAAGACTTAACTTCAAATGGTAGTGCCATCTTATAAGAAATTAGAATAATATTAATTTCTTTTGCAATATGGATTCTTATGAAAAAATTTGTCTAGAATGACACAGTTAACCACCTTTCCTAGCAGCAGACCTAGAAATTGATTCCATATAGTTGCTTCACTTTATGTCAGTGGCGAAAGTGAGCTCAAGAAGGCACAAAGTTACTTTCCTTCAAAGCTAATCACCTTTGCTAATCACCTTTTACTACATGCCATCAGCTATACTGGTACTAAATCTCATCAGATGCATTTAGCTTTATACTAACTTAATTCAAAAAGAGTTTTTTGTTATTGCATTGTGACAACTGTCATACTAGCATTTATTTTTTAAAACTTGTCAATAATGGTGTATTTTTGTTGATTGATTCTAACATTAAAGATGAAAGAAAATAAACAAAATTTGCAACAGATGGTACAATTTTAAGAAAGGGAAAAATGCAAATTAGATGCAAAGATTTTTGACTGTGAATAAATGTGTCAAAAATGATCAGCAAAATTTCATGCAGGAAAAATTTAATGAAAAAATGCTCCCTGTTCAAACAGACCTGTTGAGGCTGACATAAATGAAACTTTTGATATTGAGAATAATCAACATTATACAATGTTAATCCTAATGCATTGAAACTGTACTAATTTTGGAATCCTCTACAGTAAACTTATATTCAAGCTCATATAACAAGTCTCCTTTCCTCACAAGACTATTGCTGTTACTATCTTGAATATATAAAATCAATAGTGATAAAACCAAAAGCTAGGAAGCTGAAAAACTTTATCTAGGATAAATATCTAGATGTACTGATCATCAAAATTTAAATCAATGACTGTATGTCCCTCTGTCTTTAAAGATTTTTATGTAAAATTTTGACATTTTTTGTATATATATATATTGTTACGGGCTCTGTTACGGACTCTCTCTCTCTCTCTCTCTCTCGCTCTATCGCTCTCTCTCTCTCTCTTACGTACAGTGAGAGGAAGAAAAGAAAAGAAAATGAGCAGGTTAGATGAAATGAGTGCTGATTGGTTGAAAGAGGTAAAAAATGGAAAAAAACAAAGACACCAGGAAAATATTTTGAAAACAAAAAAAGAAAATGCGATAGTTGAGAAAAAAATTTGAAGCAGATAAGACATGTCATTTTAACTCATAGTGAAAGGGGGAAGAAATCCCTTCTGAACTCATATATAGCCTCACCCCAGAGATATCCAATAAGAACCCAGATGTATAAAAATGAAGTTTGCAATGCAAGAAACTCATTAAGTGAAGAAAACAAAAGTAGACAAATGAAATAAATTTGGCAGCCGAGCATAAAAAAATTTTAAAAATAAAACATAAGATTGAGAAAGAAAAAAAAAGGAAAAGAAAAAACTAAAATATATCAGAAAGAGAAAAAAATGCCTAGAACAATGCTCTGAGGAAATGCCATAAGTCAGATTTTTTTTTTTATAATTTTAATTATGGCTCCTCTGCCCACAAAGTAAACACACCCATATCTAAAAAAGAAAAAAAAACAAAGAGAGAGATAAAAAGCCCAGTCGAACTGTATTTCTGTTTTCTTTTATTCGTGACCATCGTTTTTTTTTCTTATTTTCTCTTAATGTTTCCATTTGATTACTTGTGATCAAATAAAAGAAAAAAAAGAGAAAGAGAGTAATTTATAAATCTCCATCCAAGTTTTGTGGTCCTCATTTGTGATATGGTACAGAAGCCCAAAAAGAATCGTTGGCTGACCCGATGTCCCTAAGTGAACATGTGATGTTATAAAAAAAGGGAAAGCCAACAAATGCACATTAGCAGCCCCAAGTCTAGAGCTAAGGTGGATCATGACATCTATTTTTGGCGTTGTGTCCGTGACAATATATATATATATATATATATACCATTTTAAACATTTTCTTCATAATGTAACCAATGGTAACATAACCAATGGCAACCAAAAACATGCAGATAAGACAACAACATTAATATTTTTGACAAAAATCAAATGCACAATAACTACAGACAGGATGAATCTTCACTTTGCAATATCATCCGAGATTATGTAACACCAACTAATCCAAACAAGAAAATTAAATTAATTATCTATTATAAAAAGCTCAAAACTGCCAACCTCATTATCAATAATAATAATTCACCTGCAAAATCTAAACTGTAGAGAACCAGTGACATTTGTGAATTTACATGTCCTTTGAAGAACTGAGTTCCACAACTATCCAAATCAGTAAACAGTTACATTGGCTATACTACCACAAAATTGACAAGAAGAGTGACCTTACACCTAGATTAAAATTAATGGAGGTATTACTAATAAAAAAGAGAAATTCTACACTTAATAACATCAATTATGAACACTGTAACAATGTGCTTTCTGTGTTTGGAACTTAATATACACAAAACTCTATATGCATAAACATTCTACATGTTTATTTATAAGTAAAACAAAATCAATTCATGATAATGGCTAAAAGTATAGCCAAAAGTGCTCGAAAGTACAAAAGCTTTGGACAATTCTTATATTATTGAGTTCTGAAAAAAATAATTATATGAACACATGAAACAATATATACAAAAACTTAATGGTAATACCTTGTCTGTCATTTTCAATGAAACCTCTATAAAAGAGAGATTGTTGCCCAAATACACAATATATATATATAACTTCATCAATAAAACCATTATTAGCTTCAAAAGCTTCTTTTCAGGACTAAATGCATCACTTAGCAGAGTTGTCGCAACTGCATTATGGGCCCATGGACAATTTCATGATAAACATTTGAACAATACACAAGGTTTGAAAAATACAATAATTCTCAGTAAGCCGCACAGATTAGCACAATTTCTACAAACTTTTTATTATCACAAACATTTGAAGGATTTCTTTTCAAAGAATTGCTTTGTTATTGGCTTCAATGGTCAATGGTCTTCAGGAATAGTTTGTCATTTTCCATGAAGATGAGTGACAGCTAGTTCAAATGATGCTGCCTCATTGTGCTATGAAACAGATATTTTTTAGATTTAGTCTTGAAAAAGAATATTTTCCTGTACAGTTGGTCAACATTATACACATAAATGTTCTGAGTGCAATTTAAGCATTCAAGGATACAGATTTCAAATTTTCATCAAGTCATGTAGTGCTTGATATGCTCACATTCATTTAAAAAGTCATCATAATCCAGGGCTTTGTGATAGCCAAATGATTAGCCAAATGTTCACACTTTTTCTGTAGTGCATCAAAAGCAATAGTTTCACTGAAGAAAGAAAACAGATTCTCAATCTTTGAATAAAATTCTGCACATTTTGTCAGTTCAAAGATTAGTGTTCAAGGATTTAAAAAAAGTGAGAGGGAAGGTGAAAGAAAAGAAAACTAAAGAAATACTATCAACTCTAGAGTTTTACAACAATAAAAATAATTTATTTACAAAAGTAAAAATATAAGTATATTACAATTAAGCATTTAGTCCTTTGATCTTTTCTGTGATAGCAAAATTGTTCACAAGTAAACTGAACTGGCAAGACAAACAAGCCCTTCTATTTATATGGGTGGGCAGCCTCTCTGAAGAAAGTCCTCACCATTTCCAGTGTCCCTTAGGTTAAAAGTAGACATACTTCCACTTACATTTTTATTTGAGAACCAACTTTAATGAAATGGATTTTTCTATTATGGCATATATTTTTACCAATCACAATATGTGTGGCTTGTCATAGTAATTTCTATTTTAGTATTTTCTAAAAAGAGGCTTTTGTAACACAAATCACCTAACATACACAGATTAGCATGGGGCCCATATGTTTGTGCTCATGCATTTAGATGGCCTTGTCACTTAGCATCTTATATAGAAATGTCTGATGGAAATAATCTATGACAAAAAAAATCTAACAGGTTCCTCTTCTGGAATCATTTGACTCACATCTGCAAAGTTCAGTGAATTCAATCTTTCATTAAATGTTTATTTTGTTTTTCATAATGTGTCTACTACAACTTCAAAAAAAATTATTACTCCAAATTAAAATCAAGAAATGAAGGTCATTTTAAATGAGCATACTTCAGAATCTTTTTATACAAATGTGGGCATTCCTCAATGCTCTATCATAGGTCCTATGCGGTATGGATGATGCTAGTCTCCTAGAAAGCAACACACTGTATCTCCTGGCCTCACTCTCTCAACTGGCCTCAAGTAGAATGACTACATCTATTTCTAAGAATGTTGAGTCTCTGTATCAGGCAAGAAAGCTTTTCTTGTCAGAATCCATCTTGCATATTTATAAATCTACAATCCATCCATGCACTGAGTGCTATTGCTATATCACATCAAATGCTCTTGGTATTAGTCTCAAGATCAATCCCAATTTAGCAGCTAAACTAGTCACTTTCTCATCATCAGGATGTGGCTTCCCTAGTCTTTTCTACAATTTTTTTCATGGCTTCTGACTCTGAGGAGCTTCTTTCTCTGGTGCCTCAACCACATTAATTTATTTGTGCTACTAGATTAGCATCTTGGTCCCATTTTACCACCAAAACAGTCAAATGTAACCACCACTTCTACTCTATCAGCTTATTTTCTGGCACTTTCTGCCTGTCAAACTCTATTCTGTATATTTGCTTCCTTAATAGCTACAACCTCTAAATGTTTAAATGCAACATCAATTACCATCTTCTATCTTCTTCATTTCCATCTTTCTCTTATCCTTTCTTTTATGTCCCCTGTACCTTGATTTTTTTTCCTTCTTTTTCTTTTACTGTAACCTCCAGTGCACTAGTGGCAGTTCTGTCTTGTTTAGGGTGAAACAGTTATAAAAAAATATACCAAAAATAATTAAATCATCTTAAATATTTAAAAACAACATGTTTTAATTTTTTAATCAATTCACCCCAATCAAGATGGTGATGATGCCAAAATGCAAGAGGTCACTGAAAGTGAAAGAGAATGAGAAGATTTTAGAATGAATCAGAATCTCAAACCTAAACAAGAAACAATGGCTAAACCTCTACTCTAATTTAAAAACTGGGTTGGAGTGTCAAACCAGATGATAGGTGAACATATATCTACTCTGATTGAGGAAAAAATATAAATAAAAAATAGTAAATAAAATGTCAGTGTTTAGGCAGTACAGAGTTGAAGTAAACTTTAAAATGAACCATAAACACAATTCTAAACAGGGGATAAACTTTTATCCCTGTTATGGGAGTTAATAATTTTATTTGTATTATAACAAAAGTTAACTATTCATAGAGGTTGTGTGGGTGGACTGAAAAGTTCATAGGTTGACTATGAATGACTAATGCTAGAGCTCTTGCATGCAATAATTTAAACTGCTTTTATACATGACTGCATTGTTTATTTCTAAGTAAACTGATATCTGACTGTTCAAAAGTAACTAGTAGCACTTCTCTTAAAAATTAACCAAATTCGCGATTGTGGCATTATGCTGAAAAATTGTTTAGTCCCCCAAGGTCATTCATGCTGACATGATTGCTACATTAGGGAATAACACTCCAGGTTTATCGAACAGTGTAAAAGTGAATTTAGGAGGGGAATGGAGAGTTCTGAAGATGATCCAAGGTCTTGACATCCTGCAACTGCCACTACCAAGGAAAACATTGATTGTGTTTACCAGGCAATTGACTATAAACCAAACAGCCAATGCTATTAGCCTACCCCATTAGAGAGTTGAAAATATTCTGCACAATGAACTTGGCATGATGATGGTTTGTTACAGGTGACATATTAGCCTGTAAAGAAACATTGAATGACAGCAAGCAACAACAAACAAAATTCAAAATTTCAGTCAAAAAAATATATTACCAAGCTTATTTTCATTAAAGATAATACATCCACTATATAAGGTTACAGTTCATGTAGAGGGTAAAAAGAGCATTGAAGAACATTGTCTTGAAAAGGACAGTTTATCACATATCATTACTGATGGTAAGGATGGCTAACTGAAGCAGGAGTTGTTACTGAATGGCTGGCTGAAGCAGTGACTGATAGTGAGCTGGAGCTGAAGCTGAAGCTGATGATAGCTGGTTGGTGCCATGGGTCAGCTGTAGCTTCTGTTGAAACAGATCCTACACTTTGATCCCAGGTATATTTAACTATTAAGCTGGATGTGATACAAGGTCGTTTTAACATGGGGAATGTCATACATATGCATACTGGCGAAGGACAAAAATTGTTGATTTGCTCAGTTCCTATGACCACTAGTGCAATAGTTCTTACCAAAGATTCCTTTTAATTAAATTTTTACGTTCTGTCTACACTGTAATATAAATATGTTTTTGGTTATAGTGTACCAATTATACTACTTTCTCTACTATGACTGCATCAATCCTTTATGACCACACCTAATAAGAACCTAACTGTATCATATTTTGTCATGCTATATACACTGAATGTTGCAGTTTATATAATTATCATTTTTTGACTTTAAATCTGCTATAGTAGATATGGTATGTTGATATCTTTCATAAAAGTTCTTTTGCTATATTTTAGACTTTGTTTCTTTGTCACACTATTAGAATTCAAGTTCTGTAATTTTTCTCTTAAATATAATTCTCCATGTCAGTAACTCAAGGGACAAGTGCAATAAATGTTATAATTACATGACTTTTTTAGTATTTAAAAATTAATAGGTTTTCCATTAAGAAATTCATTTTGCCATTTTTCCTTTAATTACACTTTTTTGTGGTAATTAATTTTTTTTAATTTAATCAGTTCACTTCATTGTGATAAACTGGACATTTGTTTTGTAACCATCTCTATGCTGTCAGGTTCTAAGTAATAATAAGTAGATATAGATAAACTGATTTTGATATATGGTAGATATGAAAAGATCCAAATTGACTGATATCAATAGATATGAATAGATTGATATTAATAGAAAGAGAGTGAAATAATTATCAGTTAGAATAAAAGAATTAAATCAGATCACTTTAGATCAGTTAAGTGCCATATGTGATACACGCTTTAGGCGATCGTGTCTTGAAAGAGAGAAAACTGACTGGACAGAAGATTATCCCACAGTAGGTTGCCATTGCTTTCTGTGGTAGACTGGTTGCCAGCCAAGGCTAAAGAACCCAATCTGTCCTATTATTTAACCCATAACTGAAGGGACGAGACAGATTAATACCTTTCCCAAGGGTATTTGTGCATAAGTGAATGCAATGAATTCAACTGAAATTCGAACTCGACTCCTGGATTTGTCATTCCGAGTGGATATCTACAAATCAAGGATAAAAGAAAGAAAAGTCATTTTTTATTTCCCAGCCATTCACACAAATAATCAAAAAAGCAGTTTAAGCTGTTAAGTTTACCTTTTCTTACTGTCTTTTTTTCTTTCACATCTCTAATTTTGATTTTATTACTCACTCAGGATGCGCGTTGTGGTGAAGGGGATATCAGCTCAAAACAAGAAATTGGAGATCCGAGTTCAAATTCTAGTTAAATTGATTGTATTTGCTTATGCACAAATACCCTTGGGAAAGGTATTAACCAGTCTCTTCTCCCTCTAGCTATAGGTGAAATAGCAGGACAAATTGGGTTCTATAGCCTTGGTTGGCAACCAGTGTACTGCAGAAAGAAAATCTTCTGCCCAGTAGTCACATCTCTTTTGAGACATGATCACCCAAGAGTGATCATGCATGACACTTAACTTACTGACAGGACATTGTATGGGATGGGGTATGCATTTTCCAATGTCTTCTTTCAAACTCAGTCAAGTTGTGTGTGTGTGTGTGTGTGTGTGTGTGTTAAATTGCAGAAGCACATATAAGTCACTCATGCATAATACAGACATAGGCATATACATTACATAAACACATGCAAAGTTACACAGAGACAATGCATGATGGTCTGAAAATCACCTTTTTTTATATAGCGTTGAAGAAAATTTTTGATTTTATTAAAAAATTCATATTACTGTCTCAGTAATAATTTATAAAGAAATAATAGTACCATTAAAAAGAGAACAGACAAAATTAGTCATGATAGAACCTTTTTTATTTCCTGCATTCATTTCTATTTTTTATTTTATTTTATTTTATTTTTTATAATAGCAACCATAAAATTATTTTCAGCAGTGTGATCATCTAATCAAAGTAAAAATTCTACTTTTTTGAGAAAGTATCAATATTTTCAGGATGACATTTCCAAAAGGATGCTGAAATCAAGTAGACCTTCCTAAAAAATATGATTGGGCAGAATTGAGGAAGTGAGTAAGGCTGAAAACTTTTCAGCATCTTTCTGTATGTCTTTTGTTCTTGACAGCACCATTAATATCTAACACACAATATGAATAATCTTTAGACCAACTGATGAAGAAAACATTTGTGAGATTTCCTTGTTAATAATTTAATGCTTAGATAAAAATAAATTTTAAGATCTTCATCTGTACATCTATAGACATTCAATTTCTATTAAAAAAAGAAAACAAAATAAGTTTGCAGTACAAGTAAAAAGTTAATCTAATTCAAGAGTTGTGCTGCTTCATAAGAAATGAAAGCAGATTTAGTAATATAAGTTTAATAAAAATATATTTACTTCTTTGGTGAAAAATAAGCAACAAAGAAAGAAGAATGTCTGTAATTGTCATTGTATTTTAAAATAGGAACTAAGTCAGTCATAAAACTGAATTAAACAGAAAAAATATGATAATTTCAGATGCACCATAAATATTGATACATGAAAGTTGAAATAGAATCATGAAAGAATCCCAGCAGAATAAGTCAGAATCAGAAAATCTCATGAGTCATTATCAAATGATATTTTAATAAAATTGACTTAAGATATAACAATTACAAATAAGAAGGAATTATGTGGATGGCAGTCAGTAAAGTGTTAACTGTCCCATCTTCTATGTGCCAAGTCCATTCAGAACATGGTTGATCATGGCTCTCTTCAATTTCCTGTCCTTTGTAGTTCTAAGTAAATTTTTCTTGTTTTAGGAGGACTGATGTTGTATAACATTTCACTACTCTTTTCTTTGTTTCAAATTAAATTTTCTTGTTTCTTAATACTTTGATTAGCTTTTGCAAAGAATCTTTTGGATTTTGGTGTTGCCTTTTCCATCCTCTGTTCCTAGATATTTAAATTGTTATACTTGCATACTCTTAGCATCTCCAATTTGTAATCCATATGTTTGTTAAAAACCATACATTCTATCCTCTTGCAATTGATATTAAGTCCTTTTTTCTTACTTTCATTTACAACCTGCTGTTAGAATTTCTGTATTTTCCCTTCTGCTATCAACACTGTGTCATCTGTATATCTAATGTTACTAAGATTATAGTAAATAATCCAGAATCCAAGCAGGAATTCTAATTCTCTCAGAATCACTTTCTTATAAAGGTTGAGAAAACATCCTTCCTTACACTCCTTTCTATTTTTTTATATTTACTGAATTCATGTTCTATCCTTATGCAGGTAATTTGTGATGAGACATTCTTGTTCAAATTTTAAGTCACTCATAAAACCTTATAAAATTTCTAGATGATTTCTTTACCATTTTACTTGTAATTTATTAATTTGATTATTGATTTTGTCATTTTTCTATCTATTTGAACAAAATATCATCAGTTTTCAATAGTTATCTGCTGATAGAAAGAATGACCTACATTCAAATGAATTTAATTCTGTAACAGAATTGATTGTTGCATTTGGAAAACAACAACTAAATTGTTGAAATAAAATGAGCATCTTTTCTATGTATAGCTCACAATTTCCTGGAGGCTAAAATGCTAAAAAGGCTTAAAATATGCACATCCTCGACAACTTGTAAACATGATGAACATAAACATATTGTGGATGTTAAAACAAATCAATAAACTTCACTCATTTGTTTATTTTGGCTACTTTTTATTTTACAGGAGAAGTAATTGGCAAATAGGGATAAATGACAATATACCTGAGTGAATGGTTTAAAGAGATATTCATTTTAGCAAAGTCTATATAAGTTTAATAACAGTGTAGAGTGGTATTCCTTTTAAAGTAATTTTTATTTGGTAATAAAAAAAAAAGGAAAATAGTTCAAACAAATGTTTGAGGAAGCATTTAATTTATATGGGCACACAACAAAGATAGACAACATGAGCTGAATTTAAGAACAAATGATAAATTTATTGTTATCACAAAATAAGGAAAATAACACAAATTAAGTGCATTGTGTGCCAAATGATGGACAATAACATGTACAGGGTGAGGCACAAAAACAAGAACAAAATAAAATTGTCACAATTTCTACAAATGCCGGATTTTTGCAAGACTTTTTCACATGAAGTAGAAAATATTTTAAAGTTTTACTGTCAAAAAAGCATTTTCAAAATGATGAATGTTTAGTCAGTGATCAGTGATTGATGACATGTTCAATTCAGGCACCTCATCACTCAGAATTCTCTTGATTTCTCTATGGACATTTTTTTCAGCCTGTCAATTGTGTCTGAGTTGCCCCCATGCACTCTCTCCTTCAGGTAGATTAGGAGAATATGGCAGCCATGGATTGTCGGTCCTCCTTGAGATTAATCAGTTGCCTAGAAAGTTTTGTGCGAGGTATTGAAGAGTGCAGTTAGAACAGTGAGGTGGTGCACCATTCTGTTGAAACACAACTGTGTTCATATCAAAACCTCTTCATCTCCTCAATGCTGGAATGAAGCATCTTCAAAGCATTTCAATGTATTGGTGTGCATTCACTGTCAACTGATGACCATCATCATCTTCAAAAAGTATGGGCCAAAAATACCACTCTTTCTAAGTGCACACCATACATTTCTATACTCAAATGTTTTTCAACATGTTCATGTGGTTGTTCACTAGCCCAAAACCTGAACTTTTGCTTATTCGCATACCCACTCAAATGGAAGTGTGACTCATTGTTGAAGAGAAGACAGTCCAAAAGTTGAAAGTTGTTCTCAATACACTCACTTATTATCTATCCAAATCTGTATCATTCAGTCTTGTTGGTTTTAGTTTGTACTTGAAGAATCTGCACTTTATAGGGAAACAGTTTCAAATCACTAGATATTTCTCCTGGAAATACCCAATTGCTGTGACAACTGTCTATTGGATTTGCAGAGCACCTGTTCCAACCAGCCCCTGATGTCTTGAACATGATTTGGTGTCTTTGCTGTGAACTTTGGGCTCCAATGGCCTTCCTTATTGTTAACTACACTACCAGTATTTCTAAACTTTTCTACCAAATATGTGATTATATGGTTATAGAGAATTTTTCTCCCAGGATATTTGCATCAAGACTGCCTCTAAACAAGTGTAGATGACTTTGTTGCAAAATACAGCTTCACAATATTTGTTCTCTCTTCAACTGAAAACTGCTTGTAGTGGTCCATCTTAGTATCAGATAAAACCTACAGAAATGCTTCTCAGAATAGTTTTCAAAGAATCTCTCTGGACCAAAGCAACGAGTTCTAGTGGCAGATGTTAGTTGACACCTTGAATTAAATTTAAGGCTCCCTTTTATAACCTACAGGTAGGCTCCAAATTCACAGAGGGAACATTTTGATTGATTCTGGATGGAAAAAAAAATGCAGCTATTTTTCCACAAATTGAAATGTACCAAAATTATTTTTGAAATTCACAAATTAAAGAAAAGCTCAACACAGTGTCTGCTTTCTCTCAGGAAAACAGACAACACATGATCAAGCAGCTTAAATTTCTCATATTTTCCCCTCATACAAAGATGCAAGAAACTAACAGTTTTTTGCATATAAATTTCTATTGAATGATAGCAAAATTCTAATGAATCTTTGAACAAGTCAGAATAAATATTTTTCACAATAAATACAGAATGTAATTATACAATATCTTTTACAGTAAATATACAATATTAACATATCACTCAATAAGTCCCGAGTCTGACATATAAATGGCATCACTAATAAAAAATCTATATGATTTTTATGAAGTACTAACCTTCAAATAGCATGTGACAAAATTTGGGCTCAATTGGGGAATTTACAAATTATATTTAAGTGAAGCTACTGTTGCAAATTTTCAAAACAATGGAAAAATCTGAATTTCATGTGTTGATAAAGCATTGCTTTCTGATGGGAAAGAATATTGTTCAAGCAAAGCAATGGCTTGATAAGTGTTATTCAGGCTCTACTCCACCGGAAACAATGGTTAAGAGATGGTATACTGCCTTTAAATGTGTCATGCATACACAAGTGATACTGAATGCTCATCTTGTCCAAAATTGGCAGTTGTCCTGGAAAACAACAAAAAATCCACAAACTTGTTTTGTCTTATTGTATATTGAAGTTGTGTGAGATAGAAGAGGTGTTGAACATATCAGAAGGCAGTGTATTCACCATTTTGCATAAACATTTGTCAATGAGAAAGCAGTGTTCAAAGTGGGTGCCATGTTTGCTTACAGTCAATCAAAAACAACGTGTCAACAATTCAGAGCGCTGTTTGTTTCAATGCAACAAAAAAGAGTTTTTGTGTAAATATGTAACAATGGATGTCAAATCAGCAGTCAGCTGAGTGGACAGCAGCAGGTGAAAGCTATCCAAAGTGACCAAAAATGCAAACATCAGCAGGCATGTTTTTGGCCTCCATATTTATATATATATTCTCTGCCTTCGGGTGGGGGGCGCTCTCTGCTTCCGAGCAGAGAGCAATAACCCAGTCGTGGTTCCGCCGAAGGGTAGAGGCACGACTGGGGAATAATAGACAGACATTTTTTGGCCGGGCCATATAGCCCGGAAAGCCCAGATATAAACTGACCATGTGTCATATGTTGCCCTTACTGGGAGGGACAGCTAAATAATGTCATCGTCATTAGACGGCTCTATGACACTGTCAGCTCTATGACTTCGGGTAGAGGGCGCTCTCTGCTTCCGAGCAGAGAGCAATAACCCAGTCGTGGTTCCGCCGAAGGGTAGAAGCACGACTGGGGAATAACAGACAGACATTTTTTGGCCGGAAATCCCAGTCATAACTGACCATGTGTCACATGTTGCCCTTACTGGGAGGGACAGCTAAATAATGTGATCGTCATTAGACTGACGGTAATCTGAGGATCTGGGAGCATATCAAGTAAGTTAAGAAATTATATCCGAACATTGTCATGTTCCGGAGCAATACTCCGGAACTGAAAAAAAAAATGCAAAACTTATGTGCAGGGAGGTTCCCCATATTGCTCCATCCCTGCTTATACAGGATATTAAAAATAACATATTCTACGGATGTCGACGGGATTGTCCTTGACGGACGGATTATGTCCGATGTTGGTTCAGGGTCCCTTGGACAAACTGTCAGGGTCCCTAAACCCAAAGATTTCTACCCAGTATGTGACTAGAGTAATTTTCTCTTTTCTCTATTTTCGGGTTTAAAAGATGTCTATCAAGATAGCCAGTTTGAATGCAAATGGCCTGAGGGATCGGGGTAAGGGAGCCTGCCTGCTTCATGACCTCTTGTTGTTTGGCGTGGATGTGGCCACGATCCAAGAGACTCACTTTGTTTGCAATGTCGATTCTTGTGTGCTCTCTAATGACTTTGTCATCTATTCAGCATATGGGAACCGGCAAGCCAGAGGTGTTTCTTTGCTGGTCAGTCATACCCTGAGGGTGGACCTTGTCCATGTCGGTGCCGAGGGCCAGTTGATCCTGGCCGATATTGCAGTGAAAAGCAACTAGTTCCGGCTGATTGCGGTTTATGCATCCAATAATCAAGGTGAGCGTGTCAACTTTTTTCGTCTGTTGGAGCCCTTCCTGGTCGATTCCAAGTGACTAATCCTAGTGGGGGAATGGAATGCCATCCTAGACCCCAAGTGGGATAGAGGGAGGCGTGCTAGTGGGTGGAGTGGTGATCGTAGCCTGGTTGATCTGATTAACGATTTTGGCTTCATTGATAGATACCGGGTCGATAATCGTGGTGAGAAAATGTGGACGTGTACGCATAGTTGGCCTTCTACCAAGGTATCTAGTTACCTGGATAGAGTGTTAGTGAGAGAAGCCGACATAGGCTTCTTAGAATGTCCGATGTTCCACTGGTTAGGCTACACGGACCACAAACTTGTTTGTGCCCGTGTAGCGTTAGAATTTAGGTTTAGAATGGCTGGTTACTGGAAGTTCAATCAGTCCTTACTGGACAAGTGGGACTTTCGGTGCCAGCTAATTAACTTAGTGCAGCGGGCGTTAACTGGGGGAGTCATTGGGAATAAGGGGTGGGAGAACCTTAAGAATAGCATTAGGTCTTTCACCACCGAATACAGCCAGCAGCTCAAAGTAGTTAAGGCTGCCAAGGTGAAGACGCTCAGCCATAATTATTCCCGAGTGGAGGCTGGTGGGGATCCCCTAGAGATAGCCTTACCTAAGGAGGCCCTTGAGCAGTCGACTAGCGGCCGTTACATGTGTCCAGTAATTAGACATAAGTTAAGCAAGATGTCTTCCGATGCTGTGAACATGGGGGTAGAACTGCGCAGGGAAGAGATTCGCCGAGGCGGTGATCGGTTTATTTGAGAGGTACGAGACCCAGAAGGGCATCTCCTTCGTTCGACTGGTGATATGTGTGAGGCGTTTCGTCGGCATTTCGAACGCCGGTTTACCAAGGAGCCTGGTCTCCGTGAAGAGGAGTTTCGCATCTATTTGGAGGGAATTAGACGGTTACAGGCCCATAACTCTGTTAAACACAGAATTAAAGATTTGGCCAAGATCCTGACGAATTGTTTGCAGCTAGTTGCCGTGTCTCTGTTGGGACCTGATTCAGAGCAACCTGCATTTGGTCCGCACGATCCTTGAGGGTGTAAAAGACGACGACGAAGCTGTGCCGATCAATTTAGATCAGTCCAAGGCATTTGATAGGGTTGACCATGGCTACCTGGCTGCTGTCCTGCAGGCCGCCGGATTCGCACCCGACTTCTGCCACTGGATTAATCTCCTGTATCGCTCCACCACGGCTGTGGTATAGGTGAATGGGAAGCTGTCGAGCAATTTTGCGATCGGTCCGATCGGTCCGACAGAGTTGTCCACTGTCGTCCTTACATTATGCTTTGGCGTTGGAGCCCCTCCTTCGCCGGCTAAGGGACAGGACGTGCAGTCCTGCCCTACGTGAAATCGCTGTCCCTGGTATGGCTCGAGCCAGGGTTTCCTGCGTACGCCAATGACGTAACCACTTTTGTGTCCTCCCGGGGTGACATTGAGATGGTACAGAAGGCGCTTGAACGGTACAAACAGGTGACAGGGGCCAAGATTAACCGCGACAAGTTTTTCGACTTGCGATTAGGTGCCTGGAAGGGTGCTACCCTCCCGGGGCCCTTCGACTGGACGGACGGTTCTGTCCGCATTCGTGGAGTGTGGTTTGGGTCGGACTTACAGTTGGAGAAGAATTGGTCTGAAGTACAAGCAATGGTCGGCGCGTCGGTCGAAATTTGGCGTCAAAGGATTTGTCCTTAAAGGGTTTGGCTGAGATGTGTGCCACATACATCCTTTCCATAATCCTTTACCAGCTGTCTGTACTTTCACTTTGTGACGAGCGTGAGGAGGCGATCGAGAGTCTGCTATTCTCCCTTCTGTGGAGAGGACACATATATCACGTCGACAAACGTGTCTGTTACCAGCGTCCGTGTCATGGGTGCCTGGGAATGCCGCACCTGGCGAGTCACAAGCTCGCTTCAAGGGTGGTTTTTTCTCAGGCGTGCGTTGTTGGAAGACTCGAGTCCTGTAGGACGGCCTTGCGGGCCATTCCACGGTCTAGTGACCTTTCTCAGCCTAAGAGAATCTTCTATCGGGGATTAGTGAAGGATCCACTATGGGAGAGGCTCGGCATGTTGGAGGATGAGTATCACTCTTATTGGTCTTGGGCGCCAGGATCGGATTATCTCAGCAACTCGATTAGTTCAGGATCGGTTGTCTCTCAATGACATTCGTTTCATAATGGGCCTGGCGGATTTGCCAGATTGTGAACGCTGCAACTTTAGTTTAAAGGAGACGTCTGTGCAAAAACGGGAAAGCCAACAAAAAGCACAATTGGCGCTTCAACAGCAAACAGGAAAGCCAACAAAAAATTCAAAAGGATCTCCAAACCCAAATAATACTGCAACAAGAGGTTTTGAAAAAATTCGTAATAAAGCAGGGCGAACCGAAGGAAACCTCTAGAGTATTCTCTGCAGAAGGTATTGCAAACTCAGTCACAGAATTTGTATATAATCCTGAGGAAGGTATTACTTTTCATTCGTATTATAAAAGATACGAAACTATTTTTTCGAGACGGTGCAAGGCATGGTCAGATGATGAAAAAATAATGCTCCTATTACAAAAGATAAGAACGCAGGAAAATATGAAATATACAAATTTTATTTTACCTAAAAAACCGGAGGATATCTCATTCGACGAAACGGCACAGATTTTGACGAAAATGTCTGGAGAAAGAGAAAGTTTGTTCTATACACGATATAAGTGTTTCAATATTGTAAAAGAAGAACATGAAGGTTTTGTTACGTACGCCGGAAAGGTTAATTCACAATGTGAACTATTTAAAATCAAAGACATCAAAGAGGACATGTTCAAGTGTTTAATCTTTGTACAAGGATTAACAGCACAAAAAGACAAAGACGTACGTTCGAAAATTCTCACAATGTTGGATCAAGATGCAGAAATTACGCTACAGAAAGTGACAGAAGAATGCCAGAAATTGTTAACCATTAAGAAAGATAATGTTTGCATCGAAGAGAAAAGTGTTGCTCGAATTCATAAAGTGAAGAAACGGGCCTACAAAAAGGTAAAACCGTACTGCGAATAACCACGTCACAAGGAAATGTTATTTTAGAAACAAAATATGTTTCGAATGTTCGAAGAAAGGACACAAAGCAGTGATGTGTAGGAAAAAAGGGAACCGAAAGTCCAAAAAGATAAATACTTTAGTAATGAAGAAAGTCACAAATGACTGCGGTACTAGAAAATACGTGGACTTAAAAATGAATGGAAGAACTGTAAATTGTTTATTGGAAACCGAAAGTGATATCTCAGCAATAGATGAGTATACCTGGGAAAGAATTGATCGACTAGAGTTAAAGAAAACGAAAAAAATTGCAAGAGGTATTTCAGGAAATAAATTAATATTCAAAGGATAATTTGTGGCGAAAGTAACACTTGACGGGAAAGTACAAAAGTCTGTTATGGTTTATAAAATGCCGAGTGTTCTAAAAATAGAAAACGGTAGACACACTGACGCCAAGAATTCAAAATTGGGCCGCAAAATAAGGAACCGTTTCTTTTGGTAGGAGGAGGAGTAAGAGTAGGAGTAAGAAGTAGGAGTTAAGGACAGTAGTTTTGTGTAGGAGATTTGAAAAAGAGGAAGACGCGACAGTTGACCACTAGAGTCCAGAAGGGATAGGCTCGTTTACTACTATCATCCCACAGTGAATAGAATTTAGCTAGTCTGCTCCTGTATCCACACAAAATTTAAAGGTTGCAACTTGATGTAAAAACCTAAAGTTTTATACCAAAAATAAACATCATTAATTCAAGTTTGTGTTATCTTCTAATTATACCAGAACGAAATAACACAACAAGTCTAAGACCTACGTGATGTTAGGTAGGAATACAAATCTATTCGGTATAGATTTAATCGTGCTATTTAATTTGTGGGAAAAACCCATTAATATGTTCTGCACAAAGATTAAGGCATCAAATAAAAGAAAGTCTAAGCAGACTGAAAAATTCGTAAAAGAATTAAAAAAAACGAGTTCACGGATGTATTTTCGGAGGAATTGGGTTGTTGTACTCAAACAGAAGTAAAATTTGAAATGAAGGAAAATATTAAACCAGTATTCAAGCCGAAAAGGAAAGTTCCATTCACATCATTGGAGGCCATAGAGAAAGAATTGCAAAGATTAGAGAGTAACTGAGTTATGAAAAAGTGGATTATTCAAATTGGGCATCACCTACCGTCTATGTAAAGAAGAAAACTAACAAGATCAGGGTGTGCGCTGACTTTTCAACTGGAGTAAATGAAAGCTTAAAAGATCATAAATATCCCCTCCCCGCACCAGAGGAGATTTTTTTCAAAATTAAACAGAAGAAAGATTTTCTCTAAGATAGATCTATCAGAAGCATATTTACAAGTAAAAGTAGCAGAAGAATGTTCAAAGTATTTGACATTAAATACACACAAAGGATTATACAGACTGAAACGTCTACTGTTTGTTTTTAAAATTGCACCTAGTGCATTCCAACAAATAATGGACACTATGTTATTGGATCTGGACTATGCAATGGTGTACCTAGATGACATCTTAATCAAAAGCGAAAACATTGAAGAGCATAAATCGCACATCTGCAAAGTGTTTAAGCGACTTAGGAACTACAGGTTCAAAGTAGGACCTGAAAAATGCGAGTTTTGTTTGGACAGGTTCGAGTATTTAGGACAAATTATTGATCCCAAAGATAGAAAACCAAATCCAAATAGAACTGAAGCCATTAAGAATATGCCAATTCCAGATAATGTAACTAAGCTTCAGTTCTGGGATTCGCAAACTACTACAACATCTACATTCCTAAGATGCACGAACTTAGAGCACCCTTAAATAAACTGCTGGAAAAGAATAAAAAGTGGTGTTGGTTGAAGGAATGCGATGAGGCTTTTGAAAAAATAAAAAAAGTGTTTGCTGTCAGATTTGGCGTTGGTGCATTTCGATCCGAAGAAGGAGTTAATCGTAGCAAAGGACGCTAGCGAATACAGCATTGGAGCTGTATTATTACATAAACTCGAAGATGGCACAACAAAACCTATTGCTCATGCTTCGAGAGTGTTGCTACCCACAGAAAAAAAATTATAGTCAAATAGAAAAAGAAGCACTGGCCATAATTTATGCGGTTAAAAAGTTCCACAGATTTATTTATGGTAGAGAGTTTGTGTTGCAAACTGACCATAAACTGTTATTGTCAATATTTGGGTCCAAAAAAGGTGTTCCGACCCATTCAGCGAACAGGCTTCAAAGATGGTCCGTAATTTTATTGAATTATAACTTCAAAATGAAATTTATAACATCGATAGAAATAGCGCATGCGGATTGTCTATCAAGACTGATTCCGAAAAAGCCTGAATTACTAGAAGAAACGGTAATAGCGGCGCTGAAAGAAGAAAAGGAACTGAAGGAGGTACTAGTAAACACCGTTAGTGTATTACCAGTAACACCGGAAGAAATGGAAAAAATGGCGAAAACTGATGAATATATTTCTAAAATGATTAAGCAAGTCAATGAAAATAAAGGAGGAAAAATTTCATCATTTTCCATTTGCAACGAAACATTGATGTATGCTCATAGAGTGGTAATACTAAGGGTGTTGAGAAAAAAATTTTAAAAGAATTCCATCTAGGTCATCCAGGCATTTCATGCATGAAATCCTTGATGAGGAGTTACGTGTACTGGCCTGGAATGGACAAAGATATCGAAGAATCAGTGAAACAATGTAAAGGCTGTCAGCTAGCAGCTAAATCACCGCCTGTAAGAACACAGCCGTGGCCTAAAACTGATGTGCCGTGATCAAGAATTCATGTAGATTACGCAGGACCGATAAAAGGTGAATACTATCTAATTATGGTAGATAGTTTTTCAAAATGGCCTGAGGAATATAAATTCAAGCGACCAACAGCGGCAAACACGATTAAGGCTCTAAATGAAGTTTTTAGCCAGCTGGAAGTACCGAAAAAAATCATAAGCAATAACGAGACGATGTTCATTGGATCCAAGTTTAAGAATTATTGTGAGGTGTTAGTTAGCTATAGAACATGTTACGACACCCGCATATAATCAAGGTCAAATAGGCAGGCGGAGAGATTCGTCGATACATTTAAAAGGGCAATGAGGAAAGCAGATGGAATCAACACTGATGAAAAAACATAGAAACTTTTTTGATGGTGTATAGGATTACCTAATCATAATATCAATGGTAATCTATATCCTGCAGAAGTAATGTTCGCGCGGAAGATTAGGTCAATCTTCGATAGACTATTACTTAAGGAAAGGAAAAAGACCTCAAGAAAACAAAACCCCGGGACAAGATTTTACAAAGAAGGCAAAAAAGTCTTCTTCAAAAATTATCGCGCAGGAAAATGTTTGTGGGAAGATGGAATAATAACTCAGAGGATTGGTAAGGTGATCTATTTAGTGAAAGGACTGAAATTTGTCTGTAAGAGACACCTAAACCAGCTAAGACCCAGATTCATAGAAACCGTAAATAAGGGATTTGAGATACCAATAGAGGTTCTCTATGATACATTCGAGATTAAACCACCCGCAAACATGGACGTACCGATGGAGGTA
This sequence comes from Ascarosepion bandense, assembly GCA_037127315.1. Lineage (NCBI taxonomy): Eukaryota > Metazoa > Mollusca > Cephalopoda > Sepiida > Sepiidae > Ascarosepion > Ascarosepion bandense. The sequence continues at coordinate 93,397 of JBBBDQ010002409.1, forward strand.
ACTAAGGATTCTCTTGAAATCGAGGAATCTAGGAGAAGGAGCAAGAGAAAAAGAAAAAAGACTAAACACCTATGCTCTGACCCAAAAAAGAAAGAAGTATTGAGCAAAATCCCATGAAGAATTTAGCTCGGGGGGGAGGTGTTGTAGAGGAATATCCTGTCCTACCCCGGAATGGATATGGTCCGCTCTATAAAAGACTGTGACTAGAGCGAACTACAGAGTCATCGTCACTAGACGAGAGCATACGTCACTAGACGGAAACATTCTTCACTAGACAGACGCATACGTCCTAAACAGAGACATTGTCTACTTGATTGTTATACCTGTTACTATTCGTTGGTGTTTGTGTATTGTCTATTGGTTTATTGTACTGTGGTATAATAAATCCCTATTAATATATTATGTGGTATAATAAATCCCTATTAATATATTATTCTTGCACTATTCTTTTCCCTGATTATCCCCTCACGGGATATATTATTAGTAAATTTTACAGTAAGGTTTGTATATTGCAAAAACTTCCTATTAGAACTAAGAAATATCTTTACATCATATTCTTTAGAAGAAGTGTTTGTTTCATAATGTAATTCTTCAAGGAGTAAGTTGGAAAATATGGTCTCTGATTCCAGTATCAAGTAAATGATTAAAGGAAAACACACTGTTTTATAGAGAGTAGAATATTCGGTTTTCCAGTCACAGGCTCAATGCATACATTAGTATTTAATTGGGTTTTTCCACCTGTTATATAAATGATTTCTTTTTTTTAAATATCTTGCAATTTAGTAAATATGATGAAATTTAAATGTCTTTTACCAGGTAAACCATCCTCTAAAAAATCAAGATTAAAGGTGTTCTTTAATTCATATTGCCTTTACCTTGGTAATGTAAAATTTACAAGAAATTAAATCAACATCATATGCAGAGGTTTGCTCATTGATCTGCTTGATTAGTAATGAATTGTCTGTTTAAAATTTTTTTATTTAACAAATCAATAGCCACATCATAATTCTTATCATCAATTGTAAGATGCTGAATTATTTGTGGGGCATAGCTGTTTAAACATGCTTTTAAGAGATGCAATTTTTTAAATTTAAGTCTATGTTAATTACATAGTTCTCGAATTGAGCCATGAAATTTTAAAATATGAATTTATCCTTTTTGCATTTCTTTTCACTAAAAAAGGGACATTTGAGTTTGGGGCTAATGCACCAGGAAAGCCTACAGAACCAACTTTTTTTTCTTGGTGTCCACTTCATTGACGTTTTTTCACTTGATATTCAATCTGAGTAAAGAAATAAAAGAACTGACAGGACAAAAAACCTGCTCTTCAACAGAATGTATAAAATCCAAGGATTGAACAATCATATTGGAAAAAGAGGAAATACTGCAACGATGAGAAGAATATATAAAAGATCTTTTCTACAACATGAGAGAGCAACCAATAATACGCAAAGATGAGAACAGACCAGAAATATTAAAGTGTGAAGTGGAATCTACAATAGCCAAACTGAATACAAACAAAGCAGCTGGACCAGATGGCATAGTCATAGAGCTGCTGATAACCCTGGAAGAATTTGGTATAGAAAAAAATTACAGAAATAATAAACAAAATTTATAATAGTGGTGTAATACTCAGCAAGTTGATCTTCATAGCACTACCTAAGAAGCCAGAAGCAAACGAGTATGAAATCCACAGAACCATCAGTTTAATGAGCCATATAACAAAAAGGATTGTCCGAATCCTGATGAATAGAGCAAGAAGCAGAATCAGGCCAGAGATAGGACAAAAACAGTGAAATTTCGTCAAAGACACTGGAACAAGAAATGCCATATTTATGATTAGGATGCTCTCCGAAAGGGCAATACAAATGAAGAAGGACTTATACCTGTGCTTTAATGATTATGCAAAGGCATTTGATAAAATACGCCACAAAGAATTGATAAGGATGTTCAGCAGCCTTGACATATTTGGGAAAGACTTAAAAGTAATCAAGAATCTTTACTGGCAGCAAACCACTTGTATAAGGACAGGTAAGGAATTCAGCAGATATACAAAGATAGAAAGGGGTATAAGACAAGGATGTGTCTTTTCACCGGATCTGTTCAACTTGTACAGCGAGAATATTTTGAGGACCCTAGAAGTTATGCCTGGATTTGTTATTGGAGCCACAATTTAAACAACCTAAGGTATGCAGATGATACAGTGCTGATAGCAGACAGAGAAAGGACCTACAAGAAGGTAGCTGAAGAAAGTGATAAGAAAGGACTACAAATAAACTGCAAGAAAATCGAATGCATGGTCATCAGTAAAAAGTGCAGCCCAATATGCCAAATACAGGTCGAGGATACTAGAATCAAGCAGGTACAAAACTTTAAATACATGGGAAGTGTTATAATAGAATACAGAAAGTGTGACACAAAGATCCAAAGGCAAATTGGCATGGCGAAGGAAGCATTCCAGAAGTTGAGTAAAGTATTAAGAAACAGGACAATTTCGTTAGAAACAAAGAAGAGATTACTGGATTTCTATGTGTTGTCAGTTCTTCAATATGGCTGTGAATGCTGGACATATTGTCCAGCATTCACAGCCATATTGAAGATGAAGGAAAAACTTGAAGCAACTGAAATGTGGTTCTACAGAAGGATGCTGCGAATATCATGGATCGAGCATGTGAGCAATGATGAGGTCCTAGAAATGATGGAAACAAAAAGGAAATTAATACTGAGCATCAGGAAGAGACAGCTGAAGTTACTGAGACATGCAATGAGGAAGGAAGGCTTGGAGAACCTGATACTAACAGGCCAGAGACAGGGGAAATCAACGGATAACATATTTGAAGGACCTAATCAGGTGGATAATGGAATGAGGGTTGCATAGTGTAACAGGAGAAGGCGTGCTAAGAGTAACCAGGGATAGGGAGATGTGGAAAACCATGATCACCTACGTCCTGAAGGGACAGGGCACATAGAAGAAGAAGAAGAAGGTTAATGAATCCACTATTTTCAAATTCTGTTTCTGCCAGAAAATCTTTCATCTATATTTTTTTTAAATCGTATCACCCCGAGCAAGATGGGAATGCCACTGATGTGCAGGGGGCTACATAAGAGTAAAAAAATTACATAGAGTAAAGAGAAAAACAAACCAGTTAAGGATGGGAATACAGGTGTGATGATAGATGCAAAGGTGGAGAGAAAGGAGAAGATATACAGGGTGGTGTAGAAAGAACTAGAGTCAAGTGGTTAAGAGATGGGTATTGACATTGCATTTAAATTCCTGGAAGTTGTAGCCGTCAGGAAAGCAAGAATATGGAAGCAAGTTCCATAGGTGGGAAGTGCGAGAAAAGCTGCAGGAGTAAAATTGTCGTCTGCATTTGGTTGATCTAACTGTAAATGGGCGGGAACCAGTTGCCAGTCTGGTTGCACGAGTAAACACCTGTTGCAGGAGCACCAGTGACTTAAGTTCATTGGAGCAGAAGCTATGAAAATATTTATAGAACAGACAGAGGGAAACCACATCCCGTAGGTGACAAAGTGGCTGGAGTCAAGTAGTCAGTACCTATCACATTACTGATTCTCCTTTGGAGCCTGTCAAGAATACTGAGATGAACAGTGGTTGCGCCTGACCATATATGACAGCAGTATTCCATGTACAGATGGATGGTTGATTTGTAGATATGCAGGATCGACACAGTGACCCAACCTTTTTAGCAGTGGATTTAGCTATTGATTCAATATAATGATTCCACTTGAGATCGAAAGAGAGGGTAAATGTAGATCCCTCTCAAGATCAGCAGTGAGGTTATGCTTGTTCACCTTGTCGGATTTCTTAATGATGCAGGAGTAAATTGTGGTGACATCTGTGTAGATGCCTACGTGATCATGTCTAGGGGATCATTTATGAAAATAAGGAAGAGCATTGGGCCTAGGATAGAGCCCTGAGGGACACCAGCGTTTGTACAGTAGGATGTGGAGGCATGCCCATTCAAGATAACCTTCATTATGCAGTTAGATAGGAAAGATTGAATCAGATCAAGCAAACGTCCAGTGATAACATAACTTCATAGCTTGCATAGAAGGCCATCATGCCAAACCCTGTCAAAAGCCTTGGAGATGTCAAGGCTCGAGCCTCGCCGGACTTCTCAAGGGCCTGGTATATGTACTCAATGATGGTCATTAGCATGTTGGCCGTGGATCTGGCAAGGCGCAAGCCGTACTGCCTGTCTGAGAATAGTTTATGGGCAGTAAGATGTTGAACTATTTCAGCATTAATAACACTTTCCCGAAAATTGGTAGAAGGCTGATAGTGTGATAGTTGGATGGGTCTGAGGGTTCCCCCAAGTTCTTAAATACAGAAACGACAAAAGAGGACTTTCAGCATGCAGGAAAACAGGAAGCAGGAAGGCACTAATTATAGAGTTTAGAGAGGAAAGAGGATAGTTCAGGGGCACATTTCTTAAGGACAATCACCAGGATTCCATCACCTTTGCTTGCCTTATGTGAGTCGAGTTTTGATATTACCTTAGATACCACTGTCAAGGTAATGTATACTTTGTTCAGCTTAGCCTCAGTTCTAATAGGGAAGTTGGGCGCAGATACTCCAGATGAGTCAAATGTGGAGTTGGATGAGAATCTGCAAGCAAAGCACTTGGCCTTGTCCGTGAGGCTTTGATTAAGGGAAGGATAGAGGATTTGCTGTTGTTCAGCACCTGTTTACATAACTGCCAATAGTCCTTGGAGCTGAACTTGCGGTCAGCGATGAGCTGTCTCATTCTCTCAGCAAACAACCACTTGGCGTTATTCAGGATCCTCTTGCAATCATTATAAACAGACGTGAAAAGGTGCCTATTGTGGTCAGATGTGTGTCTCCAAAATAGTCGGAAATAGTGGTTCCTGTGGGCAATGGCGGCCAAACAGGCAGGAGAGAACCAAGTGGGAGAATGAGATTTGAGACAAAACTTCCTGGTAGGTATGAAGGCATCAATGCTGGGAAGAAATCTCAGAGGTGCAGTCATCAACTAGGAGATCGAACACTTTTCCCCAAGGGACGTTGCATAGGAAATCACGAAACGCATCCCAGTCAGCTCTTTGGTAGCAGTAGGAGATCCTATAGGTAAGAGGTTTCTGTAGGGAGTGAGAGTGGTGAGAAATACTGAGAGAGGCAACAGCATGGTCGGAGTTGCTGAGAGGCCAAATCTGCGAAACTTGGCAAGATTCAGGTGCAGAGGTAAAGCATAGATCTAGTAGAGAGGCGTGTTCTGAGGGAATGCTGGGAAAGCATGTAGGGAAGTTCACTACTTGCATAAGGGATTGGGAAATGGCAAAGTTCATGGCGTGAAAGCCAGCTGAATCAGTAACAGAATCTTTAAGCCACTCAGCATGATGAGTGTTAAAATTTCCAAATACAAATATGTGAGCAAATGGGTGGGAGGACGTAGTTTTATCTATATTGTCAGAAATGTCTAGAAGGGAGTAGTCAGGAGAGGAGAGGCAAGGATAAAGGAAGGAAAGGTAGCTAACTGAACTGAACTGAGAAGTGACAGACAGTGACATATATATTGGTGGTCAGGGGATTCGAGAGATGTCACCCTAGCTATAGGGAGGTGTTCACTAACGTAGACCCCCAGCCCATGCATATGAACAGTGGAATCCTTCCTTAAGAGGGGAACATAGCCAGGGATTGAGAAGTCAGAGAAGGGAGTTCTTGGGTTGAGGTTAGTCTCACAGAGTACTAGGATGTCAGGGGACTTTTTGTGAAGGAAATATTCTACACTACAAAAGTTAGTACGAATGCCCTGGATGTTAGGAAAAGAAATGTTAAGAGGTTTTGGTGATTTGAGTTTGACTGATTTAGAATTTTTTGTGATTTTGTTATTCATATTAAGGTTTGTTGGTAGGGAAGGACCTTGAGTAGAGGATGCAGGCGGTCATTAACCATGATATGCGCTGGGAGGGAAACTGGCTTGGGCTGCATCAAAGTGTGGCCTCAGGGTTGCCCACTGAAAGCACTTGCAGGGACACCTATCCATGTGTGACATGGCACTACAAGATCCCCAATATTATGCAACTGTTGATTAGAGCAGCCACTCTTGACGCTACACAAGAGTTAGGGCTCCTAACTAACAGTGAAAAGCAGCAACCAGAAAACTGCCAACCCGGTACCCTCACAATGAAGAGATGTTGCCACCAACCACACACATTGCAGAAAAATCACGGACGCACCAATACTGAGGTCTGAGGAAAGAAAAAAGAGAGAGCTGGAAACCACTTCCTAAACAGGGAACAAGGGATAAGCCACTACACCTGTTCAATAGAGGTGGGTGGAGTGTGAACTGAGCGATCGTTTGTTCTATCTACTCCAATTAAAAAAAAAAAGGGTGGAGAATTGCTAAGTTTTAACTTAGTTAAAGTCCAACAACCAGAGAAATTTCTCACAAGTTAAAGAAAACCAAACGTTCAATTAAGCATGACATACAACAAAAACAAATTTAAAATTAAACAAAAATTGACTTACTTTTAAGAATATTTTAAAGAAAGTTGAGCTCCCATCCAAACACATGGTTTCTGCTAGTAAGGTAAAAATGCAGTTCTTTTTAACTTTTTGGCAGAACCAAAGTGACAAACAGCTGGGGGTGATAGCCAACTAACTAGCCCATATGTGATCCGTGGGCTAGGAAAGGACAGAAACAAAGATAGAATCTAACAGCCGAGAAGGAAAAAGTACAGACTTTCTGTTTGAGTTATTATGTTTTCTATGCTGTTAAAACAATTAACAATATTATTTTTTTTATGCAAAAATTAATCCTTACTCAGTCTCTGCTCAATTTTTAAGCAGCTCAAATAGATTTGAATTCTAAATTCGATTTCACTTCATGTTAAAGACAAGAAGCTAAATTCACACATATTTTATAATATAATAAATTTTTAAAGTAAACAGGCTTATTATTCTACAGTTATTGGCCAGAATAGTTTAAGATTGTCATTGTGTCTTTTGAAAAACAATGCAGCTATTTTAATTACCCAGATAAACAGTCACAAAAGTGAATAGCATCAAAACAAAGGAGCAAATGGCAATAATGAAAACACTGTGCATAGGCTTCCAGGTTTTAATCATAACTCAAATTTTCAATTTAATAAAAATAAATAGTCAATGAAATCAGCTCCTACCAATGAATATACTTGTCTTCTGGGGCCTACTCAAGGCCATAAAAACCAAGTATTCATTCAACTCAGTAGAAGGACTGACAGCAGCCAAGAGACATTTTATTATAGTCATGTTTATTCCGTTATAGTCAAAGAAAAGAACTTTCTGACTTTCATTTCATGATATAGAATTACAGATATAATTTGTGTAACTTATGTTTAAATATCAAACTTTTATTTAAACACACAACAATCTTTTCTCTCATTTTGTCTATTCAAATGGTGACTCAAGAAATCTTTTACCAACAACAGCTCCAACTTCCAATAATGAAACTGTCTTAAAGTGCAACACATTCAACAAATTAATTTGTGTAAAACAAAATAATTTTTTATTTGGTAAAAAACTAATGAAAAAAACAGTTCAAACAAATGTTTAAGGTAATATTTAATTTATATGGACACACAACAAATACAGACGTGTGCTAAATTTAAAAACAAATGATAAATTTATTAACACAAATGATGAATGGATTACACAAATTGATGGCCAAATAACATGTATATAAGATGGCCAATAACATGTATATAAGAATAATCAATGCAAACGGACATGCCTCCCAGAACTACCCTAAAAACACGGGTGTACCCCAAGGCTCTATCCTAGGTCCTACGCTCTTTCTAATCTATATCAATGATCTCCCCGATACCATAAGATCACAAGTAGGCATGTACGCCGATGATACCAGAGTTTACTCTCGCCTCGATCAAAAATCTGGTGTAGGTGACAAGGCGACCCTCGCTGCTGAGCTTGAGAAGGACCTCCAATCCGTGGTGGATTGGGGTAAGAAATGGCTCGTTAAATTCAATTCTTCCAAAACGAAGCTGCTGTCAATTAACCACCACAGACAACCGCACATCCCTCCCATTAGCATGGAACAGGCTTGCCTCCCAGTGAGTAAATCACTACGCCTGCTTGGCCTGACACTCTCAGCGGACCTCAAGTGGAATGACTACATCGAATCGATTGCTAAATCTGCAGCTATGAAAGTCGGCTCCCTGTGCAGGGCCCGGAAATTCTTTCCACCTGAATCTATCCTGCAATTATATAAATCCACCATCCGCCCGTGTATTGAGTACTGCTGCCACATCTGGTCGGGTGCCCCTTCTATTCTCCTTGGAGTTCTTGACAAAATACAGCGAAGAATCTGTAATGTGATTGATACCGACTTGGCTGACCGCCTGCAGTATCTCTCTCACCGGCGTGATGTTGCTTCCCTGTGCCTCTTCTATAAATACTTTCATGACTTCTGCTCTGATGAACTTAAATCACTGGTGCCTCCCAGATGTGAGTTTGCACGAGATACTAAATTGGCAACTAGGTCCCACCCTTTTACAGTGAAACCGATGAAATGTAACTGCAATTTCTACTCCAACAGCTTCTTTTCTCGCACTTCCCGCCTGTGGAATTCCCTACCACATGCTTGCTTCCCCGACGGCTACAACCCCTAGGAGTTTAAATGTAAGGTCAATAGACACCTCCTAACACACTAACTCACATCCACTCTCTCCAACTCTCTTGCTATGTACATCCTAAGTCATCTATCACCCTCCTTCTGACATTTCCTATACCCAATCCCTCTATGTAACCCCCTGCGCTATAGTAGCAGTGGAATGCCTTGCTTGGGGTGACACGATTAAAAATAAATAAATAAATAAATAAAATATACCCTTTTACAATAAAAAATTATAATGCTGCTTAAGGTCCCCAGAAAAATGAACTACATATACAATGTAGAAAACAAGAAAATACTTCTCTGAATAGATTTCAAATAATTGGTACAAAGTTTGTCATAACAACAAAAAGTAGAACAATCAAACTAGCTGAAGACTTTTCTCCTTGATGTAGGAGCAACTTTGATGTTCCTTTCAATTCTCATCTGGTGGTTGTCAAATTTATTCTGTATTGCTTTTCTTTTTGGACCAGAGTGATCTGGTTCCAGCAGCAGATGTTCATTGATCTTTATTGTACAAATATGACATAAGGGCAAAAAACAGGGATGGGAAAAGCTGGTCTTCATCTGTCTTATACTTAAACTTAGCTCACTGCAATCGCTGACCCTCACATACTACAATAATCCTTACACCAAAACACATGTTACCATTTTTACTACAGCTGGCATAATACCTTAGAGACTCTGATTATGTCTTAACTAGACCCAATATGTACTATTTGACTGTTAATTTGAATAAAATAACTTTTAAAAAATTCATAACCCCAATGAATATTTATAATGAAAACAAGACTTATTTACAAAAAAACAAAAACAAAACAAAACAAAACACTTAATAATAACCACCCTGACAATCTTTAAATGTGGCAGAAACATTGGTTAACTGGATGAAATTAATGTGGGACTTTGAAAACTTCAAACACTCATTTAATCAAACACTCACTCAAATACACAATTATCTAAACACAACAAAAGAAACAAAAACACACTTGTAAAATGAAAGGCATCTTGTATCCACCAGAAAACTGACATCTCTGGTTACCTAATGGAGAAGAAGAGGGGAGGGGAAAGTAAACTGAAAAAAGTGGGTGAGAAAATAAAAGGGGCCAATGAGCATACATTCTTTAGTTAAATTTGATGGAAAAAAACTAAAAGCAAAATAAGACTAAAGCATTGGCAGATTTGCCAATATTCACTCCAGAATTTTCAATATCCTAATACCTAACCAACATCAAAATACCACTCTAAAACAGCTCCTTTTATTCAACACAGACATGCAAGACTCACTCACTTTTTTCTAAATTCTGATGGAGAGTGTTATTTCCTTTTCATCCTAATTTTGACTTTAAGCTGATGCCAAAAGAACAAGATTAGTTGGGAAGAGATAAACTTCTCATCCAGATAGAATTCCTTCTGTTGCATCATCTATATCACAACTCACATAACACCTAACTTGAAAAAAAAAACACATATTGCTCAGCTTTAGTCAATGGCTGTATGACATTGCTATAAACAGAACTGGCCTTAATGAAAAAGAACTTTCCAGACAGCATACAAACCATGATGTCTTCAATAAACTTTCACAATGGGCTTATGACCCTGCAATGGGAGATGGTGGAATCCAGGCTTTCTACTGATTCTGTTGCTTAAAGAATTTTCCAGCTCCACTGAACAGAATCTCTTGCCAATCAAGATAGACCCTTGCAACACCAGCCAGGTGAATGATGTCTGATCATTAGTGAGGCATTTCAACCTGGGCACCCTAGGACATATGGCACAAGTCTTCTGCTTTGTCAAACTGAGTTCACTTATCAGATCATTTTGAACAGATTATCTCACTAACACCTAATATAATACCTTACAGAAGAATGCCTGGATGTCAGAGAGGGCATTCATTGCCTAAGAGGAACTTGAGAGCTAACCAGTATTTACAATACTAGAAGCACTCACTTTAAGGCAAATAGAGGTTCTCTTCCTTGCATGAGAGCATGCAGCTCAGGGACAGATAGTTCTTACAGGTATCTTCCTTTCAGAAGTCACCATTTCTATCCAAATGCAAGCACATCTAGTCTAGGAAAGAGATGCATCCAGAGGAAATGGCTGAGGAGAGAAGCCCACTTCCACAGTAACAACTGAAAGCAAAGACTTATTGTTGTTGATCTTGATCCTTGTACTGTTTTGTACCCTCTGATCTCTTTACCAACTTGGTCAATCTAGGCTTTGCTGGATACAAGTATGAGAAATGTTGTTGTCATAGGCAGAATACCTGGCCAAGGTGGTAGCACCAGGTAAGGAAATTTCACATAGGACCAGATTTACCTTAACTTGCAAAGGAAAAGCTCCAATACAAGAACAAAGAGCAAGGATACCATTGACAAATGAAGTGAGACAATATGAAAGGTTTCAATCTTACTCCATTTACTTCTATCAGCACATTAGGGGACACATACAGGAGGCATCCAGGTGTGAAAGTATGACCCCGAAACTGGCAGAAAAAACAGTCTCCAGAAATCAATGGTCAGCCTTATTGAATATCTTAGACTGATCTAAATTGATCAGTGCAGCTTCACTGCTGACTTGCTCAATGATCAAGCATACTAAATAAAGGTTGTCAAGAATAGTCCTGCCCTTCACAGTACAAGTCTGCTCTGGGTTAATCAAACTAGAGAGAAACAGCCTGCAACAGCCAGCTATGATCTTGGGTAAAATCTTCAATTCTGCATTTAACATCATCAAAGGCTGATTTTATCCCCAGGGTTTTTGTTCTTGCAAAGTAACTTGATCCCACACATGGTTAAACATTGTGGTATAGACCCCTGCTTCATCTAGTTGTTGTAAATCAGTGCCAGCAAAGGAACAAAGATGGCCAACTGACTCAAGTACAGTTTGTAAGAAAGACCATCTCATCCCAGAGTTTTGTTCCAGCCAACCAGCTTCAGCATTTCCCAAATTGTAAAATCTCACACCTAGCCACTTTATCTACCTTGAGGCAGAGAATGTCAGAAAATAGGCATCAAACTGAGCAAGACTCAGATCAAGCTTTCTGTTAAAGAAATCCTGAAAATTGTCTCAAAAAGCCTTACATATGCCTGTGTTTATAGTCACAGGCTGCTTGTTTGGCAATGTAATGTTCTCGGATAGGTTAATTGGATACATTACAAGCCTCTTTTGCATGCAATTTAGTGGCCATTTTCATTGCCTTGGAAGATATTTTTTAACCTAGCCCTAACTACTAGAGCTTGATTCTTCTTGATAAGCAAGGTTGCCAGCTCTGTACTAGCTAAAGCGACTACCCCAATATCACAGGGTTTGATTGACAAATCAGCTTTTACTTTATACATGGTTTGCACTGCTAATCTAACTAGATTGAGTTGGTGATTGTTATCAACAGCAAATGCCCTAACTCTGGATTTTAGTATGTTCAACCATTTAATCCCAACCACAGCTTGTGTCAATTTCCACTGTGGCATCAGTAGCAGATGACTCTGGAAATCTCACTCACCAAATAATGATACATTCAATTTCCAGTAGCCTGTCAACTTAACACATCACTCAATAAATCCCAGACCTGACTAATAAAACAACAACTTTTAAGCAAAATTCAACTTCATTCATTAACATATTCTCCTTCTAGGGTGATACACTGATTCCAATGCTTCTCTAACAATTCAATACCTTTTTTGTAGAATGATTTGTCTTTGGCCTTAAAATACACCTTAGTTTTCAATATCACTTCTTTATTAGAGCTAAATCTCTTTCACCAGAGTATTCTTTTGAGGTCTGAAAACAGCCAGTAGTCACTGAGGGCCAGGTCTGAAGAATAAGGTGAATGCAGAAGCAATTTGAAGTGCAATTCATGTAGTTTTATTATTGTTGCGATCAACTTGTGACAAGGTGTGTTGTCTTGGTGAAAGATCACTTTTCTTCTTCGTTTGTGGCCAATTTTTAGTGATTTCTTTTTTCAAATGGATAAATAATGCTATATAATATTCACTATTGATCATTCTTCCTTTCTCAAGGATTGATGAACAAAATACCTTGCTCATTCCAAAATATGGAGGCCAAAAGCTTACTTGCAGATGTTTGCGTCTTTAGTCGCTTTGGACAGTTGTTCACCTGTTGTTGTCGACTCAACTGACTGCCAATTTGACTTCAAAGTGAAGTGGTAGATCCATATTTTAGCCATTGTCACATATTTGCACAAAAACTTCTTTATGTTGTGTTGAAACAGTTGTAAACAATACTCTGAATCGGCGATGTGTTGTTGTTTTTGATCAACTGTGAGTAAATGCGTCACCCACTTTGAACACAGCTTTCTCATTGACAAATGTTCATGCAAAATGGTGAATACACTGCCTTCTATCAGAAGGCAGTGTATTCACCATTCAGTGTATTGTTAAACTCCTCTGCTATCTCACACAACTTCAATTTACGATTGGCCAAAACGAGTTTGCAGGATTTTTTTGCTGTTTTCCGAAATATCTGCTGATTTTGAGCAAACTGAGCATTCAGCATAATTTGTGTCTGTACAACCATGTTTAAAATCAGCAACTACCTCTTATTCATTGTTTCAAAGGAGCAGAGTCCAAATAATACTTATCAAGCCATTACTTTGCTTGAACAGTATTCTTTCCCATTAGAAAGCAATGCTTTATCAACACACAAAATTCAAATTTTTCCATTGTTTTGAAAATTTGCAACAATAGCTTCACTTAAATAACTGTAATTTGTAAACTAATAACTTGATTGAGCCCAAATTTTGTCATGTGCTATTTGAAGGTTAGTACTTCATAAAAATCATATGGATTTTTTTATTAGTAGTGCAATCTATATGTCAGGCTTGAGATTTATTAAGTAATGTGTTAACCTTATGCTTATCTAAGTTTACACAAACCTGGATGAGCCTATGATCTATGTAAACTATCAAATAAAATCTCGGACAACCTAAGAGCCTTACATTGACTCTTTTAACTGTGACTCTTTTGATGTAGCTAAAAAGCACCACCAAAGCCAAGCAACTACTATTAGTCCAAGTCAACACTAACTCCTGGGAGATGCTCGTTGTAATACTCATTCATAATATCAAACTTGCCCATGAAGTCTCAAAATGATTTTACATCCGGGTTGTAATCTATCCTCTACTATACAATCTATATCATGTCCAAGGATAGCATTCTAATTGCTCACTAAAACTACCTGATGAGATGTTGTCAAAAATGGATTGATCAGCTAAAACAAACCATTATGGTTATTGGGTGCATAAAGCTCACCAGCTAGGAAACACCCCTCAAGCATCCATCAAAACATGCTGAATAGAGGACAAACCCCTTAGACAGAATGTCTTCACGGTCCTAAGTTAAAAAAACAGCTGAAGATCGTGAAGTAGCCTTGCTCTGTGAGACCAATTTCAGGCTAGACATTCATACTTGCTAACCAGAGAGCCATTATTAATCTGATTATGGTTGGGAATCTGGATTGAACATGGTCATGAGTGGGGAAGGACAACAACAGCCACTCCCATTGACTCACTCTGGATAGTGCCATCTTAGGAGGACAATGATAAGAAAGAATAAGTTAAGTGTAGTCATTTTCATATTTTTATTTCTAGATGTATGTAATGAGTGTCCAGATAATTCAGTTGGGAAAAAAGTATCTGGAGTTAGTTTTGTTATCTCAATTTTTTGTTGAGTGTTAAGAGATGAATGTTACTATTGTAGCCAGAAAAAGGAAACAAGCAGAATTTTTTCTCAACCCATATTTGACTGTATTATGTGAAGCTGACACATATTTGTGTGTGTAGAGGAGAAAAATGGAGTTGATTCACATTGGTTTAGAAAGAGTGAATTAAAGATAATGATAATTGTTATAATTATTTTATACTAATTATTTTGGATATCATAATCAATTTTTTTTATTTCTATTGACACAACAAAATGACAGTTGAATTTTTTATTTATGTATTTTTTATGCAGATGACACTATTAAAGATATTATAATTATGTTTATACATTATTATATGGTTTGCTAGTCAGACCAGCATGTTCATCTTGGTTTTTATGTAATATAATAATCTGGCCCCACTCGAAGAAGGCGATGAAGCGTGGGTGTTTCCGGTCATTGAAAGGAACGGATGTTTGTTTGACCCTATTTCCGACAGATGCGGAAGTGACTCTGAGAAATTACGTAGGCGTCGAGTAGGCGTCGCGAATCGAGGCAAAACTTGGAAGATATATAAAGGCCTCGAAACAAGAAGTCACAGACGAGTCTCCAGAAGTCTGGTCGGCAGTAGAGAAGCAGTTCACAGCTGCCCCCAATAGCATACATGCTATTGGGGGGTACGCATTCGTCATTCGTCCATTCGTCAACGTCGACCCTTAGAAGCATTCGTCAACCCATTAGAAAAGCGCTCCCTCAACTCTCTGTCCACTAGGCGACACGGTCCAGCGTTCGTTAATAAAAACACAAGTCATATATTTATATATACCCCCGTGTTAGTCTGTTTCTTGCTATATAACAGACGTTTATTTGGTGCTGGTGACCTGCTGTTTTGAAGCGACAAGACAGAGTGATACGAACTGGTTTACCGCGACAACAATTGAAAATTCAACAGACTTGAAATTTCCGGAATTAAAACTGCCACCAGAAAAAAAACGAAGACGAAAATTTAGCAGCCGCGCGACTGGACATCGCAAGGTAAAGTGTCACTTTGATTTAATAGTGTGTGTGTTCTCTGCTCGTGTTTATAATAGGTCTGGTTGAAAAAAAAAATGGGACAGCATATTGTTGCCGATCTGACCGTAGAAATGAGAAATATGGATTATTCGGTAGAACGGAGGTGGTGAAACAGACTACATGTAGGGAGTAGCGCATTAGGTTTGGGGTTGATGAGGAAGAAGGTGTTAAAATGAGGAAGAAAGTGTTAAAATTGACAGTGGGGTGTTAAAGTTGAAATATTTGCCTGTCTGTAGGTGTTAGGGCATCTGAGTTGGTGGTTTTTTTTTTTTTCATGTTTTACCATATATGTGAAGTGAGAAAATAGTTAATATTTCGTAGAATAAATATTTAATGAAATGATTTTGGGTTGTGTCTTAATTTTACTTAAAAAGCGGCATGAACTTTTCAGACAACCCGATAGAAATATTGACGAACAACTATTCTCAATGTGATTATGAAGGTCAGTTGTATGGTTGAAATAGTTGAGTTTTTTCTGATCAGTACTCGAGCCGAATTAAGAGAAAAAACGAAACAATCGATGTTCTACGTACACAAACTTTCCCCAATTGGAGTATTAGCGGAAAATGACCCTCTCCATTTTCTCCATTTGGCCTTGTATTGCATGAACTAAATCAAGTTTGGTAAATATTAACAAATTATAAATATAACTGAATGCTACCACAATGGGAAAATCGGAGAAACGAAAGGGTTCTTTAATTTTATTCGTTCGTAAACGTCAATTTGTAATCTTTACACAGATAATTGTCAAAATTTAAAAATGTTTGTTTTGCGTGACATTTCTACAGCATAGAAATGACTTAAATGTTATCGAGAGTTTTAAAGTGTAATTTGAATTATGCAGTTAACAACAGCCAACAAAATCACCAATTATAAATATATCTCAACATCGTTGCTTGAAGACAACTGCATTGTTTGGTTATTTCTTTGCGAATACACCGATTATATATATTCTTAAAACATTCACCCGCGTCTCAGTGTTTCGCGATATGACTCAGATATTGAAAAGATATTTTGTATCAATATGGTGGAATCGGATTATTTGGGGAGATTTGGGAAAATTAAATTAAATTAAATGAAGTGGGTTGTGCAGTGTTAGGTTTTTTTTTTTGGATTTCTTTTCGATGACTGTACACTACAAAAATGATTTACATTTCTATGTTTGTGAGAGATGCTTTTGTGCAGGTTCCCATCAATTTAACATCCTCTGTGGATTTTCATTTATGTGACTTGTGAAATATCTTTTGAAGATATATTAATTTCTGAAAACTAGTAAATATGGAGAGATTTAGTGAAGGGTATGAGGAACTCCCGAAGAAGTTGACGATAGGAGTTATTGCTGGTGTGGTCAGCGTAATAATAATCCTGGGAATAGTAGCCAGGAAGCGGATTTTAAGTGTAAAAGAAGCAACAGTGCTTCGGAAAAGGAAATTGAGTTATCCGTTGTGAATAGTACTCCGGGGTCAATGAGAGTTCAAACTCAAATGTCTCTACGTTAAACAGAGAGATGTCGACAAATCAGATATGCTTGGTTTCGAATCCAGAGGAAGTAGTTCAGGGAATGGAAAGCATTGTACAAACTAGGGAACTACGAGTCACGGGTCCATTTTAAAAAAATTTTTTTTTAGACTAAATTAATATCCTCCACAGGTAAATTGCATGCGGATTAAAGTTGGAATCAGGGTAATTTTCTTAAATTTCTATTGAACATTTCTCGGTCAGACAATGAATGGTATGTACGGCAAATAATGACCATTGTTTTCTGTGTTCAAACATAGTATGTTTGAAATTAAATTAAATTAAATGAGGTTACGTGGTAACAATAAACTCGAGCAGAGGCACGCATGGTGTTGGTCAAAGGTCATTTACTCGATGTTAGTTGTAAACTAGAGCGCGGTTACCGCTTAATAATCATGTGATTATGCATCGAAGAGTCTACGCTTATGGACAGACGCGAGAAGGAAAATGAACATTTTTAAGAACTTTGCCCAATTCTGTGAAAATGGATATTAAAAAAAAAAAAGAAAAAAAAAAGCACAATGAAACATCGAGCTGGTAGAACAATTTTCAAGATGGACACGAACATTGTCGGGTTGCCGATGTAGGCTCCCCTATATATTTTTTTTTGTTGTTTTTTTTTGTTTCAGCATGCACATGTTTTTGTTGTTTTGGCATGCACATGTTTTTGTTGTTTTGGCATGCACATGTTTATACAATTGTAGGGCTTGTGTGGCATGAGGAGGAGAGTGAGGATGTTGCGCTTAAAATGTTCTTAGGCAAACATTTTGAAAAATGGGTGGGCGAGGAGTGTAATATAATAATCTGGCCCCACCCGAAGAAGGCGATGAAGCGTGGGTGTTTCCGGTCATTGAAAGGAACGGATGTTTGTTTGACCCTATTTCCGACAGATGCGGAAGTGACTCTGAGAAATTACGTAGGCGTCGAGTAGGCGTTGCGAATCGAGGCAAAACTTGGAAGATATATAAAGGCCTCGAAACAAGAAGTCACAGACGAGTCTCCAGAAGTCTGGTCGGCAGTAGAGAAGCAGTTCACAGCTGCCCCCAATAGCATACATGCTATTGGGGGGTACGCATTCGTCATTCGTCCATTCGTCAACGTCGACCCTTAGAAGCATTCGTCAACCCATTAAGAAAAGCGCTCCCTCAACTCTCTGTCCACTAGGCGACACGGTCCAGCGTTCATTAATAAAAATATTAATATATTTTTATATATACATGCTTGTTTGTTATTGAGTATATAACATTTATAGTCACAAAAGTTTGGCTTTTGTATCCTCAAACCTTCTTCAAGTGTACACTGAACACTTTATTCAATTCAAAGAGGTAGATTGTTCTTATTCTGCTTTCCATTAATACTTACCAGTTTTATTGACTTTTGCTTGTTTCTGAACCAGTGTATATGACTCCTCAGCACTACCAGACATGGGGACTGAATTCACAACTGCCAAGTGAAATAGAAATGTTTTTATCAATGTTTTAATCCATTTTCTTTGCAGGTTTTTCAATAAGTCTCTTAGACAAAGAATTCTTTAATTAAGGGTTCAAAATTCCAGAAAGGAATTCTGAAAAAGAATGGCCCAAAATGGTGAATATAACAACCAAGATGAACATGTTGGTATGAATTAATATTCATATCAACATGTTATAATGAGTTCTTCATCTCAAAAATTTTGAAAAATGTCTATAAATTTATATTAGAGGAGATTCTGCATCTCAAAAATTGATTTTCTGAGCAGATATTTTAGAATATTAGATTCTTTAAAGAAGTAATAATAATTAAGATACATGTCTAATACACTGAATTAAGTTTTTACAATATTAGATAACTTGCATTATAGCACAATGGATATAGGCTTGGAATGAAAAATCAGAGCTGAGTTTGAATTCTAGTTGAATTTGTTGCATTCACTTAAACATAAATACCCTTGGAAAATTGAATAGCAAGACAGATTAGGTTCTATAGTGTTGGTTGGCAACCAGTCCACCACAAAAAGAAATGACAACCTACTACAGGAAAATCTTCTGCTTAGTCAATGATGGATCAAATGAGACATGATTGCCCAAGAATGTATGAAATATGGCACCTGACTGACTGACTGACTGACTGACTTGTGTGTTCTTCTTAAAACAGAAACAGGCATTGTGTCTGAGGTTTGAAGACTGGTGTTTAAAAAACAATAAATCTCAAGTCATTTTATTGGTTGAAACTTTTTATCTTGCAACAAAAAATTCTTCAAATACTGATAAAGAGAATTGCTTTTAAAGGCTTTCTAATTAAATATTAATATAGTCTAATTAAATATTTTCAAGAAATATCTTGCTTAAATCAGTTGTAATTTGATTATTTATAATTTTCTGAAGGAAGGAGGGAGTAAACATTTTTGGTAGCAGATAAATATAGTCATTAGGGACTTCACGCATAATAACATACAATTCAAGATTCATTTTCTCAAAATCAATAGAATATCACTCATTGAACTGCTTTTAAACAAGAGAAAAGACAAAAGTAACATGATTATTTACATTAATAATTTAGCTAAGAGAGAAAGTATTAGAGAAATGATATTGAACAAAAGAAATATTTTCACTGAATTAAAGAGTTCATTTTAACTCTTGCTTTTGCATGATTCAATCAGTGAGTTACAAGCTAGAAAAATAATTTTCATCTGATTCATGCTGTATAGTTTGTATATGAAGAAACTGTTGTGTAGTTTCATGTTACTAACTTATGGGAAGTGGTGAGCACTCAACTACCTCATGGGTAATACTGTATTCATACACTTGGTGGCTTCCTATCTAAATGAATTACCTCATCTCTCTGTACCAAAGAGGTTTTATCCCCTTATTTTCTCTGTTACTTCTGGGAATTTTTGTCTCCTCACTATCTTCCTCACTCTCCCTAAAGATTGTCTAGGAATGACAGATTGTGATTTTTTTCTTTTTTCACCAACAATTGTTCATTATCAGAATTTATACTGCTCTCAACTTGAGTGCAATCTGACATTCATGATAGAAGGAGCACTCATGTTGAGGTAAATAGCAGCTCTTCTCTTCACATGACTGTACACTTCTCAGGGAAAGAAAGTTCTTATGAGAATCTTCCTTCCAGAATTCACCATTCCCATCCAATTTCAAACACATGCAGTCTAGGAAAGTGATGCAAAGTGTATGTTGACAAATCCCAAAGCTAGGCATACCCAGGCAGCTTTCAGAGGGATGGTGGTAATAGATCTCTTGACATAACTTTGGAGCCTTGCCTCCCCACAAGGAGAACCCCTTACTAAACCCATTAGTGTAGCATACAGGAGTGGAAGTATAGAGAGTCAATAAAGGAGAATCAGGTAGAGCATATCTCCTTTGTAAAGAAAGCCTCCTTCAGGACCACAGATGAACTGTGCACTCAACCTTCTTTCGCACATCTAACCAATTCATTTCCAACAGGAGATGAGAACTGAGCCAGATTCTGAGTATCTTCAGGCACATCTGTCTAGAGGAAAGACTCTAGAAGAGAAGCAAACCTTCCATGCACTTAAGTATCCATCAAAATATGCCGAATAAAGGACAAACCACTTAGACAGAATGTCTTCATGGTTGTGAGTTAAAACACAGGTCTTCTGCAAACAACACACATCCACTCTAAGACCCTGAAAATTGCAAGTAAGCTTCACCATGCAAAACTCTGACCTCTGGCCCCAGGCCTTCAAACTTGCTAACCAGTGAGCTATTATCAACCTTGCCAATTTACCTTTGGTCCATTTCATTCCTAATGAAACTGTATAGGGATAGCCTGACAATGTAACAGGGGTATGTCAATTTTCAAGCTCTTTATACAGCTTGAAAATTGACATATCCCTGTGAGGGGTGAATGAAAACTGGCCTTCCCTGAACAAAATTGAAGTTTTTTGCCTCTGAGTTCTTGACTTTTGCAAAAAGTGAGGTGATTTTAAAAGCCTCCTTGACCATATCCAATATTTATTGTGCCACCAACCCAGTTTGAATTTGGCTTGGGGAAAATTCTGGAGATCTTCTACATTGTGCTCACTATATTTTTTTATCAACAGAAGGTATTGAAGTTTCTTTATCCTACTGCCATAGTTACTCTCACTGTGCGTTCTTTGACCAGGAAAAATATGGCAATATTGGAAGTTTAATGTTTTCTTCCTTTTTTCTTTTGCCTCAACTGCTTTTTTGCATTTTGATAGGTGAAAGCATCTCTTGTTTTATAAGGGAAGAACTGGGAGTAGGGTTTGGTATGGGCAATGCTTTTTCATGAAGGGACTGGCTGAGCAAGATAATTTTTCAGTGGGTGAAGTGTGTAGACAATGATTTGTTCTGTTTTTACTACAGAGGAGGATAGGGCAGAGTTCATTTTGGATGGTGATGAATTAATAAAAATCTGTTTCTCTAATTTTGCCTAAAGATTTTTAATCCTTTCATTTTTTTATAGCCAGGGTCATACTTTCATTATAGATCTTGAAAATTTGTCTTCTCTGCATCTGGGTCATTGCTCTTAATGTTGGTAGAGGGAGTGGGACTGTACATACCTTTAGTACTGAAGATTCAAGAGACTGAGGTCCTGCTGCCTGACACTTCCTTCTAACCCTACCAGCAACAAGCCATTTCTCCTTTTCCTTCTCCACAACTGCACAAACAGCAGGCAGAAGCCTTTTGGGGAATGTAGGATGTGAAAAAGATCCAACTGCATTCTCACTCCATTCCCATCACAGGTGAGTTGAAAATAAGACATGGTCAGAAAAGGAGTTTGGTCAACAGAGGCCTGAATTCCACAGGTTTTTTTCTCTGGGTTAGAAGAGGGGAGGTGACTGGTTTCTCTATACTTCTAGCATGTTGGTTTGCAGATGGTCACTATGCATTTTCAGGTTCCTTACATTCAGAGAGTTGGAGAGGAAGGCTACACAGTCCAACATGATATCAAAACTCCATCTCTAGTTAAGTTACTGTAAATCGCACTCAGTATCTGGCCATATTGCAACAGGTATGCAGCAAGATGCTCCCTGATAAGCTCAAATATCTTAATATCAAATCTTTCATGATGAGTTAATGACTGGCTGCTTTTATACATTATTCAGGTGTGAGTAGTAATATATCCCACGTTAAGAAGCCTGATCCCTTACTTATTCTCTATGGTTTAACTACAAGGGGCTCTAGTGAATTTACCACTGTGTTTTTTGTAGAGTGACAAATTTTGCGCATGTGCTTGTCTAACATAAAGACATATACAATTCATCTCTGAACTTTCTTTAGCTCTTGGAGGTCTTCCAAGAGCCTATCTTTTTTATAGGGTGAGAGTAACTCTTGGCTTGCTCCAAAAACTGCAATATTGATATAACATTTATTGGGGGACTTCCAACAAACAGATGATTCCCCAGTCTCAAAACTGTTGTTCTTTTTGTCAGAAGAATTTTGGTTTATATGGTGTGCCATACTTTTTTCTTTGCTCATATTTTGGTCTTTATCAATGATACTCTTTTAGATGTAGGGTAATCAAAAGAGTCACATTTTTCTGGAGGATCTACTTGAGAGGAAGACCTAAAAGGCCTTTTTGAACTGACCAACTTTTGTCAACCATATTTCCAATTTTATCTCTTTGCCAAGAGGGAATATTTTGTTGTAATAAATTATGATTAAAGGGGATTAACAAAAATAAAACTTACATCCAAAAACAACAATTTCTTCTACAAAGTGAAGTAAAAAACAAAAAAAAAACAGATTAAACCAAATAAACAAAAAATTAAGAAAAAAAATAAAGAAGGAGTTTAAACTAAAAACAAAAATTTTAAGAAATAAAAATTAAATCAAAACAAAAATCTAGGAAAACTAAGAGTGAAACAGAAGAGGAAAAACTGAAAAGATTTAATGGCTGACAAGAAAATCAAGTATTCAAAAACGTCAAAGCAACTTAACAAAAAAATTTTATTAAAAAAGATTCCATTATTTTTTCAAGTAAAGAACATAATAAATAAATGTAAACTATAAATTAAATACAAAAGTCTAAATAATGCTGGTATCAAGTTTCATACTGATACATTATCTGTCTCTAATGAAAGCAGGGGAATTTCAAAGAACTCTATTCAACCCCTAAGCTAAGTACCTTAAAATAAATTTTTTTATTTGTGCTTAATATAACTGTATACTTCTTATGTAAGAAACAAACTCTTTCAGTTTGTTTTAAGTATATTGGAATATTACTTTGTGTTTAAAGGTTCATAGTCTCAGTGAATAGTCAAGAAGAGAAAATGTTATGAACATTTTCTCTTCTTGAAAATTCATTGAAACTATGAACCTTTAATGTTTGATCACTTGTCCTGAAATAAGCTACTAAAACTTCAAATGTGTAAATTTGTAAGTAAATTCATTATTTTGTTTTGTTAAAAATAAACACGCATTTCCTTGCCATTATCCCTACATACTTTATATTCACTTATGTGCAAATACTCTTGGGAAAGGTATGAGTTCACTTTTTCTCCCCCTAGCTATGGATAAATTAGCAGAACTTGTACCAATAAAGTTGTAAATTATTATCTACAAATAATTCTACAATCTAAAAATATTTTCTAGTTTTAAATAATCTGCAAAAGGGTTGGTAAGCCATAGAAATTAAAAGTTCAATAAGAAAATAAGGATTAAGCTGTATTTTTCTTTTTCTAAAAACTTAAATTCTAAATCTTGTTATTAGTCAACATGAAAGGTTGCTTAATGAAATAAGTTTCAATGGTTTTGAAAATTAAAAAAAAATTAAACGGTTGAGGTTACATTTTTCTTACTACTCATATCAATCTGAAATTAAAATAATATCAACAACTATACTACATTATAGATATTTATTTGCAAAATGCTAAACAATCCCTGAATTGCATAATAAAATATCAGACTATCAAATATGTTATTGTAAATATTTCCAATAAAAAAATACATTATAATATGTTTATTATATAAATATATCCTGAAAATTTTACTAACATTTTAAAAAAAGGTTAAAAAATCAGTACATGTACTTATTTATGAGCAATGTAGCATACTTAAAATTTTTAAGAGGGCTTTTTTCTCATAATTTGTTTTTAAATTACTTTTTAAGCAGTATTCTTTTTTCATCTCTGAAGTGAGATTCACTCAACTTATTCTTTAATCAATGAAGAGAGCTGTTCTTCATAATAATTTCAGCATAAAGTTATTGTGCTATTTAATTATATTTTAATTGATTCTACCCAAAGCTAAACAGAATCACATTGCTATTTTAGCATATACAGATTGAATTTTGCAGTCTCATAGAAATCAATTTACAACACAGGTGTATGTTACTAAAATGTTCACTGAGGAATGACATTTCATAGAATCATGAATGCTGAAAAATATGTTGAAATATTGAAGGAAAACATGATGCCTTCACTCTAGCATTTGGTAAGAAGAATTATGAAGCAAAAGGTAAAAGTGCTCTATTGGCTTAACATGTCACTAGATTTAAATCAAACTGAACACATGAGGAACGTGTTTAAATGAAAAGTTGAAAATGGGAAGTGTTCTAACAGAGGACAGAAAGTTCAATACTGAGATCCAAAGGCAAATTGGCATGGCCAAAGATGGATTCCAGAAGTTGGGTAGAGTATTGAGAAACAGGAAAGTTTTGCTAGAAACAAAGAATTTAGTACTGAGTTGTTATGTGATGTCTGTTCTTTAATATGGCAGTGAATGCTGGACAATCTCCTCAAAGATGAAGGCTTGAAGCAACTGAAATGTGGTTCCACAGAAGAAGGCTGAGAATACCATGGACCAAACATGTGAGAAACAATGAGGTTTTGGAGAGGATGGAAACAAAAAAGGAAACTAATACTTAATATCAAGAAAAGACAGCTGAAGTTCCTGAAACATGTAATGTGGAAAGAGAGCTCAAAGAATCTGTGACACTATTTGATTGCTGGTAATTAATAATAAACTCTATTAATTTGAATATAAGGAGAGATAAGCTGATGCACTTCTCATAAAAAGGGTTAAACTATATAAAAACGGTTCCCAGGGATTGGAAGTTGTGAAAACCAGCCAAATGTCTGTTGAGAACAATATCTAATTTAGGTGTTGACAGTTGGCCAATGAAAGAGTCCATAAAGACCCTGAGTGTTGGTTGGGAGGTGAAAAGGTTACTCGATGAAAAATATTCAGGTATTCTGAATCTGAAACCATGCAAAGAGAATTTAGCTGATAAATTTGTTTTAGTAAAAACAAATTATGGGTGTTGAATGATACAACCTGAGAAAAACCAAGTTATTGTGTGAAATGATAGTTGTTTTTCTTTAAAACAATACAAAGGAGGTGGGAGAACTACCAGCAGCCACCAGGGAGTTACAGGCACAAGCAGCCCACTGAGAAAAGAAGGAGTTGTGGGAGAAGCATTGCCTGCAACCATTATCCAAGAGAGAGAGGGGGAAAACACCTTCTACCTCCACACAAGTTCTTGGCCAACACCAATAAAAGTAAAAATAAAGAAAAAATGGCACAGAGTAGATTGAGATTTAGACCAGAAAATGGATGGAGATCTTTGGCAGCATGTGACTAACTGCCTAAGTGTAATTCTCACATCAGCCAAGAAGCTAGACTTACCAAAAGAAAATTACCAAAGTCAACTAAATGAACTAGATATACACACAAGCCAACTCTTAACCAAGTATCATTTCCAACTTGGGGACATTTAAATTGACAATTCTGCATAAAACACTACTAACAAAATTATTGTACATTATATTCGCAATAAAACATAATATTTTTGTTTGTCAATCTTCCCTGAATATTCATTTTTTTATTACTGTACATCTTCGCTGCTTTTGGACCTGCCTGAGACAGGATATTGAAGATGAATCTTAGCCTGTCTGCATCAAATTAATCACAACATGGGGCAGAGCAGGCTGAGAGTTGATTTCATCAATTGGTTGTGGTATTGAATGTTTTGACAACTGGAAAGAGAGAGAGAGAAAGAAGCTATCTGTGGTTCTGGTGGACCATAGGCTGATAGAGAAGTCATTACAATCTGATACTCACAGGTCAGATAGTGGGGAAGAGAGACAGTAGAAAGCAACATATAACATTTTTGTTGGGCTTAAGCAAATGGATGGCACAGAGGGATTTGGGAGGAGTAACAGGAGAAAGCATGTTAAAAGCTGCTAGGGATAGGGAGATGTAGAAGGTCATGATCGCCTATGTCCTGAAGGGACACAGCATATAGAAGAAGACTGTTGGAATGAAAAAACATTCCAGTGTCTGTAAATCTAAGCAGGTCAATATCATCAAATTGATAAGCAGTAGTAAAAAAATAAAATAAAGGCAACCACACCAAATATTGGTTTTAAATAACTTCTTTTTCTGAACAGCAACATATTCCTGTTTTTGGTTACAGAGTTTTAATGTTGTAGAGTTTTGTAATAATAATTGAAATATATATTTTTATATGTAGAATGTTCCACTAGAAGAAATAAAATACTGGCATGCTTAGTCTAAAAGAAAACTAACATTTTATAAAAAAATAGGTAGGATACACTTATTGTGAGCGATATTGCAAATAATTTAATAAATGTCACTTCAGCATTAAACAAAAAAATAGATTAAACTAAATCATAATATAATTCTTCTTCTTAATCAGCCTGTGAAATCTTTTGTTGGGTGTAGACCTTCTCCATATCTTTCCATTTTTGCCATTCGTGGTGAGAAATGGGCTATTACTCTACCATGCTGACTCAATACATGTTAAAAGGAGATTACAGCAACTGTTATTCACAAGCAGTTACACATCTAGTTTCAACATTTCAATTTTGGTGATCAAATGATAACTGATATTTCAACATGATATATATAATTAAACTGTTTTTTAATCATTTCAATACAAGCAAGGCAATAAAATCACTAAGATGCAAGGGATTACTGAGTGTGATAGTATGAGGGAAAACATTATTCAGAAGACAAAAGGTAACAACTAATATTGCATTTAAAATTTTGAAGATCAAAGTTGACTGGAAAGCAAGAAACTGGAAGTGAGTCACACAAACAAAAAATGAGAAAGAAGAAACTGTTAGCATAGAACTTATGATTACATTTATCCATTTCATCTATAAAATGATGAGATCTTATCGCCAATCTAGTACTGTGTTTAAATTAATAAAGTTTAGGTACCATAGAGAAAAGTTCATCACTACAATTATCATGAAAATATTTATATAAAAAGCAGTGGGAAGCAGTGGGAGAGTGACATGCTAGATCAGGGCCAATAACTTTGCAGATTCTTTGAACTTTATCAAGCATCTCTAAATACATAGCAGAAGCACCAAACCAGATATGGCAGCAATATTCAATGCATAGATAAATGGTAGTGTTATAAATGTGTAAGATAGATTCCGGCAAGAAAAAAATTTATGCAAATATAAAATATAACAAATGCTACTGAAACTGACTGGAAGCAAGCATGTTAGCTCTAAATCAGTACTAACCTAGCTTGTTAGTGATACCCAATAATTAGCATATTTATAGTCAGTTTTCACATGTCTTATTTACATTTATTTCATGGAATATGAAGAAGATACTTATGTTACCATGGTAAAATTTAAAGATAACTTCCAAACATTTAATGCAAGTTCTTTAGTTGTCTTAGGAGATTCAAACACTTAAAAACATCCATATGAAAATTCCAAGCTCTTACCATTTCTGAAGCTAGCACAAATATTTTCACTAAAGAATTTCTAACAACATCAAATATTATGAAACAGAAAAAACTCTCACTAAATTGTGCATCCAGTGGAATCTCCAACTCATTGCAATCTGTTTTACAATAAATGTCCATATTTTTTGCACAAAATGATTAAATTTGTGTGTGTGTGTGTGTATGTGTGTGTGTGAGAGAGAGAGAGAGAGAGAGAGAGAGAGAGAGAGAGAAGACTGTAGCTGCAATTACCATGATTAAATGATGACAATACAAGAGAAATTGTCACTTTTATCAAGGATGTTTTGAAATTTTGAAAAATTGTCAGTATGAAAGAATTTCATGGAGATACTAGAACAACTGATTTTCTGAAGGGGGTGTGAGATATAAAAGATGAAAATTTGATATTTTTAGTTATTTTTAATAAAAACTGCAAAACAAACATGCGGAAAACAAGGAAAAACATTATTCACACAGGATACTAGTGTAATCATTACACAGATATGCAATGGTTTAATTTATTTTTGTAGATATGAATTTATAAATCTAACATGTTTCTCTTTTATAAAAGCTTCATCAGAGAATGAGATATGGAGGAGAAAAAGAAAATTCTGCTATTTCAAATTTTTGTGTTTGTTTTTCATTGGTTAAGCAGACTTCTAGTGCATCTGTAATTGTCAAGCAGCATTTCAAGTCATGTGTGAATGTGTATCTAGTTTGTCTATGCAGAATTCAGATGATAATGTATATTCGCATGTACATGCATGTATTGTAGGTATTTATCCTTGTTTTTTCTTCTCCATATTTTATTCACTGTTGAAGTTTTAATAGAAGTGAGACATGTTAGATTTATAAATATTTCCTATTTGTTCTTTATCCTATCAATACAAAAATTCATACAGTAGTATCCTCAAAAGCAACAGTCAATTTTTTTTTCTATTTTGTTAGCTTAAGAAAAAATATATTGATTCTCTCTCTCTCTCTCTCTTCGATCTCAAAATAACATTTTTGTCAGGTGACTAGAACATTAAAGTTTAAGTAAGACTTCTCAAGTCAATGATGAATTTCTTAACTAAATTCCTTGCAATCCCACCAAATCCCACTATAGCAGAAACCTCTTCCCCTGAAAAAGTTAAAAATGGCATAAAAATGATGAATAGTAGGTAAGTCACCTAGCATGGATGGTCAGTCAGTTAAGTATCATACATGATACCTGCTTGGGCGATCATCCCTCAAAAGAGACATGACTGAATGGGAAGAAGATTATCCCGCAGTAGATTGCCATTACCTTCTGCGGTAGACTGATTGCCAGCCAAGGCGATAGAACCCAATCTGTCTTGTTATTTAACCCATAACTGGGGGGAAGAGATGGATTAATACCTTTCCCATGGGTATTTGTGCATAAGTGAATGCATTGAATTCAACTGGAATTCAAACTTGGCTCCACGATTTCTCGTTCCAAGCCAATATCCACTGAACCACAATGCACATCCCATGGATGATAACTATGCTTAAAGAGTGGAAAATCTGTTTCAACTCCTAACCTAATATAAAAGGTTTGGATAGAAGAGTGCATTAGATGATTGGAAAAATGCATTCATGCTTCTTCTCTATAAAGAGAAGGTTTGATTGTTTGGCATTACCTATGCAAGATTGACTGTGAGATATGGGATATCACTTCTCTCTTTTGCATCAACCTACTCCAGATAAAACCTACTCTGAGCTAAGCACTTATGTGTATAGCCAAAAATTGCAGGTTGTGGAAAAATTTGTGTATTTAGGCAGCACTGTAAATATGACAAATACCCTGGATGATGAAATCTTCCTCTGAATCAAGAACGTTAATAATGATCTCAAAAAATGGATTGATGTCTATTGATTCAGTTTAAAATTTTGATTGAGATGAAGTTGAGAGTTTACAATACTTGTGTTTTATTTCTATTGTTGTAAGCATGTGAGACCTGGGTTACTTACTGGAGGCATATAAAAAGGCTGAAACAACTTAACTAACAGTGTCACCACCATATATGGTGGTGATACTGAGTGTCTAATGACAAATGTACATGAATGACATTGATAGCCTTAACTGAAATCAGTATAGAGTCTCTGGTACTTCAGTGACAGTTGAGATGGAGTGGTCATGAGGCCAGAATGAAGGACAATAGGATCACTAAACAATTTCTGAATGGTGAGTTGACTGAATGAAAATGACCAACACACGAGATGAAATTTGGATATTAAGATTGCATCAAGAATACACTGAAAAGGCCAACACAAAGTGACTGAAGAAAAACAATGCACAATGGTAAGAGAGACTTTAAACAGAACCATGTGGTTCAAGATATTGGAAAGAGTCTTGAGATCAATTTCTCTAAAGATGTTACTACAAAATTTCTTCTAATGTTGAAGGAATATAGTCATGTTTGTCCAAGTAGGGCAGGACTAAAAAGACATCAAAGACATCACGCACACAAAATAATCATTCATGCTGCCAATATTTGAGGATTGCCCAAGCCATGACATTGCTTGAAATTGAGTTACAGCAATATAGTTCCACATACAACCTTGTTTTGCTGTATCACAGGTCATCAGTGTGGCTAGATATCTGCTTAGTCTACGGCTATGTCATGTTGAATACACCGGTTCCTGTCCGATCACCGAAGTTAAGCAACATCGAGCCTGGTCAGTACTTAAATGGGTGACCATTTGGGAATACCAGGTGCTGTAAACATAAGGACCAAGAATGGTCCACCGGTCCTCTAGGTTTGGGGGTTGGGTGCAGGGCTAACAAGCCTGCCCCGTAAAAAACAGTTTGTTACAGAAACAGCAACAAAAAGTTGCTGCCCTATGCACCATCTGGTTGTGATGGATAAATGATGATGATGATGAGATATCTGCTTGCTTCTAGCTGGGATCAAAACTTGACCAATTTAGTATCAATTGAAGAGCATACCTCTAAGCTATCGGTACATGACTGAGAGAGGAGAAAATTTTAACGTTATATACATATGCTGTGTATACACATGTCAGCAGCCGACAGAACTCAATTCATGACTAAAGAGTAACGTGTAACTCACAGAAGGGGGTACTGCTTTTAAAATTTTTCCCTGTAGAGAGCTCAGTTGGATAATGAGAACATGATCAGTCATTCACATATATGCCTGTTTTGCTGTATCACAGCTCATCGGTGTGGCTAGACATCTGCTTGCTTCCAGCTGTGATCAAAACTCAACCAATTTGGTATCAGTTGGAGAACGCATCCCTAAGCTATTGATACACAGATGAGGGAGGAACAAATTTTAATGTGTTATATATACGCTGGATATACCTACACCAGCGGCTGAGAGAACTCAATTCATGACTGAAGAGTAATATATATATATATATATATATATACACACACACACACACACACACACATATATATATATATATATATATGCATACATATATATATATATATATATATATATATATATATATATGTATAGGGTGTGAAGGGTAAATTATTACCATTTTACACAGCAGCGTAGAGTCAGTTGAGCACCGTCTGTAAGAAAAAGGTCACCATGTTGCAATTCACTACACCATAAATTTTGAAATAACATGCTGTACTGCTTGGCATTTGCAATTGAAGCTCTAATACAAATATTTCAGATTGTTTGGATGTCAATCTGAGAACAGTACAGGGAATTTGGAAAGAGTTGAATGACTCTAATGGGAATTACAAAGGTGTTTGGAGTGATCACTAGGAATGGCAACATTATGCCTTCATTCATCTTCCCACAAGGCCTCAAACTCAGCATGGAGGCTTACATCAAGTGTTTTGAGGAAGTCATGAGTCAAGGCAACAGAACCCTGCATCATGCCACACAAGGAAGGGAACCCAGTCATGGCTATCAAACAATTTCTGCAACCACATCACTCCTTACATCTGGCCACCTAACTGTTAAGACTGCAGCCTCTTTGATTATTAAATGTGGAGTGCATTTGAGCAAGAGACCAACAAAACTCCTTGTACCACCAAAGATGAACTGAAGGTAATGATTATGGCAGCATTCACCAACTTAAACAATAAAACTGTCTAGATGAGTTGCAAGAGTTTCTGAAGTTGTCTGGTGATTTTATTAAATAAATTTACACTTTCATATTTTAAGGTATTTTTGTTTAATTTTGGTAAATATATCTGTTAAAATGAGATGTCAGTATAATCTTCATTTTTGGATAATAATTTATCTATCGGACATTAAACATGGGTTATGTAATAACTTGTTTAAAATTGAAAAATATTAAAAAGTTGTACAATATAATTGTATTGAATACTTTTTAATACATCTGTGTACTGGTATAGTTTAATTATGACCAAAAAGTAAATAATGAAAAAATTATATATATATATATATATATATATATATATATATATATATATATATATAGTTATGAACTGGTAGCATATAGTCGAACCGCAGGTTCAAAAAAAAAAAAGAAAATGTGGGATCCTTTCTCGGTCTTCACTCAGAAAGGGACGCAACACACAGAAGTCAACGAAGAACAGACGCAAAAAGACGGATTTCAAAATAAAACATTTATTTATAACATATAAGAAAAAAGAAAAAGAAAGTTCGTTTAGTAAAAGGGGAAGGGGACTATAAAGAAAACAGTAGGAGCGAGCAAATACAAATACACATATAAAACAAAAGACCAAGCCAAAGTATCACTTATCTGTCCGTCATTTCTACAGAAAAAAATTGGGTCGCTGAAGCAAAAGTTCTGTTTTAAAATAATATTTTATGGAGGCTAGCCATTTTCTTTGGTTCCTTCTCCTTTGGGATTGTTCCGAGTTCATGATATCTCGTATAGGCGTTTGGTCGGTCAGTCCAGCTTCATAGCAGCAGTTTTCATTTATAGCCGACAGACTTTGCTGCCTTCAATTCTGTGGGCAGTCATCCGAAGTAGGGATGAGTCTTTTCTTAGTGACGTTTATCTGTCGCCGGGTGGACAGGAACTGAAATCTCTCTTTTGATTTCGGCTGTCCCCAAAACAGTCACATGGGCTCTCCCTCTGGAAACGGTGATGCGTGGGTCGCGCGGCCTTTGCGTGACTGCCAAGATTTTCACTCATGACCGACCTCCTGGTAACAGCAAGGTTTTGGAAACCAGATCATTCTTTTCCGGGGTCGCTCCAAGTTCGCGGACTCGTGACTTGTGTCGGGGAGTAGATAAGGAGGGAAAGAAAGTGCGAAGAGAAGGAAATTGTATGGCTGATCGTAGGACATATTCGCTCGCCATTTAAAGACATTAGATCTTATCTATTTTTATTTAATTATTTATTTTTCTTTTATATCTA
Source organism: Ascarosepion bandense (assembly GCA_037127315.1). Taxonomy (NCBI): domain Eukaryota; kingdom Metazoa; phylum Mollusca; class Cephalopoda; order Sepiida; family Sepiidae; genus Ascarosepion; species Ascarosepion bandense. Next base: position 126,342 of record JBBBDQ010002409.1, read on the forward strand.
ACCGGGACTTTTCTTTGGGAGTACATTTTGGCCTTAGGTCTATATCGTTAATAAAAATTGTGGGTACGTCACAATATATATATTGTAATTTTGTTATTACAATGGTATATAAAAGCATAATATCACTATACAAAATTTTTATGTCTTGAAACAGAGTTGTTCCTCTTCAGGTGATATGTTAAAATAAATGCTGAAAATGATTTATTTTTGAAAATATAAGATGAATTCATGGTTATTTAGAAAATTAGGGAGTAGTGGTAGGAGGAAATACATTTAGGTGTGTCAAAACTAGTCAATTAGCATTTTGAATTCTGTAACCATAGAGATAAACATTTAGGTTAGGAAAGGAGGCAGAATGGCTTAGATCTAGACATGTTACTTTTTAATTTTGTCTGGATAAAATACATAGTGGGACCTTAGATTTTTTTAAATGGGTCGATATATATAAGGAAGTGAAAGAACAGGTAGATTAAAACCTACTGTTCATGCATTTATTTTTATAAACAGTGTTCACTACAAAGTAGAGCTTAATATTGTAATTTTATTATTACAATGGTTTATAACGCATCATATCACTATACAAAAATGTTCTTGTTTCAGATCAATACTGTTCTTCTTCAGATGATATTTTAAAATAAATAGTCAAAATGATTTATTTAAAAATATAAGATGAATTCATGGTCATTTAGAAAATTAGAGAGTGGTAATTGAAGAATATGCTTGTAGATGTGTCAGTATTGTTCAATCAAAAATGAGAATTAGGTCGAACTATAAAAGTGAAGATTTGAGTCACAAAAGGAAACAGAGTAGTGTCATGTCATGACATCATGCTACTCTGTTTCCCCCATTGGGTTGTTCTGAAAAGAGTAAAGATGTACAGTATTAAAAACAAACATTTGAAGTATAAAGGAAAAATATATTCCTATTTTTATATCGAGTATTGCATACAGTAGTTTCTTAGTAGCTGTTTATATGCAAGGTTGTGAACCAAAATTGTCCCCAAATCAAACACAGCATTTGGTTAAACTGGTAAGGGTTGGTTTGTGTATTTAGAAAAGTGTGTTTAGTTGAATTGAGAAGTTTGGTTCAAGGCTGATGTCAGAGTCACAATTTGGCAGCTAGTCACACGTAGACGAGTGATCTCCCATCTTTCTTGTCTTCTCTTATAGTCTTCTGTCCAATTTCTGCTTAACTCATTACCCGCATTCATTTTTATTGGTGCCTGTAAAAACTGGTATGAAGGTATGAGGTAGTTAGGGAATTGATATTTCACTCACCTGTCGTATTCTCTGCCATTGATCCTGAGAAAAAATTATTTTCCCAATTTGGTAGTTTTCTCTTTCTCATGTGACAGTTGTAAGCATTACTCCACCCACAACTTCTTCCTCTTCCTTTTAACATCTCTCTTTAAAAAACAATTATTGTTTCATATGCACTTTTCTTTTCTCTTTTTGGTCTGAAATTTAAATACACTAAATCAGCTTTCTCAGGGCAACCATCATTCAACAAACTTTTAAAATCTTGGAATTTGTTTTCACTAAAACAAATGAGTTAGCTGTATATTTTCTCTTCATCTGGAGTCAGATATGAGAAACCTGACTTTTTTAAGTAACCTTTTCACCTCTTAACTGGCGCTTACAATTTTTATGGTTTTATCAATCAACTGTCAAAGTCTTACCCATTGTACAAATTAGACATTGTCCCTCTATCAAACTTCTGGTTTATATTTTATAATTTTCAATCTCTGGGAATTAATTATGTTGTTCTTTCTAACTTTATCCCTTCTCATGAGAAGTTTATCAGTATATTTCTCTTTATATCCAAATTAAAATCTATTATTAATTACCAGCAACCAAATAGTGTCTCTGTCTCTTTTTCACACACACAGAAACACACACACATTTGTGTATTTAGGCAGCAATCCAATTTATCAGCAATGAGAATGATCTGAAAGTGATTTAGAATCATACTGTAAAAATGCATGTAAATTTTTCACAAACAAATATACAATGGTGTACTGAAAAATTCATAGGTTGACTATTAAGGAGTAATGCTAAAGATGTAGAATCTTGCATGAACTAATTTCAACTCTTCTTATTAATAACTGCATTGTTTTTTACTAAGGATATTGAGATCTGACTGTTCAAAGACTTCAAAAGTAACTAGTTGTGACTTCTCTTGAAAATGTACAAAATTTGTCATCGTGGTGTTATCAAGTATCTGCAGAAAAAGTGTTTATTCCCCAAGGATATTCATACTGACATGGTTGCTACATTAGGGAATGATGTTCCAGCTTTGTCAACAAATCAAGAGTGAGAAGCTTAATCTAAGAGGGGAAAGAAGAGGCTTGAAGATGATCCTAGGTCTGGACATCATGCAAATGCCACCACCAAGGAAAACATTCATTTTGTCCATCACATTGTGATAAATGAGAGGCAATTGACTATAAATCAAATAGCCAATGCTATTATCATATCCCATGAGAGAGTTGAGAATATTCTGCACAATGAACTTGGTATGACAAAGGTTTCTGCTCGGTGGATGCCACATCTTCTAACACCTGATTTAAACTGTATCAGGTTGATCACATCTGGCATTGTTTGAGACAGTTATAACACTTCCTAACACAGGATGAATGTTTATCATTTTGAGCCAATGACTGAGATGACTGCTTCTCATTTGCTCCAAAGAAAACCAAATTTGTTTCATCTGCAATGAAGGTGATGGTTTCAGTTTTTAGGATGCAAAGGCATTGTGATTACTAACTACCTTCAAAAGAGCCACACTATCAATTGATAGTACTCAAATGGTTATGAAAGGTTATCAAGATCAAACTGGTGAAAGGTGTTTTATTTCAGTACAATGCTCCAGCACACAAGTCCTTAGTTTCAATGGCAGCTGTGCATGACTGTGGCTTTGAACTGGTTAGTTACCCTCCCTATTTTCCTGATTTGGCCTCATATAACTATCATCTGTTCTTGAAAATGAAAGAAACACTTGGGTAGGAACCAGTATTGCAGTTGATGATTTTTTTGACCAGTAGGATGAAAGCTTCTTCATCAATGGGATCCAATCACTGCAACATAAACAGAATAGGTGCATGAACCACAAAAGAGACTATATTGAAAAAATAAATCTCATTTCATCACATTCAAGAGAATATCTTGGGCAGCCTGTGAACTTTTCAGCTGACTTTCATACATCAGTTTTTTATTTTCTGTGGAAACAAATAAAACTTAAAGTATATTAAAAATTAAGTATCAGCAACCATTGTAAAAATTTAAAAAATTAGTTTTATTAAATTCTTTTAAGATTTTGGACTATATTTTTGACTTTGATGTATTCACACTCAATATTTTTTTTCAATGACATAAAACCTTCAAGGATTTAGCGTTATAAAAATGTTAAAATTCACATCATATATATTAGCCATGAGCTGAGTAAAGGAAATATAACTGATCCAAAAATTTCAATTAAATCAGATAATTCCATGATTTTTTCAAATGTCAAAAGGAAAGTACGCATGATTTTAAAGGTGCCTAATATATTCTCTACCAATCAATCCAACAGCTAACAACAGAAAAACTAATAAAAGCAGAAGGTTTGAAAACCATTATCCATACAGCAAACACAATATCCTTACAGTCAGTTATGTGTCATACATGATACGTGCTTAGGCAATCATGTCTCAAAAAAGACATGATTGAATGGTCAGAAGATTTTTCCTCAGTAGGATTCCATTACTTTATGTGGTAGACTAGTTAACAACCAAGGCTACAGAACCCAATCTGTCCTGCTATTTAACCCATAGCTAGGGGGAGAAGCGATGGATTCATACCTTTCTTAAGAGTATTTGTGTGTATGTGAATGACACGAATTCAACTGAAATTTAAACTCAGCTCTCTGGTTTCTTGTTCTGAGCCAATATCCATTGCACCACAATGCACATTCTCACAAGCAAACTTAAATCAGCTCCAAATGAGTAACACAACAACTCCAATATCATCATCAGATGTGTTGACAGAACTAATAATTATGTAGTTCTCAACTGACAAGATTAAAACCAAAAATTACAATCTATCCTTGATGACAAAACACATCCTACTAAATTAAGAAAACATCACATCATTAAAAAAAGTGTGTAAATAAACTAATCATAACAAACAATGCTGAGGTTGGTAGCTTAAAAATCAAGAAGATTGTCAGTGATTACAAACCAGGATATCTGTACAGTAAAAATCCCAAAACAAGTTTATTCCCTTCAACTTATCATATCCCAAATACCTACACCTGTACCAAAAACCCTCAGTCACATAATTTCTCTATAAATACCTAAGAATTACAGAATTACGTTAACAAATGAATTCTTCCATATCTTAAAAGCAACAAATCCCAAAAGTAATACTCTAGCTTTGCTTGATGTTGAAAGTATTTTTGCCAACGCCGCAGTTGAAGAAACAATAAACATAATTAGTGACTGTATGTACAAACACCTGTCAATCACCTCCTTAAAAATTCAATCAGCGACTCTTCAGGAACTACTCCTCACCTGTACCACAAAAACCCCATTTTATGCTCATAATGACATCACCTACATCCAAAGTAATGGTGTTAGCATGGAAAACCCATTAGGTCTGACTTTCTCTTTCACATGTCTTATACTGAAAATTGAAAACAAAGTGTTTAAAACAACTGATAAACCAGAAATTTACATAATGTTGATGACATTTTTGTTTTAATAAAAATAAGGACAAAATTATAAATCTAAAATCAATTTTTGAAACAAACTCAATGCTAAAATTTACATATGAACTCATAATTAATAATGAAATCTCATTTCTTAATGTTAGTATAGAACTAGAAACCAAAGAATTTACCCATATAAAAAACCCACCAGTATGAACTTGTCTTCTAAACTATACCAGAAAACAATAAACCAATGGCTGGAATGATATAAAATAGCAGTGATAACAAACTTCTAAATGGAGTGCTCCAAAATTTTTCTTCACAAAAAATATTTTTGCACAAACTAAAATGCATAAAACAAACATTAATCAACAATAATTTTCCCAACTACATCATTAATAAACAAATAAAATTACTCTTTAAAATAAATGCAGTACACCAGTAACAAAAGTTCAACACAACAAAACTTCAAAATACTTTACTTAATCAGATGTGCAATAATTATAAACAGGATTAGATCAGCATATAAAGAATTACTACATACCATATTTCTGCCATAATTTCAGAAAAATATAATATAATAAATTTATAATTTATAATATATTACAGAAAATGGGAAACAACAAACCTTCAAATCTAAGCTAGCAATAACTAATATAGTGTATAAATTTCAATACCCAACTATTTCTTGTCACAAATCAATTGCCTATATTAGACACGCTACCACATCCTTGAGTAGATGCATTATATGTCACTTATCAAACAACTTGTCATATAAGTGACATAAAAAAATATTTATCAATGTATAATTTACAAGAACTCTTAAAAAAATTCTGATTGAAAACACAAGAATTCTATATAATTCACGATATTAGAAGCATTTCACTATTCAAGGGTGTAGGGAACATTGATCATGTTTGTTAAATTGACCTTATGCCAAACATAACTGAACTCCTCACATTTAAAAGATCAGAAGGTGCAGAATGTGTAACATACATTAAAGGATAAAAAAGATTTCTTTTATGATAATAAAAATGATATTTATTAATAATAACAAATTTTGTTATTAAGAATTGTACTTAGATGCAAAAAAAGTTTCTTTTTCTTGAATTAAGGAAATGTTTTTTGAAGAAAAGTCTAGTTGATGTTTTTATGCATGTATGATACAAGTAAATGTTTGTGCGTTGATTCTTTGTTCTCTTTCTTTAGATGCCAGACAGTTGTGATGAAGAAGATAAGTAAAGGTGAAAGAGGGAGTGATAGAGTGAGATATGTGTATAGTCTGATTTTCTTTGAAGAATTGTCTTTCAAGACAGACAATTTATGGCTCTATATTTGTTCTTTCTTTCATTGATGACATGACAAGAGGAAAAGGGAGAATCAATAAACATAGCTCAAAAGAGAAGGTGAGAGCATAAGAAAATGCAGTCCCCCCCCCCCCCGGACTTGTGTCATGGTAAGGTCTCTGAACCTCTAAAAAGAAAAAACAAAATCATGCATATTTATAAATTTTGATGATCAAGAATAGGATCAACACTGAATATTTTTTCTGTCTTCTGGTTGGTCAATAAATGAGATGTATCTATTTTTGGTTCTTGACTATATTCGCATATGGCAAAAAATGTAAGCCAATTATCTAATGAAAAGGGATTTTCTGCTGGTTAATTTGTAAATATAAGTGTTCTTTTCATTAGATCCTGAAAGGTGTGTGTAAACATAGATTTATTAAGCAATCAAATGTTGAGAAATTTGACAAGAGAGTTAGATTGAACAATTCATTTTGAAAATAGCTCAAAAATAAATTACTATGTAACAGTCAAAACATGAGTAAAAATTATAGCACTAAAGAAAAAAAAAACCCTAGAAAATGGCTAGAAAAGTGGCTGAAAATACTTCGGGCAATAGAAATTATGGACAATTTTTATATTCCTTAACTCCTACAAAAAACGGAAAATGTTAGGATGTTGGAAAAACTTAATAAAAAATTAAACTTTCCTTGTCAGTCGTATTGTATTTAATGAAAGATGTTTGAAAGAAAGGTTGCTGCCTATAGAGAGAGATTATAAAAATGAATATTAAAATTATTTATAATGAAACAATATTAATTTTTTAGGATAAACTAATTAAGAAAATTACAGTATAACCCGTATATAAACTTATAAGAGAGTTTTCTCTGGTCCCAAATAAGGTAATGTGGTAATGTATAAAATAGACCAAACGCGGATATGAGAGAAACCCGGATATAAGATAACTTTTATCCTGTCCCAACAACTCTCTTATATCACTCAGGGTTACACTGTATGTTACTAAAAGACTACGGTTTCTTTTTCAAATAAACCACTAAAATGAAACCAGACGGTTTAGAAAAAAAAAAAAAAAAAAGAAAAAAAAAACATGAAAAATTAATGTGTATAAAAACTTGAAAGAAAACCGCTTCAAAGTGAAAAAAAAAAAAAGAACCAAAATGAACCAGCTGGTTTAAAGACAAGAATTTACAAAATGAGGATCAGCTTTTGCTTTTTGAATGTTAAATTGTAAACGGTAAGTTTATATTTGATTGGATAGTGATTTTTGAGTTTTTATTATTTTTTTTAAACAGTGGATATAAAAAGGTTCCGGCTTCTAACTAGTTAATTACTGTAAGATGGAAATGGGCACCTCGAGGTGGTGTAATGGTTAGCAAGCTTGTCTCGCTAGAACTATTGCAATTAAGTAGTGAGTTCGATCCTCACTGGGTGCCCCATACTTTCGGCCTTGTGCCACATCTAAGCTGCGCTTAGTAAATTACACTGTAAGATGGAAATTCACACCTGGATGAGAAACCGATGGATAGGAAAGGTTTGGATGTCTCATGTGTCTAGAAGCTGTTATCTGAGAAAAGATAGAGTCGGACGTGAAAAAAACTAACCTGGGATCATAAAAGACTGTTGTTGTTATATTGCAGCTGTGAAGTATAAGATGAAAAAAGGAAAAAAAAGAAGTAAATTTTTGTTTTGAACCCCTTGAAATCTTTCCAAAACATCCCTATTTTCGTGCAAATGTACATGTTGAACGCAAATCAATAATTGTTTATTGAAGAAACCTCCCTTTTTTTCATTTTATCGAGAAGAAAAATTTGGAACTTCTTGGCGCTGTTTATCTCAGCCCCTAACCACGGTTAGAAAATGTTATTCACTGCAGACTGACTTCACGCGTAGATTTCCGATTTGTCGGTTTTTTACTTCTTTTTTGCGATTAATACGCGGAAAATGAGTTCCGAAACCCAACAAATCGCGGAGGAATTACTAAAAAAGGGAGTAACTGTAAATAGAACTTATTCAGTATCCTACGCCTGAAGTCATTCAGCGGTTAATCAGATATGAGAACGGTTGTAAGGGGTGAGATATCGTCCGATTTATTTCTGGTCGATAACATGAAAAAAAGGTACGTTTCTTCTATAAATAATTATCGATTTGAGTTCAACATATACATTTTTGTACGGAATTAAGGATGTTTTGGAAATATTTGAAGGGGTAAAAGGCCTTCGAGGAACAAAACAAAAATTTACCCATCCATAATCTATATTCTTTTCTATAATTACTTTAAAAAAAAAAAAAAAAAAAGGAAAAATTATTTTAATTGTTCAAACACGAAAAAATAGCATTAACAAACTTTACAATTTTTCGATTTTTCAAACATTTTTAATTTCTTTTTATTTCATGCTTAATAAAAAAAAATCTCTTACGAACATCAACGGGATGAATTTTTCAAACTCATCATGCTAAAAAATTGCAATATTTTTTATCAACTGAACATTTTGTCAATGTCAAGTGTAGATTTTTAGTCTGAAAGAATTTTTTATACACAGTTTTAAGCACTAGCTGTCTGAAACATTTTTTAACTAAAATTCGGGAGTAATTTTCCGTATGTTTACACTTAAGTTTAATGTTGTTTTTCGAAATTACATACTTTTAGACACTTTTTTTTTATACAACTGTTAAATAATTTGACAAGCCACTCGCCCCAATTAAAAAGTACACACTCAAAGAAACGGTGGCAGTGAAACAGAGCCCACAAAAAATATTTCCATAAGGTTTTTTTTTTTTTTTTTTAAATAAAAATAATCTTTTCTTTTCAGTAATACAATTCGTTCATTTAAGTACTGAACATTTCGTTTTAATCAAGTAATTTTTTTTATAGCCACTATTAAAACTATTTTTTTTGTTTTTAATCTGGAAAACAAAACAAGCTTTTTTGTTTTTACGTGGTTTGTAATGACCACAAATTTTAAGTTTATTGATCATACAAGTTAACAACACAATAGTAAACAGTGAACACTAACAACAATACTGTTACTGTAGTGTTGTAACACTGTTGTATAATGAATATTTTTTATTTTTTTCAATGTGTATTGTACATTACAGTACTGAGAAAATGCTAAGAAATAAATGTTAAGTTGAATTGATAAGTAAATTTAAATTATTATTAGAATCAATAAATCAAAAAAATAATTTTATGCGATTGTTTTGTTTTTGTCATAGAGAAACTCATCAAGCAAAATAATTTATTCGTTGATTTAATTTAAGAAAATTAAGATTTTATAATTTTATCCAAAGAACTGCCCACTCCAGAACTTTAGCCAGTCGCTTTTCAAAATATAATCACGTGAAATTGTAATCTTAAATGATAACCATATGCAATTAATTGGATCGTTACGATAAGCAAGTTGTTCACTTTTTTTTTCATTATTAATCAGGTTAAAGTCAAAATTCGAAACAAAGTGTCTTCTTAGTTTTACAGATCAATCGCATGTTTTAGTAACAATCTTCTTGTTACAGTTAAAGAAAACATTTTCTTAGCAGCTATGGCTAAAAAGATATACCTAGTCGTCGGTTTTCTTATCGGGTTTCTGATAACTGTGGTTTTGATACGAACGTTTACGTTTGACGTGAGAACTGACAAAGGAAATGCATGCATTGACCAACAAATAGAAAATAAAGGACATTCCAGAATTGACCTTAGCAAAAATCAACAGATACTAGAAAATTTCAGACAAGCGCTTCGATTCAAAACAATTTCTTGGGACAAGCATTTGTTTAACACCGACGAACTGACGAAATTTCGACTATTTGTTGAAAAAAGTAAGTTTTTTTGTACCGATTTGAAAACAACTCGTTTGTGAGAGAAAACGAAATAAATTATGGCAATCATTAAAAAAAAAAAAATGAAGTAAAAACCAAGGTCAAAAGATTGATATAATGATTTAATGATTGTTCAGGCAATTTCAGTAAAAAATGAAATTTATTTTCATTTTCTTTTAAATCAAAAACTCATCTTATCAAATTAAAAGGTTTTTACTTTGATTTTAAATACCAAGAAAGTCTCACGGGAAGAGCGAAAAAAAATTAACTTAATTTTTTTTGTTTTAAATTAAAAACTATGGAAGGGTCCAATTTTAGTGTGAAACTCGAACTCCTTTAAAGTCTTTAAAGATCAAAGAAAAATTTATTTTTTTCCCCAAATTAATGTTATTATTAAATCATTCAAACAAAAAAATAACCTATTTTTCTCCCAAAATAATTTATTTTACATACTATTTAGTTAAAACCGTAGTGATTTACTTCCCTTAAATTCCCCATTAATAAATTAAACTCAGTCAGGAAACTACCTTTTAGATTCTAAAAGTCATGCATCCGAAATGAAATATTCTTAATTAATTGCGTTCTCTAGAGTCTACCTACAGAGATGTACCCCTTCAAGAATTAAAAAAAAATTTTTTCACTGAAAAATTTTCAGTATATCGCAAGTATTAAAAATTCATAAAGTCAATACCACCTGATTCTTAAAAATTCCGAATAATTTCAGTCACGTTAAAAAGTTGTTTAAAGTTTAATATTAACTTTATTTTTATTAATAAAAATTTCAGTAAGACTATATGCTTTTTAGTTTAAATTTAAAATAAACCCTAAGAATTACAATGTAAGTCTTCTTCTTCTATGTACCCTGTCCTTTCAGGACGTAGGCGATCATGGCTTTCCACGTCTCCCTATCCCTGGTGGCTCTTCGCACACTTTCTCCCGTTACTCCACGCAACCCTCGTTCCGTCATCCACCTGATCAGGTCCTTCAAATATGTTATCCTCTGCTTTCCCCTGTCTCTTTTCCCCTCTACCTGGCATGTTAGTATCAGGTTCTTTAAGCCCTCCTTCCTCATTACATGTCCCAAGAACTGTCTCTTCCTGATACTCAGTATTAATTTCCTTTTCGTTTCCATCCTTTCCAAAACCTCATCATTGCTCACATGCTCGATCCATGATGTTCACAGCATCCTTCTGTAGAACCACATTTCAGCTGCTTCAAGATTTTCCTTCATCTTTGATGATATTGTCCAGCATTCACTGCCATATTGAAGAACTGACAACAGATAGCAATCCAGTATTTTCTTCCTTGTTTCTAGCGAAATTGTCCTGTTTCTTAATACTTTACTCAACTTCTGGAATGCTTCCTTTGCCATGCCAATTTTCCTTTAGATCTCTGTGTCACACTTTTCATTTTCTGTTCAAACACTTTCCCAGGTATTTAATTTTTATACCTGCTTGATTTTAGTATCCCCCACCTGTATTTGACATTTTGGGCTGCCCTTTTTGCTGATGACGATGCATTCGGTTTTCCTGCAGTTTATTTGTAGTTCTTTCTTGTCACTCTCTTCAGCTACCTTCTGTAGGAGGTCTTGTAGTTTACTTTCTGTGTCTATCAGCACTGTATCATCTGCATATCTTATATTGCTTAAATTATGGCTTCTAATGACGAATCCTGGTATAACTTTTACGGTCCTTAGAATATTCGTGCTGTACAAGTTGAATAGATCTGGTGAAAAGACACATCCTTGTCTTACACCCCTTTCTAATGTTGTATATCTGCTGAATTCGTTACCTGTCTGTATGCAGGTGGTTTGCTGCTAGTAGAGATTCTTGATTACTCTTAGGTCTTTCCCAAATATGTCAAGGCTGCTGAGCATCTCCATCAATTCTTTGTGGCGTATTTTGTCAAATGCCTTTGCATAATCCATAAAACATAGGTACAAGTCCTTCTTCATTATGTATTGCCCTTTTGGAGAGCGTCCTAATCATAAATATGGTGTTCCTTGTTCCAGTGTCTTTGACGAACATGCACTGTTCTCGGCCTATTTCTAGCCTGATTCTGCTTCTTGCTCTATTCATCAGGATTCGGATGATGTTTTGTTATATGGCTCATTAAACTGATGGTTCTGTGGAGTTTGCACTCGTTTACTTCTGGTTTCTTAGGCAGTGCTATGAAGATCGACTTGCTGAGGTCATCTGGTATTACACCACTATTATAAATTTAATTTATTGTTTCTGTAATTTTCTCTATGCCAAATTCTTCCAGGGCTATCAGCAGCTCTATTACTATGCCATTTGGTCCAGCTGCTTTGTTTCTATTCAGTTTGGCTGTTGCAGATTCCACTTCAGACTTTAATACTTCCAGTCCGTCCTCATCTTTGTGTATTATCGGTTGCTCCCTCTTGTCGTGGAAAAGATCTTTTATATATTCTTCCCATCATTTCAGTATTTCCTTTTTCTCCAATATGATTGTTCCATCCTTGGATTTTATACATCCTGTTGAAGAGCAGGTTTTTTTTCCTGTCAGTTCTTTATGCATGTCTGCTTTATTATGCCTGCTCAGTCTTTCTACTTCTGCACATTTGTCATTGAGCCATTCCTCTTTAGCCTGCTTGCATTTTCTCCTTATTTTCTTATATTTGTGTAGTTTTCTGTACTCCATTTCATGTCTTGACATCATTTTCTGTCTCCTTTGCATTATGTCGAGAATCTCTTCAGTCATCCACTCTTTTTTTTCTTCTGCGCCTGATTTCGTTTGGGGCAATGTTGTTTATTGATGTCACTATCGCTTCTTTTAGTGAGTCCCATTTCGAGTGTCCTTTTCCAATTTGTTCTTTGTATTTGATTTTCACACTGTTAGTGTATTCTTTCTGTAGGTTGAGGTCATTCACGAGCATGTTGCATTTCAGTTTTGGTGCTGCACTAGGCTTCTTCAACCTCTGGAGTTTCACCTTTAGTTTGCAGATGACTGGGACATGGTCTCTGGGTAAGCTTTGCATTGAACCACTGCTTTTCTGAATCTCCTGTTTATGGTTATGTAGTCTAAGTGGCTTTTCATGTCACCTCCTGGGCTTCTCCATGTCCATAGACATCGTGGGTGTTCTTGAAACCAGGTGTTAGTTATTACCTGGTCATTTGCTGTGCACTATTGGACCCATTTTTATCCTCATTCGTTGCGGACTCCTAAACCAAAGTTTCCAGTTGTCATAGCTTCCCTCTCCTTGCCTACTTTGGCATTCAAGTCTCCCATGATGATTCTAATTTCTTGGCTTTTACATTGAGCCTTGGCATTATCTAGAGTGGATTAAAAAGATTCTATTTCTTCCTCAGTGCTTTGTTTTGTTGGTGCATAGATGACTGCAATTGCTATGTTGAATGGTCTCCCTTTCAGTTTAACCAGGAGAACTCTTTCAGAGAACTGGCAGTATCCTAGAATGCATTTCTTCATTTCGTCCAGTATTAAGCCGACTCCTTTTTCGTTATTTTTGTCTTCTGCATATATTATCTTGTGGTTGTTGTTGCTGAAGTCTTCATTGTTTGGCCATCTGGTTTTGCATACTCCCAGGATATTGATGTTCAGTCTGTTCATATCCTGCTTAACATTCTTGAGTTGTCCACTGATGTTCCATGTCACCAAGGTAATTCTTTCTTTGTTGCACACAGTCGCAGGGTAACAGTCCAGAGACATCTGTTGCTCATGTCGTTCCTTCCCGGGTGAGGGACAAATTTTTGGAAAAAGTGTCCCCTTTATGCCGTTGGTGCTAACAGTCGCCAGATGACGATCAGGTAACTCCTGTTGCCCATGTCAGTCCTTAACAGGCAAGGAATTGCTTCCTTTGGAAGCTACCCTCTTCACACCATTAGGCTTCATATATTTATGTTGTACGGCCATGATTATGTGTAGGATGGATAGATAGTGGAGTGGTATCTCGTTGCCTTCTCCACAGTGATTTATTGAGACACCACCTCTAGTTGACTCCTTAAGAGTTCTTCCACCCTTTGTAGGTATAATTTTTTATTCTACTGGGTTGCTAACATCCCGTAAAAAACAAAAAAAAAAAAACAAAAAAAACCTGGGTGGGTGGGAGAAAGAAGAATATAAATATTAAGTATATACTTAGTATAAGTTCAAATAACTAGTCATGTAGAGGAAGATATGTCAATTCTCCAGATTAACATTTTGTTTCCAGGAGACAGAAAAAGCTGGACATTTTCTTTGACTTTTCTTAATTTCTCAAAAACAAACCGAAATAAAATAATAAAAAACATTCATTTACATTTTAAATTAAACATTAATCTACAGAATTAGAAGAAAAAAAAGATAATAATCTGAAATTGAAACATTAAAAAATTGAACATGGGTGAAACGAAATTTTTTTTTTTTTCAAATTAGTCCTAACTAGCAAAAGATAATGTCTGCAAAACTAAGGGAAAGCATTTCATTTCCAGGAGACAGAAAAAGCTGAACATTTTCTTTGACTTTTCGTAATTTCTCAAAGACAAATCTTTACTGTCTTTCTTGGAGAACTTCAAACGTTCCTTAGCTTAAGAGACCCAAAGGAACAGAGTAACAGAGGTGTGTGTGTGTGGAGAGGGGGAGATGATAGAATGCTATGCAATATTTTATATAAAAAAAATAATAAAAAAAACATGCATTTACATTTTAAATTAAGCATTAATCTACAGAAATAAAAAAAATAAAAATCATAATAATAATCTGAAATCGAAACATTAAAAATTGAACAATTAAATTACATAATCTAATTACAATTACTTCCCTTACATTTATTTACTTTGCTTAGGGACTTAGGGAGAATCAATTTAATTTGCATAACAAACTGAACCCCCTTTTAAATTTTAGAAAACTGCATATTTGTGATCTTGAAAGATTAAATCGATAGTATGGTAAAATATCCCCCCCTCCCCAAATGTTTTATTTTCTGACAGGGTCACATCACTATTTTTTTTGTAATAAAAAATGAAAATTCAACATTTGTGACTAAGTCTGAAAAAAAATGTTAAAATGTCGGACCGATCTTCCTCATTGATTTTTATTTTTTGAAAAGTCCTGCAACAAAGTCACTCAGTTAAAGTGCCATACATGATACATGCTTTTTCAAAAATAAAAATCAATGAGGAAGATATTTTTTTTTCTATTAGTCAAAAATTGATTTTCACACTGGCTTGCAAATTTGCAAACAGTTTATGGAATTCACTTTGCAATATTAAAAACAAATAACATTTACAACATTTTATCTACTGTATATGTTTGTGAGTCCAGATAAAAAACTGCAATAATATTATATTTGCTTCAGAATCATAACTCATGTTTCTTAAAGATAGACACTTGATTGGAAAATTCAAAATTTGAATTTCACGCTAGTCATCACTGATTGATTAGAAAATATGAAACACATGAGAACACATCATAGAATATGTTTATTTACGTATCCCACCAGAAATTTGAACAAGTGTTCTTGAGCCTGTCTATGTGTATATAAGGAGGAGACTTTTGTCTAAATCTTTAGCGAGAATTATTACTTTAACCAAGTGCCTCTGATGTCCACATGATTATTAACAGTTGAATTATACAAAATTAAGAACTTCTGAACACAAACACAAAATTACGACTTACTCACTCACTCACTCAATATTATATTCACTCAAAGGAAAAAACATTTAACTTTTTTCAAGACATATCCTTTGAACTCATTTAAACCAACTTTTTCAACAAACTGTTTTGTTTACATGCTTTTTGCTTAACAGTAAAAGGGTGAGAATTTATTCATACATAATTATATGAACTTTGCATTTATAAGACATGTTTTTATTCCTTATTTACTCTCTCCACATCTAATATCATTTTTACATCCTGTATATTTTACAATATAAATTTTATCTGCTTTTTGTTACCAAATATCAGGAAATTCTTTATTATTTATCCCTTGTTGTTCATTGTCAATTGCCAAGTGTTTAAAATTAAAACGTGGCAAATAAAGCCATATTTATTCACTACAAGTGAAGAAAAGACATTTATTTTTATTTTGTATTCACCACATCTGTACCAGAAGAAGAAGAATTTAATAACTTTTGAAATCAGAATTTAAAAAATGACATCAAACAGGTTAGAAAATAATAACAAAAAACTAAAAGCAAAGAATTGAAACTTAAAAGTATCATCTCACTCACTTTTAATTCATTTATGATCTATAATGCATTTTTCTGGCCTTTTTTTTATGATGTCAGTGACAGCATCTAAAATCAACTTATTCTGAAATTTAGAAACAAATCTTCCAACAATGTCATTATTGGAAAAACTACAATAAAATTGTCCAATTTTTCTAAGGATATCAAAATAAAAATTTAATCTTCTCACTCTTTTTTTTTTTTTGTTTCAATTGGAGTAGATAGACTAAACTATCTCCCGGTTCACACTCCACCCACGTCTATTGAACAGGTGAAGAGGCTCATCCCTTGTTTCCTGTTCAGGATGTGGTTTCCGGTTTTCTCTTTTCCAATCTCTTCAATCTTATATAGCCCCCTACACATCAGTGGCATTACCGCCTTGCTCGGGGTGATATGATTAAAAAAAAAATTACTTTAACTTTATTTAAAATAAATGAAAAAACTGCTAATCATTATTTTTATCTAAAATTGTTATTTAATATATCTTTGAAGGCAAGATTTATCAAGACTTCCCTCAAGTGATGCAAAATGAATGGAGAAATATGTAATTAAATTAAAAAAATATTGAATATTATCATTGAGTCATGCCCATTTCTAAAATTATTTTAAAAAATACCTTGATATCATCTGTTCTTTAAAGATGCAAACATTATTTTAATCTTTTCCGAAATGTGTACAAAAAATAATTATGAAATCAGAACAGTTGACTGTTACATAAAAATTCTTGACAGATTTATAAACTGTAAGGCATTTAGAAAATTAATTTTATATGATTTTCATTATAAAGTTTACCCAAGACACCTCCAAATCAATAAAATAGAATTATATTTAAAATTTCTTATTAAAAGAATTTAAAAAGTAAATTTTAATAATTAATGTCTAAAAGTTTGAAACAATCCTTCCCCCCATCATCAGCAATGAATTGAATAGCAGTAAAAACAGGGTCCTATGGTCATGGTTGGCAGCCAGTCTAACATAAAAAGAAACAATCTACTGTGAGAAAATCTTCTTCCTAGTCAGTCATGAATTGAAAGAGACATGGTCACCCAAGCATGTATTGCTCTTCATTGATTAACTCCTCACTCACTTTTAATCAAATTTTTTTTTTAATCTTTTACTAACCACTTCAAATAGAACTTCCTCTTTATGTGACCAGCTGTCTACATGTGTCAGACAAACTTTACATGTGAATAAATTGATATCTACATGAAAATTCCTTTTGAAAATAAAAATGCAAACATTAGTAAATTGGTTATATTCTTATTTTTAAAAAAAGAAACTATTTTGTGCTGTTTTAACCACCTTTAGTTCACAACTATATTTTAAAATAGTTTCACTTTAAAAGTTGTAATAATTTTAACTTAAGAGATAACATTCATCCAAAATCAAAAATGTAAAAAAATGATGGTTTACTCATTTTTACAGTCTTTAATGAAATCCAAATTGAAATATATATATTGTGAGTAATTGAAATAACAAAAGGTAAATCATATGATAAATTTAATTCACCTGTATATGATACCCTTAATAAAAACATTATTTAGTCTGCATCAGTAAGACTACAGTCTAATATAATAAATTATGCAGTGAAAATTTCAGGTTAAAATTGCAAAGTTATTTGTTTAACTTCACACAGCTATTAGTTTTGATATAAACTGAACATTTTATTACATTCTGTGATTACATTAACAAGAAAAAAGAATTCTTAGAACTATGATCTTTAAATATAGCAGGCGTTTTCTTCTGGAAATATGTGTGGTGTTGAATTTTGAAATGCAAGAATATGAAATGAACCCAGTAACTTTGACTGAAAAAATCAAAACACTGCATTTTTTGTTAGAAAATATTTTTCTTTTTGTAATGATTCAGAAAAATTTACAAAATAATAAAAATATGAAAAGCAATAATAGACTTCTTTTTGTTTGTTTGTTTGCTTGGTGGTACATGAAAGCTTAAAATTCTATAAACAGTAATTTCAATAAGCTGATTTGTTTTTTTTTAATAAAATAGCTATAACTCCAATTCTATATAATTTTGCCTAATAATATCTCATTCCTTTAAAATAGCATAACAGCATTTTCTAACATACTCTAACCATTTTTTTTTTCAGCTTTAATATTCATGTTTCTATCTTTGTTACCTATACCAAGGTGTGCTGAAAAGTTATTGGCCTGAATAAGAAACATTTCTCTGCAAAATTCTGACATTTTGGTTAGGCTGATATCATTTTAGAATTTGCCATATAAAGTCTGAGCTATATGTTGGTATGATCAATAATCCATTCCAGTTGTTTTCTAGCCTGTGTTTTTTTTTCTATTTATACTGTTATGGTTTGTACTTCTCTCAGCTTTTCTTTTAGTTTTATTCCCTTATAGAATATCACAGAATTTTTCCACTAATACAATTATACAGAACCATTTTTCAGAACTCTATTCTTAACACAATCTTTAATCAATCAGCTGTATAACTTGTATAACTTTTAAAAAATCAATTGCTGTATATTCCTTTTCCAAATCCAATAAATTTAAACAATAAACTGTCAGATTTTATTATATAAGTCACTATTTTTGCAATAAAATTGATATTAATCAATTGGTATGAGTAACATTTTCAGAATATGCTTATATTATCAATATGTCATGTGAGTTTCAGCTTATAATATCTATCCTTATCAAAATCATTGATAATAATTTGTTTCGGAAATGTCAGGTGTTATTATGCAGAGTAAGGGCAACATCAATTTTTATTTGTAAATAAATCTAAAAGATACAGACAAAAGAAACATATTTGATTAGCACCATATATAATATACCCAAATAAATTATTATTTTGGATGTTAATGTGGCTCCTTGATATTTTACAGTCGTCATCAGTTTTTCATCCATTGCTTTTCTAATGTTTTGACTTTTACTTATTTAGTTATAAAATGTTATACAAAAAAACTCATTTCATATGCAAAAAAGGAATAAGATATGTACACATATTTTCTCTTTTGTCTTTTTTCTCTTTCTTTCTAGCCATTAGTTTAAATGTATAAAACGTTTGTATGCCTCTAACTGCTTTTCATCTTTCACTTAGCAACCTTGTTTGTCTTTCTTTTGTCTGTATCCTTTTCACTTGTCTATATTTTTTTCTATTGTTTTGATTTCCTTTTCTTCAAGTTTTGTAATCTTTTCTTTTTCACACCCTCTTTTTTGAGTTTTATTCACCACTGACTTCAGGACATTAGATTGAAAAATAAATATTTTTCATCATTGAAAATTTGTTTACATAAGTGCAGTTATCAATAAGACCTTCAGCTTGTAGACTTTGTTAGACTTTCTCTATGTTCAAATAATATGAATTTGATCTAATATTATTTTATTACTAGCTGGAGTAATAAACTCTTTAACTACCAGAGCAAGCAGTATGAAACTGGATAGAAAGAAATAGCTTCAAATAAAATTTGAATGAGATTATTTACATAGTGATTAGAACTTCGACTTACCTCTATTCTAATATATGCATGCTCTGCCTTAGATCAAATTGTCAATGTAGTATCTATGAACCTTAGCATTTGCAATTAAATCTGACCATATTGCTTAAACATAACAATACTGGCTCAGTAGATATGTCACTTGCCTTGTTAACTTTTGATCAAAGGTTCAATCAGAACAGGATTCACTTGTATGCCTCTGTTCTCAGTATTTTTGTTTGCTTTGTTAGAGCAATAAGTTATTGTTGGGCATCTCTGCTATTCATCTCGGGGTTCTTGACAGGCTCCAAAAGAGAACCTGGTAGTTTGACTCCAGCCACTTTCTCACTGACAGGATGTGGCTTCCTTCTGTTTCTTTTACAAATATTTTCAGGGTTTCTGCTCCAATGAGCTTAGCTCACTCCACAAGAATTTACTTGAGCAACGAGACTGGCAACAAGGTTCCACCCTTTTACAGCTAAATCAACCAAATACAGCTTCCACTTCTACTCCATCAGCTTCTTGCACTTCTTGCCTGTGGAACTCCCTTTTGTATACTTGCTTCCCTGATGGCTACAATCTCCAAGAATTAATCCACTTGACTCCAGTCCTTCTCTCGTTCTTTCCCCATCACCTGTGTATCTTGTTTTTTTCCTTTCTCACTCTACCCTTGCAACTGTCTTTACACCCGTATTCCCATCCTTTGCTTGCCCTTTCTCTGATGCCCCCTGTAACTGGTTCGTCTTTCTCTTTGCTCTCCTCTTGCTTAAACTTTCACTCTTCTCTTATGTAGCCCCCTGCACACCAGTAGCGGTACCGCCTTGCTTGGGGGGAAACGATTAAAAAAAAACTTGTGATATGGTAATTTATATGGATAGATTTATGTGTTGTTTTTTGTTTTGTGAAACTAATGACAATCTTCAAAGCTGATAAGGCACAGTAATTTTCTTTACTTAATGTTGACTAATTCCAAATATTTATTAGATTTCAAAGTACTTAAAACTCTTAAAGGAAAGAATTTAACTCTTTCCACTCATACCATGAAGCAATAAAGCATGAGGCAATGACAAAATCTCTATTATATTTGATTAAAAATAATTTTTGAAGAATTGATCTTTGCATTAAAAAGCTACTTTTCTCCTTACATTTAATATATCCAGGTTTAAATTTAGGCCTTAAAACACCTCTTGGCTAACAGAATTTAGGAACCCCCTTCATTACATATGTTGCCCTTATCAGTCTATAAAAAAGAAATATTTTTAGATGATTTTTTTTTTTTTTTTTTTTTTTGTGAAAAATGTGAAACAAACAATTTAAAAGACCCACTCAACTAGAGGGGTCTAAATATTCTAAATTGTTTCAAATTATTTAGTACATTAAATCTGAAAATAAACAAATCTCCTTTGTTCTTATATCTTTGTTTTTAGTTTTATCAGTGTTCAAAAACTAGAGAGCATTTGCTGAATTCGTTACCTGTCTGTATGCAGGTGGTTTGCTGCTAGTAGAGATTCTTGATTACTCTTAGGTCTTTCCCAAATATGTCAAGGCTGCTGAGTATCTCCATCAATTCTTTGTGGCGTATTTTGTCAAATGCCTTTGCATAATCCATAAAACATAGGTACAAGTCCTTCTTCATTATGTATTGCCCTTTTGGAGAGCGTCCTAATCATAAATATGGCGTTCCTTGTTCCAGTGTCTTTGACGAACATGCACTGTTCTCGGCCTATTTCTAGCCTGATTCTGCTTCTTGCTCTATTCATCAGGATTCGGATGATGTTTTGTTATATGGCTCATTAAACTGATGGTTCTGTGGAGTTTGCACTTGTTTACTTCTGGTTTCTTAGGCAGTGCTATGAAGATCGACTTGCTGAGGTCATCTATTATAAATTTAATTTATTGTTTCTGTAATTTTCTCTATGCCAAATTCTTCCAGGGCTATCAGCAGCTCTATTACTATGCCATTTGGTCCAGCTGCTTTGTTTCTATTCAGTTTGGCTGTTGCAGATTCCACTTCAGACATGAAAAATGTGAAACAAACAATTTAAAAGACCCACTCAACTAGAGGGGTCTAAATATTCTAAATTGTTTCAAATTATTTAGTACATTAAATCTGAAAATAAACAAATCTCCTCTGTTCTTATATCTTTGTTTTTAGTTTTATCAGTGTTCAAAAACTAGAGAGCATTTGAGACCTCTCTAGTCTTGCCCCCCACCCCAGGCTGTAGTCCAAATGTAAATCCAGTACTGCATAAATCATGTTTTCTGTAATTTCAATTTTTTCAGAACGTATTTTTAACAAAAACAAAGAAAATCCGATTTGATCTTGCATGCACTGAACCTATTTTTTTTTTTTAAATTAGTGAACAAATCTATTATATTAATAACCTTTACATATCAATAAAGAAGACATTGAGACAAGCAGCAAAGATTATAGAAATGTGCTGACTTTGCTGTCTTCAGATATTGGCACCATCTATGTTTGAAAGGATCTGAAACACTCAATAAAAAGAAATACTCAAATGGTATCATTTTAAATTTTCCTGGAATATTACATCAATGAAATGGAGGTGGGGAATCACTTGTTAGGGTGGTGATCAGTAAATTGTTTTGAACGCATTGAAATTTCATTTATGCTATAATGATTTCTATTTCTGAATGTACATCTGGCAGCAAGGTCTCTGATCAGGAGATTGCAGGTTTTGAGAAAGGTTTAGCTTAACTACTGACTTGAAGTGGTAGCAAAATAATAAATAGTCAATCCCCAAACAAAAATTAACAGTACATTTTTATATTAAAATGACTAACAAAACGTTTTTACAGTAAAATGATAAACAATACAACATTAGAAATGTATAAAAATACATTTCTGTAGTAAAATTCACAGCAATACATTATTTTATATAAAAAAAATTACTAAAAATATATTTTATGATCTACAGACTATATATCTAAAAAATATGCTTACCCTGAAAGTATAAAATTATGTACAAAATATTTAAATTCTGGCATTAAATAACTCAGAGGTAAATATGCTGCTAAACAAAATCAGCAGGCAAAGTGTTTTCTATATGTATTTGTTCCTGTAATACAGCAAAAATGTTATATTGTAATGAGATTTTTGTTAGGACAGTAATGTTAACATAAAGAATAAAGGAATTTCCAGTTCAATTTGCCACTTAATAACAGTGTAGGATCTTTATTCCCACTCACCTCAATGATAATGATCTGATTTTCATACATGTGTTAAATGGTGAAAATCATATGAAAATTAAAGAAAGAAAAATGACAAGATTACCAATGATGAGTAAAATAATAAGATAATATGAAGAAAATATTGCTAATTATGACAAGATACATAAACTTATCAAAAATAGAAACTGCTACTAAAACTCTACAATATCATGCTTATGGATTGCTCTATTTGAAAATAGAGAAAGCAATCCACAATTACAAATTTTGAAATAACAATAGATCTTTAAATGATTAAGAGTAATTACCTTAGCTCCCAACTCAGTGTTAGATTTGTATTGATTTGTAAATAGGTTTAGAATTAAAATCTTATAACTGTTTCTTCTTATAAGTTTTTATGTTGTTTCACAGTTTTTAGATTTGGACTACAGCAAAATTTCAGATATTAATAAAAAAAATTTTTTTATTGAAATTAATTTTTCAATAATTTTAAATAGTGAGTGATAGAATGTTTTGTTAGAAAAATTTTTTATGCAATATATTTGTATATTCCATACTTTTATTAGCTATTCTTTTCATAAGCCAATAATCTCTGTATCTGCAGAAAACAGTCAGTGATCTTAGTGAACATTATGAAAAGATAATTCATCCTTGCTAAGTTATTGTTTATTGCACTTAAATATCTAGCCCGTGTTTATTCCACTTTTGAATAATCTGTTTTTCAGTCTTATTTTTACTTGAATATAACTCATGAAAGAATTATTTACCAATTGTAATATTTTGGACATGAGACCACACATATTTATAAAAGAGCAAAAATGATATATTACTGTCATGTCTGGGTTGAAACTGACCAATCTTCACTTTTCAGCCTTGATAGAGTTTAAAATTGTTTACATGGTCTTGTAGGAGATGACGTATTTTCCACTCTACACCCTCTTTCTCCACTGTTGCAATGTTACATGTCTTTGCTAATCTGTTGCTATTTTCATGGTAAATGTTCAAATGAGCTTTACTCTTCTACTAGTTCAGATATTTACAGCTAGAACTTGCTATGGTGCACTCACTGTGTTAAAATCACCCCCATTTCCTCTATATTTCATTTTTAAGGGGGAAGTTCCATTCAGAAAGCTATTTCTCAAGAACTTCATGTGGAAATTTGTTTTACAAACTCCCACATGGATATTTCTCTGAACATGGCAGTCTTAACTTCTTCAAGTCAAGGTAAATCTCTGTCTATCCTCATTCTAATAATGTTCAGTTTGTTTTAACCTCCTCTTAAATTCATATCACACACTTCATTTGGTAACTCTATATCATGAGTAGATCTTGAGCCTTGGGTGAACTTTAATATAAAAAGTATATAACTATTTGAGTGAATGATTTAGTATAAAACCTAAGAATTGATATTTGTTCTCAGATTTAAAGAAAATTATCAAGAGAGAGAGAAAAAAATCTTGGTTAATGTTACATTTGACTAGAGAGATAACAGCTTTATGCTGCTACTGTCTGGGCTAGTAAGCTAGCTATGGGAAAGTGGTTTGCTATAGATCTCATTCACTCTGTCAATCACTGTGGTATGCTAGTGATAAGACATTTTGCTCACATATCTATTTTCCTCTGTAATATTGTTTTTCATAATAATGAACATATTGATTATTAAATTTGATTTTTAAGTTATTTTAAAAAGATATGTTGAATTTTAATTTTACCTTCCATCATAAATAGAAGATAATAATGTAAGGTTTTGCATTACAGAATTAATGAAAAATATTATTTATTAAGAATTCTATCTTATAAAATTAATATCATAATTAAATTCAGTAAATTTCATTTGATATTTTATAACTGGTTTTTAAAATAAACCAGAAAAATATAAAAATACACCATACACATTGCTTTCATCGAGATTTCTGCAGTTTAGTAGAATATTTTAAACTGAAATTCACTTAAAAAGTGTCATTAAGAATTTTGTTACATAAAGTTAATATTTTTTTCTGTAACAATGAACATATTGATTATAAAATTTGATTTCTATGAATAATTTTTGTGTTTTTTAACTTTTTTACAAGTATGTTAGATTTTAATTTTACTGATTATTCAAATAGATAAAATATGTAAATTTTTGTATTCCAAAATCAATAAAAATGTCAGTGGATCTGAATATTCAAAGAATTCTATAATTAGCAATGAAGATATTTCAAATGACCTTTTAGTTTCAAATTCCAAGGCTAATGAGTATACTATTACTCGTATTTTTGCATTAAGTCACATTTCTGTCCAGTGCAGTAATCAAAATTTTAGTTCCAAACAAAGGCAGAAATTATTATTTTTTATGGCCTTTGTTGGATGATATTGTACAAATGGTGTCTTTACATAGGACTTTGATATAATACCATTTTCAAGTGATGATAGAATATGGAGTGTTCCAAGAATACTATCACAGTGGCTTATAAACAAATTTATATTCCAAATCACCATTAAAAGTGGAAATGCAGAAAGACCATTCCAGCTGCCCAGAAAGTCTTTTTCATCAGTTCCAATGAATACATTTTTATTCATTTCTTCAAGTTTGAAGATAAATGAGTTTAAAGCTTTACAATAATCATTTGTTTGAATGATTGACCAATAATTCATTTCATGGGATAAATTTCTATGCTTTGTAGTCATCACTGCCCCTTTTTTCATTGTATAATTTCACAAAATCTTGCAAAATTAGATACATGTATGAGATGGTATTCATATTACAGAGAAAAGAAATGTTTTATCGAATCCTGCATTCTAAAATTAGTATAGTGGTAAAATTTCAGGCATGTATCTCCAATCAATACTTTTTTATGACAAGTTCAGGATGATATACTTTTGACCTGTTATAACGAGCGTATGATTGCAAAGAAAAGGAACAAACAAAGATTACATTTTTAACAGCATATCTTCATCAAATATGTATATTGTATACATAGTTGTTTGAAATCTGGTAAAAATTGTTTTTTAATTGCTATTGGTTCTTTAATTGTCATTGGTAAAGAAAGAACTTTTGCGCAAGGGGGTTGTTGGTAGGGCTGGGAGTTAAATGATTTACTGGGTTGGTTAACTGAGATTGTTGAGATCTGTCTACATCTGAGTATCAGAATTGTAAACATTTAACAACAACAACATGTCTTTTAAATGAAACACATAAAAGGTTATTTTCTGGAGGAAAAGTAGAAGCAGAATGTCAGTGGAAATAACATTTAAATATTTTTTTTCAGAAATATACAATAGCAATACAATGTTCAATTTTCCTTGCAATAAAGTTTGTTTTATAAAGTAATAAAGTGTTCTTAGCGCACTGTGAAATATGTAGACAGACTTACTTTGATGGTCAGCCTAATGTGTTTGTGAGTTCATAGACAAAAGGCTGCTGGTTAATCACTTCTGTTGTGTGCATGGACAAAACCTTAGTCAGCAGCTGCTGGCTTTCTTTTCCAAAGTGTGTATGTGAGTGTATGTATGTGTTCGCATGTGTCTATCAAACTAGCCTCCCAAATTGGTTTGAACCTCAAAGTAATATACTTTTAATTTTATATCTGTAAGGGGATTCAAAATCTAGTTTCACATAGTGGTGTGAACCTTTTGAATGCAAGGTTTTTGATTAGTTAAAAAATAATTTCACAGTGGCTTGCAAAAATCTTTTTCTTGAATTTGTAGGAGTGGTGAAAGGAGTTATTGTGATATTCTAAATGGTCCAAAAGTAGGTCTACAACTATGTCTACAAGTATTTTGGCAGTATTTGTACTTATAATGATTGTTTATCCAACAAACCTTCTGATAGAATCTTATTGGTTGAAAAATATAATTCTTATAAGCTCATAATTGGAGTTAGAGGATAGGTTCTTCATGGTTGAAGTCAACACCTGTGCCTTGTATGGTGGGTTGGTCAATTGAGGGCATGGTTGTGGTTTAAGTAGTGGTAAGGCATGTTGGTTGCCAAAGTTATAACAGTGGTGATAAGGAATTAGGTGTAGAGAGTGAATGTTGATCAAGTGGAATGTCTCCGTAGATAAAAAGCTTAGTAGGTCGCTGCTGGTTAATTCTGCTTGAATTGGAGATCAACAGTCACAGTGGTAATGGTGAGGGAGACCTATAGCAGGTTGAGTGAAATGTTTCTGTTGGATTCTGGTCAAATGTGGTGTCAATGAGATGGGTTCATGGTAGTTACAAGAGAAGAGATTGTGACAGCTACAATGCACCAGTACTGCCAAGTGGCCTTTTGACCCACAACTGTGTTGGTCATTGTGAAGGACTTTCTTTTAAGTCAATCTAGTGTTTCCCAGGGTCATTTTTTTTTTCAAGTGAGAATGTTTGTAATCAGCTATTGTATTTTTATTGTGGGGTTTTGTTTTATGGATCGTATATGCTGCTCGAAACCTATACACAGAAAACTTTTTTATTTCGTATTTTGTTTTCTTAGTGCTCACATCCAGCCGACATGTAGAATCAGGAGACCTAATTGTAGTAGAGTATAACGTTGTCCTACTGTCAAATTGTACTTCTGACTGTCTTTAAGAGTTTTTTTTTATTGATGTACTGCTGAAAAAATTTCACTTCATCTGTATTGTGCTATGAATCATAAAAGGAAGATGTACGGTATTACCTTTTGAAATGAAAATTATATAATCAGTCACTATTCCCCTTCTATGTCATGTTTTAATTATTTTGTGTTTGAGAATGCAATTTCTTCCAATGGTTTGATATAATAATTATTGACTTCATTAGTATTATTATTCTTTTTATAATGATTTTTAACTAGTCTGAAATCTGAGTCTTTAATTATAAACTGTTGAAATTAACTTTGGTCCAATATCACATGAGAGGGAAAACTAATGAATTTTGAATGGTCATAACTTCATTGTTAATTGAACTACCATAATAAATTTGGTACCATATTTTTATATTCTCTCAAGCTCTCTAATCCTGTATTAAAGATTTTAAGATATATTAGAAAAAGTTTATTTTAGGATACCTACAATTACTTTAAAAGTTGATTATTTTACTTTTTTAGATTTTATACACATCCACACTTCTCCGTTTGTGAAGTATGAAGTCGTGGCTAATTACAGCTTGTTATACACAATCCAAGGGTTGGATCCTAGCCTCACACCTTATATGTTGGCTTCCCATTTCGATGTTGTACCAGCACCAAGTGAAGGTTGGGATTTGAATCCTTTTGCAGCAGAAATTAAAGATGACTTTATTTATGCCCGGGGAACTGTTGATGACAAACATGGAGTTATGGTAAGTTTTTAGGAACTGGCTTTTAAACTTATGATGAAATAATCATTTTTATTAAATAAAACATTTTATATTTATTATAGTAACAATTCCTTATTCTCAGTAATGTATTTCTATAAGCATGAAAGAAACTTTTCAAATTAAGACAATATCTTTTCTTAGGTTACATGATAAAAGTAAATAGATTCTATTTTTTAACAAAATTCTTTATTCAGCTACCTAAGCAGTTCAGAAATATTATCAAAATTAAAACCTGGTGAATTTGCTATTAGCAGATTTTAGGGAATATAAATATTAAATTCACTACATCTACTGTGTTGACTGACCAGAATCTTTTCAATAAACAAAACAATTTTTTGGGAAAAACAAAAAAAAAATGGATATTTTATTTTACAGTCAAAACTGACTCAGAAATGTTTGATAAACTTTTATCAAAAATAATTTTGATTATCTTTTGGAGCTACTCTATTTGATTTTTTTCTTCTCACAACAGAATGTTGATTCCTCAGTTTGATGCTTCATTTCACTTTGGAATTTAGCAAGTCCTATATGAGATTTAGGGAATTATTTTTTAACTATTTTTATAATGTTTTAAACGTTAACTGAGTAATTATCAAAGTATATCTTTTAATAAATGTCAAATTTGAATAAGATAATTATATCTATTTATTTTGTCTATATTTCTAAGATGAGGTATTGTAATTATTTACACTATGTACATAGTTCAAACAGGTGTCCTCATCTTTGTTGTCATATTTTGTCCATTATATGTTTTAGCTTTCTTCAGGTGATTGAGATTTTGAACCGAACCTTTATTTTGTCTACTGAGGTAGATTGTTCTTGTTCCATGAGCCATGTCTCTTCCAGATGTCTCAGTATCAGGTAGCCAGGTATTAAACTCTCACCTCTTTGGGCATGTCAGGACACATGGTCCACTGGATAAAAGTGTTAGTAGAATCCAGTGACTTGACCATCAGAAGTGAACAAAAAACTTTGAGAGTTGAATTAAAGGGGGATAACTGACACTGAGATGTCTCTTCAAACATTTCTGGCAATTAAAGAATGGTGGTAATACACCCATTATTATTTGGAATATTGTAGCAAAAATGAAATCTTACAGTAGGAAAGGTGATAGGTGTAATTTATGTCTTGTAGAAAAATTAGTTATCTTAAACGCTTAAATAACCCTAACTTATTAAACAAGAAATAAATAGATGGTCATATGTAGACATAAAAATAAATATCTACTGAAATACATTGATCCGGATTAATTTTTACTGTTAATTATAAGTTTTCCCTTTTTTTTTCTTTTTTCTTCTGTTCACATATTTTATATCGAGTATATACAACTTAATAAAAAAAAATTATGGTTTCTAGGTCCGTTTATTTTTATCTCAAATTTTTTTACACAAATTGAAAAAATAACCAAGTAATCCCCCTTTATGTTTACTAGAAATAATGATCACAACTTTAAATAAAAGTTAATGTTTTTTAAATTTAAAAAAACTTATTTTATATAGTTTTAGGTCTGTCTATTTTAATATAACGTTTTTAATAAAAACTATTAATTCCTTTTATTTTAGATATAAAAGAAAAATATTAATCCCCGTTTTATATTAAATGCAATATATATATTTTGAATAAAAAGAACATAATCCCCCCATGTAATATGTTCCTTACCAGCATTGCGTTAACCAGATATATTTATTAAAATTTGAATTATCTAATGATCAGTGGATGACTAATTAGCTCTCTAGAGAGGAAAATTTTAAAAACAGTAACCACTTTGAGATTTACACATTACTCTCAATACATGAATTGAGTTCTTTCACCTGCTGGCATCTGTATTCACCATGTATACATAACATGCTAAAATTCACCCCTCTCTCAGCCTTGTGCTGATAGCTTATACCAAATTGGTCAAGTTTTGATCCTGGCTGGAACTGATAAGATGTGATACTGTGAAAAAGGCCTGTATATGGATGACTCTTGTATATGGATATATATATATATATATATATATATATATATATATATATATATAATGGTTTATTAAACATTATTTTTAATGGATACTTTTATTTGAGTAGATATTCTGTTTTTAATTAAACAGTGTATTTATGCATTTAAATCTTCTGGCCTTGGTATTTTTGAGGAATTTTGTTATGCTTTGTTATGAGAAATTTTGTTGTGTCATTTGGTAAGATTCGAACCTATGACCCCTAACAACATAGGGGAAGCCATCAATTGATTTGATGCATCTTTGACTACTTGACAACAAATGAGCCAAATGAAGCCAAACCAAGCCTTATATATACAATTTTCCGATTTCTCAAAAATACCAATCTCTGCTCTAAAGGTGTATCATAATGTAAACCATGTAAACAGACAAATGTTACAGAAAGCTCCAGAGATTAACAAAATGGAATTAACAACCAATATACTTAATTTATTTGTTTAAATTATTTTTATCCTGTCAAATGGCACACATTTTCCTAACAAAATTTTTCAAAAATATCAAGGCCGGTAGAGTTATATAAATATACTGTTTGATTAAAAACGGAATATCTACTCAAATACAAGTATTGATTAAAAGTAATGTTCAAACAAATAAATGAAATATGTTGGTTATTAATGCCATTTTATTAATCTTCAGAACTTTCCCTTATATCTATATCTATATAGATATATTAAAAACAGAAATAGTAGTTGTTCCTACAAGAGAATTTGGCATAGAAGAAAAAGTGCAAGAAGCTGTGAACATTTTGTTTATAGTATAGATTTATTGTTATTATTATTAGTATTACTTGCTTTTTGTATGATATTTTAAGTGTTCATAATAGTATTTGTGTCACTACACGTGTTTTGTAAAGTTGACTCTCTTCAGGTGAATAAACTTGTATCTTCACATATCAAGATCCGTTTGTTTTTCTGATGGCCAAGGTATCACATATAAATAGATAAGTTGAGTGGTTGGCAAGTCAGAGAGTTCATATGCTTGCATGAATGTTGGGATTTTTCACACTTGAATGTTAAGTTTCTCCCCTCACCTTTGTTGACTTTAAAAAATTTTTTCACTGACTTGCGAAATTTGATTTCATCTTTATACTTCAAAACTTTTTTCAGCAGTTTTGATTCAATTCTACTCTACGAGTCATCTAGTTCTTTTTGTTGTTTTTGGGAAACTATGAATTTAGTTTGTGTGTGTGTGTGTGTTTGTGTGTGTGTGTTTTTTTGTAATTGAATTTTGTGTGTCTATGTGTGTTTTAGGTTTTTCATGTTGTTTTGTTGAGGGAAGGCTTATATATTTTATAAATATTTCTTCCTGTATCATGAGTGTGTCATAATCTGCATTTTGGTAGATGGGCATTACTCTGAATTTAACTCCACTGCATTCATGTAAATGTTGGGAGACGTATAATTTCCTGTTATTGGCTAGTTTAATGTTACTTCTTTGCAGGGCTACTCTTTTATTCCTTGTGTCACCTCCATGTATATTTTTGTGCATTCATTGCATTTTAGAGTATAAATTATGTTTTTAGAGTTGCAGATTTGTTTGTGTTAGATGTATTTTTAAACTTGAAGTGTTTTCCTTCTATTATTATGATATGTTGCATACTCCACATCTTTTTTTGTTGCATTTTGTGACCCCCTGTATTGTGTGTTGCTTGAATTTTGATAAGGTTGGGATTTCTTTTAAATTTTTTTTTTTTTTAATAATTTCACCCCAAGCAAGGCGTTCCATTGCCACTATTGCGCATGGGGCTACATAGGGGAAGGTAAAGAGAAAGAGTAGTTAGATATAGGAAATGTCAAAAGGAGGCTGATGGATGGGTAAGGATACGGAGGCTGGGTAGATGGGAAGAGTGTTTGAAAGAATGAATGCAAGTTAGTGTGTTAGGAGGTGTCTATTGACCTAACATTTAAACTCCTGGAGATTGTAGCAATTGAGGAAGCAATCATGTGGAAGGGAATTCCACAGTCGGGAAGCGTGAGAAAGGAAACTGTTGGAGTAGAAATTGCAGTTGCATTTTATTGGTTTCACTGTAAAAGGGTGGGATCTAGTTGCTAATCTAGTATCTCGTGAAAATTCATACCTAGGCGGCACCAGTGATCTAAGTTCATCAGAGCAGAAGCTGTGAAAGTATTTATAGAAGAGACACAGGGAAGCCACGTTGTGCCGGTGAGAGAGGGCTGCAGGCAGTCTGCCAAGTTGGTATCAATCACATTACAGACTCTTCGTTGTACTTTGTTGAGAAGCCCGAAGAGAATAGCAGGGGCACCTGACCAGATATGGCAGCAGTATTCAATGCTCAGGTGGATGGTAGACTTATATATGTACAGGATAGATTCAGACGGAAAAACTTCTGGGCACTGCACAGAGAACCGACTTTCAGAGCCGCGGATTTAGCAATGGATTCGATATAGTCATTCCACTTGAGGTCCACTGAGAGTGTGAGAACAAGGAGGCGTAGTGTTTTACTCTCTGGGAGGCAAGCCTGGTCCATGCTAATGGGAGGTAGGTGAGATTGTCTATGATGGTTAATTGATATCAGCTTCATTTTAGAAGCATTAAAATTTACAAGCCATTTCTTACCCCAGTCCACTACGGATTGGAGGTCCTTTTCAAGCTCGGCTGCAAGGTTAGCTTTGTCGCCCACACCAGATTTTTGATCGAGGTGAGAGTAAACTGTGGTGTCATCGGCGTACATACCTACTTGGGATCTTATGGTATCAGGGACATCATTAATGTAGATCAGAAAGAGTGTAGGACCTAGGCCTTGAGAGACACCCGCGCTCGTATGGTAGTTCTGGGAGGCATGTCCGTTTAATACCACCTTCAGTGTGTGGTTAGAGAGGAAAGACTGGATTAGTTCAAACAAATGTCCAGTTATACCATAGCTCTGCACTTTGCATAGAAGGCCAGCATGCCAAACTCTGTTGAACACTTTAGAAATATCAAAGGCAACGGTTCGGGCTTCACCATTCTTGTCGAGTGCCTGGTATATATACTTGGTGATGGTTGTTAGCATATCAGCAGTAGACCTGGTGAAGCGGAAACCATACTGCTTGTCCGAGAGGAGCCTGTGTGCTGTGAGATGCTGAACCATTTTAGCGTTGATAATGGCTTCGAACACTTTGCCAAAGATTGGAAGAAGGCTGATAGGGCGGTAATTTGCAGGGTCCGAGGGTTCTCCAGTGTTTTTAAATATAGGAACTACAGAGGAAGATTTCCAACAGGCTGGAAAGCAGGAAGCAGATAGGCAGTAGTTGTAGAGCTTAGAAAGGACAGAGGAGAGTTCAGGGGCACATTTCTTTAAGACTATGATTGGGATTCCGTCCTCTCCGCTTGCTTTGTGAGGGTCAAGTTTTGAGATTATCTTGGCTTTTGCTTCTAATTATTTTAGTTGTCTTTAAGATTTCCTTTATTTTATCATTTTTGTTGAGTAATTCTATGTGTGTTTTGATCTTTTTAAATAATTCTGGGTTGCTTTTGTTGTGTGTGAAAACGTATACTAAAATATTTTCTTGTTTTTATTTTTATTTTTTGGATTCCAGAGAGATTCTGATGGTATTTCTTCTGCTAGTTGGAAACCCTTGTTTATTAGTGGAGTGGGGTATTGTTGTGTGTTTGTGGGTTTTTGATAAATGTC
The DNA here is from genome assembly GCA_037127315.1 of Ascarosepion bandense. NCBI lineage: Eukaryota > Metazoa > Mollusca > Cephalopoda > Sepiida > Sepiidae > Ascarosepion > Ascarosepion bandense. Next base: position 159,904 of record JBBBDQ010002409.1, read on the forward strand.
TGTGATGATGTAATTGTTTTTGTTTTTTATGAGTATGTCTAGGAATGGCAATTCATTATAGCTATATTCTAGTGTGAACTTAATTTTGGGATGCAAGATTTGTAGTAGATTGTGTAGTTTATTTATGTCTCTCCATGTTGATCCCAAAAGATAAAACAATCATCTAGATATCTCTTCCATGATTTAGTGAATTCCGTTTTTATGTCTTCCCCATATTTATGTCCTATTTGGTTGTATAGGTTTTCTTCTTGATATGCTAGTGTAAGTGTTGCATATGTTGATGCCATTTTTGTCCCATTGCAGTACCTGTTGTTTGAATATAATTTTGGTTTTTAAATTGGAATGAATTGTTGTCTAAAACTAGTTTTATACTTTGTATAATAAATTCTTTTGTGAAGCATGTGGGAAGTCTTTCTGGGTGTTTCTTAATCCAAAATGTAATGGCTTGTTTCCCCTAATTCATGGGGTATGTACAGGCAGTTCACATCAAATATTACTATGAGTATACTTGGGTCTACTTTTTGTGGTATGAAGTTTAGGAAATGTATGCTGTCTCTGATGTAGTTTTTTATTTTTGTGGTATATGGTTGTAATATTTTGTCTATTAAATTGCTCAGTCTGCTTGTTGGGCAGGCTGGTCCTGATACAGACCTGATAGGTCTGAATTTAAGATCACTTTGGTTTGGGAAATGAATTTATTCCAGTTTTTGTTCCTGAATAGCTGCTTTAATTGTAAATGATTTGTGTATCTTTGGGAGTTTGTAAAACACTTCTGGTTTTTGAAACAGTCTGTAAGAAAATCTTTTTTTTTTTTTTTTTTTTGCTAGTGTTTTACTGTATGTAAGGCAAATTTTTTTTTATTTTTGATGTGATGGTTGATTAATTTGTAGCTGTTTTCATCTCCTAGCACATCTTCAATATTTGTTTTGTAGTAAGTTTTATCCATAATGACTACAGCACTGCCTTTGTTTGCTTCCATTATTATTATTATTATGTCATTGTTCCCACGGATGATTTCTAATGCTAGTTTTTGCTTGAGTTTGAGATTGTTATGGAGGTTGTGATTATTTTGAAAGTCTGTGTCCCAGAGTTTTTCAAAGAATATGTTCATTTCATTTGAATTGTTCTTATTTGGGCAGTAATTAGATTTGTTTTTTACTATTGAGCTATCATTAGTATTGTTGTTGTTGTGTAATGTTTCTATAAGTCTAAATTTCCATTCCAATTCTCTAAGGTCTTTTTTTAGGTTTGTAATATTACTTTTTGGGGTGGAACAGAATTTTAGACCTAACTTCAGAAGGTTTATTTCCTCTTCTTTTAAAGGATATGAGAAAAGATTAATAATGGGTTTTGTATTTATATATCTCCACATGTAACTGTATAATATTTAAATTTTTAATTCTGTTATAAAAAATGCAGTAACATAACTTTATAAGATTTAATTCTCATGAGCATCTTCTTCTATGTGCCCTGTCCCTTCAGGACGTAGGCGATCCTTCTCCTGTTACACCATGCAATCCTCATTCCGTCATCCACCTGATTAGGTCCTTCAAATATGTTATCTGTTGCTTTCCCCTGTTTCTTTTTCTCTCTATCTGGCCTGTTAGTATGTTCTCCAAGCCCTCCGTCCTCATTCCGTGTCCCAGGAACTTCAGCTGTCTCTTCCTGATGCTCAGTATTAATTTCCTTTTTGTTTCCATCATTTCCTAGACCTCATCATTGTTCACATGCTCGATCCATGATATTCGCAGCATCCTTCTACAGAACCACATTTCATTTGCTTCAAGTTTTTCCTTCATCTTTGATGGTATTGTCCAGCATTCACTGCCATATTGAAGGACAGACAGCACATAGCAATCCAGTACTCTCTTCCTATTTTCTAGTGAAATTGTCCTGTTTCTTAATACTCTACTCAACTTCTGGAATGCTTCGTTCGCCATGCCAAGTCACCTTCGGATCTCTGTGTCGCATTTTCCATCTTCTGTTATAACACTTCACAGGTATTTAAATTTTTATACCTGCTTGTTTCTGGTATCCTCAACCTGTATTTGGCATTTTGGGCTGAGCTTTTTACTGATGACCATGCATTCAATTTTCATGCAGTTTATTTCTAGTCCTTTCTTGTTACTTTCTTCTGCCACCTTCTGTAAGAGGTCTTGTAGTTTCCTTTCTGTGTCTGCTATCAGCACTGTATCATCTGCGTACCTTAGGTTGTTTAAATTGTGGCCGATTACAAATTCAGGCATAACTTCTAGGGTCCTCAAAATATTCTCGCTGTACAAGTTGAACAGATCCGGTGAAAAGACTCATCCTTGTCTTATGCCCCTTTCTATTTTTGTATATCTACTCAATTCATTACCTGTCCGTATCCAAGCGGTTTGCTGCCAGTAAAGATTCTTTATTACTCTTAAGTCTTTCCCAAATATGTCCAGGCTGCCGAGCATCTCCATCAGTTCTTTGTGGTGTATTTTGTCAAACGCCTTTGCATAATCAATAAAGCACAGGTATAAGTCCTTCTTCATTTGTATTGCCCTTTCAGAGAGCATCCTAATCATAAATATGGCATTCCTTGTTCTCGTGTCTTTAATGAAACCACACTGTTCTTGTCCTATCTCTGGTCTGATTCTGATTCTTGCTCTATTCATCAGGATTCGGACGATCAGTTTTGTTATATGGTTCATTAAATTGATGTTTCTGTGGAGTTCGCACTTGTTTGCTCCTGGCTTCTTAGGTAGTGCTATGAAGATAGACTTGCTGAAATCATCTGGTATAACCCCACTATTATAAATTTCATTTATTATTTCTGTAATTTTTTACTATACCAAATTCTTCCAGGGCTATCAGCAGCTCTGTGACTATACCATCTGGTCCCGCTGCTTTGTTTCTATTCAGTTTGGCTACTGCAGATTTCACTTCAGACATTAATATTTCCGGTCCGTCCTCATCTTTGCGTATTATTGGTTGCTCTCTCTTGTCGTGGAAAAGATCTTTTATATATTCTTCCCATCATTGGAGTATTTCCTCTTTCTCCAAAATTATTGTTCCATCTTTAGGTTTTAGACATCCTGTTGAAGAGCAGGTTTTTTTGTGCTGTCAGTTCTTTTATTTCCTTATGCATGTCTGCTTTATTATTCCTGCTCAATCTCTCTACTTCTGCACATTTGTCATTGAGCCATTTCTCTTTAGCCTGTCTACATTTTCTTCTTATTTCCTTATGTAGTTCCCTGTACTCGATATAATTTTCTGCCTCCTTTGCATCATGTCCAGAATCTCTTCCGTCATCCACTCGTTTTTCTTTCTGTGCCTATTTTCCTTTGGGGCAATGCTGTTTGCTGATGTCAGTATTGCTTTCTTTAGCAAGTCCCATTTTGAGTGTCCTTTCCTAGTTTGTTCTTTGTATTTGGTTTTCATGCTGTTATTGTATTCTTTTTGTAGTTTGAGGTCATTCATGAGTGCGTTATATATCAGTTTTGGTGCTGCGTTAGGCTTCTTCAATCTTTGGAGTTTCACTTTTAATTTGCAGATTCATCACCTGAATAGGCTTTGCTTTGAACCACTGTATTTCTGAATCTGCTGTTAATGGTTATGTAGTCTATCTGGATTTTTGTGTCACCTCTTAGGCTTCTCCATGTCCATAGATGTCGTGGGTGTTCTTGAAACCAGGTGTTAGTTATTTCCTGGTCATTTGCTATGCACCATTACACCCATTTTTCTCCTCGTTCGTTGCGGATTCCTAAACCAAAGTTTCCAGTTGTCATACCTTCCCTCTCCTTTCCTACTTTAGCATTCAAATCTCCCATGATGATCCTGATTTCTTGGCTTTTACATTGAGCCTTGGCCTTCTCTAGAATGGAGTAAAAAGTTTCTATTTCTTCCTCGGTGCTTTGTGTTGTTGGTGCATATATGACTACATTTGCTATGTTGAACGGTCTCCCTTTCAGTTTGACCAGGAGAACTCTTTTGGAGAACTGGCAGTATCCCAAAACACATTTCTTCATTTCTTTTTCCAGTATTAAGCCAACTTCTTTTTCATTATTTTTGCCTCCGGCGTATATTATCCTATGGTTGTCGCTGTTGAAGTCGCTATTATTTGGCCATCTGAATATTAATTTTTAGTCTGTTCATTTTTTGCTTGACATTCTCTAGTTGTCTGCAGCTTTTTAACGTCCTGACATTCCATGTCCCTAAGGTAATCCTTTCTTTGTTGCGCACAGTCGCAGGGTAACGGTCCAGAGACACCTGTTACTCATGTCGTTCCTTCCTGGGCGAGGAACATATTTTGGGAAAAACTGTCCCCTTTATGCCATTGTTGCTAACAGTTGCCCATGTCGGTTCTTACCGGGTGAGGGATTGCTCTCTTTGGGAGCAACCCCCTTCACGCTATTAGGTTTAATATGTATTCGTTGTACAGCCATGATTTTACACAGGATAGAAACATGGAGTGGTATCCTGTTGCCTTCTCCATGGTGGTTTATTGAGACACCACCTCTAGTTAGCTGACCGTTGACTCATTAAGAGTTCCTCTGCCCTTTGTAGGTTTTTTTATTCTTTATCCTACCAGGTTGCTAACATCCCGTTTATAAAAAAAAAAAAAAAATCAGGGGTGGAAGAAAGAACAAATATTAAAATATTAAGTATATACTTAGTGTAAGTTCAAAGAAGTAGTCCTGTAAAAAATAAAAAAAACGTCAATTCCCCTAGTTAGGAGTAACTAGCAAAAGAGAAAGCATTTCACATGCAGTAAACAGAAGCTATTTTTTTTGAAATTTCATCCTTCCTCAAAGAGGACTTCTGTTTTTATTTGGATATTTCCAGCAATGCATATTCTTTTTGCGATACCATGTAGTCTAAGGAGGGGTGGGGGAGGAACACACAGACGAATTATAATGCTATTCAATATCTTACAACACAAAAATCATTTTTAAATTAAACATTTAAATTAAACATTAATATATTTATAAACTCAATATAACAAAAAAAGAAAAAATTAAATTATTCTGAAAAAAAATAATATTGAAAACAAAGCATTAAAAACAGTGAAACGAAGCATGAGCATCAAGTAAACTTAAATTAAAATCTATTAAACCGTCAGTTTGAAATATGCACATGATGATTGCATAACGCATGAAACTCGTTATGAAAGTCATGCCATATAGGATTATATGTATATTTATTAATATATATATATATAATACAGCTCTGTTCATATATTGAGCACTGTTTTATTAAGACCTGAAAAATAATACTATACATATGTACACCCTCCTCATATGTATATTTATTAATTTACATCACTATATATATATATATGTATGTATGTATGTATGTATAATAGTACACAGTACTGGTGGTAATAAAACCGTTTTTCATGAAAATAACGGAGATAAAATTTATATTAATAATAAATACAGTGTAACCCTGATATAAGAGAGTAGTCAGGACCGGTATAAACATTATCTTATATCCGAACTTCTCTTATATCCGGGTTTGGTCTATTTTATATACATTACCACAAGCTCTAATTTGGGACCAGAAAAATATCTCTTATATCCGGGTTATACATTTGTTTTTCACCATTTGGTAAAAGTTTGAGTTTCATGTACATGGTAATCATTTGGTAAAACTTGAAAATTGACAGTTTTAAAATTTTAATATTGTGGTAATAAAAAAAACATATCCCATGTCCCCTCTTATTTGTATCTATCCATTGCAATAAATTTAATTTTTTTCAGTGCTAAAGCTGAATAAATCTACTAAAGCTTCCACTTGGTGTGGTTACTATATTACAAATATTAATATTTATAACCTATTTTTAAGATAGTGGAGCAGTTCATTTACTTATAGAAAAATATATATAGTCTTATATGCACTCAATTACAAACAGAATTTTTTATCTAATGTTGGTTCAGTGGAAAAACATGTCAAAATAAGTTTTCTAAATTGTGTGTGTGTGTGTGTGTTTCCTTCCTTAACACTCTATTTGTCTTCCATACTTTCTGCACATAAAAAATTACTGAAATATCATTTTATATATTTGGTATTTAACTTTTTTGTGTGCAGACATTATGGAAGAGAAAAGGAGTGCCAAGAAAGGGAAACCTTTCAAGAATACACATTCAGAATAACATATTTGGCATTACTTCTCATAACAAGCCATCCTAAAAAAGGTTATTCCATTGAACTCTGATTTTTATGTCTTCCCTTGTTGTTTAATGCATTATGAATTTAATTTTATGATTTTTATATTAGAATTCATAGGTTATTTATAATTAACATTATGACACAATCTTCCTGATTGCAAAAAAATTATTGAATATTTAAGTTCTTATTTATTTACTGTTAATAATGATAGAAATCAGATGTGTAACTATGTGGTACCTTGTTATGAAGTAATAGTTAGCTAGCTGATCTTAAAGATCATAACTACTGAGTAATGGGTTTGACTCTCACTGAGTGCCTCATACTTGTTGCTTTGTGCCAAAACTAAACTATGCTTAAGAAATAATTATTTTATATCAATTTGCAATATGAGACATTATAGAAAGTATCTTACACATTTGTAAATGTAAAAAATACAACTGTTGGAATGAGTGATCATAATCTATTTTAGCTAATTTTGTCATTTAGTACATCAAGCCACAAAAAAGGTTTTAAATTTATTTTGATGATTCCATAACATCTGGCCATTTTTGGATAAAATACAAAGCTTCATTAAACATTTTTTTAATGATGTGACACTGGGGATCACTGGAGATTGATCAAACTAAAAAGAAAGAAAAAGTAGAAAGAAAGATGAAGAAACTGGATGATAATTGTTGAGATTCACAGGAAGATGAATTGAAAAGCTGAGAAGAAAATTAAAAACAAAATGAATTGAAAAAAATCATGTTTTAAAATAATTCCAAGGAGAATTGAACCCAGAGTTAACTAGATGGAATTCAAAGACTGAGCAAAAACAAAGACTATTCATCTTCCCCCACTTTTCACTGTTAAGAAAGACCATTAAACATATCTTTGAAAATGCCAAATAGAAGAAGACATGTTGTCAGTAAAGAAAATTTGAAATAATAATTATGATTTCTTTGAAAAAAAAGAGCCAGGAAAAGAAATTAATGTTTTGAATCGGTCGCCTAGAAGTGAAGTACTCCCTACGGAGATAAAAGCCAGTCTGATGCATTTGTTCTTTATAATCTCTGTGACATTCACACACAGAAAAAAATTTATGTCCAAACACTAATTCAGATTCCTTTGGATACAAGTGATAAGGAAAATTTAATTGCTATTTTGAAGTGACAATCTACAAAAAAGGCTGTATGGTCTGTTGATCATGAAAAATATGCATAGACAGAGAAAAAGATAAACTTTTGTTTTTAACAAAATAATTTTCTTTCCATTTCTTTTCCAGATTTTGAATGGTCTGGTTGATGAAGAAATCAGTATGGGTCAAGCTATTAAAAAACGACTGACTGAAAATCCTTTTTCACTATGCTATTTTGGAATTTGGATTTGTCATAGGGAGAGTGTTGAGGTTAGCTGCTGAGAAAGTGGGAGATGGAAAAGAGAGATTAGCATCATCTATGTGGAGCAGTACTATGAGATGAGATGTGAAGGGAGTTGGAGTAAAAAGAGCAGCTTGATTCCTCTTGCCACTATCAAAAGGGGGCTGGATAACCCCAAATTTGAAAAACCACTTGAGTAAAGATATTTTCAGAATATGGAACTTTAGGAAGGGGTTGATGCTAAGAGTAGAATACAATCAAACTCCAACCCTAGTTAACCATCACCTGGGCACAGGACTCCACATAAAATGGAGAATTTGGGACTGCATAGAGCAGAAGATTGATTGAGTAGATCGGGAGAAGACAAGCCAGAGAAATCTTCTGATCAATACCTTGTGCCAGCCTTGAAGACCAGAACTTAGTAAATCAGATCAGCAGATTGAAGCAAAAGTCGGGAGAGATGAAACCAGAAAGGCTATAGGAAAAAGAGACCTTCTGGTTAAGACCTTGTGCCAGCCCTGAGACCAGAACTTAAAAATTTAAATTACTGCTAACACAAGCTGCAGACTGCCAGTGTCAGTTGATTTTAAGTGGGAAGCGTTAAAAACTGCTGTATACAACAAGTCATATATAAACAAAAGTGTTGTTACATTTTTAACCCAAGTTAATTCTTTATTCCAAAGGATTCTTTTTCTTTTCTTTTTTTTTTTTTTTTGTAACTTTCAGCTGTTGGATCAGTCTTCACTTAAAGTTAACTTCATCAGCAATCTTCTTAACCTTTGAGAAAAAAAAACAAAGTGCCAGAAGTGTGAACGGTTGTGAACAGACAAATGCTAGCTAAGTCTAGTTGAATCATGCCACCAACATGATACCAGTGGCAAAATAAGCAACACATTAATGAATGAGGAGTCAGCTAGATAGTAACCATCATGGTCTGAAGAAAATTGAAAATCAATATGGGTCATAGGCTTACATTATTGATTACTGTTCACTAGCACCAACTTATGAGGTTATAATGATAAATAATTTTCAATCATTTCATTACTTTTCTAAGCACAAAGATTATTTTCAGTAAATCCAATATATTATCTATTTTACTACATTAAGCAAATTAAAATATTTCTTTTTGTGATAACTATAAATTGAATGCTTATCATTTTATTTGTTGCTATGTCTATGGAATCTCATGCTCACTATAAATTATATTTTTTCTAATTTAACATGATTTTGTTATTTTTATTTTGTAAAAAAATAATAGTTTATCTATTGTAAATTTTTATTTCAGGGTATTCTCGAAGCATTAGAACATGCACTAAAAACTGGCTTCAAGCCTCAAAGAACCTTTTACCTGGCATTTGGACATGATGAAGAAGTAAGATAAGTATTTGCTTACTAAAATAAATTTACTAGAAGTAAAAAAACAATCTTTTAAATGAAGAAGCAAAATAATGAAAAAACATATATCTGATTTATTGTATGTATGTCCAGTATTTTTGTTGTGGAATTTTTTCTTTCCTTTCTTTTTTTTTTTTTTTTTTTTTTTTTTTGCATAGGATTCATATTTCAAGTATACATTATCTCAAATTATAGCAATGCATTGTGGTATAATAACAATGAACTGAATATTTTAAGATTATTTGACATAAGATAATTGGCTGATGAGAACATTGGAAGTTTTTCTAGAATATTTTGCTTCATGCTATTGATCTAATTTTTAAAATGATGCAGTTATGTCAGTAATCTCTGCATAAAATCTGATATCATTTATAGGTTAAAAAGAATCTGATATCAATATGGGTTTCTACTTCTAACTCATTAATGCCCACCATCTCAAAAATGGGACAGTAGGCATTAATAGCTTAAAATTATGAAAACAAGAAATCCTTTCCCTCATTTATATTATTTTCATTGCAGAATAAAACTAATATGAAAATGTTATTGATAAAAATTAAATAATTTGGTAAGAATTTGAAATTTATTTGGGTTCTCTTGATTTTGTTTGTTTTCTCAAATAAAACAACTAATGTGTTAATGTGTTTTTATTTTATAATTTTTGTTGATATTATCACAAAAAATTTTTTAAAAAGAATTTTTCCCCAAAAGCACAAGAAACCTCAGTATTACAATTATTGTATTTGAATTAATAAAAATGTTGAATTTAAAATATTTTTTTACATTTTGACTTATACATCCTTTTTAATCTGACTCATAATTTTATATCAATTTTCAGTAGAAAAATGAAAAGTTTTTGATTTAAAGTGTTTAAATAATTTCCTACTCTTAAAGTTAAGAAATCTATACACTACCAAATAGACTGATATTCTGTTTATTGTTCAGCTTTTATATTTTTTATTTTACAATATCATACTCTTTCATTTTTTTAAATGGTCTGAAATTTTTCCAGAAGTCTTCAAAATTAGTGCTGCTTATTAATAGACTTCAACTATATTATGCAATAGTAAACTGAGCCACCTAGCTAAAAAATTTATTTGCTTAATTTTTATTTGAAATATTTGGCAATGTACTTTTAGAGTATATCTGTGGTCATTCATGACTGTAATAAAAGTTGTTGTATTCACATAAACCCAATACAAAGAAAGATACACACCTGAATGTATCATGATACTAAAAATGATGTATGCAAATTTATGAGCTGCTAGAGAAATCCTAGAATTAACTGTTTTATTGATGGGAGAAAAACTAAAATTGTACAAAATAAATTTATTTATATATTTAAGCACATTAATGATAATCTATTTATTATGGCTCCTATTAGCACAAGCTATAAACCTAACTCAACATGGGATTGAATAATGTAACTTAACTGTTGACAGTAAGGATGAATTTTTTTTTTTTTAATCATATCACCCTGAGCAAGGCGGTAATGCCACTGATGTTCAGGGGGCTACATAAGATTGAAGAAATAGGAAAAGAGAAAACCGGAAACCGCATCCTGAACAGGAAACAAGGGATGAGCCTCTTCACCTGTTTAATAGACGTGGGTGGAGTGTGAACCAGGCGATAGTTTAGTCTATCTATTCCAATTGAAAAAAAAAGAGTGAGAAGATTGGAAAAGTGAAAACCGGAAACCGCATCCTAAACAGGAAACAAGGGATCTTGAAAGTTCTTTAGTTTTCTGTTATAGACTCAAATATTAAAATCGCTCTGCACAGACTCAATTATATTGAGAAAAGTAAAATCAAGAGTACCGAAAAATATGGAATTTTTACCAAATTCTTTAATTTTTATCCATGACATTTTCACATTAGTTTGTGTTGTGTTGAAAATAATATTATGAGGGAAAGGTCTTTTTTGTTCCCATAATTTCAAGCTATTAATGCCCACTGTCTCATTTTTGAGATAGTGGGCATTAATGAGTTATAAGCAGAAACCTATAATTGGCACCAGATATTTTAACTTATAAATAATGCAATAAATAGATAAGATCAGGGCTTTGGGCAATAAAAAACGTCTTTGTTACATGCAATGCATAGCAAAGTGGTCCATCGTTTTGGATTTGCTACATTTGGTAATTGGTGGTACTTTAGCAAAGTAATATATTTTCCCTATTCAGTGTTCCATCGATTTTTATCAATTTTCTCTTGCATTAGAATTCAATTCTATTTGGCTTTTGTCAATATTTATCAGTTTTTCTCATTTTTCATTATCCCACAGCAAAAGTTTTTCTGTCCAGTGATTTTGTCTTATTCAATGTTTTTTGGTTAATAATGACTTTATTTTTTGCAATACATTCATTTAGATTACTTTTACATAGCTCTGTATAAATGAGCACTTCATTAGTAATGCTGATTTCATCCATTACTTGATAAGCTGTTAATTTTGGGTTAGATACTGATAATCTCACTAACTTTCTTTGATATTGTTTTATCTCATTTCTGAAGTCTGCCACCAATCTTTTCCAAATTCAAAACACTCCTAAAATCAACATCAAAATGCTTCCAAAATCAATTTGGGTGACTTGGACAGCATGCTTTTACTTTCCATATCCCTTAGCAATTTCATCTTGACTCATTGTTTAATAATTTTCATATTATCCAATCTTCAGTCAGTTTATCCATAACTGGAGGAAAGAGATGGATTAATACCTTTTCCAAAGGTATTTGCATGTAAGTGAATGCAAGGAATTCAACTGGAATTTGAACTTGGTTCCCCAATTTTTTGTTCTGAGCCAATATCCACTGCACCACAACACACATCCATCTCCAATCTTACTCTTCCCATTTGTAGGAAACTTAAATAAACTGCGTTAAAAAGACGAGTTGTCTTTAATTATTTAACATAAAATTTGCATGTTCATCTTAATCTGAGGTGATGTTCATCTTGATAGCTGTCAGGTGGCTCATAACGTTTACATACCTTATTATCCTGATGTATTCAGGTTTGTATCTCAACTTGTACTGTGTTCACATGAGCATAACTTGAATTGCAGCTCTGAATGGCCACAGATACTTCTTCTGAAAGTATATTGAGTATTTAAAACTTCTTTGTAAAAAATTAAGCAAATGAACTTTTTACCTAAGTGGCTCATTTCTTTTGTTTGTTACTGTATATCTTAATATTTTGTTTTCTTTTTTAATGATATTCATAATCTTCCAAAATTTACTTTACAAGCAGCTTACATATAACTTGTATCTTTTAAAAATGGTACAAAAACATAATTCAGAAAGTACACAGTATTTAAAATTGGTTATATTTGCTAATATTATTTGAACACTATAAACAAGTGTTAAGTTTCACTTTATTGTAGTGTGAATTTTTCTTCTATGATCAACTCAAGTAATTTGTAAAAAGATGAATGGTCATATTGATAATTGAATATAAACCTCTGATCAAAGAATCAAGTTGTTATCAAAAAAGTGATACAATGACGAAATTAATTTAAAAAACTGTAAACCTTGATTCATGTATCAGGGAAAATAGCAACTGAAAGTTTTGAGAAATAGATTGATATATAAAATTTAGAGGAAGCTAATTTTAATGGTTAGATTAAATAAGTCAGTATGTATTTTAAAGTGTGCCATGAATTACTGAAGATGTTTTTAATTAATACTAAACTCTAATAAAAGCAATATATAGTTATGTAGCTAGTTCCTAGAAAATTGTTAGTCTTAACTGCTGGTGAGAGATTTTTAAAATAGTATTTATCTAAAAAAAAAAATGATTGGAAATTCAACAGATCTATTTCATGTTTTTTAAAATATTTGCTAAAAAATTCCTGTCTTGCAACTGAATTTTTATCTCTATCCCATGATAGCTATTATATTTGCATATTTCTCTTTTGATAACTAGCAACATTTATTAAAGGTTATAGGTATGTCATAACAGCAACTTTGTGTTTAATAGACATTTTAGAAAATAACAAATTGTCTTAAAGTGAACTTTAGTGAAGGTAAGCAAAATTGTAATTTTCAGAATTATATCTACTTTGTATATATTTTAGCAAACAATTTCAAACAAGGATAGAAACTTGAGAACACTTAAACCAAAACTCAAAATGACAGATGATACTTGAAATGCTGTGTTACAATATTTTTTACAATATTCTAAAAATGCCAATTTGGTGTATGACACCATATCTACTATACCAAGACATTTTTTAAATATTATATAAAAATGCTTTCATGTAAATTGACCAAATAATGATGCCCACAATAAAATCTGCTATTAGTGATTTATAAAAAGTCTAGCATTAATAATGGTAATAAAAATCCAGTATTAATTATAGCTTCCTACCTATTAGGTTGTCACACATGAAATGACATGCTTAAATAACTAATTTATTTAATTGCAATAGGCACCATGTTGATCTCCAACATACCTCTAAATTCTTCATCCCATCTTGAAAACAATTTTTATCTTTTGATATGATAAACAGTTCAAATGCTTCAATTACTTCTTCATAATTGGAGAATGTTTTATTGCATATGAAAAGTTCGAAATGCTTAAATAAATAATAATTAGTAGGAGAAATATCAGGTGAATGTATAGGATGAGACAATTTTTCATAATTCAGGCTATACAGCTTTTGGACAGTTGACTGAGATGTGTGCGGCCATACATTGTTGCACAGCAAAATTGGATCATTGATATTCACAAGTCTAGGATGTTTCTTTTTCTATTTTTTATGCTTACACTCAATTTCTCCTCAATACATTGTTGCTGTTATTGTTTTCCCTTGAGGCAAGAATAAATAATGAATAACTCTTTTGAAAGATCACCATGCAGAAACCATTAACTTTTTAAGGTGCAGTGGAGGATTTAGGTATTGTTTTGGCGATTCATTTGCATCCAACCACTGGTTTGCTCTCTTACTATTGTCAAAGAGTATCCATTTCTCATCATATGTAATGATTTGATGCAAAAATGGTTCTTTTTTCCAGTTTGTATTCATACAGTAAGATTACTTGACATTGTTTCATAGTAATCAATCATTTTTATTGGGTTTATGAGTAACAATATATTAAAGGAAAGTTATATAGAAAGAAAGAAGTCAGAAATTTACTAAGGAATTTACTTTGTCAGACAACTGGATCAACAACCAAACAAAAAATGCATCATTTCATGTGACAACCTAATATAAACCGTTAATTTAATGAGTTAAATTATTTAAATGTTTAAAAAAAAACTTAATAAACTTTCATTTTCATTGAGTTTTTCTCTGAATCTATTTTTAAACTCTTTCAACATAAATATATTTTTAAACAGTTGAATTCAGTATTTGTCTATATTTCTGAGATAAGGTAGTATTTTCAGATTATTGTCCTCATCTTAGTTGCCATTTGTACGGCATTTTGGCTATTGTACACTTTGACCTTCTTTTGGTGCTAGGAATTTCGAACCAAACCCTTTATTATGATCACTGGGGTATATCATTCTCATTCCTAGTGCAAAGTCTCTTTTGGTAGTCATGAATTATCTCCCTTTAACCAGCTTTCTGTTACTTGTTCACCACTGCTGTAGTGTAGCCTGCTGTTGAACTCACAACTTGGGTTAAGTTAACTAACCAACATTTATATCCACTGGACCATATGTCCTTAAGGACAACAACAACTGAATTTCTGGGACTTATAAACCATTTTTTACCATAGGTCATATTGCAATTTTTTGATGTTAATGGTTTTCTCTAGTATTTTTTTGATGTTAATGGTTTTCGCTAGTATTTTTTACCAGAGTTCATATTGCAATTTTTTGATGATAATGGTTTTCTCTAGTACTTTTTACCAGAGCACATATTGCAATTTTTGACTCTAATGATTTTCTCTGACACTCCGTATTACTGGTTCCCACATTGTATTCATCTCTATGCTTGGTTGGCTTGGGAGACTTTTGTAGCCTAGTATATGTGCTGATTCCTTAAGTTTAGATAGTTTCCATTGGTGTTCTCTAGCTATTATTTCAACTTCATCTCATAGGGGGTGGTGATCCCCTTTCTCTTTCCATATCTGATCAGCTATGCCTGATTTTTCTTTATCTCCCCTTGGTCTTGCAATGTTCTTGTAGCCTTATCTTAAGTGGGTGGCCTGTTTCTCCTTTATATTTCTTTTTACAGCTATATGGAATGGCATACACACAGTCCTTAGTCATGTCCTCCTCTGTTAAGAGTCTTACTTGGGAGAGGTACTTGCAAAGTGTAGAACCACTTCTGAAAATCGTCCTGGTGTTATATGGGCCACAGATCCTTTGTATTTTTTTTTTCTGATAACTCCTTCGCATAGAGTAGACAGACTGAGGCTGTTTTCTGAGAGTTGCTGTCCTCATGCACCTTCCCTTCCATGTTCATTGGAGTTACTTTGTGACATTGTAGGGTACTGTTTATATTGACCATTTCCTGTTCATATGCTTCTGACTTATGAAAGTTTCAGTTCCCTCACCAACGCCAAAATAACCATATGTTCGCAGTAGTGGTATTGTTCAAAATGAATACACATCACAGGGTCAAGCCATCAATAAGAAATACTACCTAGAGATTATATGCTGCCTTCATAACGCTTCAAGAGTCAAAAGATGTTAAACATGTGGGTGGCATAGAGTTGGCAATTTTACCAACACAATGTGTCCACTCATTTCTTCTATATAATCCAAGTTTTCCTGATCAAAGAACAGCACACCACTTATTTGATATGTTTCCTATTCTCCTAATTTGATACTGTGATTCCTGGCTCTTCCCCAATCTGAAAACCACACTAAAAAAGAATTGATTTGAGTTACAAGAAGAAGTTAAGAAGAAGAAAAGCAATGAAAGAGCTCTATTGTATTCCAGGAAGGTGTTCTAGAGATGTTACCAGCAGTTATGGAACCACTGGGAAAAGTGTATGGAGTATTTTGAAGGTAATTAAGTAAAATTTGTGAAATGTGCAAAATTGATATTTTATTTTTTTATATACCTTCTGAACACACCTCATATATGCAACAGCTACTATGGGACAGAGATAGTAACTCTATTCAACAGATGTCATTTACTATGTATTTCATTGCAAAAGCATCTAGAAAGAGTTATGAAAAATGATCTTATTCTTGTAATTTTTATTTCCAGATACATATATTCAAAAATTTATCAAATACATTTGCTGAAATGCTTTTATCAGCTTATGCTTATTTTACGTTGGGAAAGAAATTTCAGTCAGTGAACATTACTTAATTTCTAAATGAGTTTACTTTTTGTTCTTTCTTTCAGAGTATATAATTATTTTTTAAGATATTCTATTACAGCTTATTTACATTACATTTTAGTATTCTTTTCTTTCTTCAATCCATTTATATAATTGTATTTACATTTCCTATAATAATAAATAATAATGCACAATGCCAGAATCACAAAAATATTAATGTATATTTTTCTTTTTAGGTTAGAGGGTTAGATGGTGCTTATGCTATTGGTCAACTTTTGAAATCTCGTCAAGTAAAGCTTGAATATCTCCTTGATGAAGGCCTTATGGTCACTGATGGTTTAGTGAAAGGAACTGATAAGCCAGTTGCAATGTGAGATAATATTTATTACTTACGATTGTCTTTTAATGCACAATAAAATGTTTAGGGTCAAGGAACCTTTAAATTATAGTCACTGACATTAGTAACCAATTTTAAATGCTGCTAAAGGTAGTAAAAAAATAAAATTTGAAGCTACCTTTGTAAAAAAATTAATTAATTAAAAATCTTTACTTTATAACTGATGTATTTTCATTCTATGTCATTTACTTATATTTTTAACATTTCGGACATTTGAGGTAATTACATTAGTATGAAAATATTGTGTCTGTTCCTCACAAATTTCTTTGTTTTACGAATAAAGGAATTGTCTGTATATTTTCATAATTTATTTGATTATCTTTGATGTTTTCCTTTACTTTTATTATAATGTTGAGTGATGAGAATTTGTATTGATTTTATAAAAAAATTGTTATTTGATGATTACCTCTGTCTAACAAACTGAAATTTGTTTATAGATTTTACTCTGGGCTTATGCTACAGACTGTTTGAAAGAGTGTCACTAAGTTTATATTCCTTCAATAATGTTATATAAGCTTTTTTTTTACATAAAGTTCAACATAGAAATATAAATAGAACCATGTTTAATTTCATGAAAGAGATTTACAGTTTGACATGGTTGCAACACAAGAAAATATTTTATCTTTAAAATTGTTCTTTTTTTCTTTTTCTAAGCAATTTTATATGTTCAGGAAATGTTAGAATATTGACACTTTTGCTTTCAAGAATGAGTGCACAATGAATATTTGGCATTTAAAAACCTTTCAACATAAACATTCATGGATTTTTGTCTTTGGCCTGAGAAATATTGTTAGTTCACACAATTTTAACAATATAATTTTATTATACGCTTTGCTGTTTGAACCAGTATCCTTATCACAATATTTAAGCCATTGTACATTTTGAAATTCTTTAGGTATCTTTGTTTGTATTTGGTAACCTTATTGAAATTTCAAATTGAACTCTTTATCCATTAATGGCAGTAGATTGTTTTCATTTTGCATTCCATGATTAGCAATTATTTCATATTGGTTAAAAGTTAAAACTCACCAGTCATATTCACCTATGTGTTGCTTGTCCTTTTCTTTTGCTTAACCAGAGTATATGGCTTTTTAGCACTACCAGAGCCTTGGATTGAAGTCAAGAATAATCAAAACTTTAATCCACAAGCTAATAGTTTAGTTTTAGAGTTTAAACCTTATGTCTGTACTTGAATGATTGAAGTGAATGAGTGTCCAGACTCTTCTTTCTTAATGAGAGGCTCTCACATGGTATGCTAGATCAATTGAGAAGGTTGTCAAGAACTATTTGTGTTCTGTCACATGCAATTTGGCAAGGAATACAAAGGAGAGTTTAGCAACCCTACTAAAAGAGTAGAGGAACACTGAAAATTTGTAGTTCAGAGTGTGACATTGAGGTCAGGTATGTCTGATCATACATGGAGGAAAATGTAAAATGAAGCAAAGATAATAGACAGAGAACAACACTAGAAGATAAGACAAATAGAAGATTCATCACACATGCTAGGCACTGACTACTTCCTCAGTCAACCTAGTATAGAGACAAATACCATCTGGGGAAAAAAAACACTTATCGGGACCTCGGTGATGTTTATCAGTTTGGCCAAACACAATCAAAGTCCCCACAATTTAAATTATCAGAAGATTGGATGTTGTAATATGGAAGAATAAAATATTTTTTGTATGTTAAAGTAAAATTTTATTAACTAAACAGAATAACAAATTCATGAGTAAAATGTTCCAAGAGATTGTATGTAGTTAATTTGTATGAATTAAGTGTTCAAAGAGAAAAATGTATGTAGTTAAATGTTCAGCAAAAATCGTAGTAAGAAGTTAAATTTAGAGCTTACAGTTGATAGTAGCAGAATGTGTGTATGCAGAAATATTAACAGGTTACTAATAAAGTCTGTGTTTTTTTTTACCTTTTTTATGGCCGGCAAGAAAGTGAAAAGGAAGGTGAAGCAATAAACAAAATTGTACTTATCAGATGTTAGTTTTTAGGAGTCATTGAAGTATCTTATTGTTTTTGTTTCTTTGTGAGTGAAGATGAAGAAAGGAAATATAGGAAGGAGAAGATGAATAAAGGTATGTCAACAAGACATGACAGGGTTGGAGTCTTGAAATTTCTTTTGTTTAGTGTGTTGTCTTTATGCTCCCATCTGACTGACTGATTCTGATTTTTCTTTCCTCCTCCTTTATACTGATTCACCTTTTCACACTAGATCACTAACTTTTCTCTCAGTTTTGCAAATCGCTTCCCTACATTGGTTGTAAAATTAATTTAACATCTGATCTTGAAATCCATCTTTGTCTTTTTTTTCAGCATGGGATCAATCCTTTTCCTACTCACCAAAATTAAATTTCACACTTGATTGTGAATTTTTGCCTTGATCTGGGTTTTTCTAAAATGTTTTCAGTCATTCTGATCCATTTTTGCAGGTGGGCAATTTTTTCTTTTTGCCTTTCAGTTAACTTGGATGATATAGGATTTGTATTCTATACACTTAAAAAATAATTCATATATCAGCCCGGACACTCATACAATTCCATTACTTGAATACAGATATTACGTTTAAGCATCTGAAATTAAACTTGGATTGTTGATTAGTTTTGATTAAAACATGTCTAGTTCTGAGTCTGGTAGAGCTTAAGTCACACACTTTGGTTTAGTGGAAGAAACAGACAAATAACGCAAAGGTGAATAAGACTGGTGAGTGTTAACTTATATAAAATATTACCTTAGCACAGAAGAGTGAAAATAATCTATTCCACTGGATTGAATAATGGGTACATTGCAAAATTCAGATGTAAGGACCGACACCTGTAAAAGGTTGGTGGATGCAACAACTGAAATTTTGTGTGTAATAATCAAGATGACCATACTTGCACACACACTGTAGAAGAGGCAAATTCTCCTGAGAGCTCTTCTACTATCAAACTTCATATACAATTCATATTAATGAAATATATTTCTTCCAATGTAAGGTGATTCCATGAATAGAAACCATATTGTTTGTAAATGTAATGTTTTACATTTGAAAAAAATTCTATCATTTTGGATCCAGTTTTACCAAAGTAATATATTTAAAATGAGTTCAATTTTTAGATTTGCTTTTGTTATATATTTTAGGATTGGAGTTGTGGAGAAAGGTCAAGCAGTAGTTGTTCTTTCAGTAAATGGGACACCAGGTCATTCATCATTTCCACCATTCGAATCTTCTATTGGGATCCTTTCTGCAGCTGTAAATAAGTAAGTAAAATTACCTGTAGAATAATATAAAACTGGCAAAAATTGCTTTTTATGTATTAAAAGCAATGAGTTCTTGCTTAAAAGTTATATAATTTTAAAGAGGACAAATGAGAGAAATGAAAAAAAAAAATACTTTCTCATGGTGTTGAAATTATTCAAAAAATGTTTTAAAATAAAATATTCATGATATTGCCATTACAGTTTTATTGCTTTTAAGTTTTTAAGCAAAAATTTTTAATTTTCAGATTGGTTATAAATGAAAAAAAATATTTGATTCATGCATTTTGTTTATGTTACTAACATACTAAAATGTGCTAAATAAAATGTTAGTTTATTAAACTGTAATATTCTCTAAAAGTTTTTTTCATCTTCTGATCCTTTCTCCATAACCTTTACTATCACATGATGATAATATTACTTTTCTGTCATTTCACTTTGAAAACAATATTTATACAATGGGTATAACTATACAATAACCTTTTTAAATGAAGCATTATTATTATATTCATATCACTTGTTGGTAAAAATAATTAACAATTTATCCATGAAGGTATCTTTCATCAATAAAAATAGATGACTTATAATATTTCTCTTTTTAACAGAATTGAAAGAACTTCACACCCAAATAAATTTGGATCTGGAGCTGAAAAAGCTACTTTTGAACATTTGGCACCTGAGGTAAAAAGGTTAAAAAAATTAAACAATCTTGGTAGTCATGTTTAGTATAAAAAACTTTTCTGATAAGAATGAGGTATCTTACAGAAACTGGCTTTGTGAAGAGTTAAGTAATCTTTAGAATTTACCTAATGCTAAGTGATTCTTACAATGTTACAGTCAAAAAAAGACAAAAGTTAAAATTTTGTTTCAATAACAACAAAAATGAAAATGATAGTCTGAAAATACATAGATTAATGAAAATATTTAATTGCAGAACCTCAATAAACATTATTGCTTTAGTGGTTTCGAATGGCTGTTAACTCTTTCAGGTTTTTTGAGGTTTCATATTATCAGGCATTGTAAAAGTTAAGCTGAATTTTAAAATATGTAATTTTGCATGATAATTCATTTTAATGATTTACTTTATTTATCTTTCAGCTCAGCCTACCTTACAAGATATTATTAAGCAACCTTTGGTTATTTAAGCCTCTTGTAGGTTGGTAAGTAAACAGAATTTTATGTCTCACTTCATCAATTTATTATTTGTGTTTGTGGTACAGTGGATATCAGCTCAGAACGAGAAACCTGGAAGCCGAGTTCGAATTCCAGCTGAATCCATTCTATTCACTTACGCGCAAATACCCTTGGGAAAGGTATTAATCCGTCTCTTCCTTCCAGTTATGGGTTAAATAGCAGGACAGATTGGGTTCTATAGCCTTGGTCGGCAACCAGTCTACCGCAGAAAGCAATGGCAACCTACTCCGGGATAATTTTCTGCCCAGTCAGTCATGTCTCTTTCGAGACATGATCGCCCAAGCGTGTATCACGTCTGGCACTTAACTGACTGAATGAGTGAAATGGCCTTGTGTTAAACATAACCCAGCACACCACATTTAAAAGAATCAGAAAGTTGAACAAAAGATAAAATGGTCTCATTTGTATTAAAAAATGCGAATTTATTTAACAAGAAGAATGACATCAATTTTGTTGTTTTGAAATGACACTTACATTGGAAAGTCCTGCATAAAGTTTTTCTCTTTGAATGTGAATTTTAAGAGTTCAGTTTTTGTAAAATAAGATGAAATTCTTTTTGTAAAGAAAAGGCAAGATGATGTCGCTGACGTGTATGATGTCCTTGTTTGTTTTTCGTCTTTGAAGAAAAGCAAAAATCTGATGTTGCTGTGTCTCTTTCTTTTGTTCCCGGCAAGTCAATGAGGAAAGAAGGGAATCAATTACTGTGATATGAAAGAGAGAGAGAGTGTAAAAATGCATGTCACCTAGATGACACATTCGGTTGACGACCAGTATCTCTCTTTAATGTTCCTTTTTTCTTTGTTGTCAGCTCATGTAGAAGAAGGTGAGAGAATAAGAAAATACAGGTTGCTCAGACTTGATGTCCAGTCAAATGACCCATGGCTTTCTCAAGAGAAAGATAACAATCATACATATTTATACATTTGTGGAAAATTGAATTTGATCAACTTTTAAGATTTTTTCTTTGCTTCTGATTGGCCGATAAATAAGTGGTTGTATCCATTTTGTTTTTGCTGACATCAGCACAGAGTAAAATTTACTGAACCAACTATCTTATGAAAAGATCTTTTTCATTATTGAATGTATAAATGTATATACTTTTTTATTGGCTCTTCAAAAGGTGTAGATGTGTGTAAGCTCTGATTTTCTGTGTGATAAATTTTACAAAATCCAACATCAGGTTGTTTTTTAATTTTCAGTATCACCAGATAGCTAATATTAGTACTCATTTTCTTTGTAGATGTAATCAGAATGGCATGGTTTTAAATATGTTATAGATTTCTGGATAAAATCTTTGCTTTTATGCTTTGCGATTTAATATTCAAAGTATTTGAAAATTAAATTAATGAAACATTTATACTTTAAAACTCATGACACCATCCAAATAATAATTTTATGAAATAACCTGCTGAATAGTATTAAAATTTTGGTATGTTGTATAAAGTTATGAGAAGACACTTGAAATTCCACCACTCTTCAGACTGGTCAACTTGAAAGCTACAGATAGCAATTGTGATCTTTCGATTTTGTCATTTCTTATTTTCAGTAATTTTGATTATATTTAATAATCATGTTTAAGAAATCTGCAAGTATTTGTGGTGATGTAAAATATACTAATCAATTCATATCAAACTAAGGAAAATTATAATGATTAAAAACCAAAAATATTTGATCCTGACCAGTGAATTTTATGATGAATATTATTGATCTGCATTTACTTGATATTTCAGTTACAGTAAAATCATTAATTCATTTAAACATTACAAGCATTATGATGTTCCATTTATTTAATTCATTATATTTTTATAGGGTTCTTTCTCTAAAGCCCAGTACAAATGCCCTTGTAAGAACAGTCAGTGGCGTGACTCGCTTTGATGCTGGAATCAAGGTAAATTTAATTTAAAGTATTGTTATGAATTTACAGAATACTTTCTATATAAAACAAGATTTGTTATTTTTGCATTATAATGCTTCATTATCTCATTTACCATGATTAATTCATCAATTCATTAGCCAAGATATTAAGCATTTTTTCACATAAAACAAGATTAAAAAAAAAAACAATCTCTGATATTTTTTTTCCTTCCAGAAAATTTTTATTGAAATATTTTTTTCTTTTAAAAATAAATGTATATTTCTTGCTTCATGCCTAGTGAGATATATCTAGATTGAAACTGTTCTTTATGTCTTATTGGGCAGCTAGTCTTTTCATTATAATCTTTATTCCAACTGTATAGAATGGTGTAAACACAGTTCTTGGTTGTTTCTTCCAGTAGGAGTTGAGATATTTGCATAGAATAGGTTTACTTTTGAATTTTGTTCTAAGGATGTAGGGATAACATATTTTTGGAATATTGTCTGCTATAACCCTGATGTATAGTAGAATGGCTGTAGACATTTTGCTATAGTTTTTTAAACATGTGTGTTTGCTGGTGGCTATTGCTCTTATGTTTGTAATATATATCCAATAAAAAAAAAGTACTGTGTGGTGTAGTTTAACAAATTCACTGAATAGTCACAATTCAGTGCTTAGGTTAGAAAAAGAAAATCTCTGAAACACAACAGCATAATCACCAGATGTGATATGAATGAGAGAGAAATATTATGTATTCCACAACACTCCAGACAATTTAGGAAGGCCAAAGAGTACATGAATAAAATGAAACATAAGTACAGAAATGAATCCTTATCTGAAAAAAATTCAGACAAGAAATAATATATAAGCCAATAATGACTATATATCATTTATTCTCATTTGATCCTATTTAATATACTTCTTTTTTTACACTATACTTAATTTAAACTTATATATAATATAAATTAATATTATCTGTAATAATTAATATTGCTCAGAAAATAACTAACTGCTTACTGCCCTCCTCAGAGGACATTTCTAATTCTCATAATAAGAGCAGATTAGAAAACAATGAACATACATCCCAGGTACGACTTGGCTGAATTGTTACTCTCAAGACAACATTTTAGTTCTATTATTTCTTGAACAAATTACTTGTGTGATAGTTTTTATCCTTGGGCCCTGCATAAAATGAGTATTGCCACACATTATTAATTTTAACTGTACTTTAATTATGTTACTTTCCTTCATTCAATAGTTTACATTTTCTTTTTTGCATTTTGTGTGTATGTACCTAGGGATGTTGTCCAATTTCATTGTGCAATGCACAATAACAAGAAAAATAAATAAATATCCTACTTTTTTTTCTATCCAGTCTCTTTGATTTTGAGTTTTTCACTACATTATGAACTAAACACCATATGATGGTATTTACAGATTTGTACATATAGTACATCATTAACTACTTATCATTTACTTTTGCTGTCTGAAAATAACCAAATGATATCATATTGGTCTTCAAAATAGTAAATTGATTTTTGATAATTATTACTATTAAGAGCTGATTTAAGCTAACTTAAATAGCCTTGATCCAGAATTTTATTATGGCATTTCATTTTGGTGAAATTTCAAACCAACTACAATAATTTTCAAAAAATTCTCAACAGATTTTAAAATTGAGAAACTTTACAGTGTATTTGTTAAGACTCATTTTCTAGCAGTTATAATATTAACTCTTGCCATGATGTCTATTAGAAATACTCTTGACTTGACTCCAACTGCATTTTTATTTAAGGCATCTATCCTTGTTCATTTGTGTTACAGGGGTGTATTTATTTACTTACTTCACAATAGTATTTTATAAATTCTTTTATTTCAGTTTTTTATTCTGTATGGTGCATTGATGTTATTTTTTTAATTTATTTCAAGGATAACATTGTCCCTGCCCTGGCCCAGGCTGTTGTCAACTATCGTATTCATCCTTCTGAATCAGTGAAAGAGGTAGTAAAGAAAAAAAAACTATAATATGAAATTTTTTTTAATATTACTTTCATGTCTAAACATGATAAAAATAACTCGTTTTTTATCAAAAACAAATTGATTTTCAAAAATTTTAAAGGTTTTTGAAAGTTTACAAATACCAAATTACTTTTTACAAGAGCATTGTTTAAGGTAACAAAACTAGCTGAAATCCAGTCAAATGCATTAAATTTACACTATTTTTTCTAAATTTTTGTAACTTTGTAAATATGAAATTTTTTTAATATAACTTTATATAAGAATAAACAGTTGATTCTGCATTTAAATATTTTTGTTTAAATGTAATGTACAATTTTTAATGAGCAACTTCCAGATTTACAAGTTTAATTTGAACATAAATAGTTGTGTTCTTATTTTAAACTTACATTCTTTTAAACTTCATGAAGGTTGCAGGCAACTTTTAATCAGGTATGAAAACAGGCAAAAGAATAATTCCAAGAAATGAGAAAATTCATTATATTAAATCACAAAAATATTGTAACATTTGTTGAAAGGAATTAAGTGAAAACTTTAAAAACTAAATTATTAAACCTATATATTTGCACAAATTACAGTAACTAGCCATTTTATCATTTTAAGTAATAACATTATAATTTCATCTTAGAACTTTTATCTTTCTTAGCATAAAAAATTGATTTTTGCAGTCTTTCAAAGAATTCAAATAAAAATTTTGTAAATACCAAAATAAGTTTTAACCCAAAACTACAACATTTGCTGAATATTACAGATGAGTGAAAACTTTTCAGCCAAATTATAACAAATTGTGCCTAATCAACAAAGAAAAATGAAGTTTACCCTTACCAAATGCATTTGTTTTTATGAACCTACTACTTGAATTTACTGCATTTTATATTACCTGGCATTTATTCTCTTTGTACAAAGTGATTTGTTGTTCTTCATGCTTGTTTATTTTGTCAAAGTGGCAACTAGAGTGAGTGAAGAAAGTTGCAAATTTGATTGGCTCTTCTTTTTATCTTGATGTCCAGGACAGAGTTAAAAACAAACAACAAAGGTCACTATTAGAATGCAGATCACAAATGCTTATAGCTCTAAGGAGAGCTCATTATATTAGATTTTCAAAAACAGATATAACTGTCATGAATCCTTCCCATTATAATTTTAATTCTTAAATTTCTTCATCAGGTATGATCGTTTGACTAGTTTGAACCATTTATGGCTAATTTCTGGTTATCAGTTATGACTTTTTAACAGTTGGCATAAACAGTATCTCCTTTCATTAAATATGGTCGATATTATTGCCCTTAAACCTGGTCCCTTTCAGCAGTTCAGGCATTTTTTCTTTTTTTTCACAAACCCTACTTTGAATTTCACATTTTTATTTATCTATTTCTTTCCTTACCTTTCTGTTTTTATAGGGGAGTTTCATTTTGTCACATTTGTATAATATTGATTATTCTTAAACAACATCTTGATATGATTACTATCAACCTCATTTGGACCAGTCAACCAAAGAAAATCATTAAGCACAAAATTTTGCAAATCATTTTTGATATGTTCAATAATTTGCAGTATATCCTTGTGCACATTAATTGAAACAACTGCTTTAGTTTCTTTTCTTTCACCATATAGTAAGTTTTAGACCGACTGGAGTGACAGGATCATTTGCAGTGGTGTGCAGTAATATGAATCTATTTTTATGGTGTATGATGACATTTATTTGGCCTTGAAAACTATTGCATCATCTGTGATTGCATCAGATTTTTATCACGCTCAGACACTATTGTCTTGACTGTCAATTATTTTCAATGGACATTACTCCAAGGAAGCATACAAAAATTGTAATACTGCATAAACACACTGGCAAGCCTTACAGAGAGATTGATGATATTGTTGGTACCAGCCAACAATATCTGTCAGTCATGTCATCAAGGGAAAGAAACAAACTGGGTTCAGCAATTCAAAATGTAAAGGAAAATGCGATTGGAAGATAAAAACAACACTAAGAGACAACATGTACATGATCAGGGAAAGTGTGAAAAATTCTAGGATGACATTATTCATTTAGTTTCAATTAATTTGCACAAGAGTCTCCATAAGTTGCACAATTCCTGCTTATGCATTTGAGTCACATTTTTAATCTTTGAATTAAATCATATGCTGAACATTTTGCTTATTTTCTTCTATCTAATATGTTAGTGCTAATACCATTTTAAAAAAATATATGCTGAATTTGTCAGCTGTCCCAATCCAATCAAGCATTTTGGATGAAGTTAATTAAAACTATGTGCTTTTTATATCATTCAATGAAAAACTTTTTAGTCAATCTTATAATTAATTGCTTAAGAAAGAAAATGTTAATCAGTTTATAAACTATTGAAATAATGTACTATTGGAGATGTCCTAAAACATGCAGAATAAATGTATTGATAAATAATAAATAACCACATCATAAAATAAGTATTTTTATTTTATTTTACTATTATTTGAATTATTTTAATGGCATTGTTCAATGATTACCTTTGTTTTTTATTCTTTTATTTTATTTTTGCCATGAATTCTAAATTATTTTGCTTTTTGCTTGTTTGTTCAGGTGATTGACTTTTGTAGGAAAGTCATCCAAGATGAAAGAGTTCAATTGAGTGTTAAATATTCAATGGAAGCTTCGTTTACTTCACCTTTTGGAGATGACAGTTTTGGATATCATACAATTAAAAACAGCATCCGAGAGGTGTTTGAAAATGTAATTGTAGTACCTGGTAAGTTTTTTTGTTTACTTTTGTTTTTTGTTTTTTTTTGTTGTTTTGTTTTTGTAATGCTATTTGGCACTGGTAAATGGAAATAAAGGGTTAATGAATGATGATACTGAGAGTGAATGAATTTTTTTTTCAAAAGAACTTAGTTCTCTAAAACCAAAAGAATTACCAATGGAAAAGGCAATCTTATCACAAGAGGCCATGTGCTTTTGGGCTGACAGTTGATTGATGATTTTGCTCCCAACATACTAGTTAGGAAAACACAAATAAATAGGATGAATTCAAGAATAAAGTTTCCTTGTTGGAAGATTGGGGAAATGGTCAACTGTGGAGCCATATGGTAAATATCTGATTTTTATTGAAAATTTTGAAATAATAATTTTTAATTAATGATAATAAGATAAACAAGCAGCTGAGAGCCAGATTGGTTGAAGTAGTAGGCACAGGGGAAATGCAGAAGAAGGTAAAGGAACTGCCCATGTCTATTGATAAGTATTGATGTGAGATACCAATAAGAGAAGGAAGAAGTTATTGAAGCAGATCAATACCTGTGACTGCAACCCATGTGAAAAGGGAATTTCCCGATTAGAAAATGTAATTTTCAAGAGGGTCTCTTGGAAGATAAGTAGAATTACTGACTTCCCTAATCGTTAGGCCCCACATCCATTTTAAGTGGATGTCCATAAATACGAAGGCTCAAAGTGATCAGTGCAGTTAGAGTTGGAGACAAGAGATGACTGCATTGTCTGATATCTCATGACTGCCTGCCTGAAGAGAACCTCTGATATAAGCCTTGTGCCAAACTTCACCAAACCAGCCAAAATGTTACATTCCACTTAAGAAGTGGGGTGGGACAACAATTGCCTGCATAAGAAATTGATAGATTTTAACATCAAGACTAACCAAGTACTGTCCCAAAGGAATGTATATAAAAGCCTTTCATTTTATCAAGTATGATTCAATCTTACGAGCCTTATGATCAAACTAGACACAATGTGAGATAGGGCAGGGTTTGAATTGAAGCAGTCATCTTGTTGATTAGCTGTGGGAATTGGACGACCAGGCCAGAGTGTGAGGAACATTTTATGTGGAAACCATTTTCTGTTTAAAGATTTCGAAATAATTTTGAGATGAATATCCAGAAAGAGAAATTTCAATGTTTATCATTTTAGGATCTTAACAGTCTTAGAAATGCTACAAATTTTAACAGCTACATCTGAAGCTTATTTATTGAATGGGGAAACATTATTGTTAATTAACTGACTACTTACTATGAACAAATTAAAAATTGCATTTGAAAATGTAAATGTAAAAGAGTGAAAGTGAATATTTCTTATTATTAATCTCCAGATTCTCAAGCACAAGAATAAGTGTTTTGTTTAATTCAATATTTTCAACTTGTAGTTGTAAATTCAGTTACTGGATATTCCACCTTGAAATAGTTTTCTTATCTAA
The DNA here is from genome assembly GCA_037127315.1 of Ascarosepion bandense. Classification (NCBI taxonomy): domain Eukaryota; kingdom Metazoa; phylum Mollusca; class Cephalopoda; order Sepiida; family Sepiidae; genus Ascarosepion; species Ascarosepion bandense. The sequence goes on from JBBBDQ010002409.1 coordinate 188,934, forward strand.
TCAAGTGACATGGAGTATGGGGCTACCAAGTTGAACATAAAACTAAAGTCATAGATGGCACAATATTAATCAACAAGTGTATTTCAACAAGGATCAATAGAAAAACTGAGCATTGCTGTTATTGACTAAGAAATTATGGGAACTATAGAAGTTGACATATACACACACACACATATATATAGTATTATAAAAGGATCCTATTAGTAAGTGAAGTACAGAAATTAATGCCTTATAAAAATTATCAAACAAAACAAAGTATTCCAAAGAATATTAGCACAAAACAAAATAAAACTTCAAATTAGAGTAATCAATCTGACACTGCAAAGCAGCTTCCAAACTAACAAAAGATAAAGGATAGTTGAAAATTTCACCTGTAGAAAGAGAAAAAATGAAATGATTGAAACATTACAAAAAAATTGACAAGGATATTGAGGCTAGTTCAAAAATTCATTAAATATTCAAGAACAATTTTTCACTCAGAAATGTAGTAAAGGAATATCATTTAGGTAAAATATTAATGCCATTTAATTGACTAATTAATTATGACACTTGAAAAGTTGAAAAGAGAAGCAAAGATTTAAATGTACAATTTATCTTTATGCATACAAAGCAGTATAACATAGATTACTTATAATAAAATATCTTAAGTAAAAAATAAAACATTGATTGCCTAAGAAAAAACATTCATTGAAAGTTCTAAGCATACATATACATTTCTTTTATAATTTTGAGAAATTATAATTCCAAAAGTTGTGTTGAATATTAAATTCATTCTTCGGGTTGATTTTGCTGTTACTACTACAACGTATTTCTGAAGAAGACTGTAGACTTGATCAACTTTATGCCAACTATAAAAGTAACACAAAAACAGGAGGATGTAAATTGTTTAGATAATTAAATAAAAGTTTTCAGAACAGAGCTAAAATGTAAACAGATTGTTTTTCCTGATACTATCAAGAAACAAACAACCCAAAATAACCCACTAAATTTGAGTTGCCAAAAATAATCTACTTGCACAAGGTACCTAGCATATTCTTAACACTCTGATTGTCCTTAATATGAGTTAAAAATTATTGTATCTTAATAATTATTAATATTATTAATTATTGTACCTATGTATACAAAGAAGAAATCAAATTAAAGTTTGTTACATTAAATCATCATTTAACTTATCAATTGGCTCACGAAATTCAGCAAAAGATATAACTTATCCAAAGCAGTTTTATTTCTGGGCACATTTAACATTATTTGTACACATTCCATTTGTAACATTTACATATAAAAAATTATCCAATGTTATTTATCTTCTTGGTCACTTATAAATTTTCTGCAAAACATTAATTTCTGCATTTTTCCAACAAATTAACAAAACTAGTAAATTTTCAGTGCATTGTGGTGCAGTGATATTGGCTTTGAATGAGAAATTGGAGAACAGTTTGAATTCCAGTTGAATTTGTTACTTTCACTTATGTGCAAATAACCTTGGGAAAGGTATTAATTTGTTGTTTCTCCCTCCAGCTATGGGTTGAATAGCAGGACAGATTGTGTTCTGTAACCTATGTTGGCAACTAGTCTACCACAGAAAGTAATGGTGATTTACTGTGAGAAAATCTGCCCAGTCAGCTATGTCTCTTTCAAGATATGATTGCCCAAACATGTATCACATATGGCACTTAACTGACTGACTGACATCACAATTGTTTTGTTTTTGTTTTTTTGTTTTTATAGAAAAATATTTTTTCTCCCTGCCTTCATCAAATTTATAAATTAATTTTAACATTTTCTTTTTGTAGGTGTGATGTTTGCCAATACAGATACGCGTCATTATAAAGAACTAACAAAAAGTATATATCGATTCAGTCCAGGCTATCTTCAACCTGACATGCTTTCTATGATTCATGGATACAATGAAAAAATATCCATTTGGAATTATGAAAAAGTTATTAACTTTTATCATCATTTGATATTAAATTCAGACAAAACTGATCTCCAAGCACTGAAAACACACATAGAATTGTGAATTTACTTATTGTTTTATTTTTACATGGTAAAAAAATGAAAAAAAATTTCATGTAAAAATTGTTTAAATATATTTCTTCTAAGTAAATAAATAGAAAGTTAACTTCTACTGTAAATATTGAATATATTCAAATATCAATTAAAGAATTTTATGAATTTCACACTAGAGTTTTCTCTTTATAGCAAGAATCAATAATGTAGTTTTTATAAGAATTTTGTCAATGATTCTATTTTGTTATTGTTGTGATGGTTTTTAGAAATTCAAAAGCATTTAAAGCTTCTGAAATAAAATTTTCATTTTTATATTTTTATAAAAAAATATAATTTTTAAACTTTGCTATTTTCAACAATATGAATCAAAATTAAAATTTTTGCTAAATGTGCTTTTTGTTAACATATTGAGATATATATATAATTCCAGGTGAAGAGGACTCAACGTTTTACTGTTTTGAGTGCCCCGGCATTTATTTTATTATATAATTCTTTTTAATCATTTTATCCCAAGCAAGAATGGTCATTTAAGCTAATTTTCATTTTGTAATTTGATAAAAAACTGAAACAATTCAAAAATTTTGCCAGAAATACTATAATCTTGTGAAGAAGGCCCTTGAGATGTCCAAATCAACAGCCTGAGATTCACTATTCTTATCTAAAGTTTGATGTATTCTTTCAGCAATAATCAATAATACATCAGCAGCTGACCTAGAAAATAGGATCAGACAGTTTACCTGAGTTCTTACAGACAAGGACTACAGAAGAGAATTTGCATGAAGTAGCAAGTCATTTTTTGTAGTTTAGAGAAAATAGGAGCCAGTTCAGGAGCACACACACACACACACACACACACACACACACACACACACACACACACACACACATGTTGTGTATTGCATAATTAGCCACTTTTAATATTTTCTAATGGGCCATGGGAATATTTTCATTATTAATGTGCAAGATATTTCACATTTGTACCAATTATTTCTATCTTGATACAGTTTTTCTGTGTTTCACATTATTAGCCAGGTTACTGAGACTTGAGTAAACATTGTTGTAATTCAAAATTATAAGTACAGAACATAAAGTTTAAAAAGAACAAAATATTGTAAACAGTATCATGATAATGACAACAAAGTTATAAAAACAACATTAATGGGAAATGTATGTGAACTGTTGTATTTCTTCATATGAAAATAAACAGCATTCAGAATTTAAAATTTTTGACACATTTTATATGAAGTGAATAAAATGCTTCTGAAATGTTAAATGAATATTTAGTTAAAATAGGTACTATATTGAATGATTGTTCTTCAATGTAACTCTAAATTCTTGATCCCATTTTTAAAAAAATTCTCATCTTATGTTGTGATAAACAGTTCAAATCTTACCTCTTCCTTATTAGAGAATGTGTATGAAAAGCTCAAAATGTTTAAATAAGTGATAATCAATCAAGTGAATATGAAGTATGAGGCAAAATTTCATAATTCATTCTATGCAGCTTTTGGACAGTTGATTGAGAAGCATACTGTATGCATTGTAGTGTAGTGAAATTGGGACATCCTTATTCACAAGTCTAAGATGTTTCTTTTCCAATTTTTCATGCATATATACTCAATTCCTCCACAATATGCGGTTAGTGTTATTGCTTTTTGAGGCAAAATGAATAATGAATAACTCTCTTGAAAGACAACAATACAATAACCATTAACTTTTTAGGGTGCTGTGGAGGTTTTGTGCATTTGTTTGGTAATTCTCTTCCATCTAACCACTGGCCTTACCTCTTACTGTTGTCAAAGAGTATCTATTTCTCATCACAAGTAATGATGTAAAAGTGGTTATTTTTGCCAGTTTGTACTCATACAGTAATGTGACTCAACATTGTTTCATTGTAATCATTTTCATTGGGCTTATGAGTAACAATATATCTTAAAATAGTCACACTGTTAGATCTTTTATGTTTTGCAACTTGGTATAGGACCTGATCTCTTGTACTTATTATTGATGCTACAATGCTTAAAAAATGTAATAGTTGATCAATATTGACTTTTTGTGATCTCTTGGTATAAGGCACAGATTCACAAGATAAATTCTTCAACTTGCCATTATCAGACCTGCATCAGTTATCCAGAATTTTTAATAAACTTATTCAGTTTGGTGGTGCCTATGAACCTTTTTTTTTTGCAATTCTCAGTATCATGCTATGTTTTGCGTTCTGAAGCTGTTAAACATTTATCTTTATCAAAGTAGTCTTATGACTGAATTTTAAAGCTTCAAAATTCAAAATATTTTACCCAAATAGCTACAGTTTGTTTACATATATGCAGAACAAGCTCAAACAGCTATGCATATAGATTTTGCCGTTATTCAGTAAATAAAACTTGAAATTTTAATAATTATTTAATCATGAAGTGACTAATAATGAGATACTGTTTAAAAGTTCTTCACATACTCTATATGAAATCTAGAGACTGAATGCACAGTAGAAAACTGTTCACTTGTATTTTTTTTTATTCAAAAACTAAAAATAATAGAAACTATTACACATACCTTGTTAGCTATAACTTTAACTTCCATAAAATATTGTTCAGTAATTGATGTAATGAATATGGATACACCTGTTTCCCCGTCACTGGAATGTGATTGGCTGGTATCAGCCATAAATACAAAGGCAAGAACTTCCAGAGTGACTGAGTGAGAGAGTTTCCCCAGCCAAAAGGCTGGGAGGCTAATAACCACTTAAGACTAGATAAGACCAGTTTGAGACCGGTTTTGCACCCAGCTACAGTGTAACTGGGGAATGGATAAAATTGTGACCAGCTTACCTGGGTATACATACTCAGGTTCCCCATGTTAAAAAAGACTGTGTCACATCTCTCTCAAATGGGGAGAAGAGTAAATATCGTGAGTGAGTGAAAGAGCTTCCCGGTTTTTTGAGTGGGAGGCTAATGGTGATAGGTAAAATTTTGACCAGTTTACCTGGGCGTATGCGCTCAGGGTCGCCACATTAAAAAAAGACCTTGTGGGAGAAGAGTAAATGGGAGAATGAGTGGGGGAGAAGAGTAAATATTGTGAATGAGTGAGTGAGAGAGCTTCCCAGTCTTTTGACTGGGAGGCTAATGACCAGATAAGACCAGTTTAAGACCGGTTTTGAACCCAGCTACTGCGTGAGCGGATGATGGGTCAAATTTTGACCAGTTTACCTGGGCGTACGCACTCAGGGTTCCCATGTTAAAACAGACCTTGTGTCACATCTCTCTCAATTGAGGGAGAAGAGTAAATATTGTGAGTGAGAGAGATCTACCAGTCTTTCCACTAGAGATCTATTGGTCTACTATCGATTATGTCTACGGACTAGATTGTTCTACCCGATTACTTAACCACTTAACAACCTCATTTTGATATATAACCCTTTCCGGGACATATCAGTTGGCGACAAAGAATCGAAACGAATTCACAAGAAGAAAAAAATACTAACGAAGAACGTTAGAAATACTCGTAATACTTACAGGAGGTAAGTTTTTCTTTAATTTATTGAACACTTCTAACGAGGAATGTTAGAAGAGTTTTTTCTCTTGGCAACACTTACAAGAAATAAGAAAGTTCCCTCCCTCTTGTTGGACTTGTAAAAGTTTTCTATACATAAATTGAATACATTGGAAAAATGGAACAACTTGTTGAAGTAATGAAGGTGCTACAAGACACATTGCAGCAACAACAAGAACAACAGCAACTTGTTCAGCAACAATTACAATTCCAGCAACAACAATTTATGCAACGACAACAAACGTACGAAAAATTACTCAAACAGCAGATAAAAGATAATAAAGTTCTTTTGAAAGAAATATTTTCGACAAGAAAAGAACCGGGTAATACATGTTTTTCCATTCACTAGTTGAATTTAAGTAGGACCCTGATAATGGTTCTACATTTCCAGCTTATTTTCGCAGACTTGAAACAATATTTACGAAACGATGCGAACAATGGTCGGACAAAGAAAAAATTTCGCTATTGTTACAGAAGTTGGGAACGGAAGAAAATTCGAAAGATACAAATTTAATCCTCCCAAAGAAACCTGACGAAATGACATTCAACGAAACAGTTGAAATGTCGATAATTTTTGACAAAAGAGATTGTATATTCCACACGATATAAGTGTCTGAATATCATAAAAGAGGAGGATAATGATTTTGTTACGTATGCAGGGATAAGTAAATGCACTATGAGGCTATAGTGGGTTATCTGTTATAAGTGTATTTATGTGCTGAAATATATTAATTGAATTTGACCTTGTTAGTAATTTGGCCTTGTTAGCCCGCTAAAAGTGGGGTATAAAACAAAAAAATCAAGTTGTGTATAGAAACAGTATATATATATATATACACACTACTGACCATAAGTTTGAGACGAATGAGATTTATTCCCTAAGAGAAAGAAATAACAAGTTTTATGTCTTATAAGAATAAATATAGATATATTTCATTGTTGCTCTCAATTGTACAATAATTAAAACCAAAATTAACATAGAGTAATTTCAAATTTAATTAAAGTTAATTCACATTTTCTTTTCATCAAAGAAACCACCACGAGCCTTTATTATTGCAGAGCAAATCCTTGGCATTCTTTCTAGTAACTTATAAAAATAAGTTGGTGAAAGTGATTTCCAATCAGCCTGCAAGCATTTAAACATTTGTTCATTTTTAGGAAGTTCATTTCGAACTGTACGATCAATTTCATCCCTTATTCTCCTTCTTTAATAGTGGTTTCTTAACTGCTACACAGCCTTTAAGCCCAACAGAATGAAGTCGTCTCTTAACAGTAGTAACAGATACTGGATGTTGCCGAGTAGAATTCATTTCAATTGTTAATTCCAGAGCGGTTTTTCTTCTATTCCTCTTGCTAGATATGATCAAGTGCCTATCCTCTACAATAGATGTTACTCTGATCCTGCCAGATTTTTTTCTGTCAATATTTAATTAAGTTTCACGAAGTCGTTGAAGGCAATAAAAATGGCATTTTTTTAGCGATAACACGTTCAAAATATTCTTCTTTCGAAAGAATTTCAAGCTGAGCTCTTTTTTCAATGCTAATCTGTTTCTTCCTTGCTATTTAAACCGAAATATGGTTTACAAAAATAAATTATACCGTAATTATAATATCTGAATTTTCGGCAAAAACTTGATCACAACAAGAGGAGTCAAGTAGCAAACTGAGTAAATGTTTACTTTAAAGTTGAAAAGAATACTTTTTTTAACTTGACATCTGCATAAGAATAACAAAAAATACAAACTCGGTAAATTTCATTCTGCTAAAAATGTTTGGGTGGTCCCAAACTTATGGTCGGTAGTATATATATATATATATATATATATATATATATATATATATGTTTTCTAAACATATACTGTTAAATATAAGAGACAATGAATGTCTATTATGTTTAATCATGAGCCGTTCTAAACGTCGTATTTTGGCTTTAATTTCAGGTGAAAATAAAGACAAAAATTATCCAAAATTTGAATAATTTTTATTAAATTGGTTCTAAGCGTTCGGCTCACATGAGCCATCTTCAGAGAGGTTATAAGTTTGGTAACACAATAACATCCACCATCAGCGACGATTTTATCTTGTGTTGACATAAAAATCCGCTAAGCAACGGCAATAGTTAGCAGAAATAACAAACGCAGTTCTCAAATTTGCAATGCGGTTCTATGACGTCACACCGCGTGATAGCGCGAAATGACAACAGAACCATATATTCAAATGCAATGTAATGTGTTATGACCAGATTTAAACGTGATTTTATTAAGAGTGGGTCAAAATCACGTTTAAATCATGATTGAACATAATAGACATTCATTGTCTCTTATATTTAACAGTATATGTTTAGAAAATTATTTGCTGCCTCGATACACTATATATATATATATATATATATCAATTAAGGTTTTCTTACAAATAAAAGTAATGTCTTTTGGTTGGTACAAAGGTCGTTAAAAATGTTCATAGCAGTAATTGCCGAAAAGAGTTTGTGCGTATGTAAGTGTGAGCGTTTGTTTGTTAGGAGTGTCTTTGAAGTCTCCGCTCAGTCCGTTTGGGTAAGTGGCTCAGTGAACAATGAAGAAGATGAGAGAGAAAGAAGAGGCAAGCATAATGCGATCGCTTGACGTGGTCAAGGAACGTGATAACTATGCTCGTATTTTCTCAACTGGCGATGCTTCCTGTGTCGGCCTTTTATTTCATCTTTGGGGCTCCGAACAAGTCATTTGGGAATTCACACCTGAATTTGATTCTGGGCTTCCCATTGGACGATAAACAAAATTCACGTCGGCTCGCGAAAAGAGTCTATAAAAGGAATTTGATAATTATTTATTTTTGGTTTTCCATCTGAACATCTGAGTGGAGCCCAGATGCGTAAAGACCAGTTTTGGTCATTTGCTTTCTAGATCTCTGAGGGCATTTAAACTAAATGAATTATCGAGCGATATGTTCAAATGTCTAATATTTGTTTAAGGGCTAACGACGCCGAAGGACAAGGATATTAGGTCATGAATCCTCACTATCATGGAACAGGATCCGGAGATTTCGCTACAAAAAGTAACGGAAGAATGTCAGCAACTTGTTAATATAAAGAAAGACAATACTCGGATTGTGGAGAAGAACATTTCACGAGTAAAAACGGTAAAACAACAGAAGTCGAGATGAATAAGGAAAGGAAAATGATATGCAGTCCGTGTGGAGGACAGCATATAAAGAAAAATGTTTCTTTAAGGATAAGAAATATTTTAATTGTGGGCGTTTAGGCCATAGAAGTTCTCATTGTCGAGCAAGACGGAGAAAAGGAAAAGTTGCGAACAAAGACAAACGTAGTTTGCTCGGAAAATGAAATTGAGGAGGGTAAAAGAAAATACCTCAATGTTAAAATAAATGGTCGACCCGTAAAATTGTTACTCGATTCTGGAAGTGACATTTCAGTAATAAATGAGCAAACATGGAAAAAAAAATTGGTTACCCACGGTTGACTAACACAGACAAATCGCTAGGGGAGTGTCAGGAAAAAGACTGAAATTTAAAGGTGAATTAAAATGTAACATTCATTCATGGGGAAAATTCACAAATAAAAAGTATATATGCTTCTTGGTTCAGACAACCACTTTGGATAGTACTGTTCAACTTATGGGAATTACTAGTAAATTATTTCTGTAACGAAATTAACGTCATGGAGAACGATAAGGCTAAGAAAACAGAAAAAAATGTTACAGATTTTGAAAAAAACAATTGCCTCGCGTTTTTTCAGAAGGATTAGGTCTGTGCACAAAAACAGAAGTCAACTTCGAAATGAAATAAAATCTCAAATCAATTTTTTGACCGAAGAGAAAAGTATCATTTTCAGCACTAGACACGATAAATGAAGAATTAGAAAGGTTGTAGAAAAGTGGAGTAATTTCGAAAGTTGATTACTCGGATTGGGCGTCTCCAACCGTATATATAAAAAAGAAAAACCGAAAAATCAAAGTGTGTGCTGATTTTTCTACAGGTTTAAATGACTGCTTGAAAGACGTACCCTCTACCGTCTCCTGATGATATATTCCCAAAATTAAACGGAGGTAGAGTGTTTTCAAAGTTGGACTTGTCGGAGGCTTACCTTCAGGTTAAAGTCAGTGAAAAATGTTCGAAATACCTGACAATAAACACACATAAAGGAATGTTTAAACTAAAATAGACTTCCGTTTGAATTGAAGGTAGCGCCAAGCCTATTCCAGCAAATAATGGATACAATGTTGGCTGGTATGGCGTATGCAATCGCATATCTGGATGATATTTTGATTAAAAGTGAAAATGGGGCTCTACACAAAACGCATATTAGAGCAGTATTTCAGAGAATTGAGGAATACGGATTCAAGCTGAGTGCTGAAAAAATGTGAGTTCTTCTTAAAGAAGATAAAATATTTAGGGAAGATCATTGATAGTAAATGAAGAAAAGCGGATCCAGAAAGAGCCGAGGCTATAAAAAATATAACAGCTTCTGATAATGTGGCTAAACTCCAGGCATTCTTGGGATTAATAAGCTATTATAGCATTTATATCCCGAAAATACATTATATGAGAGCTCCTTTAAATGAGTTGTTGAAAAAGGCGTAAATGGATATGGTTGAAAGAATGCGAACAGGCTTTAAAAAAATAAAATAAAAAGTTGTCTATTAACAAACCTATCGTTAGTACATTTCGACCCAAAAAAAGAAAATTATTGTAGCAGCAGATGCCAGTAATGAGGGACTAGGTGCAGTATTACTTCATGAATTCCAGGACGGATCCAATAGCACAGGCCTCGAGAACATTACTGCCCGCTGAACGAAATTACATCCAAATAGAAAAGGAAAGTTTAGCAATAATTTATGCTGTGAAAAAATTCCACAGGTTTCTATACGGAAGAGAATTTACTCTGCAAACAAATCATAAAGCGCTGTTAACAATATTTGGAAAAAGAAAAGATATACCAACTCACACGGCAAATCGACTACAGCGTTGGGGTGTAATTCTATTGAATGACAACTTCAAAATAGAATATATACTTTCAAAGAAGCTAGGTCACGCCGATGGGTTATCAAGATTGATACCTGAGTATACAGAACCATTGGAAGAAACTGTAATAGCGTCGCTAAGATACGAAAGTGAATTGTTGAGTCTGGTATGCAAAACTATTAGAGAACTACCTGTTACTCTAGAAGAGGTGAAAAATGCAGCGGAGAATGATGATTTTATTAAAAAAAATGAAAAACCAAGTTGGATTAATCGAAAAATTTAAGAAAAGAAGTAGCGTGTTACCATTTTCAATCTGCGATCAGGTATTACTATACACAGATAGAACTGTAATGCCGGCTACTCTGCAAAAGAAAATTCTAAAAGAAATTCACAATGGCCGTCCAGGGATTTCGAGAATGAAATATCTAATGAGAAGCCAAAGACCAAAGACAGATGTCCCATGGACTCGATTGCATATCGACTATGCAGGGCCCATAAATGGATCTTACTATCTAGTTATTGTGGACAGTTTCATAAAGTGGCAAGAAATTGTTAAGTGCAGACATCCAACGGTGACAAATACAATAAACGCACTTAACGAAATTTTTAGTCGCTTTAGTATCCCCAAAACTTTAGTTAGAAACAATGGAACGCAGTTTACGGGAAGAAAATTAAAAAAATTTCTGTTCATCATTATTAATCGATCACGTGACAACGCCAGTATATCACCCAAGATCGAATGGATAGGCGGAAAAATTCGTGGACACCTTTAAATGTGCGTTAAAGAAAAGTCAAAGTGTGGACACGAATGAAAAAAATATTCAAACATTTTTGGCAGTATATAGGATCACTCCAAACCCGAATACGACATCAGGATTATCGCCAGCAGAGTTCATGTTTGCGAGGAAAATAGGCTTTGTATTAGACAGGCTGTTGCCTAGTCCGGCGAAGAAAACTACGATAAAAGAAAAGCAAATGACTAATGCATATAATCCAGGAGAAAAAGTTTTTTTCAGGAACTTTAGGGTTGGAAAAATGTTTTGCGAAGAAGGTATTATATCCAAAAGGATTGGTCAAGTCATATATGATGTAAAAGGAGAAAACTTTCGGTGCAAGAGACATTGGAATCAGTTGAGACCCAGACACACTACAGTTGTTATGAAAGACAACGAAGAGATTCCAATGGACGTCCTGTATGACACATTTCAAATTCCCGTTCCCGCAAGTCAAAATTCGCCAATGGAAGTATTTCCGACCTCAAGGCCAGAAGTACCAGTGCGTCAAACGCCACCACGGCAAGAAGGTGTCAGGTGAAAACGACTGAGAAAAAAGTCGATCGTTTATCTCCAGACCCTAAAAAGGGGAAATATTAAAGTTAAATTTCATGGGAAAATTTAACTCAGGGGGAGTTGATGTAATGAATATGGATACACCTTGTTTCTCCCTCACTGGAATGTGATTGGCTGGTATCAGCCACAAATACAGATGAAGGCAAGGACGTCCAGAGTGACTGAGTGAGAGAGAGCTACTAGTCTTTCCACTAGAGATCTATTGGTCTACTATTGACTACGCCTACGCCTCAGATGACAAATATGACGATTACGCCTATGAACTAAATTCTTCTACCTGATTATCTTTACCTTAACCACTTAACGACTTCGTTTTGATATATATCCCTTTCCAGAACATATCAGTAATAATGCTTCAAGATTTAATACTGGGCCTAGTTTCATATATTTATGAACATATGTCATTCTTTAATCAGTGTTTGGCTTTATTTTGTTTTCATTATAACATTTCTGAAATATTAAAACAGGTTTACATTTAAAATTTTTACGAAGGTGTTACACATTTTATTAGTCTTTACCTAAAAGTCTTTAAGAAAGAATATTGAAAGCATTTTTATAATATTACCGTAATTGTAAAATTTATTTCATATTATTAAACTTTTATTTTCAATTAAAATAAACTAAGAATCAGTATATTTTGTAACTTTGAAACTTTGACAAAAGGATTACAATTTAAATGCAAACTAGGCCTGAAGGCTATTTTCTCAATATACATTGAAAATATCTTCTAGATATGAGATTTTGAGAAGAGGGTAATATGCATTTTTTAATTAAAAATAAAGTATTACAAGTTCTCATTAAAATATAAATTCATGAGACATTTAGATTATTTAATTTTACTGAATTTATTTAAATTATTTAAAAAAACTTAGAATGTATTCAAGATATAACAATGATTAAAATTATTTCATCTGCAAATTCCTATTACCTTCCAGATTGTAATAAATTATTCCAATTACATTTAAGGCAGAAATACATGTACAAAAACAAACAATAATATTACTTATGATTATTTTCAACATTGATAAAGCCCTGTTTCTTTAATATACACAAGCAGGATTATCTATCATTTTGCAAGGAAAAATAGCTTGAAATATAACAGAGGAAAAATTTTCTTTAATTCTCTTAGGAAACACACCAAATGAAAAAAAAAATTTCTACATGTAGCTGTTACTGAAAAAGATATATGATGCACAAAATGAATAATCCTTTAGGTTGACAGAGCTTCTGGCTACATAACATTAATGCTTCTCTTGCTGGGTGTCAATATGAAACATTCGAGTGTCCAACCCTCGATTAACCAACATGACTATATGAAAAGCTTGTATAAATCTGGTTGAGGTTAGCAGTCATGAGGAACTGATCTTGTGTCTTGATAGTTGTGGCAGGTCTGTTGGAATTATAGAAATTATAAGAATGAATACATCCCCTTTTTTCCTACCTCAATTAAGATAACTGCTTTAATGACATGTGAGAGAAACTGCTTGTTTGTTAAGTTCAAATCCACTACTTAACTTTGGAGGGTCAAGATTTTTGAGTCAAGCATTCCAACTTTTAGTTAAAGTCTTTGAGGAGGAAAACCAGGTAACTCATTTTAATTCTGAACAGTCTATGAATTGCTTGAAACAGTCACTTGACTAGTATAGTTAAACCTCCTCAGAAATTTGTTGTAACAGTTTATTTCCTTGACTGTATCATTCTTTGGAGTCAAAAGACCTCAAACAACTACTAGTAGCTTCTGCAGTTTTCAGCTGTTGTTTCATTGTTTAAAACAGCTGGAAAGTCAAGTTTAATCCTGAAAATGTTAGAATTTTTATCTGAAAACATTCAAGATTGCACAATGTTTGACAAACAAAACAAAAAATATTCACTTTTTAAAAAAAATTTAAATATTGATTTTTATAATATATTTAATTCAACCCTGTTTTGTTAGAAATAATTTCATTTTGAATAAAAATGGCATACTGTATTCACTGATGATTTGATGACCTTCATGATCAAACTCACATATAGCTTATGTTATAAATGGATATTTTCTGAGTTTTATACTAAATATTAGGTCATGTCTGCACAAACACACACCATTATTATAAGTATTTGATGAACACTTAAAAATAATTTTTTTACTCAAAAATATCAATATAAACTTTTAATCAACCAATCAATCTAAAGTATATAATTTTATAATTGGAATGCAATCTCTTGTCTCTATTCCAAACAATCAGGTAGATTATCTAAGAGGTGCAAGTTGTTAGTAAGCTCGTTTCAGATTGTCAGTGTTATGAGTCCAACTTTACTATTATGGTTTTGTTTGAAACTAAGCTGATAATTTTTAAGTATAACAACAATTATGAAAAATAAATTAAAAAAAGATATTCTCCCTAGAAAACAATAACAGCTGTTATCTGATTAAGAGAAAACGTGATATTTAAAAAAAGTATAAATAAAAGTATAAATAATCATAACATCAAGACAATTTTTTAGAAAATATTTACTTTAATCTTTACTCTTTGCCAAGACTTTGACAAAATCTTTTTTAAAAAAAAACATCAAAAAATTGTATTTTTATAACATGGGTTGGTTGCATCATTCATCATGATTCTGTTGTGGAGCATGGTGATGCCTTGACATTTTCTATAATATTTTGTAGGGTTGAAAAGAATATCACTTGAGCACAACATGATTTGAATATTATAAGCAAAATTATGCATGTGATACAATGAAATACAATTCAGAACAGTTTGTGTGCAGGAAGGTATAGAAAAAAATGATAAATTGATTTATTACACATTTCAGCATCTCAAGTAATATACAATAAGTAAAGTTGAAGGCATACAATTTGTTATAATTTAGAAACATTTTTAAGTATTTAAGTTTATTTTTAAAAGAAATTACTAATGAAACACAAATTTTTGTAATTCATGATGAATTTCAGAAAATAAGTGTTTCATTAGTAATTTCTTTTTTTAGTTTACATTCAATAAAAGCCTTCCTATTATATCTTAGCATTACATTTCAAATAAATTATTGTATTATTTAAAGAACATATATATACATAATTTTTGTAAGCACAGAAATAAATGTTTGCTTATCTGTAGTTGGCAACATTTTTTTTTCAGATTTTCTTGAAGGTTTGCTTTCTTACATTGTTAAAGTCAAAGAAAAAGAAAGTTTGGATTTTTATTTCTTTTCGTAGTAGAACTCTTTTTCTTATGCATCAATTCTATTCCACAATGAAAGAGAACAACTGGCAATACACAGAAATATAGTGATAAATATATGGTCCAATGGCTAGGACATGACCCCTGGGAGCCATAGTGTTAAATATCTGGTGCCGTGATATCCAGGATTTTGACCCGTGGGAATTGCCACGACCGCCAGAAAGAGGAGATATGGTTGCAGTCGAGACCGAGTAAGACCAGAAAGGACTCTAATTTTCAGACTATATTGGTGTGAAAGAGACATAAGGAGGCAAAAGAAACAAAGCACGGAGCAGCTGACGCAGGTAAGTCACTTTTTGGTTTTCTTGTTCGCTTATTGCACTTAGATCTGCCAGTAATATTGTTGATCTTGTCGACTTTGTACGCAGTTGAAGTGCCACCACCGTATTAAGTAGTTTTCCTTTCATTGGTCACTCGGGAAGTAGTAATTAACAAGACGCTACGATGAGCGTAGCAGGGTCAGACGTCACAGATGGCTTTGGGGACGTGGGGATCCCCGAAATAACAATGGGTTTCAGGAGGATGATAGGTAGCATGAAGTTACCTACTAATAAAGGAAACCCTGCGGACTTGCATGAATGGATTTCCATTCAAAAGAAGCAAGTAATTTATGGCCTATCGGCCCAAGAAATTGTGCTTCTAGCTTGTGACGGCGCAACGGGGCAGGTGTCCAAGTGCATAGTGGTGTGGCACAAAGAAAACACGGCCCTGGCATGGACAGAGCTTAAATCCGCTCTGGTGCGACAATACGCAAGCGGCCATTGAGGCATTCAGGAAATTGTTCCGGCTGCAGCAACAAGAAGGAGATACTAATGAAGAATTAGGGGAAAAATCGTGGGGCTAGTGGCGTTAGCTTTTCTGGAGTTAACGACTCGGGACAGTGGTCCTATTCAGGCCTTATTGGCCGATGTGTATGTGGACGTGCTGAATGACAGAGACTTGAGGGGCAATGTTCTGAGAGGAGGACCGATTACCCTTACATAGAAGCGGCTCGGACCAGCGAACGACTCTGGGATAAGAGGGGGTGTAGAAAGGAGCTCCCGAGGGGCCAAAATAGTGATGAAAAAGAAGGACCGTGAGCGGATCAGAAGATGGGTCACCCGTGAAAAAGTAAGAAGCAGGGTGGCCCCAGTACAAGTAAGACCTCTGAGATGCCGGACATGTGGTGTGATCGGGCACTTTTCGGCCAGTTGTAAGAAGCGAAAGTGTGAGCACTGTGGAGGAGCAGGTCACTTAAGACGAACCTGTCCTCGCAGGAGAAAGATGAACCACACCGAAAGGAACAACCCTAGCCTGGATAGAGGGGAGAAATGGGTTGCTAGCCCGAAAAAAGAAAGGCATCCGGGTTCTACCCAACCCAGGAGGGCCCCTAGACAGAAATTGGAGCCCCTAGAAAAAAGGTGAATTCATGTTGCCGGCTCCCATGTTTCGGTTGTCGAGAAAGCAGGATAAAGGGGAAAAACATACGGGAAGGAGAAAGGCACAGGTATACCGTTTGCTGAAGGAAGCGCCAGACTTCAACTGTAATGTGCTGTTGGGAGGCAAGAGGGTGAAGGCCCTTGTTGATACTGGAACTTCAGTGTCACCGGTTAGCTCCAAAGTATTTAGACAGTTGGGACTGAAGACGAAGCTTAATCCCATCGATCTATTAATAAGTCAGGCTGATAGTAGCAAGATGAGGGTAGAGGGTATGACATGGCTACGTTTCCAGTTGGCAAGAACTAGAGGTAGACTTAAGGTTTATGTGGTACCTGACTTGTGCGGTGAATTAGTTTTGGGGAGTGACTGGCTTAAGTAGAATAAGGCACAGATCCGTTTTAACCCCGCCATCCTAACATTGGACGGAGTAGAGATACTGTTGGGAGAGGAAAATTACAAACAATTGCCAGTGGTGGTCCAGACAGATATAAAGCTTTCCCCTAGGACTAGTATCAGGAAAGGGCAAGATTATAACAAAAGAAGTGCTGAACAGAGACCTGTACCAAGTGGTTCCTACTGATAGGTATGATAATAGTGAAGGAGAAATATCCGTGCGTGATCCGTTGGTGAAGGGATCAGGGACCGTTTTCTTACTGTTGACCAATGTTGCCAATAAAACTATTAAAATAAAGCAGAGAGAGAGAGAGAGAGAGAGAGAGAGAGAGAGAGAGAGAGAGAGAGGAGCTGGCACAGGCGTGCCCAGTGAGAGAAGTTGAACAGGTGAGAGTATGGAATAAGGATAGGCCTAGGAATAAAACAGGCAGCAATGAAATAAAGGATGAGGATATAACAGCTTCTGTGCGTTATAAGATGAAATTGAGGGGATTGCTGAACGGGAGGTAATAGCCATTACTGATAAGGAACTGGGATAGACGGAGACAGTTGAAATGAAGATAGACACGGGTAATCACCCACCTATTAAGTTAAGACTGTATAGAACTCCAATCCACAAAAGAAAATTAGCAGAGGACGCAGTGAATGAAATGATGGAATCAGGGATAATCGAAAGATCCAAATCTCCCTGGAATTTTCCAATAGTGGTTGTTGAGAAGAAGGATGCAGGGTATAGGTTTTGTGTCGATTTTCGTCAATTAAATGACATTATGAAACCGCCGGCACTGCCCCTTCCCTTGATTGATGATATTCTAGCGCTTTTAGGAAAGTCTAAATGTTTCTCCACCTTAGATTTCAGGTCGGGATATTGGCAGGTAGCACTTAGCAAAAAGGATAAGGAAAAGAAACAAAGAAGGAATAAAAACGGATTTAGACAAAGTAGAGGTTATAAGAGCCATAATCATAAGAATCAGCTGACAGCTATACCCCTGTTGGCCTACCCAGACCTAAGTAAGCCCATGGTGCTGTACACCGATGGTAGCGATAAGTGTATCGGGGCGGTTCTTACACAACCATGTCCCGATAAGGATGGACCAGTACCGGGTGTGCCTGAGGAATTGCCGATCTATTTTCTGTCTCATCGGCTCTCCGAGACTCAGCAAAGTTGGCCACTAATAGAAAAAGAGGCGTTCGCCATTTTGTATGCTGTGCAGAAACTAGATTATTATTTGAATGAGGCTGTCTTTACCATTAAAACAGACCATAAACCCCTCCAATATTTGTTAGAGGCGGAGTGAAGAAGATACAACAGTGGGCATTGAAGTTAAGCGGGTATAACTGTAAAAGAGAATATTTGGTAGGGAAGGATAATACTTGTGATGACCTGTTATCGAGGATTTCGTAGCAATTAAAGACAGAATCTCTCAGGTTGGAACCGAGTGTGGATGATAACGCATTCCAAATTAATGTGATCAATTCACAAGCATTGAAGGAGAGACTTGGTTAAGAAGATCAGGAAACGAGTGAAACGAAGGTTGTTTCCAACCCCCACTGGATATATATTAGGCAAAACAAAGAAGATAGCGAAATAGCAACTATCAAATCCAGGGTAGAGACAGGGCGTACCTCCAAATATACGGTTAACGATTGTAAAAAGGTTGTATTACCTTTCAGGAAGAGATGAGAAAGTAAGTCTAAAAATGGTGATACCTGAGAAGATGAGAGCGGAAATTTTAGACCAGTGTTATAGGAGGTTAGGACACATGAAAATTGATAAGACATATGGATTAATAATGAAAAATTACTCTCGGCCTAAGTTGTTTAATGATGTTGTGAACCATGTAAAAAAAATGTGTAACATGCCAAGTACAGAGTTGAAGGAGTGGGATTGCCCCAGTATTAGAAACGGATGTTCCGAATTATCCATTTCAGAAAGTAAGTATGGATATTTCCAGGCCCTATGGAGAAATACATAGTGGTAATTTTTACATAGTGAGCTTTGTGAACTGGCTGACGAATTGGCCCGAGGCATTTGCTATACAGGATAAGAAGGCATGAACGGTATCAGATATAATACTGAACGAAATATTCCCTATGTATGGGGCTCCTGAACAGTTGGTTATTGACAATGAGTCGGAGAATAAGGATCAGATTATGAGAGAGACGTTGGGATAGTTAAACATACAGCACATAACAACCTCTCCATATCACACCCAAAGTAAAGCTAAGGTAGAGAGATTTCATAAGACCCTCGCTGATGTGTTAGCTAAACTCGTAAAGGATAATAGAAAAAATTGGGATTTATTCGTTAGTAGGTTGAGATTCTCAATGAACGAATTGACAAAATTTTCCCCTTATTACATGATATATGGCAGGGATGTAGTCTTACCTATAGACAATCTATTACGACCCAGGAGGAAGCATTTGAGAGAGGATCATCGCCAAATAGTGTTAGAACATAAAACTTTTACGCAGTTGAGGAGGAAGATTTAAAGAACTCAGAAAAGGTGAAACGATAGGATATATAAAAAATAAGGTTTCCTTCCAGATAAGTGATGCAGTGTATTATAAAATACACCTGAGAGAAGGTAAATAGGATAGTGGAGCAGACAAGTCCGGTTTCCTTTGTGATATGGGACCAAATGACCGGGAAGGTAAAGAGAGTGCAACCGAATGATATGAAACTAGCTGAAATAGGAGAATGAAAAGGAGCCGGATCAAAAAATAAACAGAAAAGGCTGAGGAAAACTACGTTGGTAGATCCAGAAGGGTTAGAGACTGAGAGTGAAAGTGAAGGGAGTGAGGAGATTGAAATTAGCCCAACTACTCTTCGAAGGCTAAGGGAGGTAAATCGAACCCCAGCAGAACATTCTGAGAACGAAGAAATTGAGCTTAATCTTAGGGAAGAAGAAAAACTGCGTTAGTGGGTTGCGTGGAAGGGCCCTCATGCATGCACTGCGCTGGTGATAGTGTGGGACGTTGCTGTGACTGATAACTAGGCGTATATTAAGGTGGATTTGTAAAATATGTATTTTATTATAATAGATTAAGAATAGAAAATGGTTAAGAATAAAAAAATAGTTTTAAAAACATGTGTTTCGTTTAACAAAAGTGAAAAAGAAAAGGAAAAAAATAAATAAATAAACGCTTTTTTTTTTAAATTTAAAATATTTGACTAAGTGATTTGATGTGATAAAAGATAAAGTTTAGGAAATAGATTTTTGAGTGACCAGGTCAAAAACTATCTTTACTGTATCTTGACCACACATTAAGAAAAGATAATAGAATTTTCCCTTTCTCCAGGCAATAAAAAGAAAACAAAAAAAAATGCCTGGTTACGGGTAAAGTGTCAGGGTTATAAAAACATCCGGCGGCCTTCACACGAAGCTTTATTAAGATAAAAAGATAAAAAAATCCTGGAAAATACGGGATGTCTGCCGGGATGTTTACACATCAAAGGAAGCAAAATTTAAGTACCTTGAAATTTCGGACTTACAGTCGCCAATGCTTATCTTTTAGTTTTGTTTTAACCTGGTGGTCTCTAGTGGATTTCCGATTATTTCAATATAAATACAAGTGATTTTTCCGAGCTGATCAGTTTGAGTTCAGTTCAGTTCGGCCGGGCGTGTGCTTAAAGTAGGGAATAAACTGTTACTGCCAACATTCGAGTTTGAACACTGATCACCATCAACTTTGTTTTGATGTAATAAAAGGAATTGTGCTGCTGGGATTGTGTAATGTTCTAAAAAAATAATATATGTATGGGTTGATAAATAGCATTCAGTAGTGGATAAGAAAAAGGTCTGACAGTATCCTTCAAAAGCGTTATTTCTAGTATATATGACAAAAGTGGCAATGAGTATTTGTTTGAACTTATGCGAGGAAACAAAAATGAATATATGTATCCTACACATCGTAATGGGATATTCAGTTAATATTTACCACTTCACCAAAGGGACATCATATTTGCAGGACTACAGAGGAATAACCAGATGAAGCTATTCAAAGATTAATCTACAAAATATTTAGTGGAGTACCTGAAAATGGAAGAACTAAAATGTATCACGATTCAAACATTAGCACTACAAAACCAACAAGAACAGCAACAATATCTGAACTTATTAAAGTGTGACAATAAAGATTTTGTCACTTATGCAGCAATAAAAACAACATGAACAGCAACTAGAATAACAAAGTTTTTGTAATTATTATCTAATAAAAATACGGAAGAAAAAACACTCACTCCAGCTGCTGTTTCTTATTCAATTAGTGAATTTTTCTGCAATCCAATCAAAGGGATAACTTCTCTAGCTTATTATAGATGATAAAGGGATTTTCATAGAGATTGTTTGTATTAGTGTGCGAAAAGAAAGTTTGTTTTCAGAAAATTGTACCCCTGCTAAACATAAAAAGTATTTTGCCAAAAAAAAAACAAAACAAAAAAAAACAAAAAATAGGTGAAATGAATTTTGATGAAACTGTAGTGATGCTATTGAAAATTTTCAGTGACAGGAGCTCATTATATTTAAAACATGTTGGCGATGTCTTAGTAAAGTGTGACAATGAAGATTTTTGTCACTTATGCGGGGGTTGTGAGAAGTTCAAGTTAAATGAATTAACTCCAGATTTATTTAAATGCCTAATATTCATATAGGGCTTAAAGATGCAAAAATAAGATCCAAGATACTTACTAAATTAGAAATGGATCCCAAATTAACTCTCAAGAAAATGGCAGAAGAGTGTTACTGTAAATCTAAAACTCAATATAGCAAGGGATGAGGAAAGAGACGTTTCACAAGTCGATAGCATCTGACCATCCAAGAAAAAAGAATATAGACGCTTTTCAACTCCTAACAGAACTTTAAAAAAAGACAATACCACAATACCTAATACTTGCCATAGTTGTGGAGGTAAGCATTTCAAAGTTTCTTTTTAAGAACAAAATGTGCTATGATTATGGAACGGTAAAACAAAGTACTTATTGTAAGTACAAAAACTGGAAGAAAAATAAAACGGATGTGAACATGGTAAATACATGGTGTAAAGTCAAAATGCATAAAGAAAAAATAAATTAAGAACGTTTCGAACAGGTATTTAACTGTAACTCAGTTAGAAACATCTCAAAAGAGGAAATTTGTTTTTGTGAAAATTAATAATATAAAAATAAAACTACAACTAGATATAGGCTCTGATATCACTATCATAAATAGACATGGAGAAAAATGGGTAAATCCAGTTTATTAGCTTCTAAAAAAAGTTGCTTGTTGAGTTTCAGGAAAGAAATTGAACTTATTGAGTGAATTCACCTGTAATATTTCTTTTGTTGACAAAACTAAAAAAAGCAGTGGTGTTTGTATTAAAGAATACAGCTAATTTTGGAACAGATTGGATTGCATTATTTGATCTTTGGGACCCCCCAATTAACTCTTTCTGCATCAAAATAAATATTGTTACCACCAGTGCTAATATGGCAACTGAAAAATTAAACAATGAATTAAAAAGGAGTTTTTCAGAAGTCTTCTCAGAAGGTCTAGGGACATGCACGAAAACAAAAGCTAAATTTGAAGTAAAAGAAAACGTAACACTGATATTTAAGTAAAAAATAAGTGTACCTTTTGCTGCTTCCGAAACAATTAATAAGAAATTAGTGAGACTAGAATAATTAGGTGTGATATCAAAAATAGACTATTTCGAATGGGCATCATCAACAGTTAACAAAAAAAAAAATAATAATAGCCATATATGTGTTGATTTTTTTAACAAGGTTAAGTGAGATTGAACTTGTTACAAAGTCCAGAAATTTTTACCTATTTAAATGGTGGTCAATTTTTTTTCTAAATTGGACTTAATTAGATGCTGGATTTCTTTTGATATAGCGGCAGCACCGAGCATATTCCAACAGATTTTGGATACAATGTTTGACAGTTTGGATTGTGCGCAAGCATATTTAGATGATGTACTTATTAAAACAAAAAAAAATAATTCCCTTCATATTAGATTCTGAAAGAACTGGTAGAAGTGTAGAATTTAATGTAGCATATAAAATCTATTACTGCTGATCAGATATTTTGGTTTTATGCATATTGATTAATTAGTAAAATTTTTGCCAAATGCTTACCACCCCCCTGAAAAAAAAAAATTAAATTCACAACATAGTTTGTCATTTTGTCTTTGCCCTGGTTCCCTCTCTCACCAGACTCTGGTAGGTATCAGAAAGAAAAGTAATATTTTCTGCTCTTTCTCTTCTCTTCAAAACTACCAGGTCAAATGCTGACATACCCTGTCTTTCTACAAATAAACATTGGGAAATCTCTTTTTTTCATGCTGTGGCACCTCAAGTTATAAATATTAAAGCATCTTAAGCCTTTTAATCCTATGATCAGATGATTGTTTTTTTTTTTTTGCAAATAACATTTTTCTCTTAATTTTTTTTTTAGTTGGTATTTTAATGTTTAAAATACCAACTACAACAGGTATTTCTTTTGTCATTAGTGAAAAACTAAACACTAATTTTAACATTAGTTTTTTTTTTATAACTGACATTAGCTGTCACAACATAATTAAAAGCAAGGCATTGAAAAATTGGCTGATTTTTTTTTTCTTCTTTTTGATTTGATTCTAATATTTAGTATTTTAAACATTTAAAATACTGCATAGGTTGTTTTTATAAATTGTTTCTGTTGAATATGAAAATAAATTTATCTTTTATTTTTATTTATTTTTTTAAGTTAATAATTCTTCAATTGCTTTTTATTGTAATTGCAATTTACAGCTGTTAAGTAATACTGATGGAAAATAAATACACCTCTGGTGAGTCCCAAACTGGCAACCCTTTTACTTGGGATGCCTGTCTCAACATAGGTTTGTTTTCCTTCAGGGAAAGAATTGTTCAAGTTATACTGCACCTCTCCATTTTACTAATACGGAATCAAGGTTAATCTCTGATCCCTATAAAGTGGTGTGGAAATAAACTTTTGTCTCTGCTCACATGAGATCCCACATTAAACTTGATATTGTATCGCCTTTTACCTTTATAAGCAAGTGAATAAGTCTCTAATTAAACTGGAAACTTATTCTTCATTCCCAGTTTGTGTTTTCAAAATGGGAAGAATTTATTATTTTTTATTTACTTATTTATTTATTTTTGTGTGTGTGTGTGTGTGTGCTTTTTACACTAATTGACAAACTAATGGGCAGAACTGGTTTATACATTTGTGTAATCCATTTTTTCTTAATAGTGCAAGAAGAAATTTAGCTGTACTATTTAATACTCTTGTTATATATTGAAATATTTAAATTGTTGAGATGGTAGTTAATTTCCTGCAATTTGAGGTAGTAGTTTCAAAGTATTTGGAAGCTGTAATATCTGATTTTCTTTCAATACCTACCTTTCTTTCAATAACTACCTTTCCATTCTTTTATTTCAGGATCTTACAGTTTTCTTATTTCTAGAGTACTGTGTAGTATTAACTTTTTACTAATTTATAATTCTCAGTTTTAGATAATTTTAGATATATTCATTTCCCTTTTAGCGTTAGTATCAAATGGATAAATTAAGAATCCTTGTTCCGTTTAGGATGTGGTTTCCAGCTTTCTTTTCCAATCTTTTCACTTTTCTTTTTTTTCTTTTTTTTTCTTTTTTTCTTTTTTCTCAATTGGAGTAGATAGACTAAACTATTGCCCGGTTCACACTCCACCCACGTCTATTGAACAGGTGTAGAGGCGCATCCCTTGTTCCCTGTTTAGGATGTGGTTTCCGGCTTTCTCTTTTCCAATCTTTTCACTTTTCTTTTTTTTAAATTTTTTTTTTTCAATTGGTGTAGATAGACTAAACTATCACCCAGTTCACACTCCACCAACGTCTATTGAATAGATGTAGAGGCTCATCCCTTGTTCCCTGTTTAGAATGTGATTTCCGGCTTTCTCTTTTCCAATCTTTTCACTCTTACGTAGCCCCCTGCACATCAGTGGCGTTACCGCCTTGCTCGGGCTGATATGATTAAAAAGAAAAAGAAAAAAAAAACTAGCGAAGTGATTAAACTAGATCAAAGTGGTTGATAACTTTGGTGATAGACTTGCAGCCGTATGAGAAGTTACTGGGTCAATTGAAGGTTGAAGTGCCAGGACACAAGTCGCCGGAGAATATTTGTAAACCCCGGAATACCACCTTATATTAAACCCCTTAGCTCAAGAATCCCTAATACTTGAGAGACAATTGAAGGATATGAGTTACTATTTGAAATAAATAAATGTGTTACGAACCAGACAAAAGAAGTATTACCTCTAATGGGAAAGGTGTTAAGCGTGTTGTTTGGTACAGTCTACGAAGGCGAAGTGAGAGTAATTAAGAAATTAAAAGTGGTAGAACAGAGACAACATGCAATAGTTCAGTCGGTTAGAGAGAGCGTATCTATACTCAATGTTACTAGGCTGGAATTGGCTAAGAATAGAGGAAGTATCAATTGGTTGATTTTCCACCTACAGGTTTTTAGAAAAGAAGTGATAAATGTAGCCACGTCGGTAACAACCGAATTACAGAAATTAGAGGGATTTTTGCAAAGGTATTTTCAATTATTAGCTATACTGAGTAAGGTACGTCAAACAAGTCACTCCTTAACGGTGTTGTTAGAGCACGTGAGAGCACAATTAGACATGTTGTCACTGCGACACCTGTTTCCGAGTGTAATAACTCCAGAACGATTAAGGGAAGTACTACTGGATATACACACAAAACTACCCCATCATCTTAGATTACCTGTAGACCCCGCCCAGCAACTATGGAAGTATTGTGATGTGCTACCTTGTTGGAAGATGATAAACTGCTAGTGCAAGTGTCAGTTCCATTATTGGACAGAGATAGTATCTTTGAAATTTATCTTTGAATCTTCCCCTTCCTTATCCAAAACGAAAACCGAACATAGCTAGGTACAAAGTAGAGACGGAATTTGTTGCCCTAAACCTTGCTATTAACAAGGAGAGAAGCAAAAAAATGCAAGAATGATGCCTTAGGTACCTGTGGATCTGTAAATCCAATTTACGAGACAGGTAGTCATAATCTGTGTGTACTAGATTTATTGAAGAAAAATAAGAAGGGAATTAGAGATCATTGTCAGGTAGAGATATTAGCTAGTGTAATGTTACCCAAAGCAATCAGTGTCCCTGACGGAATTTGGGCGGTGGCCATACAAGAAGAGATCAAATTATCTAAAATGTGTGAAGGGAAGGTTGAAGTCAGAGTTAGATAGGATAGGTACTCCGAATGGAAGGAGAATTTAGTTGCTATAATAACCTGGCCGACCGTTGTGGAAATTATATTAATGATAGTCGTGGCCTTGCTAGTCTCGTGGTTGTTTAAGAGGCGTACGGTGTTGTCGACCGGACAGAATAAACTGGCAAGAGAGTGCATGAGTGAGGAAGGGATTCCGATTAGTGCACTTTACTAAGGTAGGTCCGACCAGAGTGCATTGGGACTCCTGATATTAAAGAGTCCACGATTGTCGTGGAAGGAACTGAACCAACAAAAGATTCGACAAAGCTTGTTGTGAAGGTGAGATAAAATCGGAAGGCCAGATTTATGAAATAAATCGATTTTTTTTTTATATATCTTTTTTTACGAGACTGAAATAATTGGTAAGGAGTGTTCTCTTTTTCTCTTGTGAAAAGGGTCTCTTGCACGAGATTACCAAAACAGTGAACTTAAAAAAAAATTGCATGTACATATGTATCGTAAGGACAATGAAAATGTAAATGGACATAATGAGCCCTAAGAAGAACTGAGGACTCTACCTTTGCATGCTGGAGGGGGAGAATTTTTTTTTTTTTTTGCGTTGTATTTTTCTTATTGTTTTATTTTGTTTTGTTGATATAGAAGCTCATGTGTCATTTAATAGTACATGACAGATGGGTAGGAGAGGAACGTGACAGAGAGAGAGAGAGAGAGAGAGAGAGAGAGAGAGAGAGAGTCAAACACATACACACATTTAAAAGGTTCAAAATTCCTAACGCCTGAAGAAAGCCGAAACGAACGAAATCCTTCTTTTTATTTTTATTACGAATTACGAAAAAACAGAATTTGTCTTTTAAAAAAAAGACAAAAAAAAACGTGACAGTATCAAATTATTTTTTCTTTTGGCCAAAAATTAGGATTGAGTTGAACGTTGAATTAAGCCAGCGTGGTTGTTTACCGAGGAAGAAATTTGATCTAAACAGAAGTTTAGGCCATTATATTTGGGTCGACAGAAAACAATAGAGATAAATGAAATAATGACTTTGAGAAGGAGGATTTTGGTGAAGATTAAATATCGAGACGTGTTTGTTTACTAATGGTGAAATATGTATCTGGCGTAAGTTATATGTCCATTTAATTTCGGAGGTCACCTGATTTTCTTTTCTCGACACAGTAGATGGTCTTCAAGGCGTCTATTATAACGTTGCTTCCCCTTGCCCACGCTGTGAATTCTGATCCAAGAAAGGCACACCGAAATCTCGCTAGCTGTATCTTTACCACGTCGAACCAGGCCGGACGCGGGCGTACATTTGGTTAACAAAAAAGAAAAAAAAAAAAAGAAAAAAAAGGCACCCTCCCACCAAAAAACAAACAAACAAACAAACAAACAATAATTTCGATAATGCCTGAATAAGTTGCGGAAAGAGTCTTTATAGATATATAAAAAAAATAATTAGCAATAGAAGCAGAATATACAGTCGTAGAATTCAATTTTCACAACGGAGCGAAAGTTTCCGTGTGGAAATAACCAGAGCTTTCAATTTTCAATTGTAAGAATAAACAGAGCTTTTAATTTTCCAAATTTTAAAAAGTCTTTTCAGGGTTCTTTACCGAAGCTTTACGGAAATGGTCGAAGTGGGGTGCTAAGTAGCGACGGTGGCAGTAAATTCGTCTTGTCTCTTTCGCTCGGCAGCTCCTATTGATTTTGATCGCCGATTTTTATGCTTGTCCCAAATTCTCTTGGGGGGGTGCGGGATGGACCCGGGATATCTATGTAAATCAAATCTTTAACCAATGAGATTACTTCTACTTCTACAATTCGATGTGGGGGGTTTGGTTCAACGAATGAGGTAACAATATATCCTCCGACGTAATTTCTCTTCATCTTCCTCCTCCTGATTACATCATTTTAGGTTTTCAAATTTTCAAATCCTTTCCCAGCAAATTTGGGAACTAAGGATCTGACCTTACTCTAACCCCATCAAAAGTTTTGACAATCTTGTTTTGACAATCTCTACTTTTCACTTCCACCGGCCGAAAACCCCAAAGCTTCTGATCAACTTTTGAATAAATAATGCAAATATATATTTTTCCTTTCTATTCTCTTCAATTTCCAACTAGTTTTTCAGATTTTACAAGTTTGTGCAACAAACCTACTGTTAAACCCGACTCACATCGCGATTGACAATAAACTGCAAAAATCAACAATACCACTAATAATAATTTCTTTCGCTCCGTCGTAGCAAACTTAGGATTACATTTTTTCATATGCAGAAATAGTGTTACATTTTCTCCCCTAACCATCCTGTCATTTATGCCTTAAATGACATTACAAATTTAAAAACATTATTTAACATTCACCTTTAATTCTCATGCATTATTAACCTTCCGCATGCAACTTCACAAAATTCTCTTTATATATATATATATATATATATATATATATATATTAGCAGAATGTTTTTTACAAACAATGTCTCTGAAAAAAGTTCCTTTCTTACTCCTGGTTCTGCTTATATGTTATTCAAGTACTAACAATCTAAGCATGCAATTTAAACAAAAAGTCCTTTATTAAAAAGTCTCCTCAGACAACTAGAAAAAGTTCCTTTTTCACTCCTGGTTCTGTCTATATTTTATTCAACACTAACAATCTAAGCATGCAATTGTTTTTATTAAAAAGCCTCTTCTGTCTACCTGAAAAAGAACAAAAAATATATGGGTTTATGTGTATGTGTGTGGATGGAGATATTTTTTCATGACTTGTTCTTCTTAGACACTGTTCTTTTCTGCTCCGTTGGGCTATAGGTTTGGTTTCCACTGGCGTTGGCTGCATCCCCACCTTATACGGTCGAAGCCAACGCAATCTCTTCTTTGTCTGGGTTTGTTTCATCTGGAATGTGGATACTGTCTGGAAACTTCCCTTGTTCTGTGCAATCCACCAGATTACTTTCAATCTATTTCCTTCTATAATCCTTAAGTTTCCTTATTGCTGTTACTATTGCAGCTAAAAATATCCATGTACACATTACGGCTGACCAATTTATTAGAATTTCATTACCATTCTTCCAGACGATGCCTCCCACTTTCAATGCCTCTAGTTGATCCTTTACTTGATTCATATTTATTTTCTCTATGGGTTCAAATAGTGCTGGCATCTGCCTTAACGTAATGTTGGGGAATTCCTTCACTATGGGATTCCACAATTCTGTATAATTATTCAAATTCTTCTTAATCAATTCTAAAACCGAATTCTTTTCCTCATATTTCTCCTCTCTTTGGTAATAGTGGGGTAGGGATATGGATACTCCAGGGGCAAATGTACTAAAGACAGTAGCGGCCTCACTTCTATTGTCCCAGTGGGTTCCCTATCACATACCTTGGATAATCTAACTGGTTTTTGGACCGCTACTGTCCACACACCATTGGAAAACAACTAATCGCTTGTGGCAACATTGTTTTTGTTAACACTTCTACCTAACACTTCTAAATACCCTCGCCCTTATTTTCAAATAATTCTAGTACACACATTCTATGATTACCAGCTACATAAACGGGACTCAGTAAAGTACAGGTTCTTAGGGCATCATTTTTACACTTCATTGCTTCATCTGCCGACAGTATCATAAATTTCGTCCTAGCTGAATTCAAGGCTATATACTCGGTTTCGATTTTGTACCTTGCTATCACTTCGAAACCTTGATCTACGTGTGGGTAGGGAATGGGCAAGTTTATAACTTGGTATATCTCAAAAATATTCTCTCTATCCAACAACGGAAGGGACATAAAAACTAGCACATTGTTATGCACCAACAAGGTTATGCAACCTAGGGCATTATAATACTTCCATAGTTCCTTGGTGGGATCTACCGGTAATCTAAGGTGATGGGGTAATTCGCTTTGTATTTTCAATAAAAGCTTCCTCAAACGTTCTGGAGTTACTATGCTAGGGGACAAGTGTCCCAATGACAAGTTCATCTGAGCTCTCACATGCTCCAGTAATATTGTCAATGACCGATTATTCCTTCGCACCCTATTAGCAATGGCGTTCAACTGAAAGTACTGTTGAACGAATCTACTTAATCCTTGTACTTCAGTTGCCATGGCCTCCGTATTATTAGCTATTTTCTGCTGTAGCTCATTCAGACTACTTATTCCATTGATACTGGCTCTATTCGTCGCCAATTCTACTCTTGTATCACTCAATATCAAAACACTTTGCCGCGCCCACTGGGCCAGGATTTTCTGACTTTTCTCAAGGTTCTCCCTTATGACTCCCAGGTCATCCTTTGTTATTGTTCCAGAAAGAACATTTAGCGCCTTCCCAACTATGGGAACTATTGCTCGTTTTTCTCTAGTTTGTAGCAGCTCAATCTCCCTCATGTAATTCCTCATGTTATTCCACTGGCCCTCCATTACAGCCTTTTCTACCTCCAAGGGATACAACAATCTGAGATATTTTTCCTGTCCTGGATGAGTCTGAGCTACCTTTATTCTAGCTATTTCCAGCTTGGTTATCTCATTCTTCAGTCTGTTCAGTAACACCCCGTACGGGTTTAAATCTATCACAAAAGTGACCACCCATTTCTATCTTGTTATTATCACTTCACTGATCTTCTTAAATACTGTACTTCTGCTGTGTTTCCATGATTCTATTCTCATCGTCATCAGCAGCAGCAGCATTGGTCCTTTCAACTGGGCCATTCCGGTAAGGGTAACAGATCCTCTGTTTTATTCCTTAATAATTTATTAATCAATTTAATTCTTCACTTAATTATTTCCTATTTTTGTTTTTCGCTACTTTTCTCTCTCTTACTACCTTTTTAGCTTTCGGTTTCTTTTATCACTAATTAACTATTAGTAGGGTGTTAGTTTCGGACAAATGGGCGTTGCTCATGCCACAGCGGTTGCGCACCCGCCGGTACCGCTGCTTGCCAGTCAGTGACATCGCCGTGCGATTTCATTCTCACCGCGACACGCCATCCGCCCACACATCCTCTTCACTCACGCACCATCTTTCCCTTTCCTTTATTATTAAAATTTCTAAGGGATCCCTATTTTCCGCTCCTTTCTTACTGAGATTTGGGTTTTTTGCCTTTCTCGGTCGCTCTTTAAGGGGTAATTCTGACTCTATCCCTGACTCCCTGACTCCCTTCAGTTTTGGGTGTTTTTGAGGTCTGAGAAGAGGGAGTTTCTTCTCATTTTTCTTTGGGCAGTTCTGACTGTGAATTCTGGGCCTCCTCGTTCTCTGTCGGTTGGGAGTTTAACACCTTTTTATTTCTCCATTTCTTTAGAAGTTGAGAGAGGGGCATCTCATCCTCCTCCTCCCATTCAATTGATTCGCCTTCTGATTCTGGTTTACGAAGTTCCAAATTCGATTGTTGGGGTTCACCATGCGTTCCTCTCGCCCTTCCTTTATTGGGCCCTCGAAGCGGAATGGTGGCATTGCTAGGCACCTACTTCAACGATACAGACGAAGAGTGAACCTCGCTGCCTCCACCCCTTGAGAGCTGTCGCTCTGACACATGGTCCGTCCCGTCTGGGCCTTTGGGTGTCATTGTAATGGATTGCTGATCCATCTCTCCATCCCCTCTTCCTTCTCTCTCTCAGAGTCGTCACCTGATTCTAATTCTTCTGGTTCTACAAGGGTTGCTTTCCTTGTTCATTTCTTTTTGGTATTTGGCTGATCTCCCAATTCGCAATCTCAGCTAACTTTAACATGAGCTCACTTTGTTCGACCACTTACCTGATCCCAAATTACATATGACACTGGAATAGTTTGCTCTACCACTCTATAGTATGGTTCCCATCTCATGTCAAGCTTTCCTTCCCTTAAATGAACCTTGTAGTATACGGGGTCTCCAACGAAGAACGAGTCGGATTTCAACGAATTGTTGCATCCAAACAAGACATCCAACAACGAGGCATTGTAGTTCTTTTTAAGCTGTTGGGTGGGGGGGGGGGGTCATTTTGTTAGTTCAACATATAAAGTGAATCAGAAAAGATCTAAGGATGTTTGAAGCAATATTTCAGTAATAAAATGAAACTCGTACAAACCTGGCCTAATATTGATAAACCTTGATCTATGTTGCATGTTGATTTCACGGGTCATTTGAATGAGTTCATCTTGTAAAATTGAATCACGAAGTTTGTCCAATTTACAGAGATTACATTTGCAATTACATATAAACTGGTGGGTGATTGTAAAATTTCCATAAATAGCCCGATCTTAGAAGAAAAATACGTACCATAAGTAAACGTACATTATTATATATATATATATATATATATATATATATATATATATGGTTGCTATGGATGGAATAAAATTCCGATATTAAAAAAAACAAAAAATAACACTATGCTTAAAAGTGTGCTCAATACAGAGTAGAGCAAACAATATTTAAAATTTATAACATACGTATGTTATAGCATCACTACAAAGTATCTATGTTTTCAACACTTCTTGACAAGACACACAAAGTGTTGAAACAAAATAGCTACTTTGTAGTGATGTTATAACATACTTATGCTAAAGAATATATATATATATATATATATATATATATATATATATATATATATATATATGTAAACCTATCGCTATACTCGTTTCGAAAAACCTTATGCGGAAGGAAAAAATGGTAATAAAAAAAGAACGAGCTAAGCACTTGAACATCAGTCAAAGTACGTAGCCCAAAGAAAAAAAATCTGAGACGAGTAACCTAAAAAAAGCGCTCAATACGCAAGTAGAGCAAAGAAAGTAAATAGCTAACCTAAAGAGTCAACGAACCTACCAAGGTTTCACCTAACGGATCTTCAGGGAAGGTTGGCTAAAGCGGCTGTTTTAGTGACTGTCCTGATTTTGGGCGTTATGACTGGCTGGAGGTTACGACCGTTCATTTTGATAGTACTTGGTTGGCTGGTTTCTAGTTGCTGCTTCTTGACTAGGAGTAAGGAACCATTTCATTATTTTTTTAGTATCGCTGAGAGAGGCAAAGAGAAGTTTTCCTGGTCAACAGTCGTATCATATCGCGTGCAGTGCCATGTCATGCTTAGATAAATGTTCCTGCAAGCACTTCCAATGGGCTAACCCGAAACCACGCTATGCTGTAGTTTTCGAAACCTTCCGGTCTGCTTGTATGTCTTTTGACGACTGATAGTGACTATTATTCTTGATCATTTCCATCTTTTAAAAGCTTATCTGAGAGAAAATAAAACTAAACCAGTTTTCAAAAAACATCTAAGCAAGCTCATTCTTTCTTTCTCCAACATTTGTGGTATCTGCAGTAGCGAATCGTTTCTCTTGGGATGTTATCTAGACATCCTAGCTCTCTGTAAACCTAAACTCTTCAATCTTTATCACCGAATTCTCTGTTATCACATTTTTCTCTCTATCAAAAGGATTCTAGTACCCATATACATGACCTCTATGTCTATGTCATAAAAATCTCCCAATGGCAAGAGAATTTTCTTGAGTCTCCGAATTGATTGAATGTGCTTCCGACTTTTACTGTTAAACTAGGTTAGTTATCTCGTCATCCTGGAGTGTTCCCCTTCTTCTCAGAATGCTTGTTTGCTACATAGAATATCTGACTATAGATAAGGTTTTCTCTCTGCATTCTACTATGGATAGCTTTGTGTTTGGCGACTTCAATTCCCATCATGTTAAGTGATTTCATCACTCTAATCCCGCCAGCATCCACCAAAAATTACTCAATTGCTCAATATTTGACTCAATATATTTTCTTGTTTCCCTTGTCATTTTTACAGACATTCTTCTTTATTTGGTTTGTTTCTTACTTCCTCTCTGGATTAATGTCGTGCTTTGCAACTTTGTCTTATTAGCAACGCTGGAGACTGTAATACTTTCCCGCTCGTCCATTAAGAAATAACCTCTTTTCTTTGAGACGGCCTTTGGAATTAAATATTTAAATTTTACATTGAAAATTGTGCTATTGGAGTTACTTCCTAGGTTAAAGTTAACACCAAAGCTTTAATGCTACCGTGTGGAATTGCAATCTTTTGTTTCATTCATATCTGTTTATCTGCCATAGACCACAGGAATCCCTTCTGGCTATTCCAATGTGATCAATCCAATAATAACAGATGCCTCTTTATATCCACTCGTAATGAGTAAACAGAGTGAATTTTTGCAGTCTTCTGATGTTAGATTCAACACAATTATTGCTAAACTTTAGGCAACTAGATGTTTTCTCCAAGACGATCACAAAAATAGCTATGCTTCTATTGTATAGACAGTGCGTGAATCACAAAAGAAAATTAGATCCAGAAAGCAGACGTATTGTTCATTCAAGGTCAACTGAAGATGCAGACACGACTGGAGGAGCCGGTGTTAAACATTTAGAATACAGTAAAAGAAATAGAAAGAAGAAAAAAAATAATGTCTGTAGAAAACCGAACAAACAACTGTTCAATGGTTGCACTGTTAATGTCTTTTACATACAAGAAAAGAATAGAAAAAGAAAAAGGCTACAGAAAGTAAAAGGTTTTAGCATGACAACTCACACACTGGAGTCTAGACAGAGAGAGTGTGTGTATGGTTCACTAGTTGTTAAATCGTCTCAGAAGATAGATGTAACTCTTTTCAACAATGTTCTCCAGATTCTTTTGACAGAGACAATACTTCTCAAATAAAATGCTGGGATCATGTGTCTTGCAATGGTGCGGAACGGATGATGCAATTCCGATTGTGGTCGTGCTAGCGACGAACGTAAAGTTTCATATACTTAGTGGTTTTTCAATCCGACTGCTGCAACGATAGTATTTCTCAAAGTCCTCGTTTCTAACTCGTCCGCACACTTGCTTCAGCGAGGTGGGGCGGGGTCCCGTTCTCACATACGTCCGTGCGCTTTCACGGTCGCCGTCCGACCATCTCAACTTCAGAAATACGACGTGCTTATATTGGTGACCGGCGGTTTATAAGACAGGGCATTCTCGTGCTCTTCACAAGCGATCACGTGTGTTTGTTGCTATAGTCAAAATCATGTGACCTCCAAATTAAACGGGCATATTTATGCCTGAATTAGATTCCACCACTGGCAAACAAATACATTTCGATGTTCAATCTACTCCAAAATCCTCTTTATCAAAAATTATTGTTTCATTTACCTCCATTGTTTTCTGATGACCCAAATATAACGGCCTAACTACTGTTTGGATCAAGTTTCTCTACCGGTAAATAATTACGCTGGTTTATTCCAATGTTCAAGTCAACCGAAATTTTCGACCAAAAGAAAAATAATTAATATTGCCACATTTTTCTAGAAGTCGAAAATCTGTTAAAAAAAAATTCTTAATAAAACTAAAAAGAAAAAAATACGAATAAAGTTTCGGCCGTTTCGGCCTTCTTCAGGTGTTAGGAGTTTTAAACCTTTTAAATGTGTGTATGTGTTTGACTCTCTCTCTCTCTCTCTCTCTCTTTCTCTCTCTCTCCGTCACATTAAAGAAATATATGAGCCACAAACCCCTTGCAATGAATGATACACAGCAAGAGGATAAACATTTAAATATCCACCTAGTTTTCATATATTCAATCTTACGTATTTTGTTCAGATATTTGATATATGAAATTTTGTCAATACGTGTTCTGTAATGAAATTTAAACACGAGAAGAACATTTTCGTCGGGACTTCTTTATTTCTCTTGTTTACCCGTATTCCTCTTCAATTAATAGTCGATTTTCCCAGCTATTCGAGTTAGATGAAATTTATGTATTCAATTTAAAAATCCGGATCTCTTTTAAACGCAGTGAAAAGTGAGAATCTGAATTAGCAGTACAAACGATGTTATGGAAAAATGGGTGATATTGAACTAGAATTTTCCCACAAGATTAAGAAGTTTGCTTCAATTCTATAGGGAGAATCAGAGATCCAGATCAGAGAAAAAAATGCCCATGACTTTTGGATTACATTTTATCACTTTATCTGACACTTACCCAAACTTGTGCATCGTACTGCGATTATTGTTCACTAAACCAGTGATTGATGCAAGTGCTGAAATAAGTTTCAGCAAACTAAAATTAATTAAAAAAAGATGTGCTATCTACAATTAGAGTTCATATGTTATCTAGATGAGCAACGGTTTATTTATTTATTTATTTTTTCTTTTATAAACGTTTCACCATGAGCAAGGCAGTTCACTGCCACTATTGCGCAGGAGGTTACATAGAGTTGAGAGAAAAGATGTTAGATATAGGAAAAGTCAGAAGGAGGGTGATAGACGGGTTAGGATACCCAGAATGAGGGTTGGGTAGATGGTGAGAGTGTTGGGAGAAAGGTGCAAGTTAGTGTGATAGGAGGTGTCTATTGACCTTACATTTAAACTCCTAGAGATTGTAGCCGTCGGGAAAGCTGACACGTGGAAGGGAATTCCATAGGTGGGAAGCGCGAGAAAAGAAGCTGTTGGAGTAGAAATTACGGTTACATCTTATCTGTTTTACTGTAAAAGGGTGGGACCTAGTTGCAAATCTAGTATCTCGTGTAAATTCATACCTAGGCGGCATCATTGCTCTAAGTTCATCGGAGCAGAAGCCATGAAAGTATTTGTAGAAGAGGCACAGGGAAGCCACATCACGCCGGTGAGAGAGTGGTTGCAGCCGGTCTGCCAAGTCAGTATCGATCACGTTACAGATTCTCCGTTGTATTTTGTCAAGAAGCCCAAGGAGAGTAGCTCGGGCACCCGACGAGATGTGGCAGTAGTACTCAATACACGGGCGGATGGTAGAGTTATATATGTGCAGGATAGATTCAGGCGGGAAAAACCTCCGGGCCCTGCACAGAGAACCGACTTTCATAGCGGCGGATTTGGCAATGGATTCGATATAGTCATTCCATTTGAGGTCCGCCGAGAGTGTAAGGCCAAGGAGGCGTAGTGTTTTACTTACTGGGAGGCAAGCTTGTTCCATGCTAATGGGAAGTAGATGCGATTGTCTGTGGTGGTTAGTTGATAGCAGCTTCGTTTTAGAGGCATTGAAGTTTACGAGCCATTTCCTACCCCAGGCTTACAGATTGAAGGTTCTTTTCAATCTCGGCAGCGAGGTTCGCTTTGTCGCCCACACCGGGTTTTTGATCGAGATTGTGGTGTCATCGGCGTACATGCCTACTTGGGATCTAATGGCATCCGGGAGATCATTAATGTACATCAGAAAGAGCGTGGGACCTAGGATAGAACCTTGAGAGACGCCCGCGTTCGTATGGTAGTTTTGGGAGGCATGCCCAAATTAATACTACCTTCAATGTGCGGTTAGAGAGGAATGACTGGATGAGATCAGACAAATATCCAGTTATACCGTAGCTCCGCAGTTTGCATAAAAGGCCAGCATGCCAGACTCTGTCGAACGCTTTGGAGATATCCAAGGCAACGGTTCGGGCTTCGCCATTTTTTTCAAGAGCCTGGTATATGTACTCGGTAATGGTCGTTAGCATATCAGCAGTAGACCTGGTGAAGCGAAAACCGTACTGTTTGTCCGAGAGAAGTCTGAGGGCCGTGAAATGCTGAATCACCTCGGTGTTGATAATGGCTTCGAAAACTTTGCCAAAGATCGGAAGGAGACTGATAGGGCGGTAATTGGCGGGGTCTGAGGGTTCGCCAGAATTCTTAAATATAAGAACTACACAGGAGGACTTCCAACAGGCGGGAAAACAGGAAGCAGATAGGCAGAGGTTATAGAGTTTAGAGAGGACGGAGGAGATTTCTGGGGCACATTTCTTCAGGACTATGATTGGAATTCCGTCCCCGCCTCTCGCTTTGTGAGGGTCAAGTTTTGAGATTATCTTAGAGACCAGCGAGGGTGTAATGTGGACGCTATTAAGCTTTAGTTCTAGGTGGGAAGTCGGGTGTAGGTACTCCTGACGAGTCCAGTGTCGAATTGGTGGAGAATCTACGGGCAAAGCATTCAGCCTTGTCCGCTGGGGAGGTGAGAACTTCAAATTTATTGATGAGGTGGGTATTGAAGTCTTGCTCTTGTTTAGCACGCTTTTGCAGAGTCGCCAGTAATCTTTGGCGCCGAACATAGAGGATGCTATGCGTTGCTTCATTCTGGCAGCAAACGCTCTCTTAGCTTCGTTCAGTACTTTTTTGCACTTATTACGAGCTGAGGCGAAAAGGCGCCTGTTTTGGTTCGACGAGTAGCTTCGATAGAGCCGGAAGAAATGGTTCCGGTGGGCAATGGCAGCCGAGCAAACGGGCGAGAACCAGGGGGACGAATTTGATTTTAGCTGGAATTTCCTGGCCGGGATGAAAGCATCGATGCCAGCCTTAACCCAAGAGGAGACCTCGGACGCACAGTCTTTGACAGGAAGACCGAAGACGTTGTTCCAAGGGACATCACAGAGAAAGTCTCGGAACGAATCCCAGTCTGCTCTCTGGTAGCAGTATGATATTCTGCTGGTCTGGGTTTCTTGGGTAGAGTAAGAGTGGATTGAGATGTTGACGGATACTACGGCGTGGTCAGAGTTTCCGAGAGGGCAGAGCTGCCTGGTAGTGCAAGAGTCTGGGATAGAAGTGAAGCAGAGGTCTAGTAAAGAGTCCCTTCCGTTAGGGTTATTAGAGAAACGCTCGGGGAATTAAACATTCGATCATTCAATTTCGCTAAAATAGTGAATATATTTGCTAATAGTAAAATTCTTTGCTATTTTGGATGCAAATGTTGAACGCGTTAGCAAGCAATCTACAGTTAAAGAAATTGTGATATGCATGATGTTCAGAACTCTTTAACAACTTTGTCTGTAATTGTAATAATGTTTTCTTATGAAAGTCATGAATGAACCAATGAAAATTAGAAAAAACATAAGAGTTGGTTCAAAGCAATGAAACCATCCAAAAATAAATATAATATGCAGATACTAATCCAAGCACAGAGAAGAAATGAAGTTAATGCTCACTCGCCCTGAAAGCATTTTTTTAATGTGCTTAATCCAGTATATGAAATCAGAGATTAAAAAATGGTTCAATAGTTTTTTTTGAGAAGTTAAATTAAGTGGACAGAAAATGAACTTTTTATGTAAAGAAATTGAAAGAACAATATTTACATTGTTCGAACTGTTGTCTTCATCTTTATTGCCATATTCATATTCACGACGTTTCGACTGTCGTACGCCCCGTCCTTCTTCAGGTGATTAGAATTTCGAACCAAACTCTTTATTTCGATCATTCGATCCATGAGCCATGCCACTTCGGATGTCTTAGTTATCTCCCTTTAACTAAACTCTCTGTGTTATTTGTTCCCTCTTGCTGTAGGCAGATATTGAACTCACAATTCTTTGGATCAAGTCACGGGATCTAGCCAACGCTTTTATCCACTGGGCTATTTGTTCTTGGGGAAATTTCAATCACATAAAGAAGGCCGGTCAAAACGTCTTGAATATGAATATAGCAATATAGATGAAGACAACAGCCCGAACAATGTAAATAATGTAAATACTACTTCATCTCAGAAGTATAGACAACATTTGAAATGAATGTACTTATTTGTAAAATACAATATTCGACATCTTTATCAAGAAAAATATCACGTTGACATTAAAAATCGCTGCTTTATTGAAGAGTAAAGTTATTTACTAACTTAAGCTTAAAAGTGTTACCAAGCCGAAAGTATGGTTGATTTTCTAAGCCCCGCTTAGATGTGGCACAAGGCCGAAAGTATGGAGAACCTAATAAAATCAAACTACATAGTAGTGATTGATATGGAGAGACAATTTGGCTAACCATTACACCACGTTGATGACAGGATATGATAACACGGTAACGGTAATGGAGACCCATCAGGAAAGTCACTATTTTAAAGTCTCTAATAACCTTCCAACCGTTTTCTTCATATTTTAAGGCATCTAGTAAGATTTTGACACTGCTGTATTCCTCTCTGAGCTGCACCGAGTGAAATAGATGGCTACAGTTTCCCGTTATGAAGCAGTACGGATTTAGGCTCTTAGATAATCTGTTGAAGAGGCACTAGTCGCTGCGGTTACAGATGATTCTAATTACCTTGGATAGACCGGTCATATAGTGGCAGAAGCAATGCTCATGTTGAAGGGTGAAAAAGCTTGAAAAACACTGGTGATGCTTTGGTCACATTGGTCGGCACTAGATTTTGTGAGACCAAGATTTTTGATCAAGTTGTTGTGGTCTTTTGGTTGAAGTAGTATGGGTTTCTCTTCTCAGCTGCGCGTTTTAATCTGGATCAATGACTTCATCCACTTCTAAATTGCTGTTCTCTTCTGAAGACAGCTACTCTCTCTTTAGATCTGTCGGTATGGGAAGTTCATGGCAGTGTGGTACTGGGGTGATGGGTGATTAAGGGGTGATTGAAGATTTAGATATAATGATAGCAGTCACATTCTTGTGGGGATTTTTTTTTTTGTTAACTTTGCATCGTTGTCAATGAGGTAGTGTATCTATGTCCACTAAATTGTATAAATGGGATAAAAAATGGCACCAAGGATAGTTTTTATTTGGGTTTGTGTAAAGAAGCAGTAAAGAACGCCGTTTGCTGCCTGAAGGTGTGATTCTCTATTTTATATCGGGAGACATAGCTGATATGTGCACTGGTGTTGACTAAGAATAGTTATCAGGAATTGTTATCCCTGACATGAAATAGACGACTTCTACGGTGCCTCTCACCAGCTGATGTCGGGGCACGTGTTTCCCTATTTCTGTACGATGCTGAGATTTCTCTTATAGAGAGTACACGCTTTTACGCATTTTCTAACCTCATTTCCTCATTTATAGGTATCCTGGGAAAAGTTCTACTGTCTCCTGCTTCTACATGGAGACTTTGATCATTTTCTGAAATCCGCTCTGGATTGTGGAAAATGTTGTCTACTTTATCTTTTCATTGTGTTTTAGATCTGAATTGTTAACAGCTCCATATTTTTGTTAATGTGCGACATTCTATTAGAATATCTGTGTTATAAAACTAAATGTCATATCTCCTTTGATTTACTGTAGCACACATGCAATTTTGGCTTTGAGTTGGATTTCTACATTCTGTTTCAGAAATCCATTAAAAGAAGCTCCGAGTTCCACTTGCTAAATACTGTTGTTTGATTGGTCCGTAAATGGAAGTGTTATGCTATTGCCTACGTCTGTACAACCGAATTGCTAATACGACAAATTTCTTCTTTCCTCACACATATATGTGAAAATATTAATCAGCGAATAAGAACCCTGGAAAACATAACCGGAAACAAAACCTGAAAAATCTAACAAGACTACTCGAAATTTGGTATCGCTATATAAATCGTCCAGAAAGTTGAATTCGTCAGAGAGGCTTACAGGTTGCTACATAGCTAGTCGATCAGCAACACCCCTAGCTTACCTTCTCAACCACCGTCACGTCAAGTCCTTACCTCTCTTCCTCACACATTATCGGCAAGGAAGAAAGCAAGAACAACCTGTCAACGTCACGATTACTACTACGGAAGGAAAAGGAGAACATCACAGAGCTACCGACTACCCAACTCACTCTCCGAGTGATAAATATTTGTTCCCTTTCCTCTTCTCTCAGCCTTCCGTCCTTTTCTCTCTAAGGACAACCGTTTTGGGAAACCACACATATCCTCGTGAACATTACATACAATTACAGACGGCCAGCCTAAAACAAATTCATACTAACATCTGACGCCAACCGGCTAAGAAATAAGAATAAGCAAATTCGCAAACCACTCACCTGTATTTATCTAATAAACGAGATAAATTTTCATCTGTCTTTTTGCAACCATACGCTTGTTTATAACATCTGTTTGTTAGCGTATTGTCTAATGTTTTAGAATACACAAATTTTGCTGGTCACCATGGTGTTTCCTGTTGACGAATTTCGCCACTCGCTCTAAGACCATGTTTTCAAGTAGCGAAGGAATCCCCTTATTGTATGTGTGTGAAGTTTATCGCTCCGCAACTGCTTAAGAACTGTGTCGCACGTTGAATTTATTCATAGAGGAGCTTTCATTTTTCGGAGTAAGGTTTCATACTATTGTGATTTGTTTAACAAGTCGGGTAGACGATTTTTTTTCGGATTTGCCTGTGCGGCTAATGAGAGCATTTTTTAATGTGTCATTTGGCTTCTCCTCTAGCATACATTCCAGTGAATCTCTGCTGCAATATCGTAGGGGAGCTTCTCCACCACTTAGCATTGAAAATTGCCTGTAGTTGGGAGAACCAAGTTAGTACATTTTTAGCGTTTTATGCAGGCAGATTTAAGTCAAAATGGCTTCTGTGGGATCGGAGTTTAATTCTGTGGCCATTGTTGTTTCAGCCTTGCCATGATTTCAGAAATGATTTCAGAAATGTTCTAACATCGAGTGTTAACACTTGTGCGAAGGCGGTGTCTGGCAATGTTAAAATGTAAAGGCACCAGGAGTTTGTTTTTATTGTCGAGATCACCATTTTTAGGTAATTCAGTCATCCCATTTTATTTGTTTTTTTATTTGAATGTCCGAATTTTAAACGATAATAAAATAAAAATAAAGAAAACATGGTTATGCCTGTTATTTCGCAAACTTAGCCAACGCTCCCTACAGTAGTATTTGTGTTCAGCTGTCTAAAATTCTGTCCATTCTGAGGTGTTTTGCTTAGGCACCATGTGAAGGGACAATCACTAAGCACTCTTGGGTGGGCAAAATATTCTGTGTTGAAGCATACTGGTATTCGATCGCGGGTATGTTTCTTTTATATATTGCTTGGTGAGGTGCTTGACAAGTTTGTAAACAAACGTTGATTCTTGGTTTTAATAATCTTGCAAAATTAAAATGTACGTCTGTGACACGTTATTTTTGGAAAATTAGTAAATTTACAGTCGATCTGATTTACACAAGTATTACTTGCTTATAGCATGAAATTTAGAATAAAAGTATTTCTTAATCACGGAGGTCATAGATTTTGACCTGTTAACTGAGTGATGCCAGACAAATGTGTTGATAACCTAAGTTTTTTGACATAATTGTCAATTTTTTTTTCCTGTAAGTGTAACTTTACCTTGAACAACAAATATCCGGTTATAGATGATGTCAATAGAATGACAACCCAAAAATTTGGGGGCTATATAGAGTTTGGGGGCTATATAGAGTTTGCTTTCTTTTGAAGAAACCGGGAGAATTCCCGCTGGTTTCCGTCTCCCGATGCCTAATTTGTGTGAGCGAATCTCCCCGGCTGCCCTCCTGTTCCACACAAGCGTCACCGACAAAAAATAAAATATACGATTATATTTTTATATATACGTATTCTTCGTTGCTTGTCCAGAACCAGCAGCAGTATATAACATAAGGGAAGAAACGGTGAAACACATGACCTTATAATGTAACACACGAAATGTTATATTTATAAAGAAACTTCCTGCACACACACACACACACACACACACACACACACACACACACACACACACACACACACACACACACACACATTTAAAAAATCTTTTGGCTCGATAATTTGTAAGATTTAAAATCTTTGATAACTAAATAAAGGCTTCAAGTAATAACTTAATCATTGAAACAATTTTTTGTTCAAACTATAATGTCCTTAATATATATATATATATATATATATATATATATATATATATATATATATATATTATCCTGGGTTAAAAAGCAATCGGAGTCTTACCGTACTGATGAGCTGTGATACAGCGAAACAGATCTGTCTGCGGATGACAATATATATATATAGAGATATAGATATATAAGCAATTAAAAGCTTATCTAATTAAATGTCATACTTTTATTGGATTTTTTATTTTACTATTCAGTTAAGATTTTCGGCAAAAAGGCTGTTTGAAAATAAAAATAAAAAGTAGATGATTTACATTCCCCAAGTAGTTCTACGTTTAAATAATAAAACAAATTTTCGAAACGTTGTTCCCATGTTTGAGATAGTTTACAGATCTGGGTGAGAGATGCACTATGACACGCTCTTCAGTAAAGAATGTCATCTTTTCACTTTAAAACTCTCTATTGGAGTTTTCAGTGTACAGTGAAATTTTCTAATGTAGTTTTCCTTGCTTCTTTTAAAATGAAATTAAACAATCAAAAATGCTGTCTCCTGACTTAACTATATGTACCTAAAGAAATTTACTTATAAAACAAATTAAACTTTATCACCAATTAATTGGAGTAGATAGACTAAACTATCGCCCGGTTCACACTCCACCCACGTCTATTGAACAGGTGAAGAGGCT
Source organism: Ascarosepion bandense (assembly GCA_037127315.1). NCBI lineage: Eukaryota > Metazoa > Mollusca > Cephalopoda > Sepiida > Sepiidae > Ascarosepion > Ascarosepion bandense. The sequence continues at coordinate 233,271 of JBBBDQ010002409.1, forward strand.
CATCCGTTGTTTCCTGCTTAGGATGCGGTTTCTGGTTTTCTCTTTTCCAATCTTTCCACTCTTTTCTTTCTTTTTTTTTTTTTTCTCAATTGGAGTAGATAGACTAAACTATCGCCTGGTTCACACTCCACCCACATCTATTGAACAGGTGAAGAGGCTCATCCCTTGTTCCCTGTTTAGGATGTGGTTTCCGGCTTTCTATATTCCAATCTTTTTACTCTTACGTAGACCCCTGCGCATCAGTGGCGTTATCGCCTTGCTCGAGGTGATATGATTAAAAAAAAAAATTGCAGTGAGTCTACGAAATCGTGCAATTTTAATCGAACACGCCCCGACTCCTATCAACATTGAAGTCATTTTCGATTTCCTCTTTTTAAGTCTCTGGGGACCTCTAGAATGATATCTAAGAATATCACTGGGAACCTCCAGATTAATGGCTGTATGATGCTTACTGACAACAATGTTTGATAATGGATACACAGACAAAGAAGTCATATAAGCCTAAAGGCATAGAAACTAGATTGTGTGTGCGTGTGTTTTGCTCTCTCTCTCTCTCTCTCTCTCTCTCTCTCTCTCTCTCTCTTTGTATCTAAAAGGCAAAAGAATAACCATTTTCTGACACTTACGAAACTCTCACAAGTGTCATTTACTAGATCAGCAACACTAAATAATGTTTAAATCTACCAGTTCAGTTCTTATGTTTACATTTGTCAATGTATATACAAAAATATGGAGTAATGATTAATATTTCTGACGTGGCTACTCTGCTGACCTCTTTCTTTCTCCCTGTCTCAAAAGTACTTATTGACCTCTTCAAAGACATTCCTCAAAAGTACTTGCTGATTTGCTGACCTTAGAAGCGGCAACTTCACGATGAACATCCCCTTACCTACAAGAGGCTTCCACACTCCTAAGCTTTTTTTTATCTTTTTCAGCATTATATTATTTTCTATGAACACTTTAACCTCCGTTGGACTTTTATTTCAAGTATTATTTTAATTGTAAAAGCATTAATTGAAATGTGCATATATATAAATGTTATTTTATACTCAAAATTGCCTTTCTTGATTTTATAATAATTTTATGAATTATAGTGAGCTATCTTCCCACAAGGCCAAATTCCGTTAACCTGCACGATATACAAGTACCCTTCACTAGAACGGAATCCTACTACAACTAGAAAAGAATAAATAAGATAAGATATACCCGTTATAGATTCTTTCTTTTGTTGAAGGACTGTTGTGAAGAAAAAAGTCAAGGTGAAAGACAAAGTGATAAAGTATGATACGTATCATCTGTTTTTTTGGTATTTTTTTTTTGTTTTGTAATATCTAGGCAGACGATTTGTGGCTCGATATTTGTCCTTTTTTTCGTTCATGTCAAGGCAAGAGGAAGAAGAATAATCAATAAACGCAGCTCGAAAGAGAAGGTGAAAGAGTAAGAAAATGCAGTTTGCTCGGACTTGCGTCGGGAGGACGGCCCGTGACTGACTGTCACCGAAAACATGAATAAATAATTCAAGCACGTAATCAGACCAAACGCAAACTTATTTTTGCGCTAAGAACCATTAACACGAGTCATTGAAAATTCAATTGACTTTTGTAGCCAATTGGACAAAAAGTCAATTGAATTTTCAGTTGATTGCATTCATTTTGATGACCTGCTCCTGTACTGCAATATGAGTGACTCTGTTTATCTCTTTATAAAACCATCTTTTACCCAAAGCCACCTTTCTTGCACAGCAATTATTTCTGTCTGCTGAAAAACGACCATAAAGCTTTTTTTTTAAATTTGCAATGCCGGTGGTCTTATCCCTTCCTTTTTGCTACAGCCACTTTTGCACTTCCAAGTAACCATCTATTCTTTGTGCAGCTGTCAGAAGTCATTCATGAGAACTCTTGACATAGTTCCCAAGTCCATAATAGCCACTGACATGACGCTTTCAACACCGGTAAACAAAAAGCTACCAACCCATTCATTCTTTCTTTCACTAATGTTCGTGTTATCCGTTCAAACTTCTGCAGCATAGAATCTTTCCTCTTAGAACGGTCGCCAGATATCTTTGTCTTCTGTGAAACTAACTTAATTTCTTCCATTGCTACCAATGAGTTCTTTTTTCCAGGTTATCTTTCCCCTTTCTGATAAGATTCCAGCATTCACATGCATGGCCTTGGTGTTTACATCCAGGATAATCTTCGGATGGCCAGAGAATTGTCTCTCAAAGGCACTGGCTACTCAACATCGTTACTAAACTATGTTCGATATCTTTTTTTCTTTTATCGCTCCCCTCTTTCCAGGACTGCAGTTATAATATAACTGCACTCATGGAAAGAGGGGGAGCGATAAAGGACCTCTTATGGACATATCCATAAGACCTTTTTCCATTACCAGCATACTGATTAGGACTCCCTCCGCGCATTTCTCCGTGACGCGCCATGCACTGACAACTTCGACCTTCCAAAAGAAAATTGCGCCACCGAGGTTTCTTATTGGGTCAAAGTTGGCATGGAGTTTCATCTCTCCTTTGAAATGCCAGGTAAAACCTGAATTCTCTCTCTGGTTCGCACTAGCATGCTCGCAGCTATAACACACAGAAACCATTACTTTTTGCTATAAAAGTGTGAAAGCTCTTGTCATAACAGGTGCCACTTCGATACTGTTTGTGATAAAAGTATGCGAGTCATCGGAACTAAGTCCCTGTTTGCTGAGGTAATGAGGCAATGCATAGCCTCCAACTTCTTTCTCTCATGATTACTGGCGTTTCTGTAATAGGGTATTGAATAAGTTCGAAGTCTCTACCTCCTTTCTTTAATCAATTTGAGGTATTATCATTTTCTGCTGATAAAACTGAATCCATTGTCTATAAATTCTCCTTAAACTCTACTTAGCCGGAGTATTCTTACCTAATTTCCCACTTAAAACTTACTGTTGAGTAATATGCATATAACACTTTCCATGGTTTCTACTATCATCTCTAACCTAGATCCCCACAAAGCATGCAAACCCGATGTTAGAAGCGTGCTCCTGAAATGGTTCCCGTTCTCTCTCGATAAATAACGGTATTCCTTCAATGAATGTCAAAAGCCATGTTTCATCGGATGATCAGTTCACAAGCACTTGTAAACTGATGTTAAGTCTTTCTGATATTAAATCTTTTTGCTAATATGCATTTTATAAGGCTTCGGTGGAAGTTTTCATATTCATGCGGCGACTCCTCTATTGGAATTATTTCTTCACAAGACTATTGCAGATAGTAAAGGTTCGAGATAATGTGCAAAAGGGTCTGTTATTAAAATAAAAAAGAAGCAAAGTCGAGAACTGTGAACTATTTGAGATGACTGCAGAACCGATGGCATGTTTTGAAAATATTTTACGCAGGTGAAGACTTCTTTTCAATTTTCATTTTGGCTTTAAACAAAGTGCCCTGTTATGGAAATTAAAAGACAAACGTGCTTTCTCTGAAGATATTTCTGAACTGACCTGTTAGGTACGCGTCTGGCATCGCCTGCATCGAATGTAGATGTGATCTGAGCCAGTGTTGCTTGTTTGCTATCATAGAAAATTCTCGCCAGGCATCACTGGTCGTGATCATTAAGACGGTCACTGCTCTGTACGGGTGGAGAGTAATGACTTTCATCAAGTATTTCTAGTGCACACGTTACACCACATGCATGTGACAGGACATTTTACATGGAGAAGTGCAGAAGAAATTTACCTTAAAATTATATAAATTAAAAAAAAAGAATAATCAGCCTTTTCTCTGAAAACGTACAATTTGTGGGGAGAAACTGTGTATGATAGGAGATCGAGGAAGGTCAACTATCTTTTCAATTTCAGAAATGGAATATCCCATACGCTTGTCCTCCGATATCATACCCTGTTCGAATTCACGTCACCTTGCCATGAGCAACCTAGCGGATGTTTACACTGTAATGGTAGAAGTCTGAGAAAAACAGATATTGATGTGGATGTTTCCATGATATCAAAATACGTTGATGTCTTCTACCATTACCTTCAAGTAGTTCTTAACTCTTTGATCTTGGTACATCAATTCTCATACATGCTTAGAGTACCTTTTCAATTTGTTACATTCAAAATTTTATACTTATTTAATTAGAGTTCATTCTGTATGTGTGTGTAACCAAGTTAGAAAGAAAGCAACTTTGCTGCTATTCATTGTCATGTTCACTCTGTGAATCCAAGAGAAAGAAAATATGCTTTTTGTTGTTGTTTTTCTCAGGGGGTGTTTTTAGATTCTTACTTCCGTGTTACATGACTACCCAACTTTTATACATTTTTTTTTTATTTGAATGTGTATGCCTATATTATTTACTCATGTATTATGCATTTATCTATATGTGCTTGCGAATGTTAATTATTGTTTGTGAGGTTCCCATAACAGAAAGTGAAATTCAAGATGCGTTAAAGAAGGTTGAAACAGACAGTTCTTCGGGAATCGACGGTCTCATAAATTACGAATTATATTTGAGCTAGCCGTATACCTTTGTCCACCTGCTTGCTCATATTTTCAACAACATAACAAAACAAGTGAATATATGCTAACGCTTCACTTGGGCTGTAATGAAGTAGCTATTCAAGTAAAAACAGAGTGACAATGAAATAAATAATCTTATACGATTAACCATGCAGAGTAAAAGATCTGGGCCAAGAAACTGATCGATAGCAATGCTGGATCTTTTCTGGGTTTTCCGCGTGGATTTTCGTCTTAAAGGATCGAATTTCTTAAGACAGCCTGTATTTGAGACACATAACCATAAAGAAAGTTAATGACCAATCTACATTGATCATTCTCAATCAATCCAAGTCGTTTGTCATGGTTAACCACCGGATTTGTCCTTTACTACGTCCGGATTCCAGTCAAACTTTCGCTCCTCTATACACTTGCTGTAGATTTGTCTACTTTCGTCTATGTTCTATGTGCTTTCACTAGATTTTTTCTTGTGCAAGTCGAAGGTAAACATAGCCCTCCGTTGAATTATTACATAGTACGAACGCCATGATCATGCGTTGTCTATTCTAATGACCTGACAACGCTTCTAACTAGTATTGTTTAATTTGAGTTGTTCTTATCAAAATGTTTCTTTCTTATCAAATCGCTAAATGAAAGTTGTCTTGAATGGCTATTTATCTAGACCTTTTTTGTATAAATGCAGACGTTGTTTCTAATTTTCATAAATGACCATCCTGATGTCATTAATTGTCAACTATGTATTTCTGCTGATGACACAAGTATTTATTCATGTCTTAATAATAAGTCTGATTGATTCGATAAGGCCAAGTTAGCAGCTGATCTAAAAAGAAATTACGTACAATGGCAAGGCAAGGAATAGCTTGTTGATTTTAACGACTTAAAAAATAAAACTGATCTTTTTTTAATAATCTGAGAGAACCTTTTTTACCTTCCATCAGCATTTCTGATTTCTGGTGCCGAGAAATGGAAAGAGAAGGAGAAGAGGTAGTAATTGAATATTCTTTCTTTCTTCTTCATCCACTAGAAGCTAGGTGAAGGACATCCTAAGAAGACCACTCAAGAAAAATAGATCAATGAAATTACGGTCACCAAAAACGAATAACCACTCGAGATAAAGCACTTTTATGACTCTTAAGTACTTGGAACAAATTCGGTCAGAAAGGATAAAGATCCTTGTCACAAAATTCGGAATAGCCATTATCGCAAAAAGTGAGTCTCTCGGTTATTGTGAAAATTTAACGACCATTGATAAAATGATAGCTGTCTAAGATTTGATTTGAAATTTGCATGAAAATCGTTGGAGGGACTTTATGACCCCGAGTGACAAGTCATCCCCTGGTCATAAAGAGAAACGGAATTCTCAAAATATAGTATTTTTCAGGGAATTTTGCGACACTGATAATTCAAAAGAGAAACATGGTTTTTCTTTCGACCGAAGCTAGATAATTCCTTATGGTAGTTGTATAAAAGGCGAGAAAGCTTAGATAATTAAAAACGTCGCAGGTCGACAGATTTGAATGATAAAACACAGATGTGAAAAAACGACCACACACCGAAGGTTCGATGGGAAAGAAATTTTGGAGCGATAATTAAAATTTGACCGTTTTGGGCCCTTCGAGCAGTTGTAAGAGGGACTCATACATAAGAGAAGGAGACAGGGTTGATCAAATGACCTATGAGGAAGAAGGCCTCGGTGAAATTTCGGAAAAGTCGAAGAAACGTACCATGCCTTTCGAGCAGTGGTAAGAGGCAATCACACAAGAGAGGAGACGTTGATCAGATGACCAAAAGAAGGATCCCTGCTTCATCATTTAGAGATGATAAATGTACCTAGAGTGAGTCACAATCACCCCAGCTGAATGCGAGGCTCAGTATAAGCAAGAGTTGGTGGGTTTTCAGACAGTTTAGCTTGAGTCGACCGGCCTCACTGAGAGATTCATCGTAGGCTCGGTTGGTGTTCGTCGCCTCCCGGGTTCGAGGTGATTACATTCCGCTAGATATTCAGTGTGAAGAGAAAAATTCAACAGACGGAAATGACAGTATGTGCAGATCAGAGAGAACTGGAGGAGACCCGGTGGAGACTGGCGCAGACCAGAACACTGTGTGTGCAGACCAAAGAAACCCAACGAAAACATGACAGACGAAACAGATTCGACACACACAATAGAGTTGGTTCGACAGTTTGTTCGAGAGTGAGAGTTGAGTTCTGAGTTGAACCGGTAACGGTCGAGTCAACACGAGAGACGTATTGTCACATGACTGCCTGCCTTAGAACCTCCAACTTTAGCCTAGTGTCAGACCAATCAACTTACATCCTATAGAAGCCGTGGGTTAGAATTATATACACGAACACTAAATAAACATTAACCTAATACTGTACCGAACACACACACACACACACACACATATATATATATATATATATATGTGTGTGTGTGTGTGTGTGTGTGTGTGTGTATAAACTGGCTCTGTGATTAATGAAACACAACGTGGAACAGAGCCGAATTTGGAACGAAGTGATCGACTATCAATCTGCCGCGGAGATTTTGAGCGTCTATGCGAAAGACCAATGGCGGAGGTTCACAAGCATAGCTAATGCTAACCTCCAGGAGAGTGACTTATTTGAACATTTTTGGACTAGTGTTTTCAGCTGGCATGAAGTAGAAAAGGTATGTTGAATCAAATGCTAAGTCTGCAGCTAAGAAAGTTGGTTTTTCTCACCAGAATCTAACATATATTTATAAGTCTACCATTCGTACATACATGCGATATTGCTGCCATATCTGGTTCGGTGCTTCTGCTTTATATTTAAAGATTCTTGATAAAATCCAAAGAAGTATCTGCAATGTTATTGATTCTGACCTGGCATCTCGACTTCAGTCGAGATGCCAGGTCAGAATCCCGCCAACGTTACGTAGTTTTCCAGTGCTTTTTCTGTAAATACTTTCATGGTAACTGTTCTGATGAACTTTCCGCTGTGGTACCAAGACTCTATGTAACGCTAGATTGGCAGCAAGGTCTCATAAATCTACACTCAAAATGGTTAGATGTAACCATAAGTTCTGTGCTAACTGTTTCTTCTGCCATTCTTCTCGCTTACTGAACTCTCTTCCCAGCCAATTTCAAAAATTTAAATGCAATATCAGTCGTCATTTTCTGTCTCCTTAATTTTTGCTCTTTTATTTTCCTCGCTCCTTAATAGTATTTTTCCTATATTCTCTAACACTCCTTGCGTCCTTGTAGCTTTATTGTCTTTCTTGGGATAAAATTATTAAAAGGCTCATAAATTATCAACGAACGTGAGGCACAAAACTGGTTCAGATGTTACACCAGTCTCAAAGACAAAGTAGTCAGAAAATCTACTGTTGCGGAATATGGGTGGTTGCTTGAAATGGTTGAAAAACAGCCAAGAACAAGCACTCCATACAGTGTGAACAGAACAAAAACCACCATCAGTTGACACTTCCATAAGCTCGGCCTGGTGAACAGGTGCTCTCGAGAGATTTCTTATGAACTGCCCAATGACCGGACTCAAATGATGTGTGAACATTTTTGAACAACCGCTAGCAAATCCTCAAGATGATTGTTAGTGGCGTCGAATTTTAACTGGGGATAAAAAATGGTTCTATTTTTGTAATCCTTATAAGGGAAATTAGTGGCTTGGTTCCGATCAGGCTTCAGAACTGTGTGAATAAAAGGTCATGTTGTGTGTGTGGTGGAATTTAAGAGAGATGTTGTCCTTTGAGCTTGTCCAAGATGGTCATGTGTACGCTGGCCTTTATGTTTAACAACTAGAATGAATATATGATGTCCGATACCCGGCAATGGTCAATCGAAGACGCGCATTCCCACAGCACACTGACGATGTGACCAAGCCCAGACATGAGGAACTTGACAAACTGGAACTGCTGCACTTACACCATCAAATTACCACATTTTCCAAGCCATGGATCATTTCTTGCGTAGACGAAGGTTCAGAAATGCACATGAGGTTAAAAACGGGTACCGGAAGTTTTTGTCTCTAAACCAGCAAAAAAAAAAAAAAAAAAAAAAAAAAGGCGTGAAATTTAGCTTCTGGCACAACGATGGCAACATGATGGGGTATATTTTTATCAGTAAATGATTTTCGCATGTAATTTGTTTGAACTACTCATTAAAATTTGAAATGCGGAAACACTTTTGTCTTGTCTCAACCTAGTATATTAATTTATTTGTATCTATCATATATCAGTATCATTAGAACCTATAACATGACAGCATAGCAATAATCACAAAGTAAATGTCCAGTTTATTATTTTTGATGATAAAAAAGAATTTAGCGGAAACTTTTAAAAATTAAATTACACAAAATGTAAATTCAAGAAAAAAGGAACAATTGGAGTTAAAGTAAAAAGTGACACTAAAATAGAGAGGTCGATCATGTTTATTAAATTGGCCCTGTGCCAAACATAACCGAAATCCCCACGATTTATAATTATCAGAAGGTTGGGAAGAATAAAAGAATAAAAGTGTTTCGTAAGTGAAAATTTATTTATAGAACAGAATAACATCAATTTGTAAGAAGTAAAATTATTAACAGTGAAAATGTTCAAAGAGAAATAGTGGGTTAAATGAATCCAGAGTTCATTTGTTGTAGTAAGTTCTTAGTTCCTTTCTTTCTTTTTGCAGCCGGCGAGTAAGTAAAGAAGAGGAAAAGCGATAAAGGAAAATTGTACATATAGACGTTAAATTTAGGAGTCAGTTGAAGTGTCTTATTGTTGTTGTCTTCTTCTTTTAGTCGATGGCGAATGGGCGAAGATGAAGAAGAGGAGATAAAAGAAAATAGCACGCGAGAAGTAGAATTTGTGTCGCTGGGATCAGCGGTTTGAAATTTCTCTTTAGCATCGTGGTGGTGTCCTATTTGATATCCGATCCCATCTGACTGATTCAATTCTCTAATTATATCAAAGAACTTTTTGACACTGGCCTGTTACTTTCTCTCGATTTTGTAAACAGTTCTCTTTTCATTGGTTAGAAAATAATTCACACTGGCTCGTGAAATTTGCTTTGGTTTTTTTCCTTCAGTACGGAGTCAATCTTTTTTCCTATTGAATTTGAAAGCAGAAAAGAAAAGATATTTGTTTTTATTTCGCACCACCACACTACAATTAGATTTTAAACGAAAAACAAGTTAATTTTTTTTAATTCTAAAAAATTAAATGATTTTTATTAAAATTTTCAGAAATTATTCGATAATAAATATTTTCTTGTTTTTTTTTGTAATTTTGTAGATCTATCATTAAATTTTGAAAAACAATAAAATTTTTGTAGGTCTGTCATTGAATCAGAATATATCTGCTCATGCGCAAACGTACATACATACAAAATTCAAATGAAACTGAAATAGACATTTCTGTTACGAGGGTTAATATCCTTTTGCACATGACAACTCTGGAATTACGCAGGAAAATGATATTAACCGAAATGTGCGACCCTTTGAATTAATGTTTATGGCGCATTCTGTATTTAAATTGAATACACTTTCTAATAATTGTCATATTTTAAATGTACAAATAATTTAGGTTTTAAATTTGATCATTTTTCCGTCAGCGACGCGACATTTACCAACTAGAAAGGAAAATCCTGTTGTAAGAAAGTAAAATGTTTCGAAAATTGTATTAATGATTATTAGTGTTTCTTCATCTGTATCATACTTGTTGATCGCGCTTCCTACTTATTACAATTAGATTTCAGGAAGAAGGAAATAGAATTTTAAGTGGGTAGAGTGATTCAGTGTAGAAAAAAAGGTTTAAAATGTCACTTTTCTTTTTTCAGCCGAGTAAGGATATACTGGCTTTTTAGCCTTTCCTCTCCAAGCATTGTTTATGTTTTCCTTGTTGCATTTCCGTTTATTTTTATTCTCTATTTGATGATTTATTTTTCTTACTATTTTTATATTATAATTTTTCTCAGTACCCCCATTTTTTGTCATAATCAGCGTGTTACAATCATCTATGAGCTATGCATTTTCCTCGTTATACAAATTTCTATTTAACTGGAAACAGTATGAGAACAACTTGTTAAAACAGTTTTCAACTGTCTACTTAAACCGTAAATGGCATTTCTCAATTTAAAATTTAGAAAAGTATATTGCTATAGGATGTGCGTTGTGATGCAGTGGATATCAACTCGGAACGACAAGTCGGAGTGCCGAGATCGAAATCCAGTTGAATTCCTTGCATTCACTTACGCGCAAATACCTTTGGGAATGGTATTAATCCATCTCTTTCCTCCAGGTATGGGTTAAATAACAGGACAGATCGGGTTCTATTATCTTGGTTGGCAACCAGTCTACCGCAGAAAGTAATGGCAACCTAGTGTGCGAAAATCTTCTGCCCAATCAGTTGTGGGGTTGCAGAACACCCGGATTAAAACGGCGGTTTTAATGCGGGCTATCCAGTTCACAAAATACAACACAAATTTCGAGAAAAGACAATGCAATAAGAAATGTTGTATAAAAATATGAAAAATTTGTATTTGACAATATTTATACAATATGTACAATTTGTGTATCTTTTGTTTGATAGCAATATTTGCTTGAATGTTGGTTGAATATAAAAGTGTCTGTAAGATTTGAACAAATGTCGTTGAATATAAAAGTGTCTGTTGTATTTGAACGAAAGTTGGTTGAGTATGAAAGTGTTGGTTTTGAGTCTGTAATTACATAGAGTAGTAGCAAAATGTTTCGTTCCTTTTTATGTATTAGCTGTTAAGTAGGTGGAAAAGGAAAGTGTTTCAAATTGTGTTGAAAAGGAGTGTGAATGAGAAATCCCGTCGAGAGAGAGAGAGAGAGAGAGAGAGAAAGAGAGAGAGAAAGAGAGAGAGAGAGAGTCAAACGGAGATAGTAGTAATTGGTAGAGTATGTGTGAAACGATGAATTTGTCTACTTAGTAAGTCTGTGCTACTATGAATTTGTCTACTTAGTAAGTCTCAGTAAGTCTCTTAGCAACCATTCTGGTTGCTAAGAGCTGTGAAATGTTTTATGGCCGTTGCAGGTGTTTCCTCTCTTCTTTTCGTTTGTAAGGGTTGAGCGGGCGAAGGATTAGTTTGTCGGCACTGGTCTCTTTGATGTAGGCGCCTATCGGACTGTGCGTCTCTGACACTGCGCCTTTCGAGATTGACTGGCGTAACTGACTGACAGATCAACTTATTGCTTGAGTGACGGATCGACCGAACTGCTATCTCTCAGTGACCCTCTTGACTGACTGCTGTGACCGGTCAGGGGACCTTCTTAAATATAGAATTCTGGTCACGTGGGAGGATCCCAGAACGATTTTCTCTTTAGCTGTGAAAAAAAAAATTTTTTTCTGGCGCATTTTGAATTTCTCGATTTGTCAACCAATCAGGATCCAGAGTATCGCTTTTCACACGAACTTTTAAAAAATCTTTTAGCCGTTTGCATCCACTTTTGCGGGTGTGTAATTTTACTTTGGGTTTTTTCCAAATGTTGTTGTCGTCTGAATTTGATTTTGCGGGTGTGTAATTTATTTTGTGTTTTTGATGGATGATATAGGGTTTGTATAGGGTTGTCTTTCGACATGATCGCTTAAGTGTGTATCACGTATGACACTTAACTGACTGATATTGCTATAAAAGAAAAGAGCTATGGTCGGATTAACATTAAAGAATTTTTTTTCTTCCTTTGTAACCATTTTTTGTCTATTAAATTATCAAGAGAAATATATAAACAATTTTAATTAATATCATTCTTCAAAACTTTCCATATTTTGATTTTTAAGAATACTGTAAATGTATTTAAGTAAGCAAAAAGTAACTCTTTAACTACTTTTTTTTTTTAGCTTGGTACGAGAGTCAAAATTGCAGATTTAGGCCGAAAAATTGCTGAAATTATGGAAAACATTTTGAAATTATAAGAAACATTACAGATCATAAAAAGTATAAATTATAAGACATTATAATTATAAATTATAATTTTGAAATTACAAGAAAAACCTTGTTGAAATTCTATATTAACATACAAAAAACTTTTAAATTTTACAACAATCCAGGAAGCTGTAGTTCTTTGAACTACGAATCGCATTTGAATCCCACTGCTTATATTCATATTGTGTTAATTGAGCACTTTATAACAATTTCGAAATACCTTTAATATTTGATTAATCGTACCAATAGTATTTATTTCAATAGAACAAATCAAATAAAAACTAAACTTATCACCAGAGACAAAGAAATTTAAGTAAATATTGTGAACTAGGTACCTCCACCTTTTTTTCGATTTAAGTTTTAAAATGAATTTTTATAAATAAAAATTTTTTCGTGAAGCCTTAATTTTACCTTTAGTTGAAAGCTAAATAATTAAATTTACTATTTACAGTAAGCAAAATACTGTGGTGTATTTCAAATAGAAACTATACTGATCGGAATCTCAACTTTTTAGAGTTTTAAAAAAATATCATTTTTTCATCCATTTTGGATAGGTTTACAAACAAAAGTTCCCAGTTTTAAAAATCTTGAAAAAAAAAAAAAAGAAAAAATATACTTCTGGGAAACGTTATTATTTTAAAACAAGTATTACTTGTTTAAACCATGAAATTTAGAATAGAAGTATTTCTTAATCTCGTGATCTTTTAATGTAACACACGAAATAAGATACTTTAAAATTCTTCCTATATATAAAAAAAAAAATTAAAATTATTTGAAATATCTTTTGTACTACGCTTTAATTTTCGATTAGTAAATATAGTTTTCATTTAATAACATGATCTAACCGCAACGAGGCTTTAAAGAATTTTTGAAATTTTAAAAATTTTATAATTTTTTTCATTTTGTTTTTTAAATATAACAATTGAAAAAATGAAAAAGAATTCTTGTAAAAGTTCATTATTCATCAAAGATTTTGTTTTCTTCCGACTATAATGTCCTTAATATATATATTGTAGTGAACAAAACAAGATCGTCATTTAAAATTCAAATCTGACTCATTGTTAGAAATAAACGAATTTTCTTGAATTTACAAACTTTGCTTAACACACACAAAACTTGCGAAATTTCACACCTCGATGCGAAATGTTTGTCGTCTAGCGGTAAGGCCAGAATCACACCCGAGAGCGAATTCCCAAACGAAATAAAAAGACGAAACAAGATGACTCTCGTCAGAGGGAGTTAAGATGAGCGCAATTAACACGTACTCTTGACAAACTTCAAGCGATCGTTATTATAATTGTCTGTACCTTTCTCTCTTACCTCTCACCTCCTTTTTCTTCATCGTTCACCTTTCACCTCTCACCGCCTTCTTCTTCATCGTTCACCTCTCACCTCCTGCTTGCATCCAACAAGGACTACTTACAAACTCTACACTTAACTTCTTGATAATGTTTATAATTGAACATTAACTTCTACCAATTCATGTTATTCTTTTCTATCAATAAATTTCTATTTAAACATGCAAAAAAGGTATACTTTTATTTTTCCACAAGTCCACAAATTCCAATCTCCAACCTGTTGACAACCTTCTGATGATAGCAAATAATAGTAAGCTGTAAGGAGTTCGGTTATGTATGATACAAGGCCGAATCAATAAACATTAACCATCTTCCTACCGCTTCACTGGTGACACCCGACGTCCAAAGAACTCGCACCCTACTTCTTCAATTTATATTGAAAATAATTAAAAGCTTATCTAATTAAATGATGTCATAGTTTTATTGCATTTTTTATTTTACTATTCGGAGCAGATTTTAGAAAAAAAAGCTAACTACTTAAAAAAGAAAATGATTTACATTACCCAAGGAATACTGCGTTTAACTAATAAAACAAATTTTCGAAACATAATTTAATTTTTTGAAATTTCATTAAATTACGTCGCGGCAGGATAACGTGTGAAAGAAAAATATTTTTACCAAGATTCTGTAAAAATAATCATCTCAAAAATAATTTAATTCATTTGTGAATAAGTTTCATTAAAATCCGACAATTTACTTGATTTTTGCAAGAATTTCCAAATTAATGTTTTTATAAAAAAAAAGAGTTTCGTAATATTATATTATCTATTAAACACTGGTAAAAATTTGATTATCCGCTGACAAAAAAAAAAAAAATATATATATATATATTTTTCAAAAATTTCGAATGTGTTAGAAAGGATTAAAAATTCTTAAAAATTAATTAAAAAAATACTTTGTTGATCTTTCTTCTTTATAATAACGAACATTTTGACGAAAAAATTTCGTTATTTAGTTAAGAGCTTTTTTTCTTCTTTTTTTATCAGCGAAATAATGAAGGTACCTAAATGTTCAAGGAGTTATTATATTTGAACATTAAGTTAATGACCGCTTGAAACTTTCTTTACTTACAACAATTCCTCATCTTGACTTTTACTTTTAACTTTTAAAATCGTTTATTATCATTATCTCTTTCTAAAATAACATTTCTACTAAAATATTAGTTTTAATTAGTACTTTTAATTATATACAGATACTCACACGTGATGAAAACTACAAATTAAAAGCGTAAAACATATGGCTTTTTAAATACTGAACTTCAGTGACTGAAGTATTATGCACCCACCATTGACATGAGGCCACTATTTCCTGTACTGTTACCGGGAAATCCCACTGACGTCATACATCCACATTTGAAAACTATATCAGTAGCGAGTTAACCTTTTTAATAAGGTTTGCTTGCTGGAGTTCCGGTTACGTAGCTGAATGCTAAAAGTACAAGCATTTACGTCAATCAAATCTATTCAATGTAATATCGTTTTTGTCAATAAATGTGAAAATACATAGCAATGACGTTATAGTTTTACTACGACAAACTTTGAACAAATATCAATATCTTCTTTGGTATTTCCATAATTTATTTTTCCACAGCTGAAACAGAAAACTAATGTTCAGCCAACGAGAAAATATTTAGATATAAAACACGTTTGTTTTTCTTGTCTACTTATTATTGATCAAGATCAGTGATCTGTGTGACTTCAACGGAGGTTGGAAGTTTAAACTTCCACTGCGATGAGAAAAGTGTATAAATGTATCTTTTTTTTTAATAATTGTGTCGCCCTAAGCAAAGCACTTTACTGCCGCTGTTGAGCAGGGGGTTACATAGGAGGTAAGTGAGAGAGTGACAGGTTACAGGGAGTGTCAGGAAGAGGGTAGGAGAAGGATGAGAATACTGCTGAGAGTGGAGTGGACGAAGAAAGAAGCATGAGAGAGAGAGAGAGAGAGAGAGAGAGAGAGAGAGAGAGAAAGGAAGCAAGTTAGTGACATAGTAGATGACTATTGACTTTACATTTGAATTCTTGAAGATTGCAGCTGTCAGGAAAGCAAGTAAACGGAAGGGAATTCCACAGGCAAGAAGTGCGAGAGAAAGAGCGGCTGGAGTAGAATTTGCGTTTACAATTTATTGGATTCACAGTAAAAGGATTGAACCTAGTTGCAAATCTTGTGGCTCGAGCAAATTCATGTATGGGGGTTACCAGTGAGCTAAGTTCATCTGAGCAGAAACCATGAAAGTATTTGTAGAAGAGACACAGAGAATCCATATTGCGCCGGTGAGAAAGGAAATTGACCGTATCCGAGCTGCCAAGTCGGGATCGATCACATTACAGATTCTTCGTTGGATTTTGTCAAGGACCCCTAGGTGAATAGCAGGGGCACCCGACCAGATATGGCAGCAGTATTCAATGCACGAGCAGATGGTAGATTTGTATATGTGCAGGATTGTTTCAGACGGGAAAACCTTCCTGGCCCTGCACAGAGAACCGACCTTCTTAGCAGCGGATTTATACATGAGTTCTGGTAGTGTGAACAAAAACCAAAATAAAAGAAAGCAATTTTCAGACCAATCGGGACCATTTCCACGCATTCGAAAACCATAACGATTTCATCCACTCACCAAGGCAATTCTAATCGACCCACGTAAGACAGATAGGGAAATTCTCCGAGTTCGGCCACTAAGTACATTCACGCTGCCTCACACCAATTAACGACTCATTTCTTTACACAAACAGTTTTAGAACTTTTTCTCGCTAAAACAAGACCATTTTTCGCACTAAATTGTCACACGAGAATTCTACTAATGATATTTATGGTATCAATAAACATATCTAATTAACCACTCATTAAAACCTTAATGGATCCCGAATATTATGAAAGACACATGAAATAACACACGGTATGGAATTTGAAAAAAAAAATTACATATTTAAAAGAAATAACAATTAATGGCACAGAATATACAATTTACAAAACTAGCATGCACAAAATATTTCTTTGTGCGCCACACAATTAGGCAAGTGAACAAATTATAAATATATTTTCGTTTGGCACATAATTAGAAACATGTCATAATAGATCATTCTTATCTTAAATAAATCGACAATTTTTTTCGGCAATTTTTAACATCCAATGGAAATTTTTATTTGAACTTAAATAATTTTAATACGTTCAACCTTATGAATAAAAATAGTAAATTTTATAGTGTTTTTTTTTTGTTTGTTTGGGGTTTTTTTTCCAAACTTCATAGATTTTGACAAAAAGAGAAAGCATAGATCCCAGAGTGATTTCAAAATCAGAAAATTTTCACATTTTTTAGTTGTGCTTAGTTTAATTTGTAACATACATAAATGTAGGTAGAAAAAATGTTAGTAAGATAGGGAGGGTCACAAAGCATTGCCTGAGGAGGCCCTAATCAAGCTTGTCCCCGCCGGTCCGAGAGTAGTACGCACCGGTTCTTTTAATAAATGTCTTTTTAACACTAAAAATAAAGTGTCTAGTCTATTGTGCAACTTTTTTAATCGTCTAAATCCACCTTGCATATAAATCTACCATCCGCCTGTGCATAGAATACCGCTGTCACATTTGGTCGGGTGCTCCTGTTATTCATCTCGGGCTTCTGGACAAAATCCAACGAACAATTTATAATGTAATTGATCCCGATCTGATAGCTTAACTCTAGTCACTTACTCACCGACGTAATTTAGCTTCCCTTTGTCTCTTTTACAAATACGTTCACGGCTTCTGCTCTGATGTGCTTAACTCCTTGGTGCCCCCTCTGCATGAATTTACTCGAGCTACCAGACTAGCTGCTAGGTCCCACCCTTTTACAGTGAAAGCAATCAAATGTAACCACAACTTCTCCTCCATCAGCTTCTTTGCTCGCACTTTCTCCCTGTTGAATACTTTCCGTATACTTACTTCCCTGACAGCTACAATCTGCAAGAATTTAAATGCAATGTCACTTGCCATCTCTTATATATTCTCATCCTTTTCTTACTCATTCTCTGACACCCCCGTAACTTTCTCATGTGTGATGACCCTTTCTTGTGTGATGATCTTCTTTCTCATCACACCTCTTATGTAACTCCCTGCGCACCAGTGGCAGATCTACCTTGCTTGGGGTGAAATGATTATAAAAATATTATAAGTTTATAAGTTCTTTTTTATTATATAATTTTTTCTAAAATAGCTGTAAACCTCATATGTAAACATTTGTTTCAACAAATGAAGACACCATATGTTATATATATATATATATATATTTCAGCATGAGACATTAGCGGATGGGCTGTGCTTTATGGCCGGACGCTATTTATCCCCCGCCCCCGACAAACACACACACGCACACACACTCACACACCCGCACACACAAGCACACACACACACAAGCACATACACACACAAGCACATACCTATTCGGACACGGAAACGAGAGGAAATTATAGTGGGCGAATTCCAACTTAAGGCACCATCCCGGTTGAAGAATCGTGTCTTTACATTTCGCCATTTTTATGGCAGTGAATTCAGTAAATTTTTCTCAAGGATGAAGAAGATACTTGAAGAAACATAAATGTGGTTCTACAGAAAGATGTTGAGCATATCATGAACTGAACATGTGAGCAACAACGAGATTTTAGAGAAAATAAAAACAAAAAACTTATACTTAACATCAGGAAAGAACAGTTGAAATTTATAGGACGCATAATGAGGAAGAAGTTCTTGGAAAATGTGTTACCCACAAGACAGATGTCGCAGACTGTTGGTATGTGACTAGCCTAAAGTCAAATTATGTCATCATTTCTTTAGAGCCCCTACAATGGTATAAACTTCTTTTACTAACGCTGAATGTCGCTGAATGGGAGGGAAGTTGGAAAATAATTCGTCACCTGCAATGACTCGGCGTCACTACTGTGGCTGGGAAGTGCGGTCTAGGTAGCTCCCGCCAAAATATGACAGCAATACTTCATTTTTGATCTGATCTGGCTCTTGTAAAGAAGATAGCACATGCAGTCATGTACTTACTGGAGCGGCACAGAGAGCCGACCATTTAACCTGCATCTTTAGCGATGAATATATGAGTTCCACTTGAAATCAGGTGTGAGTTTAAGGCCCAATAGTTTCTCAAGGCACGGTGCTTCTCCAAGAAGACATCCTTTCATCATGACTGGCGGGCAAAAGATAATGAAAATGTCAGATTCTCGAAAGAAGATGACAAGAAAGCTTTTTAAACATTGTCCATTCGGTTGAGAGGGAAGACCCCTGTTTGCTCCGAAACGTGCGCTCGTTCTATTACGAATGTCGATACACTTCTCTCTGAAATTCGGCTCTTCTAAATTTTTGTATCAGATACAAGCATTGATACCGGAATTAGCCAAATTTCTTGATATTTATTATATTCTTTCATATATGACGTGTTATGGCCACTTCGATGTTAAGCACACTTGTCTCACATCTAAGTTACGCTTAGAGAATCCACATTTGCTATAATTTACCAAATTTCTGATATTTTCAAAATATATTAAAAATGTCAATATAAAATTCGCTGGTGATCAAAAATCTACTTAAAGATTTTTACATAGATTTGATTGTTCATAATAAAGAGATTGATAAAAATATTTGCAGATTAACAAATTAATACTTTAATATTTAGTGAAAATATAAGTCTGTTAAAGATTGAATAATATTTTAATTTTGTTGTGTTAAAATTAATTGAAGATCATAATTTGTAAGTTTGTTTTTTATGTGATTTTATTTAAAATGTTTTATACTTTTTTGTTTTTTAAATTGAATATGATTAGTTTCATTATATTCACTCTTTTGTGAAGAACGTATTATAAGTTTTTTTTTCCTGTCTAGTGGGTAAATGTTACTGCAAAAAAAGAATAATTTTTAAGAACTAATTGTAAATATGTTTCACACCGTTTATTTCTTAAATGTGGCTATAGAGAGCTGGGTCATGTTTATTAATTTGGTCTTGTGCCAAACATAGCCGAACTCAACACAAGTTAGTAATGTCATCATCAGAAGGTTGAAAGAATTTAAGTGTTTCCTTTTTAAAATAAGTGGAATTTTATTAACAAAACAGAATAACATGGAAGTGAAATTATTAACTGCATGAATGTTCAAAGAGAAAATGTAATACAGAGTTAAGTGAATCCAGAGTTCGTACTTGTAGCAAAATGTGTGTATTCAGAAAAAATTAACAGAGTAGTAATAAAGTCTGTGATCCTTTCTTTCTTTTAGCTGACAGCGAGAAACTGAAAAGGAAGGAAAAGCAATAAAGGAAAATTGTACTTATCAACATTAATTTTTAGGAGTCAGTCGAAGTTCCTTATTGTTGTTGCTGTCTTCTTCGTCTTTGTTGATGGCGAGAATGGTCAGGATGAAGAAGAAGAGATAAAGGAAAATAGCATGCAAGAAATAAAAGGAGAGGGAATGTATGTCATCGAAACATGTCCGGTTCAGCGGATTTTTTTTTGTCACATCAGAGCGAATCTGATCTTTGCTCCCAATCTGTCTGATTCCACTTTCTTTCTCTCTATATATATAGCAAAATACTTTTCACACTGGCTTGTTAACTTCTCTCAGTTTTTCAAATTGCTTCATTTCATTGGTTAGAAAATAATTAACACCGGATCGCGAAATTTGGCTTCGTCTTTTTCCTTCAGTACGGGTTCAATCCTTTTTCCTATTGATCAAAATTAGATGTCACACTGGATTGCGAAATTCGTAAACAGTGAAGAGAAGAGAGTTACTTTTAATTTCGTATTCACCACATGGGCATAGGTCTTCTACAATTAAACACCCTCTTTTTTATGCGGGTTTATACATTAAGTAAATACTAAAAATGGAGATTCTATTAGGATAACATAATCGGAATATAGTGCATTTCCTATAGACACTATTTTATGGGGAAAATGGCATATACAACAATGTTTGCAATTCTGAAGATTGCTAAGTATCTTGACTGAAACAGAATGAACAGTGTTTGTTACAATATTGAACAGAGTTCTTATAAAAAGATAAACAATTGTTTACGAATAGCATAAAGTTCACAAATTTCATCCAAATATATAAGCGAAATTGAAGAACAAAGTTTTAGAGATACGCTTATAAATTTTAACACCAATTAACAAATATTAATTTTAACAAGACAGATTGAAAAATACTAAACGAGAAATATCTAGTGTATAGATCAGTATTGTATTAATACCACAACTCACTTAAGACCATTTTGTTACCTAAAATTCCCGACATTCTTGAAATATTTTAGCAGAAAAATCGGATATGAACTATGGATGTAATTGACTTAATCCCACGTTGAAATTAATGATATTTAAGGGGATTATATAGTTTTATGAACAATTAATGTATATTGTTCATTGTAATGACATATTTTGACGGAATGAAACGACAAAAAATTGTTTCATACTCTAAACGAAAAACAAACATTATTCTGGGTGAGACATCAACTGTACAACAGATCTACATTAGAGTTTTGTCAGGTGTAACTCAACATTGTGTGTACTGGGTGGGGAAGAACACTTGGTTTAGATACTATAAAAATCTTATCAGTCAAGTTTTGAATAGATCTTCCGCACGAAAAACAAGTTTCAAACAAACTGTTCAGGAAGTAATTACTGGTATGAGCCAGAAGCCAGACATTTAATACAATACTACCCACTTCCACTGGGAAATACTTGTTTTTTGTCATAAAATCGTTTCTAAATTCTTAAATTCAAGTAAATTCTATTGTATAGGATTAGTAAACATGATTATGTGTTTTCCTATCGATGGACTCGGGGCCACCGAAAGTGGCGATATACCATATATTATGAAGGGAAAAAACATTTTGTATAAAGATTTTTGTTAAAAGTTATTTGAGTTTATAAGTATCTTTATTATGTGAAATGATTCAACATGAGTTCAAAACTATTCTAAATGTCACCTAACGTGTTAGGTGCCGACAAAATATTTTTTATGGGTGACTCACACATATGCCCCAAAAAAGAAATAACGCTCATGCTCTCGATTGTGTAAATTACAAAATCAATTTCGATTAATCTGTTTCCACACGGACGTGGTATAGAACTATACCACGTGACAAAGAGGAAGAATAATGGACCAGTAGAATCATTCTATTTTGTTGGTCAAAAGTGCTAAGTTCAGAGAATTTAAAAGAATATATAAATGAGTTGGCAATGCAAAAATCAGTAGATACACGCGCTTAATTCTTCTCATTGGATGACCTCTTTATTCTTTTTTCATTTATTTTTTAACTTTTTTATTTTTATTTTATTTTTTAAATCACCTTATCTATAACAATTAAATTATCCAACATTTTACTGCCTGATGATGGTGTTTTTACACGGAAACTTTATTGGTATTGCGTTGCAGTATGTTATAATAATAATAATAATAATAATAATAATAATAATAATAATAATAATAATAATTATCATTATTATTATTATTATTATTATTATTATTATTATTATTATTATTATGTCATTTTTCATCATATTTCGATTTCTGCTTTGGTCTCACTACCAACCAAGTCTGCGGGGAGACCTAAGGCAGGTAGTGGCGTGTTGTTATGGCTCCATTTCATGTTTTTCTATCTTCCCTATCATCTCCAGCATTACATAGATAAAGTTTTCCTTAGTGTGTGGGCTGTACTTAATAAGACAATTTTTTGTATATCTCTTAAGCTGGGGTTTCCAGGGATTCTTTCAATGTGTTGTTTTGTTCCATTTTTTATCATTCCAAGTGCACCTACTATCACTGGCACAACTCTTGTTTTCAATTTCCACATTTTTTCTATTTCAATTTCCAGGTCTTTATATTTTGACAGTTTTTCAAATTCCTTGATTGCTATGTTACAATCCGTTGGACAAGCCATATCAATTAATAAACAAGTTTTCTCCTTCTGGTTTTTAACAATAATGTCTGGCCTGTTTGCTTCAATTCCTCTGTCTGTGTAGATGGTGTAATCCCATAGAATGGTTACATCTTCTATTTCTGTAACCGGTGCTGGGTGATGTTCATACCAGTGTTTGCCTACAGCTTTTCCATAATGTTTGCATATTGCCCAATGTAAATATTGCCCAACTCTATCGTGGCGATTTTTATATTCATTTGGGGCAAGCACAGAACAGCCTGAGATTAGGTGGTCTATTGTTTCTTGGTGTTTATCACAAAACCTGCATTTTGGATCCATATTATTATGCATAATATTTGCCTGAAAGTTTCTCGTGAAAAGACTTTGGTCTTGTGCTGCAAGAATAAAGCCTTCAGTTTCAGACTTTAATCCAGATGCACGTAACCATCGATGAGTATTAACTTTGTCAACATTGGATTTATTGGCACGTACTGGATATTGGCCATGCAGAGGTTTGTCTTGCCAGCGCTGTTTCATCTGTTCAAGAGCTTTATCTTTGGCTTTCATTTTCATATTCTTTGCCGCAATAGCCGGCTCTTGGCTTCCGTTCTGCTTTTCTACAGAATCTACTAACTGTAAATCTTGTTTGAATTTACTGCCTTCTTTTATTATTGAATATTTTTTCTTTCTTTCTTCATGTTGCCTTACTAATTGTATCATCCAATCCTTTGTTGTTTCTATGTATGTTAGTAAGCCAATAGTTGTTGTCTTGTATGACAATTCCAGCTGAATAAGACCTCTTCCACCTTCTTTACGGGGTATGTATAGACGGTCTACATCAGCCTTTGGATGATGCATCTTATGCTTAGAAAGAAGCTTTCTTGTTTTAGCATCCATTCGCCTGATGTCGTTTAGAGTCCAGTTTAAGATGTTAAAGCTATATTGGACAACTGGGATTGCAAGGCTATTAATGGCCATAACTCTGTTCTGTGAATTTAATTCAGTTTTTAATATCATTCGTAGCCTTCTATAGTACTCTTTACGCACTATTTCTTTCATTTTTTTATGGTGAATGTTTTCGCTCTCATTTACACCTAGGTATTTATAAGCTTCTTCTGGTTTCAATTCTTTTATTGTTACAGCAGGGTCTAGGCTAATTGAGGATGTTTCTTGTATTGATCCACGTAAAACTGTAGCTTTAGCACATTTATTCAAATTAAATTTCATTCCAATGTCTTCGCTGAAGCATTTTACAGTTTTCAGAAGACCTTCCAGCTCATTATCATTCTTAGCATATAACTTCAAGTCATCCATGTAAAATAGATGGTTTATTTTCTTTTGTCCTATTTTATAACCACATTCTGTCTTATTAAGTTGACTGGTTAGTGCTATTAATGATATGCAGAATAGTAAGGGAGATAAAGAATCACCTTGAAATATACCTCTTTTGATGTTTATTTCATCAGACTTATAGGTTCCATTTATATGATTGAGGTAAAGGGTTGTTTTCCATATAGACATGCACTGTTTGATGAAATTGATGATGACAGGCGATATCTTGTATATATTTAAAGTCTTTAAAATCCAGTCATGTGGCACACTATCGAATGCCTTTCGATAGTCTATCCAGGCTGTACTAAGATTTTTCTTTGTACTGTAGCAGTTTTCCAGGATCATTTTGTTAATC
Source organism: Ascarosepion bandense (assembly GCA_037127315.1). Taxonomy (NCBI): domain Eukaryota; kingdom Metazoa; phylum Mollusca; class Cephalopoda; order Sepiida; family Sepiidae; genus Ascarosepion; species Ascarosepion bandense. The sequence continues at coordinate 257,609 of JBBBDQ010002409.1, forward strand.
AGCAATTGGTCTTTACAACCATAACAGCCACGTTTGCACCCTTTTTGTTCAAGCGGTATCATGTCATTTCTTTCTAAGAATAAATATGTCTGTTTTGTTAAAATAGATGTTAATAGTTTATATGTTGTCGGAAGACATGTAATTGGTCTGTAGTTTTCGGGTTGTTTGTGTCACCATTCTTGGGTAGAAGAAATGTAATTCCTTTGGTCATCCATGCAGGAATTTTGGATGACCAAAGTATTATTATTATTATTATTATTATTATTATTATTATTATTATTATTATTATTATTATCATATATATATATATATATATATATATATATATATATATATAAAAGAGACAATGAATGTCTATTATGTTTAATCATGAACCGTTCTAAACATTGTATGTTGGCTTTAATTTCAGGTGAAAATAAAGACAAAATTCTCTAACATTTGGATAATTTTTATTAAGTTGGTTCTAAGTTTTATATTTAACAATATATCTTTAGAAAATTATCTGCTGCCTCAATACACTATATATATATATATATATATATATATATATATATATATATATATCACGCATATACATACATGCATACATACATACCTTTATTTAAACTCAAACATCTGAAAAGAACATTCATTCTACGCTAAACTTTTTTATCAACTAATTTTATTGTTTTTATCTCAATTGTTTTATTTCGAACGATATATATATATAATTTTCATTATTATCATTATTATCATGATTATCATCAATCTATTTTGGTATTGAATTAATTTATCTTGAAATGGTTTAAATGGTTTCTGTCGAATTTTGTTAGCGGATTCATTATTAATTTAAACAGGTTTCGAAATAAACATTAACCTTGGGTCCCCTGCAGGCCTTTGTGTGTACTCTTACTGCCTTCCTCTCCCAGTGGGCCTAGATATATTTATATAGTATCATATTCCTCTTTTACGCGATTCTTTTTAATTTTCAATGGAAAAATAAAATACAATAAAAAGAATTACATAAAGCCGAAAATTGTAAGTGGGTAGAAAAGGTGTTCATTTTCACTATCCTATCACTATGAAGTAGGTACCTCCACTCATTTTCGACACTTAAGTTTTAAATTGAATTTTTAAAAATGAAAATCGTGTTTTTGAAAGTTTAATTTCAGCTTAATTTAACGCTAAGTGATTAAATTTAGTATTTCCACTAAACAAAATACTCGTGTGTATTTTAAACAGAAATTATATTCATTGGAATCTAAAATTTTGAGATTTTTTTTAATTTTCAATTTTTTGGCCATTTTTTTTTTTTAAGCGATCGACACATTTGTAAACAAAAGTTAATTTTCGGTTTTAAAAATCTTGCAAAAGTATACATCTCTTTTTCGTTATTTTTCGAACATTAGCAAATTTAAATCCATCTGATTTGAAACAAATATTACTCGTTTATGTCATGAAATTTAGAATAAAAGTATTTCTTAATCAGAAAGGTCTGACGCGTTGACGTCTCAAGTAGGCGATGCTGAAGCTATAGAATGATGGTTAATGTTTATTGAATCGACCTTGTGTGAAGCGTAATCGAACTCCCTACAGCTTACATTTTTATTCGTAATTATCAAAAGGTCGTCAGCAGAATGGAATGTGTAGAAGAATAAAAGTATACCTTTTGCATGTTAAAATAGAAATTTATTGATGGAAAAGAATAACAAGAATTCGTGGAAGTTAATGTTCAATTAGAAATATTATAAAGAAGTTAAGGGTAGAGTTCGTAGTAGTCCTTGCAAGAGTGAGTTTATGTATGACCGTTATCTTTGAGTAGGAGGGTTTTTGAAGTTATCGCTCAGGGTGAAAAGGAAGGAGGTGAGAGGTGTACGATGAAGAAGGATGTGAGAGAGAAAGAGAGAAGTAGTAATAATAACGATCGCTCGACGTTTGCCGTTAATTACGCTCGTCTCATTTCTTTTTGACAACGGTCAAACTTGCTCGTCTTTTATTTCGTTTAGGAATTCACTCCCGGGTGTGATTCAGGCCTTTCGCATCAAACAAACATTTCGCATATAGGTGTGAAATTTCGCAAGTTTTGTGTGTGTTAAGCAACGTTTGTAAATTCGAGAAAATTCGTTTATTTCTAACAAGGTTTCAGATTTGAAATTTAACTGTAGTTCTTGTTTTGTTCACTACATATAGGTCCTCATTCAAATAACGAAGTACAATTCTGTGTTTTTTGGTTTGTTTGTTTCAGTAGTAAAAATATGTGTTGTGAGTGTTCAAAGAGTGTTCTTGTGTGTGTGTGTGTGTGTGTGTGTGTGTGTGTGTGTGTGTGTGTGTGTGTGTGTGTTTTCATGTTAATTGCTCGTCATCTTAAATATCTGACAGACGTCAAACTTACTCGTCTTTTATTTCATTTGGGAATTCACTCCCGGATGTGATTCTGGCCTTTCCATTAGACAACAAATATTTTGCATCGAGGTGTGAAATTTCGCAAGTTTTATGTGTGTTTAGCAAAGTTTGTAAATTCGAGAAAATTCGTTTATTTCTAACAATGAGTCAGATTTGAATTTTAAATGTAGATCTTGTTTTGTTCACTACAATGCTAACCCTGTCATAAATCAGTTCACACCTGGAAGTATGGTGACCAAAAAAATGACATAACCCAGTTTAACATTTCGTAAGGGGAACAACCCTTGAAATACGTTACCTTTTAATGATAAAGAAAATGTGCAGTTTAACATAAAAAAATTATTATTTTAAAATCTTAATTCTAAATTGTTAAGGTTTTCAATTTCTGATTTGCAAATAAAGTCTTTACTTAATAAATTGATAACCGAAGACACTGAGTGACTGGAGGAAATTTAAAAGATGTTTGAAACTTTATAAATCATCATAATTAGCAAAGAAAAAAATTCTCATAAAAATTCATTATTCATCGATTTTTTTTCTTCTTCAGAATATGATATTCTTAAATTATATTATTTATAAAATCAATTAAAAGTTTATCTAAATTAAAAATGGCGTAGTTTTAATGCATTTTTTAAATTTTACTATTTGAAGCATATTTTTGGAAAATGGTCACGTAAATAAAAATTTACATGATTTATTTTCCTTAATGTGTTCTGCATTTAACTAATAATCCCAATTTTTAATCCCACTTGGTATTTTCTGTGTATGAGAAATATTTCCATTGTATTTCTTTTCATTTTCTGAGTTTTTTTTAATTTTTTAGTTTGTTGACTACCCGTGTTTCTTCAGAATTTCTGAACAAGACTTTTATTATGGTCAAGTCAACGTCATCAGCTGTATTAAAATAAATAAATGAATAAAATCCCTACTTTGCAGCAACTGTTTTTGAAACTAGGAAGTTGTGTCTAGTCTTGGTCGTCTCTTGTTTCTTTTCAGAAGAAAGTAAATAACCACACATCACAGAACCTCGATGAACAACTCTTCTGTCCTCTACTAAAAGGGAGAATAAAACCTGGTGTAAAGTATGCAGGCAAAATTCTAACACCGGAAAGCATACATCAAAATACTGAAAGCATTAAAAAATTTCTAATTATAATCATCGCTTTTGAAAGTTTCAAGTTTGATATTAGAATTCTAGGTGTCTTTAATTCACGGCTGTCTTTCGCTAGGAATACCAGAGAAGGCTACAGATAGCGAAGTAGATAACATTTGAAAACCTAATCCTACTAAACTTTGAATTGACTTTACTTCAAGTCTCGTGCTTCGTCTAAACCATTTTGCATGGTGCAGTAACGTAATGTTTTCGATGTGGCTTGATTCTTCTAAATTGTCACGGACATGGGTCATGTGATATCGAAAAAAAAAAGAGAGAGAGAGAGAGAGAATGGTCAAAAAGCCTAATTTACAATCCTCCTAAGGGTTATAATTTTTTTTCAATAGTGAGCCATTCAATTCAAGAAATAATATATATATATATATATATAACAAAAATTTTTATGTCATGGACATTTTCCTCGTTTTTAGATACCCCTGCGAATATGTGGTATTATGGTATATGTAAGATTGTAAGCTGATGAAGTTCTTGTGGCGAATGAGCATATTGAAATAAGTGATTGGGTCATGAATCTGATTAGCTAGGTCTAGGATAGAAAGTTTTGACTAGCCTCACACCTCCCATTTCGGCTGTGTGCCAAAATTAATGTATATAAATTAATAAATTGATAATTAATAAATATTTATTCAATTCAGAAATGTAATAATATAGTACTATTGATGGCTTGTGTATGCAATATGACTACTTCTTACTCTTCTTGATGCATGTCAACTAATGCAGACATCATTCGACAAAACTAAACACTTGGAATACCAGTGGCGAAATCAAACGACCCGCTAACAATCACGACAGCGACAAGTTCTAAACTGTGAGCAGGAATACTCATATCATGTGTCTTTTTATCAAACATTATTTCAAATCAAATGTGAAGCTATTAATGTTAAAATCAACTTACGCACAAGTATTTAAATACAAATTTTTTCTTAAAAAGTTGTAGGGATAGAAAATTAAGAATTAGAATCAACTTTATTCTTCACTTTTACAAAAATTCACAATGACGTGTGAAATCCTGGTTTTTCCCAAATAGAAAAAGGATTGACCATGTGCTTAATGAAAAAGTCGAAACCGGATTTCGCAAGTAGATGTTAAATTGATTTTCTAACCTATGGGAGCGAGTTGCAAGACCCAGAAGACTTCGCGATCTAGTGCAAAAATCTAAAATTACTATAAAAGGCTCCGGTCAGCGTCAGTGAGACTCTCAGATGGGAGCAGCGAGAGAGACACAACTAAAATGTAACTTCAACTTCAAGTCGACCCGGACATAAGGTCACGTCGCAACTTGTTCTCTTTCTCCTTATTTCTCGTGTGCTGATTTATTTTACTTCTTGTTCTCTATCCAAAGACATTCATACAGAACAAACGCTAAAACATACATACCTACGTACGTATAAACACTTTCCAACAAATTACTACTACAAACATTTTTTCATTTCTTGATACCCTCAACTTTCTCACTGAATACGAACTCTATCCTTAACTTCTTAATAATGTTTCTAATTGCACATTAACTTCTACAACTTATGTTATTCTTTCCTTTTAGCAAATTTCTATTTTAACATGAAAAATGTATATTTTTATTCTTACACTATTTTACACGATTCCACACATTCCAACCTGCCGCCAACCAACCTTCTGATAATAACGAAAATAACCTTCTGATAAGTCTGGATAAAACTTGTAAGCTGTAGGGAGTTCAGTTATGCATGACACAAAGCCGAATTAAATAAAAATTAATTAACCATCTCCCTACGGCTACAAAGTTTTGCCTTTACGTACAAACTTTGTAGAAATTTAATTAAATGGTACTACTGACGATTTTAATTTCTTGTTCATATTTTATTTCGTTTTATAAATTCACTCTTTGACAAACACTCTATTAAGTGATAAAGAACATGCAGTTCATTAATCCGCTTTGATAATCTGTTAATTGCAATGAAGTGTTTAGTGAAAATCTAGCTAGTCCCATATGTACAATTTGTCTGTGGGGAGTGAAGAACAATAAATTTAAAAACGAAAAACCCCGAAGAACATCTACACAATGGATAATAATATTTACAGAGAAGTAAACAAAATGGTGTTAGTAATAAAAAAAAAAACACAATCCTTAATCGTGACAGAAATATCAGATGACTGGACGAAATTTATGCGGGGCGTGGATAAGTCAGTCATCCATTCAATCATACACACTCATCCAGACACGACAATAAATACGAAAAAAACACACTCGCAAACGAAAAGTGCCCCGCTTCCATCAAGGAACTAGCATTTCTGGTCACCTAACGGGGTAACGTTGTGGTGCAGTGGATATCGACTCGGAACGACAAGTCGGGAAGCCGAGTTCAAATTCCAGTTGAATTCCTTGCATTCACTTACGCACAAATACCCTTGGGAAAAGTATTAATCCGTTCCTTCCCTCCAGTTATGGGTTAAATAATAGGACAGATTAGGTTCTATAGCTTTCGTCGGCAACCAGTCTACAGCAGAAAGCAATGGCAACCTACCGCGGGATAATCGCCCAGTCAGTCATGTCTTTTTCGCAGACATGATCACCCAAACGTGTATCACGTATGACAATTAACTGACTGAACGGGGGAAGGGGCAGGGAATTAAACTAAATAAAGTTTGAACAAAAATAAATGCGGAGACAATGACTATGCATACTTTAGCTAAGTTTTAACTTGGCGTAATTAAAAGTAAATTAAACCTGAACTAATCTGTTTTGGGGTAGGGTTGACAATGTTTCTTGCAGCATCTCCAATATCCTGAAGCCTATCCGGCATCAAAATGCTACTCGACAGATGCGCCTACCTTTTGCCAAATTCTGATGTGTGTGTGTGTGGGGGGTGGGTCCTAATCTTGACTTTAAGCTGATGCTTAAAGAACAAGATCAGTTCGGATATGACGTCCACCCCGGCTGCTCGGTCTCCTCGGCTGATCGTGGAGTTGATCGCTTCGACCCAAGTCTTGTCTCGCCCCCACGTTGGGTTAATTAATTGCAAAACTGGTTTGGTCTGAATGGTCGACTGGAATCGATGACTTTTTTTTATCCAGTTAGATTAAAGTCACACGAAAAATAAAATGTATAAAGAAAAAAATTGTATACAATTCCTGGTTGCAAAATTGATAGTACAGTTATTGATGGCTTAAGCAAGCCTATATTTTCTATACAATAATTATCGTCAATCCTTTTGAATTATCTTGACACAGTGTTTGTTGTCATGGTTTTGAATGAGACATCTGGAACAAGGCGAAAATTATTTTTCAGGGCGGCGAATCACATCAGTGGTTCTGATCTCTCTGTTTAGTTTCATCTTCGCAGGGTCTCTCCTCTACTCAGCATTGTCTTTTTTATAAACCCCTGCATAAGGGTTGGAGTAGAGCATGATGTGTTCTGTAAATGCCAGCGTTCTCTAAGGGAATTATTTATTTATTATTTTATTTTTATCTTTTAAATTGGAGTAGATATACCCTACTATCACTCGGTTAATACTCCTCCCTTTTCTTTTGAACAGGAGTAGAGGCTCATGCCTTGTTTCCTATTTAGGAAGGGGTTCCTGGTTTCTTTCTTCTCCTTAGGTCTTAACAGTAGTGCTGTCGTAAGCTTTTTGCAATGTGTGTGGATGTCGGCGACGTCTCGTCATTCTGAGGGTACCGGGTTAGCAACTTCCGACTGGTAATAAGGAGCACGAATTCATGCGTAGCGTCTTGAGAGGCTGCTCTGATCAACAGTTGAACAATATCGGGATATCTTGTAGTACCATGTCGCGCATGGATGGGTGTCCCTGCAAGTGCCCTCGGTGAGCAACTCTGAGGCCATATTATGCTGCAGTCTGCTCCAGTTTCTTTCCTACACATTTTGCATTTGACTACCGACTGATACTACTACTGTAGGTCTCTTCTTACTAAAAAAAACACAAACTAAGATGTAACACGACCGAAAGCATGGAGTACCCAGTGAGGATCGAACTCACTATTCCAGTCATAATAAATCGAGCAAGTCAAGCTTGCTAACACAACATCGAAGTGGCCCAAAAATGATTTTCTGAGCGTAGGTTAGATGTGACCCAAGGCTAAAAGTGAAGATCAACCGGTGAGGATCGAACTCAGTCGTTATGTATCTAGCAAGATAAGCTTGCTAAACATTTACACTACTTTGGACTGTTTCTACCCAATGTTATGTGTGGATTACAAACTTTTGCCCTTTATTTACACTCAGTCTTTTTTTATAATAATAATCAGTATTCTAGTTCGGAATCCACCTTGCAAAGTTTAAAAAAGCAGTTACAAAAATTTACAAATTGCACTTTTCATGAGTTCAGATAAAAAAAATATATTGGTACAAAACCTAATTCAGAACGATAACTCGTATTTATTTAGCACAGACGCTGGATTAAAAAGCATAAAATTTGAAGCCCGCGTTACTGTTCGCTGATTGGTTAATAAATCAAAGGCACGTGTGAACATGTCAGAGAACATATTTAGATTCATATCGTGCCAAAAATTTCAACCTTCGTTTTGATCAACCTTACTTGTATAAAAGGAGACCTACGACTAAATCCTCAGGGAGAATTCGAACATCAACCGATTGCTACTGAAATCCACGCAAACACAAACTGCTGAATTTTGCCAAGTTAAGTAACTTGGCAAAATAGAACACACATACCAAAATTGCAACACACTCACTCACTCATACAATTAATATATTTACTCACTCACACAGTTATATTAATTTACTCAAACAGTCAATATTTTCTACATTATTTAACATTTCCTCTCCACGGGCCTATTCTGGTCAACGTGCACCAGAACTAACTCTTCCACTCTGGCCTCTCAACCTCTGGCGTTTTCCTTCTCTTTTCAGGTTGAGGTGTCTATTCGGTCCTAACCGAACTTCAGCGGGTTGGCCGTGGGTCCCCTGAGCATCCGAGATTATTCAGCCAGTCCGCTAGTTTACTCCCGCTTCCTACCCACGTTGTGATTATTTGATCCAGAAAGCAGAAGTTTTGTTCGTTCACGGTCGACTGAAGATGTAGACACGACTGGGGAGCCAGTGTTAAACAATTTAGAATGCAACAAAAACAAATAAAAAGGAAAAAAAATTCCGCAGAAAGCCGGACAAACAACTGTTTAATGGTTGCACTGTTAATGTCTTTTATATATAAGAAAATAATAGTAAGAAAAGAAAAGGGTTACAGACAGTAAAAGTTATTAGCATAACAACTCACACACTGGATTCTAGACAAAGAGAGAGACAGTGTGTATGGTTAATTTGTTGTTAAATCCTCTCAGAAGATATATAACGCTTTTTAAAATGTTCTCCAGATTCTTTTGACGGAGACAATTCTTCTCAAATAAAACGCTGGGGCCACGGTGCCTTTCAAAGATGCTTTACAAACGACGGATGATGCAATTCCGATGTTTCATATACTCAGCGGGTTTCTAATACGACCGCTTCGACGACGATACTTCTCAAAGTCCTTCGGCGACTATTAAATTTCAAAAATCCGCAACAAGTTCGGGGCGACGATTAAACTTTTCAAGTCACGGATCACACAATCCGACTTCTTCACCAAAAATCAGTTTCACATAATCTTTTCATAATCCTCTGCTTCCTCTTCTTTGCCCTTTCATTGTCACTGTCAGCCACAACAAATACAATCCGCAACAAAAGCCTTCGTCTGAAATAATAGGACCAAATGCAAATAAAATATGAAATATATTTTCCTTTCCTTTTTCATACAAAGACGTCTTCGGTTAGGAGGTTGTTTGGTTCGAATTGTCAGCACCCTTACTCCAACGGAGAGACCCGATCTAACTCAACCCTACGCTCACACGATTGTGGATGGTTATAAGCCATCAAGCAGTTATCACAGATTTCTGGCTGCTACAGCCAAATTCATGTGAACTCCAAAGTTCTTCTTGTTTACTCAGCGCTATTTCAATTTTTACTTGCTAAAAATTAATTCGTTCATTTCCATTGTCTTCAGATGACCCAAATACAATGGGCTCAACTTATGTTCGAGGTCAGATTTCGCCACCGGTAAACAAAACGTGCTTATCTAATTTCACTGTTCAATTTACCCCAATTTTAATAAAAAAAAATGTTGCCACGTTTACGACATTTCGGTCTTCTTCAGGTGCTAGGAATTTTGAACACTTTAAACGTGTGTGTGTGTGTGTGTGTGTGTGTGTGTGTGTGTGTGTGTGCGTGTGTGTGTGTGTGTGTGTGTTAGACTTCTCTCTCTGTCACATTATACCTTTGAACTCACTTTTAAGCAACTCTTTTTCGCCAAACTGTTTTGTGTACTTGCTTTTTTATTGCACATAAAAAAGAGAGAAAATTTATTCTTACATTAATTCATGAACAATTAATTTTAAAGTCACAATTACTACTCATTTTTTTTTAACCAGCGTCTTTCTCTTTGAATTCCAATCGCGTCTCTGTCAGCTGTCGCTTGGCAACCCATTTAGGAGAAGGAAAACTCCGAACAACAACCCGCAACTCAAGGTGTTAATCGTGCCGAGGAGTGAATGGCTACTGCGTTATGAGGTTACAAACGATCCCCTACAGGCTTCGGGACCCTGTTTGTAAAAGACCGTTACCCAACGTGCCAGGCAACTTTGGGTGAACTTTTGGAACCGTGCAGAAAAAATATGAGAAATACAAATAGAAATAAAAAGTCCAGTATGGCTCTTCCAGTGGATAAACAGGGAGCCCGTCCTTCAGGAGGGATCCTACCTGAGGTCGAAAAATCTGCCATAGGAACAAACTCTTATCCTAATGATGGCTCTGAAAAATCTCCAGCTAGATCTATAACCGTATATTTAAAGAAAGAAAATATAAAATGGCCTCGTGAGGAGTACAAAGTCGTTATGACTGCATTTTATGAAGCGTTACTCAAACCTAAAAAAAACATCACTCGCCAAACATGACATTTGGCGAGAAAAGGTTGGACAAACAAATAGAAAGTGCATTGACGAAAAAAAAATTAGCCACTGTACGAAGATACATCATGCAAAATAACCGATTGACAGAGGCTGAAATTAACAAGATAAAAAGAATTGCAACCAGAATAGACGAATCAACAAAATATGAAAAGGAACCGGAATCAAAAATAAAAAAAAACACAGGTCATAATGTAGAAATCGTGATACACACAAATCACTGTGACGATAATGCTGTAAGTTTAGAAGTGCTGGAAAGGTGTGATCTGAGTCAGTTACAAGACGACAATAAAACGAGTTCAGAACACATTGAACAGAATTATTTTACGGAAAACAAGAACAGTATACAAGAACCCAAGGAAGAAATCAAGAACCATATAAGACAAATACAAAATATTGCAATGGAGGAACGAGAACAGCTCCCAAAATTACAACCAACAAAGCATAATCTCGAAACTATTAAGCTTTACAATGTAGCATTCAAATTAATTTTGGATGAAGAAGACACTCATATAAATCTCAATGAAATAATATATGCATCAGCAATAGCAGCAAAAAAAAAATTGAACATCAAATTAAAAACAAGGCAGTCTCGCAGACATGAAGATCCACCTTGAAAAAAAATAGAAAAAGAAATCGAACAACTTAGAAGTGAACTATCAGTACTCGATGAACTGACAAGAGGAATAAATGTAAGAACTAGGAAAGGTAGAAGAGTCGAAAGAAAATACAATATTAAAAATGAAAATGACGTCCTATCAACCAAGGAAAAAATAAAGCAAACAATACAACTGAAGGCTCAAAAAATAAGACGCTATGAGAAAAGATCAAGATTCTACAGGCAAAACAAGATTTTTCAAACCGATTTAAAGAAATTTTACAGGGAAATAGGTAAAAAACGAATTGAAGTGACAGTCTCCCCTAAAATGGAAGAAGTTATACAGTTCCGGGAAAAAATATGGGCTTGCCCTAAAGAAACATAACAAAGAAGTAGATTAGATTGCACAAGAAATAGAACGAATCAAAAATAAACCAGAACAGACATAGACTGGAATCACAGAAGAGGATGTTAAATGTGCGCACAATTGAAAATTTCCAGGTATATATAAAATTCCTAACTTTTGGCTATATTATTTAAATACAGCACATAAAAAACTAGCCAAAGAACTTCAAGAAATGGTTAACGATCCCACTAAAATTCCTATGCATGGATGACCAAAGGAATTACATTTCTTCTACCCAAGAATAGTGACACAAACAACCCGAAAACTACAGACCAATTACATGCCTTCCGACAATATATAAACTATTAACATCTATTTTAACAAAACAGGCATATTTATTCTTGGAAAGGAATGACATGTTACTGCTTGAACAAAAATCGTGCAAACGTGGCCGTTACGGATGTAAAGACCAATTGCTTATAAACAGAATGATCCTGGAAAACTGCTACAGTACAAAGAAAAATCTTAGTACTGCCTGGATAGATTATCGTAAGGCATTCGATAGTGTGCCACATTCCTGGATTTTAAAGACTTTAAATATATACAAGATATCACCCGTCATCATCAATTTCATCAAACAATGCATGTCGATATGGAAAACAACCCTTTACCTCAATCATATAAATGGAACCTATAAGACTGGTGAAAGAAACATCAAAAGAGGTATATTTCAAGGTGATTCTTTGTCTCCCTTACTATTCTGCATATCATTAATAGCACTAACCAGTCAACTTAACAAGACAGAATGTGGTTATAAAGTAGCCCAAAAGAAAATAAGCCATCTATTTTACATGTATGCTAAGAATAATAACGAGCTGGAAGGTCTTCTGCAAACTGTAAAATGCTTCAGCGAAGACATTGGAATGAAACTCAATTTGAATAAATATGCTAAAGCTACAGTTTTACGTGGATCGCTACAACAAACATCCTCAATTAGCTTAGACCCTGCTGTAACAATAAAAGAATTAAAGCCAGAAGAAGCTTATAAATACCTAGGTGTTAATGAGAGTGAAAAAATTCACCATAAAAAAATGAAAGAAACAGTGCGTAAAGAGTACTATAGAAGGCTACGAATGATATTAAAAACTGAATTGAATTCTCAGAAGAGAATTATGGCCATTAATAGCCTTGCAATCCCAGTTGTTCAATATAGTGTCAACATCTGAAACTGGACTCTAAACGACATCAGGCGAAAACAAGAAACAAGAAAGCTTCTTTCTAAGCATAAGATGCATCACCCAAAGGCTGATGTAGACCGTCTATACATACACCGTAAAGACGGTGGAAGAGGTCTTATTCAGCTAGAATTGTCATACAAGACAACAACTATTGGCTTACTAACATACATAGAAACAATAAAGGACTGGATGATACAATTAGTCAAACAACATGAAAACAGAAAAAAAAATCAATAATAAAAGAAGGCAGTAAATACAAACAAGATTTACATTTAGTAGATTCTGTAGAAAAGCAAAACAGAAGCCAAGAACCAACTATTGCGGCAAAAATTATGAAAATGAAAACCAAAGATAACGCTCTTGAACAGATGAAACCTCTGCATGGCCAATATCTTGAACGTGCCAATAAATCCAATGTTGGTAAAGTTAATACTCATCGATGGTTACGTGCATCTGGATTACAGTCAGAGACTGAAGGCTTTATTCTTGCAGCGCAAAACCAAAGCCTTTTCATTAGAAACTTTCAGGCAAATATTATACATAATACTGTGGATCCAAAATGCAGGTTCTGTGATAAACACCAAGAAACAATAGACCATCTAATCTCAGGTTGTTCTGTACTTGCCCCAAATGAATATAAAAATCGTCACGATAGAGTGGGGCAATATTTACATCGGACAATGTGCAAACTCTATGGAAAATCTGTAAACAAATACTGGTATTAACATCATCCAACACCGGTTACAGAAATAGATGTCACCTTTCTATGTGATTACACCATCTACACAGACAGAAAAACTGAAGCAAATAGGCCGGACATTATCGTTAAAAACCAGAAAGAGAAAACATGCCTATTAATTGATATGGCTTGTCCAGCGGATTGTAACATAGCAAGCAAGGAATTCGAAAAACTGTCAAAATATAAAGACCTGGAAATTAAAATAGAAAAAATATGGAAATTGAAAACAAGAGTCGTGCCAGTGATAGTAGGTGCACTTGGAATGATAAAAAAATGGAATAAAACAACACACTGAAAGAATCCCTGGAAACCCCAGCTTAAGTGACATACAAAAAATTGTCTTATTAAGTACAGCCCACACACTAAGGAGAACATTGTCTATGTAACGCTAGGGATGATAGGGGAGATAGAAAAAACATGAAATGGAGCCATAACAACACGCCACGGCCTGCCTTAGGTCTTTCCGCAGACTTGGTAGGTAGTGCGACCATAGCAGAAATCGGATTATGATGAAAAATGACAACATAATAATCATAAAAATGGAACAAAACAACACATTGAAAGAATCCCTGGAAACCCCAGCTTAAGAGATATACAAAAAATTGTCTTGTTAAGTACAGCCCACACACTAAGGAGAACTTTGTCTATGTAACGCTAGGGATGTTATGGGAGATAGAAAAAACATGAAATGGAGCCATAGCAACACTCCACGACGTGACTTAGGTCTTTCCGCAGACTTGGTACGTCGTGCAACCATAGCACTAGCAGTAGAATTATGATGAAAAATGACAAAATAATAATAATAATAAACATAAGTTAAGAACAAACAACTAATTTTGTTACATTTTTACGCCTACGTGGAAATAACCATCCTCCTTCTCTATGTATGAACGTTGTGATGCTGAGAATTCCGGTAGCTGGGTTAGGAATCTTTATCTTTACTAAGCCCACTCGAAACACCCTTGTTTATGACGTTACCCATATCACCTGAGTGGAAGACAGTTGATATGATATTCTCAAGCACTACTGTTGGTTGCACTCAATAAAAATAGGAGCTTTTTTAGTACTACTATTTATTTACTGTGGAGTGTGGAGTAATATAATTGTTAGCAAAGTCATCTTCCAAGCCATTGTTAGCGAATCCGTTACTTTTAGTGGATGCCCTCAGATCTATTGAGTTGTGAACTGAATTAAAAACCGGTTAAAAAATAATAATAAATTAATAATTAATCTTTAGAATCTTTATTCTCGCGAAAGTTATTGATCGTCCATTGACCGCATGAAAAAAATGTGATAAACTATTTTCTTTTCTATTTTTTTCGGAATACTCATTAAAAAGGAATTCACTTGTAGTGGCAAAGCCGCAAAATGTCAACTTGATAGTTGTTTTTAGTTGTTTTTAGTCCCTAACATCCAACAGCAGTTACGTCCGGGCGGCCCACATCCTAAATCTTGTCTTTCTGTAACAAATAGTTTTCTGTTCAGTGATTGGTTAAACGTCTACCATTCGCTGAAGTGTGTGTATATTCGGACCAGGAACTTAATTTTTTTTGTTTTTTTGTTATTCATTAATCTGCTACTGCTGAGTTGTTGGTTGGTTGTTAACAAGCGGAAATGATAAACAGCTGATATAAATGTAAGAAATTTAATTCTCACCAAATTTACCAACCCAACTACTCCTTTGTCAACAGCGCTAAGACGAACAGAACGGGCAATCTAAGCAGTGTAGAAAAATATTTTGTACCAGCAGTACACAAAAAGTATTTATTTATTTGAACAAAAAATGGCTCGCACGTTGTTAAGTGCGGTAAAAAGTGGCAATGTCGTTTTAGCGAAAACGATTCTCAGTAAACGTCTTTATGGAAATATCGATTCTCAGGATCCACGCCAGGATGGTACGGCTCTATTCTGGGCTTGTTCGAATGGATTATATGAACTTGTACATTTATTAATTTTCCATGGCGCAAACTTGGAAGCATGCACTGTATGGAATGCTACTCCGTTGCACGCGTCAGCGGACAATAATCATTTGCATATTGCCCGGTTAGTGGATTCAATTATTTTATTTTATTTTATTTTATTTTATTTTTATTACATTTTATAAAAAAATAAAATAATTTTAATTTATTTAAGTTTATTAGTTTATGAATTTTCAAATTTACGAGCGTAATAAAATTTAAATTCAATTACAGTAACACACTGTGGTGAACCAACCGCCGTCAGTTTGTTTGTTTTTTCTTTTTTTTAATTTAAGAATATTTTAATGGATAAGAGAATTTTTTAAATGCTGTGTCCGTGATCTTGAAAACTGATTTTTAAATAATTTATTAAAATTTAAATATGGTAATTATTAAATTATTTACACACACTGAGTGTAAGTTAGTAGGCTAAAAAAAAAGACTTTTACTTTTTTGGCTTAATTATAGGAATATGAATAAAAATTAAAATAAATTTTTAAATAATCCTTTTTTAATTAAAATTTAAATTAAGTTTTAAAATTTTTTTAAAATTTAAGTTTATAAACTTTTTAAAATTTAAGTTTGAAATTTGAAAAACCGCTTTCAAATTAATTTTTACTTTTAGTTTTTTAAATAACGATCACATCGCATCATTTTTATTCAATCGAAGTAAAATGAAGAAATTCGAAATCTGATTTTCTAATTTCTATAATTTACGTTTATTACAATTAAGAAGAGCAATTTGTTTATTCTTTCTTTAATGTATTGTAAATTTTGTCAAAAAAACTGCCCTGTCTAATTTGATTAAAAAAAGTTTTCAGTTATTCAATAATAATATTATTATTATTGAATAACTGAAAACTTTTTTTAGTTTGTATTTTTTCTAAGACAAGCCGAAAAAAGTTACTGAAACTTTTCTGTGTTGCTTTTTTTACTTGCACTGTGTACAGCCGTAAAAAAAATCATTTCCATTCCAAGTCTTACACAACACTGCGTTTTTCTTGTATACTTAGTTTTTAAAAAGGAAACATAGTGTGGACATAGGGATCAACACTGCACGGTGACTGTCAGTTTCACGTTTGAAACCAGAAAATGACAGCTACCATGATGCAGTGTTAAATATCCCTCTACACTGATACTAAGTTCTCTTATAAACATAAGACATTTTAACATGGGGAAAGAGAGTGAGAAGTATTTTTGAAAAAAAGCATGTTTTAATTTCAAATAAATGTTGTGTCATATTTTTTGCAAAATAGACCAGTTTTAAAATGATTCAACAACAATTACTGATAAAATCAAGTAATATTTTTTATCAGTAACATTTGAAAAATATAAAAAAATAAAGAGTAATTTGATGATTAAGTAAATAATTAATATTTTTTTGCTGTGCAATTATGTATGTGTTTAAATTTTTGACGGTTCTTATTCCATTCTATTATCTCTTTCATCAGAGAACTTTAAAATTTTCCTTTAACTTTCTGTGTTTATTTTTCTCATCTTAAAGTAGTTAAGTATATGGGATTTTTAATTCTTACCACAATAAACTTGTAAAATACAATTTTCTAACACTTTGTCAGGAAAGGAACTGAGGTTAAGAACTGCAAAGATTGGTTTGAAAGAATTTATAATTCAACCAATACATATTATTCTCATGTAACCTGTAAATGAACTAAATTTTATATAATCTCTAGCTTCATTTTTTTGCATAAAATGTCTCGGAGAAACAAATTCCACTAAGTCTCATTAATTCATGTAAATTTGTATTTAACCAGAAAAAAGCAATAAAATATTTGAGAATACCAATGTAAAAAACAAAACGAAACAAATAAAACAAAAAACAAAAGCATCTGAGACAATCTATAATTATTCAAAAATGCTTAAAGTAACAATAGACTATTTTTTATTTGCTTTCTATGAATTAGCAGAAACAATTTCAGCAATAAAATTAGTATTTCATACAAACTAGAATAATTTTCTTGACAAATATCAATATAAAGAATGCATAATGTTATTACTATTCATGTGGAAGATTCTCCTAAAATACAAACTAACATTTTTTTACCACATTAACAAATGATTCTTGGATTAATATTTATGAGGTTATGTGCAAGTAAATGAGAAATCATGAAACTAAAATGGAATAAAAAGAAATCTTGAATGAAAATAAGAAAAACTGTAAAAAAATAAGAACAACAAAAAAAAAGAACATCTAATCTCAGCCATTAAATATTATGTTAATGACATTATTAATTATTATTGATTACATTGAATGTTGTAGATTAGTACAATGTCTCTGCAAGATAAGTGATCTTGAAATGTGCCTTTGAAGAAAGGTGAGAATTTAAATAGTTTTATGATTAAAATGAAATAGTAATTAAAACAAGAATTGCCTCTTAACATTAACTGTAAAATAACTCAAGAGTGTTGGTTATTATTATTGTCTAAAAGGTAGTAGTTGTACATTAAGGAACATTTAAATTAGTTTAGAGTTACTTTTTCTTTTTTTCTTTTCTTTAAGTCATTTTCTGTTTAAATCATTAAGTTACCATTGCACATTGCACATTTTTTACATGTTATATATATTTACTTTAAAAATGTATGCTTAAAACTTAAAAGATTTGAATATTTACTTAATCTTCTATTTCATAATTAAACAATGCAAATGATAAAAATAAGATTGTAATTTGTAAGTATGAACCATTTTTCTTGACATATTAGTCATAAGGTTTTTTCTTTTTTTTTTCTTTGGCTTACTGATACTAGATTAATAGTTACATATCCCACTAGTCTTCTGATGACTAAAAACTATATATATTAGAAATTATTGAATTATGATTACAAATCAGAGTAATGTTAAAATATAAAAATTATAAGTATAAATCATTAGTTGAATAATATTTTTTTCACCCCAAATATTCCTTGCCAAATTATAGGTGCATATTATATGGCAATTCTTAATCATATAAATGTTCTAGAAGGCAAACTATTATTATACAATAATATTATACAAACTTTTTAATTTGTTAATCAAATATTGAAACCATATAATTTTTATTTTACTTACATTATTGAAACATGAAGTGCTAAAATTTTCTGCATGATTGCAAAATCTCAACTGATGAGATAAAAAGTTGATAGTCTGTAAACTCAACATTTGAGTGTTCTTTCTGTTTCCAAGTCTGTTGGATGACAATGATACAAAAACAACATAAAATTTTGGTAGTAAAAAAATGTGCATAGGTATGTGAGAGAGACAGACAGACATATTTTTAAATCTATTTATAAACCAACAAGTTTTTATATTATATATTTTTATCTTGTTATATATTGCTATTTGTATATTTTGTATATCTATGTTATATTTTGTTATTTGTTAAAGTTTATTTTGGTTTCATCTCCAACATAATTTTGTCCAGTGATGATTTATGTTCAGTATTTTTTAATGGCATAAAAAATTTAAAAAATAACTGATGAAACAAATAAATTTATAATATGGTGATAAAATAAGTCTTTAATGAAATGCAAGCTATGAAAAAAAAGTCTAGTTAAAAGTTAAATATTTGGTTTTGCAGATTTTGATAAAATATAAATATAAGGTTATAAACCTCAAGCCATAGAAACTAAATCAAACAAATAAATTGAAGTAAATAGAAGTAACATCTATAATAAAATAGTAATTAAAGTTTAATTACATTATAGGGAATCAGAATTTTTTTATCTATTACTGTAAAATAATGCCATATTTTTAGACTTTTAAATAACCAAATTAAATCTAAAAAACAATTACTTATTGGAAATTTTATTCCTAGAGTTTATGATTGACTGAACATTTAGTATTTGAATAAAATCCTTCACTTGTAATTCTAATGTGTTTCACTCACAGAATTCCAATGTACAGCTTATGATAAAGTGCATGAAAGTTCTCAACCTAGCCCATTTCACCAAATCATACCAAATACATCAGAATTTTTTGAACTTACTTCTTGATTGGGATGAGAACTTTACCACACCCCTTCACATGATTCTTTTCTATTTTCTTTCCTTTAATATTGAATAAAAAGTTATACTCCACAAGATTATTTTAGAAACCTTTAATTTATTGAGTTTAATAAGCAAATATCAATGTCATTTTGTAGTGATGGAGTCTCATTCTGACGCATCAATAAGTTCATAGCGTGAAATATAGTTATTAGCAGAATTTTGATAGAAAATATTCAGTGTATTATGTTTGCTACTAAATTAAATTCATTGACAAGGTAAGAGGTAAGAAATGGTATGGAAAGATATTTGTTATAAAATAAAGGCTGATCTAATCCTTAGTCTATGAAATTATATATAAAATGTGTGTGTGTTCTCAAAACAAAAACTGAATGGTGCATGATATTTGTAAACCTGATTTTTACTAATTTTTCTATTTGCTGATGTTTGTTTTTCTTTTTTCCTTAGACTTTTGATTAGACAGGGTGCTAATGTAAACAAAAAGACAATTTATGGAGATACTCCATGTCATCTGGCTGCTTACCGAGGTCACAAAAAGATGGTACAGATGTTGGTGGAGCTGGGAGATGTGGACTTAAATTTAACCAACAGCAAAAACAGAACATCCTTAGATGAATCAATTCTTGGTAGTCATTCACATGTTACAAATTACATCTGCCATGTCATGTCACAAAAATGTAAGTTAAGTTAATTTAAATCATGAAATTTTAAGGGCCTTTCATTATCTGTTTTCTGACGGTCTCCTACAGAAGTCTTTGGAATAAATCTAATATTAAGGAATAAAAAAGTAGTTAATTATTGGTTTTAGTAGAATAAAAGAAATTGATCTGCTTTTGTTCTCACTTCTTAAATGAATTAAATTTCACAAACCTGTATTAATTACTAATAAAGGCTAAATAATAAGGTTTCCCATCACTAAAAGAACACAAATAGTCTTAAGTTAAACTGAAAACTTTAACTTACACTGAATCAATACATAGGAAATCTCCTCAGATTCCTTTTTCTTTATTATCTGGGAATTTTCATGCATTCTTGGGAAAGATAGTAGAGTGAGTTCTCTTTTGCCTTCTCCATGGTTTTGAATTGAGTTTTCCTTCTCTTAGATGTGTTACTATCTAAGGCCTACAGAGCACAGGTTTTCCTGCTATTTAAACTATAACTGCAAGAAGAAAAGGTGAATTCATGTTGTTTCTAAGACACAAGTGTGAAAATGAATGCAGCCTACTCTGCTGGAATTTGAATTCTGCTCACTTATTCCACTTTCTGCACTGATAACCATTACATTAGTTGCATATACTGACTTTCAATTCTCAGTGATTTGTCATGTCTGTCTTTTGTTTTTTGTTTTTTTGTATATTTTTAATTTTTAATTTGGTGTTGTCTTTCTAGACTGGCTCTTGCTCAAGTCTAAAGAGCTTAGTCTACCCTGCTATTAAACCCATAGCTGGGGGAAGAGAGCTTCATTCAAAAGAAATAGCATGAAAGTCAATGTAGCAGACTAAGCCAGAATTTGCACTTTGCTCAACCGTTCCATTTTCTATATCAATAATCAGTACACTACCTGCACATCTTAATATAAATGCTTCTACTTTTTCCTTTAAAATAATTACAATGAGTTTATCTATGATATCTAAATTAATATCTAAAGTAAAAAAAAAAAACTTCTGAAAAACTATTAAAGTTATTAAGAAATTAAATTAACAGTGAAATAATTTCATTGAAATAAAGTATCAATTTTTTGCTTGTCTAAAAATAACTATTAGATACAAAAAAATGATTCTCAAACACTCAAGCAATTGAAATTCATTATGGTTCCAGTATAAATGTGAAAGAAAAATAAGTGAATTTATGAAAGCAAACTCACTGGATTAACATTAACATTAAAAAAAATGTATGACCACTCTGCTGCCTAATATGAGAGGAATTAATAGGGCTTGTTTTGCTTCTACACAATTGACTGATTTGTATGAGGAGTGGGTAAGAGTTGTTAGTCATACTCTCATAACCATTTGAATATCCTTGTGATGTCAATTTATTTCAGCCAGTCAAATAAGCACTTCCTTGTGGTTAACTGGTATAAGAGCAAACTTCAAAGCAACACACGTAAACATTAGCTTTACTTATTTCTTAAAGTGTTTTGCAGAAACTCACAAGTTAGTGATTGATATAATTCTTTATAACTTGTTTATCAGGACATTAAATAGATCTTTGTAAATATCTTTAAACAAATCTAGTGATAATAAAGAAACTGGTTTTTAGCAATGATTTTATTTGAATTCATTGTCTGTCAAGTTTTTATTTTGACAGATTTTGATTATGATGAACATGAATTCTAATATAATCATCGTGTAACTAGTTCTAATAGCTTTCATTTATATCTAGCACAAATTAATTTTTCTTTTGTTTCATCTTCATCATTTAAAATTTTCAATGGTGAAGATGTCTGTTAAAATTTTAATATAATTTATCAATTTTCACAATAAGTGGCTTTTTAAAACAATTACTTTATTATAACATAATGCTTTCAAAATTAAAATCTTTTACAGTAAGAGAATTTTTTCAGTATATTTGAATTTTCATTTATGTATTCTGTAATTTATACTCCATTTTAAATACTATGTCATAGTTTGAAACAGATTCTAACATCTTATTTCAACTTGCATTTTGATATTTTTTTATAATTTCATTCTATTTAAAAACAAACATTTTTTTATCATTATTTATTTTCTTTTCAATTTCAGATTCCATTCCAATTAAAATTTCTGACCACCTAATGACAGAAATGTCTTTGGATCTTACAGAAGAAAATAATTCTTCAAATCAACATGAGACAAATTCCCAATCATCCAAAGACATGCTTTCATGCCATTCTTTTAAAAGCAAAGAGAGTCAAACTGTGAAGGAACTAAAATCTTTTGAAACAGTTTCTCAAACCTCAATCCCTTTCTCTGATGAAGGCAACAATATGGAGAGCTCATTTTCAATTACTCCTCCACCTTCAATATTCTCTTTATCTTTCCCAAATTTTGACCAAAATTTATCAGACTTTAATTATTTGTCAGACTCCTCAACAGTTTCATCTGTGACACACTCCTACAACTCAAGCACCACTCCAAACTTTTTGGATAATAATATATTTTTGAATGATCTATCAACATCTCCTCCATCAGATTCCATCTGCAACATGAATTTTATGAATATTTTGGCTATAAAATGTTAAGTGATATTATGCCTATAAATTTTACTCAAATTTAAATCTCCCCACAAAAATTCTAGTTTAAAGCATGTTCATACCACATTTATTTTTAATTTTTACTTTTTCATCTGTTGTATTCAAATGAAATAAAAAAAAATTACATTTTGTTCAAATTTACCAAGAACAAGTTAATAGCTGAAAGTGCTTTATTTCAGTTTTAAATTTTTTGATCAAAGAAAATAATTTGGAAAATGAATTTATAAGTTATTAAATATCATACAAGGTAATGTTTTTCAAATTGATTACTTTTTTCACTCATATGGTGTCATGTTCATTTATTCTTCTCCACACTGTTTTCTTTATAAAAATGTCAATCCAATTGTAGAAAATGGAATAGTTAATTTTACTATTGGTCCTTAATAATAACCAAACTAAGCATAGAGACCAATTGAGATATACAGGGTGTATCAAAAATATTTTTACATGATTTGTGGGTGGGTTCCTTGTACCAAAATAAGGACAAAAGTTGATATAAACATATGTCTACAAATCCTTCTTTTTTGAGTTAAGTTTAAAAAAATATTATGGTAAATGGCACTGTGTTGCCATGTAGACTACATTATATTTGTCATTCATATATATTTGTGGTAAATCTGTCTTTGATGTGTAGTTGACTGAGAAATGTTCTGTTAGCAATGATAGGATATGCATATCATGAGCAGGCAGATAAAATTTTTACATATAGTTGAATGGATGTATCAGACTGAAGGCAGCTGAGCCATCTAATCTTTGGTGTGGTTTATTGCCGTGTTGCTGAAACAAGATCTGTGGCACTATAAACTATGAATCGAGGAAGACTGACCATGAAGAACACATTCTACAAGCTGTTGGAGATGATCCGGGTCAAGTTGCCATAGCTTGTTGTAAATCTTATAGTACAGCATGAAGGGCCCTTCAATAATAGCTCTTGTATTGTGTCCATTACCATTTGCATGGCCATATGTAAAAATCTTATCTCCCTGCTCACGATATGAATATCCTAACATTGTTAAACAGAACATATCTTGGTTAACTCACTACAACATATGTAGACAGACCAGACACAAATATACACAAAGAACAAATGTAACCTAGTCTATATGGCAACACATTACCATCTACTATAAACTTCCTTTAAACCTCATAACTCAAAAGTTTATATGGACTTTTGTCCTTGCTGTGAGGAATCTGCCCCCAAACTTTGTAAAAAGTATTTTTGGTACACCCTGTGTGTGGGTGGGTGTATACACTTATATATATAAACACACTTTTAAAATAATAATAAAGCAAAAACTTGGACAGAAAAGATTTTGTTTTCATTATTAAATGAAAAATACCAGATTACTATTTTCTTTTTTTCTTTTATCAAAATATGCATAGATACTGGAGATATCAAATAAACATTTGATTCTTGAGAGAGATCGGCTTTTAGTCTTTTTTTTTTTTTTAAATGTAACTCAGATGAAAGAAACTTAATTATCCATAAACTGAAAAGATCAAATAAGACAAATTTGTCTATTTAAAATTTTGGGTTCCAGTTTATGAAAATATTATGATTACCAAACTGCACATTTACAGTTTCAAGTAATGGAATTCATTGTGCCTTAAATCATCTAAAATATCACATAGATTTAGCAAAGTTGTGAAGAAAAAATACTTAAAATTTGTAATTGTAAATTGAACTTAGTATAACACGATATATCCTTTAAGCATTAAGTGTTGACTGACTTTGTCTTTCACCTTTTCCTAATATTTGAAAATCTTACAATCAAGAAAACACCAACTAAAAAAACTAAAAGTAAAATTTGAGACTTTATCAAAACAAGCTAAATGAAATTACTGGAAAGGGAAAACTGCAGTTACATATTTGCAATATTCAACACCTATTAATATCTTTATTTTATTTCTCAAGTTACCATTCTGTGATACTGAAACTGACTGTGATACAAATGAAAAGTTATGAAATTCAATCCATTCTATTGGATCTTTCTTTTTATCAAATAAAGAATATTTTTAAAAAAATGATCATTGTTTTTATTCAGATGTTTCTTATTGTATCATTTATTTAATTTTATTTACTTTTTTATATTTGATTGGATTGAATTTGCTATCATTAATATTTTAGAGCTTTGTTGAAATAAAAAGGTAAAAAACAAAACAGTAATTACAAATTTTAGCTTAAAGATTTTATTTGTAAATTATTAAAACATTTATACAAGATATCTAAAATATTTCTTTATTTCATTTAACCAGTCTTATACTCAGTTAAGTGCCATATGTGATACATGCTTGATTGATCATGTCTTGAAAGAGACATGACTGACTGGGCAGAAGATTGTCCTGCAGTAGATTGCCATTACTTTCTGCAGTAGACTGGTTGCCAGCCAAGGCTATAGAACCTATTCTGTTCTGTTGTTTAATCCATAACTGGAGGGAAGAGACAGATTAATACCTTTCCCAAGGGTATTTGCGAGCAAGTGAATGCAAGAAATGGAATTTGTACTAGGTTCCCCGATTCCTTGTTCCAAGCTGACATCCACTGCACCACAACACAAATCTAGTCTTATACTATGCACACTTAAAATCAATTCTATCATGTATAATATAATAAAACATGTCCTATAACTCTGAGAAAAATTTTCTCAATTCAAATCTAGACTTAAAAATACTCTTCTACTTGAATCTTGAAAATCTGTAACAAATGAATTATTTATACTAATTCCCTGTGAAATTTTTGTCATTCTAGATTTTCTTGACTAATCAAAAATGGCACAAATTTCTGTAATAAAGCAACAAAATTATTAGCTGTTTCCTTACAGGATATTCTCCCTGAGTGTGACAGTAGGGAATATATATATATGTATATATATATATATATATTCTGAAGAAACCAACATGGTCAAAACCCATATAGCAAGTAAGTGGTGTGTGTTCTGTTTGCTGAAATATCGTTAGTTCTGCATATTCTGTTCCTTTTGTTTGCTTGTGTATTGAGCACTTTTTTATTTACTGTTTTTATATACTTTACTTGTTTGTGTGTGTGTGTGTGTATATATATATATATATATATATATTAACAAGTATACATATTATATATTATCCTATGTCTATGGCACGACTCTAAGTTTCATGCGTTTTGCAATCATCAGGTGTATATTTCAAAATACATTGAGTACTGTTTCATTAACACCTAAATAACAATACTATACAAATGTACACTCTCTTTATATGTATATCTATTAATTTACGCCACTATATATATATATATATATATTCTTCACTACTTGATAACATAATTATTGCAAAGAAAAGAAATAATAAGGCCCTTTTAAAGAGCAAAC
Organism: Ascarosepion bandense; assembly: GCA_037127315.1. Taxonomy (NCBI): domain Eukaryota; kingdom Metazoa; phylum Mollusca; class Cephalopoda; order Sepiida; family Sepiidae; genus Ascarosepion; species Ascarosepion bandense. The sequence goes on from JBBBDQ010002409.1 coordinate 283,564, forward strand.
ATACTGCAAGAGCTTTCATAACTGATAGTAAAGAGAATGAACTGAGTCGACACTGCCTTGCTTTTGTTTAATGGAAGTGAGAGCTATTAAGATGTGAGCAGAGCAGGAGGGAAATATATATATATATATATATATATATATATATATATATATATGCACACAATAGTCTTATTATAACAGAGAGGATAATCTAGATTAATGAAACATCTAATTAATTAATTGTAACTAATATCATTGTAACTAATATAATTCACAAGAATATTAATTATGAGCTTGTATGTCTTAAATAACTATTTACCAATTATTAGTACTTTACCACTTTTGTGCTTACCTCACTGCCATCATCTTACATAATTATTAGAGCCCTCTCTCATTTATTGCATATTAAGAAAAATTTCAACCTACCTCAATTATTGCACTTCATTAATTTTTATTAGACATCTAATAATGTGTTGCTTAGATTAACATTGGTTCAAGTCTCTGAGCAAGACATTAAAACTTTATAAAATATCTAGTGTAATTACCTGAATTGATTTGCTATAAACGTCACCATATACTGATAAATTATTGCATCTACTAGATCTTGCTTATCTCTTCAGACTACAGCAAATTAACTTCATGGTACACTGAGTCTACATTTTTTGGCCTTAACTGAAGGAGTAAACCCTTAAACTGGAAATTTCACTGCAGACAGATATGATTGCATCATCTATACATGAACTCTAGCTTGAAAATAACTAGGAACAAAATCAAGAATTCAGGTATTACTTTATATATATATATATATATATATATAAAGTTACTGAAAAGCTTTGGCTTTATACACACTCGTATGAGAAAAAAATTATAGAAATCTAAAATGTGGACAGAATTTATGGTAGATTAGAGATTATAAATAAATACATATAGACAAGTGACCAGTTCTCAGAAAAGAGAAATTCTCTGTGAATTACAAAGTTTGATTGTTTGTTTATTGTGGGTTATCAATATCATTCATGGGAGACTGAAAGTATGTTTGAGGTAGTAGTTGAGATAGATATGTGGAGAAAATCAACATGAATTATTGCATTATAGTAGTAATGAGTTAGTCTCTGCTGCTTTATCTGGCTCCATTGCTGTTGATGGAAGCACCTTGGTGTTGCTGCTGATAGCTTGGTTAAGTTTGCCTGCTGTGGGTTCATCGTGGAGACCAACTGAGTTGCATCTTACCTTTGGTTTGAAATCAGCATTAACTTTATAGTTGGTCAGTGGCTCAGAAATGGCTGATGTGGTTCTTTTCCTATTTGATCAAAAAAGATGTTTTATGACCCTGATATTTTTTGGTAGTATTCCAGATGTGGGTACATGAAGCCAGATAAAATTAAGGTCTTTTTGTCATATGAGCTGTAGATGTCAAAATGAGCAATTCCATTGGAGTTAAAGAATTGGACTTCCAATAGGCTTCGATGCATGTATTACTTAAACAAGTTTTTACAAGAAGTGATAAAATATTCTTAAGATGTTTCTTTAGTCATAATGCTGTAAAAAAAATTCTGTCTATTTTACTTTCATTACCTTTTTATCATTATCATATATGTAACATTTTTTTATTCTTCTTGTCTTAGTTCTTAATAGGGTTGAAAGTATTTTGGCATATTGGGAATAGACTTTTAGATTTTTTTCTTTTTGCATTGGTAAAGTACAGTTTGATGGATGGATATTTAGTGCCAAAGAGAGTCTTAACTAGAGTGTCTGAAAAATCTACGTCAGTGACAATTTAGACCAATCAAGTAAAGGAGTGAAAATCACAAGGAGAGAAAATATATCTTGTTCTTGAGGAAATACTTAGCAATTTATAAAAATGTTTCTGAAATATTTCAGTGAGGTTTGTGGTCAGTTAATTTCTGTACAAGATTTAACAAAAAATGGTAGTTTATTGAATCTCTCTCATCTGAGTTTAGTTGAGGATGAGAAATGTCTCAGTCAATTAAGTCCCATGCATGATACACGCTTGGACAACCATGTTTTTTTGAGGTATGACTAACTGGGCAGAAGATTTTCCTGCAGTAGGTTGCTATTACTTTCTGTGGTAGACTGGTTGCTAAGAAAAGCTACAGAAGAGATGGAGTAATACCTTTCCCATGAGTATACACAGATAGACAGGACATTTTTGAAGTCCAATCAGCTTAGGTTTTATAAATTTTGATAGTTTTTCCCAAATGCTAGCATCTATAATATTAAGTGGATATCTGTTTTTACTTAAAACTTAGTAATTCAATTTCTGATTCTAATTACTAGGATATGATACACATATATATATGTGTAGATTGATTTCTGATACACGCATTAATGAATTAATTATTGAATCTGAAGTGTGTACCAAGATATTTGCAAATGAAAGAACCACCTTGTTCTCCTTTTCACAAGTAATGTACAGCTGATTGTAATTTGTTCAATGTTTGATGAAATACCCTAGTCTTAAAGTCACTACTGAACAGATAAAATAGGGTCTTGACATACCTAACTTAACATCTGTATCCTATACTTCATGCAAGTAAAAATTTTGTTTATAAAAACTGACCCATATATTGGCTGTCATTGGCTCTAAAGGACTACCCATAGCTATATATTTATCTATAAATATTCTTGTTGAAGCTAAATTCCACAGACATTATGGCAAACTTCAACACAATGAAGTGGCTTCAGGGATACAAGTTGAGTACAAATGACTACAATACAAAGCAGCTGTACAAATATCAATAGTCTGTTGTAGAGAAATACAGATGAATAGATTGCTGATGTCAATCACGTACATAAATTTCCCATCAGAACTGAAGGTATGGTTTGGCATGAAAATGACAAATATGATATAATTCTTAACACACTTGGCAGTATACTTTTCAAGCACAGGATACAATAAAGCTACCAACCACTTTGCCAACGTGCTGTACAGACCCTACCATAGAAAAAACTGATTGCAAGGGAGGATATTTTTGTTGATTTTGAAGCATTTTTTTGTTCAAATATCCAAATTTTCACCTCTATCTTCAAAGAAGTTAAATATATTGAAGGATATTATTATTTATTTGTATAAGGGTATGCAATTGTATTTGTACTTCAAGACATTTAAACTAAATTCTTTATAAGATAAATTACCAAAAGTATTTCTCAATGAGAACAAGTTATATCTTAATAAAAGTTGAACAACCAAATCTCTGCAGCATTGCATCTTGATAGTGGGGGGGGGTCTTAATGAATATAAGCAACTAAGAGTAGAAAGTTATAGAATGAACACCTTTAAAATATCCCAATTATTTTGCCTACACATATGCTGATTTCTCTTTTGGTTATTTTGAAATCAAATGGTGGTGTAAACACTTCTATGTAGTTAAATTGTTATGTTGTAATAAACTTTAGATTATTACTAAACTTAATAAGGTTGTACTAATTTTGAATTACAATGGTTATCAACAAAATGATGGTTGTTTTGGGTGATAGAAATAAATTTATAAAACTGAGACAAGATAAAACATATGACATAATAAAATCAATTGAATTAAACTTCAAAAATGTGTTTACTCAGTTTTCTTAAAAATAAATTTCTTCCAGTAGACATTTAAGAAACTTTCCGACCCATGAGTTCTGGATGACTGTGATTGTATGTTTTAATTAAAATTCATAAAGATAATGTTCTCTTCCAACTTTCAAAATCTCTCTAGTATTACCTTTAAATCTCAACATCTAGCATAATTTTATGAGAATGATTTTTTAAGAGTTGAAATATTCTTTTGAGTTGTAAAATGAATCTTATTTTGTTATCAATTCTAAGGACATATCGAAGGAATTTAAAAAAGATATATTTATTAAGGACATTTATATAAAATTCAAGCTTTAAGGACAATTAAATTAATTTTTGATTTTATTAATATTTAGATGGCTGACTAGTAAAATCTTGAGATTTTTTACCTATTGCCTGTTTAATGGTATTTTCATAATAGTTTGATTTTATTCAGTGGGCACATGTTTAAATTGTTAAAGTATTAGTGTTCTGACGATGAGATTTAGGTTAAAATCTATCATCAATTAGTCAAAGAGATGATTTCTTGATAAAATTGTCTAGGAGAGATAATCCCAACATGCAGTACAGCTGTGAAGTGCCTGAAAACCATGTAACAGGATTATCTAAGTCTTGAGAGTGAAATTTATCAATGGTTGTGCGAGTACATAATCCCAAGTAAACAAGAAATGACCAGATAATAGGTTGTTCAGAAAATAATGTCTCATTTTAGAATCAACTTTTATTTCTGAATTAATATATTTAACCTATTTACATTGTTCGTAATAATGTCCTCATCTTTATTGTCATGTTTACAATGTTTAGGCTGTTGTATGCTTTGGCCTTCTTCATGTACTAGGAATTTCGAACTGAACCATTTATTTTGATCATTTTAATTCCATGTGTGATGCTACTTCTGGTAGCCATGTAGTTATCTCCCTTTAACTTAACTTTCTAAGTTATTTTTTTATGACTGCTGTAGCCTGGTATTGAAGTATAGATAAATAATATATTTAAACAGTGTTTGAATCAGTAAAATAGGAACCTTGAATATATATACACAGTTTTGCCATCATGTCATAAGATTATTTATGTCTTTTTAATAAAACTCTACAGGTTTGGAAACCAAGAAATTTTTGAATGCAGTTTCTGCATCATTGCAATGGAATGTCTTTTGGATTAAAAAATTATCTCAAGATGCATGATAAGGTGGTAGACAGTGGGCAAGATATCAAGGGAATATGGTGGATGTTGCCAAGTCTTATGTATCATGTCAGTGAGGTTCTCCAATGTTATCCTGGTAACATGTGTCTGAATATTGTCATGAAGCAGAATAGGACTTTATCAATTAACCAGTGCCAATTGCATTTTACTTAATAGAATGTGCATTTCATTCTGTTGTTAGTAGTGAACTTTAGCAGTGATGCTCTGGTTAGATTTCAGAAAAATGTAATGAATAACACCAATGGTGGACCATCAGACAATCACTATAATCTTATGTTCATGCAATTTTAGTTTAGGAAAATGTTTGGGTGCTTCTTCATGATCAGGTCATTGAGCCAATCGATTACAATTGTCATAAAAGATCCATTTCTTATCACAATTCCCTAGTCAAATAAGAAATGCATCGCTTAAATTTTGCAGATGCACCATCAAGCACACTTCAAAATTTATTCAATTTTCACTGAGTTCATGTGGAACACATTTATCAAATATTTCCATCTTGCCAATTTTCTTTAGGACATTCAATATTGTTGAAATGCTGACACACATTATCTGAGACATTTCTCTGACATTTTGATGTGGGTTTTGTTCAACTAGTGTTTTCAGATGTCAATTGCAGATAGACGCCTCCTGCCACCTTGATCTTCAAGACAGTAGAACTTCAAAAACCAGTGCTGTCACAAGTGGATTTTTTTACCTCAGCAGTTTGAGAAGCATTATAACCAAGCTTAACCTGATGCAGAACATGTCAATGTATCTCTAATTTTTATGTTGGGTATATAATGTTTTAAGTTAAATTTTGAAAGAGATTGATATAAAATGAACAAAGAGGACATTTTAAACATTATGAATGACTAATATATTTTTATGCAACTATGATAATGTATTAGAACACAAAATATTTATTGTGACATCAAACATTATTTTCCAAATAATAAAAAAGAAACTCTTGAACATTGACTGGCAATCTATCATGAGATGGTGTCTTCATGAAAACACCCATCCCCCAGCAGTCTAGGCTATTTGTGGGGATGTATCATCCTGAAAAAATGACTAAAATAAAAAAAAACAAGAGAGAGAAATAGTCATGTGAATTTGTATTCTGCTGCAGGTAGAAGTAACATATTTTTTTTGGTGGGGGTGGGGGGAGGAAATAAAAATCTATTTTTAAACTAAAACACTGTGTAATATCATTACCTATTCAGGTTTGCTTTTTGTGCATATTTTTCTCAGCTGATATTAATATATCTAATTGTATTTATTCTCAGTTCTATCATACACTCACTATTATTTCACTAGTTTATTATTTCCTAATTTCCTAGCCTATTATTTCATCATATCCCTGCCTATTATTCATAGAGCTTCAAGATGGACTGATATAATGTAACTATAAATCATAAATTAATAGAAATTATTTATAAATCCAACTTTTCTTCATACATTTAATCCTAGATAATCAGTTGATTTTTACTCATGACATTCCATCATAACATTTATCATTTGTCAAAGTTTAAATCAGCTATACGTTCATTTTTAGATTAGATTTCTGTTTATTTAAATCTATAATTTGTGATATTTATAAGATTCAGTGATGTAAAGAATCTAATACCATCTATTTAGAGAATAGTTAATCCTTTCTTTATTGATTTAATATTGAAATAATCATTTTTTTATGTTTTGAAATTCTCTGCTTTTACTAATTATTTATGCAGACAAATTCATTATTTATGATAAAGTACATGTTGGAATGTAATATGTGAATCCCATTAAATTTTATAGAAGTTATATTTTTTTAAGAAAATATGATGAGAAAAAAAAATACTAGTGTACCTGTGCCATCCAAAATGATGGCTTATTTTGTATCATAACCTCATAATATGGTAGAAAAATCTTTAATTGCATATCTTTTGTTGTTAGATGTGTTTAAATAATAAGAGATCTTCTAATTAAACTTACAAAATTAATACTAACTTTATCTCTTAATGGTTATTCAATTATATATAGAGAAGATAAAAGTATGTTGAATCTAAGATATTATAATTCACATGTTCAAATAAGATATTGAGTTGTTTGGAAAGTACATGCCAATTAATTTAAGGGAAATTAAAACACAATGCAAAATTATGCCATTAAATTCAACTAAATTTTCTATTAAAGTTAACTAAAGTTTAACCATTTTGTTCACAACCTTTCTCCATTTTTCCTTCAACTTAAAGATTCCATTTTAACAAAATTTTGGTGGTTTCTCTGCAAAGAACTCACTAAAGTGATTTTTTTAGGTTAAAATCTTTACCATTGAGATCATTTTGAAAAAATGAAAATCCAAATGAGTAATGTCTAGTGAAAATGGTGGGTGGGGTAACACATCCCAGCCAAGCTGCAACAATTTCTGCAAGGTCGCTAAAGAAATGGGATTTTCTAATAGAAAGCAACACCTTTCCTAGGATATTTTCTCAAATTTCTGCTTTTAATTTATTCAGTTGCTAGCAATACTTTTCAAAATCAATTGACTAGTCACTTCGCAGATGTTCATAATTACAGGAATCCTTTCTAATCCCACAAGATGCACCTCATTACTTTTTTTAGAATGAAGACCTGCTTTTGGGGTGGCTAAATTTGGCCCATGTTGCTTATCCCAGGATATTTTTGGCTGAACATTGATGTAAATGATCCATTTCTCATCATCCATCCCAATTTGCTTAATTTTTTAATTGTTGCATTTATACAGCAAATCAAAGATAGAAATGCAGTCTTAAAAATTTTTTTCTCTTAGATCATGTGGCATCCAGATATTGTAGCGATTTGTGAACCCAAGTTTCGCTAAGTGTTCATGGGTGGATTTTGATAAATTTAATGTTTCTGCTAATTCCTACATTGTGTAATGTGAGTTATTCTCAATCAATGTCTTGATTTGGTTGTCATCTGTAGTGGAGTGTGGGTCTGTCTGAGTGTTCTTCAATAAGGCTACAATCACCAATTCTAAAATTATCAAACCACTTCCATACAGTTCAGTCAAATAAGGAATTTTCACTATATAGAACACATATTTTTTTCTTGCTTGCAAGGCATTTTTTCCTTTATAGTAATAAAAAGAATAAAGTGTCTAAAATGCATTTTATAATCTTCCATTTTCATAGAGATGCAAAATTGGTACAAATTAAGTAATTTTAAAATTTCTTTCTCAAAGAAATAGTTTAAAGTGTGCTCTAATCGGAAATGTAAGTATATTATATATATCAATAAATTTGACATGTTCTAATGTGTTGAACAACTAAAAATTGGCATGAACTTTCCAAAGAACTCAATATATAGTGACTGAGGCATTTTCTGCATAAAACCCTGTGATATATATATATTTTTTAAAAATAATTTTCACTTGTAAATAAATGCTTATTATGTCTTGCATTGCAGTATGTCTTATTTGGCTCTCAGAGAGAACAGGAAATGTATAAATACACATTGATAATTATTATATGGTTTAATATTATAAAATCTAGAAGTTCTGGCCTATAGAATAAAATACTTGCTAGTTTGAAGTAAAATATTTCTTTATTTTCTGTGAAATGTTCCCAAATTTTGAATTTATTACACTAAACAAAATAATAAAGAATAAGATTTCTGACACAATATATTTTTATGATTATATAATGATTCTTTTAGACTAGTATCCTTAGCATAGTTGATTTTATCACACTTTATTTTCAGATTTTACTGAAGAATATATCACATTTGTTAATCTTCAAGAAATTTCAAATGTACAGGATATAAACTTTGATATTTTGCAGTCAATAAGTGAAGCACAAACAAGTAAGAAATGCTTACAAGTAAATCTTACTAAATTCAGTATATATGAAAACCTTTTCATAATACTGTATAAAAAGAGCTCCAAAATAATTAAATGTTTTCTGGAATCTGATTGTATAAGAGAAGTTACATGATGTGCTTTCTATCACATTTGAACGATTGACTTCCAAAAGACATGCAAATGAGTTGGGGGCTCAGGTAACTGAATACATTTCAACAAATAGGATTGGAGCAAATATAAGCCATAAAAACGGCTCACCAGATAAACCAGAGCAGTCAGACCAACATATAGACATATGTTACCATTACTGCTACCGTATGCAATCAGCCAGCAGTCACAAATATTTTGAAAACAAGCACTACATATACATATTGGCATATATATATATAGGTAACTCCAAAAAATTGCTAAAAAAATAGCATAGTATGAAGGAAAAAGGCTCCAAACTAAATAAAAACAAAGTTTTATCAGCAAAATGTTTATGTTATCATTAAGATCAAAGTACTTTTTAATTATTTTTAAATTTTTTTAATTATTTCTAATACATTCGAAATTTTGGTAGAAAATCTTGTTTTTCATTTTGTCAGTGCAAGACCTAAATTGATACAAAGTTTATTACATCAAAATGTAATATTACACAAGGCACTTTTTTGACACATTAATTTGGAAATTTTTGCAAAAATCAAATAATGGTCGGATTTTGATGAAAATTTCAGGACTTATTCATAATTGACTGAAATCAATTTTGAAATAATTATTTTTAGAAAATATTGGTAAAAATATTTTTTACATATGTTAACCCCCACCACCAATTTCCAGAAATGTCTAAAAATTTTTCTTTGAGCACTAATAAACCTAATATAATTAAGTTCAGGAGTCTTTGGGGAATGCTAATCAACTTTCTTTTTTCCTCAATATTAGCCAATTTTCTAAAAAGTAGGTTCAAATTGCGAAAAATGCAATAACTATGCCAATTTTTATTTGGATAAACTTTTAATTGTTTTTATGAACAATATAAATTAAGTGTATCATAGTTTGAAAAGAAAAAAAATTCACTGAATAGGGAATTTTTACAAGCATTATTTTAATTTAAAATTTTTTTTTATAGTAATATATAAAGTTTCAAAATAATTTAAAAATATATTCCTACATTGAGCCGGCTAGGGTATGAAATTAATGCCTGAAGACTACATTTACTAATTAAAAACTGAAATGCTTAATACAAATGATATGATTTAGCCTATGGATTTTTAAAATAATTAAAATTTGTGTGCATTTTGATTACCCATATCTTATTTGTATGGGTTGCCGTACATGGTATTTATCATTAAAAGGCAACGTGATTCAATGATGAATGGCCAAATAGTTGGACAAACTATAAAACATATTTGGGCAATTGATGGTGCAAATCATGATTATGTTGGCTACATCATGAATTTTATAGATCCATTTTATAGGATTTCCTATGTTGATGATGTAGCTGATAGCTATCAATTGGACAAATATGAAGTTGTGCTATGTGATGCAGGACCTGTACTTGGAAAAACAGCTCAGCAATAAGGAGGGTTGGAACAGCCAATTGAAGAATCACAAACACAACAATCACAAATGGCCCTTTTCAAGGCCACGAAATATTCCTGAATGTCTTTTCTCTCGGAACCCAAGGTATTCGATAAACTCATAAATACATTCACTTAAGCACTGGTACCCTTGGGAAAGGTATTAGTCCGTCTCTTCCCTCCAGTTATGGGTCAAATAACAAGGGTAGATCTTGGGAACCCTGCCCTTAAAAACAAATCCCAATTAATCTTGATACTCGAAAAGAAAAAAATGTATTACTAGTCACAAAACAAAAAATAACAATAAATTGTTGAAAGAAAAAGGTATTACCAGCAATAAATAAATAACAGTTTAGTTGGCCATAAATGACATGCTGAGGTTGATTTGCCATAAAAACAAAACAACCAACCAACCAACATAAAGACATAATAGTGTAATCAAATATATATACTTAATTAGAACATCTGCAGTACTATAAAAATGAAATTAGATATTTTTACCATGCCATAAACTTAACGATAACTTATTAATAATATGAAAAATACATAATAAAAATATTAATAAAGAGCATATTTCATAACATAGCTTGTTTATTTTAATTTCATTCTTTCTTATGAAATAGTAAAATTATATTAAAAGAAAATTTTTATGTTTTTAATTTTTATTTATTCAGAAAGCATATTCATATATTAGGCTATAAATCTAAACTAAAATTCTATAATATTATATAATTGCTGAAAGTATTATGCTAAATTTTTAATTTTACTATGTAGTTAAAAACCAAAAAAAGAAATTAAAATTTAAAAATTTTGCATTTGATTTTGTCATGTTTGGCCGTCATACTTAGCATTCTTGACAGCTTTTGGTTGTCATTAAATCCTTCATCACCTCCGATACCATATTTAAGAAAAGCTTTTATCATACATTACAGGCAGTAAGCAAGTTCTACTTGTTTGAAATCAAATAAAGGTAAGTTTCAATTTAAAAAATTGACTTAAATAACATGTCAGCAAGATATATTTTATTTTTGCAAGATTTTTAAAAAAGAAATTTAGTTACTGTTTACATAGTGTGTCGATCGATCAAAAATGGCAGTAAATTTAATTTTTTTTTTTTAATCAGAAAACTTTTAGATTCCAATCAATATAATTTCAGTTTAAAATATACACTAGTGTATTTTGCTGACTGGAATTACTAAATTTAATTACTTGTCTTTCAATTAAAGCTAATTTTAAAGGTTGAAGATAACTTATTTATTTTTAAAATTTAAATTTAAATTTAGGTATTGAAAATATATATACCATTTGTTTTTTTCACTTACAACAAAATTAATTTGAATTTTGCAGACTCACTTGTGGCAAATCATTATGAACAATCAAACTATTTTTGATTTTTCATGGCCACATGAAGAACAGTATATTTAAAGAGATGTATCTGCTTGTATAAATGTTATTATTATATTTAGTTTGATATTCTTACATTCTGCGAAAATCATTTCTTTACAAACTTGTGTTGTAATGTATGAGCACAACACTTGGTTTTTATTTTTTTACCAAAAATCCAGGGAGACAAACTACACAAATGATATATTTTATTCATTATTGGAAGGTAGGTGTAGATTGTTCTCATCCTCTGCTTCCTTTTATATCAAATGTCCTTATAAGAGATTTTTGAACATTTTATATTCATTTATTTTTTAATCATATCAATCTGAGCAAGGCAGTAATGCAACTGATGCTCAGGGGGCTAAGTAAAAGTGAAAAGATTGGAAAAGAGAAATCTGTAAATCACATCCTAAACAGGGAAAAAGGGATGAGCCTCCTCACCTGTACAATAGATGTGGGTGGAGTGTGAACCGGGCGATAGTTTAATCTATCTACTACAATTAAAAAAAAAGAGAAAAAGAAAAGAGTGAAAAGATTGGAAAAGAGAAAGCTGGAAAGCACATCCTGAAGAGGGAACAAAGGATGAGCCACCTCAATTGTTCAATAGATGTGGGTGGAGTGTATACTGGGTGATAGTTTAGTCTATCTACGACAATTAAAAAAAAGGGGAAAAAAGAAAAGAATGAAAAGATTGGAAAAGAGAAAGTCAGAAGCAACATTCTAAAGAGTGAACAAGGGATGAGCTTCTTCACCTGTTCAATAGACGTGGGTGGAGTGTGAACTTGGCTAGAGTTTAGTCTATCTACTGCAATTGAAAAAAAAAAAAAAAAAGTATAAAAATATTGGAAAAGAGGAAGCCAGAAACCACATCCTAAACAGGGAAAAAGGGATGAATTTCTTCACCTGTTCAATAGACCTGGGTGGAGTGTGAACCAGGCGATAGTTTAATCTATCTACTACAATTAAAAAGAAAAGTAAAAGAAAAGAGTGAAAAGATTGGAAAAGAGAAAGCTGGAAAGCACATCCTAAATAGAGAACAAGGGATGAGCCTCTTCAATTTGTTCAATAGATGTGGGTGGAGTGTGAACCGGGCAATAGTTTAGTATATGTACTCCAACTCGAAAAAAAAAAAAGAAAAAAGAAAAGATTAAAAAGATTGGGAAAGAGAAAATCGGAAACCACATCCTAAATAGGGAACAAGGGATGAGCCTCTTCAATTTGTTCAATAGATGTGGGTGGAGTGTGAACCGGGCGATAGTTTAGTCTATCTACTCCAATTGAAAAAGAAAATTTAAAAGAAAAGAGTGAAAAGATCGGAAAAGCGGAAGCTGGAAACCACACCCTAAACAGGGAATAAGGGATGGGCTTCTTCACCTGTTCAGTAGACGTGTGAGGTGTGTGAACCTGGCGATAATTTAGTCTAACTACTCAAATTTCAAAAAGAAAAGAGTAAAAAGATTGGAAAAGAGGAAGCTGGAAGCCACATCCTAAACAGGGAACAAGGGATGAGCCCCACCACCTGTTGAACAGACCTGGGTGTAGCATGAACCGGGCAATAGTTTGGTCTATGTACTCCAACTCGAAAAAAAAAAAAGAAAAAAAAGAAAAAAGAAAAGATTAAAAAGATTGGGAAAGAGAAAATCGGAAACCACATCCTAAATAGGGAACAATTTATTCAATAGATGTGGGTGGAGTGTGAACCGGGAGATCGTTTAGTCTATCTACTCCAATTGAAAAAACAAAAGCGGAAAGAGTAATAAGATGGGAAAAGAGAAAGGCGGAAACCACATACTAAAGAGGGAACAACTGATGAGCCGCTTTACCTGTTCAATAGACGTGGGGGGAATGTGATGCGCGCGACAGTTTAGTCTATCTACTGCAATTGAAAAAAAAAAGAAAAGAAAAGAGTAATAATATTGGAAAAGAGGAAACCGGAAACTACATCCTAAACAGGGAACAAGGGAAGAGCCTCTTCACCTGTTCAATAGAACTGGTTGGAATGTGAAGCGGGCGACAGTTTAGTCTATCTACTCCAATTGAAAAAAACAAAATAGAAAAAAGAAAAGAGTAAAAATATTGGAAAAGAGGAAGCCCGAAACCACAACCTAAACAGGGAACAAGTGATGAGACCCTTCACCTGTTCAATAGATGTGGGTGGAGTGTGAAGTGGGCGATAGTTTAGTCTATCTACTCCAATTGAAAAAAAAAAAAAGAAAAAGAAAGAGTGAAAAGATTCGAAAAGATTAAGCGGGAAACCACATCTTAAACATGGAACAAGGGAAGAGACTCTTCACCTGTTTAATAGATGTGTGTGGAGTTCGAACCGGGCGATAGTTTAGTCTATCTACTCCAACTGAAAAAAAAAAAATAGAAAAAGAAAAGAGTAACAAGATTGGAAAAGAGGAAGCCGCAAACCACATCCTAAAGAGTGAACAAGGGATGAGCCATTTCACCTGTTCAATAGACGTGGGTGGATGGTGAACTGGGTGATAGTTTATTCTATATACTCCAATTGAAAAAAAAAAGAAGAAAATGAAAAAAAAAAGAAAAGAGTGAAAAGATTGGAAAAGAGGAAGCCGGAAACCACATCCTAAAGAGTGAACAAGGGATGAGCCATTTCACCTGTTCAATAGACGTGGGTGGATTGTGAACCGGGCGATAGTTTATTCTATATACTCCAATTGAAAAAAAAAAGAAATAAAAATAAAAAAAGAATAGAGTAAAAAGATGGGAAAAGAGAAAGCCGGAAACCACATCCTAAACAGGGAACAAGTGATGAACCTCTTCACCTGTTCAATAGACGTGGGTGGAGTGTAATCCGCGCGATAGTTTAGTCTATCTACTACAATTGAAAAAAATAGTAAAAGAAAAGAGTGAAAAGATTATAAAAGAGCAAGTCGGAAACAACATCCTAAATAGGGAACAAGTGATGAGCCACTTCAATTGTTCAATAGACGTGGGTGGAATTTGAACCGGGCGATAGTTTAGTCTATCTACTCCAATTGAAAAAAAATGAAAAGAAAAAAAGAAAAGAGTTAAAAGATGGGAAAAGAGAAAGCCGGAAACCACATCCTAAACAGGGAACAAGGGAAGAGCCTCTTCACCTGTTTAATAGATGTATGTGGAGTTTGAACCGGGCGATAGTTTAGTCTATCTACTCCAATTGAAAAAAAAAATGAAAATAAAAAAAGAAAAGAAATGAGTAAAAAGATTGGAAAAGAGGACGCCGGAAACCACATCCTAAATTGGGAACAAGGGATGAGCTCTTAACCTGTTCAATACATATGGGTGGAGTTGAACCGTGCGATAGTTTAGGCTATCTACTCCAACTGAAAAGAAAAATAGAAAAAGAAAAGAGTAACAAGATTGGAAAAGAGAAAGCCGCAAACCACATCCTAAATAGGGAACAAGGGATGAGCCATTTCACCTGTTCAATAGACGTGGGTGGATTGTGAACCGGGCGATAGTTTATTCTATATACTCCAATTGAAAAAAAAAAGAAATAAAAAAAGAAAAGAGTAAAAAGATTGGAAAAGAGGAAGCCGGAAATCACATCCTAAATAGGGAACAAGGGATGAGCTTCTTCACCTGTTCAATAGACGTGGGTGGAGTGTGAACCGGGCGATAGTTTAGTCTATCTACTACAATTGAAAAAAAAGTAAAGGAAAAGAGTGAAAAGATTATAAAAGAGCAAGTCGGAAACCACATCCTAAATAGGGAACAAGGGATGAGCCTCTTCACTTGTTCAAAATAGACGTGGGTGGAGTTTGAACCAGGCGATAGTTTAGTCTATCTACTCCAATTGAAAAAAAAATGAAAATAAAAAAAGAAAAGAGTCAAAAAATGGGAAAAGAGAAAGCCGGAATCCACATCCTAAACAGGGGACAAGTGATGAACCTCTTCACTTGTTCAATAGACGTGGGTGGAGTGTAATCCGCGCGATAATTTAGTCTATCTTCTCCAATTGGAAAAAAAATGTTTGGTGACTTGCTCTGTTTTAACCTAGTTGAACTGCAGTCAAAGGAATTTCTACTAAAAAACAAAACCAATCCTTCAATTAGGCATGGAATTTTAAAATTAAGCAAAAATTAGGCAAAAAACGGACAAAAAATGGCTTACTTTTAACAATATTCAATATAGTTGATTCCATCCCAAAACACACATTTTTTTCTGCCAGTGAGTTGAAAAAAATAATTTTTTAACCTTTTGGCCAGAGAATGCTGGTGCATGGGAGAGTTAATTAAATAGCCAGCGTGACCTATACACCAAGGTAACTACAGACGGCCAACAAGAAAAATGAAAGAAAGAAAGAAAGAAAGAGAGTGACTGACAGACTAGGGAAAAAAATAAAATAAAGACAAAGAATCCAACAGACAAAGAATCCACCAGTCAAAAGAAAATTCTGCTAAAAAACAAAACCAATCCTTCAATTAGGCATGAAAAGTTTAAAATTAAGCAAAAATTAGGCAAAAAACGAACAAAAAAAAAAAAAACAAATAAAAAATTGTTATTTGTGATTACACTCTGCCACTCCATGGAACAAGTAAACTTCTAGACTGCCTGAAGACAGAAGAGATGTCTTTCAGAAAACAAGTGAAAGTTACACTTATTATTTATTTGATAGGACAGTCAGACAGTGAAATTTAAAAGTTTTAAACTTAAACTTTTTTTTTTAATTAGAGACGTCCATAATGTGTAATCTTTAATGTTCAGCTAATTGGATCTAATTGTACTGAAGTTTTTTAGTCATAAAAAAAAATTGATATTTACAAACAAGTTATGAAATCCCTAGAAATGCCTCCATATAGGAACAATATACTTGTTTAGAAAAGATAATGGATTTTGTTCAACATTTCTTGGAAGTTATGATCTGAGAATGCAGTAATTGAAGAGGCTGCAATAAAAACAATAAAATGAAGATACTAATCCAAAAGAATAATTCTGTATGGAATAAAAACTAACAAAAATTCAAATGGATCATATTATTATTTTCAAATAGTTTAAATTTTGTCTTATATTCTGTAGGTTGTGTGCATATAAAATCTTCACAGTGAATTGTGGTTAGTTTCATCTGCTGTGAAACTGATTCATTCTTCTAGATAAATTAGAGTTGCTTTTTTACTAACCATAACTTAGATTGGTATAAGGCTATAAGTATGAGGCATAGGTAAATTAGATTCAACATCTTAGTTGGACTTTCTGTATGCTCCAATTGCTAAATAATTACTTATTTGGGATCATAAAAAAATTAATGACATGCTGGTAATCTGTGGGTTATATTTAAGTATTTATTGACCATACTTTTGGCCATTGAATGTCTGGCCTTGTTTTACATCTAATTTTTATTCATATTTTTCAAAACAATTTTTCCCTCTAGAGAACATCCATCATATTGGAATTGGACTGAGTTACTGACTTCATTAACTTTTTTCTGATGGACTCATCAATCTTTTTCATGCATTGAATTTGTTTTATAGACTTTCTTAGTTAATCAGTCTCACCTAGGTTTTTATCAGAAACTTTTTTATAAAGCAGAAACCAATCTGCATTCATTGGTTAGCGAAGAACAAATTGAATCAGGAATATCTTTCATTTAAATGGTTTCTTTCGTATTTTCATGTTTTTTAAGATCCTTTTTTATTTCTCTCATCTACTCTGAATAAAGAATTATTGGCATTGTACTATATTTAGATGATAACTGTGAAAATTACTTTGTCAATCAGAGGAAATAAGTGAAGAGATATTACGTTTTGAAACATATGGATATAAGAACAGAATCAGAAAATATATGATAGAGAAAATGTATCAAAAGTTGACCTTATGAATAATATTAACTGCTTTGTCAGATATTCATGAATACATAAAACATATGAAAGACGAGCCAAATTCTTTTGCTAATCTTAAAATAAAAGGCAGCAAGAATGCCAAATCTAAAAAGTAAGATCCTTATTTTAGATCCGAAGTACCTGAAATTATCTAAAATTATTTGTTATTGATGTTATAATCTGTCTGTACATACATAAGTTTGTGTTCACATTCATTCATTAGAAAGCTTGATTTTTTCCAAGCTATTGTTCTCCTGATTCCATCCAAATTTACTCATATAGAATATTTGTGTTTTATCCTAAATGTTTTTTAAGTTACTCAAAATTTATACTTGGAGTACGTTACAAATGCATACATAAGTGCAAGTAAATAGACATAGTATATTGATATACAAAATCCATATATAAGTATTAATCAATTTTATAGTAATAGGTAAATCTATATCAGTATGAATCTGTATTATAATAAAGTGTATGTTTGTAGAATGTATAGTAGTGTCTGAAACAAAAGTGAAGATAATGAGACAAGTTAAAATATGTGACACTTTTCAGTAAAAATGTCAGTGTTAAAATGAAACAAAGATAAAACTGTATATAAGAAAAAATGTGTTGCAATTTCTGAGGATAAGTGGACCATAAATTTATATATATATATATTTGTGTGTGTGTGTGTGTGTGTGTGTGTGTGTGCATTAGAGCAGTTTGGTGTCTGTTGAATTTTAAATCAGTCCACTGAAACTAGAAAGTGTTTTTTATGTATATACTTGTACATACATATACACCAACCCATGCATAAACACATATTGACTTTTTCATGTCTACTTGTATTCATATATACATGCACATATTTCTTGTAGATATATATATATATATATGTGTGTGTGTGTGTGTGTGTGTGTGTGTGTGTGTATATATATATATATATATATATATATATATGTATATACACGCATATACATGTATATGTGCCCCCTTGTATACAATGTGAGATGGATAAATTGTCATCCAATTACACAATAAAGGAAACACTGACATCTAATTTTAACAGATATATTTATCAAATTACACAAAAATATCTTGAAATACTAAGGAGTAAATTTATTCAATAAAATTGCCATTGGCTTCAACCACTGCCTCCAGATGACTTTGGAATATTCTGAAACACTTCTGGATGGTGTCCTTGTTTAAGTTAGTGAGTGCTGCCATAACCGTTGCCTTCATCGTTTGTATTACAAGGAGTTTTGTTGGTCTTTTGCCCAACTGTGCCCCACACATAATAATCAAGACTGGGGAGTTAAATGGCCAGATGTAAGAGGTGATGTGGTTGCAGAAATTGTCTGACAAGCATAAGTTGATTCTCCTGCTTGTGTTGCCAGACATAGGGTTCCAGTAGCCACTCTCTTGATCCAGAGCACTACCTTCTCAAGGTGCCTGATGTAGGCCTCCATGTTGAGTCTGAGGCCCGTAACAACAATTTTGGGAATTCTTTTCTTATCAGAACAACCAGAGTTTTCTGAGCTGTTGTAACATTGTAATCATCTTTCTACTCTGTCTTCAGATTGACATCCAAATGCTCTGAAACGTTCATATTGGGGCTTGTTTCATGGTGATCTTTTCTTCACAGACAGTGCCCAACTAACCCTTTTATTCTCTGCAGTCGATAACATCAAAAACAAAAAAGATGCACAAGCGCAAAATTAAAAATATAGAATGGCAACAATTTACCCATCACACCCTGTATACTTGTGCACAAATACATATATATACAGAAAATATATAGATATTTTAGTTTGTTGGATTTACTTTTTTTTCCTGTAATTTGGGTGTATTGCAATGCCAGGTTTGCTTGCTTATTTATTCATATATATATATATATATATATAGAGAGAGAGAGAGAGAGAGACATTGTTGCATGTTGGTTTTTAAATTAGCTGACTCAAGACATGCATAGAAAAATTCATTATTTGAAGAAAGTCTATTTTCTGTAATGTTATAGTGATTCTGTAATGTTGTTTTCTCTCACTTCATTTGTATAAATGGTTAACAATTGAACAACATTAATAGTGCTTGATTTGATAAGAAGTCAAATCAAAGTTGTTATGAGTGACATCATGGAAGACAGAGGTTATAGTTCAGATAAATACTTGTTTTGTTATGCTATTAGACAGATACAAATGCATTAATAAGAAACCAGTAATTTCCAATCCATGCTGAGGAGAGTTCATTACATGTATGGATGTTATGGTTATTACTGCTGGGTTGGTTCTTTTACCTAAACATCCAAGACTTGTTGAATAGCTTTCGTCGCTGAAATAAATAGGCAAAGAGAAAAGGAAAGATACAGAGACACTAGAGGGACAGTTTGGACACTGATTTTATTTTTTGATTCCAATGACTTCTTATCGAGGAAATTCCTTCCCGATAAGTCGGCACGTCTTTACCAGTCAAAGTCCAACAGAAAAAAAGATCAAGTTTATTTTTGGCGCCAGGAAGCCTCTCTTTTTGCACATGCGTAAATTGTCTTTTCTGTTAGAGTACTCCTAGGAGATTTTTATGTTTATTTTATTTTTTACTTTTATTTTATTTTGTTTTTTATCTTATTTCATAGTTTTTATTTTATTTTGTATTTTAATTTTATTTAGTGTTTTTTTTATTTTATTTTGTATTTTTATTCAATCATGTAATGAACAAATACAATTATAGGAACAAAGGGTCACATATAGCCACAAAAATTCGCATATAGCCACAAGAAGTCACATATAACCATAAAAAGTTACATGTAGCCACAAACGTGTATTAGTTGCTTCTTTTTCTAAACATTCATTGAATTCTTCTGCAGTAATTATTAATATTTATTATGAAGAAAATCAAAGTTTTTGGTCCCAACAAATTACTTTAGAAACAAAAAACCAAAGGAAAATTTATAGTAGTTAATAATGAGTTCACACATTAGTAGTACTTAAGCTTGTTTCTCATGATTAAAGGGGTCTCTGTAGTAGAGTTTTAAATAAGGGCAAATCCTCAACAAGAAAAAATGTGTTGAGATCTCTGAGGATAAGTGGGGACCATAAATTTATATATATATATATAACACATAAAATTTTCATTAGATTCAAAGACACTTTAAGTAAAATATGAATTCTAATTTCTTTTTAATTTTTCTTTTTAAGTATTTGAATATACCTTGCTTCCAGAAATTGTATAATCAATTAAAATCCCTAAGCTGTTATATAGAAAAATATATTTTATCCCATAGTGGAAAAAAAAACAAACTTTGATTTATTTATTTCATATCATTAAAGAATTACACTAAAATATTTTGTATTCTCATTAGAATTGTAATTGAAGATTCTCATTGATGCATTCACAGACAGTCTTTATTGAAGCAATTATTATTGTTAATAACAATAATAATAACAATAACAATAACAATAATAATAATAATGATAATAGGCTGAAAGTAAGTTTCAAAATTAAGACAGACTTCAGTTTACCAACCATTCTTCACAAATTGACAAGTTGGTAAGCAAAAGTTAATTCTCGGTTTTCAAAATCTTGTAAAAATAAAACTTACATCTTTGACATGTCATTTTAGAGATGTTCAGATGATCTTGGTTTTTATATGAACTGATAAAATGAAATTGAAATGTTTTCCTTTATGAAAGTGTAGCAACTTTCTGTATCGTGCGAACAACGGGAGAGTTGCCTCGCTTAGTTTAAAGATAAGAACCATCAGAGGTCTTAAGATAACGTTGGCTTTTGAGTGAATTTTATGACCCCCCTACTTCCGGAAAGAACATGATCGTTCTTACTTCCCAACCATTGAGTTTGGACGTGTTTAGTAGCCATGCAAAAGAAGAGGAGATTCACTTTAACGTCATGTTATCTTGAGATATCTTCGCATTTTTATTCACATGCTTCCATTGGCAATTCATTTTCTTGGTTTTATTGGGATAATCTCTTTGCATGAAGTAGCTGCAACTGGCGAGGATAAGTTCTTTGGAATTGCTTTCTTTTCGCGTCTGTAGATGGATACAGAGTGTTCGTTTAGTGGGAGTGATGATTCAGCAAGTGTTCCACTGGTTTTCACGATCTTCGCAAATAACGTCTGTTACGTTGATATATTCCACTCAGTGTCGGACCTTCGTATGAACGCTCATCCAGTCAACGCTTATGAGTTATGACGCGTTTTTTCTACAGACTCACCCTTCCTATATGGGTACATTTCAAACATTATCATGCAGGCAAATCATGCGCAGGACGATCATAGTAATTAGATTGAACATTCTACTTGTGTTCAAGTATTGTCTTGTCATTCAGTTCGAGGTTTTCAGTCATTGGTTTCAGTAGAAGATTGCTACTCATGAACAATAGTGTACGAGTGTGACGATTCACTATATGTTAAAGATCTGCTTCCCATTCGTTCTATAGGGTTATTTCTGAAATGCAGCAGTGTAAAAAAAAAAAAAACTAGTCTGAATGAGACTTTTACATTTTTATCTGCAGACACGTCTTTACTATGTTGCTTGCTGATTTCCAAGGATTGCCATTAGGTGTTCAAGATCCCCCCCACCACTTTTTTTTCGAAAATTGTTTAAATTACGAAAACGTAACATATGGTCCAGCATGGGAAAACATCTGGAATAGAATTTCATATCTTGCAAAGTGTACCCTCAATTTACGGATGACGATCAAGGTAGTAGTGTCAGTCGATATATTTCCCAGAAGTTCGAAAGGTAATCGACGGTTATGAGATATTCAGTACTGTTGAACTTAAACAATTTGTCATGGACGATCAGGTGCATTGTGTGGCATTAGAGTATATTTAAGTTGTTCTGTTGTAAATTTGCTGTAAGTCCCACACGTGAAAATGTATTTCCGTATGTTATAAAATATAAAAAGTATATCCCCTAGTGCACCGTAGGAATTCATCGATACCTGCTTGTGAATTACGCGTTTGATATACTCCACAGGTTGAACAGATTGTATACGGTAACCTTTAAATATGAGACCATCTTGAGCAGGCATTATGTAAATGAAAATATGAGTATTTATGCGGGTTTTTGTGACTAATAATTTGTTCTCTGTAGAAAATAAGAGTAAAAGAGCGTTGATGCGACACGACAACACCAAACTTGAGTGGAAAAAAGAAAGGCTTTAAAACAGAAAGAGGAAGAAAAGAAAAGGAAAATACAAAATAGAGTTTAAAAAGTCGTTGCAAAAAAAAAAACAAAAAAAAACTGGTTTTTGCGAGGACTTCACTGGAGGCAGTAAAGTTCGTTCTGTTAACGGTTCTCATTTTTGTTGCGACGTCAGAATATATTCGTCTTTAGGTTGAAGAGGGATTCAGTTTTCGTATGCTTTGCTGCAACTGTTGGGGCATCCTCGTTCCTATGTTGTATACTTGGCCGCTCCATTTTCAGTCATCATGTGGCTGCTTGTTGAGTTTTACGGAGCTAAATTTGTCCGTGTTGACTCGTCAGTGTCACTGGAAAAAAGAGGCCGTGATAGGCTGCTTTCCGCCCTAACCCAGGGATCGGTTACAACGACCTCTACAAAGGGTGACAATTCATTTATCTATATAATATTTCCAATATATCGTAACGGAAAGATCTGCTTCATGAGGTACGCAATTCTGCATTATTGTTTACTTGATAAGTTGCACTGCAGATCTGAATTAACTATTCATTCCAAGCCGAGAGAAAACAAACTATATCCACAAGTTCGAACTGTTTGAGAACACTGCTCATTAATCAAATAAGATCGTAATAGCATGCTTTCCCTTGGTATACTGCATCAATGTAATATTTTTGATTACGCAGTAACATTTTTTTTTGTTTTGTCGATATTGTGAGAATACAATTACAAGTATTTAATTCTCAATTGGTATGACTTTCTCACCGGTTTCCGCATGATCACCAAGGTTAAGCAACGTCAAACCTGCTCAGTACCTCGATGGATAACCACTTGTGAATACCAGGTACTGCAAGCTTGGATGTGCTGGTGGTATAATGAATCATAACTTGGAATTGTTAATCGGAGAGCAGAGTTCCAATTCTTGTTGGGTTCGTTATATTTACTTACACGCAAATAGCATTTGAAAAAGTATTAACCCACTTCTTCTCCTGCTAGCTATGGGTTAATTAGAAAAACTTGTATATCTAAACTACTATCTTTACCACCAACAAATTCTTACAATCTAAAATATTTCCTGGCTTTAAATAACCCGTAAAGGGGTGATAAGCCATAGAAAATGAATCAATCAACCAATCAATGTGTTCATATGTATGTTCCGCATAAGTGAGAGCTATGATTGCACATGCACGCAAGCTTCCTTGTTGTAGTAGAGCTTCCCCAATCCTTTCCGAGTATTTCTGTATTCCGAATGTTTCTTTCGGGTTGTAAAAGTGAATACTGGTTCTGTGACGATTTGCTTCTTTCTTTTGAACTGTGTCATGTACATGAGAACACACCAAGGAATACCTTTACCTAAAGTTTTGTTCGTAGCTGCTTGCACTCTGACACTAACTGAACATTAGCAAGATTATAAATGTGCACAGTTATTAAGTCAATTGAATTGGACCCATGACAGAACCTTTTCTTTGCTCCGTTTGACCTTCTTCTCCTGGTATCGCTGCATATTTATTTCGGAACTTACACGGGTACCAAAAGGGACTATGAACTACTGATACTGACTGGTTGAAAGGTTGTAAAGATAACTGGATTGATTGTCCAACTCTAAGCGGATGTATTTCGCGTTCGTTAACTTTGGCAGCTCTTTATCTATACTTGGTAACTAATATTGTTCACGGTTCAGTGCTCTGTTCAGAGGTATCGGATCGATGTACATACGGATGTTACCTGAATATTTTGTAACGATGATAATTCGACTGTTTCTGTTTGTTGTCACATCGACAAGAGTGATAATTTCGAGTTTGTGGGGTTTCATACATTGACACCCCCCCCCCCACACACACGCATGGTCACTCGGCGTTCCACGTGATGACTGGTTCCCGTCAAAAACGATGCTAATAAAAACGGAAAACAGCACGTGGTACACTAGTTAGGATTTCGTCCCGGGACAAGAGAGACATGCCTCCCTAACTCACACAAACACACGCGCACTAATTGCGGGTAGCAATTAGTGGCGCAAATATTTTTTATTTTCTTAATTTTCTTCTCTGACATTAACTTTCATTCAAACAGGACTTTACAACTTTCTACACATAGATTCACATTTTTCCAACCTTCGCCAGTAGAAATCCACAGACTGCCTAAGGCTACTACATTCGCATGTAAGTCTCTCTCTCTCTCTACTCAACGCACACACAGACACAGAACTTTGTCTTCTGTCTGACTTTTCTTCATCAAGGATTTGAACTTTGAACTCTTTACGAAAATCTTAACAATTGTTACAAACCTTTCTTTCAGCTAGAGAAAAAACTTCATACATCGTATTTTGTTTCTACGAACAGACGAAGGGGAATGACTCTTCCCTTTTCACTTTCTTATGCATGCTCTCTCAACCCCATGTAACCTTTGTCAATACATTGTTTTTCTGGTTACTTTCGCCTTATTTGTTTTTTCTCAAATCCTGGCCACATGTTACGTCGAGTCGACTCGTTAAACATAAATTAGTAAATGGACGCCTTCGTCCTCTACAAGTTCCACCTATTGCTTTTTTTTTCTTAATCCGAGATGTTATAGGCACTAGTATACGTCCAGGTGTAGCAATATGTAGCACTTGCCCAGGTATTTGTTTGTTTTTGTGTTTGGCTTATCAACCATTTGTTGGTTATTTATATCTGAGACATATTTTGGATTATAAAAATAATTTTTATGTGGGATTACTGCATTAAATGGTTTTTTTACAGATACAAGCCTTGCCATTTCACCCATAGCTGAAGGGGAAAAATTCATACATTTTCCAAAGATATTTTTGTGCATAAGTGAATGTAATAAACTCAATTGGAACTCGAACTCACAATTCTCAAAGACGATAAAAGAGTCACAGTGTCGATGGATAGAACGAAACTTGCATATGCTCATCAAGACAATTATTCTATTTGTATGGAACAACAACCTTCAGCAACATAATTCCCTGTCAATATTACTACACAAACTACAAAATCCTCATTCAACCAACCAATTTCTTTCAACTAAGAACTTGACAAGAGATTCACAACAAACAATAATTGAATTCAGCAGCTGAAAGAAAACAAATCCGGCAGGAAGGTTACTTGGTATAAAATATTACAAAATATACTGACAAAACATTACAGACGTATTAATAATACAATCATCATCATCATCATCATCATCATCATCATCTCTCTCTCTCTCTCTCTCTCTCTCTCTCTCTCTCTCTCTCTCTCTCTCTCTTTCAGCTCACGCGTATTCAATGTGACTAGAAAAACCTGTATTATTATTTTTTTTATGAAGATATTTCTTCAGTCATCACCGTGTGAAATGATTGTTGTTGTTACATCTTTAAACTCCGGCAACAAAGTTTCTTTATTATCTTTATTCAATTCATGTTTTAGCAAAAGTAGGTTTTCTTTTCATTTTCAACCTCGTATTCCAAGTAACAGAACGAACATAATAAAACAAAGACCTTTTTCTCGTTTTGAAACACGTGGTTAATTTTTATGTAAGGAGTCATGTAAATATTCGTCTGACTAGAGAGGGACATTTTCAATACTTCTCCTCACTCGCTGCTGAGTGTTCAATTGAGTCCTTGGTACCACCAATCCGATTAATCGCTAAAAAACAGCAAAGAATAAAAAAAAGTTCATAAACTTAATAAAACAAATTTTTTCCATCAAAATATTTATATTATTATTAAGAGGAAAAATCAAAGCAATTTTTAATTATTTTTAAAAAGTTTTTAATCCCTGCTAACGTTTTCGAAATTTTGTTAGAAAATGTTGTTTTATTTGAGTTAGCGGCTAAAAAAGTTTACGACTGTTTTACAATGGGTAACGTAAATGGTGACACAACCCACTTTTTTTCCCCGATGACAAACACATTAATTTTGAAATTCTCGCAAAAATCAAATAATAGTCAGATTTGAATGAAACTTTCAGTACTCATTCACAAATGAATGAAATTATTTTTGAAATTATTATTTTTTAAATGTCTTGGTGAAAATATTTTTTAACTCTGTTACCCCCCCCCCCTACGTAAATCCATGAAATTTTAATAAATTTTAATTAGCTGTAAAAAAATTTTTATTAGTTAAATGCAGGACTCATTGGGGCATAAATCATCTATGTTTTTTATTTTAAAGTGGACAACCAGACCGAAATCTGCTCCGCTGCTCCGAAGAGTAAGATAAAAATGCAATAAAACTCTGATATAATTTAATTTGAGAAACTTTTAATTGCTGGAATAAATAATAATTATTAAGACAATTATAATCTGAAGAAAAAATTTTTTTCGTATACTAATGAAATTTTGAAATAATTGTTTTTATTTTTTTTCATTTTTTATTATAATAATTCATAAAAGTGTTACAAATATTTTAAAAACCTTTTTAACTTTTATAGTATAGAAACGGTGTTTAATTTCTTTTTTACTTAAGAATTGATTATTATATTGCCTATCGAAAATTGAAAAGTTTAATAAAAATCGTTCACCAATTTTATTTTTAAAATAATTAAAAAAAATAAATTTGTGCGTAAATATGGTAATTTTTATTAAGTACGGTGTTGTATAGGGGTCATAACAAGTTTCCGTAGCGGTCGTTTTGTTTTTAGAAGTTAACAAGTGTTTGGATGAATTCTCCTTACATCGAAAACGACACAAACCACACTTTCATTCTAATTTCATTCTTTTTTTTATTAAATTAAAATTATTCTAAAAAAATTTAAATTTTTAATTTTTCAGAAAGCATATTAATAAATAATTTCAGAAAAATAAGTAATATTTAAACATAAAAATATTTAATATTTCAGAAAAATATTAATAAATAACATAATTTAGTTTGGTTATTTTAATTTAATTCTTTCTTATTAAATTATTTTAAAAGAAATTTAAATTTTTATTTATTCAGAAAGCATATTTTTATTTATTCAGAAAGCATAGTCTGGCTATAAATCTAAACTAAAATTCTATAAAATATTATATACTTGCTGAAAATATTATGTTAAATTTTTAATTTTACTTTTGTTTAGTTAAAAAACAACAAAAAAAATTTAAATTTCCAAATGTTACGTTTTAAGCTACATGAATTTTTTGTCACATTCGGTCGCCATCCAAGCGTCATTGACACCTACTGCTTGTCAATAAATCATTTGTCACCTAAGATAACGCAGATAAGAGGGCTACCGTAGTTAAAGAGATATTTATATCGTAAATTTCCAGGCAGTAAGCACTTACTACTTGTTTGAAATCAGATAAAGGTAAGTTTCACTTATAAAAATCGACTTAAATAACGTCTCAAGGAGGTATATTTTTTTTTACAAGGTTTTTAAAACAGAAATTTGGCTACTGTTTACATAATGTGTCGATCAATCAATAATAGCGGTAAATTAAAAAAAAATTCAGCAGTTAAATTTTTGATTCCGATCAATATAATTTCGGTTTGAACTAAACCAGGGTATTTTGCTTACTGTAATTAGTAAATTTAATCTCTTGGCTTTCAATTAAAGCTAAAATTAAAGCTTCAAGAAAACATTTTTATTTTTAAAAATTAAATTTAAATTGAGGGATCGTAAATGAGCAGTGATTTATTGGGGGTAACTACAACGATTCTCTAGCCTTCACAAAGTGTGTGCTGTGAGTATTTTTGTCGGTACGTTTGCAATCATGTCCTTAGTTTGAGTTTCCGGTTTAGGAGCTTTTATTGAAACTTACTGTTGAATATAATGAAACTTAATATCAATGTTTTTTAATCGCTTGCGATATTGTGGATTATTTTCCATACATATTGTTGATTGGGTATCCTTGAACATTGGCTAACTGAGGCTTAATCAATTTTGCAATGAAGACACTGCATCTCTACTGTCTCTTGTGCTGCACATGTTAATGCGATAAACTCTGCTTTAGGTTTGCTTTTTATCTTTTAAGACTTTCACTTAATTTAATTTACCCAGAAGTTGACCTCCGGTCATCTAGATCACCATATCTGAATACCCCATGAGGTTGTCTGGTGTTTCCTTGTTGTATAACAACCCATAGTTTCGCGTATCATTGCATACTTCCTGTATTGCTTTGTAGAATGGAACCAAAATTGACGCCAGCAAATGCAATATATGATTGTGTTCTTGCTGACAGATACAGTTGTTTAATATTAGTAGCAGCCATTATGGTGTTGTAATGAATTCAATTAAATGTAAATTTGGGTTGCCTAAAGTTGACTTTTTAGGTCATAAGTTTGATAAACATGGCATGAAACCATTGCCTGAAAGAATCGAAACTATTCGCTGTTTCCCGGTTCCTAAAACTAAAATCTACATCAATTCTTTGGCATGATGAATTTTTATAGGAAATTTATCCTAAACTTAATGGAAATACTTTCCCTATTGCCACTTGTTCTTCACGAACAAAAGAAAAAGAACTGTGAAATAAATATTTCTGAAGAATTGTCAGCATTTAATTTAGCAAAGGAAAAGTTAGCCAATGTTAGTAACTTCACTTTTTCCAATCATAAAGCAGTAGAGTTTTGCCATTGGAACTGTTTTGCAGCAACGTGTATCTGCTGCATGGTTACCAGTGACTTTCTTCTCAAATAAATTTTCAGAAACCGCTACTCATTACAGCACCTTCGGACGAGAGTTAATGGCAGTGTACTATGCCATCCGACACTTCCATAAGCCTTTAATCGGAACAATCATGTTAAAATCGGATAACTATTCTCCTCGGGAACTTAAGCACCTCAATTTCATTAACCAATTTACAACTGATATTCGACATATATAGAAATATTCTAGCAGATACACTCTCCAGGAATTACAATTAATATAAGTCCAGCTATTGCATATTCACAAATAGATAATGATCTAAAATCTCTTTTAGAGGACAATAATTCTTCATTAAAAATGAAGGAAATTTATATTCCACAAATAAAGCATTCCATTTTGTGAAACATTTTTACAGGAAATTTGTGGCCTTTTATTCTGAAAACTCTCCGTAGAAAACTATTTGACACTCTGGTATCACATGCAGGTATAAAAGTGAGCCATAGGTTAATTAGTAAAAATTATATTTGGCTCGGAATCAACAAGGATACGAGAGATTGGACACGCTATGTGAAAAAGCCAGTATAGTGAGACAGTGAGACACACTAAATCAGCTTCTATATTTTTTCTGGTTCCTGATATTCGATTTGAACATGTCTATATCGACATCACCGGACCATTTCCTTCCTGTCATGAATTCACATGATTCACCCGCTGGCCTGAAATAATCTCCCTAAATGATATCAGTACAAAATCAGTTGTACAGGGTTGCGACATCAGATTTTGGTTGAGTCATCAGATTTTGTGTTCCCATTACGATCACCACAGATAGAGGAACACAATTTGAAACATCACTTTTAGCTTCCCCAACAAACCTGCAAAATTCGCACATCCTGAAGGTATCGTTTTCTGAAGTAATTCCTGTAAACAGCACTGAAATTAGTTCTTAGCTTCAGAATATTCCATTAATACATTTAGGGCTAAGAACAGCTGTAAAATTTTATTCACAGAGTTCTGCAGTCAAACTTGTATATGACACAAATTTATGTCTATCATAAGAGTTAATAATCAAGCGAAATGAACCATGCTTCATTAGTAGATATGTTGAGATTGAAGATGTTTCAAGTAACATCCTCATCTCCTAGACAATTAACTCATGTAATATATGTGCCAGAATCACTCAAAAACTGCAATGTTATGCGATTAAAAGAAATGCAATCAAACATTTCTTACTTCCAGCTTACAGAGACCCTTACAAGGTATAAAACGTACAGAGAAACATTTCACAACTGTGATTAATAACAGACAAGAGAATATTTCCATTAACCGACTAAACCGGTACATTTTAGAAAATATTGGTGATGATTCATTAGAAACCACCAAGCTGACACAACGTAAAACTTCAAAGAGCAGTCGTCGTATTAGATGGCCTAAGAAAATATTTTCTTACCTGACTTAATAAAAATTCGCTTTTTTGTGATTGTTGTACAATTATCTCGTGTAAAAGGGGATACTTAATATTACGTTATTTTTATTTTCTTTCTGTTTGATGTCATAAAATATTTAGTTGCACACACTGAGGTCATTTTTTAATTATTCTGAATTTAAGAAAATTTATTAAAATAACGGTATTGTTAAAAAAATGAAGGAAATTGATAAAATGTTATATTGAATTGATAGTGTTAGTTGATTGTTTTTACTTTGATTTCTTTTGAGGACTAAATTGTCATAAAATTTAAAGATACCTTCAAACATCATACAAACATTTTTACCGCCAGATTTAAAAAAATTAAATATAAATCAATATTTAAAAAATAAGTAGAAAATCACAAACATGCGAAAAAATACATCCGTAACGATGGACTGGAAGCACAAAACTGTCTGATTGTAAAAATAATCTCCCAGTTGTGAAAATAATAAATAAAATTTTACATTTTTCGATTTTTCAAACACAGCTTTAATTTTTAAAAAAGCTCTATTTTGTCATCAGCAACCAGAAGAATTTCATATTTCAATGTAATTTTTTTCAAAAATAAATATTCACTGTATACAATGTGGCAAAAATGCCACACACATAACAGTAAGACATTAGTGGCAATGGTGTCTTCATCGAGTTAATATCTTACCATTATGTGGGGTGACTATTTCTGAGAGGTATATGTAGAAAGTATTTCTGTCTCACCCTATAGATTCTCCCTGGCAAATCTGAAAGAATGTTTCTTATTAACTTATGCAAGCATCAACTCTTCACAAAAATATTTCTTGAACTTTATTGAATTATTTTTGTAAGGCTTCATCTGATTTGATATTGCGTAAAACTTTTATTGACATATCTTCAATGACTTTTCTTTATAAAACCATAAAAATATTTGTCATCTTCCCTTAAACTTTTACACGATATATCAACATTATGAGTTATCAACCCCTCTCAAATATTTTTTTACAATGTTTAATAATATCTGTTCAGTATACAATTAATTCATTAGCTAATAAGTATTTAAAATTTCATTTGAATTTGATAATTCCCTATTTTTGGAGAATTTAAGTAAAGCGAGGTTATGTTTTTTTTTTTTAATTTTTCGGAAAAAAACGCATCCATTTTGGCAGTATTTAGCATATACTTTGAAGTGTTTAAATTTGAATTTGACTATATTTTAAGCCTACAGTAAATATTATTCTGTTAATTAATTCTCAATTTTTCTAATCTCTTTGAAAAAAAAAAAGATTTTAAAGTGTTATAAGTTTTCCAATTAAAATGGAAGGTCGATGATAAATTGACCGTGACGATGTTTTTAAAATATTTTTAAATGAAATATGTAAAAATATTAATATATTGCTCCCATAACTTTTGAGTTATGCTGTACACTCATTTCCTTGATAGTTCTAACTAGATACCTATATTTAGAAATGACATCATGCCATTTTCTACTGCACATTTGTGTAAAATAAAATAAAAAGACAAAAAAAAAAAAACAAAAAAAAACAAACAAACAAACAACTATATCCTATTCACTCTTTCTGTTACCAGCATACTGATTAGGATTCATTTTGTGACTTTCTTCGAGACACCACTTGTTGAACTCTCTCCCGGCTTCATGCTTTCCAGCCAATTTTGACTTTCGAAAATTTAAATACGATGTCTCCTGTCTTTTTCATTCCTTTACATTTATTTTTCTACCTTCTTAATAACGGTTCTCTTTTTCTTATTCCATCACACTCAGTAACTCTTTGTGTTATAGTGGCTTCACTGTTTTGCTTAGTGTAAACTAATTTTCAAAGTTCACATTTTACATAGATAAAGCCGTTTTTAGTGTGTGAGCTGTGCTTGTGAGAACAATTTTTGCATTTCCTTAAGACATGAGAAGCCTGGAATCTGTCTATCTAATCATTTTTCTGTCAAACCCAAAACATCGGCCACAATTGGAATTATTAATATTTTCTTCGAATCTTCTATATTAGCGTTAGAAATGAAACTTTTAGTAAAAGGAGACATTTAAATTCTTCTAAGTGTGTTTTGAAGGTTTTTTCAGTTTAACCCAAATTTTGAATGTACTTTCTTCAAGAAAAATAATTCAGAATGAAATTTGTGAAAACTGCTCAAAATCTTGATTTAAACAGATTTAAGATGAAAACAACGGTTTATTCAATAACTTATTTTCAACCCCTCGTAAGATAATAATAATAATAATAATAATAATAATAATAATAATAATAATAATAATAATAATAAATACGTTCTTTCTAAAAGAAAAAGACCCCGGGTGCTTTTCAAAATCTTCAAACTTACATGTGAGAAATTCAAAACCTTTTTTTCATTTGTTATTAATTCCTACAAAGCATAATTTGATTTACCGTATATATACAGGTGTAAGAAAAAAAGTAACGACCATATTTGAAATAAATAAAAAAATAGAAAAAAGCAAAATGGAAGTAAAAAATAAAATATTAAGAAACCAAACAGTAACGAAAATAGTTTGTGGTCATTGAAAGACTAACAGAAACAATTGCTAAATATTACGGAAACGCAAGAGTTTTCTTATGGGATTGTCATCAGCAAATGTTTACAGACCTTTCTTCCTTGATTGAAACATTACAGGTGAAAAGCTATTTGAACATTTTCAGCAGGCAGATGAAAATTATACGCGTATCGTCAAAGAGTTTGGGTTAGAAAATTACCGAACTGATTATTTTGGCAGCAAGACTCTTAATGACCTCCAAATATTTTTTCTTTTTTTGAGGAGGTGGGGGGCATATTAAGTTTGTGGTTTAGAAGAGAAAATCTAAAACACTTCAAAATTTCATTAAAAAACAGTTTCGATAATATCTAAGATGTGTAAAAAATGCTGCTCAGTCTTCATGAAATATTTCAAATTTGCATTTACAGTGGTGGCTCATCTATTAAGAAATATAATTTTTTTCTTAATTTGATCTGTTAATAAAAAATTATTTTACGAGTTTGTCTGAACACGTTTCAACTTCCGCTTTCTTAAGACACAAACTAGATAAGTCATTCATTGAAGAGTAGTAGAACTTATATGTGTTCGTGTATAATTGTTTTCCCAATTTCTTGTAAAACGTTTTGAGGCCTGTCTGAAATCTTATTTTGTCACATTACACATTTGATTTTTTTCAATTTCTCGCTTTAATTTTACTTTTCAAGCTGTTTTTTTTTTGTTTAATCTTTTCATTGTCTTGACATTAAGTTTCCTAAAGGCTGCTAACGCTGTTACATTATATGACATTATTTACTTTTATGATGTTTTTCAGGGTGAGTCCGTTAAAAGGGTTTGCAGTACTGCGTTATATGTTTGCACAGTATGTTTATTAAACTTTATCATATGAAGTTTTGGGAGTCGGTCTATTTCTAATATTTGTATGCCAGTTACTCTGCTGAGTATTCAAATGATGTTTTTCGCTTCAGTGATTGTGGTGCAGTGGATATCGGCTCGGAACGAAAAATCGGGGAGCCGAGTTTGAATTCCAGTTGAATTCATTGCATTCACTTACGCGCAAATACCCTTGGGAAAGGTATTAATCCTTCCAGTTATGGGCTAAATAACAGGAAAGATTGAGTTCTATAGCCTTGGCTGGCAACCAGTCTACCTCAGAAAGCAATGGCAACCTACTGCGGGATAGTCAGTCATGTCTCTTTCGAGACATGATCGCCCAAGCGTGTTTCACGTATGGCACTTAACTGGCTGACTGATTGTAACTCGGTTGTTTCTAAGGAATTCTGCCTTATATCGTTTGATTCATCTTCAGTGACGTAATCTAAATCATAGGCACCTCGAGGTGACGTAATGGTTAGAAAGTTTGTCGCTCTAGAATCATTAGTGAATTCTATCCTCACTGAGTGCCCCATAAAAAAACACCTTCCTCCAGGTTTGGGGTTGTCGCAGGGTTAACAATCCTGCCCCATAAAAAAACAGTTTGTTATGAAAACAGCATAATTCTGCCCTAAAACACGTGTAACGGATGATTTTGAATCTAAATCATTGCAATTGTTTATGCTGTAACTTTATTCTTTCCTTTTACTTCCTGATGGATTATTTCGTATCTCATTTATTTTGGTTTTGCCTCATCATCTGCCATATATTTATTTTCACTTTTACCTAATTTTTGTTGGGGTCATGGGTCATTGTACTTTGTCTTAGATTTAATTTTATCTAATCTATGTATACATTTAAGGGTCTTTTATTTTCCCGTGGACATGGGCAAGCATATTTTTAGTTGAAATAGAATTTTATTTCAGTTCCTACCATATATCTCCATGTTTGGTATGTCTGACCTTGTGGTGATATTGACCGAGCAAAAGCTAGGGACCGGATGTTTGCACTCTAACAACCAGAAAGCAAATGACCAAAACTCGTCGGTGCGCATCCGGGTTCGCGCAGTGTTCCGGTTGAAAACTAAAAATTAATTAAATATTAAATTTCCAGTTCGCGAGCCTACGCGAGTTCTATTTATCGGCCAGTGGGAAGCCCAGAATCAAATACGGATATGAATTCCCAAATGATCTGCTGCGATCCAAAAAGAAGATATAAAAAGCCGAGACAGAAAGACAGACAGACCCAGACTCGAGAGAGACGACTGTAATTAGTAGCTCCCTTGACCCAAGTCAAGCTGCTTACTACGTTCGCCTCCCTTACCCCTCTCATCTTATCTTTCGCTGTCTCAAAACTAATTACTGACCTAAGGAGCGAATACATAAAAAACTATTTCCTTAAATACAACACCCGCACCTACCGTAAGTAAAAATTATCTTGTCGGCCTTCTATTACCACAGTCTATAATGTTCTCTTTTGAATTTTCGAATACGGTGAAAAAAGATGTTGTAATGTTATATAGTCTATATAACAATATTAACAATAATAAACAGGAGATAAGTCAGTGTGGAGATAGGAAATAGTAGCCATCATGTCGGTTTTCTTTCTTATCTGACAGGGACTGCCAAAGGGACCGAAAGTATCTATTTTTCTATCTTTATTTTTTAGGGGTATAATCTAAGGGGGACAACTCGTATAATATAACACCCCTCTTTTTACAAAACAGAACAAGCACACAAGACATTACATATATCTATAGAAGTAGCCTGATGGCTCCAACTAAGGACTGTTCTCATCATAACTAAATCTTTTAGGTGGTCTTATCACACGACCAGATCTAGATGTCTTATGAAGTCCAAGATGAGTGTAGGGTGTCTTGTGGGATGTATCTGGACGGGTCTGCCAATGGTTATGGCAGTGGTGGTTTGCTCCATGGGTGTGTGGTTTGTCGTTATAGCAACTGTTGGGTTTCGGTTGGATTCTGAGGGGACCACAGGTGAGGATGTAGATGCATCTGGATTCAGAGTTTCTGTAGAGTTATCTTCCCTCAGAT
Source organism: Ascarosepion bandense (assembly GCA_037127315.1). Classification (NCBI taxonomy): domain Eukaryota; kingdom Metazoa; phylum Mollusca; class Cephalopoda; order Sepiida; family Sepiidae; genus Ascarosepion; species Ascarosepion bandense. The sequence continues at coordinate 319,458 of JBBBDQ010002409.1, forward strand.
GCCTTCGGTTTCTGCGGAGCAACTTTCCAGATGGAGTCTGCACTATATATGATCTGGGTTCTACGCATCTCTGTGCTACAACTGCTTGGGACCATTTGCTGGAATCCGGATCATATACTCGCACATGTTGCCCCGCTACTAGATTTGGGAGGTCTCGGGCGTGCTGGTCGTGTAGAGATTTTTTATTCATTTGCCTTTGATATAGGTGGGTTGCTATTTTTTTCTTTTTGTGCTGCATTGTTGGAGCATTTTATTGGTAGATTTCCTACCAGCTTTCGATTGAATAACAGCTCACCAGGTGAGGGAATCACGTGGTCGATCGGGGTCGACCGTAGGCAAAGCAATACCATATCCAAGTCAGGTCCACTTGAGGCAGCCTTCCTGATAGCCGATTTTATGGCTTGTACGCAGCGCTCTGCTAGACCATTTGACTGGGGGTATCTAGGGGATGATGTGTAGTGCTCAAATCCCCATTCCTTAGCAAATTGCTTAAAGTGGGTAGAACTATAGTGGACCATTGTCACTGATCACTCTCTCCGGGATTCCATGTTCTCCGAAGATCTACTTGGTGAAGTTGATTATTTCCTGTCTGTTGAAATCCTTCAATTTTTGCATCAGGGGATATTTTGAGTAGTAGTCTACCACCAGCATATAGTGGGATTTGCCGACTTGAAACAAATCCGTGGCTATTATTGCCATGGTCTCACCGGAATTTCATGTGGGTTCAAGGATTCTGCACACTGTGCTTTCTGTTGTTCTTAACAGATATCACACCCCTGTACAACCTTTTCAATATCCTGGTTTATGTTGTTCCAAAAGACGCAGGTCCTCGCAGCTTACACTTTTCCATTCCTTGGTACCATAATGGATTTTGTGTAGTATTTCCTGCTGCATCAATTTGGGTATTATTATCTGGCCACTCTTCATTAGGATACCATTCTCAATGGCCAGCTCATCCCAATACGGCCAGTAGGGTCGCAAGTTTTTGCCGATTTTCTTGAATGTGTTGGGCCAGCCTTGCAGGATAGCTTCCCTTAGTTCGCACAGTATGGAGTCCGCTTTGGTTGCCTGATGTATCTGTGTTAACCTTTCTGTAGAAAATTGAACAAAATCAACTCGTACATTGAGGTTAATCTCCTTTTTAGTTTTCTTGTTTGGTAATCGGGAGAATCCATCAGCCAGGGTTATCTCTTTGCCAGGACGATATATAATGCTAAGGCCATACTCTTATAAGCGTAGCAACATCCGCTGCAAACGAGGTGGGGTGACGATCAAATTTTTTAGGCTGATCATTTCCAAGGGCTTATGATCGCTCTCTACCTGGAATTTGCATCCATATAGGTAAGTCCTAAATCGCTCACAACCAAAAACGACAGCTAGAAGCTCTCGCTCTATATTTGCATATCGCCGTTCTGTTTCTGTCAGTGCTTTGGAAGCAAATGTTATTGGCTTTCCTTCTTGCAAGAGTACTGCGCCTAGACCTTTTTTTGATCTATCCACTTGAAGACTTGTTTCTTTTGACGGGTCAAAGTAGGTGAGGAGCATTTCTTTACAAATCAGGTCCTTGATTTTTTGTAGTGCTTCCTGGTGACTGGCAGTCCATTTGTATTCTGTTTCTCTTTTTAATAGATTTCTCAAGGGTGCAGTCAGGTCAGACAGATGCGGAATGAAAGGCGCCAGGTAGGTGACGATTCCTAACACTTTCTGCAAATCAGTGATGTTAGTTGGGTTGGGTAATTTCTTTATTTCTTCCACCTTACTTGGATCTGGCCTTATTCCGCTTTTATCATATATCGTGCCAAAAAATGTATTTGTTTTTTATCTATTGCGCATTTTTCACTGTTAAACATAACCTCTCGATTTGTGCAATTTTTATCATATTGTGCAGGTTCCGATCATGTTCTTCTTTCGTCTTACTATAGACAATGACATCATCAATTAGTCCAATTGTACCAGGACATTTCTAAAGTATCATGTCCATTCTCTGCATGAAGACGTCCTGGGACATCACCAAACCAAACGGCCTTCTTTGGAATCTTCCAAATGGTGAGTGAAAAGTCGTCAACAGCTGCGATTCTGCATCAAGTGGTATGGACCAGTATCCATTTTTGGCATCCAATTTTGAGAAGTGCTGAGCACCTGACAGCTTGTGTGGGAGTCTTGTAATGGCATCTCATGATCGTTTGGTTCAAATCTTTTGGGTCTAGACATAGGCGAAGTTTCCCATTACCCTTTCGCATGTACACTATACTGCTAACCCACTCAGTCGGTTCATAGACTTTTCTTATAATGCCCTGCGCTTCCATAGTCTCTAACTCTTTTTTAATCTCATCTCTCATGTGGATGGGACATTTCCTGGTCGCATGGATCACTGGGCGATGGTCAGGTTTTAGGACTATGTGATAATCTCTCTTGAAGTGTCCTATGCGATCAAACTGATCTGGGTAAGAGTTTTTCAGTTCACTGATGGAGTTAATTGGGCCTTTGTTTTCTTGAATTGTGCAGTGTAAGCTCATGAGTTCCAATTCCCTGAGTGAGGGTAATCCTATTATGGTGGGTCCCTCTGTGGTCACAACAAAAAATTTAAGTATGGTCCACCTACCTTTGTGTGCACACTGTATGCAGACTGAACTATGCTGCATTATACTTGAGCTGCATATAAATGCAGTCGGTACTGTGGACTCCTTTTTCGTAGAACGTTTGTAGGGGAAGAGTATTACCTTCTGTACCTGTGTCCACTTTTGCTTTTAACATGTGGGTGCCTGGTCTATTAGGAAGCCTTATTTGTAGTTCAGTAAAAATTTCAGTTCGCGTGTCTCTTTGCTGCTGAATTGCTTCAAACTGCAACTGTTCGAACTCTCTGTATAACTCGCTAGGTTCTCTTTTGTCAGATTTCATCGAGCAGATTCCGTTTTTGCGCTTATGATGACTTTCACGCGATGAATTCTGGTTTTGTATCGCTTGTGCTCGGGCACCTTTTCCTTTGTGTTCATTTTTGTTGGTGCACATCTTTGCACAGTGGTTCTTGTTTTCCACAAGCCGAACATGTGGTACCCCAAGCCGGACATTTTCCTTTAAGGTATGAATAAGTATTTCCACGTCGTTGACAACGACTCTGCATTATTGCACCTATCTCCTGACTATTTCCTCCCTGAATCTCTTCCAATTGCTTCATGTGATTTATGGACGCTTCATGCATTCGACCACTATTCAGAGCTTCCTGTAGCGTCAGCTCTACACCTTTGGCTAGTAACTGTTTCTGTAATTCAGTGTGCCTCGTACCGGTTATAATTTGTTCTATGAGCTGTTCTTCGGTCTCCTGATTGTCTCTAAACCTGCATTTTTTGCTTGTAATTTGCATCTAGCAAGAAAATCATCAATACTTGCTTATATTCATGCATATAGAATCGTGCAATAGGAAGATTAGTTTGAGGTTCTAGTCGTTCCTCAAATTTACGCCAAATAACTTTTGGATCTGCTCGGTCAGTATCGTTCTCAAATGTCCAGGCGTTATATCTTCTGAGTCCTTCCTCGCCAGCTAAAAGCAGAATGTGGTTAACCTGTTTCTCAACTGGGATGTTTTTGACCGAAAAATATAGTTTGCAACGCTGTTTGAAGAACCTAAACGATTCAACTAGGTTTTCCGAGGCCCAATACATGACTGGTTCGCACGCATTTGTAGCCATTATGTTATTTTGAATATCGGGCAATTAATATATAAACAAACAAATATATAATATTTAGGTGTACTTACTTGCACCCTTTTGTTCTGTAATAGATTTTGATGACTGTGTTCCTTTTCTTTCTTTTTTTTTTTTTTTTTTTTTTTTTTGCAACATGGCGATCGTGTTCTCACCACGTGTATTTCGAAAAATATCTGGCCGGAGTGGAGACTTTTTTTTTTAAAATTGTATTTTAAGGTAGGTGCTGTCTTTTCGAACAATAATAAACATGATTTGTTCATACGTTCGCTTTCTTTTTATTAATTAATTTGCAATTGAGTCACAAGGTCCAAAATTGGAATTAACCCTGTACTGGTGATCAGGTGTTTCATTGTTGTTGGAAGAGTTTGTTCCAGTGAGTGACAGACTGGTTCCTCTCTCTGAGGGATGTGACTCTTGTTGACTCAGGTGACGACCGATTATTCAATATGAGTATTTGTAAGCATCGAAATTGTTGCATTTTTTAGGGTTTTATCCTTGACCGCCAAGGGTTAATTTTGTTCAAGATACCACATCTAAGAGAGATGTCGACTAAGACTAAAGAGCTCGTCTTTCCCATGAAACAGGGGGTTACATTCATATTTCGTGGGGTCTTCATCTAGTACATGCATTAAGCGAGCTAATTGATGGATATGGCAATAGTATTGACTATAAGTTTTAATTTAGTACAAACTGCAATAGATATTACTAGATCAGATCAGTGGGTTATTTACATTGGAGTTATCACATAAAAAATTGTAAATAATTCATTGTATAAAGTTGACGACATTTTTAAATGGAATTTTCTTCTTACATTTAAAGTACGTAGGGAATAAGTGTAAATGTGGAACCATAAAACGGAGCTCATACTGACGATAATCTACCAAAATGAATGCCTTTTTCCGACATGTAAGCAAAAATGTCCTTGCATTCACTTACGCGCAAATACCCTTGGAAAAGGTATTAATCCGTCTCTTCCTTCTAGTTATGGTTTAAATAACAGGAAAGATTGGATTCTATAGCCTTGGTCGGCAACTAGTCTACCGCAGAAAGTAATGGCAATCTACTGTGGGATCTACCCAGTCAGTCATGTCTCGAAAGGGACCTGATCGGTCAAACGTGTATCACGTATAGCACTTAACTGACTGACCCAAAAATCGCTACCCTCTGTTTTAAAATATTTGCTCCAAATCAGGAAATGATATGATTCAAACGAATTTTTTCAGTACTTATTCGTTAATGAATGAATTGTATATAAATGAATTATTTTTTCTTTTAATTCGGATTATCGTTAGGCTGTTATTATCTTTAAAATAAACCGAAACAGAAGTTCAAAGAATGCATTTTTAAATTCATTTAAATGCAGTTTTAAGGTTTTATTTAGGAAGTCCGTGGTGGCACGTTTTTTGTGACTTCGTCCGTATCAGTTATTTATATTATTATTACCTAAAAATACGGGTGAAGTCAAAAATCTAAGACCAACCTTTGAAAATAAAGTTCACATAATATCAAACTCAACAGCAGAATCTTTTTTTTCCGATATACTGATTCAAATAATGATAGATTTATTTTTTAAAAGTATTCATTTTTAAATGAAATTTTATAAAAAAAAAAAATTTTTAATAAATTTTGTTTTTTTTATGAATAACTAAGTTAAATTAAATAATAGAAAACGCTACCATAAACAGTCTCGTACATGGCTACCGATGTGAATTGGATTCTACTTCATAAGGCCACTTTCGTTGCAGTTTTCTCCTTTCCTTTCCAGTTTTTTTTTTTTAAATCTTGATACATTTTTTTAAACAAAAGTCCAGCAAGTTAAATATTTATAAAATATAGAACATTCTTTTCTTTCCCGGAACTCATTGTTGAAATCTGTTACCGGCAATGATATTGATGTAGATTTGGATGAGTCATTTTATTTACGCTCGCAATACATACATCTCAGCTGGCGCCTACAGTTCATCAATACTAATATAAAAAACAGGATTTGAAAACCAGGTTAGCCAATCCAAACGTTAGTCGAAACGACTGTCACTTAAAATAAACTAATAAGGATATATACAACTAATACTGGATTCGTCATTGTTATTTTTACTGTATTGATTTTTTTTATCCGTTTCCTTTTCTTTTCTTTTTTTCTTTTTCTTTTTATGTTGATAAGGGTTCATAAAAATATACAAATGTCACATGGTTAACTGAAACTCTTGTCAATCATCTATAGTAGGTATGTTGGATTCATAGAATTCACACAATGATTAAGTGATATATATTCAAACCTTTTCTATTTTTTGTGTGACCTTCCCCTATAAAAAAAATCGATGAATAAGATCTCATCCATTAGGAAATGACTCTTAATGTAAAATTGAGACAAAATAATTATCATAAATTATAATTTGAATTCTTTATTTTTTTTAGATACACGGTTTATTTTTCTTCCCATAAGAAATCACTATACTTAATTAACATTTTCTTTAAACATCTCACTGTGCACAAATATCTTTGAATTGTTTACACATAGTTATTTTCAATTCTTTTAATTATTAAATTTTTTAAAAATATTTAAAAATTAACCACAGCATTTCTAAGTAACAAAGTAGTCATGTTAACGATTTTTCCTTAATATTTCCCAATTGTCCTGATAATGTTCTCATTGAATAAAAACTTTGGCAGCAGTACCCTATAAGATATAAAACATTTAACTTTTTTACATTACCACACCTATTTTACAAACTTTGTTTGGATATTTCATATGAGTTATTCTCTCATTATATATATATATATATATATATATATATATATATATATATATTAATCCCAAGCAAAGCGGTACCGCCACTGGTGTGCAGGGGGGGGGCTACATAAGAGAAGAGTGAAAGTTTAAGCAGGGGAAGAGCGAAGGGAAAGACGAACCAGTTACTGGGAGTGTCAGAGAAAAAGCAAGAGAAGGATGAGAATACAAGTATGAAAACAGTTGCGAGGGTAAAGTGAGAAAGGAAAAGAACAAGATTCATGAGGTGATGGGGAGAGGATGAGAGAAGGACTGGAGTTAACTAGACGTGAGATGAGAATTGTCGTTGCATTTAAATTCATGCAGATTGTAGCGATCAGGGAAGCAAGTATACAGAAGGGGGATCCACAGGCGGGAAGTACGAGAAAAGAAGCTGATGTAGTAGAAGTGGAGGCTGCATTTAGTTGGTTTAACTGTAAAAGGATGGTACCTTGTTGCTAGTCCGGTTACTCGAGTACATTCTTGTGGAGGGGGCATCAGTGAGCTAAACTTGAGGGAGCAGAAGCCATGAAAATATAGAATAGACAGAGGGAAGCCACATCCCGCCGATGAGAAAGTGGCTGGAGCCGAGCTGCCAGGTGTCGAGACCGACCACGTTACAGATTCTCTTTTGGAGCCTGTCGAGAACTCTGAGATGAATGGTAGGGGCGCTTGACCAGATATGACATTATTCAATGCACGGTTCAATGACTGATATATATGGTGTGTGTAAAATAGCGTGCAGAGGGCGGATGTACAGGTTGCGAAGGTCTAGGGCATCCATATAGGGAGGGCATCCAATCAAAGTGTGAAATAAAAATTAATATTTCATTTGAATAAAGTATTTATTTTATGTTTCATCTGTTTTTACAAAATGCCTTGCTTCCTCACATTTCTCAGTACTGGGCCCTACTGAGCTCCCTACTTGAGTCTTAGGGACAAACAATCAAGAAGTTGGCACGGGGCATCACCGAACATCACCATATTTCTGCACGACACTGTATAAATTGATTTTGCTGAATTTAACATCATTATAAATTTGTTTTAAAAATGTATCAAGATTTTCATATTTTTTATATAATGGAAGCTAGGATTTTCATTTGGTTTACTCTCTTGCCATAATCCTTGGCCTTCTCTTCGGCTATATTGGGACTCTGCAGAAAGTTTTGCCTTTCTCCTCTTGCCTTCAGTCTCTTCCAATAGACTCCTTGGGCTTTTTGCTGTCGCGGCGCTCTCTTTCTTGTCGGAAGAATGGCGAGGAGTTTTCTTCCCTTATGAAGAAATTTGCTTCTTCTTTTGAGAAGACGAACGGGTTCTTTTATGAGTGGGTAAAGATTTGTTCTTTTTTTAAGGGAGAAGCTAGAACGGATGAAGTGGGCGTGGTGGTGTCTCCCGCCTATCCAGGTCCGCCTTTAGTTCTTTCATCTTTTGAATTTTTTCAAAAGACGGTTCCTTTTGGGTCTTGTGATTGGGTCGACCTTGCTGTTGCGTAGTGTGGAGTTGGCGGCTTCTGGGAGCACACACGGCTTGTCAAAAATGAGCACCGGCTCCTGGGCCAATGCGATGAATAATGTTTTGTAGTGAATAAAGTATTTTACAAACGTGGAGGGGGCATGTGTTGAATTATGTGTTTGTCGTGAGAAGAGTTTTTATATATGTGGCCAATATGGTGAATTATGTGCTTGTTCTTAATAAATATTTATAGAATGTGATGGATTCTGAGATTCTAGTGAATAATGTTTTATATACATGGCGGATATGATGAATTTTCTGTAGTTAATAAGGGTTTTATAAACATTACCGGTGTGATGAATTATGTGCTTGTTGTGAATAAAGCTTTTGTATACATGTCCAGTGCGATGGATTATATTGTAATGAATCAAGTTTTTATATATGTCGCTGATATGTACCGGAAGAAATATATATATATATACATATATATTCGAGATAGTTAAGTGGTTTAGGCAAATATAATCGGGTAGAACAATCTAGTACGTAGACGTAATACGACACTCATGGTATGCAGTATCCTGAGACGTAGGCGTAGTCAAGAGACGTAGATCAATAGTCGTAAACCTCTAGTCGAAAACCTGTAGACCTCTAGTGGTAGATCACTGGTGGAAGACCAAAAGACCTCTGGATTGATATTTATTGTACATAAGTGTACAAATGTGGCACATGGCCAAATACGGGGATGAGGAAGCTGGTCATCATCTGCCCTAATTTAACTTAGCTAGTCACTTTCGTCAAACCTGGCACACTACAATAATCTTTACACCATAATACCACATTCTTACTTACCGTTCTTACTACGTTCACCATAATACCTTAGATACGCTATGAAATTCATCTTAACTCCCATATGTACAATTTTGTGCAGAGGGCGAGGACAGAAAATAACAACATTTAAAAATTTTCTCAATGAATACATACAATGACAAACAATATTTACAAGAAACTAAACATAATCGTATTAGTAATAAAGCCCCCCACTACTCTGAAATGTGACAGAAAAATCATTTCACTGGACGAAAATAATGCATGGCTTCAAGAATATAATACTACTACTCATCCAGTCAGGAAACACTCACACAAACACTCACACATGTAAACACTACAACAAGAATGAAAAAAAAAGCACATATGAAAACGAAAAACGCCACGCATCCACCAGAGAACTAACATTCTGATCACCTAAAAAGGGAAAGGGATGGGGGATTAAACTAAAAGAAACATGGAGACAAAAAGAAAAGGGGGCCAGTGAGCATTCATAACTTAGCTAAGTTAACTTAGTTAAAAATAAGATTAAAAACCTCCTATTCTAACCTAACAGAAAGAGGCTGCGCATCAAGCAACCACTCTAGGTCAGCGACTTTGACTCGACAGAGACGGGCAAGACTCACCCACCTTTTGCCAAATTCTGATGAAGCGAGTCGTTTCCTTCTCGTCCTAATCTTGACTTTAAGCTGATGCTTAAAGAACAAGATCAGTTGGGAAGAGGTAAACTTCTCATCGTCATAGAATTCTTTCTGTCGCGTCGTCCAAATCATGACTCGCATAACACTTAGTAAGCAAAAGAGCACATAGTGCTCAGTCTTAGATAACGGAGGTGCGATATTGCTACAAACAAAACTAGTCTGAAGGTCAAAGAACTTTTCGCGCAACATACGACCCATGAGGTCTTCGAGAAACCTACATAACGGGACAACAACACTGCAATGGAAGACAGCATGTTCGATGGTCTCCGTCGACAGCCCACAACGCACGCAGGTTGAAACAGATCGTAGGCCCGCTGCATAAAGCTTCTTGCCTACCCAGAGTGCCTTACGAATCATCAGCCAGGTGAGTGATGCCTCATCATTAGTGAGACATTTCTGTGAACTAACGCTTGGCCGCCTGGTCGTTGATGGCTTCCATTCACTAACTGGTCTTCAAGTCGGCTATTACAACGGTGTTCTTCCCCACCAACGCTGTGAATTTCGATCTCAAGGAAGTCAGGTTGAAATCTTGCTAGCTCTCTCCACCAAGCTGAAACAGACTGGACGCGCGCACACATTTGAGTTAATGAAAACGGCACCAAAAATAAATTGAATGACGCTCGAAGAAGATGCGGAAAAGGTCTTTATATACAGCAAAAAAATAAAAAAAATAAAAAAATAAAAAAATAAAAAATAAAATAAAATAAATAAATGAATAAATAAATAAAAATAATAATAACAAAAATAGAATAAAAACAATCGCCGATACGGAGCGGAAGTTTCATCCAAAAGAAGCGTTTTTCTTCTTAACATAAATTCGAGGTTTTGGTTGGCAATGGCAGTTCACTCCAATCGGAGTTTTCAAGTTGTGACGATTAAAAAAATGTCTTTGTTCGCTTCTCATCGAAGCTTTACGGAAACTGCCGAAGGTTGGTCTTTGCGTGTGGTGGGCAGCGTCTTCTCTGCCTCAGTTCGGCGCAACTACTCTCTGGCCTCCCCGGGATTCTATTTTTATGCTTGTCCCAAATTCAATGGGGCGGAGAAGACGAACATGCAAATCCAATCTCTAATCAATGAAATCACTTTTGCCTACGTCCGTTGTCGGAGCCATCTTTCTTCTTGTTCTTTTTTCCTTGGTTCAACCAATGAAACAGCCTCTATTTTGGTGACACCATTTCTTTTTGCCCTTTTCTTTTTGATGCTGAAAAAAATCTAGCTTTTATGTTTATAAATCTTTTGTAAATTTTAAATTTCATCTTATTCTTATGGAATTTAACCTTTTGCACTCATCAAATATTTCCTTTTATTTGGAAAAATGCTTTTCGACAATAAAAAAATGTTTTGCTTAAAATTTTTACTTTTATCTGCGGTGTAACTCAGGCTTGGAAATTTTAATTCCGCTTCTCTCCTATAGTCAGAATTTATCTTTTGTTTTCACTCATCAAATATTTCCATTATTGGTGACATTCCTTTCCAATGATCAAAAGTTATGTTTTGAGTTAAGGTTTTTACTTTTATCTGCGGTGTATCTCAAACATCAATTGTATTTCCGCCAGCGGCGCTGTCTCCGTCTGTCACAATAACCTACTTTGACTCGGCAGATTATCAAATAGCACACCCGCAAAATATGAATTTGTTTTTATTTTTCGGCTTTGATTTTTGTGACCTCTTACCTTCCTCTGCTCATATTGGAATAAATTTTATTACCTGCGTTCATATTAGAACAAACAACTTTTTTTTAATAGTTGGTTCTTTTCGATTTATAAAAGTTAATAATACGAACCAACACAATTGCTTCTGTCTGGTCTGCAACAATTAATAATACCACTAATATAATTACTTCCGTCCGGCCAGGCTAAAAATAGTGTTACATTTCAACCCGGGCGCCCAAGGCCATATAGAGCGAGCCTCCTGCTTTGTCAGCCCGAGCTCGCCCATCAGTTCATCTTGAACGTCCCCTCTAACTAACACGACATAACGTCTTAAGAGACAACACTTGGGCGTTGGAGAGGCCATCCGTCGCCCGCAAGAGGAACTGAAGAGCCAACCGACATTCATGATAAAAGGACCACTCGCCGCGAGTAGTACGGCCAGCCTCTTCCTCAGACAAGTGCACACTTTTCAAGGATGAAAAATGTTTATGGACGTCTTCTTTACAGATGGCACCGTTCCCATCCGCCTGCATACACATCCGATCTAGGAACCTAATGCGAAGCGTATGTTGACGAATCTCAACGTCTTCAGAAGGATGGATGTAACAGATCCCCCGACGCACATTGGAAGTCTTGCCTTCTTCCCACAAGAAGGTAAACAAGACCTGTATGAAACCCAATTGAATGGTGCACAGGAGTGGAAGTACCGAGAGTCGGTAAAGGAGAATCGGGTAGATGTGCGTGGCACATACTTCCGCCCTCCCCTTCAAGGAAAGCTTCCTCCGAGTCCACAGACGAACTGTGACCTCGGCCTTGTCTCGATCCTCCGAGAATTCATTTTCAACCGGGGATCGGGACCGAACCAAACGCCAAGAATCTTGATCGGTCCGTTTGTTCAGAGGAAAGGTCTGGGAAAAGAAACTTCCTTCCACACACCCAACCACAAGCCCACAGACTTATTGATCTTGGCTCCTGTCACTGTCTCATAATATGATCTCTTTGCTAACTTCGTCAATTTCGGCTCTACTAGACACAAAATCGAAACGTCGTCAGCATAGACGGAGTACCTGGTCGAGGTGGTAGCTCCTGGTAGAGAAATTCTGCGCAGGATTAGATTCGCCTTTAACTTGCGAAGGAAGGGCTCCAACCCAAGAACGTAAAGCAAAGGAGAAAGCGGACAACCTTGACAGATGGTACGAGATAATATGAAAGACTTCGATCTTACCCCATTGACTTCCACTAGCGCACCGGGGTACTTATACAGCAGTCGGATCCAGGAGCGAAAGTACGGCTCGCAACCGGCGGCGGAAAGGACAGACTCCAAGAAACGATGGTCAACCTTATCGAAGGCCTTGAACTGATCCAAATTCATCAGCGCGGTTTCACTGTCGATTTTCTCGATGATCAGGCGTACCAAATGAAGGTTGTCCTGAATAGTCCTGCCCTTTACAGAACAATTCTGCTCTTGGCTATTCAGACTAGGAAGGACAGCCTGCAAACGGCGGGCCAAGATCTTGGCAAAATCTTTAAGTCAGTATTTAACATCGTTAAAGGCCGATTATTATCTAAGTCATCCCCACCGCTCTTGCTCGCGCGAAGTAACTTGATTACAACCCTGGTGAAGCGTCGAAGTATATACCCCCCTGGTGCATCCAGTTGCTATAAATCAGCTCCAGCAAGAGGACAAAAACTGCCTCAAGTACATTAGATAGGGAAGACGATGCAATCACGGAGTCTTGTCTCAGACAACCTGTTTCAGCGCATCCCAGATCTCAGACACTGTAATGGGCCCCTCGCACCCAGCTACTTCAGCCGCCCCGAGGCGGGGAAAGTCAGCTTAATAGGCATCGAACTCAGCAGTGCTCAGATCGGTGTCCCTGGCAAAAAGATCATGGAAGTAATTCCGAAAAGCCCCACATATACCCGCGTCTGTGGTCACGGTACGCCCTTCTGGCAATGTAATGTCTTCGATATGCCGCTTGACTGCATTTCTAGCTTCCACTGCACACAGTTCAGCGGACATATTCGTTGCCTCAAAAAACATTCTTTTTAACCTAGCCCTAACTACCAGAACCTGGTTTTTCTTGATAAACAAGGAGGCCTGCTCGGCCCTAGCTAAGGTAACGTCCCCACTATTACGGGATTTAACTGCCCGATTAACCTTTTTTCTATACGCGTTTAATTTCTAGTATCCAGCAAATTTAACCTTAGGCTTATCTAAGTTTACACTAACCCGGATGAGCCTATGATCCGAGTAAACTATCGAATGGAAATTTGGACAACCTAAGAGCCCTACGTCGACTCTCTTAACTAGGACTCGGTCGATGTAGCTAGCACGCACCACCAAACCCGAGTTGCCTCTATTAATCCACACTACCCCACGAGGGTGTTCACTTCGGTACTTATCGACATGAGCATTCCTATCGATAAAGTCCCGAAACGGTTTCACATTCTTTTTCCTATGCGATCTTTTCTCAGGGTCAAGGACGACATTCTAATCCCCCGCTAAGATTAGCCGCCGAGATATCACTAAGTACGACTCGAGGTGCCGAAAAAAAAGGAGAACGCTTCACATGGTCATTGGGCACAGAACCCCCAATGAACCGAAAAGCTTTATTCTTTATGGTACGCAAATCGTGCCCGCTGGATCCGCGAAGACAAGCGCACAAACCGCTCCCAATGACTTGCTTACTAGCCAGGAAACACCTTTAGAACGACCATCAAAGCATGCTGAATAGAGATCGAAACTCCTAGACAGAATGTCCTCATAATCGCCAGATAAAAACCGGGTTTCCTGCAAACAACAAACATCCACCCCGAGGCGCTGGAGACCGTGAATGAGCCTCACTCTTCGAGACTCCGATTTCAGGCCCCGGACATTCAAACTTGCTACCCAGAGAGCCATTATGATACCGGATTAGTTTTGGGTTCTGGACGAAACATGGTCGGGGAAAAATGTCAACCGCCTCTCTCATCGACCCTTGGCACATTTCAGTCGTAATATTACCGTCAGAGAAGAGGTCGCCAACATTCCAAGGAAAGGTTAGATTGAGAGCTCTATAAAAGGAGGGGTGAACCAAAACTGGGACCCCGCCTACAGAACAATCTTTCAGTTTGTTCAAATCTTCATTTTCCAGGATAGCTATTGATGGGGACATCTTAAATGATGTCACCGCTTCTACCAACATATCCCAAGCCCTCTGGGCTCTGGACCCAGTTCGAACATCTGTAAGCATGCGTTTCGCTTTTGGAAAGTTGGTAAGGGCTTCGATATTTTTCTCCCCACATTTTTTCATTGCTAGGAAGAATTTTAGTTCTGTAATTCTATTACTGAAACTTATAGCTCTTTCGTCCTGGGCCGCAGAAACTGAACAAATATCCTCTCCCATCAAGTAAGGGAGGTTTGCTGCGTTTTTTTCGGGATTTTTATCCTCAAAAGTAGGACTTCTCTGCCGATTGGATGGCGGGGGTTTTGTTTCTTGGGGGAAGGACTGGGAATTGGGCGAGTAGGTATTCGGAGAGGGCTGGATCTCTACTAAGAGGGGTATGTTTCCTAGGAGAAGGCTGTGAGGAATGAGGTTTCTTAGGTTTAGTCTTTTCCGGAAAGGACGTGTCAGAGACCGAAGGTCGAGATGGTCAGTTTTTTAGTTCTTCCTGTAAATGTTTGATCTTTTCAGTACCCTCGTACCCAGGATCATACTTCTTGAGTAAGTCTTCAAATAAGGCTGTTATCCAGGCCGAGGCGTCACCCTTCAAGCTGTTAGAGGAAGTGGTACTGTTCGTGCCTTTAGTCTTGGAAGCTTCAGGGGATTGTGGTCCCGCTGCTTGACGCTTCCCTCTTGTCTTACCAAAAACCAGACATTTCCCTGTCTCCTTTTACGTGACTGCATTTGTAGATGGCTACGGCTTTTTTGTTTCAACCAGGCCTACTACCTCTCCGGTTCTGGTTGCTGTCATCCCCACTACAGACGAGATAGATTTTAACGAAGAAGCGACCAGAGAAGCATTTTGGTCAACTGGCGACTGGCTTCCAGAGGCCTTCTCTGGGCAGAAGGAAGAAAGGTGACCAGTATCTCTACACCTCCAGCATTTCAGTTTGCGGTCAGAAACGATTACCGGCAAGCTCAGGCCTCCTACAGTTGGGGATGGTCAGGAAAGCTTCACGGTCTATCATAATTTCGAAAGACCATCCCACGGTAGGTCATCGCAGGGGGATCCACGATCTAGCCAAACTGGGAAAAATAAGCAGCTAGGTGGTTCCCGATAATCTGAGGAGGGACCTCGTATACGTCTACTTTGATCCTACGCTTGCCGTTATATTCAGTTCTTATGTCTAACGCTATTAGGTATTTGGTTAACATTTCGATGGAATCTTGCGGCGTGGGCAGCAGTGCGTCCCACATGAAGAAGCCCGCACCTTTTATTATTCATAAGGGCTTAACCTTTATGGACTTTAATGTCTTTAACACTGTGTCTTTTGTGAAGCGACAAATTCTGGGCGCACGCTTGTCCACCACGAAGACTAACACTATTATTTTTTCAATTTTTCTTAATTCTTGGGGATCATCCAAGAGCCCCTAAAAGTATACGTAACTCTTGGCTTTCTCCAAGAACTCTGTCAAATTGATTTTAACTTTTGGTGGGGTTTTCCTACCACAGGGCGATTTCTCGGTCTCAGTAGCTTAAGTTTTCTAGTCTTTGGTGTTTTGGGTCTTGTCGTTTTCAGCTTTCTTACTATTCTGGTCATTCTCGGCCACTATATTTATGGTCGTAATGTTCTCATGGGTTTTATCTGGTTGAATCGCCTCTTTACCAGTAAGAGGGGGACACGACTCTTCATTTCTATCGGGAAGGCCTTTCCAGGGAGTGTCAAAGTTCAGTTTTTTCTTAAATGACCGACTTGTGTCAGCCATTTTAAAATTTTATAAATCCGAACCAATATATATTTTTTCCGCGGTTGATCTTGGCTCCAGTTACCATCTCGTACCTGCTGATTTCCTTTCCGACTTCGTGAATCTCGACACTGCTTCGTACAAAAGCAGTCACGTCGTTGGCTTAAGCGAAATACCTGACCAAGGTGTTCGAACCTTGTAGGACCAGATTCGCTTTTAACTTGTGAAGAAAGGGCTCCAACGCAAGAGTGTACACCATCAGTGAAAGCTGGTAACCTTGACGAATAGACCTGGGCAAAATGAAAGGCCTCGACCTTGTAACAATATTTTAGCCTGGCCAGACGGAAGTAATTTTATTAGTGGCATTATTAACAGTTACAAATAAGACGGAAAAAATTGTGTTGGTCCGTATTAAAATTTTTTATAAATCACAAAGAACCAATTAAGAAAAAGTTGTTGTTCTAATATGAACGCGGGTGATAAAACTTAATTGTTGCAAATAAGACTGAAGAAATTGTGTTCGTCCGTATTATTAATTTTTATAAATCACAAAAAAAACAATTAAGAAAAAGTTGTTGTTCTAATATGAACAATTTTTACTTGTCGGAAAGGATTGTTACCAATGAAGAAAATATTTGATAAGTGGAATCAAAATTTCCAAGCTTGAGTTACACTGCAGTTAAAAGTAAAAAAATTGCAAACAAAATATAATTTTTACTTTTAAGAAGGTATTGTTCTAAATAAAAAAATATTTGATGAGCGCAAAAGGTTAAATCCCAGCTAACCTTTGTAAAATTTGGTTGAAAAAGATTTGTAAACATAAAAGCTAGATTTTTTCGGCATTATAACGAAAAAGCCAAAATAAATGATGTCACCAACATAGAAGCTGCTTCATTGGCTGAACCGAAGGAAAAGAACTGAGAGAAAGGTGGCGAGAGTGATTTCATTGGTCAGAGATTAGATTTGCATCTTTGTCATCATCCCACAAGGGAATTTGGAACAAGCATAAATACAGGGCCCCGAGAAGTCCACGAAAAGACCACCGGGAGAGACCACCGGCAGAGACTGGAGACAAGCAGAATCTGGCAGCGTCGAGAAAGAGTCCAGTTGGCTCTCGGCCCGGAGATGTAATGACGAAGGTAAGGCGACAAGACACTAGGCGCCCACTGTAGGGCCGGTCGCATCCCATGGAATTCCTGACTGAGGATGTACAAAGACAAAGATATTTACCACGCCGTTGGGTGCCAACCGTATAGAAGCCTGTCGCGATAAATGCCACGCCGTTGAGTGCCATCCGTAGAGAAGCCTGTCAAAATAAATGCCACACCGTTTGGTGCCAAAAGAATTAAAGTAAGACAAAAAGTGATTTTGCAAACGAAGTTTGAAACGGTCAACTAGAATTAAAGTCAAAAGTGATTTTGCAGATAGGAAGAGTAGTTGCACCGAGCTGAAGCAGACAAGACAAATCACCACCACCATCGTTGCCCAACACACACACAAAGATCGATCTTCTGCAGTTTCCGTAAAGCTTCGGTGAGAAGCGAACAAAGACATTTTTGAATCGTTACAAACTTGAAAACTCCTATTGGAGTGAACTGACATTCAGTCAGTTAAGTGCCATACGTGATACACGCTTGGGCGATCATGTCTTGAAAGAGACATGACTGACTGGGCAGAGGATTATCCCACAGTAGGTTGCCATTGCTTTCTGCGGTAGACTGGTTGCCTACCAAGGCTATAGAACCCATTCTGTCCTATTATTTAACCCATAACTGGAAGGAATACCAATTCCCAAGGGTATTTGCGCATAAGTGAAGGCAGTGAATTTAGCTGGAATTCGAAATCGGCTCTCCGATTTCTCGTTCCGAGCTGATATCCAATGCCCCACAACGCACATTCGAACTGACATTACCAACCAAAATTTCGAATAAATGTTAAGAAGACAAACGCTTCTCTTGGACGAAACTTCCGCTCCGTTGTTGGCTAAATAGAGATAGGGATTGGCGATTGTCATATTATATTTTTTGCTTCTTTTTGTTTGTATATAAAGACGTTTTCCGTAACTTATTCGGGCGTCATTCAATTTATTTTGGTGCCGCTTTAATTAACTCAAGTGTTTGCGCGCGTCTAGTCTGATTCAAGTTGGTGAAGAGTCAGATAGCAAGTTTTCAGCGTGACTTCCTTGAGATCAAAATTCACAACGTGGATGGAGAAGAACATCGTTGTAATAGTCGACTTGAAGACCAGCTGCTGAATAGAAGCCATCAACGACCAGTCTTTGGCGCCGGACTTACAGGATACTATGCGTTATTTCATTCTGGCAGCAAACAACATCTTAGCTTCGTTAAGTATCTTTTTACACTTATTACGAGCTGAGGCGAAAAGGCGCCTGTTTTGGTCCGACGCGTAGCTACGATAGGGCCGGAAGAAATGATTCCGGTGGGCAATGGCGGTCGAGCAAGCGGGCGAGAACCAGGAAGACGAATGAGATTTAAGCTAAAATTTCCTGGCAGGGATGAAAGCATCGATGTCAGTCTTAACCCAGGAGGAGACCTTGGATGCACATTCTTCGACGGGAAAATTAAAAAAGTAAGTAGAAAATACTTAAGTTAGTAACAAAAAAAAAAGGAGAAAAAAAGACCGATCCAACCTACTTGCAGAGAACAAACTGAAAAGTTGTGTGAAAATTTCGGGAGACAATATTGCCAAAATACGATTCAACTCTATTTTTCTTAGATATTGTAGGTGAGTTAACTGTTTGTTAAGTAGGCTAGAACGGGGTGAAAGAGAGAGAGAGAAAGAGAGTGAGAGAGGGAAACAGAGACTACGGAGCATGCGTCCAGTAGCCAAGTCGACTCTGTAAAAGCGTACTTAACAAGAGTAAGTCTTCAATACTCCCCCCACCCAATCAATGAATTTGAGGTCCTCACCTCCTCAGCGGATAAGGATGAATGCTTTTGCTTGCAGATTCTTGACCAATTCGAGACTGGATTCGTCTGGAGTCTCTACCTAGTCTTGAAGAAATGTGCCCCTGAACTCTCCTCTGTCCTTTTTAAGATCTACATCTTCTGCCTATCTGCTTCCTGCTTTCCTGCCTATTGGAAGTCTTCCTCTGTAGTTCCTATATTTAAGAATACTGGAGAACCTTCGGACCCCGCAAATTACCGCCCTATCAGCCTTCTTCCGATCTTTGGCAAAGTGTTCGAAGCCTTTATCAACGCCGAGGTGGTTCGGCATCTCACAGCCCACAAGCTCCTCTCGGACAAACAGTATGGTTTCCGCTTCACCAGGTCTACTGCTGATATGCTAACGACCATCACCGAGTATATATACCAGGATCTCGACAAGAATGGCGAAGCCCGAACCGTTGCCTTGGATATCTCCAAAGCAATCGACAGAGTCTGGCATGCTGGCCTTCTACGCAAACTGCGGAGCCATGGTATAACTGGACATTTGTTTGACCTAATCCAGTTTTTCCTCTCTAACCGCACATTGAAGGTGGTATTAAACGGACATGCCTCCCAGAACTACCATACGAACGCGGGTGTTCCTCAAGGCTCTATCCTAGGTCCTACGCTCTTTCTGATCTACATTAATGATCTCTCCAATGCCATAAGATCCTAAGTAGGCGTGTACGCCGATGACACCACAGTTTACTCTCGCCTCGATCAAAAATCTGGTGTGGGCGACAAAACGAACCTCGCTGCCGAGCTTAAAAAGGACCTCCAATCCGTAGTAGACTGAGGTAAGAAATGTCACGTAAATTTTAATGCTTCCAAAACGAAGCTGCTATCAATTAACCATCATAGACAATCACATCTACCTCCCATTAGCATGAAACAGGCTTGCCTTCCAGAGAGTAAAACACTACGCCTCCTTGGCCTCACACTCTCAGCGGACCTCAAGTGGAATGACTATATCGAATTCATTGCTGTTCATAAAAGAAGCGACCCGGGAAAGATTATATTTCGATCATACTGACTAAGAAGGATAACTCGTATCCATCCAATGACGTGTGGAATGTAAATATCCCCAAATCGGCGTATAATCATAATAGTTGATTGTCGACGAGGAGAGCATATGACAGGGTTAATGATCGTCTTCGTGATTTCTGTTCTTTTTTGAATGAAAGAGGTGAAGGGGCTGAGGCTTAGGGACGAGAAACTGGTTCAGATGTTTTTTCTTGGTGCAGTCACTTTCCCCAGAGCGTCAATTTAGAGGGAGTTAGTTGTTATAGGAGGCGGGGCTCTAATTTTGGGAGATGATGGGGCAGAAATTGAAGACTGTGTTTTTTCCTCTGAGGTCTTTCTTAGTTTCTTTTGCAGTTCAATAATGCTTTTTCGTAGCCTGGGCGTCCAATGTTTTGGCATAGCTAGCCGGAGCCTCAAACTTAGGATGTTAGTGCCTTTGTCCTTAGGGGTCATCTGGGACTGAGATTCCACTGTCTGGGGCTTCTTCTAACTCTACCCACGGCTTGCCATTCCTGTGCGTCCTCTGCCTTCTTTTGCACAGGCAATGTGGGCTCTGTAAGAGACACAACCGGGTTTTTTTCACCACCGGTGCCAGCCGCAAGTAGACCCATTACAGGCGCTACAGAACAAGACGATTCAGCTCGAGGGAGATTGGCTTCTGGTGGGACTCCAGAGGCCTTCTTCTCTGGGCAGAAAGAGTCGAGGTGACCAATCGCGCCACACTTCTAGCAAGTTGGTTTTCTCCCTGTCACGATGACCGGGTATTTTCTCCCGCCAATGGGAATGAAAGTGAAGGCCGCCTCACGATCGATCATAAGTTCGAACCTCCTACTCACCCACCTCATATTCCGGTGCCACACTTACTATTGGACCATACTGCATCAAATATGCCCCTAAGTGCTCACCGAGAATATAGTGTGGAATATCATGGGCTGTAATCTGGGTCCTGCGCCGTCGTAGATATTCTGTGCCGAATATGAACTCCTTTGTGATAAGGTCACGAGGTCATATCCAAACAGTCCTCGGGCGTGGGTAACAGGACATCCCACATGAAATACACAACACCTTTCATGATCGGTTGAGGTTTAACCCCCAAGGAAATCAGTGATTTCATCACTGTGCCTTTTGTGCTACGACAAATTTTGCGCGATTGCTTGTCAAGACCGATACTGTTCTTTTAGCAATGCGTTCTTGAGCGTCAAGGTCTACCAAGAGCCCGCCATCAGTAATCAAATGAACGAACTGCTTAGCTTTCTCAACGAACTCCGCTACATTGACGATGCAATTTTTTGGAGGTGGGGGGACTCCATATAGAGGATAATTCCCCAGCCGCTCTACCGGTTGCTTCTTTCGTTGTAGTCGTGGTTGATTCTTCTTGTTCCTTTTTTTATTTTTTCATTTTCTTTACTATTCTTATAGGGCCCCACTTGAGATGATGTTTCTTTTTCTGGGAACAATTTGATAGCCACATGTTTATCCGGGGATCTTTCTTGGGTGAGAAAAGTTTTTTAATGATGGCCCGACTCATGTGTTTCTTTTTATAAAACCGGTTCAATAAAAGCAGTGTAAAAACAAAAATATCAAAAACAGGTGTTTAGAAACAAAATAAATCACAAAAATATAAAACTAAGTCCGAAACAGACTGTAAGAGAAATAAAAATTAAAACAAAAAAGGAAAACTGAAAAGAAAACAGAAAGAAAACTGAAAATCAAATATTAATTCAACAAAAAACAGGTAGGAAAATAAATAAAAAGTTAAAGTAGTCTGGTCCAAAGAGAAAAAAACACTATAAAGAGCACCAACCCGTCTCACGAAAAAAGAACAAAATGAACAATCCGCATTCAAAAGGGAAGCGGATCGTCTCTAGACCTCCGAATCGATATTTATTACACAAATATGTAGAAATGTGGCACAAGACCAAAGACGGGGATGGAGAATGCTGGTCATCATCTGTCCTACTTTAACTTAGCTACTCACTTTCTTCGACCCTAGCACACTACAATAATCCTTACACCATAATACCACATTCTTACCATTCTTGTCACGTCTACCATAATACCTCACATACTCTATGTAATCCTATTTAACTCCCATATGTACAATTTTGAGTGGAGGGCGGGGGAAGAAAATAACATTAAAAAATTTTCCCAATGATTATATACAATGACAAACAATATTTACAAGAAACTAATTAAAATCGTATTAGCAATAAAGCCCCCTCCACTACTCTGAAATGTGACAGAAAAATCAGTTCACAGAACGAAAAAAGTGCGCGGCTTTAAGAATATAATAATACCACTCATTCGGTCAAGAAAAAAATAAAACAAACGCTCACACGTGTAAACACTACAACAAGAACGAAAAAAAGCACATATGAAAACGAAAAACGCCACGCATCCATCAGTGAACTAACATTCCTGATCACCTAAAAAGGGGAAAAGGACGGGGAATTAAACTAAAAGAAACATGGGGACAAAAAAGAAAAGAAGCTGGGTGCAAGAGGCCTGTTACAGAGTCTGAGATCTGGGATAAAACTCCGAGATTGGATGATCTTCTCTACGAAATTATCTAGGCCACATCCACCGCGAAGCGTCTAGGTGTAGACACCTGCTCCATCCAGTTGTTATAAATCAGTGCCAGCAAGGGGACAAAACCGGACGACTGCCTCAATTACATTTCGTAGGGAAGACCATCCAATTCCGGAGTTTTGTCCCGGCCAACCTGTTTCAGCGCATCCCAGATCTCAGACTCTGTAATAGGCCCCTTGCACCCAGCTGCTTCAGCCGCCTCGAAGCAGGGAAAGTCGGCTAAATAGGCGTCGAACTGAGCAGTGCTCAGACTGGGCTCCCTAGTGAAAAGATCCTGGAAGTAATCCCGAACATCCCCGCATATATCCGCGTCTCTGGTACGCCCGTCCAGCAATGTAATGTCTTCGATATGCTAATTGACTGCTTTTCTAGCTTCCTCTGCATGCAATTCAGCGACAATATTCGTTGCCTCGGAAGACATTCTTTTTAACCTAGGCCTAACTACTTGAGTCTGGTCCTTCTTGATAAGCAAGGAGGCTAGCTCGGCCCTAGCTAAGGCTACGTCCTCACTATTACGGGATTTAACTGCTCGATTAACCTTTTTCTCTACTGCCGTTTGTACCGCTAAATTAGTTATGTTGAACCGACAACTATAGTCGGCAGCAAACGACCTAAGTTTGGACTTTAAGGAATCCCACCAGTTATTCCCAACCACCGCCCCCGTCAATTCCCGCTTTAATGTTAGTAACAGCTGTTGTTAGAAATCTTGGTTATCAAATAATGACGCATTCAATTTTCAGTATACAGCCAATTTTTCTTGAGCTTATCTTAATTTACACGAACCCGGACGAGCCTATGATCCGTGTAAACTATCGAATGAAAACTTTGACAACCTAAGAGCCCTACGTCGAATCTCTTAACTAGGACTCGGTCGAAGTAGCTTGCATGCACCACCGAACCCGAGCCTGCCCCTATTAGTCCAAATCCACACTACCTCCCGAGGGTGTTCACTTCGGTACTTATCGACATAAGCATTCCCATCGATAAAGTTCCGAAAAGGTTTCACATCCGGGTTGTTAGTACCCGTTCTTTTCATATCCGATCTTTCTCAGGGTCAAGGACGATATTCCAATCTCTATGTCTAAGATTAGCCGTCGAGATGTTCCTAAGAATGACTCGAGCCACCGAAACAAAGCAGGACGCTCCGCATGGTCATTGGGCGCATAAACCCCAAAGAGCCAAAAAGCCTCCTCCTTTATGGCAATATACAGCACACTGTTAGGGCGCCGCTCCTATTTGACCACAAATGGACTGTTCCCATTGCTATATATAGCAATGGTGGATTCTCTACAAGGGAGTCGTAGGGAGTCGCTTGAGAGTCACTAGACTGACGACTCTACGACACTGTCAGCTCTCTGCCTTCGGGTAGAGGGCGTTCTCTGCTTTCGAGCAGAGAGCAATAATCCAGTCGTGGTTCGGCCGAAGGGTAGAACCACGACTGGGCAAAAATAGACAGACATTTTTTTGGCCCGGCTATATGGCCGGGAATACCCACTATAAAATGACCATGTGTCACATCCAGCCTACGTGGGAAGGCTAGTAAATACAGTCGTAGGGAGTCGCTTGAGAGTCACTAGACTGACGACTCTACGACACTGTCAGCTCTCTGCCTTCGGGCGGGGGGCGCTCTCTGCTTTCGAGCAGAGAGCATTAACCCAGTCGTGGTTCCGCCGAAGGGTGGAACCACGACTGGGCAAAAATAGACAGACATATTTTTGGCCCGGCTATATGGCCGGGAAATACCCACAATAAAATGACCATGTGTCACATCCAGCCTTGCGTGGGAAGGCTAGTAAATACAGTCGTAGGGAGTCACTTGAGAGTCTCTAATGAGTTACTGAAGAATCAGTCACACTTCCGGTGGCGTACCGGAAGTAATCACGTATACACACGTCTTACGACTGATTGGACTCTTGTCTCTTTTCTATTGTAAATATTACTAATCACTTCTGTACATACTAACCGTCTTTCCGCGGAATACAACTTATATTCTGATTCTGTTGTTGAGTTATTCATTTATACTTGACGACATAACAGTGGCGACGAAGATACTTTAAATTACTTCGAATTTACGCGGAGGTGAAAACCAAAATTCGTCACACAACATAATAGTGGCAACAAAATTACTTCGAATTGCTTCGAATTTACGCAGAAGTGGAAACAAAATTCGTCCCAAACATGACGGTGGTGACGAAGAGATCTCAAAGAAGAAGAAACCAAAAAGCGTCCCACAATACAATAGCGGACGAAGAATTTCAAATTTACACAAAGATTTCAATTGGACGTAGAAAAAAAGTTTCGCAGGTCATACGCGAAAGTACTTCTGAAAAATATACGTACTACACCATTAACTGCGTTGACGAAAATTATTACACGGCAAAGAAAGCGTAAGCTATATCTTTCTATTTTTGTCTGTGGTGAAATTTTTTTCTGTTGAGGAGGTTGAAATTTCGGTTTTTTCCCCTCGGTATAAAGAAATTGTAATAATGGAACAATTTCAAGCGTCCATGTTAGAACTGTTGAAATGTTAAATGCAACAGCAATTACAGATACAAGAAAGAAGGGAGGAAAAATTCCAAAAACAGCAATTGGAACTACAGGAGAAGATGATGCATTTACGTTTAGAAAGTGACAAAAAACAACAAAAATGGCAAGAAGAACTTGTAGGGTTAATTCTAGAAAAGAATAAAAACTCAGATGAGAGTACATTCTCCCAGAAAACCATCTGGTCAACTATTGAAACTTTCAGTTATAATCCAGACGAAGACAAAACTTTTGAAAGGTATTACCATAGATACCAGGACTTTTTTGAAATCGACTGTAAGTCATGGTCTTCGGATTAAAAAATCAGGTTACTCCTCAGGAAATTAGGCACGCATGAACATAACAAATTCACGGACTTCATCCTCCGAAAAAAAACAAGGGATCTAGAATTCAATGAGGCTGTAAAACTATTAAAAGAATTATTTAGCCCTAGGTTATCCCTGTTCCATAAAAGGTGGAGATGCCTAAATCTGCAAAAGAACGAGGCTGAAGATTACACCACGTTCGCCTCGGTAGTTAACAAAAACTGCGCCGATTTCAGACTTGCAGAACTAACTGCAAACAATTTTAAATGTTTAATTTTCGTCCAAGGTCTGGTGTCAGGGAAAGATAGCGAGATGAGGAGAAAAATTTTGACAAAGTTGGAGAACGAGCAAAACATATCTCTGCAAAATCTGGCGGATTATTGCCAGAAATGTATAAGTATTAAAGAAGACGCAAAAAAAATAAATAAATACAGGAATCCGCTGTAGCCAATGTAAAAAAGATAAATCGCAAGTCACACTTTCGGTCGCCGTCTCCAAGACGAAGATGTTGGAAGAAAAAATCGTCCCACGACATTAACAGTGGCTCACATTTTCGGTCTCCGTCTCCAATACGAAGAAATTATTCGCCTTTAAAAAAAAAAATTGTTTTGAAAAAAGACCCCCCGCCAAAAGCCTGCTATGCTTGTGGAGAATGGCACTGGCGCAGTGACTGTCCGTTCAAATCTAAAAAATGCAGACACTGTAATAAGCTAGGTCACAAAATGTCTAAGTGTAGATTTAGACGTAAATCGCAGGTAAAATTAACCAGATCATATGAGCAAAACCACAGCGTTAGAAAATATTTAGAAGTGAAAATATTTAAAAAACCGGTGAGAATGCAACTAGATGGTGGATCGGATATAAGTATCATAAATATGAAAACCTGGTACAAGTTAAATAAACCAAGGTTGATGAAGACTAGTAAAGTGGCTAAAACGGTGACTGGAAAGAGGATCAAATTTGAAGGTGAGCTAATTCTCAACGTAAATTTTCACAACCAAACAAAAAGACTGAAAACGTTCGTTATGAAAGGAACGAATAATCTGTTTGGCACTGACTGGATGAGTGAATTTAATTTGTGGGATCTTCCCATAAATTCTTATTGTAAAAATATAAGAGAAGACTCGTCTGACGTGACAACAATACTGAAGGAGGAGATAAAAAAAGATTTCCCGGAAGTATTCTCTGAAGGTTTGGGCAGATGTACCAAAACGTCGGCGATAATCAAATTAAAAGAAAACGTGACTCCGGTGTTCAAAAAGAAGAGAAACGCGCCTTATGCGGCTATTGATAAAATTGACGCTGAGCTTGAAAGACTAGAAAAAATAGGCGTACTAACAAAAGTCGACTATAGCGATTGGGCCGCACCGGCTGTTTACGTAAAAAAGAAGACGGGAGAGATTAGAATATGCGCTGATTTTTCGACCGGACTAAACAACGCCATTGAGGATTATCACTCCCCTCTACCAAGCGCGGAAGAGGTATTTTCTAAGCTGAATGGCGGGAAGGTTTTTTTCAAAAATAGACCTTAGCGACGCATATCTTCAAATTCCAGTGGAGAATCAAAGTTCAAAGCTATTGTGCATAAATACTCACAAGGGGCTTTACAAATACGAACGTTTGGCGTTCGGAATAAAAACAGCACCGGCGGTGTTCCAGCAGACAATGGATACTATGCTGGCAGGATTAGATTTCGCGATCGCATATTTTGATGACATCCTAATAAAAAGCGAAACTGTCGAAGAACATAAGGGTCACCTACGGGAAGTTTTCAAAAGAATACGGAATTATGGCTTGAAGATAAAGGAAAGCAAATGTGATTTGTTGCTGGAAGAAATTAAATATCTGGGTCATATTATCAATAAAGATAGGAAAATGCCAGACCCAAATCGCTCCCATGCGATTCGAAATATGCCAGATCCAAAAAACGTAAAGACATTGCAAAGTTTTCTAGGGTTGGTGAGCTACTATCAGGAGTTCATTCCAAATCTGCACAAGTTGCATGCGCCTTTAAATGAGCTACTAAAAAAAGATAAAGTATGGTGCTGGTCTGAGGATTGCAAGAAAGCATTTAAGGAGATAAAAGATAGACTTACATCAGATTTATTTTTAGCTCACTACGATCCCAAATTAGACATCGTAATCGCTTGCGATGCTAGCACTTATGGGATTGGTGCTCCCGGCTGAGCAAAACTACTCACAAATCGAAAAGGAGGCACTGGCAATAGTGTTTGCAGGAACAAAGTTTCACAGATATATTCATGGAAGGAAATTCACATTGCAGACGGATCATAAACCGTTGTTGACCATTTACGGATCCAAAAAGGGACTCCCCACATATACTGCAAATAGACTACTGAGATGGGGTACTTTGCTTCTAAATTACAATTTTGACTTACAACACTTAGCATCAACAAAAATTGGACACGCGGATGGGTTGTCGAGACTCATCCCGAAGTCAAACGAACCTTTAGAGGACACCGTTATAGCAGCATTAAAATCTGAAGTGGAAGTGAAGAATACTCTCACTGGAACTGTCAGAGATTTACCGGTGTCATTAGCAGATATAAAAAAGGAAGCGTCAAAAGACGATTACATCAAAGATGTAAAAAATAAATTACTGGAAAAAGACCAACGAATGGCAGAAACTTTTTCTACGTGCGACAACGTATTAATCTACAGCGAAAGAGTTGTAATTCCTAAAGTGTTACAGAGGAAAATACTGAAAGATTTTTATAACGGGTCATCCCGGTGTGAATCGAATGAAAAGTTTAATGCGGTCGTACGTGTTCTGGCAAGGCATGGACGCGGACATTGCGGCCATGGTTGGAAAATGTGAGGGTTGTGCGCCGGTGGCGAAATCGCCACAAGTACTACAAAAGCCTTGGCCAAAAACGGATAGACCGTGGTCGAGACTGCACATAGACTTTGCCGGTCCAATGTGTAAAACGTATGACTTAATTGTCGTAGCAAGTGGCCGGAAGTTTTTCAGATGAAACAACCAACAGCAAAAAATACTATAACAGACTCCATGAGCTTTTCGCAAGATTTGGAGTAGTAGACACAATTGTCAGTGACAACGGGTCACAATTTACATCAAAAGAGTTTAAGGAATTCTGCGATACATTTCAAGTGGAACATATAACCACTCCACCCTATCACCCACGTAGCAATGGTCTAGCTGAAAGATTCGTGGATACCCTAAAGAGAGCATTAAGGAAGGCTACGGGTACGCCCACGAAAACGGCTTTACAGTTATTCCTACAGGTATACAGAATTATGCCGAACAAAGCAGCACCATCAGCGCTGTCGCCAGCTGAATTAATGTTCGCAAGAAAAGTACGTTCGGTTTTTGATAAGCTAATTCCATCAAAGAAAGCTGATACACCTAATGTAAGCACACCCAAAAGAAAATTTGTGGTGAATGAAAAAGTGTTTTTCAAGAATTATAAAAACAATACTACGTCCTGGATGAAAGGCAAAATTAAAGGACGTATAGGGAACATGCTCTATGTGGTGCAAGGACCGAAATTTGAACATAGAAGACATGTTAATCAATTAAGAAAAAGATTTTCGGAAGAGACAACTATTGTGCTTGAAGAGATGGATGAAAATGTGGAGGATCTTTTTGATACTTTCGAGTTAAAAATGCCTCAGGTACAAGAAGGCAGTACCAGGAAATCCACCCGCAAAAGGAAATTAACACACCAGTTGTCGGTAAACCCGAAAAAGAAAAAATACGATTGAAGCAAAAGTCTTAGGAGGGAGGTGTTAGGGCGCCGCTCCTATTTGACTACAAATGGACTGTTCCCATTGCTATATATAGCAATGGTGGATTCTCTACAAGGGAGTCGTAGGGAGTCGTAGGGAGTCGTAGAGAGTCACTTGAGAGTCTCTAATGAGTTACTGAAGAGTCAGTCACACTTCCGGTAGCGCACCGGAAGTAATCACGTATACACACGTCTTACGACGGATTGGACTCTTGTCTCTTTTCTATTGTAAATATTACTAATCACTTCTGTACATATTAACCGTCTTTCCGCTGAATACAACTTATATTCTGATTCTGTTGTTGAGTTATTCATTTATACTTGACGACATAACACACAAATCCTGCCCGCTGGATATGCGAAGACAAGTGCACACACCGCGTCCAAAGGCTAGATCATTAGCCAGGAAACATCTCTAGAACGACCATGAAATGTACCACGGGTTAACCCAAGCTTTGAGAGTGAAATTGGGTAGACGGTACTCTTTAATGAGGCTTCGATAGTTGTGCTAGCTCGAAGTCACAAGTGTTTTGGAGTCCTATTCAAATTACTGTTCACGCCGGATAACGCGCTGTCACTCAGAAACTGTAACTAAAGTCCGATCAGCATAGTTGCTGTATAAACGTAGGTTTGAGAAAGCGTCTGTGGTGGGAATTATCTACTCTAGTAGACAGGCATCTTCGTATACTCGTGGCCACCTAAACTTACATACTTTAAGGGAGCTTTACTGATCGTCCAGTTAAATGGAGCATAACAAATGTTTCTAGGTATTTAATATAGATTTGAAGTTCTTATTAAAGTTTTAAATAGCAAATATCTTTCAGTAATATAGAAATTTTATTTTCTTTTTTCTCAAACAAATTTTAATAAGTTTGAAGATATGGAAAAAATTATTTCACTGTTTTGAAGAATTATTCTTTTATGCAAATAATCATTTTACATTGTCAATGTGACATATAATTTCTGTCTTTCTAAAAAAATCCTTATATGTGCCTCTGATGTTAACAGACTAATAATTTAAAGAGGGCATTACAAGTCAAATGTTTAAAAATCATTAATCACTTACGTGATACACGCTTGGGCGATTATGACTCGAAAGACATGACTGACTGGGCAGAATATTTTCCCGCAGTAGGTTGCCATTACTTTCTACAGTAAACTGGTTGCACAAATACCACTTCGAAAAAGTATAAATCCACCTGTTCTACCCCACCTATGGGTTAATTAGTAAGACTCTTACCTCTAATCTATCATTATCTAAAAATTCTTAAAAACTAAAAATATTTTCTGGATTTGAATAACCTGCGCATTTTAAATAAACTGCCGAAAAAGAATTAGTTAATCAATCAGTTTAGTCAGATGAAGTTCTATAGAAAGAAATGTTGTAAAATATAATAAGTTAAAAGTATTTATTACTATTTCTCTAGTAGTTTCGTCTTCAATGCCAGGATTAATTTAGCTTCCAACTGTATCAACTACGATGGTGGGGATTTGCATATGAACATAACATTTGCTTTTTTTCTTTCTTTTTTTGACAATGTAAATTTAGAATACAGTATATTTCGGCAAAAAAAGAAAAGGAATGCACTTTCAAAAAACAACCGAATTAATCGACATTTTTATTAACTCTTTTTCTGATACCAAGCCGTTTAGGTTCTTTGGTGGTACGCTTAGAGCCCCTTAGAGGATTTGGTGGGGATATTTTTGCAGCAATGGGGCTAGGGTGGTTACATGTTCCTAGTTCGGCCCCTTCAGTTGAATTACTGAACACTATTAGTGGTACAGTATTTTCTGATTTTGGTATGTTCTTTCCGTTCGAATCCATAATGGGACTATTTGAGTATTATAACTGATTCTGGTTCGGAGATTGTCAAGGTGACGTAGAGAAACAGTACTTTCTTTTCCATTTGATTAACCCGACAAGAGCATAATCGGGATTCACCTGAATTAGCTCAATTTCTCGTATAGTAGGTTTGTACTTGTTCTGAACGTACTTTCTCATGGACACTTTTCCGGGAATCGTCAACCACAAAGGAACAAATCTTCCGGAGGTAAATTTTCTCGTTCCTGTGGAGTATAAATGTGGCTGTACATAGTAAAGAACGAATCTAGTGAAGAGCGTCAGATGAAATGATTTCCCATTGATGGACAAGTAAAGCTTTCTATTTTATAGCTAAGTTGATCGTCATCCACAGAGTTCAATTCAGTCTCTCAACATACTGTTTCCCCGTGGGTTGTACGCAGTAGATCTACTTGTAGTTATTCTTTTTCTTGAAATTAATCACGTAGACAGCATCAATTTCAATTTCTAGTCTAGAGTGTAGAGGGCGAAGAAGTCCCTCGAAGAATTAATAAAAAGATAAATGCACTACAAATAAAGTAAAATAAACTTTTGTTTATTTTCGTAAAAAAAAAAAAAAATAAATAAAAGAATTATTTTTTATACAAAAATGTAGTTGTCCGTAAAGCTGTAAAAAGGAAGAAAGAAAGGAACTGGGAATGTGAGTGGGAAATGAAGGACGATGTGTTGCGAGCGAGATGAGAGAAAGAGTGGGTGAAAAAATGTTCACTGATACGTGATACTGCCTGTTGTGTGAACTGCTGAATTCTCTCTCTCTGTGTGCTCCGAGCTGTCCGCGTGCCCTTTTGGTGTGTTTCGAACTGGCTGCTCTTCCCTCTGGCGTTGAAAGTTTCTGCTTTCCTTTTATCTTGGTGGTGAGATTCCGGGGAGATCGAAAAGTGTGTTTCTTATGTAGAGCCCTGATTGGTCGAAAATTCATATTTTTGACCACGTGGTGTGCTTTCCACTACGTCCGAGCTTTTGGGTGCGCCGTCCTTGTTTTTGACCCCAAAGGGTATGGTAAGGGGTGAATGCTCGCGCAATTGTAATTTTTGAGATACACGTGGTGTGAATTAATTTTATTGTGTGTGTGTGTGTGTGTGTGTGTGTGTGTGTGTGTGTGTGTGTTGAGCTTGGAAAATAAAATAAGAAACAGCACAAGAGTCTATACTACAGCTCTTTCTAATTCACTTTTCAAATATTCAACAAAGGAATATTTTATTTTAGCAAGACAGTGTTGTTATCTAGTGTAGGAAGTTTTAGCGAATATTTTGGAATCAAACGAATGTTGTAAGCAAACATTTGAAAGATTGTCCTCTGAGTTTCTATACTGCTTGGAGGAGATAGTTCTAGCAGAAGTCTCATCCTTTCATGGTCTGGTTTAACGATCCCTTTTACTTACTTCATAGCCCATAAGTGTTATTTTTGTTACTCTGTAGACACATTTATCCCCATTTAAGTTCTTTGAATCTTGTCAAGTTAGGGTCATTAATGCCACAAATAGTCACCTCATCTATATACGTGAATGTTGCCTTTAGGCCTTCTTTTTTATTATTTCATCCAAAATTCTTTAAAATCTAGCGACACCATTTGTGATAAAAAATGGCATTCTTTTAATATTATACAATTTAGCACCAACTTCAAAAACCGTATTTACGTAATAGAATTTAACGATTCGCATGATACTTATAGACCATACTTTGCTATTTTAGAAACCATCTTTGTAATCTTAGGTACAGGATAGTAATATTTTAAGGTAAAACGAATTAACCTTTGTGAATAATCTCTGACTAACCTTTCTTTCGTATATCAGATAACAAGGCATTCTTGTCGCTTGAAAATATAGGTGACTCAGAGAATGGATATTAAAAACAGGTGCGTAGAAATTATTATTTGGGTAACAATGTCACTGGACCCTTGCCAACTTGTTTTGGGCGAAGACAGTTCAAAAAGTTTAATACCTATTGTTTTTTTTAAAAAATCCCCCGAAATTGTTTCGTGAGAAAAAAAATTTGAGAAAGAATATTCGGTTAAGTCCAGCCCAGAAAAGGGGTATAGGAAGATGACGTCATAGGATCGAGAGAGATTCTATTGGTCCTGTGAACAAGCCCCGAAAGGGGGAGACGACTAACAATTGAAGTCATGGAAAGAAGATTAATCCCATTGGGTAAACCAGAGGCAATAACGAGTAGCAGCTAACCTCAGGATTTTATTGGTTGCCGAGATGGTGGATTAGACACCCAGCGACCGTCGGCCCCACACCATGGTATGGGTATAAATACAGGGTCCCGAGGGACCAAAATCAGTTGGATCGAAGTAGAGTCCGGATACGAGACAAGTTGGGTTCGAGTTGGAGTTGGCTCGGAGAAAGTCTCAAAGATGTAACGACGAAGATAGGCGCCATGTTGTTGGGCGCCAACAGCAGAGCCTGCCGGCCAACCAGAGATAAAAACAGACAAGAGATTTTGCAGTCAAAGTTTTGAGTTGCAGAGAGCGACAGAGAAGTCAAAGTCGGAATGGCAGAGATCAACAGAAGAGGCCTGATACCGACCAACCAGAGTCAATGTACGAAGTGATTTTGCAGACAAAATTTTTGAGATCGACAACTGAATGCAGTTTGCAGTTGCAGTTGCGAGAGTTGCAGCTCGAGTGGCAGAGAGTTCGATTTCCCGGTCCAGAGAAGTCATGACCAAAGACAGTTCCCAGTTAAAGAAGTAAAGAGACAGAGAGATGATTGCCATGCCGTTAAATGCCGACCGTAGAGAAGTCAGTCACCAACCAACCAACCAACCAACCAACCAACCAACCAACCAACCAACCAACCAGAGTTAAGAGACAGACAAGAGAATTTGCAGACAAGTCTGAAATTGCTAACTAAAAAAGAATAACCCGGCACTTCGGCAATTTCCGTAATATTCAGGAAAACAAGCTAACAAGTTGACTAGACTTATATAACGAACTTAGACTTCTGTTCGAAGCAGCGAGCTGCGGCCAGCCAGATTCCTCGTTATTGCTTAGGAGAATAATTCGATTTACCTAAGAAACGTGCGTTCCTCTACCAGTTGATAGAAGCAGGGATGGGAAATTATTCAAGAGACTATTGTGTATAATCTGTATATGAAGACGTTATTTTACAACACTTTTCATCCGTCGGTCCACTTATTTTCTTTGGTGTTACATTTCTTTCTTTTATTACTCAATTGTGTGCACACTTCCCGGCTTGGTTTAGTTCGGCAGAGAGAGAGCTAGCGAAAAACTCACGTGACTGCCTTGTGATTAATCAACACATCGTGGGACACTACTAGCGATTTTCACGGAAATCTACTAGGTTCAATCATTGAACTTCAATGATATCTGAATCCAACTGGCTTTTTATTTCTTTCTTTATAATTGCCTCTTCTTCTCTCAAGTATATTCTAGATTTCACAGATAAAGGTCTACAGTCAGGAGACAGATTTTCAAAGACCGGAGGTGGGGAATCCTCATTATAGCTGGCCACACATTTGTAGAGGTGGTCTGTCGCTCTCACATAAAATTTCTATTTTTGTGCAGGCTTTGAAAGATCACAGCGACAGCGCTTGATGACTTGTTTTGTTATAATCTTCCTAAAACCAGATTTTCTGATTCATGTTGCACAAATTTCCACCACTGGCCGGATGTGAACATTCCAAAAACCAATGTTGAACTAAAAACTTTGTTAACTGCATGTAAGCTCCACACATAGCTTCTGTTTCACTTACATACACAAGGAAAAATGCAATCCAGAATTTTTACTAATTGCTACCACTCCTACCTAAAGAAACAAAAAAATTGAAGCTGATCTAAGCCCCCAAAATGGATATAAAACGCCATCAATTCACAACACTCGTTGACAGCAACCTCCCATCTCCAATGCCACAGTAAGTCACAACTCACCCTCTCTCTCCTACCGTACGCCTCCTCGAACGACTTTTTATGACTACTTTCTGTTTCTTTCAACGAGAGATATTTACACCGATTTGCCAGTTGTATTCTTTCGGTAGTACAATTATTTATTTCCTAAACCTCCGTCGTTCTTCTTCGTTCTGCAACCATACGCTTATAACATTTGTGTATCAGCAGAATAGGTTTCAGAATGTAGGATAACCGTTTCCACACTTCGCACTTTATTTCCGTCTTCTTTGCTTTCAAGAAGTCTGTCGAATAGGGAGTGCGGATAAGTAAAAGCATCTCTTTGAACGGCAACATCTTCCAGTTATTTTCCAGAATGTGCAATGCTTGAAGATATTGATCCAAAATTTCTCCAGCCTGTTGGGTTGTGGTTGCAAGTATATGCCTGGAGTATCTCTCACTTTTTTCTTGGACGAAAGCGCTTTTTAAAAATGTTAAGAGCTTCTTCAAAGTTTGTATATTCGCTAAACAGTTTGTATATATCAGACAGTAAGTAATTTATAAGAATATCCAACTCCCCACCCTAAATATGCTTGAGGAAGTTTTAAAATGTTCGTTTCTAATGATTCCATATTTTCTCTTCGTCAGGGGTCTTACTATCTAGATCCAGAAATGCATCCATGTTGAAATCCGAAGCAAAAATAGTAGTGAATAGAATGTTCTAAACTATAATTAGTAAAAAGTATTCACTACTGTTTCTCTAGTAGTTACGTCTTCAAGGTTAGGATTAGCGCCACGTCATAACCGGATGTGACATAAGGTCGAAGTTTAAAGTGGGACTAACGACTACACCGTGCAAAAATTCTCAAGCACCCTCGGCACTGTTCCCTTTAGGCACTGAGAAACAAACCTAGATTCATCTTGAGGGAGAGGTCATGCCTTGGGGGAAAACCCCTCGGGGGCTTGAACTAATATTCAATGAATACCAATCTCTACTAAAGGCTAGGATTAGTTTTCCTCCAGATGTCTCAACTACTGATTTGCTTATGAATGCAACAAATGTGTCACACAAAAACATTTTTCCACTCATTAATTTTCTTAATATTTTTATGGTATATAAAATGTATATATAATTTTCTATCATTAATAGAGTTAATAATTTTAATGAAATGAGTGTGGGGTATGCATTGCGATGATGAACACAAGTATATAATCAATATGAAAAAATTACTTTGATAATGTACAACAATGTAATAGACAAGACTTCATTTAAAATACTGGTACATTTGTTAGTAAGTAGGTAAATATGTAATTTGGGTAGTAGTTCAGGTTTTGACCACATCAACCAATATGTCACTACCCGGCCGGTCGCTGTTGGTTTCGATCCAGTCAGCTGGTCGTAGATTGTCTCTGTCACGGTTTTCTCCCTTCTCCCACGTTGTGTTGATTAATCACAAGGCAGTCACGTGAGTTTTTCGCTAGCTCTCTCTCTGCCGAACTAAACCAAGCCGGGAAGTGTGCACACAATTGAGTAATAAAAGAAAGAAATGTAACACCAAAGAAAATAAGTGGACCGACGGATGAAAAGTGTTGTAAAATAACGTCTTCATATACAGATTATACACAATAGTCTCTTGAATAATTTCCCATCCCTGCTTCTATCAACTGGTAGAGGAACGCACGTTTCTTAGGTAAATCGAATTATTCTCCTAAGCAATAACGAGGAATCTGGCTGGCCGCAGCTCGCTGCTTCGAACAGAAGTCTAAGTTCGTTATATAAGTCTAGTCAACTTGTTAGCTTGTTTTCCTGAATATTACGGAAATTGCCGAAGTGCCGGGTTATTCTCTTTTAGTTAGCAATTTCAGACTTGTCTGCAAATTCTCTTGTCTGTCTCTTAACTCTGGTTGGTTGGTTGGTTGGTTGGTTGGTTGGTTGGTTGGTTGGTTGGTTGGTGACTGACTTCTCTACGGTCGGCATTTAACGGCATGGCAATCATCTCTCTGTCTCTTTACTTCTTTAACTGGGAACTGTCTTTGGTCATGACTTCTCTGGACCGGGAAATCGAACTCTCTGCCACTCGAGCTGCAACTCTCGCAACTGCAACTGCAAACTGCATTCAGTTGTCGATCTCAAAAATTTTGTCTGCAAAATCACTTCGTACATTGACTCTGGTTGGTCGGTATCAGGCCTCTTCTGTTGATCTCTGCCATTCCGACTTTGACTTCTCTGTCGCTCTCTGCAACT
This sequence comes from Ascarosepion bandense, assembly GCA_037127315.1. NCBI lineage: Eukaryota > Metazoa > Mollusca > Cephalopoda > Sepiida > Sepiidae > Ascarosepion > Ascarosepion bandense. Next base: position 356,585 of record JBBBDQ010002409.1, read on the forward strand.
CAAAACTTTGACTGCAAAATCTCTTGTCTGTTTTTATCTCTGGTTGGCCGGCAGGCTCTGCTGTTGGCGCCCAACAACATGGCGCCTATCTTCGTCGTTACATCTTTGAGACTTTCTCCGAGCCAACTCCAACTCGAACCCAACTTGTCTCGTATCCGGACTCTACTTCGATCCAACTGATTTTGGTCCCTCGGGACCCTGTATTTATACCCATACCATGGTGTGGGGCCGACGGTCGCTGGGTGTCTAATCCACCATCTCGGCAACCAATAAAATCCTGAGGTTAGCTGCTACTCGTTATTGCCTCTGGTTTACCCAATGGGATTAATCTTCTTTCCATGACTTCAATTGTTAGTCGTCTCCCCCTTTCGGGGCTTGTTCACAGGACCAATAGAATCTCTCTCGATCCTATGACGTCATCTTCCCATACCCCTTTTCTGGGCTGGACTTAACCGAATATTCTTTCTCAAATTTTTTTTCTCACGAAACAATTTCGGGGGATTTTTTTTAAAAAAACAATAGGTATTAAACTTTTTGAACTGTCTTCGCCCAAAACAAGTTGGCAAGGGTCCAGTGACATTGTTACCCAAATAATAATTTCTACGCACCTGTTTTTAATATCCATTCTCTGAGTCACCTATATTTTCAAGCGACAAGAATGCCTTGTTATCTAATGTCAGTGAAAATACCTTTTCTCTAAATTACTTGACTCGGAATCAAAACATTTGTTATTTTAATTCTTTTCACAATTCATGTTAGCGAGACAATCCAGATCCAAAATGAAATTTCCCTTTCCTATTCCAGAAAAAGAACAACAATTAAATTTATCTTTCCTTTATGTTTAGAATGACCATGCTAGCCTTCTCTTGGGTGGCCGAAACTGATATCTATTGTTTCTTGGCTTGAAACTAATTTAGTCTTTTCTTTCTTTTTCTTCTTTCTCTGGTCTTCTTTTTCTATTCTTTTGTCAGCCAAAAAAAAAAAAAAAATAACAAAAAATAACAATTGAATCTATCTTTCTTTTAGGTTCAAGAATGACACTTTTCTTTATGGGTGGGCCGAAATCGACTCTGACATTAAACAAATCCATTTCTCTTATCTTTCTTCTTTCTTTTTTCTTTCCGGGTTTACAATAATAGAGAAATACCAGGTGTTATTTTTCGTCCTTGCTTTCTTTTTAAAGATAAAGATTTTCCAGCTACAGTTAATAATTAGTTAATAAAATTAATCACCTCCGTTTTCCTTTGCTCATATTCGGAGGATAAGGAAAATGTCTCGTAGTATGTTCTCTTATTATCTATAATAGCAATTAGAAGATTTTCCGGTTATGGTTATTAATAAATTAATAAAATTAATTATTTCCGATCCGCTACAAAATATTGTTATACCAAAACTAAATGAAAAGCCAATTTTTAAGCAGATTGATGAGTAACGAACATTTAGCAGATGAGAAAGAATTGAAATAGACTGACGAAAGAGAGAGAGAGAGACAGACAGACAGACAGACAGACAGAGAGAGAGACAGAGAGAGATAGAGAGGCAGAGAGAGAGAGACAAAGATAAATCTACCAATTTAATTGCATAAAAAAGAAAGTAAAAGCTTTATTTTTGGTATGTGATTTCTCTGCTAATTTAACAGGATTTTCTTTGTTTGGGTTTGCTATGTATGGTCTGAAAGTGGATGGAGCGAATGTATCAGAATAGATTAACCTGATTTATTTGGGATTTATATTTAAATTTTGTGACAGGAAATGATTTAAATGGATTTAACAAAAAGCAGAAAGTTGATATGGTGCCATTCAATCTTGTTCCATTTCAATGTATATTTTCTCAATTATGGATCAGTAGTCGATCAAATGATAATATGATGCTGTAGTACTCTCTTAGGTCAGAAATAATACTACTTAAACATATTAGTCTTTGTCTTCTTCTCCAGGTGCTTCCACCTAGGTCACGAACTACTATCCCAGAAATCCCTTCATCTCCACTCCCTCTCTTTCTCTCTCTCTCTGTCTCTCTCTTTCTCTCTCTCTCTCTCTCTGGCCCATCCCTACTAACCAACAACTAGTAGCAGTTCAGTTCTTTTAGTTCCTCAAAACATTTCATACCAGCCGCACGTGCTACTCCCTCCAGCGGACATTTTAGCCAGCCACGAGGGAGACTCACACAAGAATGTAGAAGAAGTTAAATAAAGTTTGTTTTAACAGGTTAATATTTGTATCTCTTAATTATTATCCAAAACATACTAGGTACAAATATTACAATGATGATCCCGACTTCAAGGATATAAACGCAACCTTCTCGAAACTCCAGGATAAATGCAACATTTCAACTTCACGTCGAAAACTTTTTAAGAGAGAACATTCGAGGTAAGTAGAAAAAAAAAACATTTTCCTCTTTTCTTCGTCTACAAGAACACAATATATATATATATATATATATATATATATATATATATATATATATATATATAAACAAAAGAAAACAAAACAAAAAACGGAAGAAGCCTATCTACACCAGAGTTCATGGAAACGGCAGTAAATGGCTGGTTTCCCATTCTGGAAGCGCAATTCCACCTGCGCAACATAACGACCTCCACAACAAAATTTTACACGGTCATACTGTGTCTCTTTCACTAACATACGCGGTATCCGCACTAACTTTTATAGCGTAGAAGCATTCCTTCAAACTAACCTGATATCTTAGTCCTATGTGAAACTAACCTTGACCTGTCTATCCTTTCCACTGAGTTCTATGTTCCTGGTTACCTTCCCCTCTTCAGGAAGGACTCCAACGTCCATATGCATGGGCTTGGTGCATATGTCAGTGAACACCTCCCCCTAGCTAGAGTAACATCTCTCGAATCCCTGGACTAGTCTTTCATATGCTTCCGTCTCTCACTTCTAAGCTCTGTTAGCTATCTCTTCTTCCTCTACCGCTCCCCCTCCTCCTCTGACTGTTCGGTACTTGACAGCATCTCTGACAATATCGATAAGGCCATTTCTTCGCACCCATCTGCCCATATTTTCGTGTTTGGCGACTTTAACGCCCACCACACTAAGTGGCTGGAAAACTCTGTAACCGACCCTGCTTGTGTCCACACCTTTAATTTTTCGATCTCCCAATCCCTTACGCAAGTGGTGGACTTCCCCACGCGTTTCTCCAATAGCCCTAACGGGAGGGACTCGCTACTAGACCTCTGCTTCATTTTCACCCCAAATTCTTGCTCCACCAGACAGCTCTGCCCTCTCGGAAATTCTGACCACGCCGTAGTTTCTGTCAACATCTCGTTCCACTCCACCCCTACCCAAGAAACCCAGACCAACAGAATATCCTACTGCTATCAAAGAGCAGACTGGGATTCGTTCCGTGACTTCCTCTGCGACGTCCCTTGGAACAATGTTTTTAGTCTTCCCATCGAAGACTGTGCATCAGAGGTTTCCTCCTGGGTTAAGGCTGGCATCGATGCATTCATCCCTGCCAGGAAATTTCAGCTTAAATCCCATTCGTCTCCTTGGTTCTCGCCCGCTTGCTCGGCCGTCATTGCCCACCGGAATCACTTCTTCCGGCTTCATCGTAGCCACGTGTCGGACCAAAACAGGCGCCTTTTCGCCTCAGCTCGTAATAAGTGTAAAAAGATACTTAACGAAGCTAAGATGCTGTTTGCTGCCAGGATGAAGCAGCGCATAGCATCTTCCATGTTCGGTACCAAAGACTACTGGCACCTCTGCAAACGCGTGTCTAGCAAGAGTAAGTCCTCAATACCCCCACTAATAAACGAGTTTGAGGTTCTCACCTCCTCAGCGGACAAGGCTGAATGCTTTGCCCATAGATTCTCGACCAATTCGACTCTGGATTCGTCTGGAATCCATACACCCGATTTCCCATCTAGAACTGAGGCCCAATTGAATGACCTCCACATCACGCATTCGCTGATTTCTAGCATAATCTCAAAACTGGACGCTCACAAAGCGAGTGGTGGGGATGGAATCCCAATCATAGTTTTGAAGAATTGTGCCCCTGAACTCTCCTCTATCCTTTCTCAGCTCTACAACCTCTGCCTATCTTCCTTCTGCTTTCCTGCCTGTTGGAAGTCTTCTTCTGTTGTTCCAATATTCAAGAACACTGGTGAACCATCGGACCCCGCAAATTACCGCCCCATCAGCCTTCTTCCGATCTTCGGCAAATTGTTCGAAGCCATTATCAATGCCGAGGTCGTTCAGCATCTCACAGCCCACGGGCTCCTCTCGGACAAACAGTATGGCTTCCGCTTCACCAGGTCCACTGCTGATATGCTAACGACCATCACCGAGTATATATACCAGACTCTCGACAAGAATGGTGAAGCCCGAACCGTCGCCTTGGATATCTCTAAAGCATTCGACAGAGTATGGCATGCCGGCCTTCTACGGAAACTGCGAAGCTATGGCATAACTGGACTTTTTTGGACTTAATCCGGTCATTCCTCTCTAACCGCACACTGAAGGTGGTATTAAACGGACATGCCTCCCAGAACTACCCTACAAACGCGGGTGTACCCCAAGGCTCTATCCTAGGTCCTACACTCTTTCTAATCTATATCAATGATCTCCCCGATGCCATAAGATCACAAGTAGGCATGTACGCCGATGATACCACAGTTTACTCTCGCCTCCATAAAAAATCTGACAAGACGAACCTCGCTGTCGAGCTTGAGAAGGACCTCCAATCCGTGGTGGATTGGGGTAAGAAATGGCTCGTAAAATTCAATTCTTCCAAAACGAAGCTACTATCAATTAACCACCACAGCCAACCCCACCTCCCTCCCATTAGCATGGAACAGGCTTGCCTCCCATAGAATAAATCACTACGCCTTGCTTGGCCTGACACTCTCAGTAGACCTCAAGTGGAATGACTACGTTGAATCCATTGCTAAATCCGCAGCTATGAAAGTCGGCTCTCTGTGCAGGGCGCGGAAATTCTTTCCGCCTGAATCTATCCTGCAATTATATAAATCCACCATCCGCCCGTGTATTGAGTACTGCTGCCACATCTGGTCGGGTGCCCCTTCTATTCTCCTCGGGGTTCTTGACAAAATACAGCGAAGAATCTGTAATGTGATTGATACCGACTTGGCTGACCGTCTGCAGTATCTCTCTCACCGGCGTGACGTGGCTTCCCTGTGCCTCTTCTATAAATACTTTCATGGTTTCTGCTCTGACAAACTTAAATCACTGGTGCCCCCTAGATGTGAATTTGCACGAGATACTAGATTGGCAACTAGGTCCCACCCTTTTACAGTGAAACCGATGAAATGTAACCGCAATTTCTACTCCAACAGCTTCTTTCCTCGCACTTCACGCCTGTGGAATTTCCTACCGCATGCTTTCTTCCCCGACGGCTACAACCTCCAGGAGTTTAAATGTAAGGTCAATAGACACCTCCTAACACACTAACTCACACCCACTCTCTCCAAATCTCTCCCTATGTACATCCTAAGTCGTCTATCACCCTCCTTCTGACATTTCCTATACCCAATCCCTCTATGTAACCCCCTGCGCTATAGTGGCAGCGGAATGCCTTGCTTGGGGTGACACGATTAAAAAAAAATATCATCTCTGCCTGCAGAGGTGGTAGCAAAAATACCTATAGCAACTTTAGAATCAAGAAACTACGAGGAAATAAAATGCTCATTAGTTGAGGCCAACGAAAGGACTAAGCCGGAATTGTTCGACAAATTAATATCAACAACTACCATTACCGGCCGTCCGTCAACATACTTACAGGAAATGCTATCGATAGCAAAACGGATAGGTATCGGTGAAGAAATTGTAATACATAAATTCCTTCAGGCCCTACCAGCGACAATTTCCCCCGTCATTGCCTCACAAAAGGAATTAAGTCCAACTCAACTTGGAAAGCTAGCGGATGAGCTCATGCCTTTGCTTAACAACATCAACGCGACAGCGTTCACCGCTCATCATAATACACAAAAAACTGATAAAAACAAAAACAATGCTCCTATGCCGATAGGAGTTAAACCTTATTTTCCTGAACAGAAAACCAAAATATGTAGAGTACACCTCTACTTTACCGAGCAAGCGAGAACTTGCAAACCTTGGTTGGTGTAAATGGCCGAAGAAACAAAATATAAAAATACTACCAAGCTCGCGTCCACCCACACCAATACCAACAGACTCGGGAAACTAGCAGCGCGAAACCTTGTGTGTCCCCTTGAGTTCGCCGCTATTACAAATCAATGCACGATTAGGGATAACAATATTAAAATTCATAGTAGATACTGGCGCAAGTATCTCAATAATACCAGCGTCTATGTTAAACGGCGTCTCATTAAACCCAACACCAGTATCACTCACCACCGCTAATGGAGAGAAGATGAAATACCACGGACAAGCAAACTTAGAGATTGGGATTCCTAGTTTGAGAAGGTCATTTTCCTGGATATTTGTGGTCGCAGATATTACCAATCCTCTCCTTGGATTTGACTTCTTAAAACAATTTACGACCTATTAACAGCCACCAAAAAGAAATTAATATTAAACTCGATATCTCCAGTAAACGTGGTCATTAACAAAGTGGAACTACCCACACTAATTCAAACCAGTCTGGATAAATACCCAGAAATCATCTCTCCACATATAAACAAAAATAGCAACTACTGCGGTGTTTATCACAGAATTGATACAGGTAGCCTCTTACCGGTTTTTGCAAAATCTAACGGCGACTAAGGAAGAATATAAAAGACTCATACACGAAGGCGTGATAGCTCCTTCAGACAGCGAATGGTCAAGCCCACTACATCTTGTACCTAAGTAGAGTGGAGGATACCGCTGTTGTGGAGATTACCGTGCACTAAACAGCATCACTAAAAGCGATATATACCCCATTCTCAATATAAATTCATTCCCAACAAAACTCGCTAATAAACAGTGATTTACAAAAATTGATTTAATTTCGGCTTCCCATCAAATTAAAATGCACCCAGACGATATTCCTAAAACATTTGTTATTTCGCCGATGGGCCTTTTTCACTATGAATTTATGTCGTTTGGACTGAAAATTTCCTCAGCAATTTTTCAAAGATACATGAACAGAATTATTCTAGATATAGACCGTGTCTTTATATCTATAGATGACATCCTAATCTTCAGTGACGACGAGCAGTCCCACAAGAAAGATATAGACACAGTTTTAAGAATTTTACAAGAAAATAACCTAAAAATATCATTATCGAAATCTATTTTCAATGTAACATCACTAGATTTCCTAGGTTTCAGAATTAATTCAAAGGGAATCACACCAACTGCTAATAAAGTAAAAGAAATAGAATCTTTTCCGTGTCCTAAAGATGTTAAAAGCTTACGCAGATTTCTTGGTATGGTAGGATTTTACAGGAAGTTAATACCAGGATTTACAAAGTTAGTTTTACCTTTATCTGAAAGAATGAGATTAACACCTAGAGGATTAATTACGTTGAATAATGTGGAAAAACAATCATTTTCCAACATTTTAAAAATACTTGGTGAGCTAACAGTATTATCCCATCCTCAACCAACTTGTACATAATATCAACTGGTCACGGACAGCAGCAAATATGCAGTAGGTGCTGCCTTACATAAGATCATAAATAGAAATCCAATGCCAATAGGATTCTTCTCAAAGAAACTGACGTCAACACAGACAAGATATTCCACTTTCGACCGTGAACTTTTAGCTGCATATTTCCCCACCTCATAGAAGGCCGTGAAGTATTACTTTTGACAGATCATAAACCAATATGCGGTGCATTCCACAGTCTAAAACCTGCCAAATCAGATAGACAACAAAGACAGCTAGCAATTATAACAGAATTAATTTCAGATATAGCCCATGTGAAGGGTAACCAAAATATAGTTGCAGATTGTCTGTCTCGCCCAACATTTGCTGTACAAATAGATATGTACGATCTCCCAGCACTGGCAGATGCACAAAAGTCAGACACTAAAATACAGCCCTTCCCAGATTTAATGAAATTCACATTATCTGGAAAATACCAATTTGTGTTATGTGATACATCAAACTCATAACCTAGACCTTTTGTACCATGCACACTACGAAAATCTATCTTCGACAGCTTACATTCAGTATCACACCCTGGAACAAAATCATCTATCAAAATGATTAAGGCTAGTTTTTACTTGCCACACATGGATAAAACCATCAAAGAATTATGTGCATCATGCGCATCTTGCCAACAAGCAAAAATATAGTCATACCAAATCGCCTGTACAAACGTTGGAAATACCATCATCAAGATTTCTAATTGTACACATAGATATAATTGGACCACTACAACCAGCAAAATGCTCCAACAATCCTTACATCAATCCATGTCGGTATATCTTAACATGTATAGATCGAACCAGTCGATGGATAGAAGTACAACCTATATCGGATATTACAGCACAAACCGTAGCCGAAGCTTTTGTAAACACGTGGATTACTCGCTTTGGTGTTCCTCGCCATGTCATAACAGACAGAAGCACACAGTTTGAAAGCGAACTATTCCTCGAACTGTCAAAAATTATTGGATTCTATAGGCTACGTACAACATCCTATCATCCACAATGTAATGGCCTTATAGAAAGAGCCCACAGAACTTTAAAAGCAGCTGTTATGGCCCGAAAAGAATCTTGGATTTCAGCCCTGCCAATAGTTCTCTTGGGAATTCGAAGTATGCCCAGCTGCTCCAATTTTTCCCCCCTTTTATGCAGTAACAGGTGCACAAATGGTTATTACCACAGCTAATGATAAATACAGAAAATACAGAAATGGTTACACAAGATTTTACAAGAGAACTGCACAAAACTATGGCAAAATTTGATCTGACAGACTTTTCAAACAGAGAAAAATCAACAAAAAATCATGTTCTCGATCAACTTCAAACCTGTGGTAAAGTTTGGATTAGGATATATCGCGTTCGGAAACCGCTAGAAGCACCCTATTCAGGTCCTTACATGGTACTCGAACGAACACCAAAATATTTTCTAATAAAAACTAACCCAAACACACATACACAAGTTTCAATAGACCGTTTGAAACCGTGCATTGAAAACAAACAAAAATCAAAATGTACGCAAAATGCAACCACCAATACAAATAAAAAGCCTGATAGTTTACCACCTGAAGAAGTACAAGAACATAAAACGAAGACAAGAACTTCAGGTAGAACAGTTACATGGAAAAAGGATAACATTTATTATTAAGCCACGGAGTCAATTAATAGAAATAAATAAATAAATAAATAAATAAATAAATAAATAAATAAGATTAAACTAAAACAAGAACTCCGTTAACTGGTAGAGGAGTATTTGTAGTACTCCTTTGCTAGAGGTCAGAAATAATACTACCTAAACATATTAACTTTGTCTTCTTCTCCATCCTCTTCTCCTAGTGCTTCCACCTAGGTCACGAACTACTATCCCAGAAATCCCTTCATCTCTCACTCTCTCTCTTTCTCACTCTCTGGCCCATCCCTATTAACCAACAACTAGTAGCAGTTCAGTTCTTTTAGTTCCTCAAAACATTTCACACCAGCCGCACGTGCTACTCCCTCCAGCAGACATTTTAGCCAGCCAAGAGGGACTCACACTAAAATATAGAAGAAGTTAAATAAAATTTGTTTTAACAGGTTAATATTTGTATCTCTTAATTATTATCCAAAACATACTAGGTACAAATATTACAATGCCATGCAAGCTTCTTGCATTTCAATGTACATTTTGTTATATACAGATCCGTTGGCGATAAAAGATTATATGGTATCACGCAAATTTGTTCCATTTCAATATATATATATATATGATTATGGATCAAGTGATGATATTGTAACTTTTAAATGTATAATTTTTTTTTTAAATTACGGATCGGAGATCGATTAAAAATTGATACGGTGTCATGCAATCTTTTCCCATTCAATGCATATTTTATCAATTATGGATCAGTAGTCAATCAAATGTGCGTTGTGGTGCAATGGATATCAGCTCCAAATGAGAAATCGGAGAGCCGAGTTTGAATTTCAGTTGAATTCGTTACATTCCTTTACGCACAGATACCCTTGTGAAAAGTATTAATCTATCTCTTCTCTCTCCAACTACGAGTTGAATAACAGGACAGATTGAGTTCTGTGGCCTTTGTTGGCAACCAGTCTACCACAGAAAGTAATAGCAACCTACTGCGAGATAATCTTCTGTCCAGTCAGTCATGTCTCTTTCGAGATATGATCGCCAAAACGTGTATCACGTATGGCACTTAACTGAGTTAGTCCGTCATAAGATGATATGGTTGCCTTGCAATCTTGATCCTTGTCGATCAAAAGATGATATCACACCATACAATCTTATTTCATTTCAATATATATTTTGCCCATTATGGATCAGTAGTTGATCAAATGATATGATACTATTCAATCTTGTTCCATTTTCCAGTATATTTTGTCAGCTATGAATCAGCAGACGATCTAAACGTTATATGTTACATTTCAATGCCTATTTTGAAATTATGAATTGGTGGTCAATCATAAGATCCTATGGTTTTTTGTAACCATAATATCAACTGGTCACGGACAGCAGCAAATATGCAGTAGGTGCTGCCTTACATCAGATCATAAATGGAAATCCAATACCAATACAAAATATGCATTGGAATAGATTCCAATGCATATTTTGTCAATTACGGATCATTAGTAAATCATAAGACAATATGGTACTATGCAGTTTCTTCTATTTCAATGACTATTTTGTCACTTATGAATCAATGGACAATCATAAGATGATATGATACCATTTGTTCCATTCTGACGAATGTTTTGGCAATTACGGATCATTAATCAATTGTGATGCAATGGATATCGGCTCAGAATGAGAAATCGGGGAGTTAAGTTCAAATTCCTGTTAAATTTGTTATATTCACTTCCGTGCAAATACTCTTGGGAAAGGTATTAATCCATTTCTTCTCCCTTCAGCCAAGGATTGAATACCAGGGCATATTGGGTTCTATAGCCTTGGTTGGCAACCAGTCTACAGCAGAAAAAAATGGCAACCTACTGCGGGAAAATCTGTCAAGTCTGTCATCTATCGGAAGAGACATGATCACCCAAGTGTGTATCACGTGTGTAGCACATGAATAACTGAATCAATCATAAGATGATATGGTGCCATGTAACCTTGTTCCACTCCAACTAATATTTTGTTTAATTATGGATCAGTGGGCAATCAAATGATGTGATAGTGAAACTTCTTCCATTTAATTGCATATGTTTCAAGTATTGATGAGTGGTCAATCATAAAATTATATTGTGTCGTGAAATCTTGTTCCATTTCAATCCCTATTTTGTTAATTATGGATCAGTAGTCAATTATAAGACGATATTGTACCATCCAGCTTTCTCCCATTTCAATGTATATTTTGTCAATTACGGATCATTGATCGAGTATATGGTGTCTTGCAATCTTCTTCCATTTCAATGCATATTTTGACATTTATGGATCAGTGGTAAATGACGGATGTACGTTGCAGTGCAGTGGATATTGGCTTGGAACAAGACATCGGAGAGTCGTGTACAAATTCCAATTGAATTCAGTTACGCGCAAATATCCAGGGAAAAGATATTATTATTCAATCGCTTCTCCGTCCAGCTATGTTAAATAGCAGAATAGATTCGGTTTTCTAGCAATCGTTGGCAAACAGTCTACCGCAGAAAGTAATGGAAACTTATTGCGGAAAAATCTTCTGTCTAGTCAGTCATGTCTCTTTCGAGACATGATCGCTCAAGCTTGGTACTTAACTGAATGACTGGTAAAACAGGAGATGATCAGATAATGATATACTGCCATGCAACCTTGTTCCATTTCAATATATATTTTGTCAATTATGGATCAGTTGTCGATTAAATGATGATATGTTGCCATGCAATTGTATTCTATTTCGATGTATATTGTATCAATTATGGATCAGTAGGCGATCAGAAGATTATATGATGCCATTTAATCTTCGACCATTTTAACGTATATTTTGTCAATTATGGATTAGTGGTCGATCAAAAGATGCCGTGTAACCTTGTTCCATTTCAATCTATTTTGTCAATTATAGATCAAGTCAATTAAATGATGATATGGAACTATATAATCCTTTTACATTTCAATCTATATTTTCCAATTATGTATCAGGGGACGGTCACAAGTTCATTTGTTGTCATGCAATCTTGACCCGTTTCAGTGTATATTTTATTTATTGATCAATTGTCGGTCACAAGATTATATGGTCCCATGCAATCTTGTTCAATTTCAATATATATTTAATCAATTACGGAGCAGTGGATGATCAAACATATAAGTTAACAAAATTGAAGCCCAGATGATTTTGCTGTACATTTACTTTGGACATAAACTTACTTCAGTTTGCAAAAAAAAAAACATATTTAAGATTTTGCTTTGTAAAATCAACGATACCCACATTATAGAGATAAGAGTAGATTATTAAATAGAATGTGTCACACTTAGAAGTTTATTTTATTATACAAGGTCTAAGACGACGTGAGAAGTAAAATGTACAAGCAAAGTGTACATTAAAATAAATGTGCAGTTGTTAATCTCTATGGGACATTATTACAAATGTTTATTAAAAACATGACTAAATTTCTAAATCTTTCGTACGTAAAATTATCGTTCATTTACTTCTGGTCTCTATCCAATTAATATTAACTGGGAAAGAATTTTGAATGAATGCTCAATCTTCTCATGGAGATGGAAGAGTCACTTCTTTCTCCCCTGCTGATGGGTTGTTTATGTAACTTCTTGTCGTCCGATTATCTTGTGTATTTCTATTCTAAGTTCAGCTGGGTTGACTTCATTTCTTATGTCAGTGCAGTAACTGACCTCCTTTGATGTCCAATTCTGCACTTAGTGACTATGAATTAATCTTGTCGTATCCTGTCGGCACTCCTTTTTTTTTTTTTTTTTTTTTTTTTTTAAACAACCGGAAGAAAAAACTTACTCAGAGATCAATTGTAAAAAAAACAAGATTCAGGATATAAAATGGTCTCAAATCCTCGAAAAGGGCATTCTCCCGGGGTCTGACTCGACGTGGTGTAATGGTTAGCAAGCTTGTGACGCTAGAATAATTACAATTGAGTAGTGAGTTCGATCCTCACTGGGTGTCCCATACTTTCGGCCTTCTATCACATCTAATCTACACTTATAAAATCACCTTTTCCGCGGTCAAGATGACTAAGATCAAAGTGCAGTGCAGTATTTCATGGCTTCAGCCATCAACAGCAGTCACAACTCCAGCTCGCCATCGGTCGCCGCTCCAGTAGGGCTCCAGTTCTAGCCATACATTCTCGCCAGCAGCAAAGATATGTGATAAACTATCCTTCACTGAATACAAAACTGTCCTTTTCAGTGACTACAAAACTGTCAACGCTCTTCTCACTTTCTGCATGAACATGCAAAAATATGTTTTACCTGGTGCACTGTAACCTTATTTTTATCGATGTATTCTCTTTAACGAAAATATACTTGGTGATATATTTTTTTTACTTAAGCCTTCGTTTTGTTTTTTGTTGTCTTCCGTCGTTCAATATCTGTTTGTGGATCAATAATCAATCCGCAACAACTTTCTAGGTCAACTTTCTAGATGCACCTAGCTCTTTTGATATTCTGGTGTGATAATGAGTACAAAAATTATTTTAGCTTCTTTCAGAGTATCTTAGAATAAAAGTTTCTGACTGACATTTAATTCAGAACTCTTGTATTTCCTAGCATGAATCACATACTACTCATAAAATTTACCTCAGCTAAATTAGATACACACAATGTTATTTAGATAATAAAAGTACTGGAAACAATATTTAATCATTTTATGAGCAATCACTTTTACTAAAAGTTAATTTAAAATTTCCCTTAAGTAAAATGTTACTCTCTCTCTCTCTCTCTCTTCATTAAGAGTCTATTACTATCATTACAAAAATATTTCAGAGCATCATGATAAATTTGACCAATTCTAAGTTTATTATATGTTGGAATAAACAATTTATGATTAGTAAGTTTATTAACACTTTTAACCAAAATTACTTTTTTTTAAAATTAAGTTTTATTTTTTAATTCCATCTTTCAAAACTGTAACTTTGTCATGCAGTAGTGAATAGTTGACTACTCCTTAAAATATCATAGCTCTTTGTCAGTGTTATCTGTTGAGCCGAACCCTCATATACACACTGCTTATGAATAATTTTTAGTGGTACAGATTTTCTATTCATTAACCTTTTTTTTCCTTTGTGTTGTGGAAAAAGCTTGTTAAAACTTTTGAATTCAAACCTCTTAAATTTGCCAATCCTTAGGTCATTGATCCAGATACGCATTAAACAAATCTCTGTCAAGTGTGGTAATAAGAGATAAAGTACACTTTTTAATAATTTAATATGCTTTATTTCTGTTATGGTTTTAAGCATCTATTCATTTAGTCAAAGCAGAGCATTCTTATTAATAATTCAATTAAATAACACAAATATTTTTAAATATAAGAACTTGTAAATGGAAGTTTTAAGAACTTGCAAAGGGAAATTAATATTTTATTTTATCAATTTATAGTTCATATTATATCTTATTTTATCAATTTATAGCTTGTTTATAGCATGTAACTTTTACGAATTTTCTCACCAGTGAGCCAGATTTGTTTCTAATATCTGATACTTGAATGTACGACCTGAAAACTTTTCTTTTCTTTTCTAAATTTATCAATATTATGTCCTTATTATTGTTTCAGAAAAATATTCTCACTTGAGCAATACATTTTGTATTCTACACTATTTCTACACTATTTTAAACTATGTCTGATTTTATCTGTAAGTCTATGTTTTCACAATAAAATTGATATTATTAACCAACCAACATTGGTAAAATCTTCAGGATATATCTCTCATGCGAGTTTCAACTCTTTCGTTTTATTATGCAAAGTGCATAATTAAAATTTTATTTATAAATGTATCCAAAAGACACATTATATTTCCTATATACATGCATAAATTATTCTTATCATTAATGCGGCTCCTTGACATTTTATAATCATCATCAATATTTTAACATTATTCATAGTGGTTTGCATTGATTCCCAGAGATCTTTGTCTGAAAAACAAAGAAATGCGCTTATGTTATAGAAAAATTAACGTTATTTTCCGTTTTTTTTTTTGTTTTTTTTCTTCAAATATTTTGTTGTAAGGTTGCAGTGGGGGGAGTAAGATAGTAGAAATGCAAAGAAATTCTCATCGGTTGTAGAGAGGTGACAATTCTTTTATTTTTATTTTCTTTCTATATTTTGTATTTTGTAAGTATTTTGTAAAAGAGCAAATACCAAAGTAGTTAGGAAAAAAAAATTTACTTACTTTTTTAAAACTCTTTTACTGATTCGAACATTTCTTTTTTGTTTATATTTTACAGAGGTGAAAATTATTTTATTTAACTATTTTTTTATACTTTACAAGGAGTAAGAACAAACTAAGATCAAAATATTTAGTAGAAAACCAAAATATTTACTTACTTTATATAGCGAGTTAAATATTCTTTTCCTTTTCTTTTCTGTATTTAATTTGTATTAAGGAGGCGGCGAAGTAAGAACAAAGCGGATAGTAAATTTTTAAAACCAATTTTTTTAATCTTTTTTTTATTTTGTATGTGGAAAGAACAAAAAATAAGATTCAAAGATCAAAGTAGTTAGTAGAAAAGCAAAGAAATTCACTTTATGTTATAGACAAGTGAACATTCTTTTCTTTTCTCTATTTTTAAGAAGGTGGGGAAGATCAAAGTAGTTGGTAGAAAAACCAAGGCAATTCTCATCGGTTGTAGAGAGCTGGAATTTTTTTTTTCTATTTTGTAATTGAAAAGTACAAAGTAAGACCAAAATATTTTTTTTACAAAAAAATCACTTACGTTACAGAGATGAACATTCTTTTCTTTTTTGTATTTTTATTGTAAGAGGGGTGTAAAATCTAAATACCAGTAAGGAAATTCTCGTACATTGAAGAGACATGAACTTTTTAAATTTTTTTCTATTTTTCTATTTTGTAAAATGAATAACCAAAGTAAGATAAAAGTAATTAATAGAAAACCAAAAATTTACATAAAAGATAATAGAGATAAAAGTTCTTTTATTTTCGATATTTTGAATGATGGGAGAGCAAAATAAGATCAAAGGAGTTGATAAAAATCATAGAAATTTTCATAATTAATGATTGTATAAAAATACTTTTATTTTCTATATCTTTTTGTATTTTTCAATTTGGGCAAAATAAGTTGAAAGTAGTTGGCAGGAAACCAAAGAACTTGGATGGTAGAGGGGTAAAAATTTGTACACGGTGAAAAAGAATATATCACACATTCCTTGTCAAGAATTCACTAAGATTTTCTTTCTCTTGAATGAATTTGGCAATGCCAACCAGAAACGTAAGTACTTAGAAACATTATATTACATGTAGACTGCATGTTTTTACATGTAATATAACTTTTAATAAATTCAATATATTAACAAATGAAATTACAAGTTCAATAAAATATGACATCATAAATTTTTTAATTGGAATTTTTAAGATGAAAAATTATCATATTTCATATATAAAATTATATTTTCATTCACAAAGTTTCATACTAATATCAATTTAACATGTATGCTATAATAGATGAATCTTCTTTTAATTAAATTTTCTCTTAAAAAATCTAAAATATTTTTTCCAAATGTTGAAAGTTTGTGTTTTGCCTTTTGTTTTCTTCACTTGTTTCTTAATGACTGAAACTGATTAAATTGCTATGTTACTTTGTACCTTTAAAGTGTGTGGTGATACCGAAAATGACCAAAAGTCGTCCGTGCGCATTCGGGTTCGCGCAGATGTTCGGGTTGAAAAATAAAAATTAATCAAATATCAAATTTCCATTTCGCATTTTATTTATCAGCCAATGGGAAGCCCAGAATCAAATACAAGTGTGAAATCCCAAACGAGCTGCTTTGATCCAAAAAGTAGATATAAAAAGCGGATACAGACAGACCGCAGCAGGCAAACCTTGAGTAGAAGAGTGTAATCAATATGCCCTTGACTTAAGTCGAGCGGCTACTACGTTTGCCTCTTTCCTTCTGCCCTGTCTCAAAACTACTTACTGACCTAAGGAGCGACTACATCAAAGACATTCCTCACTTACACGCTCCCCACATTCCTAAGCCTTAAATCTCTTTCAGCATTTTATTTACCATGAACATTTTAACCTCCGTTGGACCTATATTCAAGTATTACTTTAATTGTAAAAACATTAATTGATATGTGTCTATATAAAAGTGTTATTTTTCAACTCAATTTGCTTTTATAATCAGTTTATGATTTATAGTGGGCTATCTACCACAAGGCCAAATTCCGTTAACCTGCAACAGTATACAACTACCCTTCACTAGAACGGACTCCCACTGCAACCTGAAAAAGAATAGATAAGCAACCCACTATAAAAGCTTTGAAGAAGTGATCTTCCGTTGCGTATTCCTTTTCAGACGTGGGGGCCACCAGTGAAGCTATAGGGAGATAGTTAATGTTTATTAATTCGGCCTTGTGTCATACGTAACCAAACTCCCTACAACTTAGTATTTTTATCCGTTATCATCATCAGAAGGTTGTCAGCAGGTTGGTTGGAATGTGTATATTTGTGGAATAGTGGAAGAATAAAAATATACATTTTGCATGTTAAAATAGAAATTTATTGATGGAAAAGAATAACATAAAGTTGTAGAAGTTCAATGAGAAAGTTAAAGGCATCAAGAGTTCACAGTAGTCTGTGAATATATATGTTATCGTTGAGTAAAATTGTTGAGGATGGAGAAGAAGTAAAAGGAATCAGCACACAAGAAAGAAGGAGTAAGAGAATGAATATGCGACGCGAACTTACGTCCGATTTGACTTGAAATTTCTCCAGTTACATTTTAGTTGTGTCATCTCGCCGCTCCCATCTGACTGTCTGACTTACACAGATATATTTTATAGCCATTTAGTTTTGTTTTTTTTTTTTTTGCACTGGATCGTTAAGTCTTTTTAGTCTTGCAAATCACTTTCATTGGTCAGAAAATCAATTTAACCTCTAATCGCTTTCGACTTTTTCTTTAAGCACATGCTCAATCTATTTTCTATTTGGCAAACCTCAATTTCCTATCCACCACAGCTTAAAGTATTCTGATTAGATATTTGGATAATACAAACTAACAACACTGAAAAGGGTAAGAATGGGGTTTTAAAGTTATATACATTATATTTAGGAATGGCTTTTGGAATGGCTTATGAAATATAATTTCAAATTTGCAGAACGTGTAATTATTTGAAATGACTCTTTCTACTTCTAAATTTTGCTTACATGATGGCTAGCAAACATAGTCTTTCATGTCAGTAAAAAAAAAAAAAGTTTATTTTTCTTTAACACTGCTCTAATTTTAACTACCTTCTTCTCTTTGGCAATGTTTAATATCTTTAAAAACAATGATTAGAATTGTAATAAAACCTAAACATATAATGAAAATGAATTTATAATTATTTTTTGTTCTTGAAAATTTGCAACAAAATATTAAACACTATTTATTTATTTGATTGTTTATTTCAAGAAAATAACATTTACAACATTCTAAAAACTATTGTATTAAGATGGCACATGTTATATGTATAAAAAGCAGCAATTAACAGAAGAGAACATTTGAAGAAAGAAAAAAGAGATAAAATAGAGAAAGAATATAAACTCAGAGAGGAGCAGGAAGTTATTTCTATAATCCAGAGACATGACCCGAGTGAATCAGGAAGTATGTAAGTGGAATTGTATTTAAGAGCAGGAACCTGTTGACTTGTTAAAAGTGGTACTCTTCAATCTGTATGAATCATTTTCTTTGTTTTTGTTTTTTCTTGTTCTTTGATTTAATTGTATCTGGTGCTTCGTGGTTAATAGGCAAAACTTTGAACTTCATTGTTATTTGCAATGCCATACAAGAGCTCCATTAGGCAGGCAGATTACTGAGAAACGTGTTAGTTTATACAAATGATTATAGTGAGTTGCATGTCCAGTAAGCTCACCACCATCAATTCACTGTAGGAAGTTTTTCCTCATTGAAAATTCACCATAAAAGGATAAAATTAAACAACTTTTAATGGGTTCTAATTTTCTCGATCAACATATCTAAAACATTTTTAAAATAGCGTAAAAATAAATGATAACTGACATTATGCATTTTAATTAATTTAATAATTAAAACTTTCATCCCTAATAACTGATATTATGTGCTATTCTTCTCAAGTAGTAGGTGAAAGGTTGTATTTGACTTTGTGTTGCTAACAAGTTGTCATTGAACCACAATAAATAAATCTAAATGAAGACTTGAGTAGAAAATGAATCACCACTGTTTACTGATGCACGTGGGCACAAAGATCTAAAAGTATCGAGAATAGTCAACCTTAAGTCAGTCTGATGTTGAGGGAGGGTGACTGAATATCCGTTTCATTGGGACAGCTACCAAACAAGTCCAAATTCAATAACTGGAAAGTGAGAAGAGAATCATAATGTTTTTTCCGCAAGTGGGTTCATGAAATTCACCCTTTTTGGTTTCCTTTTGCATTATGGGAAAAAGTAAATTATTTATTTTTTTTTACTATTATTTTATTTATTATCTTATTTTCAGTCACTCACATAGTCTAGGATACAATTATCTTCATTTTAATTTAAAATGAGTTTTCAAATTCACCCAGCAGAAGTAACATAGATTTTTCATTCTTTTTTAAATACTTCCCAAGCTGTATACTGTACTTCAGTTAGCCTTTGTTCATTCTTAATGAAATACAAAAATATCCAAATGTTAAGATGACAAGACTTCATTTGCTCTTCTTTTACATGATAATTAGTTTTTTGCAAGGTATTTCTCATAGTTTTTTTATTTTGTCCACTATTGTGACACTATTTGAAAGGTGCTAGTAAATTGGAAAAAAAAAATAGAAGGCAGAAAAACATTAATTTTTGATAGAATCTAGATATACTGATGACCAGACAAAGGAAAACAGAAGAAAATGGTGATTATGGTTTTTTGTCTGTTAGAAAGAAAGAGAAAGGAAAGGTAAAATAAAAGCTCCGTTTAGTTTTGGTCACGACTGAACTTAAGTGATACCATATTCTAAGAACTTTCTAAGAAAGAATAGATAATATTTGAAAACAAGTAGCCGGCTTAGATAAAATTTTTACAACCATTGAAAACAAACAGACTGAAAACACAGACTGGAGATCAGAGAGAGACAGGGATGAAATCACCGTCTCACCTGATCTGATGTGATTTGCTGCCTTGAAGAAAAACTTCTGATTTAGAGCCTTGTTCCAGAAGTCTTGTTAAAAACCAAGACAACAAACACTGTGTCACGATAATCTTGAAGAGTTGATAGTTGAGAATATAGAACTGTTTGAGTCATCAATAACTGTACGAACAACTTTATATCCACGAATTGCATATAAATACTTTTCTTTTATCCAAGTTATTTTTTTCGTTTGATTTTACTCTGATCAAACTAGACCAAGTCGTCATTTCCAGTCAACCATTCGGACCAAGCCAGTCTTGCGATCAATCAACACAACATAGAGAGAGACAAGGTTTGAGCCGAAGCGCTCAACTCTACTATCAGTTGAGGAGAATGAACTTGAGTATGGACCAGCCATGAGGTGGACATCATACATATTCATTTCAACCTGTTTAGCTATTATGAAAATTTCTAGATTATATATATATATATATATATATATATATATATATATATATATATATATATATATATATATATCCGAGTGAGTACAGAACGAAGAAAGAATTTTTTTTCACCGTCCAAAACATTAATTTAAAACAGTGCTCGATAGATAATGTATAGAGCTGTGAATATTTATTATAAATTATGTTTTAGAACATGTACATAATTTTTTCTATATATGTCCTCTACAATCATATGGTTGTTTCGACATTGGGTATCCAACGTCTCCTCAGGAGGAATGAGCAAGAACTGAAATCATTCGCTATCTATATCTGGCTCATTGTTGTTGTGAGGTTGGTTGGGGTTATTGATAATAAAGGGAATATTTCTTTCGTTTTGACCGTTAGACTTTTGAAGAACTTTGTGTGTAAAGTTAAATCGTTGATTAATGGCATTATCTGTTAGATTGTACGTTTTTATTGGTCGGGTATATATTACTTGAATACAAAAATATTCCGTACTGGAAAAATCAAAATTAAATGAAAAGAATGGCTCCCAAACTCGAAAAAGAATCAATTTCCTATATTCAAAATTAAGATTAAATATACTATTTCAGATTAATTATATCATACACAAAAAATACTCCGTACGAAATAAACACCCCACCCCTATCATGTCCATCTAAGGAGACCCAAGGGAGACAGCCTGGCCACTAGATAAAAGAGAATACATAAAATCTATCTAGTAACAACAGACACTCATTAATCAAACACTAGCTAACCACGTCACTGTCCTAAAAATTCTTAAGGTCAACAAACAGGATGAGTTCTCTAAGCACAACCCCCCCCAACACACACACGCACACGCACAACTGACCAAGTAATCAACCTTCACCCACCACGTTCTTCGAAATTCTAACCAAAAGATATACCCGACCAATAAAAACGTACAATCTAACAGATAATGCCATTAATCAACGATTTAACTTTACACACAAAGTTCTTCAAAAGTCTAACGGTCAAAACGAAAGAAATATTCCCTTTATTATCAATAACCCCAACCAACCTCACAACAACAATGAGCCAGATATAGATAGCGAATGATTTCAGTTCTTGCTCATTCCTCCTGAGGAGACGTTGGATACCCAATGTCGAAACAACCATATGATTGTAGAGGACATATATAGAAAAAATTATGTACATGTTCTAAAACATAATTTATAATAAATATAATATATATATATATATATATATATATATTGATTTTAAAATTATTCATTATAAAAATTTCTGCATTGTAATTTTTTCTCACAACTTTCTTAAAGTGAACTTTCCTTGAGGTGAACTTTCCTTGAAGTTCTTTGATGGTGGTGAACTTTCCTTGTGGTGAACTTTCCTTGAAGTTATTTGATGGTGGTGAATGTACCTGTAAACAATGAATTTTAAACAGTTTGGTAGTTCTGACTTTTTATTTTTAAATACCATTGTTCATGCATCAGTTTTATCCCTTCTATTAGTTATCAACCTGTCTATACTAATTTTTTGTAATTATAAAAACTGAAATGATTATAAGTTGTGGAAGGTTTTAGTGGGTGAAAATTGGCCTTGTAAAAATATTCAACTTGTCTACAAAAAAGAAAAGAAAAAGAAGATAGGTGACTTACAAAAATTATTTTGTCCTCTTTTTTAATCCAGTTTCTTTATAAAGATAGTTTTCATACAACAGGTAATAGACTAGACACATAAAATTTTCTTAATAACTGCTCTTATCACTTTGAGAGACTGTTACTATCATGACTGCAGACTGAAAACTGCTATAAAGTTGACCTTTATTTATATTTATTGCATGGATGTTATAATAAATAGCAGTGGTGTGATGGATAGCAGCTCAAAGCCATATTTAAATTCCAGTTAAGATCATTGCATTCACCTCAAATACTGTTAGGAAATGTCTGAGTCCAGCTTTTCTCCCACAGCTATTGGTTAAATATTTTGGCAAATTTGGTTCTTTAGTCATGGTTGGTAACAACAACTCTGAATTCAAAACCAAATGGACATGGTGCTAGCAACTCCATTCCGTAAAAGTCTACTACTTGCCTTGACAGCTGTGGCCCTATCCTACATTCTCCTTAGAGAGTCTGCAGGACTTGAGTAGTATGCATAGATGTAGTAGGAGGAGGAGATACAGAATTTGAGTAGTATGCATAGATGTAGTAGGAGGAGGAGATACAGAATTTGAATGTATGTTTTACAGAAGAATACTTGGCTCTATTTGAAAATGTGTTGCTTGAAAAGTATAAATTTCTTATAAATCAATAACTCTACATGCTTAAAAGCAGAAACTTGGCAAATTAATATTTTGATATATGTTTTACAAATCATGTAATTTTTATCTTTCTCAGTAAATTGTAAGTTAATTAAATTTTAAGTCTGTACCTAATTAGTAGGGAACATTGTAGCTTATTAATAATTTTGAATAAAAATATGGTTTTATTTTGTCTGAAACTGGTTAACAGAATATGTTCTAATAATATATGCGCTATCATTAATTTGTTCATTTTATCAAATCTTAATTTATATGGATTTTTAAAATTTTTCTTCCCAAATACTACAAAAATGTTGTGACTTTTGATTTTCATCAGTATCTAATCATAAAGAAATAATTATATTTATCTTGTTTTTTGTAAACTAGACCATCTATAAGTACTTTGGTTTCCTTTTAAAAGTAGTTCTTGATACAAAATGTTGCAGTAACAATATTATCAACTTTATTATTAATTACACATATTATTTGTATTTTGAATTACAGGATCAGCTCTTCTTTTGTTTTCAGGATAGAAAAGATTAAATATAATTAGGATATATAAATATAACCTGATTATAAGTATGAAAATAAAATATTTTATGATATAAATAGATATATGTTTTACTTCTTTACGTTAAAAGAGAAATGTCTTTCATAAAATGTACTTTGAATACAAAATTAATAATTAATACTAAAGATGGTAAAAGAAAAGTTTATAGTTCTACTGAGCTTCATAGTTAACACATTGCATGAAAATTTGAGTGATAGCTTGAAACGGGTGTAGTCTTTTCAAAAGAATAAGCATATTTTTTATTATACATACTTGTTTTTTCCTTGTATTTATTTCAAAATATGTAACAACAGCAAACCAGTGTGCATCTATTTATCTAATTATTTACCATGAAATTATGTGACTCACATTGTCTCTTCACCTTTCAAGTAGTTGTTTATAAAAAAGTTCTAATGTAGTGTAGTGAATTGTATAAATATATGTTGTGTTATGTATATTTGAATTTACTTAATAGTGTTGTTATAATGTATTATGAATGTTTATTATTTTTCACACACATAATAATTAGAATAATATGCAAGAGTTTGTTTATATATGCAGATTGATATAAGAACATGTATTGAAAACAAATAACGAATTTCCTATTAAAAATTATATAAAAAGACAAAAATGATTCTAGCTCAAGAACATCTTGCCTAATTTAAATGAAATTTAGCACTGCACTCGGCAGGGGGTCATGGTATAACATGCTTATAAATTGGTTAGAATATTATGTACCATTTAAGTTGTATCTTGGGAATACACATACATACATACATACATACATACATACATACATACATACATACATACATACATAAGTGTTTTGGTATTAAATGGATTATTTTAAATTAGACCAAGCTTTCTATTGTTACTTTTACTAACAAATGCACACACAAACTGTATCATTATAGCTAGATGTGTTAAATTCTACATTATGCTCTGTGAGTCCAGAGCATAAGGTCATAAAAGAAGGAGAATTCATGAACATGTATTATACCTTAATGTGCCAAAAGTATGAGATGTCACTATACAAACAAATTTAATTCACTAAGATTTTAGAATTTATTCATCCCAGATGACCAAAACAAATAACTTGCCTTCACTAATGTGGAGAGTAATACTGAGATCTGAACTGTAGTATGTAGGCCAAGTCTGGTTCAAAGGCAGTGATTTTATAAATTGGCTGGAAAAGGTCAAAAGTCAGGGTCACACTGCCAAAGGATAACCACACAGTGCTGGTGCCATCTTCTGGCAAAACATGCAATTACATTTTCTAGGTGTGTACTCTGATTGACAATACTGGCAGGTAATAAGTGATACATTCTTTAACAGAGGAGGAGGTGTGGTAGAGTAATGGATAGCAACTCAGATTGAGAAATTGGAGAGCCAAGTTCAAATTCCAGTCAGATTCATTACATTCACTTATGTACTAATAGGCGTAGGAAAAGTATGAATCCATCTCTGGTTATGGGCAAATAGCAGGACAGACTGGGTTCTATAGCCTTGGTTGACAACCACTCTACCACAGTAAGAATAGCCAACCTACTGTAAGAAAATCAGTTATTCAACTTATGGCTGGGAAGAAGTCTTGAGCCTTGGTTGGCAAGCTTTCTTGAGATGGTGTCCTGGGTAGCCAGACAATTTACTGAAAGACAATGCACCAACAGACAGTTTGCCAACAGACAATTCACAGA
The DNA here is from genome assembly GCA_037127315.1 of Ascarosepion bandense. NCBI lineage: Eukaryota > Metazoa > Mollusca > Cephalopoda > Sepiida > Sepiidae > Ascarosepion > Ascarosepion bandense. Next base: position 381,900 of record JBBBDQ010002409.1, read on the forward strand.
CAGGACAATTGGTTGATACTTTAACTCTTTTCAAGTTTAAGCTTTCATCCAGTTTTTTTTAGGACATTCTTTCTAAATCCTTCAGTCATTATCATGGACTTTTTTAAGACAGAATGAGGGAACAAAAAGCATTTTTTTGAGGGATACACCTCTATTGTTGACAAAACTAGAGAATCTAAAATTTAGTGGATGTATAAACAATGAAAACTGTGCAAAGCAAGACTGACAACAATTGATGATGTAATTAGTAGAATGTCTTCAGAACACTCACATCCACCAACACCTGGACAGTTCATCGACAGTTTATGGAAAAAAACTGGATGAGAGTTTGAACTTGGAAAGATTTAAAGCATCAAACAATAGTCTTCTGTCTGTTAATTGTCTTTCAGCAAACTGTCTGCATAAGGGAGTCTCATATATAAAAACATCCAGATGTAGAGCCACTGATGCACTTTTGTATCAGTCATCAAAATGTCCATGATGTCCACTCACAGGACTAGGATCTGAGGACAGTAATGTTTGACCATGTTGTGTGGGGTGGGATTGTCGATGGATTTACAATCAACCATTGGTTGATTGAAGGATGATGATGACAACAGAAGAGTGGGGTCATATGAAATTTGACCACAGGCTGTAATTGACCCCCAGGCTTGACTTTGGAGATGCCTGGCATGTATGGTGTTATGTGTGTACCTGATAATCACATACTGTGGACAGCACAGTGAATGACAATGGGTCCTTAATGATTGTGACCATAACAGACAAGTAATCTTGGTTCAACTTATATCCACATTCATAATAAGAGGTACCAGATATATATCAAGCAATTCAGTTCAGCATTCTTTAGCTTCAATTGGGTCTGGGAACAGAACACCTACCAGGGTGCTCTTGTTAACATGACACTAGATACAGGACTGGAAATATGTAACATGATCCACTGAGATAGTTTTTGGACTATAGGCCCCAGTTGTCAACAAAATACCATGGCTAGTGATGGTTCTATAATGGTGTGGCACACATTCATATAGCATGAGTTAGAACTGACTAAACACACTGCTTCTTTACCATTTGCACTTATTCATGGACTCCATGTACCCCAATAACATGCCCTATGTTATCAAGTTGTCTAAGTTGACCAAAATTGGTTTGAGGAATATTCTGAAGATTTCTGATGAATCACATGGTCACAACTTTTTCTTGACATAAGCCCAATTGAGCATTTACATGATATAGTCAAGAGATCTACCCACATGTAAAATCCTGCAGATACAAATTTCAGGAAGCTGCAGACAGCTATCAAGCGAGCATGGCTTATCTTTCCAAAATTCTTCCATTCAGAGCCCAAGACTAATGCCATTCTGGGGTTCATAGAACTTTAAAACTAACCATTCATAATTCTTAATGAAAACTCTATTATATTGTGGGGGCATGCTCAATTATCTAAACGTATTTATAAATGGAACTTTGTTTGTGTGTGTGTGTCTGTGTGTGTGTGTGTGTGTGTCCATTAGCTATAGACTCCGAAATGGCTGAACTGATTTTCTTGAAAATTTACAGAGTTGTACTATAAGCGTCTGTGAGTGTTCTTAGCTAGGATTTGTGTTGAGGTACCCCTGGTAAATATCAAAAATCGGTAATTGAAAATATCAGGTTATAGAAGGAGTGGTCTGATTTTAATCAAATTTGATACATTCATAGACAAAGACATAAGAAATGATATTCAGAAGTTTCAAGGTTGCAGTTCATACAATAGTGCAGAAAATCGATAATATGTATATATATAAAAGGCAAGATGTTTGTGTGTGTGTCAGCTTATCTACCTGTATGTCTGTATTTTTTTCAGCCCTTTTATTTTAGTTTTTGCTTCTAGTTTGGCTCTAAGTAGGGATAATTATAGTCCTTAGTCTCAGCCATGATACCATTTACTCAGAGGACTTATTTAGCCTTCAAATTTCAGTTTATGACAAAAAAAACATATTTGATATCGATACCAGAAAATCAAAATTTGACTTACATCCATTCATTTTTCTATCTTTCAGTCTACGGTTTCATCTTAACTGGAAACAACTATTGCTTTTTAGTCTTTTGTGCTAACGTCCAAAGAATCTGAGCTCCAGGACCATGGATTAGTTTTAAAGCTTTCATTACACCCGAGAAATGCCAGGCTATACTGCTAGTAATCTATAATTCTACAGATTACTTGCAAGGTTACTTGGATAATTTTCTCTTTCTGGAAATCTGCCTGGCACAAGGCCACTTCCAAATGGATTTTCCAACTAAATCCCTACAACTCACCATTTATATTTTATGAGTATCAAAATTCTGGGATTGAACAAGAATGATGAAATAAATTCAATAACACATTCAGTTTGGTACAAAACAATGTAATAACATATAATTAACAAATACGTACATTAAGTGTGTTCCTTGAATAGTACACAAAATGGTTGTGCAGGAATTGTCTCCCATTGACTGTATGAAAATAATTGTTACAAATTTTAGAATATGCTAGATTGTTCATTCTTGTTGAAGTGTACAATCAGTGTTAAAAAAAATATATAGTTCTGTTAAGAGAAATTGTTCATGCATGAAAGTTTTGATAAAGTGTTCTTAGTACTAAGTGTACTGAAATTGAGTAAGAGTGAGTAAGGCATTATGAATCTTCGTGTTTTTGCCATGTTTTTGACCCGATAAATGTCTTGCCGCAACTGAGTAATTTTCCGCGGCAAAATGTTTATATAGTGGTTTAAACAGCCTAACAAATTGGTGGTAAAAAGATTGCTTACTTACCTTTGCTTTGATTGGATATATCAGACCAATCAACGAACAGCTTACATTTATTAAACGTACATAATGAATACATAATGAACTTGGTGCATGTGCAGTTATATGTGTGCGTAAGTGTGTGTTTGTGTAGTTCCACAATATGTTTTCTAAAAATAAATAATTTTTTAAAATAAAAATCTTGCTTCTCACCAAGGCTATTAATAACATGGAGCACACACACACACAAAGAAAAATTATGCACTTTTTTAAGCTGGTAAACAAAACTCAAATAAAAAAAGAAGGTTGAAGGATTTAAACATAGATATTTGTATTATTTATTGCTAATATGAAAAATATTAAGAGCTAATTGTAAAAACTAATTTTGATTTAATAAAAAAAAACAAAAAAATTTATTTTTCCTTTCAATTTTTGGTTAAAAACTTTGAATAAACCATAAACAAACAACATTTATGTTATGTTTTCCATTTATCATAAACTAAATTAAAAAAAAAAAGAATACTTTGAAAATGATAAAACAAACACAGAAAATTTAGTGACAATATAAGGTAGGTAACTGTAAATGGAATATTTTGATAAAAACTTTAAAATCATTTTTAACTGTTAATTTTTGGAATATATGAGGATTTTCCCATATGCAAAATGTAACAGTTAATATTCCATTAAATGAACAATAAGCAACAGATTCTTACTTTGTGTAAAATTGAAGCAGAAAAAATTATTTACAATAATATTTTATGTAAATAGGAAGACGTGTTTGTTTATCATCCGGTTTACACTCCTACCTAGTCTTTTAAACAGGACAAAGGTTTATCCCTTGTTTCCTATTTGGGATTGGGTTTCCAGTTCATAAAGTTTTCTCATTCACTCCTAGTAAGATCTTGAATTTTGATGGCATTATCACTTTTCTGATTAAAAAATGTGTAGAGAGGTACTCAAAGAAATTTAGCTAGGTAGGAAAATGTTCATAAGAAAGTAGAAAATTACTGTAGTAATCAAAGTTATAAAATTCCTTGGTTGAGAGTGTAAAGCCTCAGTGAAGTTCATGAAGTGTTATTGAATTTTGTTTAGTTATTTGGAGATCGACAGGTTAACATGGTAGTGGGTTTGCTTGTTTAATGGCAGGAATTGCAGAATGATTATCATTTAGGGAAAGCTTTCAGAAACATATATGTTCTGATTTGGGAGCAGACAAAGTTATTTTTCAGGATGGCTCCAGGATGATAATGAATAAAGTTAGTTTGGATCCCTGCTTCCAACTAGCCATGAAATTGATGCCATTATAAGAATAAGCAAAAAATCTTTTATGGTTTTTTGTAAAAATAGATAAATTAGTCCAATGACGTGGCATGTAAAATTCATTGCACCATTTTTTTATTTTCATTTCACTTGTGATATTTTTACCTAAATTTACTTTATGGTTAAATAATACACTGAACATTTACTTTGATGGTTCCAATATGAGTCAGTTACTCTTCTGAGATTTTTTTCATACTGTTAATGTAAATATATTTTATCTTAAAATTGTTATCTACTAAAAAAGTATTTTTTTTTACTATTTTTAAAAGCTTTTTCCATCTTAGGTTATTGTTTCTTTCTTTTTGTCTGCACTCAAAATAAAAAAAAACTGGTTATAATTTATAATCTTTCTTTATATTTTGTAGATGACCAATTTTGAAATGTTGTTTAAAAGGAGTGACAAAATTTTAGGTTTTGTCACTGATTCAAAATTATTTAAAAAATTACAACTCACATGTGTTTCAGCTACAAACATAATCGTAGACATGCCAAATGATTTCAAAAACACTTTTTGAATCAGTCAGAACTGAAATATAAAAAAAAAAAACTCCAGGCTTCTGGAGTTCCCAAGATGCTATAAAAACTGATGATTTTTCTCACTTGAGATAAAATGTTCAACCTGTTGCAAGATTTCCTATTGACCAAAACACCACAACTTTGTCTTTCTAGAACCTTCCTTCAAAGGTACTTAAAATGACTATCATTTTTCTCTCTCACACACACACACACACACACACACACACACACACACACACACACACACACACACACACACACACACACATATTATGAATAAAAAATTTTCACTAAATAACCACACTTGCCAAAACTTAACTTATATAAAATGTGAATAAATTAGTTTATTTCATATATTTCTTCTCTTTCACTCCAATTGTAAATCTCTGTTTTTAAAAGCTCTTGAATCCTGACACGACATTTTCCAGAAGTTCATTTAGTGGCAATATTTTTTAATGTTTGGCTGTCCCTTACTTCATTTAATGTTGGCAGTGGTAATGACTGTAATGTATCACTAATACAAGATAAGGTATTAACACTCAGGTTGCTACTACACCATGTGGAGTTACTGCACTTCACTGGGATAAAGATACATTGTTCGAGGCACCTGTTTCCTGAATTTTGGTACAATTTAAGTTTGAACATTACACTTTTTTATGGACTGAGTGTAAACTAAATTAATTCACAAGATATAACACAAGCAATTGTGTAAAAATTCAACCTCAAATAGATATTTACTAAGCTTAGCTTAATTTCACAAAAAAACCCCAAAAAAAACAGTTTACCCCTTAATAACATTTATAGAAAAGATTTTAATATTAGAAACATAATATTTGAACTTAGATTCTTATTGTTTACTTGTTGGTAAGGTGTGACAGAAATATCACCCATATAATAGTATGACATCAGCAAGATGAAAACATCATTGTTATTAATGTTTTAACATTATGTGGGAGGTATATGTGGGATGTATTTCTGTCACACTTCTTTTCAAAACTTCAAACAAGATGAGAAATTCAATTTAACTAATGTATATATTAACATCCCCCTCATTTAATGTTTTTATTGCAGTTTATTTATTAAAATTTTGTGTTAAAAATATTCTTGTACCTAGGGGAATTAAGCAGAATGTTGTGAATTCTACTTTGAAAGAATTTTAGAATCTAGAATAAATGGGAAAGAAATGGAGAAGAATTACAAAATTTTCCAGTAAAGGAGGCAAAAAACAAAAAAAATAGAAAGAAGAAAAAGTGATGGAAAGAAACTAAATGGGAAAGAAAAAAAAGTAAAGAAAGAGAAAGGAACAAAAAGGAAATAAGAAAATGAAAGAAAAGTAAAAAGAAAAGAAAAAAGTCAAAATGAAAAGTAAAACAAAATAGAAATGTGGATGGTGTAATGGATATGTGGCTCGGAATGAGAAGTCAAAGAGCTAAATTCAAATTCCTCTTGGCTTTGTTACTTTCACTTATGCTTAAATGCTCTTGTATAAATTTACCTCTTCCTTCTAGCTATGGGTTAAATAGTAAAACTTGCATCTAGAAAAATCATTGTTATTCTAAAAAATTTGTTAATGCAATGTTCACTTGCAAAATAAAAATTTTTCTTACAATTGAAAAAATATGTTTCAGTTTTAAATAATCAACAAAGGGTTGATAAATCATATAAAACAAATCAATCAGCCAACATGATTTATATAACTAACACTACTCTATTCCAGATGCAATTCTTCTAACTTTCTATTCATTATCAATTGTTAACAACAGATAAACCTTTATTAAATTCAAGGTATTTACTTCACTATGCTACTACTTTGACAACATATGTATATTTTTTCTTTCTTTGATGAAATCTTGATAACTGCTGACTTTAGCTGCCAACATAATCCCTAAAGCCCTAAATCTTTCTCTCTTTGACACATATAGAAACACAAACATATTAATGGTAATTAAGGAAGAGAATTTGAGTAAAAATTTGTTGAAGATGTCCTCATCACAAAGCAAACTCTATTTTCTTAGTCAGTTTGAAAGAATCTCTCATACTGTTCACCATTTTTTACCAGTCAGGTTACAGTTGTATCTTGTGAGTTCCTTTATGAGCAATTAGTGTTGTCTGCCTCAGAGGTTTATCAAAATTATTCTTGTCTAAAAGTGTGAACATATTTCACATGGCAAAGATGAAAAGAATGCACTGTTGTTTTTCTTCTAAGTTTTGACCATTAATTTATGATTCTCATTACCGCAGTGGGTTATCTATGATAGGCAGGGGAAAGTAATACTTATAGCCTTTTTTCTAGTTCCTTCTTAATAAAAGAAAGTAAGCAGCACACCTTTAAAAAGATTTGTAACTGAACTCCAATGTTGCTATTTCATGTCAGTGAAGAGTGGCCATTTTGGGTATAGTGTATGTGAAAATTTTTTTATAGTCTTTTCACCCCAACTTTTCTACAAACTGTCTGGCCTTCATAAAAATACACTTCTCTCAAAAGAATGTGTATTAAAAAAATGATTATGTTAACCTTGTATGAATATACAAGTTTAAAATTTTTAAAATAAAAAAATAAACTTTTTATATGCCAGCAGCCAAAGTATATAAAGTATATTTAGGTAAGAATAAAGATATTTTTTAATTTCTTATTTTTGCAGGTGATATTGACATGTAACAAAAAGAATGTAGAAATCCATTAATGTGCAAATATAGATACATTTGCACATTAATGGATTTCTACATTCTTTTTGTTACATGTCAATATCACCTGCAAAAATAAGAAATTAAAAAATATCTTTATTCTTACCTAAATATACTTTATGTTTAAATAGTTGCACAATCATAAGATTAATGTTTAAATGCATTTAAATGGTTTCAATTTTCATTATATTTTATTCATTTAATGCATGTGTTGTGTCCACTAAGATAAGAAAATATACAACATATTTCACAAAATAAAACTTAATTATAAACTTATAAATTTAAACAGGAGAAGCATTTATTTTTAGCCAACAATAACTACATGAACACTAAAATATACCTACAAAATATTTATAAGTTAATAATAACATGCAATAAAGTGCTTACATTTTAAAACACACCAGTTAAAGCATAGATTACAAATCAGAAATATTTTTGTTAGTCATCACCTGACATAAACCTCTTGGATTTCTATCTGTGAGGTCATTTGAAAGGACTGGCGTATTTGTCTTTAGTTGATGATGGTTTGAAAAGCCTATGACTTGGAAACCAAACATTTTCATAGATATATATTTCCATATATATAGGGAATTTTTTCATTATTTAGATATAGGGAACACAGTTCTGAAGTTATGCCATTTATCTTTTAAACGCCTTATATATATATATATATATATATGCATGAAGGTAAGCTGAAAAGTTCATAGGCTGACTTTGAAGGAGTAATGTTAGAGCTGTGAAATCTTGTATGCATTAGTTTCAACTCTTCTTATTAATAACTGCATTGTTTTGTTAAAATAAACTGACATCTGGCTGTTCAAAAAACACTTTAAATATAACAAGTAGCCATTTCTCTTGGAAAAAGACAAAATTTGGCATCATGGCATTATCATATATTTACAGAAAAGGTGTTTAGTCCTCAAGGACATTCATGCTGATGTGGTTACTAGATTAGATTATGATGACCAAACTTTATCAAGAGTAAAAGTGGGCAGCTAAATTTAGGAGGAGAAAGAAGAGTTTTGAAAATGACCCAAGGATTGGACATTGTACAACTGCCACTACAAAGGAAAACATTGATTGTATTCACCACATGGTAATGGATGACAAGCAATTGACTATAAATGAAACAGCCAATGCTATTAACATATCCCATGAGAGATTTGGGAATATTCTGCACAGTGAACTTAGCATGACTAAGTTATCTGTTCAGTGGATTCTATGTCTTCAATAAATTGACACTTGATCAAAATTGCACAAACAAATCCCATCATGGGAAAATCTAACATTGTTTGAGGTAGATCCATCTGGTTTCCTTGAATGCTTCCTAACTCTGGATGAGTGTTGCATCTATCACTTTGAGCCAAACACAAAAAGACAATCCATGCAGTGAAAACACCACTCCTCACCTGCTCCAAAAAAGGCCATATTTGTTTAATCTGCTGAGAAAGCGATGACCTCAGATGGGAGGGGGAGCAGCAAAAAGTATTGTGTTTATTGACTATCTTCAAAAGTGCCACACCAACAGTGGAGAATACTATCCCAACTTGCTGAGGCAGTTATGAAATTCTATCAAAAACAAATACCCCCCCCCCCCCAAAAAAAAATGACAAAAGAAGTCTTATTTCATCAGAGCAATGATTCAGCACACAAGTCCTTGATTTCAATAGCTACTGTGTTTGATTTGACTGTCATCTGTTGCCCAACATGAAAAATCACTTGGTTGGGGGCCAGTATTACAGTGATAATAACATCATATCTGCTGTTTACTTTTTTACCCAACACACAGATATCCATTTACCTGGATATAAACAATGCAGTTATTAATAAGAAGAGTTTAAATTAATGCATGCAATATTTCATAGCTTTAGGATCCCTCCTTTATAGTCAGCTGATGAACTTTTCAGCTCAACCTCATGTACAGGATGTATCAAAAGTACTTTTACAAACTTTGGAATCAGGTTCCTAACATCAAAACAAGGACAAAAGTTAATATAAACATATGATCATAAATCCTTTGTTTTTGAGTTATTGGTTGCTGAGCCTTTTCGTGTTGAGCTGCGGAACCGTTTTGACGGCCTCGTCTTGGACGAGGAGGCACCTCCAGAAGCGGAATGGAGCGCGCTAAAGACAGAGGTTACAAACGCAGCTAAGGCCCATCTGGGCTACACCCGCCGTCGGCACCGCGATTGGATCTCCGCGGGGACGATTGATCTGGCCGAACGAGCACGGCGTGCGCGACTGACACAATCCACACACTACCGCGAGCTACGGCGCAGAACGGCGCAAGCAGTCCGCAACGACCGCAACGCGTACTGGCGGAGAGTGGCGGAAGAAACGGAACAGGCCTCAGCCAATGGTGATACCAGAAAGCTGTACCGTCTTCTCAACCGGGTCAGCCGTCCATCGCGGGGCGCGAGCGATACTCTCGTCGATGCAGCAGGCAGTACGATCGCCGATATGTCAGCCCGGCTTGACAGGTGGCAAGAGCATTTTAGTGCTCTGCTTAACCATGATCCAGCACCAACCCCTGTCCATGCCAGCACATCTGCAGCAACAACGTATGCCTGCAACACGGATCCACCGACGCCAGATGAAGTTCGCGTGGCTCTCTTTCAGCTGAAGAACAACAGGGCCCCCGGTGAAGATGGCCTTCCAGTTGAAATCTTCAAAAGCTGTTCCGAGGTGATGGTGCCATGGTTACACCGCCTCCTGATGAAGATCTGGAACACAGAGGTCGTCCCCGCTGACTGGAGAGAGGCAGTGCTTCTCCCCTTCTTCAAAAAAGGCGACAAACGAGTATGTAGCAACTACCGCGGAATCAGCCTGATCGATATTTCGGCCAAACTGTTCACAGTCCTGCTACTGAAGCGCTTCCAACTCGCTCGCGACCACCGTACCCGCCCAAGCCAGGCTGGTTTCCGTCCGGGTAGAGGGTGCTCTGACCAGATCTTTTGTCTACGCCGGATACTGGAGACGCGCTGGTCTTACCAACAACCGACGGTGCTCTGTTTCATCGATTTTGCAGCGGCCTTCGACTCGGTGGACCGCATCGCTCTGTGGACTATCATGCGGGACGATGGCATTCCGCCAAAGCTGCTGCGTCTGATTCAGGCCTACTACCGGGAGACGAGGACACGTGTTCGTGCTTACGGTGCTGAGACCGGGGCGTTTGAGGTCCGCACTGGTGTGCGACAGGGATGCGCGCTCTCCCCGACGCTCTTCAACTACGCTATCGACTGGATTCTGATGAGCGCCCTTCAAGGCTTCACTGGGGTTCGGGTGGGCCGCGACTTGGCCGTGACCGACCTGGCGTACGCTGACGACATTGTCCTTCTTGGTGACAGCATCGAGGAGGTGCAGGCGGCCGTCAGCCGAGTGCATACCAGCGCGTGCGCGGTCGGCATGCGCATCAATGCTGCAAAGACGAAGGTGATGACGGCGCTGTTGCCTCCAGAGGCCCAACAACCCATCCTGCTCGACGGAACACCCCTGGAGATGGTGGACCACTTCATCTATCTGGGCTCGTCTTTTGTCCCGAGCGGCCAGGGTGGCGATGAGATCGGGCGTCGCATCAACCTTGCGAGGGCCGCCTTCAACCGCCTCCAGAAGTGTCTCTGGTCAAGGCGGGAGATCGCCCTGCGTACAAAGAGCCGCGTCTACCAAGCTGTTGTGCGATCCATCTTGCTGTATGGCTGCGAGACATGGCCGGTGCGCGTAGCGGACCTCAAGAGGGTGGAGGTCTTCGACAATGACTGTCTCCGGCGCATCCTGCGTTTCCGGCGGATTGATCGGGTGCGGACATCGACCCTTCGTCAAACATGCCGTCTTCAACCGATACCGGCTGCTCTCCGACTCCGTCGACTGCGTTGGTTCGGCCATGCTGCGCGCTGTCCTCCGGGTGAGCTGATTCGCGACTGCCTCTTCCCGAGGCCCCTACCGGGCTGGCGCAAGCGTGCGGGGGGTCAGCTGAGGACGTGGGCAGCCACGCTGAAGGGGGACATGGAGCCGATCTCGGGCCCAAATGTCGTGGGATTTCGGAGGTGGAACCGGGACTGGGCAGAGATCGGAGTGGAGCTGGCTCAAGATCGCCGATCGTGGGCCGCCGCTGGGAGAGACGCTTCAAATGTTCTTGGGGATGCCGGCTCAACCCGTCCTGGGTGAATGCCGCTACAATACAATAATATATATATATACAGGATGTATCAAAAGTACTTTTACAAACTTTGGAATCAGGTTCCTAACATCAAAACAAGGACAAAAGTTAATATAAACATATGATCATAAATCCTTTGTTTTTGAGTTATTAGATATAAAGAAAGATAACAGTAGATGGTGCTGTTTTGCTATGTGGACTACGTTACATTTGTAAGAAGATTGCCAAAATTCACTGCTACATACAAGATTAAATTTTAAATAGCATTTCATCATTCTTTCCTTTCTTTTAATACGTTGCTTAATTTTCAGAAGAAACATTTTATTTCATCTGTTACTATACTAACCAGGTAATTGAGTACCTGCTTGATTCTAATGTACCCAATATGTTCACACCTTGAATTGTCTCTTTTGCTAACAACCTTACATTGTCTTCTTACAGTTAATCATTTTTTTCTTGCTTTCTTTTACTATCTAAGAGTTTTTTTCTGTTTTCCTTCTGAGTCTGCCATCAACACAGTTTCATTCATGTAACTTATGTTGTTAAAATTATGACCAATAATAAATTTTGTAGATTTCCTAGTTCCCTTTGGATTGTATTGCAATATAGATTAAATAAATCCAGTGTGAAAGTGTATTCTTGTCTTATACCTCCTTTTTGTCACTGAACTCATTCTTTATTTGCATGCAGGCTGCTCTTTCCTAGTAAAGGTTACTAATTATTCAAATATGTTTTCCATGTAAATCAAGCGTTTCTAGAGTTTTTCATGTTGTACTTTATCAATCTATGCAGCATAAGTCTTTCTGCATTTATATTCCTTGCTTTGACAGTTATTCTGATTGTAAAAATAGCAGTTCTTGTTCCAATGTCTTCAAAAAAGTCACACATTGCTCTTGCTTTACTTCTACTTTAATTATTTTTGTGTGCTCTATTCATTATAATTTTAAGTAGTTTAGTTATGTGGCCCATTGAGCTGGTTGCTTGTGGAGTTCATATTCATTTGTAACTCACTTCTTTGGCATCATTATGAAGATAGGTCTCATGAGATATTCAGTATTTTGTTAGTCATATATTTCATTTATTATTTTAGTAAACTTATTGATCCTGAAATAAAAAATCATCCCTATTACAATTCTATCTAGTTCTGCTAATTTGTTTCTGTTCATTTTGACCAGTGCCAATCTTACCTCAGAGTTTAATATAGCAGGTTTTTTCTTGTCTCTTTTTCTTTGCAATGATCTCTTTATTTGTTCTTAACTACATCATCATGTTTATTGACAATAGCGTATATATATATATATATATATATATATATATATATATATATATATATATATATATAAAATAAAGAGCAAATGAAGGTACACAAAACACTTAAACAGAAAGACAAACTATCAGCTACATTAATCAGATGCAATTTACTGCAATGCTTAGGAAGCATAAGTGTGATATCACTTGTTTCAGGAACATTCCACAAAATCAAGAACTTAACAAATTAAAGATCTTACTATGTATGCTATATATATATATAGTATGCATAATAAAATGCATACTACGTGGTTCTAACAAACAATGAAAAACATTTTTTTTAATTAAAAAATCTGTCAAAACCCCCATCCTATGCAGCACGAAACCACGTCATCTAATGTAAGGGAAAAAATTCTAATCTTTTCTCTATCATTTTTTCGAGTTTTCTCCCTTAGCAAGTTCCAGAATTTTGTTGCTTCTTGTTTATAGTTTCATTTTGAATGTAGTGTGATATGTTTTTGTTTTACACTCTTGTATGATAAATTATTCAGAAAATAAATAAGTAAATAAATAAAAATATAGGTTATAGGCAGTAAAAGAGTTAAAAAAAACTGATGAAAAATGCTACAAAATAGTAAGTCTCCAAAAAGTAATGCAAGTGTTGAATCAGTTGAAAACAATATCACAATGGCTGAAGTAGCATAAAAATGGAAGAAAAACTAGTCTAGTATCCATGCAATAAAAATTCACATGTGTAGGTGCTTCACCTGCAATGTCAAAATGATGTTTTGAGTTCATAACAAATGTTTGGAAATACAAAAAAAATAATAATTAAATATGTGGCAAGAGATTATGCTGCAGAAGTTTGTCTGTTAATGTAAACATTCTGTATGAAAAGGCACATGGCCTTTATGAACATTACAGTGAAGAAACTGAGGATATAAGGTATTTAAAACTAGTAAAAGATGGTTTTATAGCTTTATAAAGCTATAAAAATCACAAAAGAATTGGCACCAACTGATACAGAATTAGCATTGCAATTTCCATAACACCTCAAAATGTAATCAATAAAAAAGGTTGTCATCAAGAACCAACTGCTATGTAACAAGCCTTTTCTGACAGACCTACATTCATAAAGAACCAACCAGATCCAATGATTTAAAGCTTAGAAAGTTCACCTGGTTCTAATTGACAATGCAGCAGGTCATATAATCAAGCCAGTGTATTGAATCCCTGTGCCATCAACATCAAAAGCAAAAATATACTGCTCCATGATCTGGTAACTCAAGAAAAGAGCTTGCATAGCAGTCATTTTCAACTAGTTTTACCCTTGAAAAAATATCTTGATAATATTTTTATTATCCCCAATTCTCTTGGTGATCATAAATTCCTGATAATAAATACATTCAAGTGCTGTTACCGTCTCCAAACATAATGTTACTGGTGTTTTTGATTGATTCATTGATTTGGTTTTTTATGAATTATCAACTTTTTACAAGTTATTTAAAGCCAGAAAACATTGTTTAACTATAAGAATTTTTTATGAGATAATAATGATCTTACTGATACAAGTCATTGAGCTGAGAGGGGAGATTGGGATTCATACCTTTATCAAGGGTATTTTCATATAAGCGTAAATAACAAACTTGATTTAAATTAAAACTCAGCTATCTGATTTCTCATTTGAAGCCATTATCCATTACAGCAACTGCACATCCAAGGATACAGCACCTGGTATTTTAAAGTGGCCACCCATCTAGGTACTGACCAAACTGGATATTGCTTAACTTTGGTGATTATACAAAAACTGATGTTCCAGTATGATATTGCCATTAGCCAATGTCACTGGTATAATCACTTGATCATAAAATGAAATACACCTGCTAAGATTTGTGATGCACTTGATGCTAACCTGGATTGCAGCAGTATGGATTAATGGAATAGTTTTACAACTGTGGATGCAATTGAACTTATTGCTAAATCTGTAGATGTTCCAAAGCCCAAGATAATCAATGCTTGCTAGAAAGAATTATGAAGCAAGGTAGTAAACAACTCCAAGAGCTTCCCTACAATCAATGGAAAAGTGAAGGAGAATTAGAAAATTGCCAGAGAAAACAATGATCAAGGAAAACATTGAACTATAAATTGAAGGTACTGAGAAATCCTTACTAACAAAGCCCTACAAATCATTAACAGAAACAGAGACCCACCCATTCCTGGGGGTTCTGGAGAAGTTTGCAGCAGTTTTTTAGCAGTCTTAGGAAGGAGTATGACCCTTCAATTGAACAAACCCTATATGTCTTCAAAGTGATCACATCTAAACTAGAAATCCACAATTCTAAATCCTCATTGCATTTTCAAAAAGTCTCAGCCATTAACCTCCAGAGAACCTGACATGTGGTCAGTCCCTACCTAGCAGCTTGATTCCAGCCACTTTCTTACCGGTGGGGTGTAGCTTCCCTCTGTCTCTTCTACAAATATTTTCATGGCTTCTACTCAGACAAACTTAGATCACTGGTGCCACCGCCCTAAAAATGTACTCATGCAACCAGACTGACAACAAGATCCCACCTTTTTACAGTTAAATCTACCAAATGCAGCTGATAATTCTACTCCAGCAGCTTTTTTTCTTGCACTTTCCACCTGTAGAACTCTCTACCGTACACTCGCTTTCCTGATGGCTACAACCTCCATGAATTTAAATGCAATGTCAATTCCCATCTCTTATCCACTTGACTCCAGTCCTTTCTACATCACCCCGTGTATCCTGTTCTTGCAAAAATTTGTACTTTGCAAAAATTGATCTTAAGTCAGCATAAAATCAAATATAAATTGATAAGAAATTCAAGGAAATAACCTAAAAAGAACTGCAAAAAGTCACATCATCAAGGATTTTAAAATGGGCTATAAAAATCATGGCATTTGATTTTGACATAGTGTATGTAAAAGGCAACACTACTCCTCATGTAGATGCTTTATCATGATTGCAGTTTAAAAAATAAAACAGAAGACAAGAAAATGCTGAAGATAAAATAATACACTGGGTAGAAACAGACGTTCTTCCTCTAAATAGACTCAAAATAGAAACAAAGCAAGACCCAGTATTAAGCAGAATAGTAGAGAGAATAAGAAAACTATATGGGGTAATTGTTTAATTGCAGAGTGACCCTTTGAGGAAACAAAGCACAAACTAACTATAGAAAATGGCATTATATGCAATGGAGATGTAATAGTAGCTCCCCAAATACTGAGAAGGGACACACTAAAAGGGGTACATGATGATGTACATTGTGGCATAACAGCAACACAAAGAAGACTAAAGTTGTAAGCATGATGGCCAGGATATTCAAAAGGCATAGAGGAATACGTTAAGAGATATATGCAGAAAAAAAAAACTTCAATCAAGCAAAAATTTGCATATGGCCCAAGGAAGCAGAGCCATGGGTTATGGTTCATATGAATCACACGCATATCAGAGATAGAGGATTATTTTTAGTATTAGTAGACTCATATTCAGGATGGCCAGAAGTTGTCAGAGTAAAAGACAGAAAGTCACCACAATTAAACATATACTAAGAACTATATTCTCAATGAATAGAGTACCCCAGACACTAGTCACTGACAATGCACCTGAATTTTAAGACAAGAATTTATGCACAATGCACATGTTAACCATGCACATAAATAGGATGCATCCTATACAAGACACTTTCATTACAGAAAGAATTGTACAAACACTGAAAATGAGATTAAAAGCATTCTTACCACTTATAGAAAACAGAAATGTATTCACCAAAAATGCTTCTCAGTCAGATCTATTCCACATGCAGGAAGAAAACTAAGCCTGTTAGAATTAATGGAAAGACAAATCAGAGCTCCCCTAACTATGTCCTTTGCAATGAGAAAAAAGGTGTGGTGGACAAAGAATAAAGAGACAAATCCAGAAGAAGCAAATTTCCTGATGCAGAAAGGTCAGAATATGGCTATATTGGAAAAGAGGGGACAAAATATACGGGCACATGCAGATCAGTTCAGAAGCAGAGACAAACTGGAGGATGTGGAAATGAAACACATCATCCAGTTCGTCTCCAGTTTCTCCAGAGGCAGAAAGTTATACAAGTGGAACAGAGCAGGAAATGGAAGGTAAAAATGAGGAGATGGACAAACAGGAGAAGGAAAATGAAGAAAGACCAAGGTCACCATTAAAGAGAAAACATGAGAGACAAGGGGAAGGACGGTACAAAACAAAAATAGTTAGGAGTAGTAAGAGAAAAAACAAAGGTCTACAACTTCTCAGATTCAGGGAGATGCAAATATGCAAATAAAGAGACCATCATATATAGAGAGTACTTAGAGAAGTAGGACAGAAAATAACCTATTGTCACAGAGGACAAGCAGAGCTGTACTATGTATGACTACTGCTACTCCCATTGCACGACATAACCAAATAAAAAATATAAAAATGAAAAATAAAATAAAAAGCTAAAAAGAAATCAAATCAAATAAATAAATAAGTAAATAAGTAAATATATATATTTACCTAAGATGATAATTGAATATTATGATGATTTAAATGTTTTTAATATATAATCATTGGTAACATTTGCTGTGTTTATTTTTCTAAGATTTTTACACAAATAACTTTGTTAGCAGTAAAATTATAAAAATATAATATTGAACAATTTTTAGTATAAAACAGATTTAAAATTTATTTGGAATCCATGTTTAGTGCCTTTTATGCAGTATATTTAAATATAAATATGATATATGTTAATGAAGTCAACAGATTTATTTTACTAAGACAGTGTATTTGTGAAACTTGAAATCAGACAATAAATCTTTTGAGCTTTTATTTATATATTTTACTATTCACCCATTATGATTTCCAAGAGCCACTCAAGTTAGATGGGTTATTGTTTAAACATTTTATTGTAGGAAACAAGTGTTAGGAATGAAGAGCTGAAGCAGTTTTAGAAAGAACCAGAAATGCAGTCCTAAACAGGAAACTAGTGATAAACCTTAACTCCTGCTTAAAAGTCTAGAGAGAAGTGTGAACCAGATGGTAGGTGAACATTTGCTATTTCTATTGGTAGAGGAGAGAAAAAATAAAATAGTCAATCAAATTTCAGAATTTAGTTACAGACATTAGGAGTAGAAAACTGAAGCAAACTTTAGAAGGAACCAGAAACCTAATCCTAAACAGGAAACTAGCAATAAACATCTACTCCTGTTCCAAAAACCAGGAAGAATTGTAGTTAATAGATAAATAAAAGCTCACAGATTTATCTACAAGTAAATGACGAAGTTATTTTTATAACATTTTAATAATAATTTCTAGTTTTGTATAAGTACAAACAGATTTACATTAAGGAAAATTATATAAATTTCCTTGTCAGTTACATTTACCAGAAAATTTAAAGTTAAAAAATATGCACTTTATTATAATATCTATCTTTCAATCAATTAGGGAGCAAGATGGGAGTCTGTATGTAAACCAAAGTCACAGAAAATATTTAAAATATGTCTTTCTCAGGTTTATTTCTCTATTAAATTAATAATTTATTTTTAAAAAATCTTAGAATGGCAGTTTATTTATCTTCATTAGAATTTTCTACATTCCAGGCATTATCAACAACCTTTCAAATAAAAAATAGATAGAATTTTAATTATTTAATTAGCAGTAAAATAATTTATTTACATATTTTTTGTTCTTATTCTGAACATTTTAGATGTTATATAGTTTGTGTATTCACAATATTGTCACAAATTTAATCTTGTCATAGACACTTACATAATAATTATTTGTTGAATATCATAGAATTTTAAATTAAGTTCATTTAAATAAATCTCATTATGTGTCAGACAAATGATATTGGAACATTTTTAAAATACATTTAATGTTATACAAAAGTGCATATAAATAAAACAAAATTTATATATATATATATATATATATATATATATATATATATATTAGGTTCCATCCTCAATGAGGGCCCAACACTTGCAGCCTTGTGCCACATCTAATCTACACTTAGTAAATTGCTATATTTGTATTCCTTAGCTGCAAATATTAGTCAACAGATCTCATCAATCTGCAAATGGTCACATAACTTAATCTCTTCCAGTTGTATACTAAAAGATTCATATATAAAAACTCATCATTAGACAAGTAAATAAATCTGAACAAAAAACAAATTTTAAATCAAATATACACTGGTGTGCAAAAGTTTTGGGACAACTATTGAAATGACTATACGCCTTTATTCTATTAAGTTAAAATTGTTTAGCAATATGCTTTTATTAGTAGTGTGTGTGGGTGTTGCATTTTTGTAGGTGCTGCGTAACACAAGATACAGCCATTTAAGGAATTTGAAAATGAAAAAAGGCCATGCAAAACTATTGGGTCAATGAAAGATCTGAGATGATAAGGTCATAATATGTTGTGGATTGTTGTTGAGAAACCACAGAAAAAAATAAATAACAAAAACAGATATGAAGATAGAAAATATAAGTTATATTGAACAAAAATATACAAACTGGAACACTGGTTAGTCAATTCAGGAATACTAGTAATATTATTAGTAGAAATCCATATATACAATCTTGTAGTGAATGAGTCTATATCCAAAACAACTCCAACTTAATATGCACCAAGTTACTGACCAACTAAGTGGCTGAACAACTACTCAACTTTTCAGTTTTACTATTTAGTTAAAAAACAACAACAACAAAAAAAAATTAAATTTCCAAATGTTACAAGAATTTTTCTCACTTTCGAGCGCCATACACGCGTGCCTGAGAACTTCCGCCTGTTAATATGTCAATTATCACCTAAGATAACGCTGATAAAGAGGGCTACCATTGTTAAAAGCAAGTTTTATCGTTCATTTCCAGGCAATAAGCAATTATTACTTGCTTGAAATCAGATAAAGGTAAGTTTCAGTTATAAAAATCGACTTAAATAACGTGCCAAGGAATTATATATCTTTTTTTTTTTGCAAAAAACAGAAATTTGGCTACTGTTTACGTAATGTGTCGATCAATCAATAATGGCGGTATATTTGAAAAAAAAAAATTTTCAGTAGTTAAATTTTTGATTCCGATCAATATAATTTCGGTTTGAACTAAACCAGGGTATTTTGCTTACTGTAATTAGTAAATTTAATCTCTTGGCTTTCAATTAAAACTATAATTAAAGCTTCAAAAAAACATTTTTATTTTTAAAAATTAAATTGAAATTGAGGTATCGGAAATGAGCAGTGATTTATTGGAGGTACCTCTCTTTACATATGGCTAATTGAATTTTTATTTACAAATAGGCGTTTGTGATAATTTTACAATTGATATGTAACATATTTCCCAAAGATTTATGACAAAAAACCCAAACAAACAGAATATCAGCATTATTTTTTTAAATTATCTTCAACATTGCCAGATGTTGATTAATTACTGCAAAATCTAACTTCAAGCACCCAATTTATAATAGCCAATTTAATTAATTTAATAGCAAATTTTTAGGAGTCGATTTATATAGCTTCAACTGAAGTTTTGTGTTTATTCCCACTGCAATTAAACTCACTGTTTGTACCCATAGGTGAAAATGTATAAAAAATGCTAAGCACAAGATAACTTGTAGTCAGAGCCATAATAAAAACTGTTTCATGTGTAACCTAAAAAAATAGAACTCTTAGAATAAACTAAATTTTTAGTTGTTCACTAGTGTCACCAATTTTCTCAAATAATTTTTATAAAAAAGGAATTAATATTGATTCACTCTTACAAAAGCTTGTCGAGCTCTCTACGATACCCTCGTATCACCAATATTTTATAGAAAGTTCGAGAAGAAAAATTGTAAAATAAATCAAACCATCTTCTTTTTGTAACCAAACTTTTCATTGGTTTGTTCTGCATCAGCAGCAGCATTTTGCCTCTCTTTCGAAAAAGCGGGAATCTTCCCGCTCTTAAAGCTCCAGTTGGAAAGTTTCCTTTGAAGCCACCAGACCTATTGTTTCCAGCTCACTTTTCTTTTAAGGCAATATATGTTTTCGCCTACTCTTTTAAAAGAAAATAAGCCGGTTACGTGGGCGTGCGTGGGTGAGGCAAAACCGGAAGAAAAAGTCCCGGTTCTGGAAGATTATAAAAAGACCTCGGCACACGGATTCGCCAGTAGAGGAGCAACAGAGATCGGCCGGTGAAGAGAGAGACACAACAGGTAAGACTACACTCCCGTCAACCCATTAGAAGCGCGCTCTCTCAATTCTCTGTTCCCTATTCTAACCGGCTCAGTCATTAAGACGCATAATTGGTGCCCAGTGACTTGCTGTTTTGAGACAACAAAACAGATGCGAGCTGGTTGCCACGGCGACGATTGAAATTCAACGGACTTAAAACTACCAGATAGAAAGAAAAAAAAAGACGAAAATAGAAGCAGCCGCACGACTATAGACATCAGCCAAGGTAGGTGACTCTTTGATTTGATAGTGTGTGTGTTCTGCTCTTGTTTATAAGTCTAGTTAGAAAAAAAAATGGAACAGCATACTTTTGCCGATCTGACCCTAGAATTGAGAAATGTGGAATGTTCGGTGTCGAACACATTAAGGGTAGAACGGAGGGGGTGCAGGACTACATGCAGAGAGTAGTACGCCTAGCGGAGAGCGCATAGGTTGGGGTTGACGGGAGGAATAAAGTTGAGATATTTACCTATCTGTAAGTATAAAACATCTGAGTTAATGATTTAATTTTTTTGTTAATATTTTACCATATATGTGAAGTGAGTTTACT
This sequence comes from Ascarosepion bandense, assembly GCA_037127315.1. Lineage (NCBI taxonomy): Eukaryota > Metazoa > Mollusca > Cephalopoda > Sepiida > Sepiidae > Ascarosepion > Ascarosepion bandense. The sequence goes on from JBBBDQ010002409.1 coordinate 403,372, forward strand.
GGTATGTTGCTTAATTAATCTTACTTTTATTGAGTAAGTGAAATGTAAAATCATGTAAAGGAAGTTTCTTCTACTCTTTAAAGTGGATAATTGGATTAACTTGTTGATAACAATGTTTTCTTTGGTTTGTGCAGTGTTAGGTTTTCTTTTCTTTTTTTTTTTGGATTTCTTTTCAATGACTGTACACTACAAAATGATTTACATTTCTATGTTTGTGAATTATGCTTTTGTGCAGGTTCCCATCAATTCAACATCCTCTGTGAATTTTCATTTATGTGACTTGGGAAATATCTTTTGAAGATATATTAATTTCTGAAAACTTTATATTGACACGGATAGACCTGCAGATTCCACAGTTGATCGGAACAAAAAGAAAGAACAACTGAAAAGTCTTGTAGACTTATTGGCTGATATGCTATAGGATTGGGAAAGAAGCAGTGGGAGGATTAACGATAGGAGTCATTGCTGGCATAGTCGGCGTTATGATAATCCTTGGAATAATAGCTAGGAAGCGGATTTTTAAGTGTGAAAGAAGCAACAGTGCTTCGGGAAAGGAAAGGGAGTTATCCGTTGTGAATAGTACTCCGGGGTCAACGGGTGTTCAACACTCAAATGTCTCTGCGTTAAACAGAGAGATGTCAACAAATCAGATATGCTTGGATTCGAATCCAGAGGAAGTAGTTCAAGGAATAGAAGACATTGTACAAACTAAGGAACTACGAGTCACGGGTCCATTTTTTTAGACTAAATTAATATAGATGAAACCTCTAATCCTCCACAAGTAAATTGCATGCGGATTAACGTTGGAATCAGGGTAATTTTCTTCATTTTCTATTGAACATTTCTCGGTCAGACTATGAATGATATGTACTGCAGATAATGGCCATTTTTCTGTGTTCAAACATAGTATGTTTGAAATTAAATTAAATTAAATGAAGTTACATGTGTAACAATAAACTCGAGCAGAAACACGCATGGTGTTGGTCAAAGGTCATTTACTCGATGTCAGTTTACAAACTGGGGCGCGGTTACCGCCTATGATCATGTGGTCGTGCATCGAGGCGTCTACGCTTATGGACAGAGTCGAGAAAGAAAATGAACATTTTTAAGAACTTTGCCCAATTCTGTGAAAATGGATATTTAAAAAAAACAAACAAACAAAAAAAAAGAACAATGAAACATCGAGCTGGTAGAACAATTTTCACGATGGACACGAACATTGTTGGGTTGCCGATGTAGGCTCCCCTATATATTTTTTTGTTGTTTTTTTTGTTTCGGCATGCACATGTTTTGTTGTTTTGGCGTGCACATGTTTTATACAATTGTCGGGCTTGTGTGGCATGGGGAGGAGTGTGAGGGTGTTGCGCTTAAAATGTTCTTAGGTGAACATTTTGGAAAATGGGAGGGCGAGGAATGTAATATAACAATCTGGCCCCACCCGAGGGAGGCTGATGCAAGCGAGGGTGTTTCCGGTCGTTGAAAGGAACGGATGTCGTTTGACCTTATTTCCGGCAGCAGCGGAAATAACTACAGAGGCAAACAGAACAGGTGTCTCTGAGAATTACGTGGGCGTGCGTGGGCGAGGCAAAACCGGAAGAAAAAGTCCCGGTTCTGGAAGATTATAAAAAGACCTCGGCACACGGATTCGCCAGTAGAGGAGCAACAGAGATCGGCCGGTGAAGAGAGAGACACAACAGATAAGACTACACTCCCGTCAACCCATTAGAAGCGCGCTCTCTCAATTCTCTGTTCCCTATGCTACACGGTTCATCGTCATTAATAAAAATATAACTTTATATTTTTATATATATGCGTGTTTGTTGTTTATCGATATATAACATCTTTACACTACAGTTTATCTCCCCTGAACATGACAAAAGGATATACATATACGAAATGGTCTTTATTTTAATAGAATATATATATATATATATATATATATATATATATATATATATATATATATATATTGTATCGAGGCAGCAAATAATTTTCTAAACAGCTACTGTTAAATATAAGAGACAATGAATGTCTATTATGTTTAATCATGGGCCGTTCTAAACATCGTATTTTGGCTTTAGTTTCAGTTGAAAATTAAGACAAAAACTCTCCAACATTTGGACAATCCTTTGTTAAGTTGGTTCTAAGCTTTCGGCTCACATGAGTCATCTTCAGAGAGGTTATAAGGATGGTAACATAAAAAATCCACCATCAGCGACGATTTAATCTTGTGTTGACATAAAACTCCGCTAAGCAACGGCAATAGTTACCAAAAATAACGGTTTTTCAAGTAATACATTAAAATCAAAGCTGAAAGTAAATAAAAAACGTAAATGTAATTTATAGTTGCTTTTGAGTGGTCATCTTGTAAATATCTTTGTAGCTCTTCCATATCCATGTTCCTGGAAGCTACTGCATGTTTTGGGGGGAAAGATTCTGTTTAGGTTAAAGAGGCCTTGGCTGTCCTTTATTAACCATATACTTTCAACTCGTTGGTTGTTATCTGCCCGAAGCATTTCCCGGTAGATGTGACTTTTATTGTAAACATGCAAGCGTCCAAACATTTCTTTAGAGCGATCAGACTCAGAAAAGGCTGACCAATATTCAGTTTGAGATTTTATCCGATCAACGATGTAAGGATAGCCGCTCGTTCCTAGGATAAAATACACAGGTCCAGGCGCATTTTTATAATTATACGCCAATACTCTTTTTTTATAGACAGGGTACGTTCTTTCGTAATTGTGCTCGTGTCCGATAATAACCAGATCCACTCCACCTGTAAATATGATATCCTCTAAATTCTTACGAACTTGGGAGTCTTTTTTAGCACAATCTTCACTCAAACTTTGTACAGAGCAATAAAGAGGTCGGTGTGCCAATACTACAATCCAAGGTAAATTATATCTGTTGATCTTTGCTTTTTTAAATAATTTTCCAACCATTTTAATTGTTCCTGCATACTTGATTTTTCCGTAATAAAATCTTCCGTCACTATACGATAAAATGTATAACACCAATGTCCGGGCTGTACCAAAGATACTTAGCCGTCATCGGCCATTCTTGCTTTGGCATCGAAAACCAATGTCTGTCGAAAAATTCATGGTCACCGGGGACAGTGATATAAGGTAAGCCGCCGGTACCTCTATTCATTTTCAATACCTACGACTTAAATGAATTTTAATAAATAAAACAGCTTTCTTGAAGCATTCAACTTAGCTTTAACTGAAAGCTAAAAGATTAAATTTACTAATTCCAGTAAGCAAAATATTCTGGTGTATTTCAAACTGAAATTAATTCATTGGAACCAAAAATTTTCAGAATTAAAAAAAAAAGTTTCACTTTTTCGGAAATTTTTTATTGATCGATCAATACATGTTGTAAACAGAAGCTAATTCTCGATTTTAAAAATCCTGCAAAAATGAAATATACATCACTGACACGTTATTTTAGTAAAATTAGAAATTAATTACCTTTGTAGGAATGAACCAAAATGACCTCAGGTCAGATACTACTACCATGCAGAGAATACATTGTTTCTTTTACCCTCTCTGTCTCTAAATAACTCCCAAGAACTAAGATACCCAAATCTTTCCCCTCCTCTCTCTATCTCCTTGACCCGTGTTTGACCTAAAGGATTGGCCAGTCCCTCTCTGGCTTCTAAGCAGGCAACATGTGTTCTCGTGCCAGCAGACACTTAACACTAAAGTATGTAAAATAAGAAAATAAAATATTACTCTCAACGCTAATATTTTGTATCCACTTCTTTGTTAATTTTATACCCACAAGGATACTAAAAATATTACACCTTAATCTGATTTGAAACAAGCCTGAAATGTAGTATAAAAGCATTTCTTTATCACGGTAGTCCTCTTATCTGGTATCTTAGGTGACAAATGGTTTACAAATAGTCGGAAGCCGTCAAAAAAGCTAAGTATGGTCGCCAAAATTGACATAAATGTATGCAGCTTAATTGTACGTTTTGTTTTTAATTCTTAGCTACTAAGTAAAATTAAAAATCTAACATAATTTCTACAATTATTTTTATATAATTTATATAATTTTAGTAAGTTTAACTTTATAACCTTATGTTTGAATATGCTTCCTGAAAAAAAATAATAATATAAATCTTTCTTTTAAAATAATTTTACAGTTTCATAAAAAAGAATGAAATTGAAATTATATAAAATAACCGAATTAACTCAATAATTTATGCAATGTTATACTAGTTATTAATTTATATTGTTATTTTCATATTATTCTCATTAATAATCATTTTTTATCATGATGTTTATGGTATGGTAATGTTATCTTATTTGTTAAATTTTATAGTACTTTACATGTTATTATTAGCTATATATTTGCATACACTATTATTTAATTTAATTATAATCCAATAACCTAAACTACATATATTATGAAATAATTTCTATTATTTGTCCATTTATAAATTTATTTATATCAAAAGTATTACTTAAGTACTCATGCCATCTTGGATTTATTGCTAAGTTAATTTACATTTATCTAACCTTTAATTTTCCTTATAATAGTTGTCTTTAGGTATATTATTTACCTATAGATTAATGTCCTGGTTTGTTCGTTTTGTCTATTTTTTTCTTTCTATTCCTGAGGTAAAGCTTTAACTTAAATTAATTTTATTTAACAATATTCAAGCCCTGTTTTGGTTTGAAACGGAAAGAATATTGGAAAAATCGAAAAAGCCGGGCGAAACTCATCATCTTTCTTTTTCATATAAATTTTTACCTTTTTTTAAAGCATCTATCTCGACTTTCCCACCCTCTTTGCCAGCATTCTCTTCTGTCTGCCAATCTGACACACTTTTTCTTTCTTTCTTTCTTTCTTTCTTTCTTTCTTTCTTTCTTTCTTTCTTTCTTTTTTTGCCTGTCCACTTTCTTTTTTCTTTCTTCTTACTCTTCCCTTTCTTCTTCCTTTTCCTTTTCTTTTCGCTACACTTACTTCTGTTGTCTTTACCCCCGCCGCCCCACACACACTCAAATAATAGTACTTTACCATAATGTTTAAGATCTCCGATGACGCGAATTTCACTCGTTGAAATGACCATACGATCTTCGAAAATTTGAATATATATATTGTGACGATGTATACATGGGTGGAGAACTCTCTCTGTCTCCCTCCTTATAAACGTATATGGACATGCGGAGAGAAAATAACTCTGTATATCAACATTTTGATTTAATTGAAGTTTCATCTGCATCTCGCTGATATCAAATTTGACCTCCATTCCATTGAGTTAAGAATGATATAGAATCATATTCTTACTTTCCATTTTTGGTCATCACTTATAAGTCGTCTACTGATTTAAAACCGCGGAAACAGTAAAGTTGTAGTGGTTTCTGTAAGAACGCTAGGGCATTTCCGCGGCTGATCAGTAGGTTAGTGAACCGCCCCCGTTTAGTGAAGCGTCACAGATATTAATTCGGGGGTTCGCCCGGAAATTTTATATAATTTTATATAATTTCCTTTAACACCAATGGAAGAAATGGGAGAAGCAGAAATTGTTTTGGAAGAACCTTCAATGGAGAAACTGGAAGGGATGCGAAAAAGTGAATTGATGAAGATCGGAGAAAAACTAGAATCAAATGTGCAGAAGTCGATGAGGAAAAGTGAACTCACCCGAGCGGCCGTTGAGCACATGGTGGATGAAAACACTTTTGAGGAGGGAATATTGAAAAAGCTGCCGGCCGAGTCGACAAACCTAACACTCAAGCATGTCGAACTAGAGAAGATTAAAATACAGGCCCGTCTCGAGTTAGCAAAGGCGCGAATAGAGCAGGAGACTCTGAGAACTCAGCTTGGCGGGAGCTGGACCGAGAGGAAACCACGAAGGATTTAATATTGCAAAACAGGTCCGACTAGTCCTAAGTTCATTGAAGCCCACGCTGACGAATACTTCGCGCTTTTCGAGCGGACTGCCCAAAACCTAGAATGGCCGAAGAAGTGTTGATCGATGCTACTTCAAACGGTGTTGACGAGAAAAGCACAGAAAATATATGCAACTTTGTCCACAGAAGACTGCGCAGATTACAAGATAGTAAAAGCAGCAATTTTGAAAGGCTTCGAGTTAGTACCGGAGGCGTACAGACAGAATTTCAGACACCAGATGAAAAGAAAAGGAAAGTCTTATGTCGAATTTCTGAGAGACAAGGCGGGATAAATGGTGCGATGCCAAGAATGTCCATCGAGAAGTTGAAACAACTCGTACTAATTGAAGAGTTTATGGATTGTGTACCATATGGAGATAAGGATGCATCCCAGTGATAAGAAGATAGATACAGGATATGAACTGGCTACATTAGCAGATGAGTACACAATTATACACAGGTGAAATAAAACGAGACCCAACCCGAGGAGTCAAGAGAATAAAATAAATGACACTGGCCACAAAACCATGCGTAGACAATTGGAACACCCCAAGACGAGATAGCAGAGTTATAGTATGCTATAGATGCGGAAAAGCTGGGCATATGGTGATGAGATGCCAACTTGGAAAAGTGCAGGAGGCTGAAAAACCTGAAGGAGCGATCACAACAGATTTAGTGGACAAGACATACCACCCATTTGCGGGAAAAGGTACATAAACGGCCCAAAGAAGAAGAGTAAATGTGACCATATTAAGAGACACGGGAGCTTCCTAGTCGTTACTTGTGAAGGAGAAGGTACCGCGAGCAACGCTAGAGGTAAGGCGCGAAAAGGTACTGGTGAAAGGCATCGACGAGAAGACTTTGAAAATTCCTCTATGTAGAATAAAACTCAAATCGAGATGGAAGACTTGTCTGATCCGAGTCGGAGTCGTAGATAAGTTACCAATGAGTGATATATCTCAGCTACTTAGAAACGACATAAGGACGACGAAGAATCGCTGAACTAGACACACAGATTGGAGAAGACAAGATGGCGACAGAACCAAGGGGAAGATACAATCTACGAAGAAGGCCGAAAGTCGACGAGGCAGAGGAGGAAGAGGCTGAACTTTCACACCTTGGAAGACCGAAGAAAGAGTTGATTAGCAACCAATGAAACGATGACAGTCTTAAAAGACTATATAACCAAATCGGAAAAGCAGCGGGGAATAAATTCTCGAATATATACTATCTGAAGGATGGAATATTGATGAGGAGATCGCCGAAAACAGCCATGGCAGGGGGATAGGGCACCTATCAACAAGTGGTAGTGCCCAAAGAATATAGAGCAGACTTGTTAAGCCTAGCTCATGAATCACCTATGGCCGGCCAGTCACCTGTGAATAGCGAAAACCCGTGACAATTTGTTGGAACATTTTTATTGGTCAGGAATCGAGAGAAGTGTGAAGGAATTCTGTAAGTCATGTAAAGTCTGTCAGAAAACTGGTAAACCGAACCAGAGTATCCCACCCGCGTCACTTAAATTGATACCAGCAGTAGGGGAGCCATTCGACCGAGTCCTGATGGATTGTGCGGGGCCATTACCGAAGACAAGACTTGGGAACAGGTATATTTTGACGCTTATGTGCGCCGCGACGAGATTCCCAAAGGCCATCACACTGAAAGCGATTACTACGAGGAAAGTATGATTCATTTTTTTGTGAAGGTTGGATTACCCCGGACCATACAAACGGACAGAGGATCTAACTTCATGTCGAGACTATTTAAAAGGGTGACTGAAAAATTAGGGTTGCAGCACGTGGAAGCGAGTGCGTACCACCCTCAGCCACAGGGAGCCCTGGAGAGGTTCCATTCCACGTTGAAGCATATGTTGAGAACTCATGGCACCGGGCGACGACAGGAGTGTGATCAGGGATTACCCTTTGTATTATTTGCTGCGAGGAATCCCTAGGATTTACTCCGTTTGAATTAGTTTATGGACGCCCAATACGAGGTCCATTACGGATGACTAAGGAACGATGAATGTGGACAACCCGGAGAGTCATCCACATACATGGAACGATTGAAGAGGAATCTATCTGAAGCGCATGAATTGGCGCGCAAAAAAAAATTCCAAGGTGACCGGCCGGCCGGCCATAGGTGATTCATGAGCTAAGCTTAACAAATCTGCTCTATATTCTTTCGGTACTACCACTTGTTGATAGGCGTTCTGGCCCCCTGTCATGGCTGTTTTCGGTGATCACCTCATCAAAGAATTGGCCCAAGAGCAAGGAAAAATGAAAAAGAGATATGATAAGAAGGCAAAAGTGAGAGAATTTATGAAAGGTGAGGAGGTGTTGTTATTGTCACCGAATAAAGGATCACCTTTTGGCGGTAAATTTCAAGGCCCGTATACGATAGCGCAGAAGTTAGATGATCTGAATTACAGGGTTAATACCCCTAATAAAAAGAAGAAAACGCAAGTATGCCACGTCAACAGGTTGAAAGGCTACATCAACCGTGATAGCCGACCGGTTTTAGCAGTAAAAGGCGGTGGCCCATTATCAGACAGTCATAATAAAATTTTCTGACAGTATATTTGAACTATTTAGTTGCTGCTGCTTCTTCTGATGATGACGAAGTCTTCCTAACTTTTTCCAGAAGTGTAATGGTTAATTTTACTTGGTGGGGGGCAACTGTTTTTTAAGTGAAATTATTTTCGATGTTGTTTTGGGAAAAGAGAGGTAGATGAACACCGGGATGGAGTCGCAACAAATAAGGTTGAAGTTGTAGCAGACAAGGTAGAACTGGCAGCACACAGGGTTGAAGTTACAGCACACCGGGTTGCAGGAGAAATGTTTTCAATTACACCAGATAGGACAGAAGATGCATCAGAAATAACAGCACTAGCCTCAGGGATGCAGGTATCCCAGACAGGAATGAAGTAAAGCAACAGCAACAGGATAGGCCACTTGTTTACATCTGTTTACAAATGCTACAAATTTTTTCCCTTGAGCCTGACTTTATAGATTGCATAAAATTTACTGACCGAAATTCTGGAAATTGGAGAGAATCATTCTTAGCATTTTTTTTTTTTGGAGGCTCAATCTGATATCTTTTGGTGTGAGTTATATTTGGTGTGAAGTTTCTCAAAGATATGGCCACACAGAATTGTATATCCTTTTCGTACGCTGCTGTAAAGGCTTAAAAATGCTTCATAAAAAAAAATGATTAAGTTGTTGGTATATAATGAAATTTTCAGGACTTATCCACATATGAATTTAATTATTTTGGATTTTTTTTAAGATCTTGAAAATTTAAAAAAAAGTCTCTTACACCCCACACCCCATTACATAGTTGTAAAAAGAGGACCATTTGTAAATGTTTCAAACTTAATCGAAAGTAAACAATTACTATAACATTTTTCAATTAACTTTCATTCAATTTAGTCATGTGGAGCATTCATTTTACTGTTTCTTTAACATACAAATATGTCAAACAAAAGATATTACTTTTATTTAAAAGAAAATAAATTCCAATCAATACAATTTGTGTTTGAAATAGAGTGCATTGTTCTTACTAAAAATACTACATTTAATGATTAAAATTACTATTTTTACAGTAAGCAAAATTGAAAAATAAACTGCTAAATGATTAACTCTAACTCCTTTAGCTTTTAATTAAAGCTAAGAATATGAAAGTATTTTCAACTTTTTTAAACCTTATGTATCACGAATTAGTGGAGGTACCTACATTTACAATTAATTTATAAGATGGTAAAACTAGTAAGCAAAAACAAAAATATAATTTACTTTAAATTTTAAAAATGTGATTTGAGGAGCTTGTTGAGTTTTGAGTGTTAAATCATACCCAAGAAACATGAAAGCGAAATGAAAGGATTATACCCTGCTGAAAAATGTTTATATAGTTCTTTTTCTTGTAAGAGTACAACCCTTGAAATACGTGACCTTTTAATGGTCATCCGTAAAATAAAACAGTCATGATCATGCTAAAAAAAATGTTTTAATTATTTTAAAAATCTGATAGCTCAAATATCTGTATCACGCTTTTCAATTTTCGATTAGTAAATAAAGTCTTCACGTATTAACTTAACAATTTAATTAGAACAATGATTAGAAGAAATTTTAAAAGATTTTTGAAACTTTATAAATTATTATAATAAAAAGGAAAACATCTTTTAAAAAGTCATTATTCACGGAAAAAATTCTCTTCAGACTTAACCTATATTGTTCATAAAAGCTATTAAAAGTTTATCTAAATAAAAATTGGCATAGTTTTATTGCATTTTTGTTTTCCCAATTTGGGGTAGATTTTCAGAAAGTAGATACTTTTAGGAAAAAAATGGTCATTAACATTTCCCCAAGGAATCCTGCATTTAACTAATAAAACAAAGTTCCAGACGAGTAGTTACTTTCTAGACATCCCAGGAAATTAATTGGAGGTGGGAAACATATCTAAAAAATATTCTTAAGATTTTATAAAAATAATGATATCAAAAATAATTTCAGTCATTTGTAAATGTCCGGAAAGTTTCATCAAAATTCGACCATGATTTTGTAAGTATTTTCAAATTAATGTGTTTTCACAAACAAATGAGTTGTGTAATATGACGTTTGCCCTAGTAAACTCTTGTAAAAATCGGGCTTCTCGCTAACGAGAGAAAAACAAGATTTAAACAGAATTTCGAACCTGTTACAAAGAATTAATTATTTTTTTTTAAATAATTAGAAAATACATTGATCTTTCTTCTTAATAATAACATAAACATGAAACTTTGTTTTTAATGTTTGGGACCTTTTAACATCATGCTATGTTGTTTTTTCAGCGAATACATAAATAAAAGTGAAACAAGTTAGATTGAAATACGTTTTCTATTTGTTCTTTCTTTACTTTATCACACGCACACATACACACATACGCACACATATATTTATACATATTGTGTATTTGGGCAGCAATCTCTCTTTTATGCAGGTTTCATTAAAAATGACAGATAAAATTAAGGTTTTGATGTAATTTTTCATGTGATCTTATGGTTTTTTCTTTTCAGACGTTGTAGTGCAGTAGATATCGACTCGGAAGGATAAATCGGGGAGCCTATTTCGAATTACAGTTCAATTTCTTGCATTCACTTGCGCACAAATACCCTTGGCAAAGGTATTAATCCGTCTCTTCCCTCCAGTTATGGGTTAAATAACATGACAGATTGGGTTCTATAGCCTTGGTTGGCAACCAGTCAACCGCAGAAAGACTGGTTGCCAACTGCGGGATAATCTTCTGCTCAATCAGTCATGTCTCTTTCGAGACATGATCGCCCGAAGTGTGTATCACGCATGGCACTTAACTGACTGACTGAGAAAAATTATATAAAAATTGCCTAAGCGTTTTGTTTTTCCAAGCACTTTCATCTATAGTTTTAGCCATTATCGAGGATAAGCACAGTATGCTTATTGTGTTCGGAATATAAAAACAACACATGACACTACACAAGCACATGTTTATGTGTTTGTGTAGAGTCATGTGTTGTTTTTATATTCTGAACACAATAAGCATATTGTTGCCGTATTCGTTGTTGATATATGTTGGGTTAGATTTTTTTTATTAATTATGCTTCCATTATTTTAGCCTTTCTTTCCATGTGGATGATGCTATGCTATTTGTATTATCAACAAGTATGTTGCGGAGAGAGTTTGGTAGATTCCTGTGTGTATTTAAATGAGGTAACTTCACTAAATCGATTAAAAAAAAAACAAAAAAAAAAAAAAAACAAAAAAAAAAAACAGCATATGAAGAAAAAAGGCCCCAAACTTAAAAACGGAGTTGATTAAAAAAAAAAAAAGATTTTTTAAATTAAAAAAAAAAAAAAGAATTTTAATCCCTTCTAACAGGTTCGAAATTTTGATAAAAATCTTGTTTTGACTTGAGTTAGCGGGTAACTAAATTGTTACGAGAGTTTACAATGGAAAACGTAATATTAACATTAATTTGGAAATTCTTGCAAAAATCAAATAATGGTCGGATTTTAATGCAACTTTCAAGACTTATTCACAAATAAATGGAATTATTTTTGAAGTTATTATTTTAAAAAAATCTTAGTAAAAATATTTCTTTTACGTCTGTTACCCCACCTCCACGTAAATTCATGAAATTTTAAGAAATTAAATTTTGTTGAGATAAATTGTTTTATTTGTTAAACGCAGGACTCATTGGGGAATGTAAATCATTTATAATTCTTTTGAAAAATTTGGCCTATATTTCCGATAATAATAAAATGAAAAATGCAATGTAACTATGACATTGTTTAATTTGATAATCTTTTAATTGCTCGGATAAATAATAAACATTAAGGACATTATAGTCTGTAGAAAAAAGTTTTTTTTCGATTACTAATGTAGTTTTAAAAGAATTGTTTTCCTTTTTTTAATTAAAATAGTTTATAAAGTTTCAAAAATATTTTTAGAATACTTCAAAGATTCGTTAGGGTTAGTTTAACATTTAATTAAGCGAAGATTATATTTAGTAATCGAAAATTTAAAAGTTCAATACAAATCGTTTGACCTCCCTATTTTTAAAATAATTAAATTATTTTTGTGTGTGTGTATTTGAAGTTTCTTACAGTAATTTCTATGTGCAAATTAAAAGGTTAGAATTTCCTCCCCTTACTCGAAAAAAGATTGTACAATTTTATCACTTGTGATGGCCATACACTTCTTATCTGACAACCTGTCAACACGTCTGATATACGGTGGACAGGTTAAAAAGTTTAACACTGTGATTAAGAAATAGTTTTATTCTAAATTTTGCGCTGTAATAAGTAATACTTGTGTAAATCAGATTAATTGAACATAAAATTTGCTAATTTCCCCAAAATTATGTGTCATATATGTATGTTTTATTTTTGCAAGTTTTTTAAAATCGAGAATTAACTTTTGTTTACAAATGTGTCGATCGCTTAAAAATGACCGAAAAATTGAAAGATTAAAAAATTTTTTAGATTCCAATGAATATAATTTTTGTTTGAAATACACCAGAGTATTTTGCTTACTGGAAATAGTAAATGTAATCATTTAGCTTTCAACTGAAACAAAAATAAAAGTTTCAAGGAAACTTTTTATTTTTAAAAATTCAATTTAAAATTTAGATATCGAAAATGAGTAAAGGTACCTAATTTAAATGAGGTCGAATTGAACTCTGGTCTGAGAGATACAAAGTTAATCTTTCTATCAACTGCGTGGTGGGTGGCCAATGTAATTATCATGGCTCTCCACAGCTTCTTGTTTTACTTGCAAATTCCCATGATGAAAATAGAAGGGAACAGTTTTCTGTTGGATTCGCCACGATTTTTAATTCAGAGTAGTGTTTCTCCTAGCCCAGTTACTATATGTAGGGGAAAAAGATGGATTCATGCCTTTTCAAAGGGTGCTAGTGCGCGATAATTGAAAATGACATGTGTATAATCTCACGGATTTCTTTTTTCCGCGTCTAAGAAGCCTTTAAGAAAACGAAATTTTCGTGATATGGCAGTTCAAGGGCAATAACTTCTTAAAATTATTCAAGAGACACCGTGTATCAAAGGTATTTATTTTTTTTATAAATTTTACTCCATGTACACATTTAAAGGTTATCCGTTATTATTAAAATTATTTACTTTGATACACATTTCGAGGTCCCAACCAGAGACCTAAGATCAGAAATGGTATCATGATATTTTCACGGAACATTTTTGTAAACAAAATAAAAATAAAGATAAGATAACTTAGGATCACATTTTACGTATGCTCTGTATGCTGTACTTGTGAAAAGATTTTCTTTGTATTTCTTTAACTATTTAAAAATTTCTTTAGGCTGGGTAGCCCATTCAGCACAGACGGTCTCTGATTGAGGGTATTTCCAAGTATCTAGATGTGACTTCCAAGTCACTTTGGCTGCATTATCTGTCAATAACACCTTCTCGACACTCAACAAACATGCTCCGTCACTGCTCCCGCTCAGGATAAGTAATACACAGTGCGCATAATAATAATAATAATAATAATAATAATAATATTAAAAGCAAAACAGAAGCCAAGAACCAACTATTGCGGCAAAAAATATGAAAATGAAAGCCAAAGATAAAGCTCTTGAAAAGATGAAACAGCGCTGGCAAGACAAACCTCTGCATGGCCAATATCCAGTACGTGCCAATAAATCCAATGTTGACAAAGTTAATACTCATCGATGGTTACGTGCATCTGGATTAAAGTCTGAAACTGAAGGCTTTATTCTTGCAGCACAAGACCAAAGTCTTTTCACTAGAAACTTCCAGGCAAATATTATGCATAATAATATGGATCCAAAATGTAGGTTTTGTGATAAACACCAAGAAACAATAGACCACCTAATCTCAGGCTGTTCTGTGCTTGCCCCAAATGAATATAAAAATCGCCACGATAGAGTTGGGCAATATTTACATTGGGCAATGTGCAAACATTATGGAAAAGCTGTAAACAAACACTGGTATGAACATCACCCAGCACCGGTTACAGAAATAGAAGATGTAACCATTCTATGGGATTACACCATCTACACAGACAGAAAAATTGAAGCAAACAGGCCAGACATCATTGTTAAAAACCAGAAGGAGAAAACTTGTCTATTAATTGATATGGCTTGTCCAGCGGATTGTAACATAGCAATCAAGGAATTTGAAAAACTGTCAAAATATAAAGACCTGGAAATTGAAATAGAAAAAATGTGGAAATTGAAAACAAGAGTTGTGCCAGTGATAGTAGGTGCACTTGGAATGATAAAAAATGGAACAAAACAACACATTGAAAGAATCCCTGGAAACCCCAGCTTAAGAGATATACAAAAAATTGTCTTATTAAGTACAGCCCACACACTAAGGAAAACTTTATCTATGTAATGCTGGGGATGATAGGGAAGATAGAAAAACATGAAATGGAGCCATAACAACACGCCACTACCTGCCTTAGGTCTCCCCGCAGACTTGGTTGGTAGTGAGACCAAAGCAGAAATCGAAATATGATGAAAAATGACATGATAATAATAATAAATAAAAATAAATAATCAGGGGCTATCTGGTTCTTGAGAGGTGAAACGTTGTCTTTGTCATAGAATATTTTGCCGTTATTTTTGTGTTCAAAGTAACCTATTTTCTAGTGCATTGTAATCTTCTTTTATATGCCATATTCTTTCAGAACGTTGGTGATCATAACTCTCCAAAACATTCCGTCTTTTGCTGCTCCAAGTAACACATTATTAGCACTACACATTGTTCTTGTTGTACTATTCATTCCCACAAAGTCTTTTAATGGATTACCTTCTACTTCCGCCTGTTTTTCTACCCTCCAATACGTCATATAAATGTTGAACACTCTAAGCTTTCTTTTCTCATTATACGCACTAGAAGTGCTGTTATTCTAAAAGTAAACATTTTAAATTTCAGACACGAACTTCGGGGTTATTTGAATCTATCCGATTCTACGTGATGCGGTTTTTCCCCTGACTTTTCTACAAATATTTCTATGGTAGCTGCTCTGACGTATTTCTTTACCCTGGTATCTCGACCATATCTGTTTATCATGCTACTAGAGTGACAACTAGGTCTCACTCTTTTACTGATGAAATTGTTAAATACAACGTCCTCTTCTACTTTAACAATTTCTCTTCTCACACTTCACAGTTGTAGAACTCCCTACTATTTACTTGCTTTCCTGATAGCTACAAACTCCTAAAATACAACGTCAATTGTCATCTTCTATGTCAATGAATTCCTTTCTTCATCATATCCTTTTTCCTCTCTGTATCTCTCTGTACCCGCCTGTTGCACTCTAGTGGCGGTTCCGCCTTGCTTGAGGTGATTATGAATGAGCAAAAAAAAAAAAAGTATTTTAAACTATTTCATATAAAATTTATGTTGGTGCTTGGCTAAGGACAGTAATTTCTTATTTGATCTGGTTTACTAAATCTGAATTTAACAGTAGTTCCCATGCCGTCGATTATGAATATAATTATGATGCTAATCGTGACTAATTACTTTTTTAGTTGATTATTACTTAAAATAATTTTCCTGGCTTTTTAGGACACGTTCTCCATTGTCCGTCACACTTCTCCAGCTCTGTGAAGTTCATTAACTTGCACTTTTTATAGTAAGTCAAGGTTAAGGTGCTCTTCTGTTTGAACGAATCCACATTCTCCTTATTTTTTCATTATGTAGAAACTAAGAGCATTGCCTCTAGACTTTATAGCATGGTAGACAGTTTTCTCATCCAGACAATATTCACAATCTTACTAGATTATTGCATCAACTATAGCGATATAAGTTTTCTTTCATTATGACAAATTTCGGTTGTAAACGATAAAAAGATGCAAATTATCACAAGCATTTAAAATCGCCTGAAATATTCAAATTTGAGACAGTTTGTGAAATTTCCATATTATAAGTTATTTTAAATTATTAAATTAATAAAGAAAGTACATTACAACAAAGGAGACGATAGTGTAACTACGAATTTAAAGGAATACATTTCAAAAGGGAGATAACTCTAGATGTTTATAATGATGTAAGGGAAACAAGCATAAATTTATGCAGTAAAGCTTAAAAATTATGCATGAGACAGATTGACGCATCTCGGTGTTAACCTCAGTGTCTACTTTTATTTTTTATAGATGGTCATTTCATGATATTGAGAACTTTTACATTATTATATTATAAGTATATCAAAACTTAAAACTATAGCATACTGTAAAGCTATATTTTGATCACACACACAATATATATATATATATATATATATATATATATATATATATATATAAAGGAAAACTCAACACGTCATTTAAATTGACTATAAATTATAATTTAATTTCAATGAGCTTAATTAGGTCATTTTATCAGACCACACAATATTCGTTCCATTTGGTACAAAAAAATTGACCGGAATAAGCATTTTCTTTAACTGAAGAGAAGGATAAAAAAAAAATAAATAAATAAATAAAAAAATAAGAAAAAGGAAAAAAGAAAAAAGAAAAAAGGAAAAGAGAATCAGGACATAGGCATTTGAGTCAGATCAGATGGGTGTATTCAGACTAGTCGTGAAGATGTTGACCGCTGAGTAATTAACCGTTTATTTCTAATTCCATGGATACATGTAACACCATAAATTAACCCACCGGTGTACACTAACTTATATCAACGTACACATATGCACACATTCCCACATATACCTACAAATGTCACTTTGTTTATGCTTACACTTTTTCATGTCTACATACGGATCTTGTGTTCGTATGCTCATATATACATTTCATAAAGACGGGATTTACGCGCGTATAAATAGTGTTATATATATATATTTTTTTAATCATGTCACCCCAAGCAAGGCGGTAACGCCACTGATGTGCAGGGGACTACATAAGAGCGAGAAGATTAGAAAAGAGAAAAACCGGAAACCACATCCTAAACAAGAAACGAGGGATGAGCCTCTTCACCTGTTCAATAGACGTGGGTGGGTGTGAACCGGGCGATAGTTTAGTCTATCTACTCCAATTGAAAAAAAAATGTGAAAAGTGTATGTATATAATTATAAATATCAATATATATATATATATATGTGTGAAAGAGTTGGCAAGTGTGTCGGAACGGGGTGATTCTAAGATTTTATGTGTTAGACAGTTTAAATTTATTTTTATGGCAGCACTTGGAAATTAAATAATTCTCTGAATTTGATAATTTTAATCTTTTCGTTTAAGCATAAATTGCATCTGCTTCTAAAGCTATTGAGTGTTTGAGATTTCCTTATAATCTTCCATTCAATCTGAGGGGAAAGATTTCTGTCTTAATTCCCAGAAATGTTTAGAGAGAGCGATTTTATGTTTTAGAAAATGATTGAGTGTGATTTTTATAGGCGTTGTTTCCATGGTGCGGCGGAAATTCCTACATTTTTTCTTGCTATTGTCTTCGCTAGAATAGAAAATAGATGGTATATTACCTCTTCGGATTTACATAGGCCTCCAACTGGGCATTTATTTTTTAATCTACAGTTGTACTATCTGTCTTTATATTGTTATAAAATTTCTTTAGTATATTATTATTATGTGAATTGATCATGCTATTAATATTTCTAGTGCAGGAATAACTAATTTTTAATGTCTTTCTATTGCAGATTTTCCTTAGTGGATTTTTCTGCTTAAAGTGCTTATCAACTAATTTCAGAAAGTATTGCCCGATATTAATATTAGATAGTTTACAGAAAGGGGGAGTTAAACCATAGCACTTTTCTTTTTCTATTTCTAGGTTCTTTAGTTCCAGTACTTTTGGGGGGGGGGGGTTCTAAGTGATGTAATTCCTGTTTGAATTCACATTTTTTTAAAGCGATGTTATTTTCATTAAATATTTTGCTATTTGATGAGAGTTTGTTAATTCTAGTATTTACGATTGTAGGGATTTGTTTAATTATTTATTGGGGGTGGTTGGAGTGGACATTTATGTAGGTTAGGGTTTCATTATTGTTTTGGTAAGGTTTAAATGTTATTCAACAAATTTAAAGTAATATCTAAGAAGTTGACTATTTTTAAATTGGAGGAAATCTCTATTTTAAATCCAAGCCATTTAAAGACCCTAATTACTTTCTTTTCTACCCGAGACGATAGTGGACCACTACTGTTAGGAATAATGATGAGTCCGTCATCTCTGCATAGACCT
Source organism: Ascarosepion bandense (assembly GCA_037127315.1). NCBI lineage: Eukaryota > Metazoa > Mollusca > Cephalopoda > Sepiida > Sepiidae > Ascarosepion > Ascarosepion bandense. Next base: position 421,978 of record JBBBDQ010002409.1, read on the forward strand.
ATTTGTTTAGAGTTCACTATCCTACTAATGATGTTTAAGATATAGATTCCTATTAAATCTGCGATTTGGGCAGAATCAAAAGCACCCATTGGGACATCAAAATTATTACCGTGGCTTTTTATCCAAGTAGAATTATTATTAGATAAAGCATATGTCCTAGATGCTAATATAATTTTAGATTATTCATCGGTAATATTGACAAACTTCTTTGCAAAATTTAAATTATCTAACAATAGATTTTTTGATATGGATGGGTAGAAATCCATAATGTCAAACTGAATGAAGGTTGCCTTATAGATTAGAGTGGATAAGTCCAGGAACATATATAAACTCAATCCCTCTCGCTACAAACAACTTATCACAAGAAAAATTACTGGTACTTATAAAGTGGACAGAGACCATGAGACTGTATCCAAAATCAACGTAGATGCGGCTGAATGTGCAAGTAAACTTAAGATTGAAGACAGGATGGGAAAGATCCATCTGAAAGATGCTTATTGGCTTTTTAAAGACCACAAACCCAACTTCGATAACAAACTACAAACAAGATTAATTAACCCCTCAAAAACATAACTAGGATTAATATCTAAAAACTTACTTAAAAACAGAATAGACCACTCACAAAAATCTTCTGCTATCAATCTGTGAAAAGATTCTGCAGATACTATCAAATGGTTCAAGGACATTCCAAATAAAGATATCTTTTGGGTCTGACGAGCAGCTTTTTGCTGTGAAATAAGTATTAGCCATGAAATTGTAGAATATCTAAATTTTTTCTAATATATATATATATATATATATATATATATATATATATATATATATATATATATATATATATATATTATCTCACTACACAAAAATTATCATGTACAATACTGTTTTTCTTCAGGTAATATTTTGAAATAAATGTTGAAACTGTTTTATTTAGAAAATATCAGTTGAATTTATGGTTATTTAGAAAATCAGCGGGTGATAGTTGGGAAATATGCTTGTCGGTGTGTGAATATTGTTCAATCAAAATTGAGAATTAGTTGAAGATTTAGTAGCCTGATGTCATGGCATTACACTTTTTAATTTTGCCTGGATAAGATATATAATGGGACCATGCCATATTTAAATGGGTAGATAATTTTTAACAGCAGGTTGGATTTCAGGTTTTTTAAAACATTTTTTTAGATTTTGTACTACCTCCTGAGTTAAAGGGGTTGAAATATTTAAGTTAGAATTAGAATTCAATAATTATGTCATACTAAGGAATATTGTAGTTATGGAAACCAAATAAGTATTGTGTGGGTCATTTATTTTAGTAAAATAATGCTTAGGTCTTTAAGTTATATTGAAGCATAAGTTATAAATGAACAATTGTAATTAATTAAATTTTAGAGAAAACATATTTTCGATGTTAACATAAAGCGTCAATTCATCTCTATAATTACAGAGATGAATTGACGGTTTTATGCAGCCATCGAAAATATTTTTTCTATTCAGTAGTACTTTATCTTTAGGGAACCTTAAAATCTGCTGCTTTTCATTCAGGCACAGAGGGCAGATGTTACAGAACGTCTTACAGATTCTTGCTTTTTCCAGAATTTTCCATTTTCCATACCCATATATATAGTGATTTGAGTTATGATAATGTTTAGCGCCAGATATAACAGGTGCTTGAAACCTTCCCACGTTTGAGTATGCCACTCATGTAGCCCTGGAAGAAGGTGGCGAATGTGAATACCCACACATCATCCCCACCATATAAGGCTTCCAGAGGCGGGCATGGTTAATGAATAATAATAGTAAAGTATTAGAACAAAATGTTAAAAAGTGATATACACGCAGAAAGGAGTTTTACTAATAAAGTATTTTTGGCAAGCATGGTTTTTTATTGTAAAGTTCTCGATATCGGGGTAGAGATTGAGCGTTAATAAAATTAATGTGGAGAAATTTGTCACTTAACTGAGCATGTTCATGCCAACTTCAAAGTTTCGTGAGGACATCGTTATGGTGTCGCCACTTATTAAATCGGGAAAAACCCAGTCCTGATATGTTGATTGTCAGATGGTTTTGACAACAGGTTATGATAGTAGGTTCGTACCATTTTTTGTTGTCTATAATAACATCTTGAGTTAGAAAGGAGCTAGAGAAGGATGGGAATACAGGTGTGATGACAGTTGCAAAGGCGGAGAGAAAGGAAAGGATATACAGGGCGGTGTGGAAAGAACTAGGTTCAAATAGTTAAGAGATGAGTATTGACCTTGCAGTTAAATTTCTGGAGGTTGTAGCCATCAGGAAAGCAAGAATAAGGAAGCGAGTTCCACAGGCGGGAAGTGCGAGAAAAGAAGCTGCAGGAGTAGAATTGTCCTCTGCATTTGGTTGATCTAACTGTGAATGGGTGAGACCCAGTTGCCAGTTTGGTTGCACGAGTAAACACCTGTTGCGGAGGCACCAGTGACTTAAGTTCGTTGGAGCAGAAGCCATGGAAGTATTGATAGAACAGACAAAGGGAAGCCATATCTCGGCGGTGGGAAAGTGGCTGTAGTAGAGCCGCCAAGTATCTATCACATGACTGATTCTCCTTCGGTGCCTGTCAAGAACACGGAGATGAACAGCGGGGGCACCTGACCATATATGGCAGCAGTACTCCATGCACGGACGAATGGTTGATTTGTATATATGCAGGATGGTTTCAGGTGGGAAAAACATCCTGGCCCGACACAGTGTCCCAACTTTCCTAGTAGTGGATTTATCTATTGACTCAATATAATGGTTTCACTTGAGATCAGAAGAGAGGGTAAGGCCGAGGAGACACAGAGTATTGCTCTCGGGGAGACTCGCTTGGTCCATGCTTATGGGTGGTAGGAGAGATTGCCTGTGATGATTGACAGACAGCAACTTGGTCTTAGACGCATTGAAATTTACAAGCCACTTCTTACTCCAATTTATCACAGAGTGTAGATCCCTCTCAAGATCAGCAGCGAGATTATGTTTGCCCCTCACGCCGGGATTCTTAAAGTAAATTGTGGTGTCATCTGCGTAGATGCCTACCTGGCTCTTGATCTCGTCTGGGTGGTCATTTATGAAAATCAGGAAGAGCGTCGGGCCTAGGATAAAGCCCTGAGGGACACCAGCGTTTGTACAGTAGGGTGTGGAGGCATGCCCATTCAGGACGACCTTCATTATGCGGTTATGTAGGAAGGATTGGATCAGATCATTCAATCGTTCGGTAATACTGTAGCCCTGTAGCTTGCATAGAAGGCCAGCGTGCCAAACCTCGTCAAAAGCCTTGGAGATGTCTAGAGAAACAGCACGAGCCTCGCCGGACTCCTCGTGGGCCTGGAACATGTACTCCGTAATGGTCGTTAGCATGTCGGCCGTGAACCTGGCAAAGCGGAATCCATACTGTCTGTCGGAGAAGAGTTTATGGACAATAAGATGCTGATTATTTCGGCATTAATGATGGCCTCTAACACCTTCCCAAAAATTAGTAGAAGGCTGATAGGGCGATAGTTGGATGGGTCCGAGGGTTCACCAGAGTTCTTAAATACAGGAATGACAGAAGAGGACCTCCAGCATGCAGGAAAACAGGAAACAAATAGATAGTATTTATAGAGTTTAGAGAGGACAGAGGAGAGTTCAGGGGCACATTTCTTAAGGACAATCACCGGAATTCAATCACCACCACTCGCCTTGTAGGGATCAAGTTTTGATATTACACAGGATACTACTGTCGGGGTAATGTATATATCGTACAGTTTAGCATCAGTTCTAATAGAGAAGTCGGGTGAGTGTACTCCAGATGAGTCAAATGTGGAGTTGGATGAGAATCAACTTTGTCCGCTGATGATGTGAGGACCTCAAATTCATTGATTAAAGGAGGGATAGTGGATTTGCTATTGTTCAGCACCCGTTTGCATAAGCGCCAATAGTCTTTGGAGCCGAACTTGCAGTCAGCTATGCGCTGTCTCATTCTCTCAGCAAACAACCGCTTGGCGTCATTCAGGATTCTCTTGCACTCATTACGAGCAGACGTGAATAGGCGCCTGTTGAGGTCTGATGACTGTCTCCGAAATAGTCGAAAGTAGTGATTCCTATGGACAAAGGCGACCGAACAGGCAGGGAGAACCAAGGGGAGGAATGAGGTTTGAGACGAAACTTCCTGGTAGGTATGAAGGCATCAATGCCAGCTTTCACCCAGGAAGAAATCTCAGAGGCACAGTCATCAATTGGGAGATCGAACTCTTTCCCCCAAAGGACGTCGCAAAGGAAGTCGCGGAAGGCGTCCCAGTCAGCTCTTTGGTAGCAGTAGGAGGTCCTATAAGTAGGAGGCTTCTGGGGGGAGTGAGAGTGGAGAGATTATTAAGAGAAACAGCATGGTCGGAGTTGCCGAGAGGGCAAAGCTGCGAGACCTGGCAGGAGTTAGTTGCAGAGGTACAGCATATATCTGGTAGAGAGGCGTGTCCAGAGGGAGCGCTTGGAAAGCGTGTGGGGAAGTCCACTACTTGCGTAAGGGATTGGGAAATAGCAAAGGTCATGGCGTGGATGCCTGCTGAATCAGTAACAGAGTCTTTAAGCTACTCAGCATGATGAACGTTAAGATCTCTGAACACAAATATGTGAGCGAATGGGTGGTAGGAAGTAGCCTTATCTATATTGTCAGAAATGCTGTCTAGAAGGGAACAGTCGGAAGAAGAGGGGTAAAGGTAAAGGAAGAAAAGGTAGCTAACCGAAGTGAGAAGTGATAGACGGAGTCATACATATTGGTGAGTGGTGGATTCGAGTGATGTCACCCTAGTTACATGTGGACAGGGGAATCCTTCCTTAGGAGAGGAAGATAACCAGGGATCGAGAAGTCAAAGGATGGAATTGATGAGTTGAGGTTAGTCTCACAGAGCGCTAGGATGTCAGGGGACTTTTCGTGGAGGAAGGCTTCTACACTACAAAAGTTAGTACGAATTCCCCGGATGTTAGTAAAAGAAATGTTAAGAGATTTTGGTGATTTGAGTTTGACTTGTTTAGGGTTATTTCTGATTCCGTTTATCATGTTAAAATTTGTTGGTAGGGAGGGATCTTGAGTAGAGGATGCAAGCGGTCATTATCCACGATATGCGCTGGGATGGGAACTGGCTCGGGCTGCATCATAGTGTGGCCTCGGGGTTACCCACCGAAAGCGCTTGCAGAGACACCTATCCATGCGCGACATGGCACTACAAGAACCCCGGTATTATGCAACTGTTGGTCAGAGCAGCCGTTGTTGACGCTACGCAAGAGTTAGAGCTCCTAATTACCAGTTGGAAGCAGCAACCAGGAAACTGCCAACCCGGTACCCTCACAATGATGAGACGTTGCTACCAGCAAAGCCCATCGCAGGAAAAGCACGGAAGCACCAATACTGAGGTCTGAGGAGAGAAAAGAGAAAGACGGAAACCACATCCTAAACAGGAAACAAGGAATGATCCTCTTCACCTGTTCAATAGACGTGGGTGGAGTGTGAACTGGGCGATAGTTTGGTCTATCTATTTCAATTTAAAAAAAATTAGGGTGGTGAATTGCTAAGTTTTAAAGTCCACCAGTCAAAGTTAAAAAAGAAAACCAATCGTTCAATTAAGCAGGAAAAGTATAAAATGACTTACTTTTAAGAATATTTAAAACAAAGTTGGTCCCATCCCAACACATGGGTACTACCAGGAAGATAAAAAATAATTTTTAACTTTTTGGTCACTCCAAGTGATAGTGAGGCGAGGGTGGGTTAAAAAAGAAAACCAATCGTTCAATTAAGCATGAAAAGTTTAAAATTAAGCAAGAAATTACTTACTTTTAAAAATATAATTCATGTGTGTTTATGCATCATAATTCTATGTAGGGATCGGTTAATAATGGGTGTACATGTGTGTGTGTGTCTCTGTCTGTCTCTGTGTGTGTGTGTAATAGTTGGGAGGAATCTTTATAAATAGCTTTGTTTTCTATTTATTTCTATCACATATATATATATATTTATTTCTATCACACACACACACACACACACACACACACACACACACACACACACACATATATATAAATACGTTATAGTTTAAAACATGTACAAATTATTATTACAAAGTGTACATTTTGTTTCGACATTGAAATGACAATGTCTCATCAGGTAGTGTGAAAAGGAATGGAAAGGCTCTTTTCTTATATTTGGCGAGTTGTGTGTGGGATGTTGGTGGGGTGAGGGATAAGGGAATAAGTCATATAAATTGTCCGTTAGAATTTTCAGTGAGAAGAGGGAATGGCTAGGGGATAGAGTTGATTAATGAACGTGTCGAAAATTTTGTAGATAGATTTAACATTAAAAGATAAGATATAGTATTTTATAGCTTAATGGCTGGTTTTCTTCGGGTTTAATAAAAGGGGAAAATACGGAAATGTTTATAGGGTGGGGAGGAATAAGAGTAGATGCGATGAAGTGGGAATGGTAATTACCATTTAGTGAACCTATCTTTATTATTGTATTGTACGACTACACAATATTTTTGTATTTAAACTTAGTTTTTTAATAAATCTATTTTTGTATATTTAACCTTAATTTGAAATGTAGGAAGTCACTTTTTTCTATAAAACTTTAAATTAGATCACAGTTTGTGGTATGAAATAAGTAAAATTTGATGTAAGTGTTAATATGATAAAGGTTTATCGTCTCTGGGGAACCTAACTTTGGCTTTTGTAGTTTTTATTATGATTATAAGGTTAGTTCTTTACTGTGTTTGCAGTTTACTGTGGTTTCATACCTCAGGTTTAATAGTATGTTGCTATTCATGTATTTAATGATTTCCATTTTTTTAAGATAAAGGAAACATGGTTCCTTTATTGATTTAGATGTCCTGGCTTGTTTGAGGATTTAACTTTAGGTGTTTTTTTTTAAATTTAGGGGTTGGTCTACTTCGTTTGAGAGTTGTCAGAGGAATCAAGCCGCTTCATCACTCCATCTCCCTCCACTTCACATCTCGCATCAACGCTCCATATAGGTGATGCTAATCTTTTTCTCTCTTCTCTCACCTTCTCAGCATCCAACGTCAGTCTACTCCAAGGGCTCGTACAACTATTTTTGTGACGAATCTAAACTTTTAGAATGCGTAAGCGAAAATGAGATTTCTAGTAATTAATATTTCGTTATCAGCTTGTCTCAGGCTGGTTGTTTTAGATGATTTTCCCAAGCCAAGGGCTTGATCATATTTGAAATAATCGGAACCAATCTAAAGAATTGTTTTGTTCATTTTTAGGGATCATGAGATTGAATTTTCTGCTAATTCATTCTACCATATTTGTTTTTTATTCATTTAATTTTGTGACTAAATACTACTAAATTGTTGGTTTAAAGGACGTTTCGACATATAGGGTCTAAAGTTTTGTGCTATTGAGATAGTGTCACATTCCAATGAAATTTCTTTTTTTGAAGTCCGTTACTCTTTGAATTCAGCCATTTTCTCCCCACCCTCTATCTGATTACTGGACACTTGACTCTCTCTCTCTCTCTCTCTCTCTCTCTCTCTCTCTCTCTCTAACACACTCTGCTTATTTACTGGTAGTTGACATAACCTGGAAAATCAGAGCAAATTTGGTATGACCCTAGAAAATTTTCTCAACTTTCAGTGGTCAGCACGTGGTAAGTCAAGATTGAATTTTCTGCTAATTCATTCTACCATATTTGTTTTTTATTCATTTAATTTTGTGACTAAATTCTTCTAAATTGTTGGTTTAAAGGACGTTTCGACCGTTATTAAGTTAAAACTTAATAAATTTTTTTTTTTTTTAACTGGGACGTTAGCATCCTTGTAGCTCAAAAAAGAATGTAAACCTACAAAGGGCGGAAGAACTCTCAAGGAGTCAACGGCCAGCTAACTAGAGGTGATGTCTCAATAAATCATCGTGGAGAAGGCAACGGGATACCACTCCACTATTTACGCACGCTCAATCATAGTTAATTACGACAAATGTGTTAAAGCCAACAGCGTGAAGGGGGTTGCTTCCCAAGGAAACAACTCCTCGCTCGGTAAGGACCGGCATGGGCAACAGGTGCCACCTGACCGTCATCGACTATCTCATCACAGATGGAAAAGAAAATTGAGGTAACAAAATATATGGTTCTACAGAAGTTTGCTGCGAATATCATGGACTGAACCCGAGAGCAATAAAGAAGTCATGGAGAAATGCAAACAAAAAGAATTGAAAGATACAAGTGAAATTTCTAGGTAACATAACAGGGAAAGCAGGCTTAGAAAATATGACTCTCGCAGGACATATAGGAGGCAAGAAGGGCAGAGGAAAGCATCGCATAATCTACTTAATGAGCTTATGCAAAATGCTTACCAGAACAGGCATGAAGAGATATGTATAAACAGACAAATTTTACTAAGGTCAGGATGCTGTCGAGAGCCATAACTGAATAAGTCTTGAAGGGACATGCCACATAGAAGAAGAAGAAGAAGAAGAAGAAGAAGAAGAAGAAGAAGAAGAAGAAGAAGAACGCTTAAGTATTACATGTAGATGAGTAAATGTTGATTAACTGGGAATTTAACTTATTTTTATTACATATAAAGTGAATAAAAACAAAACAGAAGAAACTTTGCTTTTAAGTAAAAGTTTTCAAGCACAATACAGTAGAATTAACATAATCAATTACGTGGATAATTTAATTTTTAAACAAATTCAAGAAATAAGCTGGAATAAATGGAGTGGTGGAGCAAAAGAATGATAGAAAAAGCGACAGATTGATATTGCAAAACGAATTAAGAATGATGCAAGAAAAAACTGTAACAACAAACACTGCATTGTTCACCGATATTCATTTGTTCAAAAAATAAAAAAATAAAAACAGATCACAGTTACATTCAACTCGGTTTTAGGCGAAGAACTAATGACTATAAATTTTATTAACTTTCGACCAATGTCGTTACGTTTTTTAAAGCCTTCTGTAATAAATAAGTTATAATTTCCATTTTTGAAAAACAATTGTAATGATGAACGAATCATCCTATCTATACGTTATTGTAATATATCATAGCAGGTGATGAAAAATGCGATACAGCAAAGTTAATGCAAAAAACAGTTGACAAAGATAAATCTCCACCACAGACCCCATAACCTCCATGGAAGGATAATAGTGGACGGTGAGATCTTTGGTACATTATTTAGAGTTCTTCAACTGCACACAAACAGAAAGGAATATAATTTTGAACTCGTTTGGTCTGTTCTACTCAACCCGCCATGTTCACCTGACCTTGTACTAACAGATTATTACCTTTTTCGATCGCCTATATTCACCTGGCGGATGTGCGTTGTGGTGCAGTGGATATCGACTCGGAACAGCAAATCGGGTTGCCGAGTTCGAATTCCAGTTGAATTCATTGCATTTACTTAGGCAAAAATAGCCTTGGGAAAGGTATTAATCTGTCTCTTCCCTCCAGATATGGGTTAAATAATAAGATACATTGGGTTCTATAGCGTTGGTTGGCAACCAGTCAACCGCAGAAAGCAATGGCAACCTACTGCGGGATAATCTTCTGCCCAGTCAGTCATGTCTCTTTCGAGACATGATCGCCCGAAGCGTGTATCACGTATGGCACTTAACTGATTGGCTGAATATTCACCTAACCTTGTACCAACAGATTATTACCTTTTACGATCGCCCATATTCACCTGACCTTGTATCAACAGATTATCTTTTTCGATCTCTGAAAAACGTTTTGATAAGAAAATTTATTATTTAACTTACCATTTTATGAAGTTCAAATATATCGGAAATTAGCCGATGTTTTACCAGTTATTCCATTAAATAATAAACAGTGTAAATAAACAATCTAATTTATAAACCATCCACCGAGAATACACAAGGATGAAGACTGAAATATTAAAGTCTGAAGTGGAAGCTGCAATGGCCAAACTGAACAGAAACAAAGCAGCTGGTCCAGACGGCATAGTAATAGAGCTGCTGATTGCCTTGGAAGAATTCGGCATAGAGAAAATTACAGAAATAATAAATGAAATTTATAATAGTGGAATAATACCAAACGACCTATGCAAGTTGATTTTTATAGCACTACTGAAGACGTCAGGTGCAAACGAGTGCGAACTACACCGAACTATCAGCTTAATGAGTCACATTATAAAACTGATTTTCAGAATCCTGAAACGAGAAGCAGAATCAGGCCAGAGATAGGACAGGAACAGTGCGGGTTCGTCAAAGACACTAGAAAAAAAAAAAAAGAACGCCATATTTATGATTAGGATGCCCTCCGAAAGAGCAATACAAACGAAGAAGGACTTGTACCTATGTTTTATTGACTATGCGAAGACATTCGACAAAATACACCACAAAGAATTGATGAAAATGCTCAGCATCCTCGACATTTTTGGGAAAGACATCAGAGTAATCAAGAATCTCTACTGGCAGCAAACTGCCTGCATACGGACAGGTAACGATTTCAGCAGATTTACAAAGATAGAAAGGGGCGTAAAACAAGGATGTGTTCTTTCACCAGATCTGTTCGACTTATTTTGAGGACCCTAGATGCTTTGCCAGGATTTGTTATCGGAGGCCACAATTTGAACGACATAAGATATGCAGATGATACAGTGCTGATTGCCACGTTCTGAAGGGACGTGGAAAGCCATGATCGCCTACGTTTTGAAGAGACAGGACACATAGAAGAAGAAGAATTTATAAACCCTGTTTATTATTTTTGTTTTGAATTCTTAAGAACAAACCAATAAATTGTAAACGCAAATTCTACTCCTCAGCTTCTTTTCTCGCACTTCCCGCCTGTGGAATTCTCTTCCGCATACTTGCTTTTCTGACAGTTACAATCTCCAAGAATTTAAATGTAAAGTCAATAGTCATCTCCTGTCTCACTAACTTAAATCCTCTCTGTCATGCATTTCTACATCCATCCCACTTTCATCAGTACTCTCTTCCCTCTCCTACTCTCTTCCTGACATCCCCTGCAACCTCTCACTCCTCATAACATTTCTCCTATGTAACCCCCTGCACAACAGTGGCAGTAAAATGCCTTGGTTGGGGCGACATGATTATAAAAAAAATCCGCTTTCATATATATATATATAAATAGGAAATTCTAATCTTTTTGCTTTTTAAAACAATAAACACTAAAAGAGGTGATTCGTCGTTGTCATCATCAGTCCGTGTGTGGTTGTAAGTGCACGGTTGTGTAGCTGGCCAGTTTTTTTTTTTTGTATTTTTTTACACGTCTCGTAGCGTGTTGTGGACAAAGTAATCATGGCAAAGCGTATCTCTTTGCAGGTCAAACCATAGTCAATATCCTCCGACTTGAACATTTGATTTGGTTACAAACATGCTACCAACTAATGATTCCATCCAGTGAACGCTTATCTCTGGCGGTTTTCTGTGTAGAAAGCCCCTTGCCCAGCGTACCGTGTCACCACCACCCTGAATATACTGCTAGTAGTTCAGTTCATGTGTAGATTTAACCTTCCACCGCTCGAAAATAGCTGTAGTTACTGTCGCTCACTGGTGAGAACCTCAGAACTCTTACACATGTAGTTGCCCGCCTAGTTCACTGTCAGAGGTGATGTAATAAATTTATTTTTGGTCTCTGGTTTATAAAACAAACTTATTGAAATTAATTTAGGTACTTAGTTAAAGGCTAGGTTTGAAGGAGTTCCAGTAGCTTCAGTTGCAATTTTCTGGTGCGGGATGGTTGACGAATATCCGGCTTTATCAAAACGGTCTACTCAAATTCTATTAAAAACGATTTATCAACCTTATCACTCCACTCAAATGATCCAATCATCAGGCAAATCGTAGACATCAATAACATATGGGAATCACAGATAAAATAAATAAATAACATAACATAACATAAATTTGAGATTTTAAAAACAAGACCCCAACCCGAGAAAAAATGTGAGCGTTGCAGAAATTTGCTCAGTTCTAAGGAAGGTGAGGACTTCAAAGCGTAAATCTGGGGAGGAAAAAGAAGCACCGGATATGACGTATATGGAATAGGAAGCGTATGCCCACCAACGCTCAGAACACGATTCAACTTTCAGCAGAAGTCTGAGGACACAACAACAAAGGGAATTACAATTTGCATAAATAAATCAATAAAATTAGCATAATATTTTAGAATTAAAAACATAGATTAATTAGCTCTTTATGGCTATCAACTTCTTGCAAACCATTTAAAGCCAGAATATATTTTTATGTAATAAGAATTTTTGGAACATAACAATGATTTTGCTGCTACAACTCCTACCAACTAATCTATAACTAGAAAGAGAAAAAAATTCACGAGGTTGTTGGCGCGTAAGTAAATATAACAAACCCGACTGGAATTGAAACTCGGATCTCCCATTTCCGATTCCGATCCGTTATTTATTACACCGCTGCACATCCAAACTTCCAACACTTGGTATTCTTAAGCGGCTACCTATTTAAGTACTGACCAGGTTTTTGAATTTTGTTACAATGATGTTCACGCTGCACAAGGCCCAAGAGCCACTCAAGGTAGTCGGTCACAGAGAAAGAGGCAAAATTTATGGCGATATGTTGAAAGATAACGGTTGACACGAGACATGTTAATATTATAGTGATCGGGAATCATTCTTTTAGGAGCTGGTTTCATTCGTGGAAAGAAGCTGCTCGAGTAGAACTTACAGCTCACTAATGAAATACGAAAGGAATGAGAGTGGTACACTACAATGCACTTGAAATGGTGAGTCTTAGCCGTGATGGTTATAACTGCTGGAACAAAGAAATATAGAGGGATTGTAAAGTGGAATTCATCAGCATCAACGATGTAAATACGTTTTTGGGGAATTATCGAGACTGGAAAGTTAAGACTGCGTATTACTCCATTTTCGAATTGATCTGGCTATTTTTAAAAAGCACATCGCAAGAGGAATCAAGTACTTGCTGGAGTGGTACAGGGAATCAACCATTCATTCAGCATCTTTAATTATGGATCGTATGGATGAAATCCACTTGAAGTCTGGGTTGAGTTTAATTCTCATTTGGTTTCAAGGCACAAGGCCTCCCTGAGAAGACACCCATTTATCGCGATCGGTGAAAACTCTGGGTGATAAAGAAACAGAATTTCGAGCGTTGCTTAACTTCGGTGATAATGCAAGAACCAGCGTAAAAGATATCATTAAAAAAAAGAAAGAAATGACATTGTATATCAAACATTGTTTAGCATTTATTTATGACGGCTATTATTCTTCCCTTAGGATATTTACTCCATTCTCTATAGAAAAATAAGATTCATATAAAACAGTTCTTTTTTATATTTGCTACAAAATAAATTATAACAGTATATTTGCGTGTTACTTGGTTCTTTCAGTTTGTTTCAAGGGCTTCTGAAAAGAAGTATTTAAAAAAATCTGATGGTGTTGTTTTGGTCAGATTTTGAGATGTGGGTCGGCAACTTTTCAAATTGTTTTCTTTTTCTTTTAATACCAATCGTCTTCTTTCTTTATTAAGCTAAAAGGAAAACCATTATAAGAATATCATCTTTAAACATTAAAATCCCCAAACCCTTTTAATATAACTTTTTTTTACTAGACAATTCCTTTTTCGACTATATTTTGAACGTTTACAAAAATGAAACAAATTGTTTCTGACTTGACTATATACCATTGTCTTGTTAGTCGTGCTTAAAACCTCCCAACTGTATCCGCAAGAGAAAGGCAAAGAGAAAAACAAAACAAAATCACCAAAAGAGTTCACCTTCCAAATGGACACCTGTATGCACACAGGTATAAACCCGGCCATAGCTTTTTATTGTTAATATGAACTAGACTACAAACTAATTCACTTTGGTGATTTTCAATCAGTCAGTTAAGTGCCATACGTGAAACACGCTTAGGCGATCATGTCTCGAAAGAGTCATGACTGACTGGGCAGAAGATTATCCCGCAGTAGGTTGCCATTGCTTTCTGCGGTAGATTGGTTGCCAGCCAAGGCTATAGAGCCCAATCTGTCCTGTTATTTAACCCATATCTGGAAGGAAGAGACGAGTACCTTTCCCAAGGGTATTTGCGCGTAAGTGAATGCAACAAATTCAACTGGAATTTGAACTCGGTTCCCCGATTTCTCGTTCCGAGCCGATATCCACTGCACCACAGAACACATCCGTGATTTTCAATGCGTAGCTTAAATGCGACACAAAATCGAATGTATGAGGCACCGACTGAGGATCGAACTCACTAAGCAGTTGTGATTGTCCTTGCTAACCATTACACCACATCGAGGTTCCCCGATTTATTCATTATGATTATTGTCCCATAAAAACCTATTCGATATATTAATTTGTTATGTTGTTAAATTAACGAACCGATCATATATATTCGCAACGGCTTATTTAAATTACTGGCTTTTTCAAAATTATAAATATTGTCTACAATTTTGTTACGAGAAATTCTTCTTCTTCTATGTACCCTGTCCCTTCAGAACGTAGGCGATCATGGCTTTCCACATCTTCCTATCCTTGGTGGCTCTTAGCACGCTTTCTCTTGTTACACTACGCAACCCTCGTTCTGTCATCCACCTGATCAGGCCCTTCAAATATGTTATCCGCTTCTTCCCCCTGTCTCTTTTTCCCTCTATCTGGCCAGTTAGTATCAGGTTCTCCATTCTAATTAGAATGATTTTCTCGAAATTTCATAAAAGTAAGTGGAGTGTAACAGATATAAAAAAAATATTTTTACCAAGATTTTCTAAAAATACATATTTCTGAAATGTTCCCACTCATTTGTGAATAAGTCCTGAAAGTTTTATTAAAATCTGATAATTATCTGATTTTTGCAAGAATTTTCAGATGAATGTGTTTTTCACAAAGAAAAAAAAGACGCTAAAGTTTTATATACTAATTTGTGGTCACTTGCTGACACAAGAAAATAAAAATAACCAACATTTTGTAGGTTTTAATCAAAAGTATAATTTAATAATAAAAAAACTTTTTGGCCTTTTCTTTTTAATAACAAAGATTTTGTCGATAAAATTTTATTTTTTCATTATGTATGCCCATTTTTTAGCGAATATTTTTATCTTTAACTTTTAACCAACATTGTTCAGTGAAATTTCCTCTTCATAGAATCGCTGTTTTTATTGATAACTATTTCTTATCACATGTTTTCCTGTAAGTTTATTATTCTATAGGAATTCCCCTGACAAAGGCCAAAAAACTAAGTCTGTCGATATTTTGTGTTAACAAAAGCAATTATACGGAGTAGAGATATCGTTATAAATAACATTTTTCAAGATTTTTCTTGAAAAAATATTACATGAAATGATAATAAAATAATGCTGAATAATATAACATGGCAAAAGCAACTGAGTTTATTACCCGTCGCCTAAGGCATCTCCAAAATTGTAAAGCGTCGAGGGAGGCTTCGAGAATAAACCCGCATTAAACAGTTAAATGTTTGTGTCGTGGGCGTGTGTCTAAATACCGAATACGATACTTTAATCTTGCTAGTTGGACTTACGAGATTCCTTTTCTTGTATCTCTTTATCATCTGTCAATTGTGTCTTTGTTTTCGGACAGAGCGCAGCTCAGTTGCGTCTTTGTCTTCTGGCAAAGCGCAACAGAAAAAATTGAGAGGTGGAGGACAGCTACCCACAGCCGTACTTCCCTCATTGCACAGAAGTGTGTGTATGGAACGGGGTGTCAGTATTTATAAGTTTGCAGGGCTGGGCTATTTTTTAACTTGGCCTGAATGTATGCGCTCGAACTTTCTACTTTTAACTGACCGTGTGTCGCACTCTGCCTGTACTGGGCAGTAAGTAGATATCGAATATAATACGCAAGATTTGAGACTACTGCTAGACTGAGAAAATGGGAAGGAAATTACACTTCATACTCACTAACATTGTCCATTACAGGCTTTATTGGTGATTTCAAGAAAGAACTACTTTATAATATTTTTTGTAATCTGTAATATCAAGGAAACAACAATTAAATAATAATAATAATATTTATGCATTAAATAAAGATATTTGAAATGATTTGTTTGAACATTATTTTTGGTCGATACTCGTATTTAAGTAGATATCCTGTTTATAATCAAACACTATTATATATTTATTTCTTCCGGCCTGATTATTTACGATAAATTTTTATTACGAAAATATCTCATTCGGTAGCATTCGAACATGTGACCTTTATCCTTGTGATCTGGCGCGTCTTAGACCTCTCGACCGCGAAAGACGATCAGTCTAAACGAGGTCAAATTAAGCCTATAACACAATTGTCGAATTCATCGTAATAACCATCTCTGCTCTGAGACAAATGTCAACAAATGTAGACATATTATGGAAATTAACGAAGATTAACGAAACTTGGTTAGAAGAAGGAAATTACTGCAAAAGTAATTCAAACTTACCAAAAAGGTAGCTTTTACAATTCCACTTATCCTATCGGCACAATGCTTCTATGACGGTCTTTGGGAATCCAATTCGTAAAAGTTCAAATAATCTATTACTCTTGGGGTCATCAGGAGAGAATGTGCACCGTTTCGGGGCCTTCCTCTCTACGGTTTTCATTGCACACCGGCCCCCCTCACTGATGTGAGGCCCCATTGTATTTTACCAACCGTTTCAACGAAAAGCAAAAATGATTTTAAAATAAACGGTTAAAGAGAAAAATATTTTCACGTTTTTCTCCACGTTTGCGCGACAAAGTTAGCATATTGTTCTATTACGATATATTCCACGTCGCGTCTCTCTTTTTCCAAATCCACATGGAACCATTTTCTGCTAACTCTATTAATTTCTTTATACTGCGGGCTCTGTTACGGCCTTTTATTCCTATTTCACCCAAAAATTTGTACAGGGTGCTTGACGCAAATCCTCTTGCTCCAATTTCCACGGCCTTAATGCTTACACTATAACCTTCTCTTTCCAGCTGTGATTTTAAATCGTCGTATTTACTTTCTTTAAAATCATGGCTCTGTTCCATTCGGCTTTCATAAGGAATTGTTAATTCCACTAAAATAATGTTCTTATTTGAGAACAGAACAATATCTGGTCGAAAACCCTTTTTTGAGATTATTTTTGGGTAATTGATACTCCAGCCTTTAAGGTCTGCAGAGACTTCCCAATCGTTACCAGATTTAAGAAGGTTTTGTCCAAGTGTAGCTAAGTTTTTGGGCTGTTTAGAAGAGGCATAAATTCTTCCTCCTTTTGTAACAAATTTTTGGGTTGACTTCGAAGAATCAGGCTTCATATACTTTTTTATGACTCTGACCAACTCATCCAAAACATTATTATGTCTCCATGTATATCTTCCATTGGCCAGAGCTGTCTTACAGGAACTAAGGACATGTTCTAATGTCTGAGGTTTTTCTTTGCACAAGGGACAAGTTGGATCATTTTCTTTTTTCCATTTCACTAGGTTGTTTTTAGTCGAAAGCATATCATACGTAGACCGTATCAAAAAATTCAACCTAATAGGAGCCATTTGCCAAATATCTTGCCAATTAAGAGATTTCTGTAGGGCTTGCTCCCAGTTTGTCCATTGGCCTTGTTGCGATTGTTGCACACCTTTTAAGAGTCTTTTATCATCCTCGTCGTTCCTTACATCCTGGATGACCATGTTTCGGCGATCCTTCCCAGACGTTTTCGACCACCACTGGTTCTCAATTCTTCCTAACCCTTGAGTTCCAGCTTGAGTGTATCCAATGACTTCTTTGAAGGCTAGATGGTCGTTAGCACTTTTTATTGTGTCTCTGACCTTCCACTTTCTGCCTGTTTTTAAAGTAGGATTTAACGATCTAACTACTTTATCCTTTGAGTCATCTAACATCAATTGTAGCCTGATTTTATCGGATTTGAATTCTTCTACAATTGACTTAAACGGCAGTTTTAATTTTGCCTGTCTACAATACAACGCAATATCAGAGAGACCTGGAGGTAAACCCAACCATTTTCGAATATATTTATTTATTACTCTCTCCATTGTCTCTACTTGATTTATGCCAAATTCATACACAAGAAGGGGCCACAAAAGCATAGGAATAAATACGTGTTGAAGACACCACACCTTGTATTTTCCTTGGAGCGGACACAAATTGATTTTATTAAGACCCTCTTTTAAAGCCTGACATGTTTCCTTAATTTGGTTGGAATCATTTATTTGGTGATCATACCAACGGCCCAAACTTTTAACTGCTTTCTCTGTCACAGTAGGTATTCTTTGTTTCCCTACTTCGAAATTTATATTTTCTTTTAGTTTTCCTTTCCTAAGAGAAAGACTTCTAGATTTGTTAGGTTTGAATGCCATTCTGCACCAACCTATCAAATTGTCCAATAAGCTTAACAGTTTGCGCGTCGAATCTTCCTTACTCGAAAGGATCGTAGTATCGTCCATAAACGCTTTTATTGGTGGTATTTGAACACCCCCACCTAGCTCTACAACAGCAGCCTTGTTTTCTGCGGCTTTCAGAATCAGTTGCATTGCTAGAACAAAAAGTATGGGTGATACCGTACAACCCATTGCAATGCCAACTTCTAGTTTATTCCATTTAGTGGTGTACTCCTTCGTTGTAAAGCGCATGAGAAAACCATCAAAATAGGCTCCTAGCATATTCGATATTTCCTCTGGAATATGGAATAATTTTAATGCTAATTTTATCATTTGGTGGGGTACCGATCCATACGCATTAGCAAGATCCAACCAAATCACATCCAAATTTTTCTTATTTGTTTTTGCTCTTTTTATTGCCTCCCAGATCATGTTTCCGTGTTCCAAACAACCAGCTATTCCTGGGACACCGCCCTTTTGTACAGAAGTGTCGATATAATCATTTGCAAGGAGATATCTGGTTATTCGTGAGGCCAAAACTGCGAAAAATATCTTTCCTTCTACATTGAGCAGCGAAATTGGACGAAATTGTTTAATGTCCTTAGAGTTCTTTTCTTTTGGTATATAAACCCCATCTGCTATCATCCATTGACTGCTAATATGGCGTTTTCTCCAGGCAATATGTATATTTGTATGTAGCCATTTAAGAACGCTTGGACATTTTTTATATAGAAGAAAAGGTATTCCATTTGGTCCAGGTGAAGATTTATTTCTAGTTTTGAATATTATTCGTTTTATTTCTTCACGTGTGGGCGGTTTTGAATCAAATTTGATATTTGGTTCAATCGGCTGAAATAAATTATCATTATGGTCTAATGGTTTATGTTTATTTCGATCAGAGTACGTATTTCTTAAATGTTCTTCTAGAACATTTTGTTCCACTTTGAGTACTCCTGATCTAGGTTGATCAAATATGTTCCTTGCATATTTAAACGGTTCTCGAAAGAAACGCTCTTGTTCTTTTTTCCTCTTCACTCGTCTTTTTCTTAAATTTTCTGCTCTGCTGAGAGCGTTATGTTTTTGTTTCAGGTCGTGCCAAATACTCATCAGACCTTCTTTTTCTTCACTATTAGCTGTACTGATTAGTTTTTTCAAATGTCTTTTCTTATTTCTAAGATCCAGCATCAATCTTTGCCGTCTGTTCTTCTTTGCTGGTGATTTTTCTTTTGATTCTTTTACGCCGTAAATTTCCCTACAAACGTCATAGATGATTTCGCTACTTTTAATTAACCTTTCGTTATACTCCTTATTTCCTAGATGTTTACGAAGCTTATTGATTATGATGGTATCAAGCATAATCCAGGCTTCCGAGTTGGATGCTGATGGAAATTTGATTCTTGGTAATCTGGGTTGTGACCCAAACTCTGGTTCAACAGCGTGGATATCCTCGGCACTGTGGTATGCATCCTGGCTTAGGTTTTCCGACGTCTTATCTGAGTATACAGAGCGCTGCTCCTGAACTGTTATTTGGGAATCACAACCCATCTTAGTCCGGTGAATCTTAGCTCCTTTCTGGGACCTGAATTTCCGACCGCAGACACATGGAAATTCCATAGAATTTTCTCTATTCGTTAGTCCATTTCCAGTTCCAAATCGTTGTCGGGTAATCCGTTTGGGTTCATCATTCTCCCTCCCTTTCGGTGAACCATGAGGGCATTTTCCTTTAAGCTTTCGTTTAGCAATATTAAAATGAACTCTGGGTTGCTAGCCCGGTGAGATCATCTGGTCTTTCCCAGTGTCCCCTGTCTTTCCAGGTGTCATCTGGACTTTTCCCAGATGCCATTCAGTCTATTCCTGAAAGTCAACGGCCTAGCCATATGTCTGAAGAAGGAAATTACTGCAAAAGTAATTCAAACTTACCAAAAAGGTAGCTTTTACAATTCCACTTATCCTATCGGCACAATGCTTCTATGACGGTCTTTGGGAATCCAATTCATAAAAGTTCAAATAATCTATTACTCTTGGGGTCATCAGGAGAGAATGTGCACCGTTTCGGGGCCTTCCTCTCTACGGTTTTCATTGCACACCGGCCCCCCTCACTGATGTGAGGCCCCATTGTATTTTACCAACCGTTTCAACGAAAAGCAAAAATGATTTTAAAATAAACGGTTAAAGAGAAAAATATTTTCACGTTTTTCTCCACGTTTGCGCGACAAAGTTAGCATATTGTTCTATTACGATATATTCCACGTCGCGTCTCTCTTTTTCCAAATCCACATGGAACCATTTTCTGCTAACTCTATTAATTTCTTTATACTGCGGGCTCTGTTACGGCCTTTTATTCCTATTTCACCCAAAAATTTGTACAGGGTGCTTGACGCAAATCCTCTTGCTCCAATTTCCACGGCCTTAATGCTTACACTATAACCTTCTCTTTCCAGCTGTGATTTTAAATCGTCGTATTTACTTTCTTTAAAATCATGGCTCTGTTCCATTCGGCTTTCATAAGGAATTGTTAATTCCACTAAAATAATGTTCTTATTTGAGAACAGAACAATATCTGGTCGAAAACCCTTTTTTGAGATTATTTTTGGGTAATTGATACTCCAGCCTTTAAGGTCTGCAGAGACTTCCCAATCGTTACCAGATTTAAGAAGGTTTTGTCCAAGTGTAGCTAAGTTTTTGGGCTGTTTAGAAGAGGCATAAATTCTTCCTCCTTTTGTAACAAATTTTTGGGTTGACTTCGAAGAATCAGGCTTCATATACTTTTTTATGACTCTGACCAACTCATCCAAAACATTATTATGTCTCCATGTATATCTTCCATTGGCCAGAGCTGTCTTACAGGAACTAAGGACATGTTCTAATGTCTGAGGTTTTTCTTTGCACAAGGGACAAGTTGGATCATTTTCTTTTTTCCATTTCACTAGGTTGTTTTTAGTCGAAAGCATATCATACGTAGACCGTATCAAAAAATTCAACCTAATAGGAGCCATTTGCCAAATATCTTGCCAATTAAGAGATTTCTGTAGGGCTTGCTCCCAGTTTGTCCATTGGCCTTGTTGCGATTGTTGCACACCTTTTAAGAGTCTTTTATCATCCTCGTCGTTCCTTACATCCTGGATGACCATGTTTCGGCGATCCTTCCCAGACGTTTTCGACCACCACTGGTTCTCAATTCTTCCTAACCCTTGAGTTCCAGCTTGAGTGTATCCAATGACTTCTTTGAAGGCTAGATGGTCGTTAGCACTTTTTATTGTGTCTCTGACCTTCCACTTTCTGCCTGTTTTTAAAGTAGGATTTAACGATCTAACTACTTTATCCTTTGAGTCATCTAACATCAATTGTAGCCTGATTTTATCGGATTTGAATTCTTCTACAATTGACTTAAACGGCAGTTTTAATTTTGCCTGTCTACAATACAACGCAATATCAGAGAGACCTGGAGGTAAACCCAACCATTTTCGAATATATTTATTTATTACTCTCTCCATTGTCTCTACTTGATTTATGCCAAATTCATACACAAGAAGGGGCCACAAAAGCATAGGAATAAATACGTGTTGAAGACACCACACCTTGTATTTTCCTTGGAGCGGACACAAATTGATTTTATTAAGACCCTCTTTTAAAGCCTGACATGTTTCCTTAATTTGGTTGGAATCATTTATTTGGTGATCATACCAACGGCCCAAACTTTTAACTGCTTTCTCTGTCACAGTAGGTATTCTTTGTTTCCCTACTTCGAAATTTATATTTTCTTTTAGTTTTCCTTTCCTAAGAGAAAGACTTCTAGATTTGTTAGGTTTGAATGCCATTCTGCACCAACCTATCAAATTGTCCAATAAGCTTAACAGTTTGCGCGTCGAATCTTCCTTACTCGAAAGGATCGTAGTATCGTCCATAAACGCTTTTATTGGTGGTATTTGAACACCCCCACCTAGCTCTACAACAGCAGCCTTGTTTTCTGCGGCTTTCAGAATCAGTTGCATTGCTAGAACAAAAAGTATGGGTGATACCGTACAACCCATTGCAATGCCAACTTCTAGTTTATTCCATTTAGTGGTGTACTCCTTCGTTGTAAAGCGCATGAGAAAACCATCAAAATAGGCTCCTAGCATATTCGATATTTCCTCTGGAATATGGAATAATTTTAATGCTAATTTTATCATTTGGTGGGGTACCGATCCATACGCATTAGCAAGATCCAACCAAATCACATCCAAATTTTTCTTATTTGTTTTTGCTCTTTTTATTGCCTCCCAGATCATGTTTCCGTGTTCCAAACAACCAGCTATTCCTGGGACACCGCCCTTTTGTACAGAAGTGTCGATATAATCATTTGCAAGGAGATATCTGGTTATTCGTGAGGCCAAAACTGCGAAAAATATCTTTCCTTCTACATTGAGCAGCGAAATTGGACGAAATTGTTTAATGTCCTTAGAGTTCTTTTCTTTTGGTATATAAACCCCATCTGCTATCATCCATTGACTGCTAATATGGCGTTTTCTCCAGGCAATATGTATATTTGTATGTAGCCATTTAAGAACGCTTGGACATTTTTTATATAGAAGAAAAGGTATTCCATTTGGTCCAGGTGAAGATTTATTTCTAGTTTTGAATATTATTCGTTTTATTTCTTCACGTGTGGGCGGTTTTGAATCAAATTTGATATTTGGTTCAATCGGCTGAAATAAATTATCATTATGGTCTAATGGTTTATGTTTATTTCGATCAGAGTACGTATTTCTTAAATGTTCTTCTAGAACATTTTGTTCCACTTTGAGTACTCCTGATCTAGGTTGATCAAATATGTTCCTTGCATATTTAAACGGTTCTCGAAAGAAACGCTCTTGTTCTTTTTTCCTCTTCACTCGTCTTTTTCTTAAATTTTCTGCTCTGCTGAGAGCGTTATGTTTTTGTTTCAGGTCGTGCCAAATACTCATCAGACCTTCTTTTTCTTCACTATTAGCTGTACTGATTAGTTTTTTCAAATGTCTTTTCTTATTTCTAAGATCCAGCATCAATCTTTGCCGTCTGTTCTTCTTTGCTGGTGATTTTTCTTTTGATTCTTTTACGCCGTAAATTTCCCTACAAACGTCATAGATGATTTCGCTACTTTTAATTAACCTTTCGTTATACTCCTTATTTCCTAGATGTTTACGAAGCTTATTGATTATGATGGTATCAAGCATAATCCAGGCTTCCGAGTTGGATGCTGATGGAAATTTGATTCTTGGTAATCTGGGTTGTGACCCAAACTCTGGTTCAACAGCGTGGATATCCTCGGCACTGTGGTATGCATCCTGGCTTAGGTTTTCCGACGTCTTATCTGAGTATACAGAGCGCTGCTCCTGAACTGTTATTTGGGAATCACAACCCATCTTAGTCCGGTGAATCTTAGCTCCTTTCTGGGACCTGAATTTCCGACCGCAGACACATGGAAATTCCATAGAATTTTCTCTATTCGTTAGTCCATTTCCAGTTCCAAATCGTTGTCGGGTAATCCGTTTGGGTTCATCATTCTCCCTCCCTTTCGGTGAACCATGAGGGCATTTTCCTTTAAGCTTTCGTTTAGCAATATTAAAATGAACTCTGGGTTGCTAGCCCGGTGAGATCATCTGGTCTTTCCCAGTGTCCCCTGTCTTTCCAGGTGTCATCTGGACTTTTCCCAGATGCCATTCAGTCTATTCCTGAAAGTCAACGGCCTAGCCATATGTCTGAAGAAGGAAATTACTGCAAAAGTAATTCAAACTTACCAAAAAGGTAGCTTTTACAATTCCACTTATCCTATCGGCACAATGCTTCTATGACGGTCTTTGGGAATCCAATTCGTAAAAGTTCAAATAATCTATTACTCTTGGGGTCATCAGGAGAGAATGTGCACCGTTTCGGGGCCTTCCTCTCTACGGTTTTCATTGCACACCGGCCCCCCTCACTGATGTGAGGCCCCATTGTATTTTACCAACCGTTTCAACGAAAAGCAAAAATGATTTTAAAATAAACGGTTAAAGAGAAAAATATTTTCACGTTTTTCTCCACGTTTGCGCGACAAAGTTAGCATATTGTTCTATTACGATATATTCCACGTCGCGTCTCTCTTTTTCCAAATCCACATGGAACCATTTTCTGCTAACTCTATTAATTTCTTTATACTGCGGGCTCTGTTACGGCCTTTTATTCCTATTTCACCCAAAAATTTGTACAGGGTGCTTGACGCAAATCCTCTTGCTCCAATTTCCACGGCCTTAATGCTTACACTATAACCTTCTCTTTCCAGCTGTGATTTTAAATCGTCGTATTTACTTTCTTTAAAATCATGGCTCTGTTCCATTCGGCTTTCATAAGGAATTGTTAATTCCACTAAAATAATGTTCTTATTTGAGAACAGAACAATATCTGGTCGAAAACCCTTTTTTGAGATTATTTTTGGGTAATTGATACTCCAGCCTTTAAGGTCTGCAGAGACTTCCCAATCGTTACCAGATTTAAGAAGGTTTTGTCCAAGTGTAGCTAAGTTTTTGGGCTGTTTAGAAGAGGCATAAATTCTTCCTCCTTTTGTAACAAATTTTTGGGTTGACTTCGAAGAATCAGGCTTCATATACTTTTTTATGACTCTGACCAACTCATCCAAAACATTATTATGTCTCCATGTATATCTTCCATTGGCCAGAGCTGTCTTACAGGAACTAAGGACATGTTCTAATGTCTGAGGTTTTTCTTTGCACAAGGGACAAGTTGGATCATTTTCTTTTTTCCATTTCACTAGGTTGTTTTTAGTCGAAAGCATATCATACGTAGACCGTATCAAAAAATTCAACCTAATAGGAGCCATTTGCCAAATATCTTGCCAATTAAGAGATTTCTGTAGGGCTTGCTCCCAGTTTGTCCATTGGCCTTGTTGCGATTGTTGCACACCTTTTAAGAGTCTTTTATCATCCTCGTCGTTCCTTACATCCTGGATGACCATGTTTCGGCGATCCTTCCCAGACGTTTTCGACCACCACTGGTTCTCAATTCTTCCTAACCCTTGAGTTCCAGCTTGAGTGTATCCAATGACTTCTTTGAAGGCTAGATGGTCGTTAGCACTTTTTATTGTGTCTCTGACCTTCCACTTTCTGCCTGTTTTTAAAGTAGGATTTAACGATCTAACTACTTTATCCTTTGAGTCATCTAACATCAATTGTAGCCTGATTTTATCGGATTTGAATTCTTCTACAATTGACTTAAACGGCAGTTTTAATTTTGCCTGTCTACAATACAACCGACAATTTGAAATGATTTGTTGGACATTATTTTTTATCTATACTCGTATTTAAGTAGATATTCTGTTTATAATCAAACAGTATTATATATTTATTTCTACCAATTTCTGATTATTTACGATAATTTACAAATTATGATTATTTACATATCATTTCAAATTGTCGGTTGTTTATAACCAATTTTGTTAATCTTCATAAAGATATTTATATATCACATAAATCACTTTTTACGACTATACCATCGTGACAGTTCCGATCACAACAGATGCCTATTTGGGCTACACATAATGAATGTAAACGGGTGCTGAAAGGCGCTAAATCTTTTGCTGATAGACTGAGCTACCGTATTGTATCTAATAACATTGACTCTCATGATTACTGGTGGCTCTGATCTGAATCTCTAATCCGGATCCCCATAAAGCGTGTATACCTCAAAATATCCCTGTAATAGTTCTTAAGAAATGTACTCTAGAACTGGATCCTATATAATAAGTGCTTCGCTACCTCTTGCTTTCTTGCTTGTTTGAAATCGTCATCTGGAACATCTTTAAAAATTCAGGTGAACCGTCTGACTCTTCCAACTATCCGTATATTAGCCTTCTACTCTTTTTTGATAAATTATAAGAGGCCCTACCCAACATGGAATTGTTTAAGCAATTCTAATCGCAGGGTCTTCCTTCAGATAAGCAACATGGCTTTCGTTTCTGTGAGTTAAATGCCGACTTATTAACAATTTTTGCGGAAAGGTTTAGTCAAGCTTTTGGACATCTCGAAAACATTCGACAAGGTTTAAAATGCTGGTCTTCATAGCAAGTTAAAAAATTATTGTAACACAGAAGGGATTTTTTAACTGATTCAGTTTTTCTTATCTAATATCGAAAAGAAAGTTATCCTGAAATTATTCTAGATCGTTTCGTACTAATGTAGGTGTCACCCTGGGCTCTATCATTGGTCTTTGTTCTTAATTAACAGTTCTGATAACATTAGCTCTCAACTTGGTATCCATGCTGATGACACAACTATTTACTCTTGTCTTGATAGTAAACCTGAACAATCTGCGGCTGATAAAATAAAAGACCTAGTCAGTTATTAATTGGGGCAATGAATGGTTTGTTAATTTTAACGTCTTCAGACAAAACTATTAATAATCTTAGATAACTCTTTCTTCCTTCTATCAGCATGACTGATGCTAACCTCCAGGAGAGTGACTCTTGCGCCATCGCGGGTAAACATTCTCGACATGAGGAGGAAATATCATATTGAATCCATTGATGTGTTTTCAATCTATCTATGCCTTCAATTTCGCAGTTATAAACAGATTAATATTAGATATTTTGTTTTCTAGATTACTGAGATAGATTAAAAAAAAAAAACTATAAACTCTTTTGCTAGATTAGCATCATAAATAACTCCGTCGGATGACAATTACTGAGTAATATTTTGTAATGTCATTTCGCTGATAATTTTATATGTATCCTACATTCGAATTGTTCACACCAGTTGCGGCATTGTCCTGGATGAATGTAAGATAAGTTTGGAGATTATTATTTATTTTCTGTCGTTTGCTGGTTTGAATAAAAGTGTATCACTTGGAGTGGATAACGTGATGCACTTTCCCAGTAAATACAGTTACGTTTAGATATTATTTTCTTGTAATCTGATAATTGCAGAAGGCGATAAGTAATTATAACAAATATTTTGGTGCAAGGATGGAAACACATAAGGATGGAAACACATAAGGATGGAAACACACTTTCCATCCTTGGAAAGCAGCAGTCAAGTGGCATACGTGATACACACTTGAGCGATCATGTCTCAAAAGAGATTTTCCTGCAGTAGATTGGCATTGATTTTTGCGGTAGTTTGGTTGCTAACTAAGGCTATAGAACCCAATCTGCCCTACTATTTAACCCATAGCTGAAAGGAGAAGAAACGGATTAGTACATTTAAGAGTATTTACGTGTAAGTGAATGCAAGGAATTCAACTGGGATTTGAACCTGGCTCTCCGATTTCTCGTTTCGAGCTGATATCCACTGCACCACAACGCATATTCTAATTTGAAAGCACCGAATCCAACAATGACGTACCTTTCTTATATTAGTTACAGATTTTTATGTACCAAAATGGCTCATTCTGGTAAAGATTTTCCTTTTCCCCATTTTTTATCGAGTTTATCCAGTTTTCAAATTAGAACATGAGAATCTAAAATCATAATCAAATCAGGTTTTAATTTTCTTTTGAAGCCGTAGAACTTGAATTGTTAATGTTAGTTTTTCACTTTCTGACACCCCCTCCTCTTCACCCCCTTTCTCTCTCTCTCTCTGGTTAATGAAGCTAGAGGCCAACTGAATAAGAACTGAATGAAAATTGAAATGGAATTCACCATGATGAATGCAAAGTTCCACTCAACTCTGTTAATATTTTGATCACAGCCGATTTATTCTCTGGTAAGCTTGACTGACTTTTTTCTTTTCATTTCCCTGAGCTTTTAAATCTAAAAATTAATATTTATATATCTATTTATTTATCATTTAATTGTTGTAGCATATAGCGTTTGATAATTTTAAAATTATACGTGTGTCAGTTAAGATTTCAGTTAGCTCTTTTAGGCGTCCGGACAGTTAAGTTTTTTCTTTGATTTTTATTTGAATTTCTAAGGAAAGATATGTTAAAATTATCTTGTAGTGGTTACAAAGAGACCTCATGACTTCAGCTAAATTAAAACTTACGGAATGTTTATCTTTTTTATTTTTTTAATTATTTTTTTAAATTGGAGTAGATAGAACCAACTATCACCCGGTTCATACTCCTCCCTCTTCTATTGGAGTAGAGGCTCATGCTGTGTTTCTTGTTTAAGAAGGGGTTTCCAGTTTCTTTCCTTTCCTTAGGTTTTAATAGTAGTGCTGTTGTAAGCTTTTTGCAATGCCTGTGGATGTTGGCGACGTCTCTTCATTTTGAGGGTACCGAGTTTTCAGTTTCCTGGTTGATGCTTCCGATTCGTAGTTAGTAGCGTCTTGAAAGGCTGCATTAATCAACAGTTGAATAATATCGAGGTATCTTGTAGTGTCATGTCGCACATAGATGCGTGTCTCTGCAAGTGCTTCCGGTGGACAACCCTAAGGCCACATTATGCTGCAGACTGCGCCAGTTTCCTTCCTATACATATTGTCTTTGACGACCGGCTGATACTACTACTCTACGCCTCTACTTACCGAAAAAATATCACTAATTATAGCATCACACAAAATATGAACTAAAACTAAACCAGCTAAAAATAAGTTGCCTAAACCTATTAACAGCACTTTTTTGAACGTCCGTGGAGTCAGAGAATGAGTAAACTCGCTTGACATCTTAGATGAATTGGTATTTATATCAGCGAACATCTCCCTCTAGCTAGGGTGATTTCTCTTGAATCTCCTGATCATTCTTACATGTGATTCCGTCTCTCTTTCTACTAAGCTCGGTTAGCTATCTTTTCTTTCACTATCTTCATCTCCTGACTGTTCCATCCTTGACAGCATCTCTAAAAATATAGATAAAGCCATTTTGTCTCATCCATTTACTCATATATTTGTGTTTGGAGACTTCAATGCCCACCATGCCAAGTGGCTGGAAAACTCTGTCATACAATAAACTTTTCAGTCATTTAATCCCTTTCGCAAGTAGTTGATTTCCCTACATGCTTCTCTAATAACACTAATGGAACTGACTCGCTACTAGATCTCTGTTTTACTTCTATCCCTGACTCTTGCCGTGTTATGCAGTCTTGCCCTCTTGGAAACTCTGATCGTGCTGTAGTTTCCGTTAATATTTCTTTTCACATTTCCTCCTCCTAGGAACCCCAGACCAGCAGAATATCTTACTGCTACCAAAAAGCAGTCTGGGAGTCGTTTCGTGATTTCCTGTGTGACGTCCCATGGAACAAAATTTTTAGTCTTCCCGTTGAGGACTGTACGTCTGAAGTCTCTTCATGGGTTAAAGCTGGCATCGATGCTTTCATCCCAGCCAGGAAGTTACGACTTAAACCCCATTCGCCTCCCTGATTCTCCCCTGCTTGCTCGGCTGTTATTGCTCACAGGAATTACTTATTTCGGTTTTATCGGATACACGCGTCGGACTATAATAAGCGCCATTTGGCCTCTGCTCGTAATCAGTGCAAGAGGATCCTAAACGATGCTAAGCTGTTGTTTGCTAAAAGAATGAAACAGCGTATAGCATCTCGAATGTACGGGTCCAAAGACCAATGGCGATTCTGTAAAAATGTATTAAATAACAGCAAGCTTTCAATACCCTCTTTAATCAATGAATTTGAAGTCCTCACATTTTCAGCGGACAAGGCTGAATGCTTTGCTCGCAGATTCTTAAACAACTAGATATTTGATTCGTCTGGAGTATCCGCACTCAACTTCCCACCTAGAACTGAGGCTCAACTTAGTGACGTTCACATTACTCCGTTGCTGGTCTCTAACAATTTCAAAGCTTCCCAAATAAGGCGAGTGGAAGTGACGGAATCCCAATCAATGTTCTGAAGAAATGTGAACCTGAATTTTCCTCTGTCCTTTCCAAACATTATTACTACTGCGCCTTTGCTTCTTGCTTTCCTGCCTACTGTAAGTTCTTGTCTGTGGATCCTGTATTTAAGAACGCTGGAGAACCCTCAGACCCATCCAATTATCGCTGTGTCAGCCTTCTACCAATTTTTGGCAAAGAGCTACAGGTTAGCATTAGTGGTCCAACATCTTACAGCCTATGGCCTCCTTTCTGATTAACAATATGGGTTCCGCTTCACTAGGTCTACTGCTGATATGTTAATGACCATCACAGAGTATATATACCAGACTCTCGATAAGAATGGCGAAGCTCGAGCTATTGCATTAGATATCTTCAAAGCTTTAGACAGAGTCTGACATGCTAGCCTTCCACGCAAGCTACATGGCTATGGTATAATTGAACGACTGTTTGACCAAATCCAGTGTTTCCTTTCAAATTGCGTAAAAGTTGTAGTGAATGGGCATGCTTTCAGGTACTATCATATGAACGCATGTGTCCCTCAAGGCTCTGTTCTAGTTCCTACGTTTTTTCTGATCTTCATCAATGATCTCCCTGATGTAATCAGATCACAAGTAGTCATTTATACTGACGACATAACAATTTACTCCTGCCTCGATAAGAAATCTGCCAAATATGACAAAGAAAACTTCGCTGCTAGTCTGGAAAGAGACCTCCAATTTGTGCTGGACTAGGGTAAGAAATAGCTTGTAAATTTTAATGCTTCCAGAACAAAGCTGCTATCATTTGACCACCATAGACAACCACTTCTACCCCCTCCCATCACAATGGATCAGGCTAGTGTCCCTAAAAGCAAAACATTGCGCCTCCTCGGCCTAAATCTATCAGCTGACCTCAAGTGGAATGATTACATTGAATCCATAGCTAAATCTGCTGCTCGGAATGTTGGTTCTCTTTGTAGGGCGATGAAGTTTTTCTCGTCTAAATCTATCTTGCACATATATAAATCTACCATCCGATCGTGCATTGAATACTGCTATCTGGTCGGATGCCTCTGCTATTCATCTCTGGGTTCTTGATAAAATCCAACGAAGAATCTGTAATGTAATTGATCCCAACCTGGTAGCTCAATTCCAGTCATTTTCTCACCAACGTAATGTCTCTTCTCTCTGTCTCTTCTACTTTCACGGTTTCTGCTCTGATGAGCTTAGCTCCTGGTGCCCCCACTGCATGAATTTACTTGAGCTATCAGACTAGCGGATAGGTCTCACTCTTTTACAGTGAAACCAATCAAATGTAACTGCAACTATTACTCTAACAGCTTCTTTGCTCGCATTTCCCGCCTGTGGAATTCTCTTCCGTATATTTGCTTCCCTGAAAGTTAAAATCTTCAAGAATTTAAATGCGATGTCAATTTTCCTGACAAAACCTTGTATCATGTTTTTCTTCCTTTCCACTCCACTCTTATGCAGCTCTCTTCACACATGTATTATCATCCTTTTCTTACTCATTCTCTGACTCCCTGGAAACTTGTTCCTGTTTCTTATCACTCTTCTGTAATTCCCTGCGCACCAGTGGCAGTTCTGTCTTGCTTGGGGTGAAATGATTAAAAAAAATCAAATCAATTATTACTAATGAAAAGTAATCTGGTATTTCAATGATGAATAATAGCTTTATAAAAATGAGATTTATTCATTTGGTTTGACTATAACCTGACCATTTTTTAAGTAACTCTGTTTAGATATCTCGATGCAAATTGGTATTCAAGCGATAAAAGACTATTTATAATCAAACTATTCATAGTTATATCAGTGGTATATATGTATTTTTGCACATACCGAAAAAGTATAAACATGCCCTATATTAGATAGATTTGGTATTTTATATGAGTTTATTGAATTTATTGATATGTTATGGGTAGTGTTACATATAAATTAATATCTTCTACTTTCTGAATTCAATGTTATTTTCAGATTTTTTCTCGTTTTTAGACCTTAATACTACGGTAGTGACTTCAAACAGAGGATGTAGAAACTATCCCGATTTTCATTTTTATATATGTGACCTGTTTACAATAACGAATAATGAAAAAACAGATATATTTTTTCAGAAGAGCTAACCATGCTTGAAGTGAAACTGAGAAATCAAGGCAAATCCTCGACACCACATATTCTGCAAAACATGCTAAAAGCACAGAGGAGTAGAGGCGCCCGAAATTCATCTAAATTTAGCATTCCGCTAATTTAGCACTAGCCGTAAAATTACATCGACGACTGATACTTCTGCACAGTTGACATTGCTGGCTTTAGCACGAAGAAAAGAAAATCTGTGAAGTACCTTCCGAGTTCGAATTCCAGTTGAATCCATTGTATTCACTTACGTGCAAATACCCTTGGGAAAGGTATTAATCCGTCTCTTCCTTCCAGTTATGGGTTAAATAGCAGGACAGATTGGGTTCTATAGCCTTGGTCGGCAACCAGTCTACCGCAGAAAGCAATGGCAACCTACTGCGGGATAATCTTCTGCCCAGTCAGTCATGTCTCTTTCGAGACATGATCGCCCAAGCGTGTATCACGTATGGCACCTAAACTGACTGACCAGACCCAACGAAATCTCGATTCCTGTCTTCAAATGATTTTATGTGCAGTAATATTAAAGAATAAGACCATAGTGATGCGAATGATTTCGTCGACATGGGTGAGAATGACAATGACAATGAAAATTATTTCATGTGATTATCATCTGAATTGATAATATTTGATCAAGAAGCGCTTAGTAACATAATCAGCGATGTCTGTTTATCAAAAGAACACTCAGCTCCAAGACTGAAAGATTCTCTTTAAGTAAGAAACAAAAATAAATTTTATCGCAATAGAGATGCTGCATTTGTCTCCTCCTTCAGCCAAGCCAGGGAAGTTATATATTGCAAAAGATTTTTATGGAGTTTTACTGCATTTTGATATTCACGACTATGATGCACATTCATGGGAACTATTTGCTGATAGCTCGAAACGTAGTTTAAAATTTGTTTTACTGTCGATATCAATTGAGCACTCTTAAACGATGAAAGAAGAGCATAAAACTATCAAAGAGTTAATAGAAAGAAAATATTACTTTCATCATAAGTAGGTAATTTCTATTGATGGCTAATATTTTATTTGGGAAGCAATTAGGCTATACAAAGTTCCTACGCTAGAGAGAAAAATGTGCTCACTATTCCGCTAGTCTCCCAAAACAAAATTATCTTTTCTTCTCTCCATATCAAGTTAGGACCCTTAAAACAATTTGTGAAAGCGCTTGATAACAAAGGCCAATGTTTTCAGTACATTTGCAGTGTAATTCCTTGTTTTAACATAGATAAACAAGGTATTTTGATGAATCTGATCTTTGAAAACACATCAAGAATAACAATTTCGTCAAGTCTATGTATGTTACTAAAAAAAAAAAAACTTTTTTGGTAATCGAAAGACAAAAGACGATACGGAACTAGTCGACAGGATTTTAGCAAAATACCGGTAGCTTGGTTTAAAATACATTTCCTGCATAGGCATTTGGAGAGGTTTCCAGAAAATTGTAACAATAAAAGTGATGAACAAGGATGTTTTCATCAGGATATAAAAGTCATGAAATACATATATCAAGGGAGATGAGATAAAAAGTATGATGGCAGATTACTTTGACGTCTGAAGAGAAATAAAACTATAGACCATTCGCCAAAGTCAAAAAAGCGAAAGTTCTTATCATGATAGTTTTTTTTCTAATTTTTAACTTCAGATCTAATCTAACATATTTGTGTTCTTATGTACTTTTATCTCATCTCATAGTTGAAATTATTCGATTTTTATTTAAATATTTAAATAGCTGTTCATTTTAGCTAACAGACAATATTCTTTAATCGAATTCACTCTATAAAAAAAAGCCACCACTAAGATATATACAGTTACTGTGTGGGAGAGAATTAGAAAACAGCAGCATTATGAAGGAGGGAGAACAATGAAAGAGTAACACTGAAGACAGGATATAACGATTTACATTGGATTTAAATTGTTGAAGATTGAACTTGTCCGGAAAGAAAAAAGTCGGAAGAGAGTTTCACAAGCGAGAAACGTGAGAAAAGACACCATTAGAATAGAACTTACGGTTACATCTCAACTGTAAACTGATGAGACATTGTTGCTAATTTTGTACTGTGCTCAATTTTATAAAGTGTAGGTATCATAACAAAGAGCTCATCTGAATCATTACCATGAAAGTATCTACAGAAAAGGCACAGGAAAGCAACTTTATGGTGGTGTGAAAATGACTGAACCCGAAACGCCAGGTTAGGACCAATAGTATTGTTGATTCGTCTTTGGTTTTTATCAAGAATCTCTAAATATAAACTAGGAGTACTGAACCGTATGTGCTAGCAATATACGGGGCATGAACAAATAATGCACTTATAGAAAGATTCAGGAGAGAGAAATTGTCTAGTGCAATAGAGTAAACTAACATTTTTGGCAGTAGACCTAGCAATGAATTCACTATAATCTATTTACTTAGCCCGGGAAGACACAACGAGTCACTCTTCTGAAGGTTAGCATCAGCCATGCAAATGGTTGG
This sequence comes from Ascarosepion bandense, assembly GCA_037127315.1. Lineage (NCBI taxonomy): Eukaryota > Metazoa > Mollusca > Cephalopoda > Sepiida > Sepiidae > Ascarosepion > Ascarosepion bandense. The sequence goes on from JBBBDQ010002409.1 coordinate 456,675, forward strand.
TTGGTTTGTTTTATGGCATATTAACATCGGCGGGTCATTTATTGCCAACTAAATTTTATTTATTTATTGCTGGTAATACCTTTTTCTTTCAACAATTTATTGTTGTTTCTTTTTTTATTTTGTGTCTAATAATACTTTTTTCTTTTCGAGTATCAAGAGTCATTGGGATTTGTTTTTAAGGGCAGAGTCCCCAAGTCCTACCCTGTTATTTAACTGATAACTGGAGGGAAGGGACGGATTAATACCTTTCCCAAGGGTACCAGTGCTTAAGTGAATGCAGGGTATTCAACTGGAATGCGAACTCGGCTCACTGATTTCTCTTTCCGAGCCGATATCCACTGCATAACAACGCACATCCGTCACTAAACGCTTACAGCACCTGGTATTCCCAAGCGGTCACCCATCTAAGTACTGACCAGGCTCAACATTGCTTAAATTCGGTGATCGAGCAAGAGCCGGTGTATTCAACGTGATATGGCCGTAAGCCCCCATGCAAATGGAAGACAGAAAGGGCATATAGAGGTGCTTTTTTAATAAAAAAAAGTTACTTAGGTTTTAGTTAAAAAATACGTTAAGTTTTAACCTCGCATTCGATTTAGATTTAGATTTTTCTTTAATATCAGAAACCACATTTATCTTGTATCCTCATTTTTCTTTAATATCAGAAACCACATTTATCTTGTATCCTCATTTTTCTTTAATATCAGAAACCACATTTATCTTGTATCCTCATTTTTCTTTAATATCAGAAACCACATTTATCTTGTATCCTCATTTTTCTTTAATATCAGAAACCATATTTATCTTGTATCCTCATTTTTCTTTAATATCAGAAATCACATTCATCTTGTATCCTCATTTTTCTTTAATATCAGAAACCACATTTATCTTGTATCCTCATTTTTCTTTAATATCAGAAACCACATTTATCTTGTATCCTCATTTTTCTTTAATATCAGAAACCACATTTATCTTGTATCCTCATTTTTCTTTAATATCAGAAATCACATTTATCTTGTATCCTCATTTTTCTTTAATATCAGAAACCACATTTATCTTGTATCCTCATTTTTCTTTAATATCAGAAACCACATTTATCTTGTATCCTCATTTTTCTTTAATATCAGAAACCACATTTATCTTGTATCCTCATTTTTTCGGTCTGACTGTTTATCCCACCCTGTGCGTTTATTTCAACCTCTTCTCTCTTCTTTTTCATTCTGAAAACAAATTTTTTTTTAATTAATTTTCTAATCAACCTTTATAATTTAACATACCCCAATATACCCCGATATTGCAACACGAGGGTATATCCTTACGTAAATAAAGCCCCAAAAGTTTCAGATAATGGTGTCTATATTTGTATAAAATACAAAAGCTTTTAATAAGCCTATAATATTTTAGTTTTCATTCGCACCGCACTCAATAAGAATTTTAGTTTGAATAAATGGTCCCGCTCTAGATTTGCCTTTTGTATAAAGCTTTAAAAAAATCATGATAAAATTATATGCTTTATCGCATATTTTACCTATTGTTGTCATCGTTAGTTCTTCTGAGTAATTATTTTTGTGTGAAAGGTGCATAATAAAATATATTTTTAGAAAAGCATTTCTTTCCACTTGTTCGGGAATGTGATTGTCTGAAAAGTCGACTGAGATGAGAGATATAAATTGGAGATATCAAAATCAAGCAAGTACAGAAATTTAAATATCCACAGCATGATCTCTCTCGCTCTCCATATATATATATATATATATATATATATATATATATATATATATATATATATATATATATATATATATATAATTATTAGCCAGTTATTGGTCATAATAAAATTAGACCAGTATACAGTTGTATCAAAAATGCCCAATGCATAAAAATGTAGAGCTTTAAAATATTTTTTCATTTGGAGGTCAGTTGGTTATGCAACATTGGCTTCAACCTTTCGGTATCTTGAGGCGTTTTATATCAAGCTGAATGCTGAACTGTTATGCAACACCAATTCTTCCTATATGGAAGTGAATACTGAAAAAAAATTAGTCACAGATGAAGATGTGACCTGAGATAAGAAGGATGCTGGGAATACAATAGACGAAATATTTGAGCAACTAGTAAGTTTAAAAAAACGGGAACTAAAAGAGTACTTGCGTTTAGAAGCAGTAAGACAGTTAAAATTTCTTGTATATAGAATGAGGACAAAGAGCTTTCAGAATTTGACTCACAGGATATAATGAAGAGAAAAGGGCAGAGATAAACAGTGAATAACCTGCTTAAAATCTTGTGTATAATCAGAAACAATTGAAATGTCTTGGACACATAATGAGAAAAAATGGTCTGGAAAATCTGAGACTCAAATAAGATATTGAAGGTAAGAGAAAAACAGTGAATAGCCTACCAAGCGATTACTTGTTTTTTTTTAGGGGCAAATCAAACTGTATGAGTAATTTAATGCCTAAATCTAAATATTTTGTACATTTTTTGCGGGAGATGGAGATAATATTAGCTTTAATTATAAAAGTTTTACTAATTAATCAATATCTAGGGAAAAATAGATAGAGTTATACATTTTTCAAGGGTATTTGCGCTTAAGTGAATATAACGAACACAACTGGAATTGGATCTCGGCTCTCCGATTAACAATTCAATGCCCTTATATGTTACACAGTCTGCACATTCAAGCTTACCATACTTGGCATCCTCAAGCGGTCACCTATTTTGGTACTGACCCGGTTCGGCGTTGCTTAACAATTCCGAGCCCTTATATGTTACACAATCTGCACATTCAAGCTTACCATACTTTACATCCTCAAGCAGGTCACCCATCTTGGCACTGACCCGGTTTGGCATTGCTTAACTGTGGCGATCGTACTGGAACCGGTGTTTTTGTTGACGCAAACTAGTGTTCATCAGGTGTATATCAATCCTGATAACTTGCAGGAAACTCCGAACTGAACCCTTTATATAATATACGGGTGTTAACTGTTCTCGTTTCACTGCCCATGTCTACTGGATATCACGTCGAGTTTTTATTTTTAGTAAAGCTCAGTTATTCCTCGCCCTGTTTTCACGGAGCCCAAGTACACACATGATATATATTCCTCAATATACAATATACACCCGCTGAAGGCCAGAGCGCACAACAGCCGAAACAAAGATGATGAAAATGAGAACAATAGTCTGAATGTAAATAATGCAAATGATGATAACTCATCACCTAAAAAATTCAGACAGAGGGCGTTCAGGTGATAATAACAACAAAGATGAGGACAACAGTCTGCATGTAAATGATAACAACTTCTTATTCAAGACATTCAAATAGAAACTCGGAAACTATTTCAAACTATTCTGAGATTAATATAAGACTTCATCTGGTGAGAATATCAGTGTTAAATTCTACCCATAACATCACAGGTAAGAATATTCCTTGTGCGTCTTATTTTTTTTATATACCATTTCTTATAAGAACGTGGGCGATCGTTGTTCTCCACAACCTCATGTGTTACTTTAAACAAACATTAACCCTTGATTTCTCTCTCTCTCTCTATCTTTCCCTCTTTGTTCTGCCAAACATTCACTCAAATTTATCCATTAGCTTACTTGCTCTTTCCCATTACTTTCATTATTTCTCATGTGTGTGAAACTCTCCAAACCTTCTTTTCTTTCACGTGTCCTAAAAATCTCAGCTCTCTCGTTCTGATTTTAAGTTTGTTTTTAGATCATATATTTCTTAAAATTTCATCGTCTCTCATATATTCTGTCCATAGTAATTTTAGAATTATTCGGAAAAACACATACATCTCGTTTCAAGACTCTACTTCATGCCTGAGGAGATTATCCGGCATTTATTAACATATCAGAGATAACTACCACATAGCACTTCATTACTGCTTTCTCTCTACGACCCTTTCCCGATGAAACTCCGGTTCACGTATGATAACCGAAGTTAAGCAACGTCAAACCTGGTCAGTACCTAAATGGGTGACCGCTTGTGAATACTAGATTTTGTAAGCTTAAATGTGTCGATGGTGCAATGGACAACGAATCAGGATTTAGAAATCGCTGAATCGAGTTCCAATCCCAGTCGAGTTCGTAATTTTTACTTATGCACAAATACCCTTGAGAAAGGTATGAATCCATCTCTTCTGCCCACCAGCTATGGACTAAATAGTAGGATTTGTATCAGTAAACCATTATTATCTCCGAAAGAACAATCTAATAATATGTTCTAGCTTTAAATAAACTACAGAAGGCTGATAATCCGGAAAAAAATCAATTATTACTATTTCTTTGTTTTTGAGAAGATTTTCTAATCTTTTAATACATTGCTTAATTTCTGAAAGATACTTTCTTTATTTCTACACGCTTTCAGGTTTCTGTATTCTATCTTCAGTTGTTTGAGCATGAGCACACATTACGGTATTATAGAACCACAATCAGCCGGCTCAATGCCTTGTTGAAAACTGGGTGTCATGAGCTCACTGAGGTTCTGCTACAGCCGAACCTTACCACCAGCTTGAAAAAATAGATCAACACCACACGTTAGCAGTCCTTCTGGATTGAATTAGAGACGTCATGAGCCCTGATAATATGCTTTCTGGTAACATGGTGCAAACAGGTTTACTCTGGTGTGTTTTCTATTCTCATATGCGTTTAAGTTAACGAACGTTGACTGTCCTGCTAAGTATGCGTATTATTCAGTTAGCTATCGTGGGAGCGAGATACTTACATTGGTATGACAAAGGATGTTTCTGTAATCATTCTCAATCTTTCATGCATATACATTATTCCACATCTCGATTCACACGAAGACCAATACAATATTTAATTGACTAAGTCCTTTGATTTCTAGTGAAAAACATTTTCATTTAATTACTCTATCAATACCCACGCCATTTCTGGTTGTTTTTTTATATTAAACAAGCCGCCATCAAGTCGCTGATTGTATGAAGGCGTCGACGTTTGTTGAAGATAACATTTTTTGAAGGGGATTTACATTCATTTTATACTAAATTTATATTTCTTTACCCCCAATGAAAAAACAAATTACTCATAAATATCTAAGTGCTTTTGTAACATATCTATCAAAATTCTGTAAATAAGATAAGACTAATGTGCAGAGTTAGGATAAAATTGGACCCAAAATACGACAACAGATTCTACACTGCTGCTAACACTGGTTCTAAATCTCATGCCATGAGAGCCACTTATATATGAATTAGAGATAATATGGTCTTAAAATCGCATTGAGACATGAAATTGAAAGTCATCCGGGGTTGATTTCTATGTTCAGACTGCCAATATCTGTAAATGCTCTATCCTCTATATTGCTTATTGACACACACACACACACACACACACACACACACACACACACACACACACACACATATATATATATATATATATATAATGTGTATTTAGGCATCAAGAATTATTTTAAACAGATTTTGGGGAATAATATTGACAAGTTCTGTTTATCCATTTATTTATTAACTTTTTAAAATTTCCGAATTAGTTGTTTTATAGAATAGGTAAATTTAACAAAGTTCATTTTTATGTTTTGTTTTTGCCAGGTACTTTCGATAATTGCTACATTTGTTTTCCAGGATTTCATTTTTTTTATGTGTTCATGTAATGTTTTTGTTAATTCCAACATTCTCTCGTTTGATGGAAACAATTTAAATTATTTATAGGTAAGTTAAATAATGAGTGACCCCAGATTTGAAGAGATTAAGATTGTAGTAAGAGTGTGAAAGAACACGAGAAAAAGAAAAAATGTCAAAGAGAGAGAGTAGAACAAGAATTAAGAAGACAGAATATAACGATTGTCAGTGCATTTAAAGTTTTGAAAATGAAAGTTGACTGGAAAGCAAGAAACAGGAACAGAGTTCCACAACTGAGAACTGCGACAGAAGACGCTGTTAGCATAGAGCATACGAATATGTATAATTTCAACTATAATATATGTGTTTTTTGGATCTGTATAGCCCATAACTATGTACCTTCTCAGGTCAGATGTTCAAACCTTGTTGCAAACAACACAGGTGTTGTTGGCAGGACAATGAGGCTGACTGACCTGCGTTAGCTTATTATCATGACGATTCAGATGGTTTACATACCCGCTCCTGAAAACAATATGCGCTCATGCACACCGCATACTTGAAAATTGGAGTGAATGTGTCTTCGTAAATCACGCTTGATCTGAGCGTAAATCACGCTTGATCTGAGCGTAAATCACGCTTGATCTGAGCGTAAATCACGCTTGATCTGAGCATGTCTTAAATTAATCTAAAGTCAGTTCTTCCAAATATTGCACACCCATGTGCAATGCATTCAGATTATCCTTAATTTTTTTTATAAACGTTTCACCCCAAGCAAGGCGGTACTGCCACTGGTGCGCAGGAGCCAACATAAGAGAAGAGTGAAAGTTTAAGCAGGAGGAGAGCGAAGAGAAAGACAAATCAGTTACAGGAGGTGAAAGAGCAAGAGAAGGATGGGGATAACAGTTTGAAGACAGTTGCGCAGGTAGAATGAGAAAGGAAAAGAACAAGATACATGAAGTGCTGGGAAAATGACGAGGAAAGGACTGAAGTCAAGTGGACAATAGATGGGAATTGACATTGCATTTAAATTCTTGGAAATTGTAACCGTCAGAAAAGCAGATATACGAAAGGGAGTTCCACAGGCGGGAAGTGTGAGAAAGGAAGCTGGTAAAGTAGAAGTGGCGGCTGTATTTAGTTGATTTAACTGTAAAAGGGTGGGACTTTGTTGCCCGACTGGTTGGTCGGGTGAATTCTTGTGGAGGTGGCATCAGTGAGCTAAGTTTATCGGAGCAGAAGCCATGAAAATATTTGTAGAATAGACAGAGGAAAGCTACATCCCGCTGGTGAGAAAGAGGCTGGAGTCGAGCTGCCAGGTCAGGACCAATCACATTACAGTTTCTTCTTTGGAGCCTGACGAGAACCCTGAGATGAATGGCAGAGGCGCCCGATATGATATGACAACAGATATGACAACAGTATTCAATGCACGGTCGGATGGTTGATTTGTATATGTGCAAGATAGACTCAGGTGGAAAAAACCTTCTGGCCCGACACAGTGACCCAACATTCCTAGGAATCGATTTAGCTATTCATTCAATGTAATGGTCCCACTTGAGATCGGAAGAGAGAGTGGGACCGACGAGGCGCAATGTATTGCTTTCAGGGAGACTCGATTGGTCCAAACTGATGGTGGGTAGGAGGGACTGCCTGTGCATTGGGCCTAGACTAGAGCCCTGGGAGACACCAACGTTCGTGTGGTAGGATGTGGAGGCATGCTCGTTCAAGACAAACTTCATTATGCGGTTTGATAGAAAAGATTAAATCAAATCAAGCAAGCGTCCAATGATACCATAACTCTGTATCTTACGCAGAAGGCCAGCGTGCCAAACCCTATCAAATGCTTTGGAGATATCCAAATTTTTAAATTACCTTAAATACCAGAGAAAGGGTTATGTAAACATCTCTCAGTTGAGCCTCAGTTTTAAGAGGGAAGTCGAGTGCGGATACTTCAGATGGGTCAAATGTGGAGTTGGATGAGAATTTGCGAGCAAAGCACTCGGCCTTGTCCACAGATGCCACGAGGACTTCAAATTTATTGATTAATGGAGAGATGGAGGATTTGCTGTTATTCAGTACACGTTTTCAGAGCCGCCAATCTCATCATACAACAGCGTCATTCAAGATCCTCTCACACGCATTAGGAGAAAAGGCAAATAGGCGCCAATCATGGTCAGACGCGTGATTCCGAAATAGCCAGTAATGGTTATTGTGGGCAATGGCGGCCGAACAGGCGAGAGTGAACCGTGGGAGGAATAAGGTTTGGGACGGAACTTCCTGATCAGTATGAAAGCATCAATTCTAGCTTTCACCCAGGAAGAGACCACGGAGGCACAGCCCTCAACTGGGAGACTGCACATTTTTTCCCAAAGGACGTCGCATAGAAAATCATGGAACGATGCCAGTCTGCTCTTTGGTAACAGTGTGAAATTCTGTTGGTAAGAGGCTCTTGGTGGGAGAGAGTCTTTGCAGGAGTCAGGTACAGGTATAAAATATCTCAGCATCCATGATACCATTTTTTCATATAGTATTTCCGAGGTATGCACCAACAATCTTAAGCCTAGTTTTTGACAAAAATTCTGTTGATACTTTTCAGGGCACACCAGGTGGATGGGTGAGCATCACTTTTGTTTTAAAATGGGCGCTTTAACGTGGTATAATGGATAGCAAGCTTCCCTCTCTTGATTAGTTACGACTAAATAGTGAGTTCAATCTTCACTGGTTACCACGTATTTTCGACCTTTCAGGATATACATCAGTTCCATATGTAATCGTTGCGAAATCAAACAAAACACTCTCTCCATATTAAAAAGTAATATCAACCTGCCGAGCACACTGTTGACACCAAGAATCAGTTGCTTCCTGCAGTTTTCTTCACACGCGAACTCAATCGCCCGTTGAAAGAGTTAGAATCGTGATTTGTGAAACGATGATACACGGAGCTTGATGTTCTCTGATAAAGGTGAGAGGTTGTTACTAGTGCCCTCTTCCTTTTCCTCTTCTTCCTCTTTTTTCTCTTCTTCTTCCTTTTCTTCTTTCTCTTCTTCTCCCTCTTCTTCCTCTTCTTTATCTTTTCTCCTTCCCTTTTCTTCTTCTTCTTCCTATTTTTCATCTAATTTTTCTTCTTCCACTTTTCCTCTTTTTCTTTTCTTTTATTCTTCTTCTTCCTCTTCTTCACTTTCCTCTTCCCCTTCTATTTCTTCTTCTTTCTTCTTTTTCTTTTTCCTTTTCTTCCTTTTCTTTCTCTTCTTCCTCTTCTTCATCGTCCCCTTCTTTCTCTTTTTCTTCCTCTTCTTCCGCTTCCTATTCTTCTTTGTGCAGTATCTTTTTGTCTTGTTTGCTATCTCTGCTAAACCCTCTTCTGCCATCCGCTTACTGGAGCTCCCTAGGTAAGTATGCGTTCTTTTCCTCTAACTCTCTTGACGTCAATCTGTCCTGTGAGTATAAAGTTTTCCAAACCCTCTTTCCTCATTATGTACCCTATAAATTTCAACTGTATCCTGATGTTGAGTATAAGTGTCTTTTTTGTTTTTATTTTTTCTAAAACTCACATGTTCGATCCATGGTCTCCTCAGTACTCTTCTATAGAACCATACTGTTGTTACTTCAGGTCTCTTCTTCATTTGTGTGGAGATTTTCCAGCATCCACTGCCATGTAGAGGGACCGATATTACGAACGAAATTCTAAAAAATTCAGTGTAATTCATAAAACTTGACCAAATATCGGAAATTTCTTGATTGAACTGAGAACGAGACGGTAGTAGAATAATTGGGGAAAAGTAGTGTTTGTATGCCGAATACTATATTATTACAGAGGATGCAGTTAATATTTTTGTTTCTTACACATTCGGCGCACAAATACAGACAGTTATACTTTGTAATAAATTACGAAACAGTGTGTAAAGAAAATTATTTTCTCACTCTGTGAAAAGGATTATAAATAAATGAGGCTAGAGTTTATTGCTTCTTAAACGCAAGTGAATGACTAATCTCTTTTATTTACTAAAATTCATATGTCAAAGTTTGAATTACATTTGATAACTAGCAGCATTGCTAAGCTTTCCTGTATCTAAACACTTTCGATTTAATAAACGTGGTTTAATCTGGCACAATGCTACAAATTGTTTACAGTATCTAAGTCACTTGGCAACCGGTGTACCGTTGAAAGAAATGTCAATCTACTGCGGAAAAATCTTCTGCCCAGTCAGTCATATCTCGAAAAGACATGATTGCCTAACCGTGTATCACGTGTGGCAGCTAACTGATTGACTATATTGGCGGTAAGGTTTCCTCATTTTACAATTGAAATGTGTAGATGCAACCATAAGTTCTATGTTTACAGTTTCTTCACCCGTGCTTCTCATCTCGGGTACTCTCTTCCGCCTTTTTGCTTTCCAGTCGACGATGATCTTTAAAATATTAAATATAATGTCAATCCTTATCGTCTGTTATTTTTATTCTTACTTTTTATTGTTCTCTTTTCTTAATAATGTTTTTTCTTAAATTATCTCAAATTCAGAAACCTCTTTCAACTTAGTGGCTTTATTGCTTTGCTTGGGGGAAATGACTTTTTTTTAAAAGTATTTTTGCTCAATAGTTTGTAATATGCTCACAACTTTTTGTTTTAGAGAATCTAGGTTTTTACAAGCCAAAAGTGAAACAAAATAGTTGCTTACATATTTAGCTAAAATATATTAGAGGAATGTGTATATCCATATACAATCCTGGTTAACATCTTAAGATCAGACACAAAAGGGTTAAAAATATAAAATACTGTTACCTTAATCGAAATATATTTGCGAAACATTTACATTTAGTTAAAAAATGTAGTTTATCAACAAACAAGTGAAAATTTTAAGCTTTTAATTCTGCTAAATATTTTTTGGTTCAGATAAAAAAAAACAACTATTTTGTGAAGGAGTTAACTCGTGCTCGGTTGATTAAATTGTTTTTAAACTACGAATACTGTAGTAATGTTCTAAAATATTTATAAAAATAACAGTTTATCATGATTTAATACGTGCATAACCATGACATTACAACATAAAATATTTTATAGTGGATAATTTTTGCGTTCTAATGAATGCTAAGCATAAATGTCAACCGTTACATTTGAAACAAAAAGAAAAAATTACAGCAATTTTTAGCAACACAGTTTGGGACTATTTTTTGTTACCACAACTTACACCCGTGATGGAAGGAGATTGAAAGTACTTGAAAACAATGAGAAATGGATAATAAAATCTACTGTAATTCAATTATAATACCCGAAAGATTATTCGTGACTACGAACGGATTTTATTAAAAATAAGCAGATATAATGTTTGCAATTTTTTAAAATCTGACATGCATAAATGAGAAATTGCTACCTAAATACACAAATATTAAATTACATTATCCAGCAGCTTATTATAACAACATCACCTGGCAGCTTAAACGTAGCATTGTGAAAAGGCTGATTGAAGTAACTAGAGATAACTTAAAACTCTTAACCAACGGAAGCAAGACAGACATAACATACTAAAAAGGACTACTAACTATAAATAACTTAAACAAATTCTAAATAGAGTAAAAGAAATTACTGACAGATCAAAATGTAAATATAGTTTTATAATTCAAAGAAAACTTAATACGTTATATAAAAGAACTCTATACCTTCCGAATAACTTTGAAAGATTTATGACCATTTCTGATTATGAGTAAACTGACAACCAAAAAGTACTACTTAACCTCGGACCTAACTGACATATATACAAAAATATAATAGACTACATAAAAATATAATTAAACTTCAAGAACAGCAGCTAATTACCATAGAACCAGAAGTCCGTGATCTACTTAAGCAGAATCTCTAAAAGACAATCAGTACAAAAGAATATATTAATCTAAACTCATAAATACTTCACTAAAGATTGTTGCAAAAGATTTACGCAGTCTTCTAGAAATAGTAATTTAGAAAGGTGATGAAGCTAACATCTTTGTTGATTTAAACAAGTTTGACTATAACTCAAAAATAAAACAGTGCTTGATGATCACACAAAATTTTAAAAAATTATCAATAATCCTACCACTCAACTAAAGGCGAAAATTAATAAATTAATCACAGCTAACAATGCGGAATAAGACAAGCTAAAACTTACCAAATAATTGGAGACTATAAACTAGGATACATTTATGGTTCTATCAAAACACTTTCCACTTCGCTCTATTTTGTCCCAAATTCTCACTTCTAACTAAACTAAAACTCTTAACCAATTAATTACATCACAAATACCTAACAAATACAGCATTGAATCATCTCTTGATCTTTTACAAATATTAAAAACTGAAAAGCCTAATAATGAAACCATAGCATCACTTGACGTTGGAAATCTGTTATAGAAAACATTGACATTATTATAAAACATTAATATAATAATAATTCTCTGCCTCCATTGAAAATTAAACTTAAAATACTAAAAAAATTATTTAACCTGTACCACGGAATTCCCATCTTATGACCACAGAAATAATGTATACGTGCAACAGGACGGTGTTTCAGTGGGTTCAGTTCTGGGTCCAACCGTCAGGAACTTCTACGTAGTCATCCCAGAGAAAAATATATTTAGCACCACCAGAAAACCCTCTATCTACGTACGATATGTAGATGATATTCTTAAAAAGATAAAAGAAAAAAAAGAGGTCCAAAAAACTTTTTATAAAATTCTGTCCTCAAGTTCACATACGAACTTAATAAAGATAACAAAATCCCTTTCCATTACATTTTAATAGACACAAATGATAAGGCATTTACTATCTCACTGCACAAAAAACAAAACGGCAAAAACTTTTTCACTCTCAACTGTAAGAGTGAATGTCCTATTTAATATAAACTAGCACTTATACAAAATTTAATTAACTGAGAACAAATTAACTCTCGCACAAAATAGATTTTTTACTCTGAACTAAAATATATTAAGCAGACTCTTGTTAATAATGATTTCCCAAACCACATTGTAGATGAACAAATAAGACGATTTATCAAAAACCTCAGCATACATCAAACAGAATATGGTACTTCCACAAAAAACCCTAAATATAAGAAACTCTTATAATGCAACCAGATGTACAATAACTACAAAAAGGATAAAAAAATCATAAAAAATGTAATTTGCACTAATATATCTCCCGTACAAAAATTAAAATTAATAATATATTATAAAAATACAATACTAATTTAATTATCCGTCATAATTTCTCTCCATCACCTGATGTATTACGTAAAAAAAACATTATATATCAGTTCAAATGTCCATTAGGAGAATGTATCTCCGACAAGAAAAACAAATATATATGTTGTATTTACAACAACTACAATAACAAGACGTCTTATATTACACATACCGGACTCTTTGTCAATTTTGAGACGTTTACAACGACATTCCTGTCTACATTCACATTATAAAAAATAATGATTGACAACACAAACTATCCTACACCAAGAAAACAACAAATGCAAACTACAGATCCACAAGGCAATAATCGTTAAAAAAGTTCAGCGTTCAATTAACAGAATCACCTATGAATACTGTCTTCTTCTTGGCTTGGCTTTGCGAACGAAGATTTATGAAGGGAGCTGTCCACATCGACTGTAGGCACGATGATGGCCGACTAGGCCAATACGGGATAGGCAAGTACGACGGTAGCGACTGCAGTTCAATTTCTGGTCTGGTATGGCTGCTCATTTTACTAAAAGGTAAAGATGGTCTGGTGGACGGTGCAGCGCCATGCCTGGCGGTTAGCAGCAGGTGTCAACCACTTGCGGTGTTCAATGCGGCATTTACCGTGAGACTTCTTGAGGGAATCTTTATACCTTTTCTTCTGTGTCACAGTAGCCAGCGGAGAGTTCGCCATACAGAAATATCTTGGGCAGACGATGTTTCCCCCATTCTGGAGACGTGCTCTGCCCAACGTAGTTGTGACTTCGTCAACATGGCTTCAATGCTGGGGATTTCCGCCAGCTCGAGAACTTCAACGTTGGGAGCGTAATCACTCCATTGAATGTTGCTGATGGAAGCGTTCAATGAGTCGTAGGCAATGGTTGTAGGTTACCCATAATTGAGAGCCGTACAGCAGAGTGGTGAGTACGACAGCTCTAGAGACGCTGATTTTAGTGCTCTTCTTCAGACGCTTGCTGTTACAGACTTCTTTGTAAAGTCTGCTGAAAAAGCTGCTTGCCTTGACCAGTCTGTTGTCTATTTTCCTGTCGAGCTTGGAATCAGTTTATCAGTTCACTTACTTGGGATGTACCATTACATCACAAGTAAGTGAACTGATAAACTGCTATCTGTTCCTTCTCAACGATGGTGATGTTGGCAGGCTGGGGAACGACCTCTGTCTTCTTCAAGTTGACTTCGATTTCGAAGAGCTAGGAAGCCTCTGCAAAGCAGAACGTTAGGCTCTGCAGGGCCCAGGCGGTGTCGACGACAAGGACAGAGTCGTCGGCAAAGGAAAGGTCAAGAAACATTTGCTCAAGTGTCTTTGTATGGGCATTCAGTCTCCTGAGGTTAAACAGACTGCCGTCAAGGCGGTAGCAGACATACATAGCATCATCATCGGTGAGGTCTTCATTACATACAGTTCTTTGTTCTGCTTCTGGCATTTCTCATGAAGCTGCCTGAAGACGAACACCATGTCTGTGGTGCTTCTGTTGGCTTTGAAACCACACTAGGTTTCTGGTAGGTGGTCTTCTGTTTAGGTGTACTTGAGCAAGGTTTTTTTCCTGCTATGGAGAGCAGAGTGATCCCCCGGTAGTTGGAGCAATCTGACTTTTCTACTTTGCTTTTGTACAAAACGATGATGATGATTGCATCGCGGAGATCACTTGGAATTTTTCCCTACTCTCACCAACTGACAAGAAGTTCGCGAGACTTGCTGTGTAATGCTGATCATCGATATTTCCAGATTTCTGGTGAAGTTCCATCGACTCCTGCTGCCTTGCCACTACTCAACTGCTCTTTTGTTTTTGCTTTTTTAATTTTAATTCTTCCATAGAGGACAGTTAATATAGCTCTGTTTTGACTGGATTCTGAATGATGCGGAGAACTGCTGGGTCATGGACAACTCGATCAAGGCTGACGAGGGCCTGGAAGTGCTCAGACCAACGGCTCAGGGTGAAGGCCTTGTCAGTGAAGTGCACCTGTCTATCCACATTGTACAAGGGACTCTGGACCCAGTGAGTTGGGCCATACACTACCTTGAGGGCTTCATAGAAACCTTTGTAGTCCCTTAGGAAAGCTGAGTTCTCTCTGCGAGGTTGTTCCACCACTCAGTTTGTATCCCTCGAATCTTGCGGCGCTGGAGGTTGCTACAAATGAGACAGAAGGCAGCTTTCTTCAAAGGACATGACGGCTGGGCCAGGTAGTTCTGGTGGGCCTGTCGAACCAGTCTTTGTTCTTCTTGGTGGTAAACGCCAGAACCTCTACAGGTGTCTACAAGATGGCAGCCTTCAGTTGATCTCAGAGTGTTTCAGAAGGGTTTTCTGGACAGTCGCCGTTTTCAAGCTTGGACCATAGGCCTGCTTAAAAATCAGCTTTCATTAGAGTTGACTGAACCTTGTACAGTTTGAACTTCTCTTCCTTGGTTTAGGTTTCCAAGTGATGGTCAGTTTGACGTTCTGCACTGGGCATCACCTAGGTATGAAAGACGTCGTTGAAATTTCGCTAGTACACAAGAATGTAATCTATGAGGTGCTAATGGTTGTTTTAAAACTTTTTTTTTGCTGGAAGATGGTTTTAGTGATGACAAGTTGCTCAAGCGCTTGTTGTCATTGAAGTTACTAACGCCGTGACTGCCAAGTACTCCTTTCCAGGAATCTGTATCTTTGCCTACCCTGGCATTGAAATCGCCAAGGATTATCACCTTATCTTATGCAGATGTAGTTTGAAGATGGCTGCGGAGCTCCGAGTAGAACTTGTCTTTTTCTGCAGGTTCAGCTTGAAGAGTTGGAGTGAAAACACTGAAAAGCGTGGCATACTGGTTGTATGCACCAAGAAGACAACAAATGCTGATATTACCTATGTTTTTCTAAGAAATGTTGTTGATAAGAGTACAATTAAACAACATTTCTTAGAAAAACATAGTCATGTGGGTAATATTCTAATATGACCCACATGACTAGGTTTTAGTCAACAATACAAGAATCCTCACTCATATACACAGTAAAAAGAACTTTCAGATATTGGAGGCCATCTACATTAAATCCAAATAACACACACTTAATAAAATCACGTTTAAATCTGGTCATAGCACATTACATTGCATTTAAATATATGGTTCTATTATCATTTCGAGCTCTCACGTAGTGTGACGTCATAGAACCGCATTACAAATTTACGAACAGCGTTTGCTATTTCTGGTAACTGTTATTATTGCTTAGCAAAGTTTTATGCCAACACAAGATAAAATTGTCGCTGATGATGGATGTTTTTATGTTAACGTCCTTGTAACCTCTCTGAAGATGGCTCATGTGAGCCGAATGCTTAGAACCAACTTAATAAAAAATTCTCCAAATGTTGGAGAATTTTTGTCTTTATTTTCACCTGACATTAAAGCCAAAATACGACGTTTAGAACGGCTCATGATTAAACATAATAGACATTCATTGTCTCTTATATTTAACAGTATATATATATATATATATATATATATATATATATATATATATATATATATATGTCAGTTACATAGGTGCAACGGCTTGACAGTATAATCAAGCAACACGTTCCACTGAAAATCAGGAACCATACCTGGCTAGAAAATGAACTTATCCACGACACGCACTGTTCCTCAATTTTCGAACATCTTATAAAAAATAGAAAGTCTGCGGTGGAGTTTGTTGTGAATAGGTTTTCCTAACGTGGACGTGTAACGAGTGAGTTTTTATGAATTCATATTTGTTTCAACGTGCATTTTTGTCCTTGTTTTTGTTATAGTTTGTGAATGATTTTCGCTGAATCCTGCTGTGGTGAGACAACAATCTCTGATCCTCCCCAGCAGAATGTTGAACCCACGGTGCCGACAGCACCAACTCTAGGGAATAATAAGTTGGCAAAAAAGGACGCGGTTTATTACGACCATATGTGGGAGAAGTTTAAAGACTTCATAAAAGAAAACGAATTGGTGACCGTCTCAGAGACACTAAATGTCATGTCAGCAAAAACCATCTCCCTGCTTACTGCCGACGTGAAGACGCGGAAGTTCATCAGTATTATCAGGGAGATGATAGAGGAGGCGTTCAAAAGCCTTAAGATTGTGCCAAAGATTCTGGCAAAGCGATCCCAAGCTATTTGGTATGTGATACTGGCGTCAGAAGAGGAAGCATCCTAACGACCAAAAATGTGAGGATGAAAACTCGATGAACCCGTGTTGGAGTACAGGGAGTGCCGCTGGATATTTCTGGAGATCATGTGGGGGCTTTCTGTGTCCAATTTGGAGCGGTCGACGAGGTGGAGTGGGTAGTAAGCTAGGCGAGAGTACCCACAGAAGATTTTGCTTATATGTTGTGCTGGACCGCCAGGAGTTCCGGAGGATTCCAAACATCTTAATCTGCCAAGGCAGAAAATTATTTATTATAGTAGAGGGCAAAGGCCCCATTGTTAGACCTGCGGGCGGCAGGACATCTGGCAAAGTCGTACCCTACAAATAATCTGGTAACAGGTAACACCGATAGCACCGGTTAAGGAGAAGGCGTTATCAGAGAAGGGGATACTGGTGGAGGCTGAAAAGCAGCGATCAGCAGGAGAATAGAGGGAGGTGGTGAAAAGGGGTGAATAGCGGCTTCCCCTTCTCCACAGAAAAAGTCGCCGTCGAAAAAAGTTCTTAAAAAGCAGCAGCTGCAGCAACAAGAACTAGTGGTAGATGCAGCAATGGAGTGTGAGAAGATGCCTTCATCTCACTTTTCTTCATTAAAACAGGTGAGGGAAGAAGAGGGTGAGGAGAAAAAAGAAAAAAAAGCAAATCGGAGCAGGGCGGTAAAGGCCCTGATCGCCGCCAAGACCCAATCTGTCCCTGATTCGCCTGCAAAAGAACTGAACATTGCAAATGTAAGGAGTTTTTCTCTATCCTCTCCTTTCACTCCCCCCCTACAGACCAGCAGAGGAAAAGGAAAAAAAGAAAAGACTGTGGGGGCTTACTTCAAAAGCAAGAAACCGTGTGCGGTGGGTAGGATGGCCTTGAAAAAAGATCGTTCCAAAGAAAGAACCTTTTAAGGCCCTTTTTCAAGCTATCCAGTATTGATGAAAAAAACATTGCATTGAAGATTCTGGGAACTGTCCCAATGCCCCAGATTGATCACCCTGATCCGTAACACTAGCGGGGCCCTGAAAGTGTGGGAGCCAAACACGCCTACCCGAAGATATTAATGGCGTAAATCGAATCAAAAGAACTGACAAAAATGGTGCAGCTCTGCGCAAGGAGGGTCCCGGTAATTCTCTACCCCTCCTTTTAAAGGATTTTAAAACCCAATTACCCAACGGACGTCGGCGGTATTGTGCTGGACGGGCGATTTATGTCCGACATTGGCACCAGCAGTTTAGGACAAGCCGTCGTGGTCCTGACACCCGCAGATTTTCGGCCAGTATGTGTTTAAGTAATTTAACTTAAAGAATGTATATCAAGCTATCCAGTTTGAATGCGAGGGGCATAAGAGATCGGAGTAAGGCTTCCGCTTGCTTCGTGATCTCTTGTTCTTCACTGTGGATGTGGCTGCTATTCAGAAGACTAACTTTGTTTACGATGTTGATGCTTGTGTGCTGTCTAGCGACTTTGTTGTCTATTAGGCATTCGGGGACCAGCTGGCTAGAGGTGTTTCCTTGTTGGTTAAACGTACTCTGGATGCAAAGGTGGACCTTGTCCATATCGGCGCGAGGTGGGGAGCGGTTGATCGTGGCCGGTATTGCTGTGAACGGTAGGTCGTTTTGGATCATTGCGGTTTATGCGCCCAATGACAGGGACGAGCGTGTCTCGTTTTTCCGTCGGGAACGTTCCTGGTGGGTTCTTCGCGCCTACTCTTATTGGGGGATTGGAATGCCGTCCAGGATCCCAAGCTAGATAGGAGCCGGGGAGCTAGTGAGAGGTCGAGTGATCGTAGCCTGGTTGATTTGATCGTCGATAGGTACTGGGTCGATCACCCTTGAGGATGATGTGAACATGGGCTTATAGTTGGCCGTCGCGAGCTATCTGGATAGAATGTTAGTGAGAAGGGTCAATCTAGGTTTGCTAGATTGCCCCACGTTCCCTTGATTAGACTACTCGGACCACAAACTCGTTTGTACCCGGGTAGCATTAAGATGGTAGGCCTGGATTTGCTGAACACTGGAAGTTCAACGTATCTTTACTGGACAAGCTGGACTTCTGGTAACAGCTAGCTATATTAGTGCAGTACGACTAAATGGGGGCGGTTATCGGAAATAGGTGGTGGGAGAGGCTTAAGGATAGCATTAGGTCGTTCAATGCTGACTAAGCTATCGATTCGCCCTAGCTAACAAGAGGAAGACACTTAAAAATAGGAATTCCATAGAGATAGTGTTAGCTTGGCAAGCCTTGGACCGTTTGGCTAGCAAACGGTACCACGGTCAGGTAATTAGACATAGGTTAAACAAGATGTCTGGCAAAGCCGTGAACATGGGAGCTGAATTGCGCAAGCAAGAAATCCGTTGAGGTGGCGATCAATATATTTGAGAGGTCAACCCCGGAGGGGCATACTCTGAGGTCGACCGACAATATGTGTGAGGCGTTTCGGCGGCATTTCGAGAGCCTGGTATCACCGATGAGGAGTTTCACAGCTTTTTAGCTGATGTTCCTCGGCTTGGGCCGACTGAAGCAGCTGGCTGCGAGGGTGAGATTACGGAAGGCGAAGTTCACTTGACATTGAAGAGGGTAGGCGGTGGCAAGACTTGATGGTCTACCATATGAATTGTACTTGAGGCTGTCGCACATCTTCGTACTGATTTTGACAGTGGTGTTCAACAACTCGTTCCGGCAGAGGTCCATGCCAGACCGGATTTCCAGGAGTGTGATCACGCTGTTGAAAAAGGTCAAGGGTGTTGAGGAGGGCTTAGATGATTACAGGCTTATAAATCTGTTAAACACAGAGTTAAAGATTTTGGCCCAAATCCTGACGGAGCGTTTGCAGTCAGTTGCTGAGATTCTGTTGGGACCTGAGCAGACTTGTTCTGTGAAGTGCAGAACAATTCAGAGTAACCTGGACTTGATCCACACGATGCCAGAGGGTGTAAAAGACGACGAGCAAGCTGCGCTGATTAGTTTCGATCAGTTTAAGGCATTTGATAGGGTCGACCATCAGTATCTGGCAGCTGTCCTGTAGCCAAACATTTGCAAGGGGATCAGTCTGTTGTACAGGTGAACGAAAAGCGGGCAGGCGCTTTTACGCTGTCTCGATCGGTTCGTCAGGGTTTCCCGTTGTCGCCCCTACTTTATGCTTTGATGTTGGAGCCACTCCTTTGCCGGCTAAGGAACAGTGCCTGCAGTCCGGCCCTACGCGGAATTGCTGTCTCTGGTGGGGCTCGAGCCAGGATCTCTGCGTACGCCGATGACGTATCCATTTTCGTGTCGCTCCGGGATGACATCGAGGTGGTACACAAGGCACTTAAACGGTACGAGAAGGTGACAGAGGCCAATGTTAACCGTGAAAAGTCTTCCGGTTTGCGTTTAGGTGCCTGGAAAACCGTTGTTCTCCCGGGCCCTTCAGTTGGACTGACAGAACTGTCCGCATTCTTGGGGTGTGGTTCGGGCTCGATCTCCAGCTGGAGAAGAATTGGTCGGAGTTACTGGCAAATGTCGCAGCGTCGGTCCAGACTTGGCATCAACAGCGGTTGTGAGTGAAGGGAACGGCTGAGACGTGTGTTACATACGTCTATCCCCTCATCCATTACCGGTTGTCGATGCTCCTTCTCTGTAACACTGGATGAAGTATGCATCAACGTCTATGTCAGTAAATCAATCGAAATTCTTACTCGAGTGTCGTTAAGCCTTGCGGACAATTCCTCAGTCCACTGACCTTTCTCGGTCTCGGAGGCACTTGTATCGTTTATTAGTCGAGGAAGTCGCGACGAATATGCCTCTACTTGATCGGCTCGGCTTGTCGGTGGCCGACTCGTGCTCGTTTTGGTTTTTTGGGCGCCAGCGGAGAAATACCTCTGTAATCCCTAGCTTGCGATTGATTCAGAACTCTCTATCTCTCAGTGACATGGCCTTTAGATGGGGTGGGTGTGATTTGCCCGACAACCATCGGTATGTCCTCGGTTTAGAAGAAACGGTTGAGCACGCTTTCTACCATTGTCATGAGGTGCGCCCTTTCTGGAACTATGTCGGCGAGTTGACGGCTCGCATCGCTCTTGAACAGTTCGTGTCCATCGATCTCGCGTACCTCTGTCATTATGTGTCTCCCCTATATTCCGGGGAGAAAAGGATGGTGTTTCTGACCTTGCTAGCCGTAGCTCGAATGGTGATTTGGACGACGCGCAAGGAGGGAATCTTGCGATACTAACGTCAATCTTATCAGCATCTGATTAGATTCTTTGAGCATTAGCTCAAGATGACGATAGAAAGCGTTTGATATCGACAGATTTTAGCAAAAGTTGGGTAACTGTCTGGTTTGCGTGAACGAGGCCAGATTTGATTTTTCTTTTTTTTTTTCTTATGTCACATCGGGGCGGTTCCCTGGTTAAGTTAGACTTCTTTTGTGTATCTAGTTAATGTGAATAAATGTTGTTCATAGCCTGTTCTCGGCTTTTTCTTTTGTTATGATCCAAGTCAAGATTTCCAGCCTCCCCAGTTTGTTTTTGCCCCACTTTTTCATCCTGATTGAGTCAGTCTTTGACCTTCCCAATCCATTATTTATTTTATCCTTTCCATCTCCTTTAGCGAGTGTGCTACTTGATTTAGCCATTTGGCGAAATACAGCAGCCACTCTGAATTTTTGTTGGGTCTTACTAATCTCTTTTTATTTTACTTTGAAAATTTTTTGTTTAAATTTTTAGTTTGGTTTCTGGATTATTCATCCTCTTCCCTTTCATTTTCATATCTTTAAATTTTTAAATTTATTTTTGTGTTATATTGTATATAAATGAAATTTTTTATGTTACGGGTTTGTTCCGTTTTTTAGGTTTCCCCCTGCGAATATGTGGTATTGAGGTGTATGCAGGACTGTGAGGTGATGGACTGATTTTTTGGTGAATGAATAAATTGTAACGAGTGATTGGGTCGTGAATGTGATTAGCTAAGTATAAGATAATGATGACCGACCTCAACCCTTCCCTTTTTGGCCATTTTTCTGTATTTTTGCAGAATAAATATATTTTCAAATTTACATTCACTTTTTCATTTGAAGGTGCTGGAGTCTGTTCATATCAGGGTTGCAGACCTTTGCTGTGTAAACAGCAAGTGTTTTTGCTAGGTCTTGCTTTGATTAGTCTCTAGTGGTTCATTCCCTTTTCTCATTATTGGCCATTTCATTTTTTACAACACTTCCATTTTGCGTTAAGTTCTCGAAATTAAAAAAAAAACTTTGACAAACGGGAGCGAAATCGGTTGTTTTCTTTTTATATATTTTATCTTCATTTTTCCTTACAACATAAAAACTAAAACTCTTTAAGCAATACTCAAGTTCTGTATCACAAAAATCTGTTTATATATTTATATATATATATATATATATATATATATATATATATATATATATCGTAATTTGGTTATTACAATGGTTTATAAAAGTATTACATCACTACACAAAAATTTCCATGTTTCAGAACAAAACGGTTCTTTTTCAAGGGATATGTCAAAATAAATAATTTTCATTATTTATGAAAATATAAGATGAATTCATAGTTATTTAGAAAATTAGAGAGTATATATATATATATATATATATATATATATATATATATATATATATATATATATATATGTAGTGTTAAGTCATAATAGTTTTTATTGCCAAAATTGCATTTTTTTTTTTGCAGTAGTAGGCATTTTAGACAACCAGATTTTTTGACATAACGTGCTCGATATCAAAGGTAAGGACAGAGAATTAATAGAATTAGCGAAGAGAAAAGTGTCACTTAGTTGAGTGGTGTTATTTTACTTATGCCGACCTTGAATTTTCGTGAGGACATTGTTGTAATGCCTTTATTATTTAGAGCTTGTTGGAAAGAGAGAATAACAAATGATTCAGAGGAATGAAGACATTACAACAAAGCCCTTACGAAACTTCACAGTTGTCATATTTATATATATATATATATGCTCTCATTACGACTGAGCTCTCTGGAGAAGAAAATTTTCAAAATAGTTTCCACTTCGGCTATATGCGTGACTCTTCAGAAATGAATTGAGTACTTTCGGTGACTGGCGTGTGTATACACTGCTTTTATACAACACGTTAAAATTTCCCTTCTCTGATTGCATGCGCCTATGGCTTAGGGAGTATCGACCCTGAATGACCCCAAACTGGTCGAGTTTCGATCCTGGCCAGAAGCTAGTGGATGTGTCTAGCCACACTGATTGAGCTGCGAAACAGGCTTGTATGTGGATGACTAATCTATATATATCTTATTCTACTCCAAAAGTTATCTTATCTCATATTTGAGCAGGCATCCTGTTTTTTTATTATTATTTATTTCAAATATTATAAGTTATGTATACCGGCCTGTATATACGAAAGACTTAATGAAGAGAATATATTCACCGACATTATTTTTTTTTAATAAGTTACTCGAATGCGCAGGGGAGGTAGAACTGATTAGGGTCCAAGTTATGGCCAAATAGTTAACACCTAAACTGAGGTCAGAACACTACGAAAGTAGAAAAATAAATTCTTATCGTAAAAATACAAACAATATATTTCAAAGAAAATTACTAGCAGTACATTTTTGAAATCACCCAACCAACAATACCTATTTATAGTATATATTTACTTAATTGAAGTCATAAAATTGTCTTCCAAATATTTAGATTCCGGCATTAAATATCACACAGGGGTCAATATGCTGCTAAACAAGATCCTAAACCAACAATAATTATTTGTAATATATATTGAGTAACCGGAAGCCATAACATTTGTTCAAAATATTTAGATTACATGGACTGATAAGCCGCTAAACAAAAAAAAACCTTCTTTGCTTCGAATTTCTCCTTCCTCCTTGAGGAGATTGTCTAGCATTCACTGCCTTATAGGAGGACAGATATCACATAACATTCCAATACTCTTTTCTATTTTTTTCAAATAAATCTTCTTATCTCTCAGTACTTTTCTTAGCTTTTGAAATGCGTCCTTGGCTCCGCCAATGCGTCTTCAGATCTCAGTATCGCACTTTCCATCCTCTGTCAAAACACTTCCTAGGTATTTAACATTCTGCGCTTGTTTGATTTTAGCATCCCCGATCCATAGTTGGCATTTTGGCATCCTCTTTTTGCCGATAATCATGCATTCAGATTTCTTGAAGATTATATTTAGTTCTTTCTTCTCGCTTTCCCTTGCTATCTTCAGTAGGAGGACTTGTAGTTTCCTTTCCATGTCTGCTACCAACACTGTGCCATCTGTGTATTTTATATTGTTCAGATTGTAGGCGCCAATAATGAATCCTGGCAGGACTTCCAGCTCTTTGAGAATTGTTTTACTGTACAAGTTGAATAAGTCCGTCGAGAAGACACATCTTACACACTTTCTATTATTTTTTTTAATATCTGCTGAATTCATTTTCTGTTTGTATGCAGGCGGTTTACTGACAGTATAGATTCTTGATTATTCTAATACTAGCAGTATAACTCGGCGTTGCTCGGGTGTAATGAAAGCTTTAAAACTAATCCATGGTCTTGAAGCTCAGACTCAGTCTAAAGAATATTTGTGTGAAGTTTGGTGAGAATCGGAGAAAAATTGTGGATTTGTATAAAGGGCATACAGACATATAAACAGACACACACACAAACATCTTGCCTTTTATATGTATATATTATCGATTTTCTGCACTATTGTAAGAACTGCAACCTTGAAACTTCTGAATATCGTTTCTTATGTCTTTGTCTATGAGTGTATGAAATTTGATTAAAATCGGACCACTCCTTCTATAACCCAATTTTTTCGATTATCGATTTTCGATATTTATCGGGAATACATCGACAGAAAACCTAGCTGAGAACACTCGCAGACGCTTATAGTACAACTGTGTAAAATTTCTAGAAAATTGGTTCAGCCGTTTCGGAGTTTATAGGTAACGGATACACTCACACAGACACACACACACACACACACACACACACACACACACACACACAAAGTTCCATTTATAAATAAGTTTAGATCTTTTCCAAATGTGCCGCGATTGTCGAGCATCTCTAAGTTTTTTTTTATGGCGTACTTTGACGAACGCCTTTCTGTAGTCTATAAAACACAAGTACACGTTCTTCTGCATTCTGATAACAATCTGAGCATTCCTTGTTCCGGTATCTTTGACGAAACTGCACTGTTCTTGTCCTATCCATGGTCCCATTTTGCTCTATTCATTAGAATACGGATGATGAGTTTTGTTATGTGGCTCATTAAGCTGATTGTTTGGTGGAATTCACATTCATTTGCACCTAGCTTCTTAAGCAGTGCTATGAAAATTGATCTGCTTAGGTCTTCCGGTATATCGCCACTGTTGCAGATTTCATTTATTATTTCTGCAATCTTCTCTGTACTAAAATCGTCTAAGGCTGTCAACATCTATATTACAATTTTGTCTGGTTCTTCTATTGTGATAAAATGCCTGTCGGAAGGTACTTACCTCCATCTGTACGAATTCAGGTAGCATGTAATGTCCTCTTACGTTAAAAAAAAGAAGAAATATGGCGGCAGCGCCTGATTATATGCTGGCGGGTCTCGCGAAGTAACGTGAAATTCCGTTCTTCCTATGCAAATAAGATGCTACCAGCTTGCATAAAAAGCCTCTGTTTTCGAAGAAGGGTGGTTCTTTGGAGTCATTTACGTACAATATTGAGACGTGACGTTAAAAAGAACAAAAACATCTGCTTTGTTTATATTCGATTCGGCCAGTGCAGCTGCCACTTCGGTTTTAATATTTCTGGTCCGTCGGTATCTCTGTGTATTTCTTATCGTGAAAGAGATCTCCGATATATTCGCCCATTGCTGAAGTATTTTTTTTAATCATATCACCCCGAGCAAGGCGGTAACACCACTGATGTGCAGGGGGCTACGTAAGAGTGAAACGATTGGAAAAGAGAAAGCCGGAAACCACATCCTAAACAGGGAACAAGGAATGAGCCTCTTCACCTGTTCAATACACGTGGGTGGAGTGTGAATCGGGCTATAGTTTAGTCTATCTACTCCAATTGAAAAAAAAAAAAAGAGTGAAAAGATTGGAAAAGAGAAAGCCGGAAACCATATCCTAAACAGGGAACAAGGGATGAGCCCCTTCACCTGTTCAATAGACGTGGGTGGAGTGTGAACCGGGCGATAGTTTATATTTCTTTCTCTAATATGAGCGTTCCGTTTTTGGATTTTATGCATCTTGTTGTTGAGCATGTCTTCTGCTCGGTCCAGTTATCTTTTTTATGCATATATTCTTTATTTGTGGTACTCAATCTTCACATTTGTCATTGAGCCTGTTTGCATTTGTTCTTTATTTCCTTGTGTAGTTTCCTGTAGTTTGTTTCATGTTTTGGCATTGTTTTCTGTCTTCTTTGTATCCCGTCAAGAATCTCATCTGTGATCTACTCATTTCTTCCCACCTACGTCCATTTTCCTTTGGCATGATGTTGTTTGCTGATATCAATAGAGCTTCTCTTAGTGCGTTTCATTTCGAGTTTCCGTTTCTAATTTGTCCTTCGTATTTTATTTTCACGCTCTCTGCATACTTTTCCTGCAGGTTCGGGTCCTTCACGAGACTGTTGTATTGCAGTCTGCGTGCTGCGTTAGATTTTTTTTCAATCTCTTTTATCTTTAATTTGCAAATAACCGGGAGTTGGTGGTTTTCGCAGTCAGCACTTGGATAGGTTTTACAGTGAAGAACTGCATTTCTGAATCTCTTGTTGATAGTTATGTAGTCGATTTAGTCTTTCGTTTCTCCTCTTGGGCTTCTTCATGTCCATAATTGCCTTGGGTGTTCTTGAAACCAGGTGTTGGTTATTACTTGGTCATTTGCTGTGCACCAGTTAGTCTATTTTTTTCGCGGTCAATCCGTTGTTCTAGTCCGAAATTGCTATCTGTTTCACCTTCCCTCCCGTTGCTAACTTTGACATTCAGGTTTTCCATGATAATTCTAATTTCTTGTGACTTGCATTGAGCCTTGTTCTTGTCCCGCATGGTGTAGAAAGACTCGATTTTTCTTCTGTATTTATATTGTCGACCACTATAACAGATATGTTGAGTAGCCTCCTTTTCAGTTAAACCATAATAATTCTTTCTGATAACTAGCAGTATCCCACAACGTATTTCTTCATGCCTTGATTCAGTATCAATCCATCTTCTTTTTCATTATTTTTACCACCTGTGTATATAATTCTGTGGTTGTCATTAACGAAGTATCCGTTGTTCGACCATCCCATTTTGCATATACTTAAAAACGTTGATGTTTAATATAATCATTTCCTGCTCTACATTTTCCAGCTGTTCACAATTGTTCATCAATTCTGAGGTTTCACGTCCTGAGAGTTATTTCTTGTTTAGTGCAAACAGTCGCAGAATAACGGTTAGGTGATACCTGTCGCTCATGTTCCATTCCGCGGGTGAGATCAATTTTGAGAAAGTTTATTTAGGCTTAACCCTCTTAACGCGGTTAGGGTTCATATATCAATAAAAGAAAGCTGAAAATTCAACATAATTTAAACAAAAAATATATCAATAGTCTTTTGAAAAACAGAGTTAAAGCTGGGGGAGGGTAAAAAACTGAAAACGAAAATTCTCATTTTTGCAAAAACAATCAGCAAAAAATAATTAAAGCTGAACTTAACGTAAAATTAAGAGTTCTTCAAACACAAATGTACAAACTTCCAATCGGTTGAGCGATAAAATTCTGTCTGGCACGAGACATTTCATTCTGGTCTGAAAATAGAAACAATCCAACTACGAAAGAACCACAGAGGAAAGCACTATTTATTCTTGGTAATTTACAGAAAATGTAGCACAAGGCCGAAAGGCTGTAGAGGATTTACTGGTCTTCAATCAGTCTTAACATAAACTTAACTAGCCACAAGCACTGACCCAAACAAGCTATAATATATTATTTTTACTATAATCACCATAAATCCTCAATGTCTCTATCGGTTCTTAATGAGTTCTCATAATACGTCCATGCTGGAAGGGAAATAAAATAACATTTTTTTAAAATAATGGCCTAATGTCTATTTACAGTGAATATATACTTTAATATACATGAAATTGAACAAAATATTGTTAGTAATAACCCTCCTACCAACACAAACAATTCCAGTTGAATGACAATGAGTGAGAATAAGCGTAAATGAGAGCATTGATCTGGGGGTATGAACAGGGAATGTTTTTAGATGGTGATGGTAGCGGCAGATGTGTGTGTGTGTGTGTGTGTGTGTGTGTGTGTGTGTGTGTGTGTGTGTGCGCGCGCGCGCGTATGTGTGTGTGTGTGTGTGTGTGTGTGTGTGACTAATTTGGGCGGTTTTGGATGATTTCCTGGATTTTTTGGAAAACTCATTTGTCTTACTGGCTTCTTTCTTTTCTTGACCATTTTCAACCATTACTTAATGATTGTCTTTGGAGGCTTCATTATTCTTATTTTCACCATTCTGGTTCACCATTTCTTGGTTAATTTCACAGGCTTCGTTATTTCTAGTTTCACCATTCTTGGCCACCATTGGTTGGCTGTTTTCATAAGCCTTATTATTCCTATTATCATCATTTTAGTCAACCACTGGGTGGTGGTCATTATAGGCTTCTTTATTCATATTTTCACTATTCTGGGCAACCACTGGGTGGTTGTCTTTATAGGCTTCTTTATTCATATTTTCACTATTCTGGGCAACCACTGGGTGGTTGTCTTTATAGGCTTCTTTATTCATATTTTCACTATTCTGGGCCATCGCTGGTTGGTTGTTTTTGTAGTTTTCATTATTCTTTTTTTCACCATTCTGGGCCACCATTGTCTTTTTTTAGGCCTCATTATTCCTATTTTCAATATTCTGGGCCACTACTGGCTGGTTGTCTTTATAGGCTTCCTTATTCCTATATTCACCATTCTAGTTCACCATTGGTTGGTTGTTTTCATATGCTTCATTATTCCTGTTTTCACCATTCTGAGTCACTATTAGTTGGTTGTGTTGATTGGCTTAATTATTTTTATTTTCATAATTCTGGGCCACTACTGATCGAGTTTTCGTTACTGGTTACAGTAATCTTATTTTTGTCATTTTGGGTCACCATACCTTCATTTTATGAATTCTTTTTTTTTAACCTCTCTAGCCGCTATAATTCTCACAGCGGTTTGATTTTTGGTTTGTACCATTTTGCTGGGTGGGTAAGATTTCAAATTCTGCTCAAATTGTGGAATTTTTTAGGAAGTAAAAAATCCTTCAAGTAAGATCTAATACACATAAAAATATCCAAATAAATAAAATGATAAAAAATAAAAGAAATAAATAGGATTCCAAACGATAATTTATAGAAAAAATAAAAGATTAAAAGAAAAAACCGATCCTCTAAACTCAAAATTAAGATTAAATATACAACTTTATATAAAAAACTGATAAAATACAAATTCGCATTTACTTCCTAAAAAATACAAGTTTAGATTTCTTGAAATAACTTCGCCTAAATACAATAATACTCCAAACTTGAATATAAAATAAAAATATATAAAACAACCCCTATCCCGCTAAAATAAAAATAGAAAAATCAAAAATAAAATAAAAAATATTCCGAACCGGAAAAATCAAAATTAAAAAGAAAAAACACCCCACCCTATCACGTCTATCTAAGGAACCCCAAAGGGAAAGCCTCGCCACAAGACGAAAGAGAATACATAAAATAGGCATGGTAACAACAGACATCAATTAATTAAACACTAGCCAACCATAAAGCCATCCTAAAAATTCTTAAGGTCAACAAACAAGATAAGTTCCCCAATTACAAACACAAAAAACCCACAGAAACACACAAAACTGACCAAGTAATCAAACCCCTTCACACACCACTTTCTTCGAAATTCTAACCAAAAGATATACCCGACCGATAAAAACGTACATTCCAACAGATAATGCCATTAATCAACAATTTAACACTTACACACCAAGTTCTTCAAAAGTCTAACGGTCAAAACGAAAGATACATTCCCTTCATTATCAATAACCCCAACCAACCCCACAACAGCAACGAACCAAATATAAACAGAGGATGATTCCAACTCTTGCTCTTTCCTCCTGATGAAATGTTGGAAATCCAACGTTGAAACAAACATATGATTGTAGAGAAGAGGACATATATAGAAAAAATTATGTACATGTTCTAAAACATAATTTATAATATATATATATATATATATATATATATATATATATATGTAATCTTTCCCTTCATATATAATATATTCATGTATGTAAGTTCTATTATACATACATACATGAATATATTATATATGAAGAGAAAGATTATATATATATATAATATTATAATCATTTTATTATATATATATATATATATATATATATATATATATATATATATCCAAGTGAATAATGAACGACGAAAATATTAACAACTTTCAAAACATTAATTTAAAACAGTTCTCAATATAGAAATAGATCTATGAATATTTATTATAAATTATCGTTCAGAACATGTACAAATTACATACCACGACAAAGTGTACATTTTGTTTCGACATTGAAAGACAATGTCTCATCAGGTAGTAAACACTATCTTTTAAGGGAGATGGAAAATTGCCTTCTTTATATTAGTAAATTTTTTGTGAGTGAGTTAAAGGGACTAGAGAAAATGAGAAATCAGAATTGGGGCTTGCAAATGAGACATTGGCCACAAAGTGGAAAACGGGGAGAAAGAAAGAGGTAAAAGAGACGTGGCGAAAAGGTGAAAAGGCGCCAGGTTTAATAGTAGAAAATAAAGTATAGTTATATACAACCTTTGATGACCCGGTGATTGGATTTAGCAAAGAGGAAGAAGTAAGAAAATGCATAGGGGTTGAGAGGAAGTAAGATAAGATGGGAGAAGAAGAGAGAGGTGTGAGAGACAGCATAACTGGCTAAGTGGTAGATTTTCTTTTAAACACTCTGGCCTGGAATTCGTAGTGGATAAACATATCTATATTAGTGAAGTATAAGGCATTTTTTGAAAAGATGGTGAAATCCTGTGCACAGGCGTAGAAGTTATTAAAGCTTATATATATATCAAACTTATTTCAAAATTATAGGAATTTGTTTTTTAAATGAAATTTTAACCTGAATTTTTTTTAGAAGAATCTTAATTAGATCAAAATTTGTAGTATGAAATAAAGATAAAATTAGAGATAAAAATATAAGGAGTGAGATCACACAGTTAAAAGTGAATATCGTGGTACTAAGATTAATACTATAAAAGGTTTATCGTTTCTTGAAATCCGAACTATATATTTAGTAATTTTAGAATGATTTTAAGTTTAGTTCTTTAATGTGTTTGCAATTTACTGTGATTTCATGCCTCTGATTTAGTAATCTGTCACGCTCATGTATTTAATGATTTCCATTTTTTCTTGTTTGCAAAGGAAACATGGTTCCTTTACCGATCTAAATGTTCTAGCCTGTTTGATGATTTAACTTTAGGTGTTTTATTTTCGTTTTTAAATTTCCAAAAGTATTTAGAAATGGATGTCATATTTTATTTGTCCTTGTTATTTCTTATTTTCTTTACCCCCTTTGCCTCGCACACAAAAGATTTACCAATATAAGGAGGCCAATTTTTCATCTCCCTTCAAAACATAGCGTTTACTATAGCGCGATGGATTTTAGTGTCCTATCCGGCATTTTATGAAGTATACATGCCCAAACACTATAGGAACTCGCGTCACTCGCAACTATTATTTACAATTTTAGATCATAATGCGTTAAAAATAAATCTGCTGTTAGAGTCTTAATTATTTTGTCGAAAGTTTTCTGACATTCGGATGACCATTCCGAAACTTTTTTCTTCTTCAACAGTTCGTTTAGGGGTGTGCGTAATTTGTGTATGTTAGGTATAAACTCTTGATAATAATTTACTAGGCCCCAAAAGCTTTGTAACTCGGCTATATTTTTTGGAGCCGGCATGTTTTTTTTTATTGCCGTGGCTCTTTCTGGGTCTGGTCTTCTTTCTTTGTCGATAATATGGCCCAGATATTTTATCTCCTTCATAAAGAAGTCACATTTATTTTCCTTTACCTTAAAGCCGTAATTTTGTATCCGCGTGAAGACCTCTTGAACGTGTTCCCGGTGCTGTTCAATATTTTTGCTATTTATCAGGATGTCATCAAGGTATGCGATCGTGAAATCCAGTCCTCCTAGCATAGTGTCCATTATTTTGCTGGCGCGATCATGATCCCGAATGCTAATCTCTGGAACTTTTATAACTCTCTATGAGTGTTTATGCACAACAACCTCGAACTTTCCTCGTCTACTAGTATTTGTAGGTATGCTTCGCTCAAGTCTATCTTTTAGAAAAATTTTCCTCCGTTCAGTTTTGTGAATAGGTCCTCTGGACTAGGCAGAGGATAGTGATAATCTTTAATAACTGTATTTAATCCTGTCGAGAAGTCAGCGCATACTCGTATCTCTCCCGATTTCTTTTTCACGTAAACCGTAGGTGCGGCCCATTGACTATATTCTGCATTTGCCAATATACCAGTTTCCACGAGCCTATCCAACTTTTTGTCAATTTTTTTCTAATGATGCAAAAGGTACCTTTTTTTTTTTGAAAATGGATTTTTTTTTTTTAGTTCAATTTTGGCCGCCATTTTTTTACACCTCTCGAGGTCGGCTGAAAATATGTCGGAGAAACTCTCCTTTAATTTCTCCTTCAATTTCTCTGCCTCGGTCGATAAACTTCCCACTTTTTGCCAGAACGTATTTATTGGTAAATCCCAGACGTCAAATTGCTGCATCCAGTCAGTTCCGAATAAATTTTCCGTATTTTTTAGAACAAACATTTTTAAATTCTTGGTCATCCCGTTGAACGTCACATTTGTGACAATTTCTCCCTCAAGTTTGATTTTTCTTCCTGTTACCGACCTGGCTATTTTATCTGTTCTCAACATGGTCGGTTTGTTTAATTTCTTCCATGTCTGTAGGCTAATAATGGTTAAATTGGATCCAGAATCCAATTGTAATCTGACTTTTTTGTTTAACATGTCCACTTGTACGTATTTTCGTATATTTATCTCGTCCGTTTGGTCAGTTCTAGTGGCTTTCACTAGGCTTTTGTTTTCTTTCTTTGCTCTACAGTGCGAACTTTTATGCCCCACTTTATTGCACGACAGACAAGACTTATAGCGGTATGGACGATCTTTGTACCAATGCAGAGTTACACAGCGATAGCATTGACTGGGTGGTGGTTTCTTCTGAGGTTTCCTTTGACTTTTTGTAGTAAAGTAATTGGTTTGGTTTGTTTTTTTGGGGGGTGGGGGTGAAAAACGTGTTTTTCGTTGTATTTTCCGTATGTGAGCGACGCCAGACTCTTCGATACATTTCGAGTCCTTTTTTACGCTCATACATCTCTGACAGTCCTCAGCTAATTTTTGTAGCGTCAATTCTGGTTCACTCTCAAGTTTTGTTAGAATTCTCCGTCTGATCTTCGCGTCTTTAGTCGAAACCAGGCCTTTGACGAATATCAGACATTTAAAATTCTCAGTGTTGAGTTCAGATAACTTAAAGTCATCGCAGTGTTTGTTTACTACGGAAGCGAATTCTTCGCTATCCTTTTTTGTTAAATTTAAACATTTCCACCTTTTGTGGAATAGCGAAGTTTCGGACTGAATAATTCCGTTAAAAGTCAACTTCCCCGAAAGTCAACTCATTCGTTTTCCTCAGCAGGCTGTAGCGTACGAATTTAGTGTGTTCGCTTGACCCTAGTTTCCTCAGTAGTAGACGCACTTTTTTCGCATCTGGCCAATCCCCGCAATCAATCTCATATAAATCTTCTGAAGTAAGCCGTGAAAGTTTTGTCTTCGTCCGGTGTATAAGTGAAGTCTTCGATTGAGTTCAATATAGGATTTTGCGAGAATGTCGATTCATTTTCAGAATTTTGCCCTTTATTTGTCACTGCTTGTAATAGTAATTCAGTCTGTCAGCCTGATTTGGAGTGAACTACTACCAACTCGACCCTCTCTCTCTTGAGAGGTGTAGTATATATAATGTTAGGAAGAGTTCATTCTGGAGTTACAGGTAAGGACCCATGACCTAAACTATATATATATATATATATATATATATATATATATATATATATATAGTAGATAATGTTAAAGAACAAACCCAGTTGCATACATCATCTATTTAATGTCACACCTTACTGCTTTAGGGACGATTTTTACACTTTACACTCTTTGGTAGACCCCCGTAAGCATTTGACGAAAAAAAAAAGTTTTATTTTTTACTAATAGGTAGTTTTAGGAATTGTATTATACAAATAGTAAATTTATATGCTTTATTTTGAAGTTAAACTTATTTAATGAAACTAATTTTGTATTTAGCAACTAAATTTTATGAAACATTCATATAAACTACTGAACTAATTTCAAATATAAACCATTTTCAAATATGTGATTAATTAAGAAATTTAAGAAAAATGTAGATTTATTTAATGGGACTTCTGTGGTTGATCCTACTCTGCGAATTATTTTTTTATTCGGTTTCATCTATGTCAATCACCCCTTTTTTACGATGTCGAGGCTAATAGTATATTAATTAAATTGTATTCATGTCGAGGCTAATAGTATATTAATTAAATTGTATTCATATTTTATTTTATATTATTAATATTTAAAATTAATATTATTACTTACTATCAGTATATTAGATTGATTTATATCATAAACTATAATCCTTATATAAATTATTTTAAATTATTTTATTATAATCATTTCTTTAGCTATCCAGTTTTTATTCAACTTTCATAATCAAAATTTTCGGTAAAATAAAAAGGATGCTAACTTACATCACTTGATATCGTTTACTGATAGTTATAGAGTCGTTTTTCTATTTTTAGTATTTTTAATAAGGCGTAGATTGCTGTAGAAATTCCAATTCTCAGTTGTAACAACCATTCCAAAGTGAAATTTCTCTATTACTAACATATTAGCGTGGACTTCTAAGAGTCGGGGGCAGTAATATTACATGATCCTCAGGGTTCGTATGAAACTCGATTAAGAACCACTGCTCTAAACGAAAAAAGGGGATCAGGAAACAAATGATACGGATATTATGACTATGTATCTGAAAAGCCGAGACAGAAGTTGGGTTTCGAACTATCGAAAGGTTAGTCTTCTGGATAAAGTTCATTTCCCTTCGTTTTTCTATTTTTCATTTTTTTTTCTAAATTATCATTGATTCTTAAAATTTGAATAAAATTTGTTTTTCTTTTCTTTGTTTAGATTATTTTTTTTTGCTTAAGAATCAACTTTGCACAAAACTGAAATGAAGGCAAACATGAAAACGCCAGACGTTCTGATATAACAACATGCACTCTATATAAACATATACCCTAGTCCCCAGTTAAATCTCACCGAACCATGTAAAGCAAATCAAAGTATTAACGCCTGAAAGCGCTTCTATCTAGGAAATCTATTCATAAAGATTGGCATTTCGTGTATTCGGACGGAATTGTTATGTGACAGCGACATTAGAATGAAACCTGATCTTTCACGGTTTGCCTGTGTCAAAAGCCTTGACATGTGATTTAGTGAAGCTCTGATTAAAATCTAGAAGCGAGCGTAGCCCATATATGAACACTGTTATATCGGATCAGTTCTGGACCTCTTAGCGTGACTTCCAAACTTAATCACTTGCCAGGTTGGCTTTATGAAAGCATCGAATCTCTTCGTCTGACGGTTATTTCACGCCAAAAGATCGATCCAGCAGTGAAACACATGTCAGATGGTGTGACATGCAAGTCAGAGAGAAATAAAGCACCCAGCTGTGTAATGGCATATATTTTTACTGCAAGAAACAATATCAAATACTGGCACGTATGATCAGATTCAAATACAATATAATTTTAGAATTTTACTTGAAATGGCGCAAGGGATGGTGTGGTTTATTCTTGGAATTGCGATCAAAGCCTGATATGATATGTAGTAAATTATCAACTGAGGATAAATACAAAATAATACAAATCTTATTAATTGGCTATAGTTAAATCACCTCGAGTAGAATATCAAATAGTTTCGTATCTTCCAATTGCGCTTCGGCTGTTTGAACGAGATAAAAGCCAGGGTATCGAATTCAAATTTTTAATGTAGATAAACTTCTTTCACTTGCAAGTCTGGCATATTCGGGTTAGTTAAATGACGACTACTACCACTGCTGACGTAAATCACCTTCATTTAAGATGTAAATATGACGCACTGAAATTACTGCATATTGAGAGTTATAGGGGAAATAAAACATAGTCTACATGAATCTATTTTTAATGCCATTTCCCGTTAGGATGTAGATAATCATGTCTTTCTACAAAATTTTACGATCTGTTTATAGCCGTGGATGTTCATTGTTGTGTAATTGATATCGGCTCAGAATAAGAAGTCTGGGAACCGAGTTCGAATTCCAGTCGAATTCACTTTCCCACAAATACCCTCGAGGAAGGTATGAATCCATCTCATCTCCCTCCATCTATGGGTTGAATAGCAGTACAGATTTGGTTCTGTAGCCTTAGCTGACAACCGATCTATCGTAGATAGTAATGGCAACCTACTGCAGAAAAAATTTCTGTCTAGTTAGTCATGTCTCGAAAGAAACATGATAGCCCAAGCGTGTATCACGTATGACAATTAACTGACTCATATAGCCGTGAGCTTTTGCAAAAGACAGTTAAAGAGTTTCTTGACTAGAACGAAATAAACAGGAAGAATGTTTCACAAACGAGAAGTGCGAGAGAAGAAACTGTTAGTATAGAAATTACGATTACATTTAACTATTTCAACTGTAAGATGAGACCTAGCTGTCAATCTAGTACTGCGCTTAAATTCTTAAAGTCTAGGTACCAGTGTGAAAAGCACATCAGAACAAATACTATGAAAATATTTAGAGAAAATCTACAGCGAAGTTTTGCTACTATGGTTGGAAAGTGACTGTGCCAGAAGTCTGTTTTTATCAAGAATGTCTAAATTTGTGGCAATAATAATAATAATAATAATAATAATAATAATAATAATAATAATAATAAACAAAATGATTGACGTAACACTTCCAATATTTTTCTATACTTAGGAAAAGAGTACGATTTAAGAAAAGAAAAAGAAAAGAGAATAAATGAAAAGAACTGTAACCCTGTTTCTACAAATGAGAAAAATGTAATTCTTAGTTTAATACGACGGAGCTGAATAAACTATTAGTAATGTTATTGTTGATTTTGCAGTTTATTGTAAATTTGCTCTGCTTAGAAATATTTTAATACTCGGATGCTTATAAAATCTGAAAAATAAAAAAACTAACTAGAAATTGGGAAGAAAAGAAAAATATCTTTTCTCCATTGTTATTCAGAAGCAAATTTTCGGTCGGTAGAGTGAAAAATAAAGATAGTCAAAAACAAGGCTGTCAGGATTTTTGATGGGGTTAGGGTAAGGTCAGATCCTTAGTTCCCACATTTGCTAGGAAAGGATTTGAAAATTCGAAAACCTAAAATGATGTAATTAAGAAGAAGAGGATGAAGAGAAATTACGTCAGAAAAGGTGTTGTTACTTCATTGGTTAAACCAAGGGAATTATATAACTCCACATTGAAATGTGTAGGTAGACGTAATCTCATTGGTCAAAGACCTGATTTGCGTAGATACCCAGTGTCCGTCATTCATCCCCCAAGTGAATTGGGGACAAGTATAAAAATCGGGATCCCGAGTAGAAAAATCAGTTGGAGTTGGAGTCAGTTGCAGTTGAGATGTAACGACTGAGGGAAAATTGTTTCCAACTTGGGGCTACGACCAAGAACACTAGTCGCCTTCCATAGAGCTCCGGGCTGAAGATGTAAAGAAACGTAGAAAAGCCTGCCGCCGATCAACTTAAAAGAGTTAAAGTCGAATAATGCGCCACCGATAGAGTCCTACCTGAAGATATATAGAAACAGAAAGATCCAAGTAGGAGCTGCCGAACGAAAGAGGTCAGACGAATTTACTACCGATGTCGCCGAAACACCCCACTTCGGCCGTTTCCGTAAAGCTTCGATAGCCCTGAAAGAACTTTTTGCTTTAAAAGTAATTTCGCTCCGTTGTGAACAGTAAATTCGACGATTATACATTCTGCTTTTATTGATGATTATTTATTTCTTATATATATAAAGACTTTTTCCGTAACTCATCCAGGCGTCTTCGAACTTATTCATTTTTTTATTTTGGTGCCGTGTTTATTCTTTTTTTTTTTTCAGCACAAGTGTACACGTGTGTTCGGTCTGGTTTGAGGTGGTAGAGAGACGGCTACCGGGTTTTCAACGTGTCTTTCATTAGATCAAAGAACACAGCGTGGGCAGGGAAATTCACCTTTGTAATAGACATCTTGAGGACCAGCTGCTGTGACGAGACCATCATTACGATTAGGGACCCAAGAGCGTCGTCATAATTGCTGCCGTTTCGACAGCATCAACTCTGACTCAGGTTCCGGTCATCATCATCACAACAGGTTTCAGACCAGGGACCAGCGAGCCAGCCAGGTGACAGTGTTACAGAAAGAATACATTGTTTAACAATGTTTAACAATATTTCAGCAGTATGATTGTCTTTTTCAAGTTGTTTAAAAATTGCGCACATTTATAAAAATAATAGAAAAAACTGGTATTTGTACAAACGTCTTGAGAAATAAATGTTTTACTGTTAACGCGTGAAAGTGAATTAAATGCAACCAGCGTGAATGGAATGCAACTAAAATGTCAGTTTTATGACAGGGATAGTATTCATCTTGAAAATTTTTCATGAGCTGATTACTTAGTAAGAGTAATTAATCAAACAGTTTGGTATCAGTCTTATAAAACTCTCCTGTCATTTCGTTCATCCATACGGAGTGAGATGCTAGTAGTTTGCATATATAATGATCGTCATTTAAAGAGTTGAAAGGTCAATAGAGTCTGGATACTTTTTTCGGAATTTAAGATGCCGATTAAAATTACAGTTGTTGGTGATGAAATGTTCTGTAAGTTTATTGCGACAATAATAATAATAATAATAATAATAATAATAATAATAATAATAATAATAGAAACTTTCAGGCAAATATTATGCATAATAATATGGATCCAAAATGCAGGTTTTGTGATAAACACCAAGAAACAATAGACCACCTAATCTCAGGCTGTTCTGTGCTTGCCCCAAACGAATATAAAAATCGCCACGATAGAGTTGGGCAATATTTACATTGGGCAATGTGCAAACATTATGGAAAAGCTGTAAACAAACACTGGTATGAACATCATCCAGCACCGGTTACAGAAATAGAAGATGTAACCATTCTATGGGATTACACCATCTACACAGACAGAAAAATTGAAGCAAACAGGCCAGACATTATTGTTAAAAACTAGAAGGAGAAAACTTGTCTATTAATTGATATGGCTTGTCCAGCGGATTGTAACATAGCAATCAAGGAATTTGAAAAACTGTCAAAATATAAAGACCTGGAAATTGAAATAGAAAAAATGTGGAAATTGAAAACAAGAGTTGTGCCAGTGATAGTAGGTGCACTTGGAATGATAAAAAATGGAACAAAACAACACATTGAAAGAATCCCTGGAAACCCCAGCTTAAGAGATATACAAAAAATTGTCTTATTAAGTACAGCCCACACACTAAGGAAAACGTTATCTATGTAATGCTGGGGATGATAGGGAAGATAGAAAAACATGAAATGGAGTCATAACAACACGCCACTACCTGCCTTAGGTCTCCCCGCAGACTTGGTTGGTAGTGAGACCAATGCAGAAATCGAAATATGATGAAAAATGACATAATAATAATAATGTTTTCATTCTACACCAGGCATGACTCTCATAGATTTTGATCTTAATTATCATTTTCGCCTTAATAAATAACCCGTTCTGTACAACAGATTTGCTTGTCATTTGTGCATGTCCCCGATTGCAAGGCCGACGAACTGTACATATGTTCACAAGCAAGACTAATGAAAGAATACCATGGTGCGGAGTCAAAGTATTGCTATTCTTTTAAGGATGAGGCAGCCAAGGTGACTAGAGAGTGACAACTACATAGTTTCTACAATCGAAGACCTTGTGTTTTCTGATTTGAAAATATTTTAACTGGACTCAACCTGGAAAGTTATGCACCACTTTTAAGAAAACGTCTCACCATATTGCGTACATTTGGCTGTCATACATGTGCATGGTATACCATTATCAGACTATGAGTACGGATGGGTATATCGGGATTCGGGTATTTTTACCTCAAACATTGAACGTATCGATAATCTATTATCACGATGCTCAATACTCACACCCAATGAGTACAGAAAACGCCATAAATCGCCCAGAATTTTTTTTTTTATCAAAGACAAAAAAAGAAAGCTTTTGCACATTGATTGATATGAGTGCACCAAGGAACAAAACATTCCTGTGAAGGTTTTGAGAACTTGAGCAAATACAGTGGCCTCGAGATAAAAAAAAATATATATATATATATTTATCTCGAGGCCATATATATATATATAAAATAGCATTTAGAAATTAAAAATGTTCCTGTTGTGGTTGGAGGTTTAGATCTGATAAAGATAGGAAGTCAACAACAAGTTCACAAACTCGCTGGTGCACCATCTCTGCATGATATCAAAAACATAGTTCTAAAAGCTCAAAACATATCCAGTGAAGAGCTTTGTTCATTTAGTTTTGTCGCTTAATAACTGTCTTTTCTCTAATTAAGTGACAATGACAAAAATAACAGCATTCACTTCATTGATTTTGACCTATCATGTGATTATAAAACAAATACAGCTAAAACATACTTTTTTTATCATTTCACTCCAAGCAAAGCAATAAAGCCACTAAGACACAAAAGGTTATTGAGTGTGAAAAAATAAAAGAAAAAAATGTTGTTAAGGAGAGAGAATAATAAAAGAACAGGAATTCAGAAGACAAAAGATAACAATGGAAATCCAATTTCATTTTTTTAAAATCAACGTTGAGTGGAAAGCGATGAGCCGGAAGAGAGTTCGACAAACGAGAAATGCGAAAAAAGAAACTGTTAGTATTTTTCTATATTTATGAGATGAGGTAGTATTTACAGTATTTACATTATTCGGACTATTGTTCTCATCTTTGTTGCCATTTATACGATTTACAGTGATTGTAATAAAGGTTTCGGTTTGGAATTCTTAGAACCTGAAGAAGGCCGGAGCGTACAACGGCTGAAATGTAGTACAAATGGCAACAAAGATGAAGACAATAGTCTGAATAATGTAAATACTGTAAGAAACTGTTAACATAGCACTTACGGATACATTTACACATTTCACTTGGAAAGTAATTAGACATTGCCGCCAATCTAGTACCGCCGAGTTCAAATTTCAGTTGAATTCCTTGAATTCTCTGACCCACAGATATTCTTGGGAAAGTTATTAAACTTCTCTTCTCCTTCCAGCTATGGGTTAAATAACAGGATAGATTGGGTTTTATAGCCTTGGTTGTTAACCAGTCTTACGCAAAAAGTAATGGCAACCTACTGCAGGAAAATCTCCTGCCTGGTCAGTCGTGTCTCAAAAGAGACATGCTCGCCCAAGCGTGTATTGCGTATGGCATTTAACTGACTGATACGAAAGAAAGCGAAAAGCTGGGAAAATATATGGACCTTGTTAAAGAATGAGAAAATTATAAATGTGATGATTATTGGCGCACTAAGATGCATTACGTTTGTTTACAATAACCGAAATGAATATACATATATTTGTTCAAATATATATATATATATAATCGTCTCACCCCAAGCAAGGCAGTACTGCCGCTGGTGTGCAGAGTTTACATAATAGGATAGTGAAGAGGGAGCAGAACAGGTCACAGTAGTCGGACAATGGGTAAGAGACTGACGGGAACATTGGTGTGAAGAGAGCTGGGTGAGAGGAAAGTGTAAACTAAGAAGACGGATGAGAGTCCAGGAGATAAGAGATGATAGTTGACGTTGCATTTAAACTCTTAGAGAATGTAGTTAACAGGGAAGCAAGAATACGGAAGGGAGTTTCACAGGTGGGAAGTACGAGAAAAGAAGCTGTAAGAGTAGAAGTCCTGGTTACACTTGATTATTTTCAAAGTAAAAAGGTGGGACCTTATTGCTAGTCTAGTAGCTCGAGTAAATTTGCGCAGGGTGGGTGGTCGGTCATCAAGGAGCTAAACTCGTCGGAGCAGAATCCGTGATTGTAAAAGAGACAGAGAGAACCCCCATCTCGTCAGTGAGAGACTGGAGTGGAGCCGCCAGTCAGAATCGACGACATTACAGATTCTCTTTCGGATTTTGTCAAGAACCCCAAGGTGAACAGTAAAAGCGCCCGTCCAAATATGACAGCACTATTCAATGCACGGGCTGATGGTAGTTTTGTAAATGTGCATGATGGATTCAGAACAGAAAAAACTTCCTGGTTCGACACAGGACCCCAACCTTCCTAGCATTAGATTTAGCTATTAATTCACTGTAGTCGTTCCACTTCAGGTCAGCTGAGAGAGTGAGACCGAGGAGGCGCATTGTATTACGTTCAGGGAGACTAGTGTGATCCATGCTGATGGCAGGTAGGAATGATTTTCTATGGTGGTTAAAGAGTAGCAGCTTCGTTTGGAAGCATTGAAATTCACGAGCCATTTCTTACTCCAGTTCACCACTGCCTGGATGTCCTTTTCGAGAGCAGTAGTAAGGTTTATTTTGACAACATCGGCGGATTTCTTAACGAGGCGGGAGTAAATAGTGGTGTCCTAAGCGTAGGGAGATCATTGATGAATATCAGAAAAAGCGCAGGATGTATGATAAAGCCTTGAGGGACAGCCTCGTTCGTATTATATGATCTGGAAGCATGCCCGTTCATAGGAACGATTTGATTAAGTCAAACAAACGTTCAGATATACTATAGTCCTGTAATTTGCGCAGAAGGCCAGCATGCTATATATATATATATATAACAAATTTTGTATTTCCCTATTTAGGTTTATTTAACTCTACTCAGAGAAGCGTCATACGGTAAGGACTATTATAATAATACAAATTCAAATAGGTATATGTCAAAGGTTAACGTCTTTTAAATTATTAATATATTGTAAGAAAAATATGATTTTGGAATATATATATATATATATATATATATAGAGAGAGAGAGAGAGAGAGAGAGAGAGTTAGAAAGAGTTTATCTCCTTAATAGAGCAGATTCATGAAAACTTCGAAATTTCGTTAGGACACCGTTTTGATGTTCTCACTCGTCAGGGCTGTGTGTCGTTAAGTTTCGGTTTTTTCTTGTTTATATAGAGTATGATGTGGTAGTAGTCTTGTGATTGTTTAGTTATTCTTTTTCTCCTTGTTATGATTGGTTGATTCTCTTCATTTTTCTTTTTTATTGTGCAGTTATAATATTCATTTTTAGTTTGAGTGTATGCGTGATTGATTGTTCAGTTGGAATGGGCCCTTTTGTTTTGTTGACCTCAGTTTAACCTTTTTCGTAGTGTATTAGGCGGGAAGTACGAGAGAAGAAGGTGAGGGAGTAGAAATTGCGTTTACAATTTATTGGTTTCGCAGTAAAAGGGTGGGACCTAGTTGCTAATCTTGTGGCTCGAGCAAATTCATGTATGGGGGGGTTCCAGTGAGATAAGTTCACCTGATCAGAAGCCATGAAAGTATTTGTAGAAGAGACACAGGGAATCCACATTGCACCGGTGAGAAAGTGACTGTATCTGGCTGTTAAGTCGGGATCGATCACATTACAGATTCTCCGTTGGATTTTGTCAAGGACAACTAAGTGGATAGCAGAAGCACCCGACCAGATATGGCAGCAGTGCATGTGCGGATGGTAGATTTGTATATGCGTAGGATTGTTTTAAACGGGAAAAACTTCCTGGCCCTGCACAGAGAACCGACCTTCTTAACAGTGGACTCTATATAGTCATTCCACTTGAGGTTTGATGTGAGAGTTAACCCGAGAAGACGCAATGTTTTACTTTCAGGGAGACTAGACTGATCCATGCTAATGGGGGGTAGGGGCGATTGTCTGTGATGGTTATTAGATAACAGCTTCGTTTTGGAAGCATTGATATTCACGAGCCATTTCTTACCCCAAATCATCATGGAATGGAGGTCCTTTACAAGCTCAGCAGTGAGGTTAGCTTTGTCGGCCTCGGCAAGAGTAAAGAGTAGTGTCGTCAGAGTATACGCCTACATGGGATCTTATTGCATCGGGGAGATCGTTAATATAGATAAGGAAAAGGGTGGGACCTAGAATAGAGCCTTGAGGGACACCTGCGTTTGTGTGGTAGTATTGGGAGGCATGTCTGTTCAATACTACCTTCATTGTGCGATCTGAGAAGAATGACTGGATTATGTCAAACAATTGTTCAGTTATACCGTAGCCCAGTAGCTTACATAGAAGGCCAGAATGCCAGACTGTGTCAAACGCTTTGGAGATATCTAGGGCAACAGTTCAGGCTTCGCCGTTCTTGTCAAGAGCCTGGTGCATATAGTGATGGTCGTGAGCATATCAGCAGTAGACCTGGAGAAGCGAAAACCAT
Organism: Ascarosepion bandense; assembly: GCA_037127315.1. Lineage (NCBI taxonomy): Eukaryota > Metazoa > Mollusca > Cephalopoda > Sepiida > Sepiidae > Ascarosepion > Ascarosepion bandense. The sequence goes on from JBBBDQ010002409.1 coordinate 501,224, forward strand.
ACTGTTTGTCAAAGAAGAGTCCGTGTGCTGTGAGATGTTGTACTACCTCGGCATTGATAATGGCTTTGAACACTTTGCCAAAGATCGGTAGGAGGCTGATAGGCCGATAATTAGCGGGGTCAGAGGGTTCTCCAGTATTTTTATATATATAGGAAGCAGGCAGGAAAGCAAGAAGCAGAGAGGCAGTAGTTATACAGTTTAGAGAGAACAGAGGAGAGTTCAGGAACAATGATTGGTATTCCGTCACCACCGCTCGTTTTATGGGGCCAAGTTTTGAAATTATTTTAGAGACCACCGAAGGAGTTATGTGTATGTCAGTCAGTTGGGCCTCAGTTCGGGGTGGGAAGTCGGATACAGATACTCCAGACGAGTCCAGTGTCGAGTTGGTGGGGAATCTGCGGGCAAAGCACTCAGCCTTGTCTGTTGAAGAGGTGAGGACCTCAAATTCGTTGATTAGAGGCGGAATTGAGGGCTTGCTGCTGTTCAGCACACTTTTACAGAGCCTTCAGTAGTCTTATATGCATAAACTAATATAGCATAAGTAAAAACATATATATACAAACAGAAAATAAATAAAATATAAACATGTAACATACATAAAAGCACACACACACACACACACACACACACACACACACACACACACACACACATATATATATACATACATATATATCAGTCAGTTAAGTGCCATACGTGATACACGCTTTGGGCGATCGTGTCTACAACGAGACATGACTGACTGGGCAGAAGATTATTCCGCAGTAGGTTGCCATTGCTTTCTGCGGTAGACTGGTTGCCGACTAAAGCTATAGAACCCAATATGTCCTATTATTTAACCCATAATTTGAGGGAAGAGACGGATTAATATCTTTTCTACGGGTATTTGTGTGTAAGTGAATGCAAGGAATTCAACTGGAATTCGAACTCGGCTCCCCGATTTGTCCTTCTGGGTCGTTATCCACAGCACCACAACGCACATCCTAATATATATATATATATATACAATCAAATACACAAAAATAATACAAGCAATACAAACGAAAAATAATAGGATACAAACACATGTAAATAAGCATATAAACATATGCACACATGTAAAAAATCAATAATATTAATAATGTGGTTAAATAAAGAAGACAAGCGGAAAACTATATTTTATAAAGCAAAAAAGACGTTGATTTATTGCAAAATTTACAATTTTGGCACACGCTCGAGAGGGGAATGGGAAGACAATTGAGGCTGGTCACCACTATCTTATACCCATGTACTCTTTACAAATTTTTCCATTCACCATAAGAACCTATCCATCGTCAACTAATCCACCATATACCAAGACACCACATATTTTCAGGGACCCTAAAAAGAATCATCCCATATGTTCAAAATTTTATTTACAATTTTATATAGATACAAAAATATATGATATGCAATGAAGTGGGATGAACATGTTAGTTGAACCCGTCAAACCTGCAAAAATAAGAAGCAGCTGTATATTTTGAGTTGAAATTGTGGTCGAATTTATTTCTGTGAATCCCTAATGCATTCGTTAAATTATTATTTGTGATGTCTCTACTTTGTTCATATATACGTTTGTTAGGTTTCTACTTGTTTCTCCGATGTACTTTGAGGAACAATTTCGGCAATTTATTTTGTATATACCTGCTTGTTCGTTATTATGGTTTCGGTTTTGTTTATTGTTTTATTAGATTCGACCATGTCCACAATAGTTTTGGAGGTAGTTGTTATTATTTGCGTGTTTTTTTTTGTTGTTTTTCTTTTAGATGGAATATGTTGTTTTAAATAGTGGATGCTATGCTTAAAAATGCCACACTAATAAAGAGAGAAAACAAGTTATTCAGAAGGAAAATTTCCGAGAGCGTCGCCATCCAGTACTACCAAAATATCAATTTACGCCCTGGTTTTTTCCCAATCTCATCATTTTTATAGAAACAATACTTTATCAGACCAACATACACAATAAAAAATCCAAAGAAAACGGTTAAATTCCCATCATTTTAACATCTCATGACATTACACTGCATATGAAAGAATTCTCTTCAAATATGATCTATGAAGTTTTTTAAAGCTTAAAAATTTCAGTTAACCTTATGAATAATTTCGGAGCACTTTTTTAATTCATCAACAATATTTTGTTTATAGATACGTTATTTAAAATAAAATTTATTTCATCTTTTTGCCTTGATAAAGTCCATCACAGGACGAAATGTCTAGTCGAGCAAAATATAGTTTTCCTCTTGTCTTCAATCATACTGTTCTTAATCTCGGATTATAACTGAGTATACTTTTACAATATTAATAATGTAAAGCATACGTGCACATACACACATACGTTATATATATATATATATATATATATATATAGATAGATAGATAGATAGATAGGTGTGAGTTTGTAACCCTGGGTTTCACGTTCTTGCGATCGTCAGACAAACTGGTTAAATTTTAAAAAATTGGTTATATGTAGGGTTGTATATATTCGTGTATTATTGTGGAAGTGGGGGAAATCTTTCGTCATGACAGACGCAGAAATTTGTGAAAGTGGGGGAAATCTGTCGTAACGACAGACGCAGATATATATATATATATATATATATATATATATATATATATTTGTACACCCATCAACGCGTGCAAGAACACACATACATACGCACGGGCATTCGTTCACTGAGGCTTGCATAAACATACACATGCGAATCATGTGGGGTTCGGTATATATATGTATATATGTGCCGTTGCACACATACATACGCATTCGGTTGGTGTATTCGAATGGTGTAGCGATGTTGACGCGTGGACAGTTGTTGATTTCTCGTACGTACATATGTACTTTTGATGGATTCTGTGTGAAACTATGATAGGTAAGAATTGCTATTATTTTATTTAAGGCTGTATTGTTTTTTTTTTGTTTTAAAGTCGGTTATTGGCTTGTTTTTTAATTTTTTGTGGTTGCGTATATTTAAATGGTAGAAATTCTAATTTGTAATGCTTGTTAGTGTTTATTAATTATTAATTTTACTATGGCAGAGACGTGTGATTGTTTTTATCCGTTTGGTATAAATTGTGACAATAGGTATTTATTTTCATGTCTGCATTTGGAAATTAATTCTGATCTCGTGTTTAGTAAGTTCTTTTGTGGGGTATGAGATATAATTGCTACTTTCTCATGTAGGCAAAGTAGGCATTTTGTTGTAATGTGGTTGTAGGCAGATGCTTTTTTCAGTATTTTACAGCTTATTGTTGGTAAAATATTTTTGACTTTTAGACGCCATACGTATGTTGATAGTGTAGTGCTGTTCAAGTATTTTCAGTTGGAGAATGAAAGATTGTGGTTGTTATTTCTTTTTTTAAATGGTCCCTCAGTGACACCGATGTAGTACATTGTGTTGTTGTTTGCACTTACCTTGGCTTTATATACAATGTTTGTTTGCTGACAATTTTTCTGGAGTGGACATGTAGTTCCGTTTCTGCAGTTGCATTGAGCTTCTGCGATTGCATTATTGTAGTTTGTTAATTTTTTGTTGTGGCTTTTTATTATTTGTGTAATATTTTTTATGCAGCTATAACTAATTTTGACGTTGTTTTTGTTGAATATTTTTTTGCTAATCGGTTTGTCACCGGGAAGTGTTTTTCTATTAAGTTCAGGAATGTCTTACCTATGCTTGTTTTGACGGCTTTATTGTATGGTGGATTAAACCAGATGATATTTCTTTTTCTGTCTTTGCTTTTTCGTTGCGGGGGTGTATATTGTAGTTGTTGTTTGTATCCACATTTCTTTAGTGCTTCGTCGTATGGTGTTCTTTTGTTATTGAAAATCTGTAGGTTAGATGAATTTTCAGATAGTCTGCGGCTGATTGATATGGGTATTTGTTTGATGATTGAAGGTGGGTGGTTGGAGGATGTGTGTACGTAAGTTGGATCGTCGTTATCTTTTCTGTATGGTTCATATGTCTTGTTGTCCAAGTTAAGGGTGACATCTAAAAAGTTTACTGTTTTTATACCTGCTTTTATTTCTATTTTGAATCCAATGGATTTTAGAGCATTTACTATTTTTTCCTAAATCTATTTAATTTGGGACCATTGGGTTCTCTTATCAGGATAAGTCCGTCATTTCTGTATAGTCCCGTGTCCTTTTTCTCCAGAATTCTGGCTAGATGTGAAAGAAGGAGTATGCCAACTAATTCGCATGTCCCTCCTCCATCGTAGCTACCCATTGTTACATCGAATAAGTCGCGGTTTTGTTTTTTTGTCCATGGTTCATTATTGGAGAATAGTAGAGATTTGCAGCAGTGCATGATTATTTTAATGTCTTCGTCTGTAATTTTTATATGTGTATGTAATTTTATGCATGTGTATGTTTATGAAAGCCTCAGTGAACGAACGCCCGTGCGTATGTATCTGTGTTCTTGCGCGCGTTGATGGGTGTACAAATATATATATATATATGTCTGCATCTGTCGTTACGACAGATTTCCCCCACTTCCACAAATGTCTGCGTCTGTCATAACGACAGATTTCCCCCACTTCCACAATAATACACGAATATACACAACCCTACATACAACTAATTTAAAAAAAAATTAACCAGTTTGTCTTACGATCGCAAGAGTATTACACACTCACACCTATCTATATGAATATGTCTTTATCACTGACATTGGGCGCTTTTAAATAAGTACCACGCATATATAATATGTAAACAATATAATATATATAACAAATTGCATATATATATATATATATATATATATATATATATATATATATATATATTGATATTTATAATTATATACATACACTTTTCATATATATATATATATATATATATATGTTATCTTCGGTAAAGTTTTAGAAATGTTTAAACCGAAATATAACAAAGGAAGTGGGTATGGAATAAAAATAAACGGAGGAATATGGGGTGGCTATAAGGTTTAGTCAGGGTCTGAATATTTAAGTAAGTATTTGTTTCTATGTCTGCATATTGTCATCACTTCACTTCTTCTGTTTAATAATTTATGGTTATTTAGCCGTTTTAGTATTATAAGTTTTTCTAGAAGGCACAAGTTAGATCTATTTCCTATTCTATTATAAGATTTGGATTTCACAATGATTTTTCAAGCAATAGTTGTGTTTTTGTTGTCACTTTTTAAAAACCTAAAGAGAGGGCAGTACTATTCTTGTATTTTATATTTCAAAGTCAGTTTATAATTATTGAATCTAGATTTCCAAGTATCGTCCGTTGATCCAATGTACACTAGTTTTGTAGATAATGCATTTGGTCGTACACTGACTTTTAAGTGGACAGGTCGTATTTTTCGGCAGTTATAAATACTTTCATGGCTTCTGCTCGGATGAGCTTAAGTCACTGATGCCTCCTCAACAGGTGTTTACCCGTGCAACCAGACTGGCAACTGGGTCCCACCCATTCACAGTCAGGTTAGCCAAATGCAGACGACAATTCTACTCCTGCAGCTTCCTCTCTCGCACTTCCCGCCTGTGGAACTCACTCCCGTATTCTTGCTTTCCTGACGGCTACGACCTCCAGAAATTTAAAAGCAAAGTTAATACTCACCTACTAACCACTGGACTCTAGCTCTCTCCCCTCCCCTGTATAATCTTCACTTTCTCTCCGCCCATGTATCTGTCATTGCACCTGCTTTCTCAGCTTTCTATTGTTCCTTTCTAACTAGTTTGTACTCCTCACTCTTTTCTAATTAATCTTTCTACATTTATGTAACCCCCTGCACATCAGTGGCGTTTCTGCCTTGCTCGGGGTGAAATGATTAAAAAAAAAAGTTAGAATTATTTTAATTGTTATTTTAATTGTCAGTGTTTGTAGCTTAGACATAATTTATTTAATAACTTATTGTTATGTAGCGAGATATATTTATCAAAGCTTTTTACGCAACTTTACATCATCTTGATATTCTTTTTATTTAAAATCCTTTTGAGTGTAAGGGAATGGTTGAGATGTTTGTGCGTTAAATTTAAGAAAACTTATGATTATTGTCCCAAAAAACCTATTCGATATATTAATTTGTTATGTTGTTAAATTAACGAACCGATCATATATTACTATTCGCAACGGCTTATTTAAATTACTGGCTTTTTCAAAATTATAAATATTTTCTACAATTTTGTTACGAGAAATTCTTCTTCTTCTATGTGCCCTGTCCCTTCAGAATGTAGGCGATCATGGCTTTCCACATCTTCCTATCCCTGGTGGCTCTTAGCACGCTTTCTCCTGTTACACCACGCAACCCCCGTTCTGTCGTCCACCTACACAGGCTCTTCAAATATGTTATTCGCTGCTTTTTCTTGTCTCTTTTTTTCTATCTGGCCTGTTATTATCAGGTTCTCTAAGCCCTCCTTCCTCATTACATATCCTAGGAAATTTAGCTGTCTTTTCTTGATGCTCAGTATTAATTTCCTTTACGTTTCCATCCTTTCCATCACGTGCTCGATCTATGATATTCGCAGCATCCTTCTGTAGAACCACATTTCAGTTGCTTCAAATCTTTCCTTCATCTATAATGATAATGCCCAGCATTCACTGCCATATTGAAGAACGGATATCCCATAGCAATCCACTACTATCCTCTTTATTTCTAGCAAAATTTTCCTGTCTCTTAATACTCTACTCAACTTCTGGAATTCGTCTTTTGCCATGCCAATTCACCTTCGGATCTCTGTGTCGCACTTTCCGTCTTCTGTTAGAACACTTCCTAGGTATTTAAATTTTTGTATCTGCCTGATTTTAGTATCCCACACCTGTATTCGGCATTTTGGGCTGCTCTTTTTTGCTGATGACCATGCATTCGGTTTTCTTACAGTTTATTTGTAGTCTTTTTTTTTTTCACTCTCTTCAGCTACCTTCTGTAGGAGGTCTTGTAGTTTCCTTTCTGTGTCTGCAATCAGCACTGTATCATCTGCATATCTTATGTTGTTCGAATTTTGACCTCCGATGACGAATCCTGGCATAACATCTAGTGTCCTCAGAATAGTCTCGTTGTACGAGTTGAATAGATCCGGTGAAAAGATACATCCTTGTCTTACGCCCCTTTCTATCTTTGTATATCTGCTGAATTCGTTACCTGTCTGGATGCAGGAGGTTTGCTGCCACTAGAGATTCTTGATTACTCCTATGTCTTTCCCAAATATATCGAGGCTGCTGAACATCTCCATCAATTCCTTGTGGCGTATTTTGTCGAACGCCTTTGCATAATTGATAAAACATAGGTACAAGCCCTTCTTCATTTGTATTGCCCTTTCGGAGAGCATCGTAATCATAAATATGGCGTTCCTTGTTCCAGTGTCTTTGATGAAACCGCACTGTTCTTGTCCTATCTCTGGCCTGATTCTGCTTCTCGCTCTATTCATCAAGTTTCGGAAGATCAGTTTTGTAATGTGGCTCATGAAACTGATTGTTCGGTAGAGTTCGCACTCGTTTGCACCTTGCGTCTTAGGCAGTGCTATAAAAATCGACTTGCTTAGGTCGTCTGATATTTCACCACTATTATAAATTTCGTTTATTATTTCTGTAATTTTCTTTACGCCGAATTCTTTCAGGGCTATCAGTAGCTCTAGTACAATGCCGTCTGGACCAGCTGCTTTTTTCTATTTAGTTTGGCCATTGCAGCTTCTAATTAATATTTCCGGTCCGTCCTCATCTTTGTATATTATCGGTTGCTCTCTTTTGTCGCGGAAAAGATATTTTATATATTCTTCCCATCGCTGGAGTATTTCCTCTTTCTCTAATATGATCGTTCCATCCTTGGATTTTATACACCCTGCTGGGGAGCAGGTTTTTGTCCTGTTTTTTTTTCTTTATGCATATCTGCTTTATTAGTCCTGCTAAATTTATCTAATTCTACACATTTGTCATTGAGCCATACCTCTTTAGTCTGTCTGCATTTGCTCGTTATTTCCTTATGTAATTTCATGTACTCCATTCCATGTCTTAGCATCATTTTCTGTCTCCTTTGCATCATGTCAAGAATCTCTTAAGTCATCTATGTTTGATTTCTTTTGGAGCAATGTTGTTTAGTGATGTCACTATCGCTTCCTTTAGTGAGTCCCATTTCCAGTTTCGTTTTCCAATTTGTTCTTCGTATTTGTTTTTCACGCTGTTAGTGTATGCTTTCTGCAGATTGTGATCATTCAGGAGCGTGTTGTATTGTAGCCTTGGTGCTGCACTAGGCTTTTTTATTCTCCGGAGTTTCATCCTTAGTTTGCAGATGACTGGGACAAGGTCGCTTCCACAGTCGGCACCTGGATAGGTTTTACATTGGAACAGTGCATTTCTGAATCTCCTGTTTATGGTTATGTAGTCTATTTGATTTTTTGTGTCGCCTTCTGGGCTTCTCCATGTCCATAGATGCCGTGGGTGTACTTGAAACCAGATGTTAGTTATTACCTGGGCATTTGTTGTGCACAATTGGACCCATTATTCTCCTCGTTCGTTGCGGATTCCTCATCAAAAGTTGTCGGTCGTCACCCCTTCCCTCTTTTTACTCACCTTGGCATTCAAGTCACCCATTATGATTCTTATTTCTTGCACTGAGCCTTGGCATTGTCCAGTGTGGAGTTGAATGATTCTATTTCTTCCCCAGTATTTTGCGTTGTTGGTGCACAAACTACTATAATTGATAAATTGAAGAGTCTTCCTCTCAGTTTAACCAAGAGCGCTCTCTCAGAAAGCTAGCAGTATCCCAGGACGCATTTCTTCATTTCTTTGTCCAGTATTAAGCCGGCTCCTTTTTCATTATTTTTACTTCCTGCATATCCTATCCTGTAGTTGTCGCTGCTGAAGTATTCATTGTTGGGCCATCTGGTTTCGCATATTTCCAGAATACAGGTGTTAAGTCTGTTCATCTCTTGCTTCACATTCTCGAGTTGACCACATTTGTTGAGCGTTCTGACGTTCCATGTCTCTAAAGTAATTCTTTGTTTGTTGCGCACAGTCGCAGGGTAACTGTCCAGAGACACCTGTTGCTCATGTCTTTTCTTCCCGGGCGAGGGACACATTTTGGAAAAAAGTGTCCCCTTTACGCCTTTGGTGCTAACAGTCGTTGGATGACGGTCAGGTGACAACCGGTTACCCACGTCGATCCTTACCGGGTAAGTAGTTGCTTCCTTAGCCTTAATATATTTAATTTTACAGTTATCAAAAATAGCCTTATTACTGGAGTTAGAAGATAATCTAAACTGGATGGATTTGTGGATATTGTTTAGTATTCTTGGTTGGTGGTTAGTGTCTTTGTGGCCGTATTAATGTTTGTGAGAATCCTTAGTATATGGTTTGTATATTCCATTATTAAGGTCAAGGAAGTTGATCACCTTAGTGATGGTAGTGATTATGAGTTTGTGGTCTTTGAAAATTTTTATTAGGTCTTTTCTTAGTTCAGTCAGTTTGTTGTGGGCTTGTATTTCTTAGAAGTATAGTATAGTACTTTGTTTTCTATTTCGAAGCGATACCTTAGTCTCCACAATAACAAAATCCCGACCAATTCTTAAGCCTCTGTATGAATCTGTAAATGCATGCACATGGATGGATGCATAAATCTATGCGAATTACTTATCCGCATCTTATACGCTATTTAAAAAAATGTGAATGTAGTTATGGCCATAGCACCCTGAGCTTAACCCCAACGAGCCTTAATTTTTTTTACATGTATAATTAAAATATAATATCTAATTTTTTCTCCCAACACGTTTTTAGTATCCTATTCCATTTTTGTGTAACCTAATATGATTATACATTTAATAAATAAAAATATTTGCACATCAGATTTAATACCCATTACGAACTTTATGAAAGGAACGTTGTTAAATAATTTAAATCTAGAAAAGACTAGTATAATATTATAAGTACCTGAAGATTGCTGAAATGCAAGAAACTCAAAGTCGTGCGTAAAACGTAGGATAAAATATATATTATTGTGGGATCTCTCCCTTTTGCATATGATAATGGATTCGACTGGGTGTACATATACTCCTGCTATAGAGAGAACAGAAGTTGCAGTCGGCATTTGCCTCTGCTACTATGACACTGTCAGCTCTCTGCCATCGGGTGGAGAGTGCTCTCTGTCCGAAGGCAGAGAGCACTAACCCAGTCGTGGTTCCGCCGAGGGGTGGAATCACGACTGGGGAAAGACAGACAGATACTTTTGGCCTGGCTATATGGCCGGGAAGACCCACATTATAAAAAAATTGTGTCACATCTCGCCTTAAGTGGGAAGGTGGGTAAATACCGTTGCAGTTGGCAGTGGGGAGTAATCGTAGAGACCCGTTACAGTTATCGGAGTGTTTCGAGAGATACCAAAGTTACTCAGAGACCAGACTAGCTGAGATCTACTAAGCTAGAATAATATGCACGGATATACTGTTCCCAAAGACTTCATTTCAAGACTTGTATATATTTATTTTCTTACTAATAGTATTCCTGGATTTACTAACCTGCGTTCAAGTTTGTATATTACGTTCAATATAACCTACTTTTCTATCTCCATATCTGTTTTGTTGTTGATTAATTTGTGCGGTTCCTCACCCGGAATCCACAACATATATATATATATATATATATATATAATAGCACGGTTAATCAAATTTGAAGAATAAAAAGCTACAAAATGATAACAATATTACCAATAAGGTTGATGATATTTATTATATATTAGCCTTTTGACTAAACTAAAGCACGAAGACTTTCAAGTCGGAATGTTCGGACACGCCTTTTTAAACGACACTAAATGAACTCACTCTTCCAAGTAATATTGTTGTTGTTGTTGTTGTTGGTTATAGGCTAGTTTTATTTATTTATATCTATCTATCTATCTATCTATCTATCTATCTATCTATCTATCTATCTATCTATCTCATTTACATGTTATTTTTAATGAATACTCATATTTGAGTAGACACTCTGTTTATTTGTGAAACAATATATTTATTCATTTTTGTTTGCCGACCTCTGTATGATTACGAAAAAATAAAAATATATCCCTTTCTTTGGAAATTGCTTTGTTTCCGTTAGGACACGAAACTGAGAAGATCTATTTCAAGAGCAAGAGAAAAATCAGCGTATAATGTCGCTATTCAACTTTGTTTTTTCATCGAAATACTCTGTAGCCGAGAAGTTCAAAGCACGTTTTGGCTGTCTTTCATTTTTAACATTCGCCAAACTCCTTAATTTTCTTAATGTAACTTATAAAGAAATCATACATAAAATAATCAAGATAGATAGATAGATAGATAGATAGATAGATAGATAGATATAAACAGACTGAGAAAATTCAATATGTACAGGCTGAGAAAGAAAGAAAGAAAGAAAGAAAGAAAAATTCAGAGGCACTCACGCACAGATTACTCATATGACACACATATAAAATAAGAAAAAGATAGATGAAAGAAAAATTAGTTTTAGAAACCAGTCAATCAAAATCTAATGCTATTTCAATTCAACTGAGTGAATGAAATTCTTGTCCAAACATTCACAAAATGGAAGAGAACAAGCCAAAACTACATTGAAGATTGTAGCCGGTGAAATTCTATGTTTCCTGTGACCTTTTAATGATATACACGGAATTTCGATTTTCCCTATCCTATATTTGAAACAAAATATCATATTATTCTAATTTCTGCTTTATTATAAACAAGCCAACTTCAATTTAATTAAACGTTATTCATGTTATTTACACTTCTGTGTATTTTGGTTGTTAAATGATCATCAACAATAGGAAAGTGAGGTTAGTTAAATTATTAGGATGTCAACTTATTTAGCCTTCAAAATTCAGTTTACGACGAAAAAACTTATTTGATATCGATACCAGGAAATCAAAATTTGACTTACACCCATTCATTTTTCTTTCAGTCTACGGTTTCGCTTTAACTAGAAACAACTAGTGCTTTTTAGTCTTTCGTTCCAACGTCCAAAGAGTCTGAGCTCCAGGACCATGGATTAGTTTTAAAGCTTTCATGACACCCGAGCAATGCCGGGCTATATAACTAGTATGAAAATAAATAGATGCTGTTTGCTGAATTCTGAGTTTATTTATATTTATATATCATTGTATTTTTCAGATCATTATCTTCCTCTCTGTTGTCTTTAACACAGAATTTCAGCAGAAATGGTCCTCAGTCTTCCCGATCACTAGAAATCTTCCATGTCGTACAACAGGGTGTTAATATCTTGTATTGATGCTAAAGCGAGATCAAATAAAACTAGAAAAGAACGTTATAGTCTTTCAAAGAATATTCGAATGTACGTAATAATTTATTTTACTTGTTCTCTTTTATTTGTTAATGTGATTTTGTTCAATTGCTTGACCCGTACGTAGAGGGATGGTGACCTAAAGAGATTTACTTGCAAACTTTATTTTTCAGTTTTGACTTGCAGATTAGTTTCATTTTTAATGGTGCTGTCTATATCACTGCATGCTTACTGTCACATCGCGTTGTGAACACCGATTTCCGTATGATCTCCGAAGTTAAACCTGATCAGTACCTACATGAGTGACCGCTTGTAAGCTTGGATATGCGGGTGGTGTAATGAATAGTGACTCCGAATTGTTAATCGTAGAGCCAAGTTCCAATTCCCATTTGGTTCGTTATATTCATTTATGGCTACTTTTGGGAAAGGTATGAATTCACCGCTTCTTACTCCAGCTCTGAATCAATTAGTATCAATTAATGCCACTGAGATGCAAGGGGGTTACCGAGAATGAAAGACCTTAGTGAGGAGAAAGAACAATGAAAGGACAGGTTTCAGGAAGACAGAAGACAGTGATTGACGTTGCATTTAAACTTTTGAATATTGTAAGTTTCATAGAAACAAGAAAATGAAAGAGTTCCAAAGTCGAGACAAGAAACTATTAGAATAGAACTTACGGTTACATTTAGCTACTCTAACAGTAAAACGATGTGACTTCTTTGTCAATCTAGTAGTATACTTAAATCTATGCTTGAGGGTTACCAAGAAGGATAGCTCATTAGAGCAACTGCTATAAAAATATTTATAAAAAATACAGAGAGAAGCCGCGTTACAGCGATGGGAAAATGACTGAAGTCGAAATCCCAGGTCAGGATCGGTATCATTACAGACCCTTCTTTGTATTTTTCAAGAATCTTCAGAAATATAGCTAGAGCACCAGACTAGATACAACAGCAGTATTCAATGCACGGACGAATGGTAGATTTATAAATCTGCAAGATGGATTTTGACAAGAAAAAAATCCCCTGGCACAACACATTAAACAAACATTTTTAGAAGCAGACATAGCAAGTTATTCAATATAATCGCGACACATCATGTCAGTTGAAAATGTTAAAGCAAGAAGTTGCAATGAGTTGCTCTCCTAGGGGTTAGCATCAGCTATGCTTATAGAGGATAAAATGATTCTCTATGATAATTAAAGGATAATAGATTAGTTTTTGAGGCGTTAAAATTATTAAGCCATTTTTTTGTCTTATTTAACAGCGTATTGGCGGTTCTTTTTCGGGAGCGGATACCAGTTTTATTTTGTCGGACCTATCGGACTTACAGTTAAGACAAAATTAAATAGTTGTGTCTTCAGCATAAATACCTACTGTAATATTTCTGAAAAAATGCGAAATAATGACTTACGACAAATAATAGAGCTCAGTATCATTGTCATAGATTAAAGCCAAGGGGTAAATTTAGTCTTCTTTTTAATTCACTACATTTGTGGAGTTAAAGCTCTCCAGCCTTCCCTATAGTGCTGTGATGCAAATTGTATCATAAAGCAGATTGTATTATAAAACATGTAAGATAAAATAAACCAGATATATAAGTTTATAAAATATGATTGTGTAAGCAATTTTATGAAAAAATACACTATTTCTATGCGTGGTAATATCTTCCAATTATTTTCACATGTCCCGACCGCATCATCGGTTGCATAAAAACAGTAAATATGGTTAAAGAATGGGAAAGAAACTAGGACAACTATTTAATCCCATTAGGAGACCCTGGTAAAGATGAGTTGTATGTAGCAAGTTTTATTGAGCATTCCTACACGGAGTTACCAGAAGTTGAATAAGACAAGAATGCCAACAAAGGCAAACAATTATAGAAACGAAAACTTAGAGTTAAGGGCGCAACACGATTGATATATGTGTTGCTTTTTTTCCTGCGAGGAGGAATTAAGTTGAAGTAGCATTTGCAGATTAAAAATGTTAATTGATTTGACTCACTTACAAGGAATAAAGAATTAATCGTTTGTGAGGTAAATAAAAAATTTGTGTATCAGGTTTTTTTCCCAGGAACAACAAAGATGAATAGTTACTCCGTGGAACATGATTAAATGAGACGGCATCAATGAGCTGAGAACTTTCTAGATTTAAGTCAACAACCGGAACGAAATCAAAGGCCATATGTCTGTAACTAAGTTTTCAAGTTTGATGGCATTGGATGTTGATTGACGAGGTTTATTTGCTTACTACACGCGAAGAATGAATGAATACATCTCCTACTTTCAAATCAGATATAAGGTCTGTTAGCCGCGTAGCAACTTTTTGACCAAACCAGGTTACAGAACAGATGATGTTGATGCTGGTACTGATAATGATAATGATGATAATATTAATTGGGCATAAAAGTGAGGATTGGGCAGCAACAGGCCAGATATGGTTGCAATCCTCCGTTTTTGATATGGTTCTAAAGATATAGCATGGGAGCGAGAATTTAATTTTTTTTTTGTTTTTTTTTATTTGGGGAAGCTTTAGCCCCAATAGCCTTTGATCTCTGTCCAGCCTGGGCAGTAAGAATTGGACAGTACCAGATTGCAGCCATACTCCATTCTTGGTCTTATCAGAGTCTTGTCAAGATAGAGCATGGCAGTAGGAACTGAACAATGAACAAAGCTGTGCAAATGACTTTGGGCCTGCCAAGAATATAGAGCAAGGATTGGGTAACACCACTAGCCCTGGTATAGCAGCCATACTTCATTCTTGGTCTGATCTGATACTTGTAAAAATAGAGCATGGCAGCAAGAGTTTTGTATTGTCTGAAGCAACACAAGGAACCAACCACTCTTCGAGCATCTTTTGTGATAACACAAATATATACACTTTCAATTTGTGATCAGGAGTGGGCTTCAGCTCTAGTAGACGTTCAAGGCAAGTATCCTCTTTGAGGGTGTGACAACTTTTCAATATTGGTTTGGTGGTGATGAAGTTTGACTAGCTTTAGGGCGGAAAATAATTAATCACCCACAAGGCCATATAAATGCTTTTGAACTCTGTTACAGTACCATCCCAGATATGGCAGCTATACTCCATTCTTGGTCTGATCTGACTCTTGTAAAGATAGAGCATGGCAGCGGAAAGTTAGGTATTTTCGGGAGCGATATAAGAAACCGACTGCATCTTTTGCGATGGCACACATATACGCGTTCCATTTGAAGTCGGAAATGCGTTTTTACTCCAGTATGCATCCGAGGCCAATATTTATGTACATAATAAATATATTAAAAAACATGTCAAGTACTCAGTTGCACACTGATTCTTCATTCACACCTGGT
This sequence comes from Ascarosepion bandense, assembly GCA_037127315.1. Lineage (NCBI taxonomy): Eukaryota > Metazoa > Mollusca > Cephalopoda > Sepiida > Sepiidae > Ascarosepion > Ascarosepion bandense. The sequence goes on from JBBBDQ010002409.1 coordinate 516,790, forward strand.
CATGGGACAAATGATGAAGATTATGATGATGGAGCATAAAAGATAAAGTAGCTTCCCTGTAGAAAAGGAGTGTACTCTCTTTCCCACGTTGGTAATCGCGACAAAAGAATGTGTCGTCCTCATTGCTACAATATGGGAAGTTGAGAAGTTTTTTTTTTCTTTTTTTAACAAAGACGACTCTTTTTTAATCCCAGCCAACAAGAAGATAAGAAATAACTCTTGTTTAAATAGCTAAAGTTTTCCTTTCTAGAACAATACTACTCTATATATGTAAATATAAGGAAAATTATTCGCTCTCAATCGTTTCCAGAATACACCGACAAAACAATTCGTTTTGGCTCAAAACAATTCGTTTCGTGTACGAAAAAAGAAGAAAAACTATATTTTTCTCTTTTTTTCTCAATTATCAGCCAATTCCTCTATTCCCCGGATTTTACAAATACATAATAGTATTAAAAATATATATTTTTTTAACGTAAGCTCACATCGCGGATTACAATAAAGCACAACTAACAATACCGTTAATATCAATTTCTCTCACACCGTTGTATTAAACCAATATATATATATATATATATATATATATATATATATACCGGCGTGGAAATAGGGTTACACTACAAAATGTAACTCGTTCGAACACATTCCTTGCAATATAGAGGTACAAGACTAGCGACACTTTGTCTGTGATAGAGAATAATTACTCATTCACAAGGCCGTGTAAACATTTTTGAATTCTATCGAGGTTGGACAGTGAGGATTGGACAGCACCAACCAAATTATGACAATACTCCATTCTTGGTATGATTTGACTCTTGTAAAGATAGTGAATGGCAACGAGAGTTAGGTATTTTCTGGGACGATACAACGAACCAACCATTATTCTAGCATTTTTTTGCGATGGTATGAATATACGTTTTTATTCGAGTAGGCATTCGGGGTAACGAGTCTCTTAAAGTATGACCACTTTTCGGTATTCGTGGTGATGATTTGTTAGTAGCATTAGGGTAGAGAATAATTCATCATTCACATAACAGGCATAAAAGCTTTCGATCTCTGTCAAGGTTTGCCAGTGAGAACTGGACACTACCAGTCCAGATATGGCAGCAATACTCCATTCTTTATATGATTTGACTCTTGCTATGATAAAGCATAGTAGCGGGAGTTAGGTATATTCTTGGGTGATACAATGAAATCACCACTCTACCAGCATCTTTTGCGATGGCACGAATATAAGCTTTCCATTCCAAATCGGCTGTGAGCATTAGCCCTAGTAGGCGTTCGAGGTCAGTATTTTTAGAATAAATATAATTGTAAGATAAACAAATTTCGTCATTAAACATGGCTCGTTATGTCTTAAAATCCGCTAACACTACCCCGCTCAACCTGTATGTAAAACTGTATGCATAAACATGCCTATACTGTTTTTTAATGGTTTTTCCCTTCAGAGCACCTACACACTAGCACATGCCATAACACAGTTGGGCAAATATATTTAGCTTTATCGTGCTGATTTGTTTTGTTCGTGTTAGACACAAAGGACGGCATATCTGAATTAGGATCAAGAAGCATTTTATGACAACTATCCTCAGAATAAGACTATATCCAAATATCTAAATGACAATTCCTGTTTTAAGGAGATTTAGATTAATTATTCTAAAGTTTTCTCAATCTGTCCCACACTTTGCCAAATGTTTAGTTCTATGCTGATGACACAATTATTAACTCTTGTCTCGATAGTAAGCTTGCTCATCTCGATATGGTCAAATTAAAGTCTGATGCCAAAAACGACCCACCTCAGTTGTTAATTAGAGCAAAGAACGACTTGTTAGTTTTAACGCCTACAAAACAGAATTGCTCTTTATTAATCATCTGAGTGACCCCTTTCTGCCTTCCATCAGCATGGTTGATGTTAGCTTCCAGAAGAGTGACTCATTACGCCTTCTCAGGCTAATATTCTCTGTTGAAATCTAGTGGACAGATTATATTGAATCTATTTCTGCTAAAAAATAGTTGATTCATTGTGTAGTGCTTGACAATCTTTCTCTCCAGAGTCTATCCTACATATTTATAAGTCTACTATTCGTCCATGTTTAGAATATTGCTGCCACACTTGGTCTGGTGGTATATATGTGGAGATTTTTTTATAAAATCAAAAAACCAAAAAAATAATCAAGTTCGAATGAGCAATTATATGCATACAGCTTACAGTAAGTAGAGTTTATTTTTATGAAGATGTCTGTTTTTTATCTTATTGTTTGTCATGAATCACCTCATTTTTGTGTTGTCACAATTTTCTGGGCATGAGAAGAAAGAATTAATTCCTTTTTGTTTTGCTAACATGTTGGTCATTAGGAATGGAAGGATTGCGAAGCGGTTGTAGCTTCAAAATCACAAAAAATAATATTTGTTTTTTGTTTCATAGTTGTTTTTTAATATTGTTTACTCACTACAAAGCTTAACATCTTATGCTTATAAGTAGATTAGGTAACCGACCACACTAGACACAGAATAGATAACCGCTCACACTTGACATGTCCAGAATTCAGTGTCTTATAGGATGATTAAAGATACAAAGTAGTCCAGATTTCTTTATTTTGTTTCTAATAAAATTTTCCTGCTTCTTTTTTAAATTTACCTATGGTCTGTATTTAAAAAAAAGTAATTTATCGATAATTTCTAATAAAGTATCTAATAAATGACCGTTGATTTGTTAAAATCTGTTCACCGCTAGAATTGCAATAAAGCCACTAACACGCAAAGGGTTCATAAGTGTTCAAAATATGAGACAAAAGTTCTTAAAGAGAGAGAACAATAATTAAGAAGATAACGATTTATATTTCATTTATATTTTTTGCAATCAGAGTTGAAGGGAAGAGAGTTCCACGAGAAATGCGATAAAAGAAACTACTTGTATAGAACTTACGTTTACATCGAGCCATTTCAAATGTAGCCATGAAAGTATTTATAGAAAAAGCACAAAGAAGCTACATTACGGCTGTGGGAAAGAGACTGAAGCGGATACTTTAATATAGAAATCAACGCTATAGAAATAATCATAAAATCTTTATTCATATTAATTTTGCTTAATAATGTATGTGTTGCGCAGCCAATTGGAGCAAAAAGACCTACAATAGTAACAGCTGTGGTATTATCTTACTAACCTTCACTCCACGGCAATTTTTCTATTTTATTTTGTCTACACATGCTTGAGTTAGATTTATAAGAGTTGTCAGTAAGCGAACTATTTTTTGCGAGCAGTGAAACGAGGAATTATGTGAACTTCTTTGAAAGTCCTGTTGCCTTGTATACGATAAATTTGTTGTTGGCGCCGTAATGAATATCAACATTTATCTCAGAAAAAAATTGTTAGCTGATCGGAGCTCATGTTGGGCGTATTTGACAATCCTCAATTTGAAAATAAACAGACGCAAATTCAAAATACTCAGCATCCTGAAAAGGCTGAGAATTTTGAAAGTGTCTGAAAGAAAATTCCACGGAATTATTCTAATGAAATATTAGGTATAGTCTGGTTTAATAAATAAAAATGAAAGCTTTTGTAGTGGGAGGAATTAAATCTGGATGTCTCTTGTGGCAAGAAGAGCGTGAGAACTTTCAAAATGAAAGAACTCGACAGGTGGTGGTGTTTTTTTTATATATTTTCTATATATATTCTATTCACGCTATTATATATTTTCTATATATATTCTATTCACGCACAAGTATATTTTACTCACTTCTTTAATAATGTTGTCGTATATATATACGACAACATTATTAAAGAAGTGGGTAAAAAATATTTGTGCGTGAATAGACAGACAACTCTAAAAAAGGAAGAAAAGCACCTACTGAATTAACAGTAATGTGTGGAAGAGCGAGTACACTACGTTTTGGAATGAAATTAAGTAGCAGGTTGCACTGGATGTGGAAAAGACTAGACAATGTTTTTTTACTTACCACATTATATGGGTTAGTGAGGGAAGGGGTTAAAGAGGGTTTATGTTCCTTCCTTTTATAGACCTTAATAGAACTCTACTTAGCGACGTCCATTGACTGATAAGGAGAGGCAGGTCCACTCTTCTAATTTTTGATATTATTTTTATTGAACGGCAATAGGAAAAACAGGCAGTTTTTCTAGGTATTTAAAAAAAAACTAATGCACTCATTTTAGTCACTAACTTGTAGAAAGCTGCTTGACGAGAAACGGCCTTAGTAGTCAGAAGAAAAAACATAGTCAAATTGGATATACTGATTTTTGCAGGAGAGTAAGTTAACTAATACTTCGTAACCTGTAAAATATTATTTCATACACACTTGGATCGAATCCGATCAATTTTTTCGTTTAATAAAGATCCATTACATTATGCCATATATGACTAATCTATTCCGGGTACACTCGTCTACCTACTAGGTATCATTGTCAAAAACGCCTGCTCACGTATATTTGTGTTTCTGCAACACTCACAGAGCTAATCTCTGATTTATATTGTAACTATGGTGAGCAGATCTTGGTTACAGAGAGTGCGCATAATCAGGTCCAGTTCATTAAAATCCGCGGTGGCGATGACATGTGACTTTGTGTTAGCACAATCATCGGTAGCTTCCGAAACGTTTTGTCTATCTAGTTTCACTCACAAGGCTTACATCAACACGTAATATGTTTTTTACGGCAGTTTCCATCAGTGCCACGCCTTGAGATCATAACCTCAGTCTCCTTGACAAATCCACTATGGTGAGTTTTGAACCCGGCTTTCATCGTCGGAGTTCTAACCACTGGGTTGCCTTTTCTATCGCAACAGAACAGCAACTTTACCTAATGGTAACACAAAGCAATCAACCAATCGATTCTGTGTCGTGACGCTTGTTACGAATGCAGATAGCCATACACACACCTACACATATATATTAAGATTGGTCTCCGCGTGGCAACAGGGGATAATCACGTGGGAGCCTAGAGTCAGTTTTGAGATAGCAGGTCAAAAGTTGACTGACCCAGATACCCTTAGTAACAGGTGTCTAGACAGGAACTAGACAGGGACCAGACATGAGGTCATGAAGCAGCAGCAGCTAAAGGGCACACCAAATGCGAGTCACGAGGAAGCCAGAGATTTGAAATCAGTTACGGACTAGACTTTCAATGGACAAGTCACTGAGTGATGATAATTTATGAATGAAACCACGTCTATTGTACAGGTGTAGAGACTCATCCCTTGTTCCCTGTTTAGGATGTGGCTTCCGGCTTTCTCTTTTCCAATCTTTTCACTTTTCTTTTTCTTTTTTTTTTATCAATTGGAGTTGATAGACTAAACTATCGCCCGGTTCACACTCCACCCACGTCTATTGAACAGGTGTAGAGACTCATCCCTTGTTCCCTGTTTAGGATGTGGTTTCCGGTTTTCTCTTTTCCAATCTTTTCACTTTTCTTTTTTTTTTTCTGAATTGGTGTAGATAGACTAAACTATCGCCCGGTTCACACTCCACCCACGTCTATTGTACAGGTGTAGAGACTCATCCCTTGTTCCCTGTTTAGGATGTGGTTTCCGGCTTTCTCTTTTCCAAATCTTTTCACTCTTACGTAGCCCCCTGCACATCAGTGGCGTTACCGCCTTGCTCGGGGTGATATGATTAAAAAAAAACGCATTTGTGATAATGATGTAATTCGACCAGTTCATCTTAAGCAACTCCAGATAAGAAATATAAGTGTATATATTTTTATTCGTTAAAATAATAATAAGAAGACTAAGCCGAATTGTTTATCAAGAAAGAAAGAAAAAAGAAAGAAAGAAAGGTAGTGACGCAGAGAAGATAACGTTCGGATAAAGAGCCAGTGAAAAGAAGAAATTGCAGAGATAATTGTATACTGAAAATACAACATTCGTTTGAAGAAAGAAGCAAAGAAGATTGCAGATATATTTACTACAGCCGGACAGTGTTTGAATCCGAGTTTTTGTAAAGAAGAAGAAAGAAAGAGAAAAGAAAGAGAGAAAAGAAAAGACAGTTAAACAAAAAGAGAAGAAACTGAACATAAAGATAAGTTATTATATTCTTGGTCCCGTGTTAGAAAATACACACACTTTCACGACTATTATGTTATCGCAAACACTATACCACATGTCTAAATAATATTCTATGAATCCTCTCCCATTTTTATTATGTGTTAATCTTCTGCATTTGTATTCGTTCGTATTCTTTCATATTCGTTTGTATTTGTCGTAATTTGTTATTTCGACTAATCTGGTATCCGAACATAAGTTTTCAGATTCAGGTCATTGGACATTCTTACTCATACATTTTTAATTTTAATATTTTGTTCACATATTAAAATTTTTATACCAAAATCATTTGCCCTTGTTGTTCATCCTTGAATTGTTGGTCAGTGCATGTGTTGATAAAAAAGCGGACCTGGGAAGATTACATTTCGATTATATCAATCGAACAGTGATCTTATTTTTATCTTTGTTTATTATTGTCTATTTGTCATGATCAAGGAGCGATAACTCGTATCTGTCCATAGATGTGGAAAATGTAGATATCCCTGAATCAGCGCGTAATGATTAATGATTATCGTCTAGGAAGGCATATGACACGCTATATGATATTTTTCTCTGTTCAAAATCAAACGAACAAAGTTTTAAGCATGTAACCGATACCATAAATCAAAAAGTAGTTCCGATTCATATTACATTAAAAAAAGGTTAGCTATGTTTAAAAGAGAGTGAGTGAAACAGTGAGAGAGAAAAGGAAAAATGATAGGGAAATAAGCAGAGAGAGAAAAAAGTACCAATGTAAGAAAACTAAAAAGAGAGAAAATATAACAATGTAAGAGAATTAGAGAGAGAGAGAGAGAGAGAGAGAGAGAGAGAGAGAGAGAGAGAGAAGGAGAGCAAAATAATAAAATGGAACAATGTAAGAAGATTAGAGAGAGGGAGAGAGAAATGAAGGAAAGAAATGTAACATAATTTGAGAGAGGGAGGGAGAAAGAAAGGGTAACGGTGTAAGAAAAATCGAGAGAAAATAGAACAATATAAAAAAATTTAAGAAAGAGAGACAGAAAGAAAATGAAACAATGTGAGAGAATTAAAGAGAGAGAGAGAGAGAGGGAGGGGGAATTAAACAATGTAAGAGAATTAGAGAGAGAGAGGAAAAGAGGAAGAAAAAGGCAACAATGTAAGAAAACCAGAGAGAAAATAGAACAATGTAAGAGAATTAGAGAGACAAAATTAGGGCAAAAGGAACAATGTAAGAAGAGATAAAATGGAACAATGTAAAAAAAAAAAATGTTAATGAGAGAAATTGAACAATATAATAGAAACAGATTATGAAAAAGAGACATTGAAACAATGTAATAGAAATAGAGGTAACTAATACACACACATACACACACATATATGCGTGTGTGTGTGTGTGTATATATATATATATATATATATATATATATATATATATATATATATATATATATATATATCTGTGTGTGTGTGTGTGTGTGTGTGTGTGTATGTGTATGTTTGTATTAGTTATCTCTATTTCTATTACTTTGTTTCAGTGTCTCTTTTTCATTGGAGAAGAAAATTTTAAAAACAGTTTCCACTTCTGCGATATATGCGTGACTCTTCATAAATGAATTGAGTTCTTTCGGTGATTGGCGTGTGTATACACTGCTTAAATACAACACGTTAAAATTTCCCTTCTCTGATGGCTTAGGGAGTAGCGACTCCGACTGACACCAAATCGGTCGAGTTTCGATCCCGGCCAGAAGCAAATGGATGCGTCTAGCCACACTGATGAGCTGTGATACAGCGAAACAGGCTTGTATGTGGTTGACTAATATATATATATATATATATATATATATATATATATTTATATATATATGTATATATATATATTAGTCATATTAGTTTATATATATATATATATATATATATATATATATATATATATATATATAGTTAGTGACTCTATGAACAGGTAAAATATCAGATGATATTTGATGACATCCTCGAAACCATTCTTAGTAAGTTCAGTCGTAGTTGTGCCAAGCATACCTATGGAGAAATTTACCAAGTTCAGTTTCATCTGGTCCCAAGCCAAGTATAACTGAAGATTGTATTGCACAGTTATTTCTTAGTCGAGGATTTTTTTGTTTTTTGTTTTTTTAGCAATTTGACAAAAAATCGGTTCAGGCTTTAGGACGAGTTCATGTACGGTTCGTCTCATAATGTAAATTGGCTCTGACTGTCGCCAATCGGAAGCGTTTGTAAGACTTCGTACGGGGCCCAAACTTTATAAATTTTTTTCCCAGTGTTTGAAAGCGCTTATTGAGGGTGGACCAGAGACAGATTATCTCTGGTCGGGTCGGCGCAGTGAGTGGGGTATGATGTTGAGAGACCCGAAACCTCCTAGTGATCCACGCAAAGACATCACTGACGACACCCTCTAGCGCTCCCACCACAGTGCTTATGTTTGAGAGAGAAAAGCTTACTGGTTGACATTTTCCTCCCCTAATCTTCAAGGAAATAAGGGACAAAGCAGCGTATAACCTAGCTAACGAGCTTGTATAAATGCTTGCCAAATAGGGATTTACGAGAGAGAAAAAGGCAAACCTCAATTTAAAATTGAAAAGGACAGGAAATTGTGGTGAGTTATGATTGAGCCCTCGTACTGAAGGGATACTGTACAAAGAAGAAGAAGAAGAAGTGGTAGTTGCCTTTTTTGAAGAACTGCTTTCGATATTTGAAGGAGGAGGAGAAAGAGGAAGAAGGGAGGAGAGAAGAAAGAGGACTGTAAAAGAAGAAACAGGAGTAAGAAAAAGAAGGAGAAGATGTGGTGGCGGTTGCTTGCTTATTTAGAGGAAGAGAAAGAGGAAGAGGAAGAGAAGAAATAGAAGTGGTGGATGCTTGCTTTGAAAATCTGCTTTTGATATTTGGGTTTTAACTAGGATGATAACACCAGCCACTGGCAATGGCGAGAAACACACAGCTATCATCGTTACTAATTCAGTCTCATACTTGGTCTTGTATTTGAAAAGCAAAGGAAAAGACATATGGGAACCGATGTAGAGAAAAATATAGAAGGAAATCCTCATCCTCAGTGTTTGCAGGGTCAGAGTAGCAAAGTAGACCTGGCGGGACACACCCCTTTCTAGTTCATAGAAATAATTTCTTTCAATTACATAGTGGTCGCAGGTAAATCGCAGGTAGACAAAACGAGGAACCTTGCTGCATCATCTTTCTCATTGAACTACAGGGTTGGTGACGGTGGTTGGGAGGACTGGGAAATTCTTGTTCATATGTACGCGTATGAACACCCAATATTAAACCGACAATGTGTCATATCTCTTTAATGTGAGTACCGGTAGACATAGGGAAAAAATCGAAAGTATAAATAGTAAGAAGAAAGGAGGAAATGTTGCGGGAAAGTAAAGGGTTCGTTTTTCAGTTCTAAATATCATAATTTGCGATAAACAAAAGTCTCCAGAGGAATTATGATTTAAAAAATATTTTTAAAAAAATGCCGATATTTCAAACGTATTATTGAGTCGGGTTGATCGAAATTAGTTTTTATTTGAATGGTAATTTGGGATAATTTTTTAGTAGTAGGCTTTTATGAAATGATCCCAAAAACTAGGGACAGGCGATCTCGTAGACCGAATTAGAAAGTTCCGTATTAGTAAAATGAGGCATTTGTTTCTAATTTGAATTTATTTTTTTATTCACCTATTTCATTTAAATATGTGTGGATGTGTAAAATTTCAGTCTTTCTCTGTCGTTCTCTCTCCCTCTCTCTCTCTCTCTCTCTCTCTCTCTCTATCTCTCTCTCTCTCTCTCTCAATTACATGTAAAAGATTTATACTAGTGCAACTATTTGATAGGTTATTATTTTTTAAATTAGAAATGACAAATGTACTTTTAAAATGATAAAAAATATGTAGCATAAAAATCAAAATCACGTTTTGATTGATGACCTGAACAACTCGGAGGTTATTCACTCAAATAAATTATTGCAACTCAAAGATCACATGTGGACTTTCATGAAGTCCGAATCTCATTTGACAGTCAGATGATACTTTTTCAGCAAGAAAATAATTACAAATGGAAGATCACATGAAGTAAGTTCGTAATTAGAAAACGCTTTTAGAAAATAGTCCAAAATTGTTTTTATAAACATTATAAGAACATCTACTCTGAAAAGAAGGGTAAGTAACACCAATATTATTATAACGTATAATATTTTATTCGTCAGCTGCACATTACAATATAATTTTTACTTTTCAGTGGCAACATGATGCAACCCATTATATTCGTAACATTCAAAATGTTTTGTGCGTAGCTTTGCAGTTTATACTCTCCTTATGTACGTACACATATACACACACATACATCTTATTTGTTTTAACAGGACATTTATTTACTGAATATCAATTGTCTTTGTATTAATAACAGGTTTTCAAGAGACGTGTGTTGACTCGACGTCTAACGTCTAATCTTTCAGCCATTTTCTTCTATGTGCCGTATCTTTTCAGGACGTAAGCAATCACATCTTTCCGCATCTCCATATCCCTTGTCGCTCTTAATAACCCTTTCACCTGTTATCCTACTCAATATCCGCTCCACTATGCATCTGCGCTAGTCCATCAAGTAATCGTTGCTTTTCCTTGTCTCTCTTCTCCTTTATCCGTCTCGTGAGCATCAGGTTCTCTAAGCCCTCCTTTCCTTGTTATATGTTCCAAAAACTTCACCTGTTTTTCCCTGTGTTAAGTAGCAGTTTCTTTCTTGTGTCCATTCTCTCGAAAGCTTCGTCATTGCTCATGTGTTCCATCCATGGTATCTTCAGCATCCTTCTGTAGAACCACATTTTGATTGCTTCAAGTCTTTCCTTCATCTTTGATGAGATTGTCTAGCATTCTCTGCCATATTGAAAGCCAGACATCACAACAATTCAGTGCTCTCTTCTTTGTTTCCAGCAAAATTTTCTTGTCTTTCAATACTCTACTCAATTTCTGAAAATCATTTTTGGTCATGCCTATACACCTTCGGATCTCAGTGTCACACTTTCTGTTTTCTATTAGAAGACTTTAGTTAGTTAAGTGCCATACGTGAAACACGCTTGGGCGATCATGTCTCGAAAGAGACATGACTGACTGGGCAGAAGAATATCCCGCAGTAGGTTGCCATTGCTTTCAGCGGTAGATTGGTTGCCAACCAAGGCTATAGAACCCAATCTGTCCTGTTATTTAACCCATAACTGGAAGGAAGAGACGGATTAATAACTTTCCCAAGGGTATTTGCGCGTAAGTGAATGCAATGAATTCAACTGGAATTTGAACTCGGCTCCTCGATTTCTCGTTCTGAGCCGATATCCACTGCACCACAATGCACACCCATTAGAAAACTTACAAGGCATTTACATTTTTGCACCTGTTTGATTATAGTTTCACCAACTTGTAATTGGCACTTTGGGCTCCTCTTTTTACTGATTACAATGCATTCTGTTTGTTTGTAGTTTATATGTAGTTCTTTCTTTCCGCTTTCTTTAACTACTTCTTGTAGGAGGTCTTGTAGTTTTGTTTTTGTTTTTTTCTGTATATGTCATCTGCGTATTTTATACTGTTCAGATTGCGGTTGCTAATGACGAATCTTGGCAGGAACCAACCTGACTGTATTTAGTTTCAGAATAACCATCTCAAAGATTAAATGCTTTGCTAGACCAAAGGAATTCCAACGACCCTGCCATTTGACCATAGCTGATCGGCGAGAAATGGATTCATACTTTCCCGAAAATATTAATGCTAAGTCAATATTTAGTATCTATGTATAATCATATTTTGTATATAAAAAGGTTTTTCATTTTTGGATTTCATCTCCTTGGGTTATCGTCTCTCTTTCCGTCTTGTTAGGATGTTAGTATATCATTGATATTTTAATGCTTACAGTAGAGAGAAGAGTCTAGAAAACTAATATATTTCTTCTTTCCATGCACTTTAATATAGACTCAATGTATAAAATAACTCTGTTCAAATATTTTGAATCTAGTTAATTTATGCGTATTTCTGAAACGACGTAAAATGTAAATGTTATTTTTTACGATGAGTCAAAATCTTTTCGCTAATCAAAATATTCGTACGCTTCATTTTTCCTGTTTCTCTAGATTCGAATGGATTCCATTTCACGAATGTTTATCTGTTTCTAACACGGTGCAAAATATAGATTATCCTTGATACTGAATGGACATTTATACAAGCTGCTGATATGTTAGAAGCTGGTTCAGCACAAGTTCTCAGTCCATTAATATAAATACTTACCGGTTGTTCCTTAAGTGGTACTTTTTTTAAATAAATAATTTCCAGTTGAAAACCTCGTGAACAACTTTTGGATCAGTTTGGTCGCTAATTTTATCGTATAGAAAATGGCGACAATCGAAGGTTATTCAATTCAACACGTGATTTTGTCATTAATAATTACTGTTTTTTTTTTAGAGTACTTAAAATAAAATAATTTTCAATGGAAAATCTGATTCACTTTTGAGAAGTGCGGTTCACCTACGTCGGGCCATCCAATGCTGTTCCTGTTTTACCATTTACTTTTTATGCTTTTATCATTTTTAAATTCGTAATCTATCTATCTATCTATCTATCTATCTATCTATCTATCTATCTATCTATCTATCTATCTATCTATTCTGTACATAACTATATTATTCTGTTCATATCTATCTAAGCTATCTATGTATTCAAATGTAAAGTCAGTTACATCTCCTATCTCTCTGACTCGCATCATTTCCCTCGTGTTCTTTTCTCCGTCCACTCTACTCACATCACACCAGTATTCTTTCTCTTACCCATTGTCTGACACCCACTATAACTTGTTCCTCTTTCTCATCACTTACGTCGTATGTGAACCCCTGCACACCTGCCTTGCTTGAAGTGAAATGATTATAAAAAATATCTATCAATATTTTTCTGCATATATATATATATATATATATATATATATATATATATATATATATATTCATTTATCTCTTTAACTACTCATATCACTATATTTAAGTCTACTCATATCATACTATCTATTACATTTTTATCTATCTATCTATCTATCTATCTATCTATCTATCTATCTATCTATCTATCTATCTAACAGTAACGTTCATTTAATGCAAAGGGGTTAATATTTCAAAATACTCTGCAAGCAAGGATTCCGTCATAACATATTTTATCATAAATTAATGCATGTAAGGTCTATGTTCCAAATAGAATTTCTGCTTTGAAAATCAACATTTGAATTCCTTATTTTGTACCAAGGCTTTACAATCGACTTCTGATATAATTGAGAAATATATGTGTTTGATGCCAGAGATTTCGTGTAATTCCATCTATGTGGTTATATATTTTTTACGATCTATGGAGTTTTTAGTCGTGTACATTTTTGTTCTTAACTTGTGTTTTTGCGTAAGTATATATCTAATTATGTTTACATCTTCATGCATTAAAATATGATTGTGTCTGCCCCGACTTCATTCATTCAAGGCTGGTCACATTATGAATTCGCCCTGACTGTATCTAATATGTGGCAATTCAGTCTGTGTCCAAATAGAGCTTTAAAATTTAACAGACAAATTGACAAGTCGATAAAAACAAATTTTTTAAATTTGTGCATGTATATATGCGTGGGTATATTAATCTGTATATGTGTCTGTTTGCCAGTGTTTGTGAATATACTCGTCTATTTTTCCATGTGTGGATGTTTGTAGGTTTATTTATGTGTGTGTTCTTTCTCTTCCTCGTTTAATATATGAATAACTTTCTAAATCTAATAAATTGTTAAACTTAAATTTTTTTTTTAAATTTCGCAACAATAATAAAGTGGATCTAATTCTTAATTAATAATGCTGATCTCAATTTAATCAACAATTAATACTAATGCTCCCCCAAATTATTTTAAAGTCTGCTCACATATTCTCCAAATTAGAAGTTGTTTTACTCTGATTGGTCCACATTGTACATACAACAATGCCTCTCTGATTAAAGGGGTTTTGCTTGTTCTTAACCTTTAAAACCCTTCAATTTGAAATAAACCACATACCACATCACTTGACAAGACACAAGAAGTGTCGAAACAAAATAGCTACTTTTGTAGTGATATTATAATATATCCATGTTATTATTTCTGAATATATATATATATATATATATATATATATATATATATATATATATATAAAGTGCAAAGAATTTAACTCTTTAAAAGTGAAGATTCGTGCCGACTTCGAAGTTTCGTGAGGACACTGTTATGATGTTCTTTTTCTCATATACATATATATATATATATATATATATATATATATATATATATCCTAGCATATACTCTCATATATATATCCTAGCCCGGTGTTTCCCCTGCAATGTTTACAATACTCACACAAACATCAAATCTCGTGATGCAATAATGTTTATAATATTAAATGGATAAATTCCTTTAAAACTCGGTTATATAAAAAATAATTATATACAAAAATTGTTGTTTAAGAATTGTTTAAAAATTCCATTAAAAATCTATTTTCTTTTGTTTTGCGCAAACGTGATTTGATGTTTTGTGTGACATTGTAAACAACATTGCGTTTGTATTTGTTTAAAAACTACGGGGGGAAATATTTACATTTTATGTTGACTAAATGAATTTTTAAAACGTCGGAATAAAAATCAAATATAAAGGCTCATTTTTTTTTAATAAAAAATATTTTAGTTGACGCGTGTGATTTGATTTCTGTGACGTAATTCAGCAACCATCTTAGATCTTAGATGCTTTACGGAAATAAAACGTCGGAATAAAAATTAGCTATAAAGGCTCATTTTTTTTTTAATAAAAAATATTTTAATTGGATTTGACACGTGTGGTTGGATTTCTGTGACGTAATTCAGCAACCATCTTAGATCTTAGATGTTTTACGGAGCAAATTTAAACAATCGGCCCCACTAACCAAAAAGTGCGAAAGGCAAAAATTGCTGAACTTTTAACTCAAAAAGTATGTGTCGACCTGGCTTCCCTTGAGATATGTGTCCCTTGAAAGTTTGAATGGCGTAGCTTAAAAAATGTAAGCGTGCGTAGAGAAGTCACACACAGACTCACAGATTGTCTCATATATATATATATATATATATTTATATATATATATAGGAAAGAATATTAATAAAAAGTTTTGAATTTAAAAATGTACTTTTTTTGAACAGTATTTGTTTATTTTTATTATATTTTATATTTCAAACCGCCCTCGGTCCTTCATCAGAAACAACTGATTTTTAAATTTGAATTAGAAACGTATTTCACGATAGCGTTCGAATATTTTTTTGTTTACATCACGTGGTGTGTTTGTTCACAACATGCGGCGCGTCCGTAGAGAAAGTCTGTTTGTTTTAGATAAAAATTTCTTGGAATATCTGAAAAAAATTTTTTAGCTATTGAAATATTTGTAAAGATTCAACACACCTAAGTCCCTATTTAACCCTAGCTTGTGTGTATTTAATTTTAAAATCCAGTATGTTTCTTTCTTTCTGCGTGTGTATGTAGAACTAAAATTGGAGTCTATTAGTAAACATTTGCAATTTTCTAAAGTATGATCAGGTTGATTAAAATGTGCTGCAATTGGGGAGTATACATTTTTTTGTCGTATATTTAGTTTGTGATTATTGAAGCGAAATCTAAAGCTATTACCGGATTCGCCGATATATCCACTGTTGGGGCAAATTGAGCAGAAGAGAAAGTAGATGATGTTTTTGCTGTCACAAGTAAGGTTTGGTGGGTGTAATTTTATTTTGGTGTTGGGTACAGAGAATGTTTTGTCTGTTATTAAATGTTTACAAATTAAACAGCGAGGCTTCCCACATTTTAAATTCCCTGATAGGTTTGTATTATTTAAATAATATATTTAAATAATATATTTAATATATTTGTATAATATATTTGTATAATATATTTGTATAATATATTTGTAATATATTTTATTTAAATAATATATTTAATATATTTGTATTATTTAAATAATAATAATAAAAATAAACAAATACTGTTAAAAAAAGTACATTTTTAAATTCAAAACTTTTTATTAATATTCTTTCCTATACATATTAAGACAGTATACGTGGATGATCATCACTATATATATATATATATATATATATATATATATATATATATATATGAGGAGAGAGAGAGAGAGAGAGAGATTAATATATGAGGAGAGAGAGAAAGAGATTGATAGATAAATAATGCGCAGTCTGTGGTAGATAATGAAGACATAAACAGATTTTAACAGAGTGACATGAATAGATATAAACAGCCTGAGATGGATAGATAGATATAAATGGATTGTAAGAGATAGATAAAAAACTGAAAAATTGAAGCGAGACAATTGTGCAGAAAATGTGAAAAAGCTGTTCCTCTTGATTCAATGACCAACAGCTGCATACAATGCCGATTTCCGAAAATGTTTTTTCTCTCTCGATGCATCATTCAAACTAGCTGGTTGCTCATTTTAGTTTTGCACTGTTACAATTAGTCTAAGTTAGAATTTTCTCAAGCGAATTCCAACAAATACAGTCTCGATTAATCAGTTAAGTGTCATACGTGATACCCGCTTAAGCGATCATGTCTCTTTTGATTTACGACTGAATAGATAGATTTTCCCGTTGTAGATTGCCATTTCTTTCTGCTATAGGCTGGTTACAAACCAAGGTTATATAACATAGAACCCAATCTGTCCTGCTATTCAACCCATAGCTGGAGGAGGAAGAGATGGATTCATACCTTTCTCCAGGATATTTGCACGTAAGTGAATGCAACGAGTTCAGCTGGAATGCGAACTCGGCTCTCCGATTTCTCATTCCGATTCGGTATCTATTGCACCACAACCCTATTTTTTTCATTCTAGATTTTTGCACTAAATTCATGTTTCAGTTCTACTGACTGGTCCAAAAATACCGTTTAGAATCCAAGTTCTAGATTCAAGATTTTCCAATTGGATAATAGTTATGAAGATTAAAGTATTGTTTCATGAATTTAAAAGCATAAAAAATTTAAATTCACTCTCTGGATCGGGCACTCAAATTCACTGGAAATAGAGTGAATATTAATTGAATAGTACTAATAAAGAAAACAAGTTATAATATCCCATGACATAGACAGATGAACAAGAACAATGTTGCCCTTATTTATTTTCTGTTCTATTTTCAAACTGTCAATCTCATTTGTCCTGAACAAATAACTGTGATATACTGATTTTACAAGTATGTTTAAAAGTTATAAATTACTACCTGTTACGGTCGAGCATTTTCGTAGATCACATACCTAAAAAACAAAAGAAAAAGCTATCTTTTCTTCTTTGATTTTAAAATTTGCAGTGTCATGAAGTCGTTATTTGAGCAATGGTGGAGAACTTGAAAGCATTGTGAGAAAATTTTTTTAATGATATTTAAATTGATAACAGAATATATTGTCAGTCAGATTTCAGTATTGTGCATTCACGTCTTCGCCGACGAACCATATCTTTACCGCCTATCAGGCACCTAAAGAAAGCATAAAACTAGAAAGCGACAACACAACAATAAGAAAAAATGCCGAGCATGCAAAACATCCAGGAAAAAACCCAGTAAATAAGAGATATGAGAAACCTTTTGAAGCGAGGGGAGATCAAGTACCAACACTTCCAAAACTAGATTTTAACAGGGTGGAGTCGTTAATTTTACAAATTAGTACAGCTGTGTGTAATTTCATGATAGTAATGTTACTGAGATAACAATCTGGTACATAAAACAAATTATTGAAGCAAGGGTGATTTCATCGAGCTGATTTCACTTAGGTTTAATTCTATGGGAGACAATATCTAAATGTGAACGATTTTTAGTCATTCAAAGTTGCTTGCGTTTTTATATAGTCATTTATTTGTATATTTAGACAACATTCGTGTTGTATACGATATATTCGTCGAACAAACGCAAAAGGGAAGATAGCTAATTACAAAAATGCATGTATGAATTTGTACACTTTACTAGTTTTAATCCGTGAAAATTTCTCAGTTTTCTTATAACCTTGTTATTCTGATAAGTATTAATTCTTAAATTAACGATCAAGCTCATGGTGAGTTCTACGACAATAAAATATACACAGAAATTCCTATCACATCGTTAAATCGTTTAACAACTTTCGCAAAATATTGCAGTAGTAATCATGAATATGAATACTGAAACAACTGTTCTTTCTTTCTTTCTTTCTTTCATCCATTCTCTAACTGAACCAAACAGTCCCTTCTCCTCCTTGCACGTGATCAAAATGATTCATTAGGTACTGGCAGAGCGTAAAGGTCGTTCAAACTAACAAAGAGAGAAACAAACGCAATTTTCATTGAATACTTACTATATAAGTACAATACTTAAGTATACTATATAATAAGTACATTACTTATGCAAACATATAAAGAAAAAATAATGGTTGTCTGTTTCTTTCTAAGTATGCCCATTTGCTGGGATGATTACAATTTTTTTTTCTCAGGTAAAAAAACAAAAAAAAACAAAAAAAACTGGTGTAATAAGTAGATAAATATGGCGAGTACGAGCGAACACTTATCGAGGATGACTTCTGATTTCTATCTTTCATAGACGGCTTTCAAATGGTTTCATAGACCTAATTACACTGACAAAACTTGGGACAACTAAGTTCTCCGATTCCACTTTTTAGAGCTGATCCTCCTTTACACAGTATATGTATTATATGATCAAAAAAGAAAATAAAGAGCAGAATGATATACAAGCAGTTTATATAAAAACTTGATATTAAGATTGGAGTATATTATTATATTATTATTATATAATAGGTAAGTGTCATATCGGTTCGGAACGAGAAATCGGGGAGCCGAGTTCGAATTCTAGCTGAATTCATTGCATTCAATTACGCGCAAATACCCTTGGGAAAGGTATTAATTCGTCTATTCCTTCCAGTTATGGGTTAAATAACAGGACAGATTGGGTTCTATAGCCTTGTTCGGCAACCAGTCTACCGCAGAAAGCAATGGCAACCTACTGCGGGATAATCTTCTATCCAGTCAGTCATGTCTCTTTCGAGACATGATCGCCCAGACTTAACTGACTGACTGAAGTGTCATATATGAATAAAGTCTCGCTCTCAACATTTGAGTTTGAACACGGATCGCCAGAGAACAAACATAGTTGACTTTGTTTTGATGTAATTAGAAGAATCGTACTGCTGGGATCACGTGACGTTGTAAAAAATGTATATAGGTACATAATAAAGATTTGGGTCAGAGAAAAGAGAAAGTCTGACAGTATTTTCCGAAGATGTTATTTCTAGTATATGTGATTTTACACAAGTTATGACGAGTATTCGTTTCATCTTACGCAAGGAAAGAAAAGAAAAATACATATCCTACACGTCGTATTAGGATATTCAGTAAATATTTACCCCTTTACCAAAGACACATCATATTCGCAGGCCTACAGAGAAATAAACAGGCAAAGTTATTCAAAAATTAATCTACACAATATTCAACGGAGAACAAGAAAATGGAAAAACTAAAATCTATTATGGTTCAAATGTTGGCGTTACAAAAGCAACAACAAGAACAACAATTGCAGCAACAAAAACAACATGACCAGCAATTACAACAGAAGTTTTTTTAAATTATTGTTTAATAAAACTACGAAATAAAAAAAGCATCAGATTTATCCACTCCAGATGCTTTTGCTAATGCAATTAGCAAATTTTTATACAATCCAGACAAAGTGATAACTTTTCCAGCTTATTATTGAAGATACGAAGCGATCTTCAGAAGTGATTGTTCGCATTAGAACGATGAAAAGAAAGTTTGATTATTATTAAAAATTGTCCCCTGCTGAACATAAAAGTATGTAAATTTTATTTTGAGAAAAAAAAAAAGAAAAAGAAAAAAAAACAGGTGAGATAAATGTTGATGAAACTGTTGTAAAACTATCAAAAATATTCGGTGATAGGAGTTCATTATTTAATGCACGCTGGCAATGTCTTAACTTAAAGTGTGACGATGAAGATTTTGTCACTTGTGCAAGAGTCGTGAATCGAGAATGCTAGAAGTTTAAGTTAAATGAATTAACTCCGGATTTCTTTAGCTTCCTAATATTCATACAGGGCTTAACTTCTAATGAGGACGCGGGAATAATATCTAGGATACTTGCTAAATTAGAAATGGATCGCAAATTAACTCTCCAGAGAATAGCAAAAGAGAGTCAACGTATTGTAAATCTTAAACTCGATATCGCAAGGATTGAGGAAAGAGACATCTCACAAGTAAGTAGCGTCCGACCATCTAAGTAAAAAAAACTATCGACGTTTTTCAATTCCCAATAGAACATTAAAATATGACGATAACCTCCACTCCTCAATACATAATACTTTCAACGGTTGTGGAGATTAGCGTTTCAAAAGTCATTTTTAAGAACAAAGTGTTACAGATGTATCAGGGTAGTTCACAAAAAGTAGTCAGACTAAACTATCGCCCGGTTCACACTCCACCCACGTCTATTGAACAGGTGAAGAGGCTCATCCCTTGTTCCCTGTTTAGGATGTGGTTTCCGGCTTTCTCTTTTCCAATCTTTTCACTCTTATGTAGCCCCCTGCGCATCAGTGGCGTTATCGCCTTGCTCGGGGTGATATGACTGAAATAAAAAAATTCAAGGACAAAAAAAAAAAAAAAAAAATCTAAAGAACATGAAACATCAGTGAACAAGGTAAATACATGATGCAAAGTCAAAAAGCATAAAAAGTAACAAGACTTCGACTGTGTTTGTAACTGAATTAGAAACATCTCAAAAGTGGAAATTTGTTTTTGTGAAAATTAATGATGTAAAAATAAAATTACTAGTTACAGGATCTGATATCATCATCATCATAAATGAACAGACATGGAGAAAAATAGGTAAACCTAGTTTATTAAATTCTAAAAAAGTTACTCATGGAGTTTCGGGAAATAAATTGAACTTTATGGATGAATTCACCTGTAACATTTCTTTCATTGGCAAAACTAAAAAAGCGGTGTTGTTTGTATTAAAGAATAGAGCTAATTTATTTATTAGAGATTGGGTTGCATTTTTTGTTCTTAATTCTGCAACAAAATAAATATTGTTACCTCCAGTGCTAATACGGCAACTGAAAAATTAAATAATGAATTAAAAAGGAGTTCTCCGGAAGTCTTCTCGGAAGATCTAGGGACATGCACAAAAATAAAAACTAAATTTGAAGTAAAAGAGAATGTAACACCGTTTTTAAGCCGAAAAGGAGTGTATATTTTGCTGCTTTAGAAACGATTAATAAGGAATTAGAGAGAGATTAGAGAAACAAGGTGTTATATCAAAAACAGACTATTCCGAATGGGAATCACCAACAGTTTACAATAAAATTAAGTTTCTACAATCCAAAAAATAGAGTAATGCGGGCAGACTGTCTAAATACCAAAATTCTGTGAACCACTTGAAGACACAGTAATTGCAGTGATAAGGACTGAAAATGAAATCAATAATGCATTATACAATACAATAAGAGAACTGCCCATAACATTAGAGGAAATAAAAATTAAGTCGGAAAAAGACGACATTATAATAAATTGAAGAATCAAATAAGATTTACAGAAAAAATAGAAAAGTGTTCATTTTTGGTAATAACGCATTTCCATTATGCAATAATGTAATTATGTACGCAGAAAGAATTGTGATACCAGCATCGTTGCAAAAACCTATGCTAAAAGAATTTTACATCGGACATCGATGAATTTCTAAGATGAGATCTTTAATGAGGATTAATACGTATTAGCCAAAATGAATCAGGATATTGAAAATTTAGTAAAATCATGCAGAGGTTGTGTTCTGGCAGCAAACTCACGGCCTAAAAAATTTCAACCTTGGCCGAAAACCGAAATTCCATGGTCCAGAATACATATAGATTTTACAGGACCGTTAAAATAATTACTCACAGTTGTCACTTTTACGTTATTAGGTCTATGCGTGATATCGATAATCAGGCCTACGCCAAGGCGATCCTTATTAAGTAGGCCTATCAAAGGTTCCCATTAGATTCTCACTCGGGGTGAGAGATTTCAATTAGCCAGCAAGCAGTTGAAAACAGGTTGTCGCTGGAGTCTGATAAAATTATTGAATCTTTTCTAAAAATAATTTTTTAACTTTTACCAACGGATTAACTTTAAGTGCTTTTGGTAAGAATTTACAATTGAGGACTTGAGCCTGCCTTTTTACATTCAGGATTCATGCAGGTAAATTGAACACCGCGTTTCCATGTTAATTAATAATTACTTCTGAAGAAGGGGCGGCAAACTTGAGGGCCGCCTCGGAAGGAAAAACCACTAGATCTGCCCCTGTGTAGACGATCGATCAAATTTAATCATTTAAACAAATGTGATGTGTGGTTAGTCTAATAAATATTGCTGTGAAAATTGAAATCGGCGAACCGAGTTCAAAGTTCGAGGTACTCTGTTGCGTTCACTTTCAAACAAATACCGCTGAGGAAAAGGCATGAATCCGTCTGTTCTTCTTCCATATACGCGTTAAACATCGATAAAAGAATCTAAGATTACCGAGGGACTATCGTCTAGTGACAACCAGTCTAAGAAAAACTCTGAATTCCAAACTAAGAAGGAAACAACGAGAAACCACTCCATTATTTCTTACAAGGATAACTGGCAATTCCCAAAGAATAAAGAAAAATACCCGTGAGGACTCACGGTCGCCTATGTGTTGAAGGAACATTACATTTAAAAAATATTTGCTTCAATCTGCTATTGTTTTACACTTATAATTAATACTCAAATGATTTTTTAAACTTTATATTCGATCAAACATACTTCATTTTGACTTTTTTATTATATGTACATGTAAGATAGATGCTGGTTGAATAAAGACGTAAAGACGTTAAGATCATGATGATTGGGAAAGCGTCCTCCTGGCAGTGATATTAGAAAGAAGCTGTTGAGTGGAACTACTTCTTTACCAATAGAATACAAAGGGAATGAGAATGAGTCGACGCTCAGTAAGTTGCATAGCCGGTCTTATTAGTTAAGGTCTGGACAGGAGGGATTAACGAATGTAGCTTGTCTCCACACTTGTCATGAAAGTAGTGACAGAGTAGTGGGTGGCTAACAACTTTTCGTTTGTGGGAAATGGGTTGTATTGTACAAAAAATATCGCCAAACATATGGCAGGGTAAACACTTTTGAATTCTGTCAATACTAAAAGTATGGTTATAAAAAAGTAGATATTTTAAAATTCATTTCACCTGTCGCAAGGCAATAAAATCACTAAAACGCAAGGTGTTACTTAGTGTTAGGGAATATGAGAAAAATATTATTAAAGAGTGAAAACAGTAAAGAACACGAATTAGGATGATAGTTATTGACATTGTATTTAAATTTTTGAAGATAAAATTTATATCTAGCCATTTCAAGTCCAATGATTCCTGTGAGTCATGAATTGGTGCCCTATATTTTAGAAATTCGTTCTTTATGAAAACTAGATTGCTCAAAATGTCGTCTATATAAAACGAACTATAGAATTATGGTCAGGTCTTTCTTTAATCTGATTTCAGCGGTGTTTTTAATAACAGCCGAAACGTTAAAAAGCAACGAAATGATAAAGTTACGTCTATAGTTAATTTGTATTTATACGTCTCTGTCCCAGTCATACATATATTTTTTTAAAACTTTGTCTCTTTGTTCGTCTCTTTCTGTTCTTTGTTCTTTTCTTTCTTCCCGTTAACTTCAGGAATTTTTATCTTGTTTTATCATTGTATCTTTGATCCAAACCTCATTTTTCACACTGTATCTTCTTTTTGTATGTCTTCTTATTTTTTATTTTTTATACCTATTATTTCTCATCTAAAATTTATCCTTTCTCGTTCACATGTCAAAAAAAATGCGGTCAGAAACTTCTACTCATCTGAACCACTTTCCATCTTATCATGTTGACTACACACTAATTCCAGAAATTCTCGGAATTAAAGATCCCGGATGTTTTATTATTTCGCAAATCTTTCTTCTGAGACAATTCAGCGAAGGTGTTCTTTCCAGTAATTATTCTTTAGAGAGAACAGGGTTAGGTCAGACTGGAAGTTGGGTCAGGGAACTTCGGAGATAACAACTATTTAATCCGGCTCGAGATTTGAACTTCTCATGTATACATATGTCTCATCTCTTCAGATCACAACATTAAAATACGCTCATCACTACAAAAGGTGATTTGTTTTATAAAATTTTTCAGAGCTCCTTAGTAAATGATTTACACCTGGCTGCCAAAAGACAAATCTTATTTATTAACGGAGTAGTTGATTTATTTTATTATGGAACTTTAGAAGATCGTGGCTCGCCATCATTTCTCACCCTTTGTACCTCTAAGCAATGTTTGTTCCCTTACTCACTTCATGTTCTGCGATCAAACTCATTAGATATTTTACTTATAGAATCCGCCTGTCGCTCTTTCCCTGACTTGTGCTTGTGGGTAATAAATTTTTCAAAATTTCTTTCCTCAGGATGTCTGCTATAAATTTAGAAATGTCATTTATATTCATACTTTCGTTAAAACTAACTTGATGTTCATTTGCTCCTCTATCTGTGAAAAAATTGTCTCACGTTTACTGATATATAGAAGCATTGATATTACATAGCAGTTCATCGATATTTACTTTGTTTCTTACTAAATTTTCCTGTTTCTAGATACTTTACAGAGATTTTGGAAGGGATCTTTTGATATTTTAATGTACTTTCTGTTTCGTCTTCCGTGTTTAAACTTCTGTACTTGTTTGACCTTGGCATCTCCAAGACGTCTTTGTAATTACCATTTTTCTATGAAACTTCCATGTTCCATTCATGGTATTCTCAGCGTTCTCGAAAGAAAGAAATCTCTATTGTTTCACGCTTCCTTTTCGTCTGTGGGTTTAAAAAGAAAACTCATTGCACTAATGTTAAAGGAAAGTTATGAGAATTTATTAAATCTATATGGTCAATTCAGTTAATGTCAACAGGCGTCGTCAGTGTCAGAGTAATAACTAGTCCCGTAAAATGTAATAGACATTACAGACAAAAAAAACAAACAAACGTACAATAAATCAGGGAGAGGTGTTAAAAGGTTTTCGGCTCTATCAGTTAAGTGCTATACATGATACACGCTTGGGCGATCATGTCTCTATCCGCAGTAGGTTGCCATTACTTTCTGTGGTAGACTGGTTTGCCAGCCAAGGCTATAGAACCAAATCTGTCTTGTTATTTAACTCATAACTAGAGGGAAGAGACGTATTAATACCTTTCCCAAGGGTATTTACGAGGAAGTTAGAGTAGAAAATTCAATTGGAATTCGAACTCGGCTCCCCGATTTCTCGTTCCGAGCCAATATCCACTGCACCACAACGCTCATCGCTTTTGACTTCCAAAAACAAAATTTTGATTTTTTTTATTACTGAAGCCCTTATTTTGGATTTTATCTCTTAAAATTTAAACATATCAAAATATAGGTTTTCTGAAACAGTTTAATGATCGCGCTAATAAGGACTAAGCGCCCACACGGATGTATGCTTTAAAAAACCTTTTGCGACAAAATAAATATTGTTACACCCATTGTCACTCTTGACAGTGTTTGTCTGTCTGTGTACTTAAACAGTAATTCTTCATTAATAAATATTTAATATAGCTATGATCTATAGATAGTGTACTGAATGTACAAGTAAAGTAGTAGTTAATGCTACCAAATGTGATTGGCGTGTCAGGTTCAAATTTCATTCAAGGCTTTTGTGTTCGATTATGCGCAAATATCCTTCGAAAATTATGAATCCAGCTGTTTTCTTCGCAGTTAGTGGTTAACAGCACGACAGACAGGGGCTCTCTAACCCTTTGTTATTAACCGCCTAGGATAATAATTCTGAATTCAACACCGGCTAGAATGCAAAAAAAAAAAAAAAAAAAAAAAAAAAAACACCAACATGCTACGGAAATGTCAGCAAAAACACTTAGTGCGATGAGACTGGGATCCTATATTTCACAGGACACACACACACACACACACACACACACACACACACACAGAGAAGTAAACGTTGTTGAGTAAAAGGAAAGATACAACATTAGCGAAAGGGATGGAAGGGATCGAATTAACGCGTAGGTAATAAAAGTGGAAAGGAAATAGGTCAGATGAAGGCATAGAAGTTCAAGATTAAAGGGTTTCTTAAAGAAAATGTAAAGTAAAAAACGTAAGTTCTAATTGGTATTATCTAAAAATTTAGGCTAAAAATTAATAAAAATAATTAAATTTCAAGTAATTTATATATATATATATATATATATATATATATATATATATATAGAGAGAGAGAGAGAGAGAGAGAGAGAGAGTCCATAAAGTTCGTGTGCACTTTAAAAAATCACAAATACAAATATAGTTATAAAATTTTTAAAGTCCGCACTTTATGGACACCCAGTATATATATATATTCTTCTCTGTTTCATTTTTAATTTAACCACTTTATTTTTATTTTAACATTATTCGTGGTCCTTTAACAGTAACATTGTAAGGTCGTTTTTTTGTCTGACGCATCTCTTTCTTTTATATATATATATATATATGTGTGTGTGTGTGTGTGTGTGTGTGTGTGTCCAGTCCGCAAAACGGTGAGGATAATCCGACAAGATTAACTTAATATAAAATATTAAGTGTTATATCTATATAGAGTGCTCAATGGATGTTATGTTATTTATAAAGGAAATTAGCTAATTAGTTCATTTCATCAGGCCTCACAATATTTCTTCCATTTGGTACAAATCCAGCAAAATTTTTTGTACCAAATGGAAAGAATAGTATAAGGTAATGAGCTAATTAGCTCATAGAAATGAACTATAGTTTATAACCACTTGAAATGACGTGTTGAGTTTTCCTTTATATATATATATATATATATATATATATATTGTAATTTTGTTATTACAATAATTTATAAAAGCATAATATCACTTCCTATTTCACAACAATACTGTTCTTCTTCAGGTGATATGTTATAAAAGTAAATGCTTGAATAGTGGGTTTTAATCTACATGTTCTTTCACTTTTTTGTAATATATATATATATATATATATATATATATATATATATATATATATATATAATTCATTATATTTATTTTCGATTCTGTCACCAAAGTGTAAAATTTACAAGTTCCTGCTGCAAGGATCTGCCACGTTTTTCTTTTTTCTCACCCTTTCCTCCTTTTTTTTCTTTTTTCCTACCCGTACTTCCGTTTTTTACACACACACACACACACACACACACACACACACACACACACACACACACACACACACACACGGGTGATAAATTCACTCCTTAAAATGGTCATCTGATTTTTAAAAATTTGAATTTTTTGTATATATATATATATATATGTGTGTGTGTGTGTGTGTGTGTGTGCAAAATACTTTATCAGTCATGTTAAACGAAATATATCTTAAGTATTATTGTCAAATTACTCAATTATAGATAGATAGATAGATAGATAGATAGATAGATACATACATACATACATACATACATACATACATAGAAAACTGGCAATACTTAAGAAGTGTTCTTAAAATTCGACTTCATCTTGAGTAATATGTAAAAAGTGTGTAGTCTGCAGTCATGGAATGAAATAAAATTAGTTTGCAAGGGCAGTCAAAGGTTTAAATTAAAAAAAAATCTCGACTAAAATGATTCCATCCAGTGTGGTATTCTTAATGTCAATACTTCATTTCCCGTAGGTATTATATTAATTAACTGAAGTTAATTAATTATTTTTATTGCGTAATGAAATTATGTCCTGTTTATTAGTTTTTCGGTTGTTCGTAAGTATCCAGACCGCAAAGCCGGTGAGCATCCTATTTCAAGCAACTTCACCCCGTACGATCGCATCTGACGTCATTTTTCATTCATCATAAGTCTGTTCGTCCAGTCAAGCGAAGCTGAGACCTTCTTCCTGTCTTAATTCAGCGGAATATTCAATCAGGAAATTGTAATTGACTCAAGCGCACGCGCGTGCACACACACACACACACACACACACACACACACACACACACACACACACACACACACACACACACCTTTGCCTTTGCGCAGCTTAGAGTTTAATGTTGACTCTCAATTTGTTCTACGGGTGCTTCACAATCTTTAGGTGATTCAAGGGACAAGATACTTAATTCAATAATTCTTCTCTCTTGATCTGCTTTTAAATCGCGGAAAGGCAGTAATATTTCAGTCTTGTTTTTTATATATTTCTTATGCTGACTATGTTTATATATTTTCTCATATTTTACATCGTTCTTATAGTATCCATATTTGTTTTTTATACAATACACACACACGCGCACAATTATATATATATATATATATATATATATATATATATATATGGGTGCGATGGATAAATGGTCGTCTACATTACGCAAAAATGAAAATAACAGAGACACCTCATGTTAACAGATATATTTATTTACAAAAATGACACAAAATATCTTGAAATACTAAAAAGTAAATGTATTTAATAAAATCGACATTGACTTCAACCATCGTCTTCAGACGACTTTGGAATCTCCTGCATCTCTTCTGGATAGTGTTCTTGTTTAAGTTGGTTAATGATGTCATAATCCTTGCCTTTAGTTCATTTTTGGTGTTACAAGGAGTTTTGTTGATTTCCTACTCAACTGCACCCCACACATAATAACCAAAGGGGTTGCAGTCTGGGGAGCTAGGTGGCCAGATGTAAGGGGTTATGTGGTCGCAGAAATTGTATGATAGTCAGACTGGGTTCTCCTGTTTGTGTGACATGGTGCAAAATCCTTTTTCGAAAGTCATAGGGTATTCCAGGGCAGCAGTACCTCCTCAAGGTACTTGATGTAGGCTTCCGTGTTGAGTCTGATTTTGGGGCGATGAATAGAAACATAACGTCGCCCTCACTCTAAATACTATGATGTTTACGGGATATAACATCCAACTCTTTCCAAATTCTCGGCACTATCCTCATTGACGCTGAAACATTCAGAAATATATGTATTAAAGCTTCTGGCACAAAAAAACAATCAGTGCAGTATATCCTTTCCAAACTTCTGGCAGAGTGAATTGCGTCATGGTGCTCTTTTTCTCACAGACGGTGTCTAACTGACTCTGCTACACTGTGCAGTCGATAAAAATAAACAAACAAACGACGCGCCTACGTGGAATTAAAATTTTTTAATGGTGACAATTTACTCATCGCACCTTACATATATTTGAAGGTTTTGTAAAATCTTTGAAATCTGCTGAAATGATCATACAATATAATTTCCTTAATTTCTTCTTTTCGGCATCCTCTCGTATAGTTAATCATTATCCTCATTATGGGCACCAGCAAACTTTTCTCGTTCTTTGCAAGAAAACAGCATTTTATGTTTCGCCTTCTTATATCATAGCTGGTATTATATTAATATCATTCCTTATACATTTTACGTCTTATAAATAATCTATATATTAAATGTAATCCATTATAGTTCGTTGCTTCTGTGGTTTTCTTTTTAATATTACCACTAGTTCTAAATATTATGTTGTCACACATGAAATGACACATTTTTTCTTGGTTGTTGATACTGTGGCCTAACGAAGTAACCTCCTTTGTGTATAAAAAATATTAACTTATTCTTGACTATTTTTCTTTACAGATAATTGTTACTCATAAGCCTAATAAAAAATAATTACAATAAAACAAAGTCGAGTAATCTTACTGTATGAGGACAAACTCGAAAAAAGAACCATTTTTGCATCATTACATGCGATGAGAAATGAATACTCGTTGACAAGAATAAGAGAATTGGTCAGTAGTTAGAGGGAAATTAATTCCCAAAACAAGAGCCAAAACCTCCATTGCACCCCCAAAAGTTCACGGTTATTGTATGGTGTTTTTTCAAATGTGTTATTCTTATGGGTTATTGTTCATTTTTGCCCGAAAGGAAACCAATAACAGCAACCTAGTATTGTCGAGAAATTCAGTGTATGCACAAAAAATTGAAAAGGAAACATACTAAACTTGTGAACAGGAATGGCTTAATTTTGCTACGCGACAAAGCACGGCCTCAGGTTTCTCAATCTACTATCCAAAAAGCAGCACAACAAAATTGCCTTATCCTCCATATTCCCCTGATATCTCTTCTACTGATTATCACTCATTTAAGCATTTTGAGCTTTTCATACGCAATAAAACAGTATTTATGCATTCCCATATTTTTAAGTATGATAGTCAATAAATGACATTATCATTAAAAAGTCACATATGTTAAGATTTATCTCCCCTTTCTGGAAAAGACAATAAACTTTTTTATGCTTTATGCAAAAATTTTTATCTCATTATTAATTTCTGTGTTTCATCATGTTTACGTAACATCAGGCTTTGCAAATTCAAAGTTTTAAAGTGTGTTTTACTTTTTTAATTTCTATTTCAGTAAATATTTTTATACCAATTCTGGTCAACCATCCTTGGTTTTTCAACATGTCAGTCTGTCAGTAATCAATCAACATGTCAAAAGAAAAAAGCAAGACCTCCGTGATTAAGATATGCTTGTATTTAACGTTTCATCCTATAAGAAAGTAATATTGTTTCAAATCAGATTAATTTAAATTTAAATTTGCTAATATTTTTCTAACGTTTTGTAAGATTTTTAGAACCGAGAATTAACTTTTGTTTACAAATTTGTCATTGTGTCAAAATAGCCCATTTAAATGATTTCACTGAAAATACACTAAAAGTAGAGATTCCAATCAATATAATCGCTATTTGAAATACACTAGAGTATTTTGCTTACTTGAAATAGTAAATTTAGCTTTCAACTAAAGCTAAAAAATCCTTCTAGAAAAATGTTTCATTTATGAAAGTTCATTTTAAAACTTAGATATCGAAAGTTAATGGATGTATTTACTATAAAGTGTGCCATTCCATGTGTGGCAACCAAATAGATGCATTATTGAACTTCTTCCACCTCACCGTCGTGTCTTTTTCTTATCTTTCTGCCTTCAACGAATCCAGTCATTCTGTGAATTGGTATAGTTGCGACACTATCTCTCGCGGGTATATTTTTTTGTTTGGTTTAATACAACGGAGAGAGAGGAATTAATATTAGTGGTATTATTAGTTGTGCCTTATTGTAATTCGCAATGTGAGCTTATGTAAAAAAACACTTTTAATACTATCATGTACTTATAAAATTCGGGGAATAGATAAATTAGCAGACAATTTGAAAAAGAGAGAAAGAAATATAGTTTTCTTTCTTTTTCATATACGATACGCATTATTTTAGGCTAGGTGAAAATTTGACAAAATGGTCGCAGTCATAACAAAACGTCAGGATTTACTTGATGAGGTCAAGTAGGGTTAGATCCCTCAACAGATGTTTCTGAGAACAAGAATTGTTGGAATTGAAAAATCTAAAGATGATGTAATCGAAAGAAAGAAGGCAGAAAGACATTACGTCATGTGAGCTGTTGATATTTCATTCGTCGAGCCATGGCTCCCCGCAAAATTTAATGGGTGGAAAACGGTCTCATTGGTTAAAAGCTTTGAGTCGGCTAGATCCCTCGAGAAGATTAGGGATGCTTATGAAAATAGAGACTCAGCGAGAAAAATCAGAGTTGGAATGAGTTTCTGGAATTGCAGTTGAAATGTAACGACTGTGGAAAAGGTTCCCAACTGGGGAGCCATGACCTACGGCTGGTCGCTTACCATAGAACTTATGGCTAAAGAGTTAATGTCGAATGAAGCCTGCCGCCGATTAACTTAAAGAGTTAATGTTGAATAATGCGCTTCCGATAGGAATCCCGAAAGAACGTTATTGTTTTAAAACTTATTTGGGAGAATTGAAATTTCTGATTATTCTTGGCAAAAAGCCCGCACTACTATGAAAATAATTTTTAGAAATTAAGTTGGGAGAAAGCTTCCAGATGACAAGGATAAACCAACCCCCACCCCGCCGCCGTCACGTCGCCGCCATTACCCGCTTCTGATTCGGTAAATTCCGTTAAGCTCCGATAAGGACCCGAAAGAACTTTGTTGTTTTAAAAGTTGCACAGAGAATTGACAGCTCTGGTTATAGAAAATATGTGAAAAGACATTAAAAAGAAATTGAAAAGCCCTGATATTCTTAATGAAAGTTGGAAAAGACGCTTGTATTTGAAGATTGGAAGCTCTGAGATTTTGAAAACGAACTTTCTCTCTGTTGTAAGCTGGCATTCCGACAACTGTATTATCGTTCCGACAATTGTACTTTCCGCTTTTGTAATTAATAATTTTTTTATTATGAAGACTTTTTCGCAACTCTCCGGGCGTCTTCGACCTTATTCATTTATTTAATTTTTTTTAATTTTTTTTTTTTGGTGCCGTGTTTATTTTTAACCACAAGTGTACACAAATGTCCGGACTGGATCTGGTACGGCTACTGGAATTGCACAACGCGACTTTCTGAGACCAAATCACAACGTGGGCAGTGGTCCGTTGTTGTAATAGACGTCTTGAGGACTAGCTTCTGTGACGTGATCACCACGACCAGCAACAGAGGCTCGAAAGTGTCGACATAATTGGTACCGTTTCGAACCAGCGAGCGACCGAATCAACCAGCAGCCAGCAGGGTGCCAGTGCCACATAGTAGCTTAAATTTAATTTGCTATCCAATTTTAAGGAGTATTACTGTATTAACTCTTCTATGGAATAACTCAGTCGACTCTGAGACACTACTGGATGAGCTAGTGTACTAAGTGGCCATCGCATTTCCAATGATTGAACGACTAGTTTCTTCATTCTTTATGAATGTATTCTTTTAGAAAAATAACGCCTTATCTCTCAATTTTCTACAGTTCATATTTGAATCTCAGGGACTAATGACTTTGTCCCGAAGCTAAAATTCTTATAGAAACACTCTTGATCTGATTATAACATAACAAGGCTGTTGAGAGCGATCTATCCTAAAAAATGAAGTCAATGCAGGGATAATTATTTGGGGTTTGATCAATACACAGCCGGGATATTTATAAATTTTAAAAATAAGAGTTCAAATTTGAGTCAACTTTATGCTAATACTGTATAGAAGGGCAAGAATTGACATCTCCTTGCACTATTTCCAACATTCAGATATACTGACACTGACATTTGATTCGCCATGGAATTTGATACAATGAGTCAAACGTAAAATAACAGCTACCTCTTTGTTTGCAGCCCAGTAAATTCAGTTCATCGTGTGAATGTTTACTCATTAAACGTTGCGACCTGAAAAGATACTGAACCAAAACGAGAAGAAACTGAAGTACGAGTGGTGAAGTCGGAAGAGACAGGCAAGTTTTAAGCGCTTGCTTTGTATATAACCGGTTCAAACGTAGTCGGTTCTTAAATCGCAGTGTGGTTTCATTTACCTAATAATGTTAGATTTTGCTGTGTCATTATATTTGTAATCAGTCTTGATGCATTTCTTTAATTAAGCCTACGAATTAAAGATGTAATAAATGAAAGTTTTAATGTATTTGTTTAATAAAACCAATCATTTATATATTCACTCGAGGAAAAGAAATGCTTTCTTGTATTTATCGAATAAATACTACAGTGAATTAAAGTTTAGATGTGTTTGTTTAAGAAAGCCTACGTTGTGGTGCAGTGGAAATCGACTCGGAACGACAAATCGGGGTGCCGAGTTGGAATTCCAGTTGAATTCCTTGCATTCACTGACGAACTAATACCCTTGAGAAAGGTATTAATCTCTCTCTTTATGGGTTAAATAATAGATTGGGTTCTATCGCCTTGGTTGGCAACCAGTCTACCACAGAAAGTAATGCCAAACTGCTGCGGTATAATCTTCTACCCAGTCAGTCATGTATCGAAAAATGATGTTTTCCTTCCTAAGCTTTTATTTCAAGTAGTTTAGAATAGAAACAATCTGATTATTGTATTATTTTCTCTTCGGGTTTTAGCTGTTACTGCTGTTGGATGTCTTTAAATAACGCGATTTCTGTTATTTGTTACACTTTGTTTCTAATTCTGTAACATCTGTCCAAAAGTTTTTCGATATTTATTTAACAAGTCCCACCAATTATATATTAATAATTAAATGAAACATATACTTTGGCATATTTCTTGAATAAATCGTTCCTGTTATATAGATAATCAGTAGAGTGAATGAAAATTTTGACGAGTTTGTTTAATAAAGCCTACCATTAGAGTGATTACTCTGTCCCTTGTGCCTAAGACTATGCTGATGGCATCCACTGCAGAGATTCCTCACGAAACAGGTCATCTACCGGATACCTGCTTCCAGACTCAGTTATCGACAACAAACATCTGATTAAACTCTCAAGTATGAACGCAAATATTCCCCAATAGTCGTAAATATTAAAAAAAATTCTTATATTTTTAGAACTTTAAACGTTATTCTTTTTCTTCTTGTGCAGTGTCCCTTCAGGACACAAGCGATCATGGACTTCCACCGCTGCTCCATCCATTTGCTTAGACTTGTCAAGTATATCAAGCGTTGCTTTCTCCGTTTGTCTTTCCTTCTATCCGTCCTGTGAGCATTAAGTTCTCCGGGCCCTTCTTCATCATTACGTGTCGCAGGATCCTTATTTGTCTCTTCCTGGTATGAGTTTTCTTCTTGTTTGCATCCTTTCCAACACCTCATCGTTGCTCACGTGCCCAGTCCATAGTATCCTCAGTATCTTTCTGGAAAACTAAATTTGTTTTGCCTCAAGCTTCTCGTCCATACAGAAGGACAGATATCGCATAATAATCCAACACCATTTCCT
The DNA here is from genome assembly GCA_037127315.1 of Ascarosepion bandense. NCBI lineage: Eukaryota > Metazoa > Mollusca > Cephalopoda > Sepiida > Sepiidae > Ascarosepion > Ascarosepion bandense. The sequence continues at coordinate 551,661 of JBBBDQ010002409.1, forward strand.
TTGTTTCCAATGAGATTTCCTGTCTCTCAGTACTCTAGTTAACTTTTGAAATGCGTCATTAGCCACGCCAATGTGTCTTTGGATTTGAATGTCGCACTTTCCATCCCTGTTAGAAGGCTTCCCAGGTATTTAGATTTTTTATTTGTTTTATTTTAGTTTCTTCGACCTGTAGTTGGTATTTTGGGGTTTTCTTTTTGCTGATGGCCATAAATTCAGTTTTCTTGAGGTTTATACCCAGTTCTTTCTTCTTCCTTTGTTTCGTTACCTTCTGTAGGAAGTCCTGCATTTTCTTTTCCGGGTCTGCTATCAGCACTGTGTCGTCCGCGTATCTTAGATTGTTGAGATTGTGGCCGCTAATGACAAATCCTAGCAATTGTTTTATTTTTATTTTTTTATTTTTTATTTTTTTTAAATAATTTCACCCCGAGCAAGGCGGAAATGTCACTGATGAGGGGGGGGCTACATAACTGAAAAAGATTAATTAGAAGAGAGTGAGGAGTACAAACTAATTAGAAAAGAGCAATAGAAAGATGAGAATGCAGGTGTGATGACAGATACATAGGTGGAGAGAAAGGGAAGGATATACGGGGGTGGGGAGAGAGCTAGAGTCCAGTGGTTAATAGATGAGTATTGACATTGCGTTTAAATTTCTGGAGGTTGTACCCATCAGGAAAGCAAGAATATGGGAGCGAGTTCCACAGGCAGGAAGTGCGAGAGAAGAAGCTGCAGGAGTAGAATTGTCGTCTGCATTTGGCTAACCTAACTGTGAATGGGTGGGACCCAGTTGCTTTCTCTCAGAATTGTTTCGTTGTATAAGTTGAATAGATCCGGTGAGAAAACACATCCTTGTCTTACGCATTTTTTTTTTTTATCTATTATAGCATTTAAAAATAGATTCGAAAATGTCTACTTTTCTTAACAAAAAATAAAATAACATCAGGATATTATGTTGTCTTACGCGACCCAAATCTTTGACTGCACAGTTACCTAATTCTCATTTTTGATGGAACAATATTAACACACAAGCATATTCTATGACTACTACCTCTTAAGTTTCTAAATAAACATGAATTCGTCTTATATTTTCTAAATATATCATTTTCGCAATTTATTTTAAAATATCCTCTGAAATGTAGTGATATAATACTTTTATAAAACATTGTAATAAAAATATTACAATATATACACTACTGGCCATAACAATTAGGCCACCCCATTTTTTAAATGATGCATTTCACACTATTTTTAGTATTTAAAGCTAAGTGAAAATAGAATGGTACTTTTGTTATTATTACTTTGCAAAATTTTACAAGGCAAGGAAGCACAGATGAACTCGTCCAAATCACCCTAAATTTTCTTCATTCTTCTGTATGTCGTCAGACTAGAAGGTGCTCTTGCAAGGTGGTTCCACACTGTACTTTTTAGAGTTTTTCTTTTTTTTATTTCAATTTAGCCACGCTTCAAGAATTATCTGTAGAGATAAGAGCTCAAATTCAAATCTTGAAAGAAGAAGGTTATTCCCAAAGGAGGATAGCTAAGAGACTGAATGTGTCCGGGTATGCGGTTCAGTATGCACTGCATAGGAGAGATAAAACCGGAAGCCATGCTAATCGAAAAAGAACATGGAGAAAACGGAAAACATCAGTAAGAGAGGCTCGCAGAATAGTATTGAAGAGTGTAAGTGACAAGAGGAAAACTCTCCTTCAAATACAAGCAGAAGTGATACCGACAGGTTTGATCCAGTCTCTGTAAATACAGTGAAGCGAAGGCTTCGAGAGGTGGGTCTCTTTGGATGAGTGGCAGCCAGGAAGCCTTTGCTTCGGTCAACCAATAAAAAGTAGCGACTAGCATGGGGAAGTGAGCACAAAATCTGGACACCAGAACAATAGTTAAAAGTGTTGTGGTCTGATGAGTCTAAGTTCGAACTGTCTGGGAATAAAAAGAGAATATATGTGTGGAGGAGGGTTGGGGAGCGAGTGAAATATGAGTGTGTACAGTCATCGATGAAACATCGTGGTGGATCCTGCATGGTATGAGGCTGTTTTGCAGGCATGAGTTCAGGTGAATTGGTTGAAGTAGAGGGGAATATAAAGAAAAAACAGTACCATTCAATTTTACAGAGATATGCAATTCCATCTGGATTGCATATAGTGGGTTAAATTTCATCCTACAGCAGGATAACGACCCAAAACATACTTCTAAATTGTACCAAAATTATTTAAAATGAAAAGAAACAGCTGGAGTGTTAAAAGTTATGTGTTGGCCACCTCAGTCACCAGACCTTTCACCAGTTGAACTTGCATGGGATGAGTTGGACAGGTGTTGCTATCTCATAAAATCTAACAGCCTCAGAGTGAACAAAATGTCTTACATATTTGTTTTTAAAATAATCCCGCCTAAGATATCACTGCTTGCACAACATATCACCTTTTGTTCAATCGTTATATGGACAGATATTGATTTGGGATATTTTTAGGCCAGTAATTTTAATCCTGCTTTTATGAATTTTCTAATTAAAATTAAAGTGTTATTTGCAGTTCAATAAAATAGTTCTTGTTTGTAAAAGTAAAATAAAATAAGCAAATTATTTTCTTTGAATTTTTTATTCTGTTTTAGAATATGAACGTTTCTTTTTCACTTTCTTGGAAACACACACACATAAAAAAGAAAGAACGGAAAAGATGTCTGTGATTATTTGATGGCAACATAATGAAAATATCTAATTATAAAAAGAAATTTATTTTGAATTATGGGATGGTGCGCAAAATTTCATCGCTTAATTACTCCGACCACTTAAGTAACAACTTTTGAATTAAGGAAAATTTCGTTGATTACAATATGCAATCAAATACTAAATGCGTAAAAGTCACTAATGTCACAGATGCGTCGTGTTCTTTATATGCTAAATTTTATTTTGTTTTTTAATCAATTTACGACAATAAAGTCACTATGACACAAAGTGTTATTTGGTGTTAGAGAATATGACAAAAATATTCTTAAGAAAAAAGAACAATAAAAGAAAAATAATTAAGAAAACAAGATTGTTGTGGATCCTGAGGCCCGCACAAATAAAGGAACAACGACCAGCAATTGAGATAGAAAATAAGCGTATTAACGTAAGGATACAGACTTCAATGAAGATTAGTAGTCCAGGAATGCTGGTTAGTAGAAAGTGTATGTACAAGTCTCTGGAAGTGAATCCGTAGAATATTGAGTATATCCGCGTCGGAAGCTGATCGGTACTGCGTGCGTAATAATATTATCGATGAGTGGAACACAAAGCTACTATGAACTACTGTGTACTGACTGCTAATCTCTCTCTGGACTCTCGCATTCTCCGGTTCATTCTCAGTGAAACCTCGGTATTCTCCAGTCTCGCTTCTATAGCAGTAGTATAAGTATACTCAGAACAAGTCCATCTTTAGAAAAAGGGAGAACCCCACAACAAAGATAATGATTTATATTGCACTTAAGATTTTGAAGACCAAGTCGGAAGAGGGTTTCACAAGCGAGAAGTGCGAGAGAAGAAATGATAAAACCTTGCCATCAACCTAGTACTTCGCTTAAAGTTTAGATGCAACAGTCGAAAGTTCACCAGAACAATTATCATGAAAATAGTCGTAGAAAAGTCACAGGGAAGATACGTTACACCGCTAGGAAAGTGACCAATGCCGAGATGCTAGATAAGGATCAGTAAGATTGCAGATCTTTCTTTCTATTTTATCAAGAATCTTTTAATATATAGCAGGACCACCAGACGATATGTGGCGGCAATATTCTAAGCAAGGACGAATTGTATGTAAGAAAAGGAACTGTCCATGCCGTGGACTAGACACAGCTTTCCTTCATTGAACGTCTTGCAAGAAAATTCAGGATACTTTAACCATAACATCTGTTTTCAAATATGTGCCACTTACAATGACTTCAACTTGTTTTAACAAATTCAAGTTTTATTCTTGGCACTGATTTCGTCCGTATTCAATTGCTAAGAAGGAACTTTCACGCAGGTGTCTTCTTCCAGAGAACTACTAATTTGTGGAACATACTCCCGAGAGAATGCTTCCGCAATCCCTGCAATCTTCACCTCTTCAGGTTTTGGGTCAAACTGTTATCGATCCTACATAATATATAGAAAATGCAACAACAACAACAACAACAACAAAAAATAACTATTTTACTGGAGGTTTTTTTTTTTTGGCTTGTATGAACTTCAAATGTGGCGAATTTTTAATCGATGTCAAAGGTCGTTGCTGGAGCTCTGACAAAGGCTGAAATTTCGAATGCCGATTTACAAAGCATATATAGCTTATACTTTCTTCCTCATATGTTCATATAACAACTTCATTCAATAATACTCTACTTTTAGTTCTGTTTGTATTGAATAGATTCTTAAAAATTTCTTAAGTCGTCGTTTATACGCCTTGATCACCGAAAGCACAGAAGCGGGTATGATTTCAATTTCACTGGAGTAGTATGTCTACATTTACTTATCAAACAATCGTTTTGTTTTGTTAAGTGGGGATCGGACAGTCAGTTAATTGCCGTACGTGATATAGGTTTGGGCAATCATGAATCTTTCAAGGAATGACTGACTACTCAGAAGATTTTCTTACATTAGGTTGTCATTATTTTCTACGGTAGACCGGTTGACATCCAAGGCTATAAAACCCAATCTGTCCTGCTATTCGACCAATAGCTGGAGGGAGAAGAGATTGATTCATATCTTTTCCAAGGGTATTTGCGTGTAAGTGAATGAAACAAATTCGACTGGAATTCGAACTCGGATCTCCAATTTCTTGTTCCGAGACGATATCCATTACACCACAACGCACATCCAGAGTTGGAAACCGAGTTAATATTCAGTATTATTCTGTTGTATTCAATCTTGAATATTTTTTAATTTGGGCGTAAATCTTTCTCTCAGAGATAGAGTTAAATAGCAAAGAAAAATAGGTTCTTTAACCTTGGGTGGCAATCATTTTATGCGGACAACATTGAATTTAAAAACATGGCAAAGGAACATGACACAAAAAAAAGCTTTGTTAAGTAAGTTTGGGAGGAGAAGAATATAAGTAAAACTGGGAAGAGAAGAATATAAAATTTCGTTGCACTAGTCTTCCAAAGTAAAGAAAGACGGTTTTGCTTTGGAAATTCCAAATTTCAACCTTTATGTGAACTCGAACAACGATCTCTGACGTCGGTTAAAATCTCGCAACATTTTAAGCTAATACGAAAAAAATTCTTTAATATTCATTTATTGCTTTTTCTTTTTTTTTTAATTTTTTATATCCTATTTTAATATTTGTTGTATTTTATCGCAACGCACATGTAGTTTTACCTCCAACGGCTATTAGCTAACATTACTCAGAAATGAAAATAAACTAGGCAAAAAGAAAAAAAAAATTAAAAAATATTACATATACTACTATTAGTACGAGACGTGAAGAAATAAAAAAAAGTAGCTATATGATGGGATAAACGTCATTTAAATAGTTGGTCTTTGTGGCTGAGTCAATACAATATTGTATGTATTAGACATGTTCTTAACGATGCAGAATGCGTGTTCGAAATTCTTCAGTAGCTATCTCATTGTTTTTGACACATAATTTTAATTGACAATCGTAGAATACAAAAGGACATAACCGTTGCAACAAATATGATAGATCAACTCCTCAAAAATATTTACTAACCTTTGCAAAGAATTACACAGGGTTGCTAGGGAGCGAAAAACAATGATTTCGATGTACCTAAATTCTGGATATAAAGGACCTACCGACCTTGAAAATCAGCATTAGATGCACTATAATTTTATTTAAGCTTCGATATTGGCCATAGTAACACGCAACTATAGACGCATACGTAGCGTAACAGGTAAAGTAGAATCAGTGAGACGAGTTCAAGTTCAAGCCTAGTCTGTATACATTTTCATACAAGTGCTTACGGTACAAGAATGACTACTACTTCTCCACTTTCTTAGTACAATTAGACTCCCCAATAGATAATACGGCAACGAGGAGTTACTGATGTGGTTTATGTAGCAAGTAAGTTGCACGGGTTGGAGTTGCTGCCCCACGCCCATACTGTATTGAATTCATATTTGCCAAGCAATACTAGAAAGCCCAGTCGACTCTATTATTTAACCAACAACTAGGGCAGAAAATAGGGATTCATATTTTTCTCAATTGTATACTTGCGAAAGTGATCCGAAAGGAGTACGCCGAAATTTGAATTTGGTATTCCGACTCCTTTATCCGCGCCGATAACCACTGCATTACACTTTCAGCTTTTCCATTTAAAATAGCAGGCTAGACAACTCCACTATCTTTCTTCTGAAACCAGATAAAAAGAAAAATGAATCTGGGGAGACCCATGTTCGACTACGTCTCGAATGGGCACAGTATTAAAAACATACGCAATTATTTTAACATCTAAAGTAAGATCATTTTATTGACTGACATTTTTTCTTTTTATAATTGTTATTGCTCCATGCGGGGTAGTAAAGCCACTAAGACACAATGGGTTACTGGTTGTGAAAAAATTAGAAACAGAAACATTAATAATGAGCAGGTCAAAGAAAGAGTAATCAAGAGGACAGTAGATAGCGAGTTATTTCCTGAATGTTAGCAACGGCCATGTTGATGGAAGGCAGGGTGGGGTTCCTCAGATGATTAATGTAGAGAAGTTTAGTTTTGGAGATTTCAATAATATTACTATTGCTGCTGCTACTACTACTACTACTACTACTACTAATACTAATAATAAATTAGTTTTAATTATCAAAATAAAATATTTTATCCTCACACACCATTATGCTTTTGAAAATAGAAATTACATCGTATATTTTTATATTTACATTATTCGGACTATTGTCCTTATCTTTGTTGCCATTTGTACGGCGTTTAGACCGTTGTACGCTCCGGCCTTCTTCAGGTGTTTGGAATTTCAAACAGAAACCTTTATTACAATCACTGGGGTATATCAACCTCATTCCTTGCGTAAAGCTTCGATTGGAAGTCATGAGTTATCTCCCTCTAACCCTCCAAGTTACTTGTTCACCACTGCTGTAGCCTGGTATTGAACTTACAACTCTAAGAGTCAAGTCAGGAACTAACCAACGTCTATATTCACTAGGCGTGTCCTTAAGGACAAGAACAACTGAATTTTTAGAACTTATAAACCTAATGTCCAGTAACCCTTTTTGCAGTTTTTGATGTTAATGGTTTTCTCTAGTATTTTGTACCAGAGCTCACATTGCAATATCTGATTTTCTTATATTCCGGTCGACAAGAGAAAAGGAGAAAAAACCCTTTTCAACAATCGGTGTTTGAATAAAAACTGGACGCATCTTAACCTAACATTTGTTCGAACTATCTCTAAAACAGTAATAAATTTAATTAATACAAAACAAAATAATAACAAGCTAAAACTTGAAGGAGGAATTATCTTTATAATCTGTAATGATTGTCACAAGAAATACATCGGAAAAATCTTGAGAGATTTAAATAAAATATTGTATGAACAAACAGGGATATTTTACAAAACTACACACACAATGACTTACTTACTCACCATAATGAGTTTGATCATAAATTCAATTTTAAAAACCTTACTCGAATTAAAATATAAATCAATTCACTAAGGCGAAATCCTATAGAAAGTAGTTTGATTGCTAGATCATCCGTGTAAATTTGCGTCCAGATATTTACAACATTTGACCTTTCTTGGTAGATCTTCTGTTATAGGAAAAGTGATTAAAAAAACAAAAACAAATGAAAAATAAGCGGTATAGGAAAATTAAATGGGATCAACATGACAGCATGGCCAAACACGTCTGAAATAGAAAAAGATAATTAAAAAATATAAGCATTTCCTAACAGTGAACGATAATAACCAATATTTGTGTTTTTATATTCTCCTTTCCTTCCTGCACATATAATTCCATCAATGAAAACATTACCTTGGTCTGATAAAATCTGTCTAGAAGGCGAAAATGTCTTACACCATTTTTTCCACTTTGCCATTTATTTGCTTGAAATTCTTCTGATATATACTAATTTCTATATTATATTCTCCCACACATCTTAAAATAGATTCCAAGATGCAAAAAAAGACTACCTTCTTTTTACTTGTTTATTGCTAAAAGCTCATACAAGTGTATTTATTCTTTCTATTTTTTGTCGTTCCGCAGAAGCACATGTCATGCTCATACATCGACGACGTAAACACTAAAAAAAACAAAATCGAAAAAAAACATACAAGATTGCAGATGTGACTTCCGTTTCTTAAGATACCCACTCCTTTGGCCTACGAGTTAGAAACCCCAAACGCGTAAACATATCGGCTTCACTTTTGAAATTTAAACTAAATAAAAACTTACTTCAGAGCGAGCACCTTCCCATATATATATATATATATATATATATATATATATATATATATATATATATATATATTTGGGTAGCAATCTTTCATTTAAACATGTTTCGTTAAAAACAACCGACAAGGAAGATTTTATTAATTTTGCTTAATTATACACTATTTTTACGTATTTTCTTCTTGTTGGAGATAAAGAATGTAAAAATGTTCCATAACTTTCGATTTTGCAAGCGCTTTCAGCCTCTTCACAGGACATTTTCATCGATGTTATTTTTCCGGTTCTGTTATGTTCTGATGTTTGACTGTAATACAATTTTTATTTTTATTGTTTATATATATATATATATATATATATATAATTTTAACAACAGTTTCCACTTCTGCGATATATGTGTTACTTTTCAAATGATGTTTGACTGTAATACAATTTTTATTTTTATTGTTTATATATATATATATATATATATATATATATATATATAATTTTAACAACAGTTTCCACTTCTGCGATATATGTGTTACTTTTCAAATGAATTAAGTTCAGTGACTGGCGTGTGTATACACTGCTTATATACAACACATTAAAATTTCCTTTCTCTGATTCCATGCGTCTATGGCTTAGGGGGTAGCGAGCGACTCTGACTGATACCAAACCGGTCGAGTTTCGATCCCGGCCAGAAGCAAGTGGATGTGTCTAGCCACATTGATGAGTTGTGATACAGCGAAACAGGCTTGTATGTTGATGACTAATATATATATATCATTTTAGAATATGCTATATTTATAAGATAAAAGTGTATCTAGCATAAAGCGTGTGTAGATATTTGAAATGTAGACAGTGATGTCAGTACCGAGTGGTGACAGTCTATTTCATGGTTGAAAGCAATTTTTAGCTCCGAAGTCAATTGTCACACACACACACACACACCCACCCACACACACACATACATATATATATATATATATATATATACTAAAAAGAATAAATAGATTTAATTTCTTACTTAATCCGACATATTTTTTATTGCTTCAAGCGTTATTTTAATGGATACACGTATTTGAGTAGATGATCAGTTTATTTTAAACACTATTTATCTCCATAGTGTACATTTTCTTTCTTAAGTTTTATTGTGTAAGCCAGCTGGTAGACGAAATAAATAAGAACATCCACTAAAATTAACCTTAAAAGTTATATATGCATATATATAAATATAATTATTCTTTACTCTCGCTACTCAATAGAGCACTTTAGGGAGTGTGGTTGATTTCATGTTAAACGGTGACTGCTTATGGCTTTACGCTACGCTATACTCGATTGAACGCTGCTGTGTTACGGTTCGGCTATCAAATTGAACACTCTAAGTCATCGGGGTTTGTTTACATTCCGCTGTGAAAAGCTGCCTATCTCTACTGTGTACACTGATAGTCCAGTGGTCAGATGTTCGTCTAATGAAAAACTAATCGGATTTCGATCCCAGCTTGAAGCTACACTGATAATCTAGCTGCATTGATACAGCGAAACAGGCTTGTCTGCAGGAGATTATATATATATAAAGATTTTCAAAAATTAAACTGCTAGAATTATCAGTCAGTTAAAAGAGAATAAATTTTGTAAAATAAAAAAAATGTTGCTGGTTTTTATCTCGTGGATTATAAAATCTATTGTCTAATAGGTTCTTCTGGAAGGATCATCACTACAGATGTCTATTGCCAGCAACTTGATCGGGTAAAAAAGCATTTCGCTGAAAATTTCCTGTTTTAGTAAGCAGAAAATATGTTATTCTCTAGTATGAATATTGTTCTGAAAAAACAAACCCACGAAAAAATAGTTTTTTTTATGATGGGGGATTCTTTCACAGCATCTATAAGGAATTTTAATGTGCTTGGGCCCCTATCATGCTTGAATCACATGCATCTTCGTATTAACAGGAGTACATACTCTAGCCGGGCTGGAAGTGTGTTCGAAATAAAGTATCTCTAAGCAGTTCCTGTAAGACGTGCTGGAGAACATATGGACCTACCAAAAAGTTACTTACAATTCCAGCCTATATATTAATCATAAACTGATACTCATGTCTAGCCTGTAATGTACTATGAGAGTTCTGATCCGACTACAAATGTTGGTTGTTTAAACTTGTTATTCCTACTCTTCCAAATATTGCCTCGTCCGTAAACAAGTTTGAAAAGACAAACAACTGCTCGGCAGTTTGTCCATTAAACCATTATCAAAAATCCCTCCTTAGTGAATGATCAGGTGACGAAAAATCCTGAATACTCTTCAAATGAAACAGAAGCTGCTTTTGAAGTATACTCCATGATTTTTATGGGTGTTACGACATGCTAGAGCCACTTGACGTAAGTTAATACATGGATTGTCCCCGACAACCTGTAAAATGTATTCTTCGTGGTCAGTCACACAAGTAAATCTTGTTTTTTCTCGAACCATTGCGGTGTCAGAGATCTCAGCAACGCGACGATAAAGGGCAGCTAAGGTTGCCTTTGGTCTGAAAATGCAAACTGATACAGCCGTGCAGCCGAGACGACAAGACGGCCTTGGACTAGATTTACAATGACCGTAGTAATAGAGGTCAGCATATCTTGACTTGAATTTTTAGTTGTCTATTCTAAGATGCATGACATTAAAAATTAGGGACCGTGTTGTCGTCTAGATATAATATCTAACACTGTTAAGTTAAGCTCCTTTCCCTATTTTCTTCTCTTTTTCTTTCTCTTTTTCTTCTTTCTTTTTTCACTTGACTTTTTTCTGCATAATTTTGACCCATTCATTGTTGTATAAATTTGGTCTGAGCAGCGGTCTCTAAGAGAGTCACGAAATATTATATTACCAACGGGTTTATAAAAACATCCGACTAATGTTCTTTATTATCATGTCGGTGTAAAAGATTTTGCCGACTTCAAATTTCATCTTGAAAATGAAAAACTGTGTTTTTGAAAATCTTTATTCATAACAATAACGACCTGTGCTCTCTATAACTTGATTCCATCTGTCAAGGAGCTTATAAACGCCTCGCTTGTAAAATTCTTTAGGTTTTGATGTGAAATACGAATCTAACTCAAGTTCTGTCTCTTCTCGGAATGTTAACTTAAGATCATATAAATGGTTTTGTAATCCTTGAAATAAGTGATAATCCGAGGGAGCTAGTTCAGTAGAATATGCAGGATGGGGCAAGATGGCACTTCTCATCACCTGTGACAAGCCTACCCAAATATGGTGTCTGAAAGTGTTGTGAAAGCAACGATTCGCAACAAGAAATACGTTGTCGCAGGTTCACTGGAGAACATCTGTAAAAATATTGCAAAAAATATGAATGAGCTTTAATAATCTGAAAGAAAAAGTTATAAATTAATCATTGTGATATGTTTAAGTAATAACAATATGCATATAATAAGTACAATGATTTAAATTCCCCTTTTACAAACCGGCAAAAACTTTTGCATCGACCTGATATAATACTCTGTTAAATCTCAACATTGAGTTCTCGTTGGATTTAATCTCCAGTGATATTTACCTTACCAAATACCAAGGATTCTACTTTATATATATATATATGTATATATATATATATATATATATATATATATATATATATATATATATAATCGATTTCCTGCACTATTGTAAGAAATGCAACCTTGAAACTTTTGAATATCGTTTCTTATGTCTTTGTCTATGTGTGTATCAAATTTGATTAAAATCGGACCACTCCTTCTAAAACCCGATTTTTTCGATTAAAAATTTTCGATTGTAAATTTTCAAGAAAATTGGTTCAGCCGTTTCGGAGTCTATAGGTAACACACACACACACACACACACACACACACACACACACACACACACACACACAGACAAAGTTCAATTTATAAATAAGTTTAGATATAAATTTAAACTTTATGATTGAATGATCATTTCTGACAATTGAATTCGCTTCTTCAGCGATATTATCGAAAAATTCAAAAAGTTACATGAGTTTGTGCATGGGTAAAGAAATCCGAAGTCAGCTTGCCAAAGAAAATGAAAGAAGAAAGCATAGTGAATAGAAAATGAAATGAAGAAGGAAAGCAAGGAGGGAGGAGAGAAAAAAGAAGAAAAAGGAAAGGGAAAGAAGTGGGAAAGATATGTGAAATCAGCAGACGAGAGGAAACGCGGGTCGGGAAGGTTGGGGGATTCGCTACTGACTGCGATCTTTAATATATGGGTCATTGAAAAATTTATTTGAGAGTATAGAAAGCAGAAGAAAAGAAAACATAGCAAAAAAAAAAAAAGAGAGGAAGGACGAAAAAAGAAAGAGAAAAAGAAAGAGAGAAAGAGAAGGGAAGAAGGTACATTACATTTGAATTGAAGACAAAAGGAGACGCAGACCAGGGCTTGGGGATAGATAGTAGATAGATAGCGAGCTTTGTTAGGCTTGTGGACATTTTTTCAAATTTTTTAAACCGTTTAAAAATAAAGCAGGACCTGATTATAGATGAGATAAAAAAAAGAAATATATATATATATATATATATATATATATATATATATATATATATATATATCTGTGTGTGTGTGTGTGTGTGTGTGTTACTTCAAACATACGTATTTGAAATGGACGCCACATTTTTATCTTTATTTAAACAGTGTGTGTTACGTCTATTACGTTTTAAGATTGGAACGTGTGTTTTAAATCTCAGTCAGTCAGTTAGTTAAGTGCCATACGTGAAACACGCTTGGGCGATCATGTCTCGAAAGAGGCATGACTGGCTGGGCAGAAGATTATCCTGCAGTAGGTTGCCATTGCTTTCTGAGGTAGACTGGTTGCCAGCCAAGGATATAGAACCCAATCTGTTCTGTTATTTAACTCATAACTGGAGGGAAGAGACGGATTAATACATTTCCCAAGAGTATTTGTGCGTATCAGTAGACACTGCAATAATGTCGAAGTAATAAAATTGTCGGCTTAAAAATAAATACATCACTGGGATTTGAATAAAATAAGCAGCTCTTAAAAGAATCTGATATAGAGGTAAAAGAGTGCTCGGTATCATATTAACTATCAGAGCCTTAATATATGTTGGATTAATATATCTAGTGGGACTAAATCCTTGTAATTAAAAAGACAGTGGCTAAAATTTGAACTCAAAACCTTAAATTTAATTTATTTTAGGTTGCTGTGCGTTATGGTGTTGCAGATATCGGCTCGGAACGAGAAATAGGGGAGCCGAGTTCGAATTCCAGTTGAATTCCATGCATTCACTTGTGCACAAATACATTTGGGAAAGGTATGGAAAATTAAAATACCTGGGAAGTATTTTAACAAAAGACGGAAAGTGCGACACAAAGATCCGAAGGCAAATTGGTATGGCGAAGGATGCATTCCAGAAGTTGAGTAGAGTATTAAGAAACAGGACAATTTCGCTAGAAACAAAGAAAAGAGTACTGGATTGCTATGTGATGTCGGTTCTTCAATATGGCAGTGAATGTTGGACAATCTCAACAAAGATGAAGGAAAAACTTGAAGCAGTTGAAATCTAGTTCTACAGAATGATGTTGCGGATATCATGGATCGAGCACTTGAGCAATGATAAGGTTTTGTAAAGGATGGAAACTAAAAGGAAATTAATATTGAGCCAGCTAAAGAGCCAGCTAAAGAAGAGACAGCTAATGTTCCTAGGACATGCAATGAGGAAGGAGGACTTGGAGTACAAGCCAAATAGAGGAAAAAAGAGAATAAAAGCAGCGGATAACATATTTGAAGGGCTTGAGCAGGTAGATGACAGAACTGGGGTTACGTGGTGTAACAGGAGAAAGCGTGATAAGAGCCATCAGGCATAGGGAGACGTGAAGAGCCATGATTGCCTACGTTTTGAAAGGTTAAAGCAAATAAAAGAAAAAGAGAAAGAATTAATCCATCTCCTCCCTCCAGTTATGGGTTAAATAACAGGACAGATTGGGTTTTATAGCCTTGGTTGGCTACAAGTCTACCGCAGAAAGTAGTGGCAACCTGTTGCGGAAAAATCATCTGCTCAGTCCATCATGTCTCTTTCGAGACATGATCGCCCAAGCGTGTATCACGTATGGCACTTAAATGACTGATTAACAACCACTTGTAGCTTGACTATGCTGTACGGATAATCCACCCATTCAGTCATCGAATGGATTTTCTGCAGATGAAAAACAACGATCAATCAATGAATTGTTTTGAAATGTATGAAATGCAGTTTTTATTTTTATTTTTATTTATTTTTTTGATAAGTTATATTTGTTTGCTCAAGATAGTGCTTCACTGATCCGGAATCGCAGCTTTAATCTCCCACTCAATTTTCCTTTCCCGGTAAATCTTATCTTTTGACCTTTGACTTCTCTTGAACTCGTCTCTTGTGCTGTTGGTTTAAGAATCAGATTTCTTGCTTATCCTTATAGACACGCTGCAGCTCAACATTTCTCCCTGCAAAGATACAACGCCGAAGCCACTTGTACCTTGATATAGTTTACAAATTACGTAGCTATCTTGACTTAAAGTGTTATCACTTATATGCGTTTTGATAGTTGATAATTGGTTCATCTTCTTCGGAAAACAAGCAACCGTTATCATTGTACATTTACGAATTTGTGTGGGTAGAAATCGGTACAACTGTAATAGCCTGGTTCATTTACTAACAAGAAAACTTATGAAAGGAAATAATTAAATTTATAAACTTACTAATAGCACAACGCAGTGCGTATGGAAACACGTTGAAGATCGCGTGAATTATAAACAGAAGGGTTTTCCAGATATTCTTGCTTCCTTTTATTCCATTTCACAACGTTCAAGATATATTTTGATGAATTTGTATTTACGAAGACCGCATATGTGAAGCACCTAGTGTAACACCATGACGTATAGTACTGGTTAATAGACTAAAATATTATCAGCGAAGAGTGAGTTCCATTCTAACTGGTGGTCCGTAAATTATTCGACATTAATTGACATTGACACATGACACAAACCTAACTAACTTAGCCAATCAAGTGGATTGAAATTGGGTAACGGCTTGTGAGTTTATTCTGGTTGATCATTATTAGTGAGTTGTGGGTTCGGTTATCACTGGGTTCCACATACAAATTTTGACATTGGATATCTAAACAAGAGTTGACATGTCGTAAATCAATCAAACTAATAAGCGCCATAGCATGAGGTCATGGTTACTTAGGCTAGTCTCGTTGGCTATTATATTATGATTAATGATTTCGGCCCTCACTAGGTGTTCCATATAAAATTCGACATTAAATAATCATACACGGGTTGTTATGTTAAACATAGCGAAATAAGCGTCTTGGCATGAAATAGTGGTTATTGGTGATAGTCTGGTTGATCATTACGAGTGAGTAGTAAGTTCGATCCTCACTCAGTGTTCCATAAAAAATATCATTAAATAACAATACAATAGTTGACATTTAAAATCAACCTAAATTAAGCCAGTGTGAATCCAACTCGATACAGTAGAAATGTGTTAGACAGCTTTGATAATCATCCATTCCCAGTTTGTTTTTTATCAGTAGCGTTTGGTTTCTGTGTTAAGCAGGGCATACATGAAACGAACCTGGTCCTGGAAATTGAAACCATCTAGCATCTGAAGTTGCAGAAAAATAAAAAAAATGTCACGGATTGGCCTGACACTTTTTAGAACTGGCTGCAGAGCCTAGGCACATATTGTCTTTATCCACGTGAACGTGTGGTTAAGCACCACATGAAACCAACCCTGTGGCGTATTTTGACCCATTTCCGGCATAGACGAAACAAATCTGGGATATCAATTCCGTCGAAGTACCTCTGCATTGCACTACAAGAGCAGAATCTCGTGTCAATCTGAAACCTTTGCTAATCAATTATCTGTACGCGTGTGGAATGCGCATTAAACCGAAATTGTGCGGTATTTGTCCTTCTCGAGCGACAAATAACAATTCTAGCTCCCGAGTCTTTTAGCAAAAATCAGGCATTGAAACTTTTGGGGAGGAATAATATAAATGAAGCGTACCTAGTACCTGTGAATCTGTCTCCCAGGCAGCATCTTCCGATTGCATTGTCTTGGTAGAATCAAGGATACACCTTGACGCCTTCAGCTATACCCAGAGGCAGTGAACACAACTAATTACGAAATTGTGTGCGGCTCAGCATTAAACCGACCTTGTATGGTATTTGCTTTCATGCTTTCAAGTGGAGGCAATAAATACGAGAAATACGGAGTTTTTCCTTAGAAGCAACCAGATACGAAGTATGTCCACAATATTTCCACTGACTTCCTTTCAGTACTTCGGAGTGGTGTAAGCTTGTCTTGGTAGATCAATTGCGACTGGGCATTGAGTTCGATCCTCACTGGGTGTTCCATAATTTTGAACTTGAGTCACGTCTAAGCTATGCTTAGTAAATCACTATAATGTAACGCTTTAGAGAATAGAAAAAAGGCTGGGAAAGATTACTGTGTGGATCATTCACATCGACTCAAATATTTGAACCCAACCGAGACACATAGAGGCATGGAGTGATGATGATGATGATGATGATGATGATGATGATGATGATGATGAAAAACAGCTTAACAAGCAAGAAAAAATCAAGTATCAAAAAGCCTGTAATTACATCTGGGTTTCCGCCTCTTGGTATTTTTTTTACGTGAGAACGCTAATATATATATATATATATATATATATATATATATATATATATATATATATGTGTTACAAAAATGGCCTGATTGGAAACGTATGGAAATTTGCTATGTAAACAATAAGAGAATGACGTGAAAAAGTGAAATTGTGTCAGGAAATTCCGGAAACCAGACCACTCATGATGCAGTACTTGTTGGTTTAACAGAAGCCGAGCTTGAGGGAAATATTGATTTCATAAGTACTTAGAAACGCACTTATGTTGAAATGAACACACACTACTAGACACAGCCTTGTCCGTACCAGATTGTTAATATCCGGGGTTTTGTCTCAGCACATACTAACTTTGGTCATGTCTTCGACTAACAAAAACAAGTCAATGAGCTAATTAGACCCTCCTGGGGAGCGAAATGCTCAACCGCTTTTCCTGTTTTCAAAGCAACTAAAAGAAGAATACATATACATATATCTATATATTCTTCTTGTGCCGTGTCCCTTTAGAATGCAGGCGATCATGGACTTCCACTTGTCGCTCTTAGTATTTTTCCTTTTGGTATTTCTCCCAAACCCCGCTCCGTCATCCATTTGCTCAGGCCTATCAAACGTCATGCACTGCTTTCCCCTGTCTCTCTTTCTTTCTGTCAGTCATGTGAGTATTAGATTCTCCAGACCACCTTTTCTCATTCCTCATTTAACAGGAACCTCAGATATCTCTTCCTGATGAGCTTGTTTGCATCATCTTCAATACTTTATCGTTGCTCATGCGCTTGGTCGATAATATCCTCAGCATCCTTCTGTAGAACCATATTTCTGCTGTCTCGAGTATCTCCCTCATCCTTAAGGAGATCGTCCGACGTTCACTACCATACAGAAGGACAGACGTCACATAGCTGTCCAGCACTCTTTCCTTTGTTTCCAATGAGATTTTCACAGTACTCTGGTTAGCCTTTGAAATGCGTCTATGGTTATGCCAATTAGTCTTTGGATCTCAATGCTGCATATTCCATCCCCTGTCAAAACGCTTCCATGGAATTTAATTTTTTTACCGGTTTGATTTTAGTTTCTCCGACCTGTAGTTGGTATTTTAAGATCTTCTTTTTGCTGACGACCATACACACAGTTTTCTTAAGTTCATGCTTAGTCCTCTCTTCTCACTTTCTCTTGCCATTTTTGTAAGAGGTCCTGCATTTTCTTTTCCGTGTCTGCTATCAACAACGTGTCATTCGCGTATCTTACATTGTTGAGATTGTGACCATCAATGACATGTCTGTATTAACATAAGTATATGTTTCTATAAGAATATTTATATATATCTAAGTATATATTAAAATTTATTATATAGTTGTTCCTCGCAGATTTTTCTAAGATAACAGATTAAGATATACAGTAAAACCAATTAAGGAAGTTTTCTTCTGCGCTTGATGTTATTTAAAGATTAATGAACGTAGCAATTTAACAGGCTTGAGTCAGTACCCAATGACAGCATCGCACATGAAACTTTGAGTAACATAGAGCAGTAATAACTATAAAATTCTCACACAGACTGACACACACACACACACACACACACACACATATATATATATTAATATACTTAATTACAATAAGGCAGCACTAATAATTACAGACTAAACATCCGAAAATACAATGCTAACTTAACATTAACTTAAATCGTCAAATAACCCAAAGAGGACTACCTCGTAGGTTAAATAATGGGGAAGAAAAAAAAAGAAACAAACCGCGCACAAGAACAATACGTCTATTGCTCGTGTGAAAGAAAAAAAAAACAAAAAAACAAAAAAACCCAATTCGAAACCTTAACAGTAAAGTGCGAAAATACGAAAGTAGAGCAAAAAAAAAAATACAGTACACTAAATCTAAAATTGAGCCACCACCGACCGCGGTTTCACTCAACGGATCGTCAGGGATAATTCTTCTAAGACAAGGAGGCAATAACTTGAATATACTTGAATCAATACACATATAAAAAATGAATTATCAAGAAATAAAAATACTGTTTTTTTCCAGCTTAAAAAACGCTGCGACTCAAAAGCCGCACCTTAACATTAGAGAGAAATTTCTAAGAAAAAATGTCATTCTCATACAACCCATTCACCATGGATCCCTCTCATACTGGCACTAAGTATTATTTACATTAATCACTCGTTCGATTTTGTTTGTGCAGCAATGACATACTAGTTGGTGGTTAGTAAATATACTATACACCTTTCATTGTCCTAGAGTGGTTTTATTTTCATAAAAATGAATTTAAAATGTGAGAAATATGCATTTAAAATATAAAATAATTTCATTCAGCCTCAAATCCCAAAAACTCGTCAAAAATTACTTCTTTATCTATATATATATAAGGCAATCTGTGAGTCTGTGTGTGACTGTTCCCTATGCATGCCTACATTTTTTAAACTACGCCATTCAAACTTTCTAGGGACACATATCTACAGGGAAGCCAGGTATACACATACTTTTTGAGTATAAGTTCAGCAATTTTCCCTTTCGCACTTTTTGGTCAACGGAGCCGATTGTTTATATTTGCTCCGTAAAACATCAAAGATCTAAGATGGTTGCTAAATTACTTCACAAAAATCAAATCACACGTGCCAAACGCGACTAAAATATTTTTTATTAAAAAGAAAAAAAATGAGCCTTTGCATTTAATTTTTATTCCGACGTTTTAAAAATTCATTTGGTCAACAAAAAATGTGAATATTTCCCCCCGTAATTTTGAAACAAAAGAAATATTTTAAAAAAATGCTTTCTCAAACAAAAAAAATTATATATATATATATAAAAGTGTCAATGGTTAATTTAATTATTTAAGTCTTTTTGTTTTCAGATTTAATATTTCATAATTCAGGAAATAGAATTAAAAAAACATTGTTTTTTGCTAAATATTTCATGCAGAAACCAGCTGTCTGTAAATGATTTCCATCTACTCCTTTCATTGGCATCTTCTACTACTAAAATGTTGCACGGGCAACGCCGGGCGATGATGCTAGTCTATATATATAAAAGGCAATCTGTGAGTCCGTGTGTGACTGTTCCCTATGCACGCCTACATTTTTTAAGCTACGCCATTCAAACTTTCTAGGGGCACATATCTCCAGGAAAGCCAGGTCGACACATACTTTTTTAGATTTAAGTTCAGCAATTTTCCCTTTCGCACTTTTTGGCAAATGGGGACGATTGTTTACATTTGCTCCAAAAAACATCTAAGATGTAAAATGGTTGCTGGATTACGTCACAGAAACCAAACCTAACGTGTCAAATGCTACTAAAATATTTTTTATTAAAAAAAAAAACAGAGCCTTTATAATTTTTATTCCGACGTTTTATTTCTGCAAAACATCTAAGATCTAAGATGGTTGCTGAGATACGTCACAGAAATCACAAGTGTCAAACGCGACTAAAATATTTTTTTATTAAAAAAAAATGAGCCTTTATATTTAATTTTTATTCCGACGCTTTAAAAATTAATTTGGTCAACAAAAAAAAAAATGTGAATATTTTTCCCCGTAATTTTGAAACAAAAGAAATATTTAAAAATAAAGTGTTTTTTAAAAAAAACAAAAACAAAATATGTAAAAAAAAAAAAAAAGAAAGTGCTAATGGTTAATTTAATTTAGTCTTTTTTTTAGTTTTAATATTTCCATACTTCAGAAAATAAAGTTAAAAAATATTTTCGCTAAATATTTCATTCAGGAAATTAAATCACGTTTACGCAAAACAAAAGAAAATAGATTTTTTAATGGAATTTTTCAACAATTTTTAACAACAATTTTTGATATAATTATTTTTTGTATAACCGAATTTTAAAGGAATTTATCCATTTAATATTATAAACATTATTGTATTACGAAATTTGATGTTTGTGTTACTATTGTAAACATTGCGTTCCAAGTAATTTAACAGCCATCTTCGATTAAAGTAACAGGCACTGACACTAGGTGTGCTCAGTTTCTGTAGATTTTTTCACATGCCTCCTAAAAAAAGAGCTCGGTTAGGACGTATGACCGCTAAAGCAGCGGGAGTCAGAGCAAGAAGGGCAATTGCTGCATCCAGAATCAATATTGAGGCGGCGACTACAAGCGCTCGGAAATCGCGATACGCTGCATTAACGAGAGCCATACGCGAAGCAGAAACAAATGAGGTGCGCCATTCCAGGTGTGTCCGTAATGCAACTACGACACGTGCGGCACGTAAAGCATAAAACGCTGGAAGAGTGGCATTCCCAACGTGTTCGTGATGCAACTGCGACACGTGCGGCACGCGATGCCGAGACAGCTGACAGAAGTTTTACTAGGTTGGTTAAACATGTGAGCTCTACTTTTGCTGCCAGGGTAGACGAGTCAGCGATTGAGCGAAGTTTGCGGCGTAAGGTCGACCATACACGACGGGAAGCCGTGCGAGGTTCCATTACTCCAGATAGTTCATACTGGTCTATGAAGACTTTCAACTACGAGCCCACTGTCATCTATTCCATCCGCTCTGATATCTCGAGTTCATATGTCCACATTGTCAGGCAAAGAAGTGGCCGTCGGAGCCACCAGGGCTTTACTGTTTCAATGGTAAAT
Organism: Ascarosepion bandense; assembly: GCA_037127315.1. NCBI lineage: Eukaryota > Metazoa > Mollusca > Cephalopoda > Sepiida > Sepiidae > Ascarosepion > Ascarosepion bandense. Next base: position 573,273 of record JBBBDQ010002409.1, read on the forward strand.
TGAAGCTGCCGCCTCCACAGGAGCCACTACTTTCACTGCAGGCTCTTTATGATCAATCTGCTGCAAAGTCTAATGAGTTCCTTAATTCTATAAGGAAATACAGCTGCGCTTTCCAGATGACATCTTTCGGGGCCAAGGTTATTCGAGAGGAAGGCTGGACGTTTAAAGTTCAAGGTCAAGTTTTCCATCTCATCGGGTCACTGGAGCCCCGAACCGACTAACAGCATTCTTTCTTGCAAATTTATTTCATTTCTGACTATGAGGCCTAAGCCAATGCTCGCGAAGCTATCTTCAATACTCGAGAAGGAGGTTCTACTGGAGCTGAAACTCTCGACCGAGATGTTCTGCTGGGATTGCAGGCAATGCTGCACACCAACAACAGTTATCTACGTAGTTTTAAATGCGCCTTAGAAGTCGCACCCTGTGACGACTACACCATTGTCATTGGTGCGGACAAACGGCCAACCGGGAAGCATTTAGGCTGCTTTAACGCTCCTACATGCAACGAAGTCGCAGTTCTTCTTCAGGGTGAGAAGCACAATCCACGAGATATAATACTCAAACGTCGTGAAAACGGGTATCACTTTGGAAATCATCACTTGGAATCGGGCAACTCCAATGAGTTTCCAACAAAAACGATTTCCTGTCGGGAGTATTACGCATAACGTTTTTTTTTTTACGCGGGGCAATACCTCCGACCACTTACACAAGTCACGAGGCCTATTTCATCAATATGCAGTAGATATGGCTGCAAAAATGGAATCAGAACACCTTTGCTTCATCCGAACACACCAGGCTGAACTCGGATGCGGCAGCTATGCTCACTTAAGACACGGACTAAGCCACGATGTGGATCCCAAGAATCTTGGAAAGTCCATCATACTACTATCTACATTCACAGGCGGTCCGCGGTACATGCATGAGCGGAAACAAGATGCAATGACCTTTGTTCGTCATTATGGCAGACTCGATCTATTTATTACTTTCACTTGCAACACCAAGTGGGCCGAAATATTGCGGGAACTTTATCCGGGTCAACAGCCTACTCACCGACACGACATCGTAGCAAGGGTATTTAGGTTAAAGTTCATAAAGCTAATGTCTCTTATTAAACAGGGACATATTTTTGGGTCGGTATGGTACGACATGTATACTGTGGAGTGGCAGAAGCGAGGGCTTCCGCATGCACATGTATTGATCTGGCTTATACATAAAATAAACGCTGACGATGTTGACTCCATAATCTCTGCAGAAATTGCGAACCCTGCAGTAGATCAGGAAATTTATGATATTGTTTCCACCCACATGTTACACGGACCATGTGGGCTGAGCATTGACGGCCACCACAAGTGCATGAAGAACGGTGAATGTCACAAGGGGTTTCCTAAAAACTTTATCGATGCGACTCAAACCAACGTAGACGGATGCCCTGTGTACAGGCGAAGGCGACCAGGAAATGGTGGTCACACAGCAACTGTACGTGGGCAAGAGGTGGGTGGTCTCTTACAGCCCACATCTGTTAAAAATTTTCATTGCCCATATTAATGTTGAATTTTGCAGTTCCGTTGAAACAATTCATTATATCTGCAAGTACATTAATAAAGGCTCCGATGCTGCTGCTTTTAGAATCCAAAACATCAATGCACGCGATGAGAATACCACTCTGGACGGTATCTGTGCACCAGCGAGGCGTATTGGCGCATTTTAGCTTTCCAATTCACGAACGTCACCCTCCTATAACGCATCTAACAGTGCATTGACAGAATGAGGAACGCGTTTACTTTAACGAACAGACTGCCGCCCCATTAGTTGCTGCCCACAAGGACCTTGACAGGCTTCTTCAAATTATGCCAATCAGACTCCTTCGCAAAAACACTTTTATATTCTCAAGTATCTTCCTACTATGTGTGGAAGAATAGTTCATGGTCACGAAGCAAACAAGGGGATAACGTGGACGAGCATCCAGATGTCAAATTCTCAGATTGCCTTGGTCGCGTGTACACTGTCGCCACCGTCTCAAAAGGAGCTTTTTTACCTGCGGATTCCATGGCCCCTTAAGCTTCAACGATCTGAAAAATGCAGACGGCATTCAATATGACACGTTTCAAACGGGGTTTACTGGAAGACGACAATCAATGGGTCTCGCAATGGCGGAAGGTGTCTTGTGGAAAGCGCCACATGCTTTCAGACAACTGTTTGCAACTCTTCTACTCTACTGCAATATATTTGAGCCGCTGTCTCTGTGGATTAAGTATAGGAACGACATGTCCGAGGACTTAGTTCGGCTCGTACAGGCTGAACTGCCTGGAATTGATGTTGACTACAATAATATGATTTACAACAGAACACTGACTGAACTTGAGAACTCCTTGATGAAAATGAGCAATGACACTTTGCAAACTTTTGGGCTTCCTTTGTGTGTGCGAGAGGCAAACAACACATTCTCTTCGAAAGTTCTTTGCGAAATGTCTTACGATATTAACAGTCTTACAGAATATATCGGTGCCAACGAACAGAAGTTGCTACCTTTCCAACAATTGGCATACGACACCGTCTGCACCGTCGTTAACAGTCAACATGAGGGTATTTACTTTCTCGATGCTCCTGGAGGGACATGAAAAACCTTCGTCACACGCCTCATTCTTGCCAAAATCCGCAGCAGCGGGAAGATTCCATTGGCCGTCGCATCCACACGGGCATTGCCGCTACCTTGTTGCCAGGAGGTAAGATCATGTCTTAAATCCTCAAATCTATGGCACCAAGTGCAAAATTTGCGCCTAAGTATGAACAAGCTTCTGATTTTGCAGCTTCACTTTTATCCATTAGCGAGGACCGAATCCTAAAGGATGACGCTGGAAACATACCAATCTCACATGTGTGCACCACTGTTGATAATCTGATTGATCTTAAGACATTGGTTTTTCCAGGCCTCAAAAGGAATTACTTGGATGTTGAGTGGTTCAGTGATAGGGCTATGCTTGCACCAAAAAATGCTGTGGTTAGTGCAATTAATGACCAGCTGTTGAACAAAATCCAGGGCGATTCACATATGTTCAAATCAATTGATCGGACAGTGGACCCTGATAACACAGTCAACTACCCTATTGAGCTTTTGAACTCTTTAGAAATTACTGGACTTCCACCTCGTTTGCTGAGGTGCAAGTTTGAGTCGGCTCACCTATAATGCTAACCAATAATTTGCTTCCTCCTACGCAGTGTAATGGTACTTGCCTGGTCGTTCGACCTAATTTTAACTGGATGCGGGAAAAGGGAAAATCATTTTTATTCCTCGGATGCACCTGGAGCCATCAACAACGACCACACCAATTCGCTTCTGGCGTTCTCAATTTCCAGTAAAATTATGTTTCGCAATGTCCATCAACAAATCTCAGGGACAAACGTTTACCATCACGGGAATTCTTTTAAGCGAGTATGCTTTGTCCATGGCCAACTGTACGTGGCCTGTTCCCGTGTTGGAAGCAAGGCTTCACATTTTGCGTTTGCATGTGAGGGAATAACGCGTAACATAGTATACAGGGAAGTTTTGTAGACTGGGATTATATTCTGCCTATTATAGGCTCCCAAGTCCCTTTCCATAGATTAATATTATTTTCCATAGCTGAAGTCTATTTGTGGTTAGAACACAACCGACTGGCCTTACAACATGAAATCTCCTTTTGATTATACTTTGTGTGTTAGAGCCAAGACCAGTTAGGCGTAGGGGTGTGCTGTCGAAAGGAACAGAATGCACAATATTGTAACCAAAATCTCTACTGGCCAAACTCCTTATACATGCGTTACTGCGGCGGCACTGAAATTGCTAAACTGGGTTCAGTTTGACTATCTACATTTAAAACAGGTAAACTTCAATCTTATTTATTACTAACTCCACTTCCTGCAAATGATTTCTGTTCATTTCCAGATCAAAGAATCCCCACCCCCCCCTTAGAAGGAGACAAAAGTATGACCGGCACTAAAACTACATTTTATACTTCGTTCGAATACTACAGCAACATGCATTCAATGCCTTCTTAATACTGAAAATAGTTAATAACAGCCTCAGCTCTCCTTTCCAACTTTCAATAAATGATTTTCATCTACTCCTCTCATTGGCATCTTCTCTTACGACTAAAATGTTCTGAGTTGCACGGGCAACGACGGGCTATGATGCTAGTATATATATATAAAACACTCGTTACAAAGAAAATTACGTAGCACTTAACCAGCTAAACAAAAAATACATAAAACACCCAGCATCTCTTTCTCGAACATCTTTTGCAGCGTGAAATCCTTCCTCCACGAAAACAACCCTGACATTTCTCTGTGAAACTAATCTCGACCCTTCAATCCTTTTCTCTTTTTTATATATTCTTGGTTACCTTCCCTTCTTTAGGAAGGATTCCAATGTCCATATGCATGGCCTTGGCGTTTATGACAGTGAAAATTTCTCTTTAGCTAAGGTGATTTTTCTTCAATCTCCAGTCCATTCTTACATACATCTCGGTCTCTCTCTAGTAAACTCAGTTAGCTATCTTTTTTTTTCTCTACCTCTCTCCCTCCTCTTCTGACTGTCCTGTGCTAGATAATATAGACAAGGCTATTTCCTTTCATCCTCTCGTTAACATATTTCTGTTCGGTGACTTTAATGCCTTTCCATGACAAGTGGCTGGAAAACTACGTCACAGATCTTACTTGAATCCATACCATGAGCTTCAGATCTCTCACGTATGTGGTGGATTTCCCCACAAGTTTCCCCAATGGCCCTAATGAAATCAGCTCATTGCTAGATCTTTGTTTCACTCCTATCACTAACTCTTGCCATGTCATGCAGCTCTGCTCACTTGGCAACTCTGACCATGCCGTGGTTTCCATTAGTTACTCTTTCCTCTCCCCCTCCTTCCAGAAACCTCCTACCAGCAGAATATTTTAATGCTATCAAAGTATGGGTTCAGATTCGTTCAGCGACTTCTTTTGGGATGTCCTTGGAACAAAGCTTTTAGTTTCCCTGTTGAAGACTGTGCATCCAAACTTTCTTCGGGGTTTACCGGAGTAACGCGTCTGACCAAAATAGGCGCGTTTTTATCTCTACTCACAATGAATGCAAGTGAATCCTAAACTATGTAAAGCTGTTGTTTGCTAATAGAATATAGCAGCGTATAGCATCCTGCAAGTTTGGCTCTAAGGAAGACTGGCGGCTCTACAAAAGTGTGCTAAACAACAGCAAACTTTTGATCCATCCACTACTCAATAATTTTGAGATTCTCACATCTACAGTAGACAAGGCTGAGTGCCTCGTTCGCAAAAATTCATCTGGAGTGCTCATATCTGACTTCCTTCTTAGAACTGAAGCACAAATGAGTGATTTATATACATAAGTCCATCTCTGGTCTTTAACATTATTTCTAAGCTGGACTCACTTAAAGCAAGTGGATCTGATGATATTCTAGTCATCATCCTTATGAAATGTGACCATGAACTCTCTACCTGTTCTTTCCAAACTTTATAACGATTGCCTTGCCGTTTCTTGTTTCCCTACTTGTTGGAAGTCCTCCTCTGTAATTCCTGTATTTAAAAAACTCTGGCGAGCCTTCCGGCCATTCTAAATCTCGACCAATAAGCTACAGGGCTATATAACTGGATGATTGATTTAATTCAATCGTTCCCGTCAAATCGTGAAATGATGGTCGTTCTGAATGGATATACTTTCAAAATCCTTTCATGTGAACGTGGCTGTTCCTCAAGGCCCTATCCTAGGCTCTATGCTCTTCCTGATATTTATCAATGATCTTCCTTATCTAGTCATTTTTCAAGTTGGCATTTATACAAATGACCCCATCATCTACTTTAGTCTCAACACGAAATTTGCCAGGGCTGAAAAAGTAGATTTCATATCTGCTTTTGAAAAGGATCTATAATCTTTGATGGATTAAAGTAAGAAATGGCTCGTAAATTTTAATGCTTCCAAAATGAAGCTAACCTTCCATTAATATGGATCACACTAGGCAATACTTACCCAAAGCAATACTCTGCACCTCCTCGGCCTTACTCTTTATACCGAACTCGAATTAATGCATTGTATCAGTAGAAGTGGATATCGGCTCGGAACGAGAAACCGGGGAGCCGAGTTCGAATTCCAGTTGAATCCATTGTATTCACTTACGCGCAAATACCCTTGGGAAAGGTATTAATCCGTCTATTCCTTCCAGTTATGGGTTAAATAGCAGAACAGATTGGGTTCTATAGCCTTGGTCGGCAACCAGTCTACCGCAGAAAGCAATGGCAACCTACAACGGGATAATCTTCTGCCCAGTTAATCATGTCTTTTTCGAGACATGATCGCCCAAGCGTGTATCACGTATGGCACTTAACTGACTGACACTAATAAGAAGGGTGGATTGCAGTACGGAGCCAGGAAGTTTTTCTTGTCAGAATCCATCTTGTACATTTATAAATCTACCATTTGTCCGAGCATTGAATACTGTTGGATAACTTTTTTTCCTGGCAGAGAGATTACAAGGACGTTAACACAAAAACATTCACCATCAGCTACGATTTTATCTTGTGTCGACATAAAAGTCCGCTAAGCAAGGGCAAAAGTTACTAAGAATAGCAAACGCATTTCGCAAATTTGTAATGCGGTTCTATGACGTCACATTGCGTAACCTCTCTGAAGATGGCTCATGTGAGCCGAAAGCTTAGAACCAACTTAATAAAAAATTATTCAAATGCTGGAGAATTTTTGTCTTTATTTTCACCTGAAATTATAGCGAAAATACAATGTTTGGAACGGCTCATGATTAAACATAATAGACATTCATTGTCTTTTATATTTAATAGTATATATTTAGAATATATATATATACGCAGTAATTATATCAGGAATCGGAAAGAAGATATACATGGTAAAAGGAACAAAATGGAAATAGGATAATCTGCTAAAGAAAAGTTTTACCTGAAAGAATTGAGGTACTTATAAAAGTGCTGTATAATGTTTTTAATGTACTTAAACCCCAAGAATTTGTTGAATGTTCAAGTACGATTCCAAAAAAAGTGGGGGTGGGGAATACAGAAAAAACTAGAGGTTGATCCTAAACGTAAAAGATGCAAAATTGAATACATTCCTCTGTCTGTTTATGTATTTTTCAGATACTATTATGCCAAGTAAATGATTTATTACCCAAACAAATTTAGGCATTTTTCAGGGTGCACATAAATATATAATATGGTTTTCAGAACCCAACTAATATACCAAATCTGTTGAGCTGTCTGGGTATTCGCCCCCACAGTCTTCAACTTAATGTTTGAACTGTTGTCATATGTATCAGAAATATCAGAAACTCTCAGAAATACGAGGCAGTAGCCTAGTTTGATTCTCTGATGGTTCCCATCGATTTAAACCGTATAAAATTCGAAACGTTGTGACAGCAACAACAAAGATAAGGACAACAGAGCAAATATAAATGTTGTAAATAATGAAATTTTTCTGTTTGGGAGGTATTTCTCCTGTGTTTTGTGTTGAAATAATTTTCTCCGGGCAGTGCTCTGTAGCGTTGCTGGCAAATAAAATACAAAATCAATAAACACAAAGAGCTGAGTCTTATAGCCTCGCACCAAATTGGTTACTGTATTTCTCCCCGCGTAACAGGAGAGTATTTGAAAGGTTGTTGGTGGCTAAGAGAGAAGGGAAGCACTTATGATTCCCTAAGTCAAAGACCCCCCAGATCGGAACTAACCGACTCAAAGCGTTGTTATTGTTTATTTTTCTACTAGTCAGAGTGTACGTGCGCATGCGTGCTTCTATGCATTGTATGTCGGCAAATAACAATTCAAAACAAAATGAAAAAAAAAAGATAGTCAACTTCGTGTGGCTGAGGTTACGTTTCTTGTGTATCAACATCGCTAACAAAGTGCAAACATGTAGACGTTCATATCTGAACTCAATATAACTCTATATAAAGTTTAATGTACGTTAATGTGTAGATTTATATCTCAGTTTGCACGCCTGTGTGATCGAACACACTTACTTAGGTGTACTTATGTACGCGGACAGATAACCCATGCGCGATATCATGAATCGGTGAGCCGAGTTCAGTTCTGACTGGGACTCTTACATTTACTTTCGAGCTAATACTTTGTAATAGGCATGAATTCATCTCTTCAACAATTAGCTATGGGTTAAACAGCAGGTTCTGTAGTCTTGAATGACAGCCAATCCAGTATATGGGTAACTAGTAGCAAAGACTAATCCTGTAGAATAAGTAAGTAGCAACAGACAGTACTCTACTGTAGCTGAAGTTGAATCTGACCAACTGAACGCTAGTTAGAAACGTCCTTGCGAAGGAGAGTCTCATACTCTTGATTGTTCATCTCCCAACCCCCATCGCGTAAGAGTAATGGCTTTTGAGGGGATATGAGTTCTTTGTGGCCAGTTTGATTGCATGGGAGTAGTCTTGACAATGCTCGGGCGATTTTTTGTGGCTGGGCGACGTTGGATGATGCTGTCTGGTTTTCTTTGACATGTGGAACATGGGTATTAGGCTCCTGTGCGTCCATGATACTTGACTCAGGGAGCCCAGATAGAGCACTAGGGATGGGAGTAGGGATTGCAGTTATTTGAAGTTTTCTGAGAAATCTGCGGTTCTGCAAGTTGATCTTGCCCGATCCATCCATCCTGATTTAATTAAAAAAAAAAAAAAAAAAACATTAATATAATTAAAAGAGACCAAAAAGATTGTAATTACTTTTAGCCGACGCATTTTATTCAAGGCAAAAAAAAAAACGTTTTTTTTTTCGTCAGCTAAACATAAATACAATTTTACTCTTGTCTCTTATTTCAGTAATATTGTTCTCCTCTATAGATAATACCTGAAAATATTTGCACATTTAATATTGAAGATAGCAAAAGGGAACTTTGAATCGATTATGCTGGATATAGTTTCAGTAAGGTGCTACAAAACTAAAACATTAACTTGAAAATATGAGTGGTGTTTTTAAATAACCTCGTCAGATCGACATTTTCTTGTGAATATCACGCATGACGGGAAACTGTTTACAAATATTTCAACTGTTTACTGCATACAACATTTTCCCCATATCAATGATTAAAATGGCTTGCAAGGAAGAAAGTCTCTAGATCTTTCAAAGGATCATAATTCATCGAACCTCTTTGACTGGCGAAACAGAATCACAAACAGTACCAAATAACAGAAACCACGCCACTTGACTTTCAACTAACGCAACAGTTAAAATTGAACATATTTAACTTTATGAGGAAATAATGACATAATCAAGATTTTGACGTTCCGCAATACTTAAAAAAGATGGCCAGAAAAAAACCTTCATAATGAATTGTAAATCGTTATTTTCTGTCTTCTTCTTCTTCTTCTTCTTCTTCTTCTTCTTCTTCTTCTTCTTCTTCTTCTTCTATGTGTCTTGTCCTTTCGTAGCTCTTAGCACACTTTCTCCTGTAACACAACGCAACCTCCGTTCTGTAATTCACCTGTTCAAATATGTTATTCGCTGCTTTCCTCTGTCTCTTTTTTCCTCTATCTGGTCTGTTAGTATCAGTTTCTCCAAGTCCTCCTTCCTCATTGCATGTCCCAGGAACTTTAGTTGCCTCTTCGTGATGCTCAATATTAATTTCCTTTTCATTTCTGTCCTTTTCAAAACTTCATCATTGCTCACATTCTCGGTCCATGATATCCACAGCACCCTTCTGTAGAACCACTTTTCAGCTGCTTCAAGTTTTTCCTTCATCTTTAATGATATTGTCCAGCATTCACAGCCATATTAAAGAACTGACATCACATAGCAATCCAGTACTCTCTTTTTTGTTTCTAGTGAAAGTTTCCTGTCTCTTAATACTTTACTCAGCTTCTAGAATGCGGCCATCGTCATGCCAATTTGCCTTCGGATCTCTGCGTCACACTTTCCGTCTTCTGTTAGAACACTTCCCAGGAATTTAAATTTTTGTGTCTGCTTAGTTCTCCTTAATAATGTTTTCTTTCTCTTATATTCTTCAACGACCAATAATTCCCTCAGTCCTGAGTCTTAGTAGCTTCATTGCTTTGGTTGGTATGAAACGATAAAATAATAATAATAGAATGATCGGTAACGGTGGACTCAAGAAATGTATCTTTCTGAAAAATTGTTTTAATAGAAAGAATTTATAAATTTCAACTGGGAGTAATACTAACTGCTAGTTTAATAAATCCTGAATGTTTCCATTAAAAGAAACGGCTAATATTGCTATTACCATAACCATACTTGAAAAGACAGCAGGGATTTCTCCCACCATTGCTGTCTTCGGGTTTAAATCTGAATTTAAAGTCATGGGTATTACTCAGGGTAATTTTACATTCTTACTCAAGTATATCTAAGATCAAGGTATACTTTGACACCATGTAACCCAGTACAACCTATTGCAAATTGTTTGGAGAGAAGATAGGAGCCGTCAAGTAATTCGTTTTACCATGAGAATTGCCTTGAATGTCAATCACTTAGCAAAGAATGACGATTCAAATCATGGACTATTTGGATTGAGATTGGACTTAGTACCAATTTATATTTTCTCCGTGTATTTTTAATATATGTCTTTAAATTCTTAATCAATTCTCCCCAAGTAAGGTGATCAGCCACTAATATCAAAGAGGCTACTGGCAGTGAAAGAGACTGAAAAAGATTTTACAATGAACCGGAAACACAAATCAAACAAGAAAAAAATGGATAAACCCCTACTCCTGTTCAAAAGATGGAGAAGGAGTGTGAACCAGACGATAGGCGAGCCTATCTACTTCTGTTAAGTATTGTGTTTATATTTTCGCATCTCTATGTGTATCTGTGTAGTGTGTGTGCGTGTGTGTGTGTGTGTGTGTGTGTGTGTGTGTGTGTAGCAGACTTTAAAAAGGGGAAGGTAACAAGACTTAGTGTGTGAGAGAGAGAGAGAGAGAGAGAGAGAGAGAGAGAGAGAGAGAGAGTGTGTGTGTGTGTGTGTGTGTGTCTGTGGGGGGACTTTGATGCAAGAAAAGATCAGAGCATCCTTGTGTGATTGTGTGTTCTTATTTGTCGTTCCGTTGTTCTGTGAGATTAAGCAAGTCGAAACTTATAGTTAATAATGGATATTTGTTTTTTATAAACCTATAATTGAAGGTTGTTTTAGAAACCTTTAATTAATACGGGTGTTTTATTTTAGTTTTTATATTTAAAACCCGTGTTTACGGTGAAGATTTATTGGTTAAGTATATGTATAAATATACAAGGTGTCCACAAAGTTTGTGTGCATTTAAAAATGTATAACTTTATTTGTATTTGCGATAGAAATAATTTGTAAAAGGATTAAAAAGAAGTAAATCTATATTTATAAGGTTTTATTGGAATTTTATTTAAGTTTCCACATATCCTCCATCATTAACAATACAAAGGGTAATACGATTTTTCAGTTCACGGAAAACATTTGCCAACTGATGCCTGAAATCAGATTAGTATCATTAACTATACTTACAACTAGGTACATTAAACTTTATAATATGTTTTACAGATTATTTCTGTCACAAATACAAATAAAGTTATAAATTTTTAAAGTACACACGCACTATATGGACACCCTGTGTGTGAGTGTGTGCGTGACTGTACGTGCGGGCAGGCGCGTTTACTCGCCCAGAGGCGTGTCTGTCGCTTTGCATGAAACTTTTATGTCATAAAGACAATTGATATAGAGAAAAATGGCCTCTTGTAAAACTGGTTCTATTTACCTTGAAAATCAGCATAAAAAACACAGATTTTTTATTTGTTTTGTTTTTACACAGGTTCGAACACCTAACTCTAGAGCAGACAACGAGTAATAAATGGTTACTTTCATACGACATAGTTATGTCTGGTACAAGGTGTCAAGTGAATAGGATCCAGTAATAATTGAGCTTCCTATAATGGGACTGACATGCAAGATTAGCTTCCTAACGGTTGCTCTATACCATATCATGACGTTTATTCTTCTTTGGTGGATGGAGTGGAGTAAATGCTTTGTCAGATATTGAAAAGCGGGTGTTATTTCTAAAGAAATTAATTATTTTTTATTATTTTTAATCTAAAATTTTTTTTCAAACGTTGTTTTTAGTGGATTCTTGTATCTGAAAGTGACACCCTGTTTTTATTATGATTTAAATAGTATGTATTATGTTTATCGGTCTGTGCACTCAATGAAATTTAGTAAAGAAAAATATTCTCTCCGGTAAGGCTCGAACCTACGTCACCCATCGTAGATGAAATTACTGCTTCATTAGGCAAGCTTTAGACCGCTCGCCCACCCCCAGTAAGCATTGACGCAGAGAAAGTGTGTTTGTTTATGTATATGTGTGTGTGTGTGTGTGTGTGTGTGTGTGGCTAAACCGATGCTTCATGTGCATCTGTTCTTCGAGAAAGAGATTAAGATATCTATGTAGCTATGCATACAAATGTCTTATTAGTTAACAAAGTCTTGTTTCATGTCATTTATATTTCAATGTTTTCTTGCATCATCGTCATCCAAAAATGAACTCTATAAAACTTACTGTTATAACAACTATGAACATCTATGTCATCTGCATAGGTCTCACCCTCTACACACACACACACACACACACACACACACACACACACACACACTCTCTCTCTCTCTCTTTTGTTGGCGCACTGGCCTCTAGAATGAAAACAAAAGCGCTGCTTTCTGTCAGAGGATTCGTTTGGGATGAGGCAAGGTGCGTTCAAAGGTTCTAGCTAGAATTCTTTTTTTGCGTCAGAACTTATGAATGCACAAAGATAAATATTAAGAAATGAGCGAACCTCTTAGAATAATCAGTTTCTCCTTGTCTTATTCCTGACAAGGTTTTAAATGAGTTGGTTTTGGGATCTTCACCAGACCTATACGCTTTTGTTGCTTGGTACAGCTCTTCTAAAATATAAAACCCTGTCAGAGGAGCCAGCATCGTCATAACGGAGACATTGTCACTGGAGAACACAATTACGCTTCTGTTTAGTTCTCAGTTTAGTTCTCAGAAAGTCGGGGACTTCAGTCTCCTAGCCCCACATTAGCGCCGTGAATGGCTAGTTGATTTTTTTAAAGAAATGTGCTGTGCCAAAAATCTTCTGCAAACCTATTTATATATAACAGCCTAAAACTTAATAAGGTTCTATCAGATTCTAGCCATTAAATATATTTTTTTACGTAATACAGCTTAGTGTGAGGTTTCACGGCAAATCTAGATCAAACTGCGATTATCTTGCTTGGATATTCTCTTATTAAATCCATTTGAAATATTATTTAAATCTTACATCTTATTTAATCTTTAGATCTTTAAGCCTTATTTAAATCTAATGAATATTACTATCGAATCTGCTCTGAAGAAGTATCTGCAATGTCCTAACCTGATATTTTAGTTTCCGCCATTTTTCCACCACCGTAACGAAGCTTTTTCTATGTGCCTTTTCTATAAATATTTGTATGGTAATTGTTCTAATGAGATTTAAACGTAGTACTAGATTGGTGGCTAGTTTTTATCACGTTTCTGTTGAAATGTCTAGATGTAGTCGTAAGTTCTATGCTAACAGTTTCTTCTTTCGCATTTCTCGCTTGTGGACCTCTTTTCAGGTCTCCTGCTATCCAGTCAACTTTGATCTTATTTTTCAGGCGCGATCGTGAGTCCATAAATGTATATTAGAAATTTGAGCGTCTTTTACCTGCGAAAAATGCATTGATTTTGAAATTCTTGCAAAAAACAGATAATAGTAGGAATGTGCGCATTTAGAACTTATTCTCAAATGAATTAAATTATCTTTAAAATATTTGTAATGTATTATTTTTACCTCCGTTATATCCCATTCATTTAATTTCATATGTTGAGAAATTCTCTTTTGTAGGCCTTAATGTTTATATTAGTCATAATAACTGATTACACATGCAATGAAAAGGTGAGAAAACTTCAAAGACGCTTCTAAGTTTTCTCTAACATTATACAAAGAATGTAGCCGGCAAGTTTTGCGCTAACCTAATATTTTGATACAAAGTCTAAATGTAAGAATACGAGGGTGTTAAAGGGTTGGCAAACTGTATCCGTTTGATATAAAACAAAAGCACCAGAAAATAAATAGACAATGATTACAGGTCTTTTTACTTGACCTTTCGGTCGAATATTTTAGTTTTCCTGTGGACGGCATTTCATACAGGGTGGATAGGTCAGACGAGAGGAGACAAATATGTTTTCTGTTGATATGGTAAAAAACAGAATTGTCCTGCACCTCCCATCCTGTTCCTCTGTTATATGGGTTACCCCCTCTTTGCACGACCCCCACCGCACAGAAGTGAGTCAAAAGCTTATTTATACACTGACATTTGTTGAAATTGAAGGAAAGACTTACAGACACGTCGGAGAAAACGGTAATGTATGCTTAGATTTAAAATTTGACATTTCCTTGTGAAATGAACATCTATGCAATTCGATGCAATTACGTAGATATATCTACAGTTTTTTTTAAAAGACTTAGTCTGCCACAAGACCACAAAAGAAGAGCACTCAGTTAATATAAATCTCACCTCATCTAATCAAGTTCATGCCTGTGAAACACAATAAAACTGGAAATGACTAAGTTGTATAAAGAAAGTTATTATCTAAGCTTAGTTTTGTTTGGTAAAAGACTAAAACTCCTGAGTACGTAACGAGGTTAAAAAATTATATCACAAATGATGTGCAGTATAAATTGTCAACAGTTACTCTAGAATGAGTACTAAACGTATATATATATATATAAGATTTTACATTAGTACAGTGGGTAATACATATTTCATCGCGTCCTGGTGTTATTGTCGCGGCTCGTCAGACCCAAATTGGGTCTGACGAACCGCAATAATAGCATCGGTACGCGGTGAAATATGTATTATCCATTGTAATAATCAAAAATCTTTTATAAATTATATTACTCTGTTAAATTAAATAACTGAATTTAACATTGAGTTCTCTTGAGTTCGTTTCTATCGGATTTTACCTGGATTGTACACCAAGTGTACTATCTTATATATATATATATATATATATATATATATATATATATATGGTACGTATGGACGGAATAATATTCCGTATTAAAAAAAAAACACTATTCTTAAAAAAGGTGCTCAATACAAAGTAGAGCTAATAATAATTATTCAGAAGTTATAACGTGAATATGCTATAATATCACTACAAAATAGTAGTGATATTATAATATATTCATGTTATAATTTCTGAATATATATATATAGAAGTATTATAAAACACACACACACACACACACACACACACACACACACACACACACACACACATATATATATATATATATATATGTGTGAATAAAGATCGGTACCCACAGAAACCACAAATTGCTCTAAAAAGAAAGGACGTCATACTTATCCCAAAACCCGAGGAACCTTTCGGCCAACAGTTTTTCAAGGGCTTCGTTGGCAATAATTATTAAGTGGGCTAAACGAAGACAATATCAATAGGGGAATTACTCACAGTACAAGGAGAAAGTGGAATACGTTTAAAAATAAACTTTAAAATGTGAGAGGGGTTGTAAATTTGATTCCACAAGAGTGATAAAAAAGAAAAAAATTTCACTCACAAACTCTCCAGTAACTGTAAGGAGCGAAGGAAATGCTCTTTCTGTCTGCACAGGCTCGGTCGCTGGATTTTCAGGCAAATAACCTCTAGGACCCGAAGATGATATGTTGAGCGAGCGCTGTGCAAGACAGAAAACCAACTGTCCTCGTACGAGGATGCACATGCAGGATTGTCCAGCAAGTGTTGGCCGATCGCTGAATCCAAAACAGCTTCAGTTGTTCTTATAGTACTGATAGGGCTGTCAGAACGTATATTCGCAGGGACGTGTTGCGAGACCCGCGTCTCCAACCTAAGACTGGCTCGTCCTATGTATGCCGCATCACAACAGCATTTAAATTTATAAACAACTGAACTTTTTCGAAAATAGGACAACCTGTCTTTGACGAAGGATGGAAAAACAGGTCTAGTATGGAAAACAACACGCAACTGTACTGAATAATAACAAGACGAAACACACGCCGAAACTTTGTCAGTAACAGTTAGACATTTCCTGCCAAGCCAGGGTAATTTTAAGTATAAAGGACAGCGACTCGGTCCTTCGACTTTTGGTTCCTTAAACCGTTTGATGTTGCGATCAATAACACGTTTAACCACATTGAAGCTTGGTTAACCATTAGCCTCAAAGATACTTTGCAAGCGCAATAGTTCACTGCTCAAGCACATAGGGGAACAAATATTGAGGGCTCAGTGAATCAACGTTTCTATAAGACCGATTTTGCGGGACTTAGGAACAAAAGAATTCCAATTTGTGTACAAACCGGTAAAGGTTGGTTTGCGAAACACAGATGTCACGAAAACATCACCCCGTCGCTGAACAAGGACGTCCAAAAAAGAAAGACATCCATCCCTCTCTGTCTCCATAGTAAACTGAAGAGAGGGATGTAAGGAGTTCAACTGAACTAAAAAACGTTCAACATCTGAAGCGTCGTAAAATAAGGAAAAGGTATCATCAACATAACGTTGATATATTAATGGCTCATCAACCTTTTCAAACAACAAACGCTCATGATGTCCTACAAAGATATTAGCAAGGACAGGACCCAAAGGACTACCCATCGCAACGCCGTCTGTCTGTGCAAACATGGTATCATTAAAACTAAATTCGACTCCTTCAATGGCCAAACGCATACTTTCCAAGAAAACATCCTCAGGAATTGTTACTGGGCCAAAATTCCCTCTATACAACATGTCAGCGCAGATATCAATAGTTTCATTTAGTGGAACATTCGTATACAAACTGACTATGTCGAAAGAGACCATGAATTTATCTCTTGAAGAGAAATCTAAATTTCTAATAAAATTAGAAAACCTGAAAGAGTCAAGAACATTATAGGAAGAAAGAGCATCGGATAGGGGTTGGATAATCTCAGTCAACCACTTAGCCAGTTCATGCTGCACAAAATCCCACCATAGAAAGAATGGGTCTAAGGGGTACTCCTTCCTTATGGACCTTTGGAAGGCCATACATCCTGGGGCGCTGCGAACCTGACCCTGCTGTAGATGTCTTTAGAGATTAAACCTTTCTTGTACAAAGACAGTAGCCACGTTGAAGCTTGGCTTCAATCTTACTGGTGTTGTCAAAATTATCGGCAGAACCTATAGTAATAAACTTGGAAGGATCATTTAAAATATTATACATTTTTGAAAAATAATCCTTCTTGTTCAATATAACAACACCAAATCCCTTGTCTGACTTGGTTATATAAATGTCTTCCCTGGAACGTAAGTCGAAAGGACCGAGTCGCCGTCCTAATGGCTAATGGGTACCCAACCAATGTGGTTAAACGTGTTATTGATCGCAAGATCAAACGGTTTAAGGAACCAAAAGTCGAAGGACCGAGTCGCTGTCCTTTATACTTAAAATTACCCTGGCTTGGCAGGAAATGTCTAACTGTTACTGACAAAGTTTCGGCGTGTGTTTCGTCTTGTTATTATTCAGTACAGTTGCGTGTTGTTTTCCATACTAGACCTGTTTTTCCATCCTTCGTCAAAGACAGGTTGTCCTATTTTCGAAAAAGTTCAGTTGTTTATAAATTTAAATGCTGTTGTGATGCGGCATACATAGGACGAGCCAGTCTTAGGTTGGAGACGCGGGTCTCGCAACACGTCCCTGCGAATATACGTTCTGACAGCCCTATCAGTACTATAAGAACAACTGAAGCTGTTTTGGATTCAGCGATCGGCCAACACTTGCTGGACAATCCTGCATGTGCATCCTCGTACGAGGACAGTTGGTTTTCTGTCTTGCACAGCGCTCGCTCAACATATCATCTTCGGGTCCTAGAGGTTATTTGCCTGAAAATCCAGCGACCGAGCCTGTGCAGACAGAAAGAGCATTTCCTTCGCTCCTTACAGTTACTGGAGAGTTTGTGAGTGAAATTTTTTCTTTTTTATCACTCTTGTGGAATCAAATTTACAACCCCTCTCACATTTTAAAGTTTATTTTTAAACGTATTCCACTTTCTCCTTGTACTGTGAGTAATTCCCCTATTGATATTGTCTTCGTTTAGCCCACTTAATAATTATTGCCAACGAAGCCCTTGAAAAACTGTTG
Organism: Ascarosepion bandense; assembly: GCA_037127315.1. NCBI lineage: Eukaryota > Metazoa > Mollusca > Cephalopoda > Sepiida > Sepiidae > Ascarosepion > Ascarosepion bandense. The sequence continues at coordinate 591,456 of JBBBDQ010002409.1, forward strand.
GCCGAAAGGTTCCTCGGGTTTTGGGATAAGTATGATGTCCTTTCTTTTTAGAGCAATATATATATATATATATATATATATATATATATATATATATATATATATATATATATATAAGCACAGTAGTTTTTATAATACTGCTTTAAAAAATAGTAGAAATAAAAGCCCAAATATTAAATATGTAAAACAGAAGATCTATCCCCGAAGAAACATAGAAATAGAAAAAATTATTTGGTATATACTTCATTTCACCCAAATGGATAGCAGTAAATTAGGCGAAAAATTTCCTCGCTTTGATTAAGCCACATTTTCTGAATAATAATGCATTAAGCCAGATTTTCAGTAAGAGTACTCTAAAATTAAATTGTAGTTATACGGATAATCTGGAAAAATTATGCAAAATCATAATAATAATATTTTAAATATAAATTTCAAAAGAATTAAAACAAGAATCGTTCAAAAACTGAAATCAGTAATTTAGACGATAAAAAATGTAATTTTAGAAATCCTATAAAGTCTCATTTGGAAAACAAGCTCCTTACAGAAACCATTATTTATCAATGTACTGTTTCTTTTTCGAAAAACCCTAGCAATATAAAGATTTATATTGGTAGTACGAAGAATTCGCTGAAAAAGATGTTATCAACACATTTCTTCATTTAATGATAAGTACAGAAGCAGAACACCCCTATACAAATATTTTTGGTATCTAAAAGAAACAAATAAAACTCTCAGAATAAAATAGATAATTTTAAAAAAATGCTAGAATATGTAAGTTTTTAAACAATCCATGCCCATTTTGTCCATATGAAAAACTATATAGTATTACATTTCTTAAGAATAAAAATCTATTAAATAGAAGTAATGAAATAAATGTCATATGTAAACATTGCAAAATGTTCACCTTAGAATATGGTCAAAAATTCATCATAAAAGAATATCCATTAACTTACATATATCCTATAATTTGTTTTGTATTATGATATAATATTAATTAAATAGATATTGAATTTTTACAAATTAAGAGTTTATGAAAAATTGAGAAAAAAAAGTACGCTGAACCGAAATAAAAATAGTATAATCATACTCAAAGGTCTCTTTAAGTCAGAACAGAAAAAAAAAAGAATGTTTTCTTTCTTTCTTTTTTGTTTTAAAAACTGCTGGGATGCAGATAAAGCTGAGACAATAATCTTGTAATGATAATGGATACATCACACCAGAAAAAGCAGTCTAGACTGTAGATCAATCGACTGACACTTTCCCGTTAAGACTGAAAGAAGAAAGCCTGTATTCCCAAAACATATAACCTATATTTTCAAATTTAAAAGTTGAACTTCATTCTGATTAGTTAAGTTAACCACATATATAATTTTTCTGTCTTCTCTCATCCGTATAAACTCTTTAAATAACAAGCCTATTGTTTTCTACATTCAAATGTAAATTACTTTCACAAAATTGAGTCAATATTGCCTAATGAGGTAAAATCTGAAAACAAATATCCGTGTAGCAATGTAAATTAGATTAAATTTAAATAAAAACAAAACAAAATTAATTATAATTATATTATGCTCTACGAGAAATGATGTACTGAGCACATTTATTAAAAGTAAAGTAAATAAATGCCGGAGAACTAGGATTTCTAAAACTGTTGCTTCTCTTCACCTGGATATATATATATATATATATATATATATATATATATATATATATATATAATCCAAAATTAACTTTGTGGGAAAATTCAAGAGCTCAAAAAACAAAAATAGAAACAGGAAATCATATGGTATAACCCTTCTTTTAATCAGTCAGTTAACTTCAAGATGGAACATAAAGTTTTAAAACTAATAGATAAGCATTTTCCTAAATATAACCCTCTAAGCAAATTCTTCAATAAAAATACAATAAAACTAAGCTATAGCTGCTTCAACAATCTAGAAAAATAATTGAAGTACATAACAGCAAAATATTAAAAGCATACAACAATGACTACTGGGCGTGACTGTGGCTTTAAAATGGTTGATTGATCCCCCTATTCTCCTGATTTGACCCCATCTGACTATCATCTGTTTTCGAACATTAAAAAAAACAAAAAACACTTGTCTGGGAATTAGTATCGCAGTGATCATGACGTCATATCTGTTGTTTTTTTACTCTTTTTACCAACAGGATGAAAGCTTTTCACCAATGTTATCCGAGTACTTCAACACCGATGGAGGAAGTGTGTTGACCGATTATGTTGAAAAATAAATCTCATTTGGCCACATGCCATGAGAGTGTCTTGGTCAAGCTATGAAATGTTCAGTCGACCCTCGTATATAAGTACATCTAAAGATTTGTTAAAAATAAGTATATGATAAAAAATACCCCAAAATAAAAAGTTTTCTCATTAAAATCTTTGTGTAATAATTAAGAGGAAAGATAAAATTTTTTTTTTTTTGAAAACTCTTTAAAAAAAACTTCGGTATCCTGGTTAAAGCTTGTTTCCTGGCATGAACGTGAGACCCTAAATGTGTACGAGAAGTTTGAGTGTCTTTTTGCGACGAAGAACACATTGATTTGAAAATTCTTGCAAAAATCAGGTAATAGTCGAATTTTCCACATTTAGGAATTATTCTCATATAGATCAAATTATTTTTTCAATGGTTACGTTCGTTTTTTTTAACCTCTGTTTCCCTCCACTCATTTTATTTTTTGAAATTTTAAGAAATTATGTTTTGTAGACATTAATATCAATCATTTAATTTTTTGGTCAAACAGGACACCCAGTTATAAAAATGTGTTTTTTTAATCATTTCATCTAAGCAAGGCAGGAATGGTACTAATATGCAGGGGTTAAATGAAATGAAAGTGAAAATAAGAAGACTGAGAATAGGAAGGAATGAGTAAGGGATGAACGGGATTCGAGAAGAGAGAAGATGGTGATTGACATTGCATTTCGATGTTTGAAGATTGTAGCTATCAGGGAAGCAATTAAGCGGGATTTTTACTGGTGGGAAGTGTGAGAAAAGAAACTGTTGGAGTAGCAGGGGCTTTGCATTTAGCTGTTTAAACAGTAAAAGGATGTGATCGAGATGCCAATCTAGTAGCATATTTAAAGTCATATATTTAGAGCACCAGGGAAAAAGCTTGTCAGTGCAGTTACCATTAGGATATTTGTAGAAAAAAAACAGAGGAAACTAAGTCACGTCGGTGAGAAAGTGAATGAAGCGAAATAACTGGCCAGAATCGATTTACTGATTCTTCTTTTGGAGTCATGAAAAAAGAACTGCAATAAAACTAAGACATTACTAATTAGAAAAAAAACAACAACTTTCAATTGCCTCTGTAAACAAAAAAATATTATGAACAATATTGTCGTAGAAATTTGTTTTCATTGAATTTTTGCAAGCATTGCTTTAATTTGATTTAAAATTTTAATTAGAATAATTTATAAACTTTAAAATCTTTTATCATTCTGTAATAAGTTGTTGAGGTAAAGTGATATTGTTACGAAATAAAAACTGTATATACTCATCATAGATTAAAAAACTGCTAGAATACAGCGAAAGACAATATTTTAAAAGAATTATGATTTTTTTTGTATGTGTATAAATGTGCCTGATTTTTTTGTAAATACGAACGATCAGCCAGGATATGATCAGAAAATAAGATTGGTAACTCTTGTGGAGTAAATAACACCCCTCCCCCGGTGACATAAATGAGTCAATAGAAACGTTTAATTAAAGAATTCCGAGTCGTCTACAAATACCCTTGGAGTCAGTTTTCAGAATATTTTTTACAGACGCCACAGTGAGTGCCTATGCAAGACTTCATATAATAAGCAATAGAAATCGAGTTATAACAGTTTGCCAACGAATGAAACATGGATTCATTACTTCACTTCGGAGTCAAATCGGCAATCAGCTGAGTGGACAGCAGCAGGTGAACGCCATCCAAAGCGACTAAAGACGCAAACAACAGCAAGGAAGGTTTTGGCCTCTGTATTTTGGGATGCGCAAGGCATTTAGTTCATCGATTACTTTGAGAAAGTAAGAACCATCAGTAGAGAATATTATACAGCATTTTTGGTGCGTTTGAAAGAAGAAATCGCCACAAATGAAGAAGAAAAAATGATTTTTCATCAAGACAACCCACCGTGTCACAAGTCGATCGCAATGATGGCAAAACTACATGAATTGCACTTCGAATTGCCTCCACCTCTACCCTATTCTGCGGATCTGGCCCTCAGCGACTACTAGTTGTTTGCAGACCTGAAAAGAATGCTCCAGGGAAAGAGATTTGGCTCCGATGAAGAAGTGATATCAGAATCTGAGGCGTATTTTGAGGCCAATGACAAATCTTTCTACAAAAAAGGCATTGAATTGTTAGAGAAGTGTTGGAATTAGTGTATCACCCTAGAAGGAGTCTATGATGATGAATAAAGTCGAATTTTGCCTAAAAGTTGTTTTGTTAGCTAGGCCCGGGATTTATTGAGTGATGTGTTACTGTCTCTTTAAAGATATACCTTTAACTATAACTGGATATATATATATATATATATATATATATATATATATATATATATATAATCTTGTCAAATTAATTGAAACATCTGATTTAGTTTATTTTCTTACACCATATGATTAGTTTCAGTTCCATTGAAGTGACAGGGTATAATTGTTTTTTTCTTCTTCAGATTAGGTTATTTGCAGTGTTGTGTATTAATATGAATCTATTTTCGAATGTATAATGAAATTTGTTTGATATCGAAAAATGTTGCGTCATCTGTGATTGCATCAGATTTGTATCACTCCCAGACACTATTATCTCGGCTGTCTATTTGTTGTCCTAAGGCCATTGTATACAAGGAAGCGTAGGAAAATTGTAACGCTGCACGAACAACTTCTCAAACATTACTTCTTGGCGTTAGTGTTTCAACTGTCATTCGTGTCATCAAGGTAAAGATACAAACTGGATCCATCAGTTCAAAATGTAAAGGAAAATGAGGTCGAAAAAGAAAACAACGCTAAGAGATGACGTATACGTGATCAGGGAAAGTGTGAAAAATCCTTGGAAGATATTATTTGTTTTGTTTCAATTAATTTGCACAAAAAGTGTATATTCAATTAATCGAGAAAAGTTCAAATGACTTTTGACAATCGGAACATCAGATAAGACAGCTGAATTATTCGTGATTTATTAAATAGTTCTGCTAGGTTGAAAATACGTGACATTCTCGTAATTTTCAAATATATTTTTCAGTTAAATTATTAACACATACGCACGCGCGCGCGCACACGCACACACACACGCGCGCGCGCACACACACACACACACACACACACACACACACACATATAAATATATATGATGAACACTCCCGTCGATTTTCGACGAACGTGGAGCCGACAAACTTATTATTTTTATGTTTTTTTTATTTTTAATGTTTGTCGTACGCGATACTTCAGTACCACGAGTGATTTGCTTACAAGTCCACATATTGTGCAACAGCGGCGATCTCGGGACCTAATAATAGAAATATATATATATATGTAATGTCGAGTCATGAATTGCTGTCTATGCCACCTTTTTTTATGTCTGGACGACAAATTTTAAATTTTTTTTTTCTTTCTTTATCTCCCACTTTTCGTTGTTTTTTTTTTAATTTCCTGTGCATATGGATATGTTTTTGGACTCCATCCGGTATGTGAATTTTTGTAACATATTTGAATTAATAAAATTTTTTTTATCATTGCTGATGAGTTTTCTCGCTGCAATAGCTATTCAACGAAATGTAATTTTTGATATTTTTTGGTATAACATATATATATATATATATATATATATATATGATTTTGTTTTAAAAGTATATTTCGACACCGTTCTGCGTCTTTCTTGTTGGCTGTTGAATGAAGACACTAAAAGCATGCATCTGAAACGGTTGGTTGAATTGTGCAGCGACAAATTGTATCATTTCCTATAAAGTATATTTAATTAATGTGCATTCGGTTAGTGCGTATTTGTATTATTTGTATTATTTATGTTTATTAAAGTTGCAACTGGTTGAATATTAGTGACATAATTTCTGTTGATATAACTTTTTAACATATTAATGTGGCAAATTCTTTTCCTTTTCCTTCGATCTGGGATGCAGATGTTATAATCATTAATTTTCTTTTCTATCTCATAAGGACCAAAATATCTTGCTTGTAGAGGATTAGGAATTATTAAAAATACTAAAACTTTGTTACCACTTTCAAATTTACGATCTTTACTGTTTTTATCGTATTTAGACTTCATTTTAATTTGGGAGTTTTTTAGATTTTCTTGCGCTATTTTGAAAGCATTGTATAATTTCTCTTTAAAATTTGATACATAGTCTAAAAGATGCATCTCATTTTGTTCAGTCAACCAATTTTCTTTTAAAAGTCTTAGAGGACTCCAAACCGTATGTCCGAAAACCAATTGAAAAGGACTAAACCCAAGAGTGCCTTGAACAGCATCTCTAGCGGCAAACAAAACAAAAGGAACCCCTTCGTCCCAATCCTTTTTATATTGATAACAATATCTTCTGATCATAGACTTTACTTAGTTAAAGCCTTAACAATAGTCCTAGCCTTAATATTTCTTAGAGGGATAGCATCTGGAAAGCGAGTTGATCTACACATAATTGTCAATAGATATTGGTTTCCTATTTTGTTTTTGGAAGAGGGCCAAAACAATCAACTAATACTTTACTGGAAGGTTCTTCAAATGCTGGAATAGGTTTCAGAGTTGCGGACGGAATCTTTTGATCAGGTTTTCCAACAATCTGACATATGTAGCAGGAGTTACAGAAATTGACGACATCCTGTCTAAGTTGCGGCCAGTAAAAATGATTTAATATTTTTTCATAGGTTTTATTTAATCCTAAATGTCCTGACATTGGAGTATCATGAGCTATGTTTAGTATTTCTTGTCTGTATACTTTCCGGATCACAATTTGGTTTATTATCTTCCACTTCTCATTTAAACTGGCATCTACTGAGCTCCATTTCCTCATTAAAATGCCATCTCTCATATAAAAACATTCTCTAACCTTTCTTGCTTCTTCGAAAGGGAGTATTTTTTAAGACAAAGTTTAGGATTTTTTTTTTGTTCAATAACAAGTTGATTTTTATTTAGATCTTTCAGTTTTTTCTGTCCCATTTCTTTTTTTTGTGTGTGGACTATTTAATTTTTCATATGAATTATTGGTTTGCTCTAAATCATGAAATATAAAGGTTTCATTCAATTGTAACCAGTTAGCTGGTGTTGCTGAATGTTCCTTTTCTGAAGAAATTTTCCGTTTCTTTGCTTTCGCCCTAGTAATAACACAATCAGGGTATAATTCACTGTTTTCTTCGACCTCGAATTCATCGTTTATTTCTATTTTATCACAGACGACTGGTTCTCCTACTACCCTGCCACCTTCTAAGTCGTTGCCTAACAGTAAGCAGATGCCTTTTACCGGTAGAGTTGGTCGTACACCGACTATGACCAATTTCACCAATTTCGATTTCATATGAATTTTGTGAAGGGGAACCTTAATTACACCTAATTCAACGCCTTGCAATAAAACAAAATCGCCAGTGTAGGTCGATTCCAATAGCTCTAGTATACCTTCTAATAGTAAGGTTTGAGATGCACCGATGTCTCGCAAGAGGCTAGCTCTCTCAGGGTCGTTGATTTATCTGAAAGCCTGACCTGTTTTCGTTTATTTTAATTTTTTCAAAACTCTTCTTTTGAGTTAAACTTTTGCTATCTGCTATTACTGCGGCCTCGTTAATCGTTTCTACATTCTTATCATCGAGATGTATTCGAATCTTCTGCGAAATGGATTGTTTAAATTCTTCAATAAGAATGAGTTGGCGTAACTTATTAAAATCATTATTTATTTTTTCGCCCTAGCCCATCTATCAAAGAGATCTTCAACATATGTCTGTCGCTTGAACTTTTTATAATTCCGAAATTTCTGCCTATATGCCTCTGGTACCAATTCATATGCATTTAGTATGGTATTTTTGATTCTTTATCATAATCTGTGGCCTCTTCAATACATATCAGCAACTCTGTCGATTAAAATCATCTGTAAGAGTACTAACCAGATTTCGGAGGGCCATCCTAAATTTATTGCTACTTTTTCAAAATGAGGAAAATATTTTTCCAATGTTTTCTCATAAAACTTAGGTACTAATTTGATATATTTACTGGCATCAAATGCAGCACTTAAGGAAGAATTCTCTGAATTTTGACTTTAAGTTTTCTAACTCTATTTCAGCTTGGATTTTTAATCTTTCCATTTCTATTCTTTCTTGCATCTCTAATTTCTTCATTTCTAAGTGAAGGCGTAAACTAATTCGGTCGTCTTTTTCGTTTATTTTACATGAGTCTAAGAGACTTTTACCTATCAGTTCTTTAGCTACGATACTTTTTATTTCTACTTTTTACATTGATGAGCTTGTATTTAATTTGAAATATTCTGCAAAGTTTGATTTTTGTAAAACTTCGAATGTTTCCCTAAGATCGGCTAAACTTTAAAAAATTCCACGGAAAAAGGCATGTTTTGGTTTTTATATTTTACAAAAGATACTTAAATGTATTTACTATCTTTTTGTGAATTACGTATATTGAGTTTTTTCTTTGTTTTGTTTTGTTTTTACGATAATATCGAGTTAGACGATCCCCTAATTTTTGTTATTTACTTTATCGAGTTGGACGAGCTCCTAATTTTTGGTATTTATTTATTTATTTATTTGAAATGGACAAGCTCCTATTTGTTACGATATTATAGAGTCGGAAGAAATCCCAATTTTGTTATGATATAGCGTCGGATGAGCCCCCAATTTTGTTACGTGTAAAGTTGTAGCAAAAGAAAAAAAATCGACTGACCAAAACTCAGAGCTAAATCAAAGACAAATCTTTAATTTACACAAATACCAAATAAAATATTTACAAATATATAATTTTTGTTGCATTCAAAACAAGAAACATAGAGTTTACTACAGGCGAATGTTAAGAGGAGAGAAAGGGAAACTAAGGAGTCAAGTATTTTTACCCAGTTAAGCTAGCAAAGAAGTTTAAGTGCTATACTTTTTGGAAATCCTCAAATGTGTATATAAAGAATAATTATTAGTTTGGTCAATGAAAGAGTCAAAAATATGTATTTACCTATTTAGTTCCATGAGGTTATCTTTCAGGTTTTAGTTGGTCGGCAACTTTCTGTAGAAATTCTTTCGGCTGGATATACAAATCCTTGAATCAAAGCCGAGGTTTATAATGTCCTTTTAACAACTAACTACTCTCTTCCCCAAACCTATTTTTATAGGGGGTTAACACCTAATTTGCATATTTCTAGAATCCTTTCGAATCTACTGGAATTTTCTCGAACATTCTAGCATCTTCCAAACGTTCTATTTCTAATTTGTTATTTTTACGAGTACTTCATGAATTAAAACTTTGTTGTAATAAAAAGTAGGGGTCAATAGTATCCCTTACTAGAACTTTTTAGACATTATTAGTATTATTTTTTATATAAATGCATCCTCGTAACAATATATATATATATATATAAGAAAAATTAAGACAGACATGTTATTTCATGGAGAATCGGAAGTGTAGGCCTATTTCAGGCGAACCATCGTCAGCTTCCCATGAAATAACGTGTCTGTCTTAATTTTTCTTATATTTGCTCTATATGTATTTATATGCATATATGTTTAGAGCTCTCTTAGAGAGTTATCCTATTACTGTATGTAAAGGATACTCCTTTGGATTCTTCTATACCCACATATATATATGTGTGTGTGTGTGTGTGTGTGTGTGGATGCATATATTTGGAAATTTCAATGCTGGCTCCACATTTGCATTTGGTTTTATATGACGAAACATACATAAAAAATGCGTTTCTGTAAGTGCATTTGATTACATAACATGTGTACACCGATTCTAAAATACATATTGATTAATCTTTTGCAAACATATACATATCGTTTGCAAGTATTCATTTCTTAGGCTCTGGTAACCAACGTTACCCCCCCACACACCTCTCTCTTTCTCTTTCTCTTTCTTTCTTTCTTTCTTTCTTTGTCAAACATACAAACACACATATATACCTTTGTCCGAATAATTTTACTTGCTGACATTTCTAAATAAATCAGACATGTATAATTTATTTAATTTTCAAAATGTCGTCGGCAGAAGTATTTCCTCCTCCAGCGTCGTAACAGTCTTACTTACGGTGAGCTGAATGTCATTTGTTACATTTCCCGATGATGAATCTCTGGGAGACTTGAATTTCCTGGGGTTCATCTTTAGTATATATTTGTAAGTACAAGACTGACTAATTCCAGGAATTTCATTTCTAACTTATAACGTTTTTCTTTTCTAGCTATTACATTGAAAAATACTGAAACACGGTAACATTCAACAGGGGATGGTGTTGGTTGTAGAAGATCTCAAACTTTGCCTCTGATGCAAGCTTGCTGATGGCTGATAAGGCCAATTAAGAGGGAAAGCTTACTGCCAAAGAAAATTTTGGTAAAAGTTCTATTATCCTTCTGTAAGTATATTTCTTTTCTTTAAATGAAAGATATAAAAGCCAGTGGTGATGTTTTGACAAGAAACCACTTATACTTAGAATCCGAAATAGACAGTTAAATATTCAGAGACATATAGTGAGGAAAGAAAGCATGAAAAATTTGATATTCACAGGATATATCGAAGAAAGAAGGGACTTAAGAAACGACGAGTAGGTTATTAACGAAACCAGTTTGCGCAAATAGATGTTTTCCTTCTCGCAGGGATTGTGGACACAGATGATAAATATCTTCTTTAGGGAGTGTTTAGCAAGATAGAAATTTTCACAAATATAAAGTGCACGGTGAATACCGAATATTAAAATAATAACCACAACCTAAAAACTATGCACCATAACGTTTGTCAAGACGCCGTAACGTTTGTCGAGGTACCATATGTACTGCAGCCGTAACAGCAGGCGGTTTTTCAAGAGCGCCTCGCTCTTCAGGCTGGTTTTCAATTTATAGTTTTTCTTTTGTTAGACTAATTGATCTACAAAGAATAGGCTAAATAGTATCAATAATAGTAACAGAAATAATAACGATAATAGTAATAGTTATGGTAATAGTAAATGTAATAGTAATTTCACGAGGAAAACATTCATTCCAGTTGAATACATTATTTTTGGTTGCATTTTATATTTTTGTATTAAAATAATTTTTCAGTAATATACGTTTCTCAAGTTCAGTAACTGTTGTTTCTCTTTCCACTATTGATGAGGGTTTCTATTATATCGCCGAGGTGGCAGAACGATACCCAGAAGATGTGTGTTGACTATCTACAGCATAACATCCGTGCTAAGGGATATTAAATCAAATAAGGCAAACACCAGAAGACGAAACAACAAATAATAGTAAAAGAGAGGAGATATAACTCGTTAGAGTCGCAAAGAGCACAATCTGATAATGATGGACAATAAAACTCCGAAAACCCCAGACTGCGATTATTCGTTATTTTTGTAGCTACTTCGATCCACAGACCATTTCAATCTTGAGAGCACCAGAGGGGTTTTAGCTGGTCTACAACAGTTTCCTTTCTAATATTTTGTTTAATGTAGTGTGAAAAGTTAACATCTTAATTATGTCATTATTTTCTTTTCAAGTTACATGTGCCGTTCATTTTAGTTCTTGCTGTTGTTGAAATTCTTCAAGTAATGTGTCTTTTAATATTTGGCACTGTTTTTGTTAGTGATTCTGTTGTGCCAGTTCACGAAGTTTAGAAATCCTTGCTAAGAATCACAGGCTTCATTCGCTTAAAGCACTTTTTAACTTTTTCTTTATCTAAGAAAGTGGTTGTGTGGTTTCCGGCTTTCTCTTTTCCAATCTTTTCACTTTTCTCTTTTTTTCTTATTTTTTTTTTCAGTTGGAATAGATAGACTAAATTATTGCCCGGTTCACGCTCCACCCACGTCTATTGAACAGGTGTAGAGGCTCATCCCTTGTTCCTTGTTTAGGATGTGGTTTCCGGCTTTCTCTTTTTCAACCTTTTCACTCTTACGTAGCCCCCTGCACATCAGTGGTGTTACCGCCTTGCTCGGGGTGATACGATTAAAAAGAAAGTACTCCGACAAATTAGATATTTCTGAACTGGTCATTACCTAGATGGGTGAATGCTTGAAAATACCAGGTGTTGGATGTGCAGGTGATGTAACGGATAACGGCTAGGAATTGAAAATTAAATTCTAATTAACCGGTGAGTTTGTTATATTCACTTCGTTATATTCGAAAGTACCCTTATGAAAAGTATGAATTCACCTTTACTTCCCCCGGTTATGCGTTAATTAGTAAGACTTGCATCAGTAAATCAGAATTATCATAAAAACAACTCTTGCAGTTTTTAAAAGCCTGCAAAATAGACTCTATCGTAACTACACGTCGGACCAAAACAGGCGCCTTTTCACTTCAGCTCGTAATAAGTGTAAAAGGATACTTAACGAAGCTAAGATGTTGTTTGCTGCCAGAATGAAGCAACGCATAGCATGCTCTAAATTCAGCGCTAAAGACTACTGGCGACTCTATAAAAGAGTACTTAACAAGAGCAAGTCCACAATACCCCCGCTAAACAACAAATTTGAGGTCCTCACCTCTCCAGCAGATAAGGCTGAATGCTTTGCCCGCAGATTCTCGAACAATTCGAGTCTGGACTCATCTGGAGTTTTTACACCCGACTTCTCACCTAGAACCGAGGCACAACTGAATGATGTCCACATTACACCTTCGCTTGTCTCTAAGATAATTTTAAAACTTGACCCTCACAAAGCGAGCGGTGGGGACGGAATCCCAACCATAGTCTTAAAGAAATGTGCCCCTGAACTCTCCTTTTTCTTTTCTAAGCTCTACAACCTCCGTCTATCTGCTTCCTGCTTTCCTGCCTGTTGGAAATCTTCCTCTGTAGTTCCTATATTTAAAAACACTGGAGAACCCTCTGACCCTGCAAATTACCGCCCTATCAGCCTTCTTCCGATCTTTGGCAAAGTGTTCGAAGCCATTATCAACGCCGAGGTGGTTCAGCATCTCACAGCACACAGGCTCCTCTCGGACAAGCAATATGGTTTCCGCTTCACCAGGTCTACTGCTGATATACTAACGACCATCACCGAGTACATATACCAAGCACTCGACAGGAATGACGAAGCCCGAACCGTTGCAGTGGATATATCTAAGGCGTTTGACAGAGTTTGGCATGCTGGCCTTCTATGTAAACTGCGGAGCTATGGTATAACTGGACATTTGTTTGAACTAATCCAGTCATTCCTCTCTAACCGCACAATGAAGGTGGTATTAAACGGACATGCCTCCCAGAACTACCATACAAACGCAGGTGTCCCCCAAGGCTCCATCTTAGGTCCTACACTCTTCCTGATATACATTAATGATCTCCCTGATTCCATAAGAGCCCAAATAGGTTTGTACGCCGATGACACCACAGTTTACTCTCGCCTCCTTCAAAAATCTGGTGTAGGCGTCAAAGCTAACCTCGCAGCCGAGATTGAAAAAGACCTTCAATCCATATTGGACTGGGGTAAGAAATGGCTAGTAAATTTTAATGCTTCTAAAACGAAGCTACTCTCAATTAACCATCATCGACAATCTCACCTACCTCCCATTAGCATGGACCAGGCTTGCCTCCCAGAGAGTAAAACACTACGCCTCCTTGGTCTCACACTTTCAGCGGACCTCAAATGGAATGACTATATCGAATCCATTGCTAAATCCGCTGCTATGAAAGTCGGTTCTCTGTGTAGGGCCCGGAAGTTTTTTCCGTCTAAATCTATCCTGCACATATATAAATCTACCATCCGCCTGTGCATTGAATACTGCTGCCATATCTGGTCGGGTGCCCCTGTTATTCTCCTCGGGCTTCTCGATAAGGTTCAGAGGAGGGTCTGTAATGTGATAGATACCGACTTGGCAGACCGCCTGCAGTCTCTCTCCCACCGGCGCGACGTGGCTTCCTTGTGTCTCTTCTATAAATACTTTCACGGCTTCTGCTCCGATGAACTTAGATCACTGGTGCCCCCTAAATACGAATTTGAACGAGATACTAGATTAGCAACTAGATCCCACCCTTTTACAGTGAAACCGATAAAATGCAACCGTAACTTCTACTCCAACAGTTTCTTTCCTCGCACTTCCCGACTGTGGAATTCTCTTCCACACGATTGCTTCCCTGACGGCCACAATCTCCAGGAGTTTAAATGTAAGGTCAATAGACACCTCCTAACACACTAATCTGCTCCCATTCTATCAAACACTCTTCCCATCTGCCCAATCCTCATTCTCGGTATCCTTACTCATCTGTCACCTTCCTCCTGACATTCCCTATGTCTAACTACTCCTTCTCTTTACCTTCCCCTATGTAGCCCCATGCGCAATAGTGGCAGTGGAATGCCTTGCTTGGGGTGAGATGATTAAAAAAAAAAGTTGATAAAACGTAAAAAATATATCACTCAATTTTATCTATGATACAACTCATTTAGCATTATCATTTTGACTGTAATTTTTACCTTGAGTGGCTATCTAGACTAGTGTTAAAGAAATTTAGTATAAAAATATCCGATGTACACAAAGAAGATTTTTGGTATCTAAACTTATTTATAAATGGAACTTTGTCTGTGTGTGTGTGTCTGTGTGTGTGTGTATCCATTACCTATAGACTCCGAAACGACTGAACCGATTTTCTTGAAAATGTACACAGTTGTACTATAAGCGTCTGCGAGTGTTCTTAGCTAGGTTTTGTGTTGAGGTACCCCCGATAAATATCGAAAATCGATAATCGAAAAAATCGGGTTATAGAAGGAGTCGTCCGATTTTAATAAGATTTGATACACTCATAGACAAAGACATAAAAAACGATATTCAGAAGTTTCAAGGTTGCAGTTCTTACAATATATATATATATATATAAGACAAGATGTTTGTGTGTGTGTTTGTTTATCTGTTTGTATGTCTTTTATACGAATCCACAATTTTTATCCGATTCTCACACAAATATTCTTTAGGCAGAGTCTGAGCTCCAAGACCATGGGTTAGTTTTAAAGCTTTCATTACACCCGAGCAACGCCGGGCTATACTGCTAGTATATAATAAAGCATAGAACATTTTGTAATTGTTAATATCTTTATATATGATTTGCATGCGGCCAAGAGCAATATAAGCTATGCAGATTATACAGTGCTGATTGCAGACATGGAAATGTAACTACAAGACCTCCTACAGAAGGTAGCTGAAGAGAGTGACAAAAAGGACTGCAAATAAACTGCAAGAAAACCGAATGGATGGTCATCAGCAAAAAGAGCAACCCAAAATGCCAAATACTGTTGGGAGATACTAAAATCAAGCAGGTACAAACATTTAAATACCTGGGAAGTGTTCTAACAGAAGACGGAAGTTGCGACACTGAGATCTGAAGGCAAATTATCATGGCGAAGGACGCGTTCCAGAAGCTGGGTAAAGTATATAGACACAGGAAACTTTCATTAGAAATAAAGAAGAGAGTAATAGATTGCTGTGTGATGTAAGTTCTTCAGTTCTTCTACTTATTGCAGTGAATTTGGACAATATCAACAAAGACAAAGAAAAAGCTTGAAGCAGCTGAAATGTGGTTTTACAGAAGGATGCTGCGGATATCATGGACTCAGCATGTGAGCAATGATGAGATTTTGGAAAGAATTAAAACGAAAAGCAAATTGATAGTGAGCATCAGGAAGAGACAGCTGAAGTTTACGGGACATGCAATGAGGAAGGAGGGCTTGGAGAACCTGATACTAACAGGCCAGATAGAGAGAAAAAGAGACAGGAAAGCAACGGATAACATATTTGAAGGACCTGAGCAGGTGAATAACAGAACGGTGGCTGCGAGATGTTACAGGAGAAAGCGTGCTAAGAGCCACCAGGGATAGGGAGACGTGGAAGGCTATGATCGTCTACGCCCTGAAAGGAAAAGGCACATAGAAAAGAGATGAGAGAGATTTACAAAAAATTATTTTCCTTTGTAAATATTTGACACAAATAAATGAATGTTCTCACATTCTTTCTTCTCCATCTTTATATTTATTTTTTACCAATCGCCATTCAAAAGATATCAATTTATGCTGGCAATATGGCAATTATTGTCATAATTTTAGCTCGACGAGTGTCAAATGAAAGACAACTTTAAGTGTCAGAAAATTGTAGGCTAGATTTTGTTTTACTCTTTGTTTTGAGCCTGTGAGTGAGCGTTGGGGAAGGAGTCTAAGCGGTTTACATTGAACGTAAAAACTAGATTGACTATAATGATATTAGTTAATGAAAATTCAACAATAACAACAAGATTTAAGTTAGTGATAATAAAATAAACAAGTATTAATAATTCTACATAAAGTATCGTCAGCGGTAGCAAAAGGGCAAAGCGAGTGCATAAAACCACATCTAATATAAAAGCCCAAGATGAAATCTTTTCACAGCCTATTTTCTCTACAGGAAATTTCTAGTTAAAGAATCAAATCAAATTTTCTTCTTCTTCCGTATTCTCTTTCTTTTCCTCTTTTTTCTATTTATTTCTTCTCTTTTTTCATCTTCTCTTCCATTCTCCCCTTCTCGTTTTCTTTTCTTCATCTTTTTCTAATCATCTCTTATTATTATTATTATTATTATTATTATTATTATTATTATTATACTTCTTTTCCCATCCCCTCCCTTTTATTTCTTTTCTTTTTCATTTCTTCTCTTATTACAAGCATTCTTCTTCTTCTTCTTCTTCTTCTTCTTCTTCTTCTTCTTCTTCTTCTTCTTCTTCTTCTTCTTCAACGAATTAGAATTTTGAAATGTCAAAAGAAATGAAAGCCATCGAGCGGATTTTCCTATAAATGGTTTCTTTTTAAATGCTTCCGAAAACACAAAAAATGTTATCATTAAAATACACACAGACTATCTCTCTCACTCTCTCTTTCTCACTCTCTCTCTCTCTCTTTCTTTCTTTCTGCTGATGCCTAAATTTTTTTGTATATTAGTTGTCTGTATTTTTATGTCGAAAAGGTCAGAAGGAAAACAATTAAGAGAAATCTTTTATCAAATTAGGAGGAAAATAATTATACGAATTTGTTCAATTCCAGGCATGCGGGAGGCTATCACGCATATGCAAAAAACAAAACAACAAAACAAACAAACAAAAAAACCCAAAAAAACTAGCGCTCATATTCACGTTTATATGAAACAATTTAAAAAAATGCGAGCTTATTTCTTAATTTAAAAAAAAAGAAATTAGCAAAGATTTCTCCATCACACATAATTACAGAAACTATATAGATATATTCAATAATTATTTATTAATCTCGCACAATTCATTCACACAGTCAAATACATATACATAGACATGAAAAAAGACAAGAACAGATACATAATTACATAAATAAACACATTCAATACACAAACAGATGCACACTTAAACGCACGCACAAAATCAAAAAGCATAAGAATATATTGTAATCAATAATTTTACTCTTGAGGACAGCTGTAGTTGACGTTATAATTAAAAGCAAGATTTCCTGTACGCTTTTCAAATTATCCATTCCTATTTGTAATGAAATTTCACTTCTCCCAATGATTGTCATTTGTTATGATGCTGCTAAGAAGGTATATTCATTTGAAAGGAGGCACGTCAAAAAAATTCAAGACTTGTTAAAATGTGAATAAACTTTAGGGTTGGTTAAGTACCATAAGTGATACAGGCTTTGGGCGATCATATCTCAAAAGAGACATGATTGACTGGGAAGAAGATTATCTCGCAGTAGGTTGCCATTGCTTTCTGCGGTAGAATTGTTGCCAGCCAAGGCTATAGAACCCAATGTGTCTCATTACTTAACCCATAACTGGAGGGAAGAGACAGATTAATATCTTTCCCATGGGTATTTATGCGTAAGTGAATGCGAGGAATTCAACTGGAATTCAATCTCAGCTTCCTGATTTGTCATTCCGAGTCGATATCCCCTGTACAACAACGCACATCCTAAAGGTTTAGGGTAAAACTGGAGAGAGAAAAAAATACGCATAACCTTCTAAGGAGGAATATTCACTTGAAAAAAAAAAAGAAAAAACAGTCCCATCAAAATGTTCAAATATTGATAAAATGGGTATAAACTTGAGGGTAAGACATGAAGAAAACTTTAACAAAATATACGCTCTTCCTTCTAAGGCGGAATATTTACTTAAAAAAAAAAACTTCGTCGAAAATTCAAATCTAAATAAAGTGTGAATAAACTTTAGGGTAATATTTGAAAAAAATCTACCAAAAAACTACGCCCTGCCTTGTAAGGAGAAATATTCAGTTGAAAAAAAATTAATCAGGCTCATCAAAAAATTCAAAACTTAATAAAATGTGATTAAATTTCATGGTAGACTTGAAAAAACTTTAACAAAACTACGAACTTAACTTCTAAAGAGGAATTTCTCCCGAAAAATCAGTCTCATATATGTATAGTTTTTATACACATTAAATTATATATGTATATTCAATAATGAATGAGAGCACTCTGGCTATTGGGTGTGTATAATGATAATATACGCGCTAAAAAGTTTGCCTTCTTCTACCGAGCGCCCATTCGGTCGGGTTTCAATCCTGGGTTAAAAAGCAATCGGAGTCTAACCGTACTGAAGAGCTGTGATACAGCAAAACAGATCTGTCTGCGGATGACTATTATATATATGTATATTATTCATTGGCATCAAACACGACCTCTAGATGACTTGAGAATCTCTAGCATCTCTTACAACAGTTATGGCGTTTAAATGCAAGTTTGAACAAAATATTCCACATTTAGCAAAAAAAGTATCGACGCTCAGCATGATAATGATCAAAAATCAGAAAACAAAACAAAACAGGATATTGCGCTTATAATTTTGCAAAGCCATGTTAGATATATTTTATTTAACTTCTAGAAAAGAGACCGACAATAAGTAAGTATCTTATTTCAAGAGAAAATCTGAAGAATTAGCTGTCATTAAAAAGCTTGTTGACAGATGGGATAAGGTCAGTAAAAACAATGTTTACACTATTGAAGATTAAATATATCTCCAGTGAATACGTTTTGCTTTATTTGTCATATAAAATATCAAACAGAAATTTCGTTATAACTTTAAGGTCAGATTCGAAGAAAACTAAAATAAAAAAAAATACATCACACATTCTGGTGAAAAGAACAAAAAAAAATTTTAAAAAATGTTGGATAATTTTTGTCTTTATTTTCACCTAAAAGTAAAACCAAAATACGATGTTTAGAACGGATCATGATTAAATATAAATAGACATTCATTGTCTGTTATATTTAATAGTAAGAAAATTAGTTTAGAAAATTATCGGCTGCTTCGATACACTATATATATATATATATATGTGTATGTGTGTGTGTGTGTGTGTGTGTGTGTGTGTGTGTGTGTGTGTGTGATTTCAAATTGTCGGTTGTTTATAACCAAGTTTCGTTAATTTCCGTAATATGTGTGTGTGTGTGTGTGTGTGTGTGTGTGTGTGTGTGTGTGTGCATACCTGGTATAAATTTTTCGCCGACCTGCTGATCAAATATTTGATTTAGCAGAGAATGGCTTGTTTGTCTTTTAGCGCTCCCTCTCGTATTTCCTGGTCATATGATTATATCAAAGAAATGTTCTTTAATTACAAGACATTGAACCATAAATGCATTTTTATCAGATAAAAATAAGTTGATATTTTGTCTGATACATCGATAGATAATAAAGCGAAACAACAGATGGCGCCATCATAGTACTACAAATATGCTAATCAGATTGACTAAGAGACCGGTCCAATGGATTATCATTCAAAGGTCTTCTGTACAGACTGAATGAAACAGTCTACACGAAATCTCAGAACCGTTTATTAATCGTATTTCAGCATGACATGTTAACTTGGTAGCCAAATATATTTCAGCATGCTAGTTAGTAATATATAACTCATAAACATCAATATATATATATATATATATATATATATATATATATATTCTTCATTTGTAAATGTGTTATTACGTGGCCTAGGTTTCTACCTTGTGTTTTCTTTAAATCGTTATAGCAAATCACCTGAAGACACTATATGATAGTAACCTACCTCGCGTAATAACTCGTTTACAAATTAAGAATATTAAAAAGTTATACAATATAATTCTATTGAACACTTTTAAAACAAATCTGTACTGGTCTAATTTTATTATGACCAAAACTAAGTAAACAAACAATAGATAGATAGATAGATAGATAGATAGATAGATAGATAGATAGATATTGTTTTTCAATCATTTCACCCCAAATAAGGTGATAAAGCTACTAAGACACAAGAGATATAAAGAAACCGTAAGGATGTTTAACCCCCACATCACATTAATTCTGTTGTTTATAAATTTGAATGTAGTTGTGGATGCAACTACATAGGTAGAACATCTCAGCGTTTGGATTTTAGAATTAAACAGCAATTACCCATTCAGAATTTTAAATCCGTCCGCAAACAGTAGTCAACTAGTAAATACACCCGGGTAATCCATAGTACAACATAGTATAACTAGCAGGGAATGTGTAGCTGACTGTTTTCAAAGTTTTCCAAATTGCACTCCATATATCACCTAGAAGCTCTGGAGTCCATTTACATCAAATCTCGCAAGCCTTCTCTCTGTAAACAGAGACATTGCTTGTTGGGTTTGAATGTCGTTGCATTTCTCTTGCATTTTTCACCCCCTCTCATTAGAATTATCTTTTAATTTCTAAGAATAAATTTCACAGAAATTAAACTTGAGGAAATCTAGGACGAAACCGGTTGTTTATTTTCGTTTTTTAGCGTATAGAATGTCATCAAAATTCCGTTTATTCCTTGATGTTGTTAAATTTTGTACCACTAAGAATCTTTATATATATATATATATATATATATATATATATATATATATATAGCTTAAGAGCTTAAGAGTTGTCGACACTGAAGTTGAAATCAGCGATCCCAGTTCAAGCTAGGTTTATTGAGTTCACTTTTGCACTAACTCACTTTGAAAAAGTATGAATCCATCTTTTCCTCCGACTATGCGTTAAACAGCTGGAGAGACTAAGCTCCCTAGCCTAAGATGACTGCTAATCTAAAGCTTCATTTTAAATTCAAAATTGTGAAGAAGACAAAGGAAAACTATTGCATTATAATTCCTAATATTTCATAGCACTTCACTGACATACAAGAAAAAAGGAGTTGTAGAGAGCTATATATCCTGCATCCTTTTGTATGTGCATGTGTGTGTGTATAAACATTAAAGTTTATTTTTGTCATCAAAATGAGAACTAAATCTGAGTTGGGAATTGGTAGACATAAACAGATATTTAACAGATTTGAATCAATCGGGGAAAATGGAAAATTTTGGATAAAAAAATTGGGTGATGTCTATGAAACTTTCAAGGAGACTTCTTACTTTCTCTGAAAATTCGTATGACAAATAATGACGTTTATCTGGATCGAACTCTAGTTACATCACTCGCCAAATATATATGGGTGTGATGGGGTTCAAAGCTGGCTACAATCGCAACGTGTAAGTTTGCAATTTCGGTTCAAAACCAAATCACTAGTGGTGTGTAGTTCTATTCTTAGTTGGTGCTCTATTCTTGTAGCCTTGTGCCATACGAATCTATTTTTTGCTTAATAACCGTACAATAATTTGTTTTTTCTTACGGCTTGTCAACCCTTTGCAGTTTTTTCAAAGCCAGAAAATATTTTTAGATTATAAGAATTTTTCAAGAAAATAATGATTTACTGATACAAGTAAAAACTAATCAACAAGCAAAATGAGGAAAGAATAGGTGAATCCGTACCATTTTCAAGGGTGTATGCGTACAAGTAAATATAAGGAGCCAGGCAAGAATTCGAACTTGGCTCGCCGATTTCTTATTTCGAGCCGTTATCCTTTACACCACCCACAAATCCAAGCTTCATAGCGTCTGATATTCCCAAGGGGAGCCCATAACAGTCGTATAAGCTGAGCAGACCATTCTGTTATTTGATACAGAATCTTGTAGGCAAACACAAAGAAATGCAGTCAGACTGTCGGAGTTTCACACTGCTACAGACTAAAGAGTTTCGTATTTACAATAAAACATTTATGTAGAAGCGTGCAGATCATTTCTTCTCGCATCAAATCATCAATGTTTATTCATTCATGAAAATGAAAAGGTGATTTTCCTTCTTTTTTTTTTATTTTGCTTTCAGCGTTTCAAAGGGCGGGTTTCCAGCTGATCAACCATCTGTACAAACAAACAAATAGAATCAACATCATTGAGGAACATATTTTCACGTGTAGCCTTGAATGTTTTTTCTTCTTTTTTCCTAAACACCTTCAAAAGGAATTAGTTATATATATATATATATATATATATATAAAGAGAGGGAGAATCTGTGCATGCGTTTATTGCAAAGCTGGCTTGGATTCAGTTGGGTGTGGTGCAGTGTGGGTACATTGTACAAACATTGTACAAAGTTTCATTCCTCCTGCCCGGTGTGATAACAGAGACTATTCATCTAGTGTTTTGTTTTGTAGAAAGAGGTATGTAATATTCATTTATTACCATCCATTACTGCATCCCATCAGTCAGTCAGTAAGTTAAGTGCCAGACGTAATACACGCTTGGACAATCATGTCTCGAACGACGTATGCTAACTAGGCAGAAGATTTTCCCGCAGTAGGTTGCCATTACTTTCTGTGATAGACTGGTTGCCAACCAAGGTTATACAATCCAATCTGTCCAGCTATTTAACCCATAGCTGGAGAGAGAAGCGGTGGATTAATACCGTTCCCAGAGATGTTTGAGCATAAGTAAATGCAACGAATTCAACTGGAATTCGAACTCGGTTCTCCAATTTCTGGTTCCGAGCCGATATCCATTGCACCACATAGAAGTATTGACCGTATATACTAGTGTATGATCTGACTTCATGTATCGCGCAATCGCTGAATTTTGGCACATGCAATTCTTTTCCTCCTTCAAAAGGACTTCATCAGACATTTTATGATGAATATTTTTTTATATATATTTAGTGAGAGATGTCGAAAATATAAACAAAACGTCCGTTTTACTTATAAATCTAAAACATCCCCTTATTTTATTGCTATATATTTAAGATTTATAATCATGTATTAAAAATCTGTAATTTTATAACATCCTTTTAATAATCATTTCACCCCAAGCAAGGCAGTTTTACTGCCACTGGTACACAGGGGTTTAAATAAGAGAAAAGTTATAAGGGGGTTTCAGAAAATGGGCAAGAGAAAGATGAGAATACTAGTGTGAAGACAGCTGATGAAATAGAGTGGACGGGGAAGAGAACATGAGGAAAAGGATGCGAGTTAGAGAGACAGGAGATGGCAATTGACCTTACATTTAAATTCTCGGAGATTGTAACTGTTAGGGAAGCAAATATACAGAAGGGAATTCCACAGGCGGGAAGTGCGAGAAAAGAAGCTGGTGGAGTTGAAGTTGCGTTTATATTTCATTGGTTTTACTGTAAAAGGGTGGGACCTATTTGCTAGTCTAGTAGCGCAAGTAAATTCATGCAGAGGGTGCACCAGTGAGCTAAGCTTGTCGGAGCAGAAGCCGTGAAAAATATCTGCAGAAGTGACAGAGGGAAGCCATATCTTGCCGGTGAGAAAGTGACTACAGCTGAGCTACCAAGTCGGAATCGAACACATTGCAAATTCTCCGTTGGATTTTGTAAAGAACCTCGAGGTGAATAGCAGGGACACCAGACCAGATGTGACAGCAGTATTCAAACGGATGGTAGATTTATATATGTGCAAGATGGATTCAGACGGGAAAAATCCCCAGCCCTACACAGTGAACCGTTTTTCTTAGCAGATTTAGCTATGGATTCGACGTAGTCATTACACTTGAGGCCTGCTGAGAGAGTTAGGCCGAGGAGTTGCAGTGTTTTGCTTTCAGGGAGACTAGCCTGATCCATGCTAATAAAGGTAGGAGAGATTGTCTATGGTGGTTAACAGATAGCAGCTTCGTTTTGGAAGCATTAAATTTCATTACGCGATTTGAAAGGAATGACTTGGATGGATCAAACAATCGTCCCGTTATACCATAGCCTCGTAGCTTGCGCAGAAGGCCAGCATGCCAGACTCTATCAAACGCTTTATCCATGGCAAGAGAACAAGCTTCGCCGTTCTTATCGAGAGCCTGGTGTATATACTCTGTGATGGTCGTTAGCATATCAGCAATAGACCTGGTGAAGTGGAAACCATACTGTTTGTCAGAGAAGAGACTTTGGGCTGTGAGATGCTGAACCACTTCGGCGTTGATAATACCCTTGAACACTTTACCAAAAATCGGCAGGAAGCTGATAGGCCGATAATCAGAGGAGGCCGAGGGCTCTCCAGAATTCTTAAATACAGAGGAGAACTGTAATTATGTAATTATAATTGTACATTTAAAACTTAAATTTAAACATCATCATTACATTATATTTCAGCATTCCCTTAATGTATGATTATTATATTTTGAAGTTTTTTTAATAATCATTTCACACCAAGTAAGGCAATACTACCTCTGATACGCAGGGGGTTACAATGAGAGGGGACGGATGACAGAAAAGAAAACATTATAGTTGAAGAAAGAGTAAGAAAGCGGTGTAAGTCACGGAGGTAGGAGATGAGAATTGATGTTCTATTTAAATGTTTGGAGATTGTAGCTATCAGGGAAGCAAGTATGGGGAAGGGAGTTTCGCAGGCGGGAAAGGCGAGGAAAGAAACTGTAAGAATAGAACTGGCGGTTGCATTTGCTTATTTTGATGGCAAAAGTGACAACTAGGTCCCATCCTTTTACCCATGAGGGCACCAGGAAATGAAGCTCGTCAGAGCAGAAGCCATGAAAATACTTTTAGAAAAGATAGAGGGAAGTCACATTCCGTTGATGAGAAAGTAGCTGAAGGCGAGCAGTCAAATCGGGACCAATTACATTGCAGATCCTCCTTTGGATTTTGTCAGGAATTCAAGCCCCGAGATGTACAGCAGGAGCACCTGGCCAGATATTACAATGCTCGGACAAATGGTAGATTTATAAATATGCAAAATGAATTCAGAAGAGAAAAACTTCTTGGCTTGACACAGTGACCCAGTCTTATATTGCAGATCTTCCTTTGGATTTTGTTGAGAACCTCAAGAGAAATAGCAGGAGCACCCGACCAGATATGGCAACAGTATTCAATGCACAGACAAATGGTAGATTTATATTTGTTCAAAATGGATTCAGACGAGAAAAAATGCCTGTCTCATTACACATATTTTTCGATTTTGTAAATCAGTTAGCTGTTGTATTTCAATCATAATTATTTTCCACCGTTTCACCCCATGTGAAACGGTGGAAAATAGTAATCAATATAAATCATTGTTTATTCACATTGAACCTCGTTGCTTTCGCATTTACAGAGCCAACAGGGAAGTTAAAACTCACATAATGCAAAACCTGGAAGAATTCTTCCTGTGTTAAACGGAATTAGGGTGTAAGCTGTGGTTAAACTCCTCTTTCGATATCACTTTGAAACATAAACAACTCGATTTCTTTATATATATATATATATATATATATATATATATATATATATATATATATATTGCTAAAGAGGACGGAAAATGTGACACCCAAATCCGAAGATGTATTGGGATATCAAAATATATAATAAAAAGTATCATGAAACAGGAAATTTTCACCTTTATATTTAGACCAGGTTACACAATAATATAAATGACCTGATAATAACAATAATGATGGTGACAACAGTAAACACTATTCGTCTGATACATACAGATTATATATTATATTACTCCCATTTAACAGTCTAAATATGCGTAATGTTTACAAAATTCACATTTTATTCAGTTCCCGGATGCTACTAGTCTCATTCAGAAATATCTAAACTGTCATCTGTGTACAACTGCTTTCTGAGGTCATGAGTTTAAACTGGCTTTGAGCGAGGAAAACCTGTAGGTCTTAGTGAAGATCATTCTTTTCCGAAATTTGTGAACTGGCGCTACAGAATCACAAGCAAAGAATTGTAGCTAATAGCAGAAACCACATTATTTGAGGACTTTTGAGGTAGTAGGGATTCTTCCACTGCATGTTCTTCGCTGTGTCATCAGTGTGATAGGGTGATCAGATTTCCACTGCGTGTTTTTTTTAGACGTCGGGGTTCACCAATGAAGCAATAGGGAGATGGTTAATGTGTTTTATTTGGCCTTGTGTCGGACATGATCAAACTTCCTACACCTTACAGGTTTTATACAGAATTATCAGAAGGTTATCAGCAGTTGGATTTGTGGAAGAATAAAAGTATACCTTGTGTACGTTTAAATAGAAATTCATTAATGGAAAACTATAACATGAATTGATAGAAGTTAATGTCCAATTAGAAACGGTATTAAGAAGCTAAGGGTATCAAGAGTTCCCAGTAGTCCTTGCAAAAATGAGTTTATGTGTACGTAGGCAGGAACATATGTGTGTATGTATGTATAAGCGGTTATTGTTGAGTAGGATAGTCTTTGAAGTTATCGCTCATGGTGAATGATGAAAAGGAAGGTGGTGAGAGATTAGAGATGAGAGGTGAGAGAGAAAGATAGAGACAATAATAGCGATCGCTAGACGTCAAGGGTACGTGCTAATTACGCTCGTCATCTTATCTCTCTGGCGACGGTCGAGCTTGCTCCGCTTTTTATTTCGTTTGTGGGGACTCCGAACAGGTTATTTGAGAATTCACTCCCGGATGTGATTCTGGGTCTTCTATTTTGTTTTTAGATGTTTCCTAGTTTTCTATTGGCCGAAAAAAAATTTCGCATCGTGGTGTGAAATTTCACGAATTTTGTGTGTGTTTGTAAACTCGAGAAAAATTGTTTATTTCTAACAAAATCAATGAGTCAGTGCTTAGCATTTGAATTTTTAAATCTAGAACATTTTTGTTCACTACACTTTCAACAATATCAACAAATAAAATGGACAACACATGTAATTCAAAAAGAAAATACTTAAATAATCAAGATACTGACGCTCCACACTACTTCAAATAAATTGTTAAGAAGGGAGCGCCCATAAATACTAGAAAGAGCGATAATAATTACTGTACTTGAGAAACCCATTTTCCCGAAAAGTATTCTAATAGAAAGATTTTGTAAATTTCAAACAAAACTAGCATTGACTAGGACACTGAATGCTTAATATTTTCTTTTGAGGAAACGGCTATATTATCATTACTTTTCGAGATGAGGAGAGCAGATACTACACTTTGATCCGGTGTCTATGAAAAAATTAAGAAAAGTGAAAAAGACAAGTACTGGCTGCTCGGCCAATGAATGTTAAATGAGGAAACGGCTAAAATTACCATTGTAATTAGAGATTAGAAGAATAAATACTTCAGATTGGTTCACGAATGATTATTACATAAGGAAGAAAAACATAACTCAAGAAGCACTGGATTGGTCAGTGAATGTCATATGTTTTGTAAGAAAACATTAGAAAAGGTAAATATTACAATTACAAGTGCCATTCTCCAAACATTTATGTAGAATCCCATATTGTTTTATGATGGACTAAATCGACTTCAAATAAGTCAAGGTTTCCCATGTTAAGTGTACATATGGATGCAATCAGGTAAATTACAGAAGATTTTCCTTTCTTTCATGTTTATTCCTGATCTATTTTTTTATAGAGAAAAATAATACGCCTTTTACGCGTATAGATATGCAGCTGTTATAAGTTTGTTTTAATTACAAATTTTACGTTCGTCAAAGTCAAGTAGCTGACTGAATAAAGATTTTCTAACCGTTGCTTAGATGTGGCACACATCAGAAAGTATTAGGCACCCAGCGAAGATCGAAATTACTCATGGCTAATCGAAATAAACCAAGTCTAGGTCTTTTTTTAAAGAATAAGATGTAACACGAGGCCAAAAGAGTGAAGCACAGTCAGGATAAGAACTTTTACTCAGTCATAAATGATCTACCGGGACAAGCTTGCTCAGCATTACACTACGTCAAAGTGTTCAAATGATTTTATAAGCGTAGCTAATGTGTAGCACAAGGCTGAAATGCTGGAAGATCCTGTCATAAGCAGAACTTTTACTCAGTCGTAAATGATCTACCGGGACAAGCTTGCTCAGCATTATACCTCGTCCAAGTGATGAAATGAATTCATACGCGTAGCTTAGGTGTAGCACAAGGCCGAAATGACCGAACACCCAGTCAGGATCGAAATTCTTCTCAGACATAAATGATTTACCGAGACAAGCTTGCTCAGCATTACACTACGTCGAAATGGTCAAATGATTTTATAAATGTAATTTAGGTGTAGCACAAACTCGAAATTGTCGAATATCCATTTAGGATCAGAATCCTTACTCAGTTGTAAATGATTTGCCGAGACAAGCGTTACACAATGTCGAAGTGCTCAAATAATTTCATAAGTGTAGCACGAGGCAGAAATAGTGGAACATCCAGTATATTTCCCACATGTATTTCTCTTAAAATTCCACTCTATCGTGTTCCTTCTTTGTTTTTGTCTGCATATATTGATATTTTTCTTATTTTCTTGCAAGAAAATAGTTGTTTCTTCCTAGTGTGTGTAAAAATAATACTGCTGTATATCTTTCGGGTGCTTTTCAAACATCACTCGTCAGTTTTATATAATGATTAAATTTAAGAAAACTATGACATAATTTACCTATCATTGCGTTTGGAAAGTTATTATTATAAATCAAATCAACCATTATATTATACGCAGATCCACATACCGATTTACAATTACACCTATGTATAACATTACGAAACACTTGAATTTATTTCAATTATGTTTAAGTGTGTACTGAAAACCTCCAGGCTCGACCAAATTCTTAAAGAACCAAATATCAAAATCTTTTTTAGAATCCCTTCTTAGTAGGGGGAAATTTTCAGCACCCTCTTCTTACATGCTACTTAGAGTAGTAAACATATATTTCATACTGTTTGAATTTTGCGTAGTTGCAT
Organism: Ascarosepion bandense; assembly: GCA_037127315.1. NCBI lineage: Eukaryota > Metazoa > Mollusca > Cephalopoda > Sepiida > Sepiidae > Ascarosepion > Ascarosepion bandense. The sequence continues at coordinate 620,551 of JBBBDQ010002409.1, forward strand.
ACAAATAAATGTAAATATACACATTTCAGTTAAGCATGGAAATAAAGATAAAGAGATACCTCAAGACATCACTAAATCCACACACACACACACACACACACACACACACACATATATATATATATATATATATATATATATATATATATATATGCATACAGGAGGCCTTGGTCTTACAACAGATTTTTTCTTATTATGAGTCGTTATGCCATTTTTTATACAAATCGAAACCTACTTGCGATTTCCCTTGAATAAACACTTACGTCACTCATCTATATTAAAGCAATAATAAAGTAATAATCTAGGACACAGAAGCTAGTTTCTGTGACATACGTTAACGTAATTAAAAGTAAAAAAAAAAGCACATGAAAGTCATAAACATAATACATGAAATGAAATTGTTGTAATCTGCTTGTATATTTGTTGCGTATTGACTCTCGGTAGAAGAGATGACGAAACGTAAGATCTTATATCTCTTTTCAGTAGCAAATCAGAAGAAGAAAGAAAAACAAACCTGAGATTATTATCCTTTTTGCCCTGAATTCAACTTATAGTTTATTCACTACAGGGAAACTCAATATGTAAATGGTTTAGGCGACTGTCAAACTTTTTATGTCAAGCTACCGGCCATTGTTCGTCGCTTTTTCTCTCTTTTCAGAGCGTTTAACTAAGTCTAATTCCCCTTCCATGGGGATGGCATTATATGTTTTTAATTTTTTCTTTTTTTGAAGCAGCGCCGTCAGAAGTGATTACACTACTCTTAGAACTTATGAGAAAGGGCAATCAGTCAGTCAGTTAAGTACCATACGTGAAACACGCTTGACTGGGCAGAAGATTATCCCGTAGTAGGTTGCCATTGCTTTCTGCGGTAGACTGGTTGCCATCCAAGGCTATAGATCCCAATCTGTCCTGTTATTTAACCCATAACTGGAAGGAAGAGACGGATTAATACCTTTCCCAAGGGCATTTGTGCGTAAGTGAATGCAATGAATTCAACTGGAATTCGAACTCGGTTCCTCTATTTCTCGTTCCGAGCCGATATCCACTGCACCACAACGCACATGAGACTGAATACACAACAATCTAATTTAACGTACAAACAGAAACGTTACTGCCTTATCTACACGCTATTTTATATTTTTATATTTTAAATAGCATTTACTACCTGATGAGACATTGTCCTTTCAATGTCGAAACAAAATGTACACTTTGTAGTAGATTGTAATTTGTACATGTTCTAAATTTTAATTTTTAATGAATATTCATAGCTATATTGAGCACTGTTTTAAATTAATATTTTGAACAAGTTTTTTAAAATATTTTCTTTGTTCCGTGTTCACTTGGATATATATCCACGGTCTGTCACATAAACCTTCTGTCGAGTGGACAATTAGAAAAAAGTTTGTCTACGAAACTGCGGAGTTAGTGCACATTGCTAGCGGTGCAGTCATGTATGTACTGTAACAGCAAAAAGAAAACTGGTATGATCAAACTGAAATTTAGATCACGTCACAGCAATAGTAGCAACTATAAGCACGCATAAGAATAAGGCAGTGTGACAAACCTAAATATATGTTAGGGCGAATATGGGGATACTTTTTTACTTTTCCTTATATATATATATATATATATATATATATATATATGTGTGTGTGTGTGTGTGTGTGTGTGTGTGTGTGTGTGTGTGTGTTGGAGCTGACAAAGGTGACGTCACAGTAGTTCCGGGTACTATTTTAGTGCGTACGTTTGCTAAGGGAGCGATTTGCCCAAAAGATTTTCTCACCCACACTTTTCACCGTCAAATATCAAGGCATGACAGTAATGAAAAATTTGATAATATATACCAACGGGTCAGAGAACATAGAAAACTGTATAGACTTCTTTTCTAATGTTACTTTTAAGTGAAGATAACCAACCTCGGCCAGGATTCTGTTTCAGTTCGCTTATTTCGTTCTCAGTGCCCACACCTACTATTATGCACATACATCTATTAATACTGACATACCGATAAGAGTTATATCTATCTATCTATCTATCTATCTATCTATCTATCTATCTATCTATCTATCTATCTATCTATCTGAATGCTTTCAATTGTCCTACACGCTTATGATGCTCTGCACCGTATGACCCCAAAATACAGAAAAGGCTTGCTAATATGATGATCTTTAGACAATCCGATTAAGGAAATTACATTCCTTCCAAAGTTTAAGTGCACGTTGACGGATTTAGTCTCTTTGCCTCTTTTGTTTTGCGAGTCTTGAAAGTGCAAATATAACATCACTTGGAAAATGAGTATTTTCTTATGACAACAAACCCACTTGCACGTCTACTGACAGATGAGGAGATTGATGTATTATAAATGTGTGTGTGTCTGTGTGTGTGTGTGAGTGTGTGTGTGTGTGTGTGTGTGTGTGTGTGTGTGTGTGTGTGTTCGGAGAAATTAAAAAAGATTAATCTCCTTATCTATAAATTCACCCATATTTCACATATATCTCAGCATTCTGCTGCCTGGAAATAAAGAACTTTATTTATAATAAATTGTTTATTCTTTGAGGAATTTACTCGAACATTGGACGCAGCACTCTGTATATATAGAAACAGAAAATTAAACTGCATCACCTTCAATGCCGATGTTAGTAAAATGGGCGTCTGTTTCAGAATAGTAAATTAATTTGCAACGTAATAACACTTACATCAGTCTGAGCTTTAGATAGAGCTACATCTTTTGCTAAAGTTCAGTATGATTAAATGCTCCAACGTAAGAAAGTGTCATGCCACGAACACTTGTACCTAATTATTTTGTTCAATTATAGTCATTTGAGAGTGATCAAATTCTAGAGCTTCGAGATGGTTTAGGTTAGTCTCGGAAAGTATTGTGCATCTTAGATGATGCATGTCGTTGTTGCTTCGATATTAATAACAGTGTTCAAATGAACAGTCTTACATCTATAGATTAGGTTCTAGACGGCAACACAGTAAAGACGATTGCCAAAAGCAAGGCTCTGTAAGAGCAGTTGTTACAGGCCGCAGGATTTTCAGGATTTTCAATGCACGGATAATGTTTACTGTGATCACAGCAGCAGAAACGCGTAGTTCTAGCTAAACTTCTAAACGTGATAAAAATTCATGCATGTTCCAGGTAGTATCATGAGCAGGTTACTCGGGTGACGCAATTAATGATCATTCGTGAAAGCATATTTGCTTTGCTTTCATGGAAGTGATCGTCTTTCGTACGCTATCAGCCTGAGGCGCAGTCTATTCTAGAATCCATTCGCCTACAACATACAGGACCAGCCATTGCCATCATAGTGTCGAGTGCTATAAGTTGCAATTCTCACTCTCTTTTGGAATTTATGAAGGGAAATTTTAAATGCTCCATCTGCATCCAGAATGTTTTTCAACTCGTTCAGCAGTCAATCCTGGAAAAAGTTAGTGATTTCTCTTCCATCAGGATAACGGGACAACTTCTGACGTGTTCAGTAACTCCCTCTATGTTGTATTGTACCAATACGAGGAAGTACTGTGGAATAATATATCGCGCGATGATATTCGTCATCTGTAAGAGTGTATACATGCAAGAATACGTTAATTCTTAAGGGGATATACGTAATATTACTATATGTTCTTTCTCTAGGAATACTGCAATATTTGATGTACGTTTAATCTCTGATAAAATGTAAGGCGTATTCAGATTATTTCTATTGTATTTTCAGTCAGATTTTGTATGTATGCGTACGTTCATATATAAATTTTCTATCATTCACCCACGGCAAAGCTGAAAATAAAAATAACAAGTATTAATAGTACTAATATTAATAGTACTAATAGTACTAATATTACGATTACCCAGGCTAGTAATTTAATCAAAAATTGTGTACCTAAATTTGATACGCTTAATCACATCTTCGTCAAATATAATGGCATATTAGAGAAGATTAAATCTTTTGAACAGAGGTAGGGATGTATCTCTTGTTTCCTATTTAGGATTGTGTTTCTGATTCGCTCTAAATTAGTTTCCTTTTCGTTCACTTCCGGTGGCTCCATTGCGTCTTGGTGGCATTATCACCTTGCTTGGGGTGGTGTCTCGTTATTCTTTAAGCCTTTACCTTGAGTGTTTCTTGGGACTTGTACAGGGTGAACATCTTTGTAAAAAAAAAGAAGCTTTTCCTGGAGATGCCTGGAATGCTAGCAAAAAAAAGTTATCTTTCAGTTATGTAACCCCCCCCCCCCCCCGCACATCAGTGGCATTTCCGCCTTGCTCGGGGTGAAATGATTAAAAAAAGAAAACTCATACATTGTCCACCCACACACCACAAGTACTTGTTGGCTGACTAGTCACTGACTAAATTTAGTGCAATTTGTGTGCATATCGATCATCACACTAGAAACAATTGAAATGCAACTATTAACATAAAGTAAATGTTAGTAGATAACACCAAATGGCGAGTTTCAAACAACTAGAGTAGAACAGCTGGCCACTCGAATCGAATATATGTGCTGAGGTGGTTAGTGAATCTGTGTTGAAGACGCCTGTTTAAGTACATTTGTGTTTATCCGACACTTGCTTAAAACCTCGCATACAATGACTTGTGATGTACTGCTAGCGCAACCATCAACGTAATCCGTATAGTCTTTTTTTTTTCCTTTTAATCTTAATCATTTCACTCCTTTAAGCAAGGCAGTACCGCAATATGTGCAGGGGGCTACATAAGAGAGTTAAAGTTTTAGGCAGGAGGATAGTGAAGAGAAAAACGAACCAGCTAAAGTGGGTGAAATAGAAAGAGCAAGAGAAGGATGATAATACAAGCGTGAAGACAGTTGCGAAGGTAGAGAGAAAGGAAAAAAACAAGACACACGGAGTGATATAGAAAGGACTTGAGTTTAGTGGATAAGAGATGGGAATTGACTTTGCATTTAAATTTCTGGAGGTTGTAGTCGTCAGAAAAGCTAGTATATGGAAGGAGTTCCACAGGCAGGAAGCTCGAGAAAATAAGCTGCTGGAGTAGAATTGTTGCCTACATTTGGTTGCTCTAACTGTAAAAGGGTGGGGTTTGTTGCCAATCTGGTTGCATGCAACAAATGGAAAATGAGCTAGCATAATGTTATCGACTTTCGCCTAATTTTAACGTTCCCATTTTTCTTTTTTAGATGTATCCCGAGCATTGTCATTGCAGCTTTCAGTATTGAAGAAATGAAAAGCATACTACGCAACCAGGGAGATGACCAGGAGATGGCCACCAGGTAAACAGGAGAAACGATAGGTGGATACGTGCAGTGCTCCACATAGATAGGTGCGATGATGCACAGCAAATATTTTGCGAAAGGTGAGGAACAGGAACGATGAAAAATAAATATCACTTTTTCCACCTACGCCAAACACGTCGGTCAAACCACTGATCGAGTATGGTGGTAGGCGTACGTGCTCCATCAAGGCGGTATTTGCGCTTACATGGCCCGTGTATACTGATCTTGAGTGGTTGCACTACGATTTTCACAATCATCTCAATCCTAATATGTGGACTTTTAGCTATCCTGATTTGAATCCACTAAACTACAAATTATCGGGAATCGTCGAAATAACTAGCAACCCCACAATGCGAATTGTTTACTGAAAGCCGGCATATTAGACACCACGTTCAAGATAGCGACAACAACATGGCAAAAGTATGCTTTTGTTTTTGAAGGCGTTTTTTTGAATAAATTATCTTGTTTTTGCAAATGAGAACAATTATTTTTTTAAAAATACAGTTGTATAGTTTCTCTTTAGCATGAAAATTTGATCACACTTAACTGACACATCACGTATATAAATGTGGGTTGTTGGAAATTTCTAGGTCAGACCAAAAACCTTTACGAAATGAATCTTATGTATGAACATTTGCTGATTTTCTGGGACGTGTGTAGAGCCAATAAATGCATTTAAAAAACGGGCGTTGTAGTGTATTGTCATCGGCTCGGAATGAGAAATCGAAGAGCCGAGTTCGAATTCCAGTCGAATTCGTTTCATTCACATACGCACAAATACTCTTGGGAATGGTATGAATCCATTTCTTCTCCATCCATGGGTAAAATAGCCGGGAAGATTGGGTTCAGTAGCCTTGGTTGGCAACCAGTCTACCACAGAAAGAAATGGCAACCTATTGCAGGGAAATCTTCTGCCTAGTCTGATATACTTCGAAGGATACATGATCGCCCAAACGTGTATCACTTATGGCAATTAACTGACTGACTAAAACAGCTGTCAAAATAAGAATTATAAATACTGAGTTTCTACGGAGGTCAAGCTCTCATAAATTCTAAAATTCGTATGACACAAGCTTACTCTATTAGATGTTTTTTCGTTAGAGCTTCCCTAGTCTTCTATGCTCATTTTTCCACAAATTCCCTTTCAAATGATTAGAGTAGATAGGTTCGCTTATTGTTCGGTTCACAATCTTCTTCGGTCTCTTGAATAAAAGTAGAAGTCTATCCCATGGTTCCTGTTTAAGATTTGGTTTCCGGTCCCTTCTAAAGTCTTCCTCATTCTCTTTTACTTCCAGAAGCCCCTTGCATCTTAGTGGCATCATCGCCTTTCTTGGGGCGAACTAATAAAATAAATAGTTTAAAATAGCCGGATAAATCGGTTTTTGAAACTTGTGTGAAAGCCAGTCTAGAACGAAGACAACTCAGAATTTAATACGATTGAAATTACAATGGGAATCCATTCTACTACATCTCGCAAGAATCCATTGCAATTCACAGTTTATAAGGAGAAATGTTTTAACTGACTGCATCCTGAAGATAGATTGTATTTTTAAAACTAAGCTTACGCAATAAAGATACCAAAGAATAATATCTTTTCATGAGAATTTTTCAAGAAATTTTCAAAGTTGGGCAATATGTAATCGTTTTAATATTATTACGCAGGTATGTGTTTATGTGAGTACTTGCGTGTATTACTTTCATAGTGTTTATGTGAGTACATGCGTGTATTACTTTCATAGTGTTTATGTGAGTACTTGCGTGTATTACTTTCATAGTGTTTATGTGAGTACATGCGTGTATTACTTTCATAGTGTTTATGTGAGTACTTGCGTGTATTACTTTCATAGTGTTTATGTGAGTACATGCGTGTATTACTTTCATAGTGTTTATGTGAGTACATGCGTGTATTACTTTCATAGTGTTTATGTGAGTACATGCGTGTATTACTTTCATAGTGTTTATGTGAGTACATGCGTGTATTACTTTCATAGTGTTTATGTGAGTACATGCGTGTATTACTTTCATAGTGTTTATGTGAGTACATGCGTGTATTACTTTCATAGTGTTTATGTGAGTACATGCGTGTATTACTTTCATAGTGTTTATGTGAGTACATGCGTGTATTACTTTCATAGTGTTTATGTGAGTACATGCGTGTATTACTTTCATAGTGTTTATGTGAGTACATGCGTGTATTACTTTCATAGTGTTTATGTGAGTACATGCGTGTATTACTTTCATAGTGTTTATGTGAGTACATGCGTGTATTACTTTCATAGTGTTTATGTGAGTACATGCGTGTATTACTTTCATAGTGTTTATGTGAGTACATGCGTGTATTACTTTCATAGTGTTTATGTGAGTACATGCGTGTATTACTTTCATAGTGTTTATGTGAGTACATGCGTGTATTACTTTCATAGTGTTTATGTGAGTACATGCGTGTATTACTTTCATAGTGTTTATGTGAGTACATGCGTGTATTACTTTCATAGTGTTTATGTGAGTACATGCGTGTATTACTTTCATAGTGATTGAAAGAGTGGAAACTCTGCACAAGACTTTCTTTTTGGAGTTGAGGGATAGAATTGAAATATTGATGTTGTGTTTTCAATATAGAAGAATTCTACCAAAAAATTACGAATAATACAAAATTGTTCGGAGAGAAATTCAACACTAGTTTCCACCGAAAACACGACACTGTTCTTTCAGAGCCAAAACGCTATATTCTCTGTAATAAAAATGAACGGAACAGGGAAAAAAAAACTTAAATGTCAAGGGTTAACTTGTGTAGAAAAGTGTAGAAAGGTCTCTGTTGAACAGTAAAAATTGTTCCTCGTACGCTAACGCATTAATAAAATCACTGGATGCTTTCGCTTCCTGCTTCCTGCTCTTTCAATCTGTTCTTATCAATTTCTCTCCCACTGAGCCTCTCTCTTCTCTATCTATCTTGAGTCAATGATCCCATTTCTTTTTTATAAACTCCACCCACTACTGCTTTCTATATTCGAAAATACATTTTTTTTTTTTTTTTTTTTTACTTCTTGTGAATGGTTATTCTGTCACAAGGAAACAGGCCATTCTTTGGCCCGGAAATTCCTTAAGAATTATCGCGAGTAACAAACGCTATCTTTGTTTATTAGTTGCCCGTAACGGCCAGAGGGAGCCGTGACTAAAGAGTATGGGAAGAGACGGGCAGGTTGTCTGTACTATTGATGTGCTGATGGCGACAGCGGTGAGGGGTGGGACAGTTTAACGGCGGGGAAAGATAACGAGTTATCTAAACTGGGAACATGACATCACCATCACACACAGACAATACGTAACATTCAACGGCCAAGATTTTTCCTTCATTTTTAAGACGGCTGAATATCAAAATGAAGTGAAAACACACACACACACACACACACACACACACACACACACACACACACATATATATATATATTATATATATATGCGTGCGTACGTACGTATGTTGTAACGTGGGAAATAGAATCTGCAGGTTACGTTAAAATTCTGGTTTGGCTTTCATTTCGCAGTAATAGCCTTGGGGGAAAAAAACCCATGAATCTCAAACTTCTCCCACAAAGATACAAATATGAGTAAAATCGTGAAAAGGACTGGGTTCTTTAGCCGTGGTAGGGAAAAAAGTTAGAATTCTGTGTCAGCACATCATGGGCCATCTCACCCCATCCTTTACAGAATCATTTTCCCTTGTTAACAATCACACACACACACACACACACACACACACACACACACACACACACACACACACACACACACACACACACGTGCACGCACGTGTTTGTGTTTGTGAGGGAACTTTCATAAAACTTTTTTAATTTTTGGGTTATGAAAATAGAAAGTTATGAGATGAACCTTATTAGTTGATTTTTGATGGTCATTGTCAGTACGGTGTAACATAATAACTAAGAAATATAAAGTGGTATCTGTTTCTGTTTCATAAATTAACAGTATGTTTGATTTACTAGGAAGTACTGAATATATAATATTCTGATTATCCTGAATATATATATATAGTCATCCGCAGACAGATCTGTTTCGCTGTATCACAGCTCATCAGTACGGTTAGACTTCGATTGCTTTTAACCCAGGATTGAAACTCGACCGAATTAGCGTCATTCAGCGATTCTACCTCTGGGCTATGGGCGCTCGGTAGAAGAAGGTAGAATATATATATATATATATATATATATATATATATATATATATATATTCTAAAGTTACACGTAGATAAAAATTTCAATTTCAATTTCAAACTTAAAATTAAAATAAAAAAAAATATTGAATGTAAATAAATGCAGGAAAAATAAATCAAGGGAGCGTAAGTCATGAAAGGTAAAATTTCGAAATAAAATTAAAAAATAAAAAATGTAGGGAGCGAAAATAAAAGGGGTTTAATTCATTATTGTTAAAATTAATATTGCGGGGGGAGAAAGAAAGAAAGAAAGAAAGAAAGAAAGAAAGAAAGAAAGAAAGAAAGGGATAAACGTGGAGGAATCTATATCAATCTGGGTCTAAGAATTTAAGTTAGTAATTTTTCTATGATAGCCTCTGGTTATTAAATCACTTTTTTAATTAAGCAAATTAGGATTATTGATAAGGTTTAAGATGACAATTTTTTCCAGAAGGCATAGATTACATTTATCTTCTTTTCCATTGTAATGTTTGGATTTAGCTGCGATATGTTCTTGTTGGAGTTTTCTAATTTCCAATAATATATGGATAAAGCGCTACTTTTGTTGTATTTACTGTTGATTAAAGAAAACATGTGGTTTTTAAATCTTATCTTCCACCTATTGGAAGCGCTTCCAAAGTAAAATTTAACATCATTATCATCCGAATGAATTCGGGTCCTATAAACAATATCTTCCGACATACATTGTTCATTCAATGGGCAGGTTTTATTTTCTCGACAATTGCAATTATTTTTAGAAATATTTTTATTTTGCTATTAGTTGGGTGACGGATGTTGTTTATGCGGCCCAAATATTTATTTGATATCAGGGTATTATATCGTGAAATATATTTATCTATATTATATATTATCTATGTTTTTATGTTATATATATAGTGAGATAGAACATACCCTACTCCAAATGCATATTCACATGTATTCACGTCGTGAATATGTTAATGGATAGTGCGATCGATTTGAATTCAGCGTTTACTTCTCCAAAATTGGTTGGCACCCAAGGCTATGTGACGCAGTCTGTCCTGTTGTATTTTTAGTGGATAGACGGTAATGCAAGGGTCTAGCTTGAAGAATCTGAGAGCCGAATTCGAATTCCAGTCGAGTTCATTACCATTGCTTATGTGCAAATAACCTTGGAAAAGATATGAATCCATCTCTGATATATATATATATATATATATATATATATATATATTATAAATTATATATTTGAACAAAAAAAAATTGTACATGTTCTAAAATATAATTTATAATAAATATTCGCAGCTGTATTTTATATATCGAGCACTGTTTTAAATTAATGTTTTGGACGTTGTAAAATTTTTCTTCGTTCCTTATTCACTCGGATATATATATATATAAAGTAAGTAATTCATCGAGTTTTATTCGACCTCAACAGAATGCAGAAAGCACTGGACGGCCGTTTCGTCCTATATTTGGGACTCATCAGCAGTGCGCATCCACTAGCGGGATTTGAAACGCAGACAGTTGCATTATTAAGTGATTGTCATACCACAGGCCCAGATGACGAAGATGTAACGAATTAAACTCGATATAGCGCCGCTCATTCACATATTCCGTGGTAGAACTCTGCTGAGCTCCTCTTACCCAAAGGTCTGTGCCTCCCAGAGCCACGACTACTATCACCAATCCGCTCACACTGGAGCATTAGAAGCCGGTTCAAGCAACGATATACAGATAAGAAATTGCAGGAGGATTTGAAATATTAAGTACTTAATATTTCAAATCCTCCTACAATTTCTCATATATATATATATATATATATATATATATATATATATATATATATATTGTGTGTGTGTGAGTGTTTGCGTGTGTGTGTAGCAGGTTTAATTTAGTAATACATATCTCTCCTTGTGACGTGAACACGTTAATTTCTAAATTAATTTTTTAATCTAACATTCTAACTCATTACTTATTATATCGAATCCTGCCGTGTAGCGCATGTTTTTATTTAATAACAGTTGTCGAATACAGTTGACCGGTAGACAAAAATAAATATACTGTTTATACGTAAGCAAACATTCAAAAGCATCTGAAGACGGCCGGATCTTAGAACGGCCGAAACGTCGTGATATGTTAATAAAGCTGAGAACAACGGTCCAGACAATGTAAATAATGTAAATACTACTTCATCTCAGAAGTATAGACAAATACAAGCGGGGTGTCTACACAAATATGTTATCCACTAAAAACAACGTTAACAGTGATTATTGATTGATAATAGCCTCGAATATCTTTGTCAGAAAGAGGTAAGAGGCTAATAGAGCGATAATTAGAGGGGTCAGAGAGCTTCCCAGAGTTCTTAAAAACAAGAACTACTAATGAGGATTTACTACAAACAGGAAATCAGAAAGGCAAAAATTGTAGTGTTTGGAAAGGACTGGAGCCAGCTCAGGCACACATTGGATTCCATCATCTCAGCTTGCCTTACGGGAGTCCAACTTAGGAATAAGGTCTGAGACTAGAGACGTGGTTACGCATATATCACTCAGTTGTGTCTGTTCTAGGTGGGAAAATGAGTGTGGATACTCCTGACGAGTCAAGTGCGGAGTTGGCAGAGAATATGCGAGCAAATCATTCAACTTTGCCTGTTGTAGATGTGAGGACTTCGAATTGTTTGAATAGAGAAGGGGTTGAGTGTTTGCTGTTGCACAGCACAATCTTGCAGAGTCGCCAGTAATCTCTAGAGCCGAATTTGTGAGATGCTATAGGTTGTTTTATTCTTTTAGCACACAATAAATTTATAACATTTAGGACACGCTTACAGTAATTATGAGCAGAGACAAAGAGGTGTCTATTGTAATCACACATGTTATTCCAGTAGAGCCTGAAGAAGTGATTCTTGTGTGTAATAGCAGCCGACCATGTAGGTGAGAACCAAAGTGAGGGATGAGATTTAACTTAGAATTTTCTTGCTGGAATGAAAGCATAGATACCGGCTTTCACCCAAAAGGAGACATCAGAGGTGCAGTCTTTAACAGGGAGACTAAAAATTTTGTTTCAAGGGACGTCGCGAAGGAAATCATGGAACGGGTCTGAATACGCACGTAGGTAACAGAAATATATTCTGATTCCTGGATGGAGAGGAAGCAAAAGGAGATGTTTGCAGATACCGCTTCATGATTAGAGTTGCCAAGAAAGCAGAGCTATATAGAATGACATGAGTCAGAGATAGAAGTAAAGAAGAGATCTAGAAGGGAAACAAGTTCTTCAGGTTTACTGGGGAAATGCGTGGGAAGTTCACCATTTGCGTGGGAGATTGGGGGATTTCAGCCACTTAGTATGATGGGCATTAAACGTCTTCGAACACAAACAAATTTGCAAACGGATGCAGTGAAATGACCTTGTCTATATTGTCAGAAATACTATCGAGCACACAACAGTTATGAGAAGAAGAGGAGAGGTAGAGGAAGAAGAGGTAACTGACTGCGTTAAATAGAGACTGAGTTCAACAGAGATCTTCCTAGTCAGAGGGAGGCGTTTGCTGACAGAAAGTCCCAGGCCATTCATGTAGACATTAGAGTCCGTTTAGGAGAGAAAGGTAACCAGGAATCGAAGAAGAGATTGCAGAGTTAAGGTTAGTTTCACAGAGAGCTAGGATGTCTAGGAACCGTGTTTCTTATTTGTATTAAGATTTTATATATATTTAAAAGTTCTCGGCCCGAGTAAGAAGCCTTTCTCCACCAAACATTCTAGGTGATTTGGTTATATTTTGATTAGCGTGTCAAGTCGATTAATTTTCAGCACCTTTATCGTATATATAATTGATTATATAGACAATCAATTTCCCATAAACCCCGTTTTACGCAATTTCGAATACACTGAGAATTCAACAAGTTATTTTTTTATTCTTCATTCGGAAGCAACCTTAAAGGTTATGTAAACTAAAATTTGAAGCGGTTGGTTAGATGATACCAATTCATTCCCAATGGAATAAAGACGCTTTTCTTTTCAACAATCTGACTCAACCGAGAAAATAAGAGCTGAATTAATAAAGATCTTTTTATAACTTTATACCATTCTATTGTTCTCACTTTTCCCCTTCTTCTGAATATGTCTTTATGCGTATTTTCGCTTCCTTTCCTTTCTTATATATATATATATATATATATATATATATATATATATATATATATATATATATATCCTCCTCCTTTGAACATGTGAGGTTTCATTTTAGAATTTTCAATTTACAACGCTTCAATTAAGTCAAATTATAAACCCGTTCAGAAGAAAACAATTTACAGAAGGTTGTATAGCGTCAATCATCCATTTACTTCAGATTTAGAATTCGAATTCCCGAGTTTTTATCAGAGCTCAAATTCTGACACGGATTAATAAAAGACGCACAAACTCACAGAACTATACATAAGTATGTATGTATCTAATTTTTATGTTTGTACTTCATTTATCATTTCATTCCAAGCAAGGCAACAAAGCCACTAGGATTCAATGAGTGTTAGAGAATATAAGAAAACCTACTACCAAGGAGAAAGAACAAAAAAAAAAAAGCAATAATTTAAATGATAGAAAACGATTAACATTCATATACATTTTCAAATATATATATATATATATATATATATATATATATATATATATATGCGTGTGTGTGTGTGTGTGTTTAAGATATGATATACAAACCTACATATCAAAATGAAAGTGAATAACTGAATGACAAAATAGAAAAAAAACTAATGTAACGTTTCGTTCGTTGAAAGTACTTCTTCAAACTAGCTAATGCTGATTTTATGTAATGAATACCGGTTAAATTCTATATCTAGAAACGCTGAAAATACAAGAAGGGTAATGTTGAAATATAAACTAATCTTTTCTGTATTTCCTAAGTTTCTCAATATAGTCGTCAGTTCTTTCTGTCTTTGTCTTTAGTTCCGATACCGTCCGTTTGTGTTCTCCGCATGATGTTCTTCGTGATGTTGAGATGAGCAGAGAGTTAGTAGGCAGTAAGTTAGTAAACATCGAAGGAAAGAGCCGAGCTATTAGACTAACATGTCAGTTGTTGTCTAAAATGTCACTTAACGACCTACACAGACTGAGCAAACTTCACCCTTAATAAAGCACCTCAATATGTTTAAAACAGGGTTCTTCTTTCTCACCGTGAAGTATCACCTTTCGTTTCTTTGTGGACATGCTTTTTTACTACTTATCGAGCTTTTACAGGTTATTTAAAACATGAAAGTATTTTTGGATTATGAGAATTTTTAGTGACAATGATATTTTGTACGAGTCCTATTATTTAACCTATATCTGGGAGGAGAAGAGGTGGATTCATATCTTTCACAACTGTATTTGCGTGTAAGTTAACATAACGAACCAAAATAGAGTTCGAACTCAAATTTCCGATCAATTACATCACCCATACATCCAAGCTTGCAGTACTTGGTATTCCCAAAGGTTCACTCACTTCTAGATACCAACCAGGTTCGACGTTGCTTAACTTATCGTACGAAAACCGGTTTCAACATGATCTGGCTGTAAGTCTGTTAAACAACTGGTAACACCCGCATTGATATACGCAAAGATCTAATCCGATGTGAGCAGTTACAAAGAGAAAAGTTCTCGTTCTAATGTTTGATCATTGATTTACTGATTTGGGGAAGTGAGTCAAGTCACAAGTTTTTCAGCACCTGAAATTTTATATTTGTCGCTGAAGCCATTTTTATTAACTGATTTTATAATCACATATAAAAGCTCTATTCTGTCAGCAATATTTTCATTATTTTCTTACAACTGACAATACTTTTATTATTGACTTGCAATGGGTCTACAGTTAAAATATTTGTTACGTATTTTTATAATAAAATTATTTTAGTATCACAAACGTTGCATTTAAAAACGGCTAGCCACTCGTATCACATGATGCTCGTCTCATAGAGTTACTAATCAATCCCTGTTGCAGATACACTCCTCATCAAAAATTTAAGACCACTCAAAAATCTTTAAAAAGAATTTTTTTTTTATGGATAGATTTTAAACTCCTCCCATTTAAGGTTACCAATACTACAAGCTAAAAGGTTATGGAAACAAAAAGCTACATTCCAAACATTTTATTTAGAAATTTACATTTTCTATAAAATGAGGCGATTTACACATGATCAAAATTATAAGACCAGGGGTATAAATTGTTAGATCTATGGCAATTCCAATGTTTTTAGTTCAGTTAGAGATTAGCAATCACTGCGTAAAAGTGTTACCATGCCTAAAGCAAGCAAACTTACCAAAGTTGAGCGTTCTCGAATTCTAGAATTCCATAAGCAAGATTTGTCACAGCGGGCGATTGCAGCTAAGGTAAATCGCAGTAAAACTGTGATTTGCAACTTTCTAAAGAACAGTGAGAATTATGGAAAAACAAAATCCTCTGGTAGGCCCCCAAAAATTTCTCCTGCATTGAGTAGGAGAATAAGACGGGTTGTTATGAAAGACGGGGGACTTTCTTCTCGTCCATTTAAGGCAGTCACAGATGCTGATTGCAGTCCCGTAACCATCAGACGACACTTACGACAAAAAGTCATGGTAAATAAGAAGCGTAAACAAATTCCTCGGTTGCTTCCACGTCACAAGTTGGAGCGCTTAAAGTTTGGTTGTGAATATCAAACATGGGACGTTGAGAAGTGGAAGAAAGTCCTGTTTTCTGATGAGAAAAAATTCAATCTCGATGGTCCTGATAGCTTCCAACGATATTGGTATAACAAAAACATACCTCCTGAAATTTTCTCCGCACGTCATGGTGGAGGGTCCCTAATGGTATGGGGTGCCTTTTCTTACAGAGGGACGATGGAGCTCCAGATGATGCAGGGTCGTCAGAGAGCGGCTGGTTGTGTTAACATGCTACAAAAAGCATCTTTGATTCCGGAGGGCCATCGTTTGGGTGGGGATGGATGGATGGATAATGCTGCAATCCATGCTGCAAGACGGACCTTGACCTTGACCACAAGAAAATGGGGTCCATCTCTTGGGACATCCTGCATGCTCACCGGACTTGAACCCAATTGAAAATGTTTGGGGATGGATGACAAGAGATGTTTATCGAAATGGCAAACAATATTCAACAAAAAATGAACTTTGTGAAGCCATCTTCAGAAGCTGGAGCAACATCCCCCGCACCTTAATGGAAACGCTTATTTCTAGCATGCCCGACAGAATTTTTGAAGTCATCAAAAGCAGTGGCGGTAGACTTCATTATTAAATTTGGTTGTTGAATATTTTCATACACTTTTTGTACAATTTCATAGAATGTTTGTCTCTGGTCATATAATTTTGATCATGTGTAAATCGCCTAATTTTATAAAAATGTAAATTTCTAAATAAAATGTTTGGAATGTAGCTTTTTGTTTCCATAACCTTTTAGATTGTAGTATTGGTAACCTTAAGTGGGAGGAGTTTAAAATCTATCTGTAAAAAAAAAATTATTTTTAAAGATTTTTGAGTGGTCTTAAATTTTTGATCGGGAGTGTACATTTGTATTTGTTCAACAACCATAGATCCAAAGTGTGGGTTATACTCTAACTATGCCGAGCGAACCTTAATTACAGTTTCTGAGAGAGAGAGAGAGAGAGAGAGATAGAGAGAGAGAGAGAGAGAGACAGAGAGAGAGACAGAGAGAGACCAATAGTTTGAAACAAGCCAGCATCCTCAAACCCTTGGTCACGATGACTTATGACAACCATCAACGACTCCTCAATGGATTCTGTTTACCCAATTCCACCCACAAGGCTTGGGTAAGCCCATGATATAGTTTTCTGGCACCTTCCAAAGGTGCCGCACGTTGGGATCACTTTCCCAAGACCGACAGCATCAAAAAGTCACCTTCCTGGCAGGTAAGATTCGAACCCTGATCAGATAGCACACGTCCTAACCAATCGATATCGCATTTATTATATATATTACTTCTATTCTTTCAGCAACGATTTCCTTCATTCATTACCGTCGACAATTCCTTTCTTCTTGATTCTCAATGCACCAATAGTAAGAATTATATTAAAATAGACAAAACAGATGTAATAACTTTTTGGTAGGTATTATTAACTGAATAGTAGATATGGAAGAGTGTTTCTTCCAAATATTTATTTAACGTGTTTATTAATTTCATCAACCATGAGAGTAGAAAGAATGGCACTTACATTTCTGAAAGTTATTTGTGCAACTGCAGTCTCAGTTTGTCGTATCGTGGAATGAAGAGATACACACGGAAATGTAGATAAACTACTTTATTATCAGAGTGGTACAACCAATATGTATATACAATATTTACAGTCTCTCGCAGTAGTAGGTATTATTTCCCGAAGTCCGAGATAATGACAACTCCCGTGCTAAGCTCACATTGTCTTTTATACATGTGGGTAACCGGATGTCACATGGTACGAGCCACGACACAACTTGATTTGTTATATGTGGAAGTGTTTCTGAATAAGTGTTTGCCAAATTTGATGGCATATAAAAACCAAACATTTTTCTCTAGCAAGTGTGATTTTTATGAGGTAGAATTTGCTTGTTCCTTGCTCAAATTATCAGTTTTTAATCTAGAGTTGTCCTTATAGTCTGTTTGCCAACAACTAAAAAAATCTCATCTTTCCCACTATTTTACCCATAAATTTATTTTTATTTATCTTATCACCTCTGTACGTAGGTGAATATGACTCTTTATTACTTACTGCAACAACATTAATAGCAATGTATTTACATTATACATTCAACATATTTTTTCCTGTTAATAATCTTTGCGTTCATTGTAATTCATTGTCTGCATATCGTGACTTGTTAAGAACATCATTCAGCCAAAAGAGAGCAAAATTAGTTGTTTGTTAATTAATTTGTTGTCCTACATATAAATGTAGGGTAACAAATTAATGTAAACGCATTGAAATGATAGTACATGTTGAAGTCTTCAGGAAGTAATTTCTATAAATAAAATTGAAGATGTGTGTCTGTGTTCATCTGTGTGTGTATCCGTACTCATTTCTATTAACATACACTACTAAATTTTTCCTCGGATTTCTTTCAAAACTTACACGCTCCTTACAAATTTATTGTTCTACATAACAAAGAAAAAGAAATTGCTCGTGGCCCTGAGTTTAATCTTTGTTTTAATTTCTTATTTTCAAGTATTTTTTGTTGTTAAAGATAAGTTCAACACAGTAACTTTTACATGGAGAATAACTCTTTCAAAAATACAAGAGTCATCTCCCGTATATAATATCTGCAGAAGTGGGTCGTATAAAAAAAATTAAAAGTAGACTTATACTTTTCCCATCCCGTGCAAATTCGGGTACTTACTGCAAGCAATGCATACTTTCAAACAGGCTCTAAGTCTATCTTTTTTCACCATCGTTCAGGAACCGTTACGAAAAACAACTTTAATCGCCCCGAAAATATTTAACTGTTCCAAAATCAAAATAATTTTTTATTTACTTTATTATTTATTGCAGCATAATTTTTTAAACTTTAAAATGTTTATGAACGGAATTTTACAAAACCTAACATATCAAAGTTTTAAAAATGAGTAAATACAAAAGCAAATTAGTTAAATTTTGCCGTTTGTAAAAATTGCAACTTTATCGTCATTTGAATATTCCTTTGAATAATTTTGCTCAGAGTGCTCTTATTAATTAAATGACATACTCGGATTATCTTTTATCAAATTTTAATCCAAGAAATGTGCACTATACATTAATTTCCGATCATAGCGCTTTTTATTACAGACCTAATCGTTGGGAATATCTCGCCTAGAACTGGAGACCTATCTCAAATCTCGTCGTTCCACTGTGGTAGTTCTTTGCTGTAGTCGGCTTAATAAATTTATTTAAAACATGTAGGGATTAAGAGAATAACTAATTTGAATTGAAAATAAATCCTCTTTATCCAGGTATATTTTTTCTAAGCTCATATTACAATTGATGTATAATTTGGTGGAGCTTCGTTTCCATTACTTCCCACACCGTTAACCAGGGTGAACGAAATATTAGAAACTTAGTTTATTGTTTAGAAATAAAGTGACTTTGTTATATTGACTTATTTTGTCATAAATATACTTTTATATGAATATAAAAGTCCTTAGAAGAAGAAATTGACTCTTAAAATTGTGTGGTTTAGCGGCCGGGTTAGCATTAACGTTAGGTACACCTTGTTTTAAAGATGTAAAATATTAGATTAAACTTATTGAATATAATGATGACATTAAATTTACATAACAACGTTATTAATAAATGATACTTTATTAATTCTCTAATATAAATATTACGTTGCACCTATCTTGTGTTTTCAACTAGCTAAACTGAGATTCAACAAACCTTTTAAAAAGAAATACTCAATTTTATCAGCAATATCTTTGTTGTTATGAATGACGAATATATATATGTGTGTGTGTGTGTCTCTTTCACTAACATACGCGGTATCCGCACTAACTTTTACAGCGTAGAAGCATTCCTCCAAACTAACTCACCTGATATCTTAGCCCTATGCGAAACTAACCTTGACCCGTCTATCCCCTCCTCTGAGTTCTATGTTCCTGGTTACCTTCCCCTCTTCAGGAAGGACTCCAACGTCCATATGCATGGGCTTGGTGTATATGTCAGTGAACACCTCCCCCTAGCTAGAGTAACATCTCTCGAATCCCTGGACTAGTCTTTCATGTGCTTCCGTCTCTCACTTCTAAGCTCTGTTAGCTATCTCTTCTTCCTCTACCGCTCCCCCTCCTCCTCTGACTGTTCGGTACTTGACAGCATCTCTGACAATATCGACAAGGCCATTTCTTCGCACTCATCTGCCCATATTTTCGTGTTTGGCGACTTTAACGCCCACCACAATAAGTGGCTGGAAAACTCTGTCACCGACCCTGCTAGTGTCCACACCTTTAATTTTTCGATCTCCCAATCCCTTACGCAAGTGGTGGTCTTCCCCACGCGTTTCTCCAATAGCCCTAACGGAAGGGACTCGCTACTAGACCTCTGCTTCACTTCCACCCCAAATTCTTGCTCCACCAGACAGCTCTGCCTTCTCAGAAATTATGACCACACCGTAGTTTCTGTCAACATCTTGTTCCACTCCACCCCTACCCAAGAAACCCAGACCAACAGAATATCCTACTGCTATCAAAGAGCAGACTGGGATTCGTTCCGTGACTTCCTCTGCGACGTCCCTTGGAACAATGTTTTTAGTCTTCCCATCGAAGACTGTGCATCAGAGGTCTCCTCCTGGGTTAAGGCTGGCATCGATGCATTCATCCCTGCCAGGAAATTTCAGCTTAAATCCCATTCATCTCCCTGGTTCTCGCCCGCTTGCTCGGCTGCCATTACCCACCGGAATCACTTCTTCCGGCTTTATCGTAGCCACGTGTCGGACCAAAACAGGCGCCTTTTCGCCTCAGCTCGTAATAAGTGTAAAAAGATACTTAACGAAGCTAAGATGCTGTTTGCAACCAAGATGAAGCAGCGCATAGCATCCTCCAAGTTCGGTACCAAAGACTACTGGCGCCTCTGCAAATGCGTGCTTAGCAAGAGTAAGTCCTCAATACCCCCACTAATAAACGGACAAGACTGAATGCTTTGCTCATAGATTCTCGACCAATTCGACTCTGGATTCGTCTGGAATCCATACACCCGATTTCCCATCTAGAACTGAGGCCCAATTGAATGACGTCCACATCACGCCCTCACTGATTTCTAACATAATCTCAAAACTGGACCCTCACAAAGCGAATGGTGGGGATGGAATCCCAATCACAGTTTTGAAGAATTGTGCCCCTGAACTCTCTATCCTTTCTAAGCTCTACAACCTCTGCCTATCTTCCTCCTGCTTCCCTGCCTGTTGGAAGTCTTCTTCTGTGGTTCCAATATTCAAGAACACTGGTGAACCATCGGACCCCGCAAATTACCGCCCCATCAGCCTTCTTCCGATTTTCGGCAAAGTATTCGAAGTCATTATCAATGACGAGGTCGTTCAGCATCTGACAGCCCACGGGCTCCTCTCGGACAAACAGTATGGTTTCCGCTTCACCAGGTCCACTGCTGATATGCTAACGACCATATAGCAGGCTCTCGACAAGAATGGTGAAGCCCGAACCGTCGCCTTTGATATCTCTAAAGCATTCGACAGAGTATGGCATGCCGGCCTTCTACGGAAACTGCAAAGTTATGGCATAACTGGACTTTTGTTGGACTTAATCCGGTCATTCCTCTCTAACCGCACACTGAAGGTGGTATTAAACTAACATGCTTCCCAGAACTACCCTACAAATGTGGGTGTACCCCAACGCTCTTTATAATCTATATCAATGATCTCCCCGATGCCATAAGATCACAAGTAGGCATGTACGCCGATGATACCACAGTTTACTCTCTCGATCAAAAATCTGGTGTTGGTGACAAGGCGAACCTCGCTGCCGAGCTTGAGAAGGACCTCCAATCCGTGGTGTATTGGGGTAAGAAATGGCTCGTAAAATTCAATTCTTCCAAAACGAAGCTGCTGTCAATTAACCACCAGACAATCGCACCTCCCTCCCATTAGCATGGAACAGGCTTGCCTCCCAGAGAGTAAATCACTACGCCTGCTTGGCCTGACACTCTCAGCGGACCTCAAGTAGAATGACTACGTCGAATCCATTGCTAAATCCGCAGCTATGAAAGTCGGCTCTCTGTGCAGGGCCTTTCCGCCTGAATCTATCCTGCAATTATATAAATCCACCATCCGCCCATGTATTGAGTACTGTTGCCACATCTGGTCGGGTGCCCCTTCTATTCTCCTCGGGGTTCTTGACAAAATACAGCGAAGAATCTGTAATGTGATTGATACCGACTTGGCTGACTGCCTGCAGTATCTCTCTCACCGGCGTGACGTGGCTTCCCTGTGCCTCTTCTGTAAATACTTTCATGGCTTCTGCTCTGACGAACTTAAATCACTGGTGCCCCCTAGATGTGAATTTGCACGAGATACTAGATTGAAAACTAGGTCCCACCCTTTTACAGTGAAACCGATGAAATGTAACAGCAATTTCTACTTCCAACAGCTTCTTTCCTCGCACTTTCCGCATGTGGAATTCCCTACCGCATGCTTGCTTCCCCGACGGCTACAACCTCCAGGAGTTTAAATGTAAGGTCAACAGACACCTCCTAACACACTAACTCACACCCACTCTCTCCAACTCTCTCCCTATGTACATCCTAAGTCGTCTATCACCCTCCTTTTGACATTTCCTATACCCAATCCCTCTATGTAACCCCCTGCGCTATAGTAGCAGTGGAATGCCTTGCTTGGGGTGACACGATTAAAATATATATATATATAATGTTGTTATTTTATACAGAAAAATATTAAATTAACTTTATGCAATAAATATCATAAACGAATAAAGTGTCTCTGCCGACATTTGAGTTTGTACATGGATCGCCAGAGAAAAAATATAGTCGACCTCGTTTTGATGTAATTAGAGGAATCTTTCTATTAGGGTTACGTGACGTTCTAAAAATAATATATATATATATATATATATATGCGTACATAATAAGCAAGCAAAAGAGGATAAAAACGCCTGGCAGTATTGTGCAAAGGCGTTATTTAATGTAATTTTACAAAAGTGGCGACAAGTATTCGGTTGGACTTATGCGAGGAAAAACATTACGTATTCTGCACGTCGTAATAGAATATTCAGTTAATATTTAACGAGACGTAATATTCACAGCACTACGGAGAAATAATCAGGCGAAGTTATTCAAAAACTAATCTACGAAACATTCAACAGAGTAAAGGAAAGAACTAAAATATATTATGATTCTAAAGTTGTAACTGCAAGAACAACAACTGCAGCAACAAAGCAAGAAGAACAGCAATTACAATTGCAACAATAACACTTAAAAAAAAAATATTATTTAATAAAACTAAGGAAGAAAAAACACCAGATTTATTCATTCCAGATGCTGTTTCTAATTCAATTAGTGAATTTTCATACAATCTAGACGAAGGGTTAACTTTTCCAGCAAAAGGGATTGTTTGCATTGGAATGATGAAAAGAAAGTTCGTTAATAATAATAAACAAATTCTCCTGCTGGACATAAAAATTATGTAAATTTTATTATACCAAGGCTATGGATGAAAAGAAAAAGGTCTGACAGTATTGTTTAAAAGAGTTATTTACAGCATATGTGACTTTAGAAAAAAATGTAAAAACAGAATCAAAGAAAATAAGCCAGAGAAAATATTACAACATTACTAAAATTAGCTTTCTCGGAAGAGACATTTTAACATTTGTAATAAATAAAACCAGACAATGATAGGATTAAGAAACTATTTCTTTAAATCAACTAATATAAAAATGATACATTTTTAGAATAAAAACCGTGGTAAGAATTGAACATACTTTTTTCATTTGTTAGAAAGAGGAATAAAGATTTCCACAAAAGATAAAGTTTATCGTTTGAGTATTTTCTTTTGTGAATGAAAAGTTTATAGACAAAAATATTAAATTCACATTAAGTGAAAAATATTAAATTAACTTCCAAGTCACAAGATCAAGTTTTCTAAATTACATTCTTTAGTGAATTTTTGCACAAAATACGTGTTTTTGCAATAAAAACATGAAATAATATAGCTCTCGAGTTCCTAAACAACATTTTCGTGTACTTACGTCTTTCATTATTTGTTACGTTCGATCAATATTTGTACATCCACCTTAGATTTTAAAAGTACATTTTTACGACTTTACATATTTGTGACGAGATATGAGAACAACAGTTGTCTCTTTATTTCTTTTGAATGCACAGATTATAGAATAATTTTTTGTTCCCAGTTCAACGAAGGCCAGTTCTTGGAAAAGAACCTTCCTTTCCCCCACCTCCTGTCTGGTCTTTCATTGCAAGACATAAGAACGCTGCCTATCTGTTAAGTGCAAGTGACGCTGATAGTATTCTATATATAAGCTAACACGTGATGTAACCCTTAAAGGTTTTGTTTTCGCGCGGATTGGAATATAGCAACGTCACTTGGCTGTTTGCTTTCGGAGGAGTTGGAAGTCACCCACTGTGGACTTTGCTGTTTCCTGTCATAGAAATCGCATGTCACCGTGGATTGAATTACTGACAAAAGTATTCAGAACGGTATTCTCAAACCCAAGTCATCTCTATTCCTGTGTTTTATCTGTGTACCATATTCACCATCAGCACGGATTGAACGGTGTTGATCAACGACTTATTAAATGAACGTTTTTCGTTTTGAACTCTATTTTGATAACAACCGATCGATGTCGATCTCTGTAAATTGTAAGTCTTTGTATGCTTTTATGTATATCCTATAATCTGCTGCTATTACTGTTGTCTGTATTTCGTCGCCTAGATATATGTTTGACTCATTTTTCCATCATCCCTTTTACTATTTATTTGGTTTTGTCTTCTTTAATTTAATACATTTGTATATTGTGTAAATAAAGTATTGTTATTAGATATTCTCGAGTCATCTTCTGTTGTTCTGTGTCTGCCTATTGTTTGTTTTTTCGCTGCGTTTACCGACGTCCAGAATTGGAGAATTCCCCTCCCATTGTTCTTTTATTAACCTGTTATTGAACCCTGGGATATTTTTTTTTTTTACTTTCTCATTGCGTCCCGGCTATCGTAGTCCCAACGAAACCCCGGGTGTAACATATTACACTCTGTTGGCTATCTTTTTTAAAAATCTCTGACAGTATAGAAAGGGCACTCACTCTCCATCTACTCTGAACATCCATTTCTTCGGCGATTTTAACGTGCACCAAGACATGTAGCTTAATCGTTTTAAAGGTACTGACATTAATTTTTCCCATTGCTCATCCTTTACTCAAACAGTAGATTTTTCTACTCTCTAGCAAAACCTAGCAATATGCATATTCATAAGACTTCTTTCCGTTACTAGCATACTGACTGGGACTCATTCTATGTTTTTCTTCGTGGCATCTCTGTCTGGACTAACATTTTTAATCTTCATATTGAGAATTGCGTCTCTTGGCTCAAAGCCGACATGGGTGATTTTATTCCTTCTAGGAATTACTAGGTAAAACCTCAATCTTCTCCATGGCTCACAGCTGCTGCTATGGCCCACAGGAACCCCCTTTTTTTGGTTATACCTGCATGAAAACTCCCGTCACAACATACAGCTATTCATGTTGCACGTAATAAATTTAAACGAGTCCTCGAATGAGCTAAATTTCTATTTGTTGAGAGAATGAAGCACCATAAGGCATATAACAACTTTCACTTTTGTGATTATTGACAACCCTGCAATAGTGTATTAAATAA
Source organism: Ascarosepion bandense (assembly GCA_037127315.1). Taxonomy (NCBI): domain Eukaryota; kingdom Metazoa; phylum Mollusca; class Cephalopoda; order Sepiida; family Sepiidae; genus Ascarosepion; species Ascarosepion bandense. The sequence goes on from JBBBDQ010002409.1 coordinate 646,318, forward strand.
GTCTAAGGTCTCTATTCCTATACTTTTAAATCAGTCTGAGGTGTTAACATCTTCTGCTGATAAAGATGAATGCTTCGCTCGTAAATTCTACTTAAACTCTACTCTTGAGTCATCATGAATATCTCTCTGCTACTTCGCACCTAGAACTGAGTCTCTGTTGAATCAGTTGCAAATAGCCACTTCTATGGTTTCTGCTGTCATCTCTTATCTGGATCTCCACAAATCCTTGTAATAATTATTAAGAAGTGTCCTATTTTTTCTAAATTGTGTAATAACTGCCTCTTGTTTTCTTGCCTGCTGAAAGTCCCAATCCATTGTTCCAGTTTTTAAGAACTCGAGTCAACCTTTCGACTCTTCCAACTGTCGGCCCATGAACATTCTATCGCTTTTTGGGAAATTCTTAGAGAACCTAATCAATGTTGAATTGGTTAAGCATTTCACGCCCTATCGTTTTTTTTTTCTTTTTTTTTCTTTTTTTTTGTAGGGAATCAATATGGCTTTCGTATGTTCAGGCCAACTGCTGATGTACTGATGATATTCGCGGACAGAATCTATCAAGCTCTACTAAGGATGGAGATGCCCAAGATGTTGTTTTTGACATCTGGAAAGCTTTCTACTCGGCTTGGCATACAGGTTTTCTCTCCAAGGTGAAAAGTTACAGTTTTTTTTTAACTTTTTGAATTTGTAAACTGATTCAGTCTTTTTTTATGAAATCTTGAAATGAAAGTTATTCTGAACGGCCACTTATCCAAATCCTTTCATTCTAACGCGGGTGTCTCTCATGGCTCCATCCTTGGTCCTACTTTGTTTTAGATTTTCATTAATCACTTTCCCTATGGCATCAGCTTTCAGCTTGGTATCTACGCTGATGACTCAATCATTTATTCTTGTCTCGATAGTAAGTCTGATCGGTTCGATAAGATCAAAATGGTAGCTGATATCCAAAATTATCTTCAGTCTGTTGTTAACTGGAGCAAATGATGGCTTGCTAACTTTAACATCTTTAAAACTAAACTAACCCCTGTTAATCATTTGAGAGACTGATATCTGCTTTTCATCAGCATTGATGATGCTAACCTTCAGGGAATTGAGTAGTTTTCCATTTTCTGGTTAACGTTCTCGGCTGATATGGAATGACTATATTCATTTTTAGGTTAGCTGCTAAGAAAGTTGGTCTACTGTATCGTGTTCGACAATTTTTCTCTCCAGAATCTATCTATAAGTCCATGCTTAGAATATTGCAGCTACATATGGTCCTGTGATCTTGATATTTATATCGAATTCCTTGATAAAGTCCAAAGAAGAATCAACAATATTATTATTCCTGATCTGACATCTTGGTTTCAGTCACTTTCCCACCACCGTAATGCTGCCTCCCTCTGCCTTTTCTATAAATGCTTTCATGGTAATTTTTTCAGATTAGCTCTTCGTTATCATCCCTAAACTTTTAAAAAAATTTAAGTGCAGTACTAAACTGGCGTAGAGGTCTCATCAATTTACAGTTGAGCTGGCTAGATGTAGCCGTAAATTCTATGCTACCATTTTCTTTTCTCACACATTTCGCTTGTTTCGTTCACAGATTAAAAAAGAGGATCTTAAGTTTTACTTATTTTTTTTTTTGCATGCGCGTCTGCTTCTGTGCGTGTACACTATTTATAAAAAGCCGCCACAATAAGTATGAAATATTTTATATTTAAAAAAAAACTAGTAGCTATTGAATTAGATTATTTTAATAAAAGAAAATTGTATCGTTCCAGCATTATCCCCAAAAGCCTAACCAATCGTTCCAAATTAATATTTTGTTATCCCTCGGACGACAGGAAGAACTTATTCACCAGCCACTTTTACCTGCGTGTTCCAAGTTAAAATGCCACCATTTGATCGTGTCTCTACTGCCATAATTATAAAAGTGTAATCATTAAAATTAATCTAACTAGGCACAGGTCACATAAATATCTAGTTTGATGCAAGAAGTACCTAATCTTCAATTTTATTTTGCTATTCAATATTGTTAGTTATTTCCATACGTGATTTATGCTCGGCCGATGATGGTTTTTTCGAGACCTGACTGACTAAGCGAAAGATTTTCCGCAGTATTACTTTCTGCGTTAGACCGATTACCAACCAAGGCTATAGAACCCAACCTGTTCTGTTATTCAGCCTATAGTCTGAGAGAGAACAGAAGGATTCATACTTTTTACAAAGATATTTGAACGTAAGTGATTGAATTCGGCTCTTTGGCTTCTCATTCCGAGTCGATATCCATTACACTACAACGCACACCCAATATTGTCAGTTAAGTGCCATACGTGATACACACTTTGGGCCATCATATCTTGAAAGAGACATGACTGACTGAACAGAAGATTATGCCATTGCTTTCTGTCCTATTATTTAACTCATAACTGGAGAGAAGCGACAGATCAATAACTTTCCCAAGGGTATTTGTGCGTAAGCGAATGCAAGGAATTCAACTGGAATTCGAACTCGGCTCCCCTATTTGTCGTTTCGAGACGATATCCATTGCACCACAACGCACATCCAATATTGTACTTTCCCAAATTACGATTACTAAAACGTGTTTTAAACGAAATGACATTTCAGGACGAAAGCGAACTCCTTTTCTCCCTTATAAGTGAATTATTATGGCTTTATTTTAGAAAAGTGGTTTCTTGCTGCCTTCTCCATAGTTTAGAATTCATAGTTTTTCTTTATCGTCTACCCGGCGATTTAACCTTGATACAGAGGAACGACGAGATTGATTCACTGCCTTCAAAAACGGAATACAAGTCAGAATATGAACTTGACTCGCCGATGCAATTTTACGCGCCAATTAATGACTGGGGCGCTCGTACCCAAGTATGTCTGTCTACTAGGGTGGCTATCCAATCCTTGTTGCAGACGCCTGTTCAGGCACATTTGATCCACGCCCACAGAGATCATCTATGGTTTAGAATGCAACCATGATGATCAGACAGATCGCATTATAGAGCGTGTTCAAAAGTCTGAACAAGGCCAGTACACTAAAACCGTCAGTGACGATGACGTTAATTAGTGCTTGAACAGCCATTGACAGCTTCCAAAGAGTTCTTGTCTACCCAATTTCACTCAGAAGCCTTATGTTAACTTGTGGTATGGTTTTTCAAGCACTCTTTAACGGCACCACATGCTGGGATCACTTCACTCAGATCAATAACCGAACACCAATTCCAGTTTCATTATCCGTACATCCGACTTATGTTCTGTAATTCAATACTATCTAAAGCTGAAATCAGTGAATTAAAGTGTCAGTATTTTTAGCAAAATTAATGATTGTGCTCTGATTTGAAACTCTGAATATCAAAGTCCAGAGTTTTAAACTTAATATTTCTGCATTTAGTGTTTACAAATTAATACCTTCTGTATAAATATAGAATTTATGCAAAAACCATAAAAAACAGCGCCTCAAAGAATTAGCATTAGATGCTACATTTTTATATAAGAACTTTTTATTTATAATCATTTTTTCTTGTTTAAGCAACAGCAGAGATTGATTCTTATCAAAAAGGTTAATGGAAGCTTCCAGCGTTCTAATTTAGGTTTTAATTCAAGCGCAAATTTGGTCGAATCGCAAGCGATAAGAGCCGTTCTCCACTTCTTTCTGTCCAGCGGCTAAAAATCTGACGACATTAGCATCCTTTTTTCATTTTCAATTCTCTCTTATCAACGCCTAAATTTTTGCATAAAAATCCTGAAGCCATTCAACACGCCGAATTGAGTAAAATATCTCAGACCTCTCCTTCATAAGAAATCAGTGAGCGTTATTCTGAAGAAATATACTTGAAGCCTTGAGATTATTATACAACCTCCATAATTAAATCGTTTTATTTCAAATTGATGCGAAGATGTTATAATATATATATATATATATATATATATATATATATATATATATATACTATAAATGCTATTCTTATATGTAATGCTTACACTTGTTCGAGTAGAAATCAATGCTTTTACTAGTGAAAGTAATGCCGACTGGCCTAAAGATCGAGATTCCTACTTATGAAAATGTCTCTCGAGACGGAAATCGAACCTGTATTGACTTTTTAATCAGAAAACAACTTTCAAGCTACGTATGTCTTACCGATAAGCGATGAGAAACCATTACAGGAACGAAGGCTAAATTATCATTTTTAATAAATGAACGTCACTTATTGGGACATTACGACCTTCTTCTATGAGGGAACAGATGAAAGCAGAATATAATATATCCAGCTAGCACGTGTAAATTGTTGGCATAACAGGGTTTGGAAAAAATAGCAAAAACATAAAAATTCTAAATAGCTACAAAAGACAAGTATTTGTGGAGAGCTATGACCGCCAACAACCTGAAGGAACATGGCACTTAGAAGAAGAAGAAAAGATGAAGAATATATTATGAATGTTGTCATTTAATTTAAATGCATAAAATAAGAATTAATTCTAGTGACTTCTATTATTAATATTATTAATATCTGATAAAATGTTTAGTGCATATATGTCAGCATATATAAGTAGAAGAAAGACGTTTATTTTTAAGAGCTAACACGCACATGTGTGTAAATTCTTGTAAACATCAACAGACATTAGTATTTTTCTAACTATATCAGCATTCATATAATATATATATATATATATATATATATATATATATATATATATATATATATGTGTGTGTGTGTGTGTGTGTGTGTGTGTGTTCATTCGTATTGCTGGCAAAGTCCATCAATTTACCGGCGCATGTAACTGAATGCCTGTACGAGAGCGTACAAACAATTTAAGAGATCTGTCTGTGGATCTTTCCGCGTTACTTTCTTTTGATTCAGTAATTTAATGATATTTTGTAACGAAGTGAAAAGAGACCACTGGGTCGTGGAATTGAAGTTGGTCGAGTGACTCGACGCTAATCGCAGAGAATCTCGACTGCGTCAGGAATTGAGACGCTTAACACAGAAACGCATGAATGTACACACGTTTCTCCCGCGTACGTTTGGGTGCATGTAACTTAGTTGTTTGCTTGCCATTACTTCGTCTGGTATAGGATCCAGTTTGCACATATGAACCTGGTGTCCTCAAGCGATCACCTTAAAAGTATTCACCGGATTCGACATTACTTAACTTCAGAGATCAGGCGAAGAAAGAAGCTTTCACATTATATAATTGTAAGCAGATCACGTCTGTGTTCAATTGCAGATTATATTGTTTCTTCTCTTTTTTTGTATACTCAAAACAGAGGCCTTATGAAAGAGGTGTCTAATATAAATATAAAAGAAAGTAGAAGAAAGTCAAGAGTATGAAAAGAATTAACATAGAAAGCAATGTTTGACTTGAAGAGATTAAGAGTCGAGTCAGCGGGAAAGCACCCCCTTCGGGAGCGTGTATCGAAGAATAGTTATCTGAATGGAATACGATGAAAACTTCGGGTTTTTCGAAAATCTGTTAAAAAATTCGCCTTGAAAATTAGTGGATCGAAACAAAAGTCCATGGCGTTTTGTAAGTGGATTTCCAAAACAATATTTAAATATTAATGCACAGATTTATTCAACTGCACATGTACCATTTTAATCCATTCAGTCAGTCAGTTAAGTGTCATACGTGATACACGCTTGATTCTGACTGGGCAGAAGATTATCCTGCAGTAGGTTGCCATTGCTTTCTGCGGTAGACTGGTTGCCGACCAAGGATATAGAACCCAATCTGTCCTGTTATTTAACCCATAACTAGAAGGAATAGACGGATTAATACCTTTTCCAAGGGTATTTGTGCGTAAGTGAAGTCAATGAATTCAGCTGGAATTTGAACTCGGCTTCCCGATTTCTCGCTCCGAGCCGATATCCACTGGACCACAACGCACATCTGAGGCAGCTTCATTACTCCATCTACAGCATCACCTTTATTGCATTGAAGTGTTAACCGAGACACATTTCATTTTTTATAATAGCTTTTCGCTATAAATTGTTGTAAATGATCCATTTTTCAGCGTCTGTGATCGTTCATTTTTAAAATGGGTAATGCGGTATATTAAATTATTTCTGTTTTATCTTGAACCACTCAAACATCGTAGGGATTCACGTATCTAAGTGTTATCAAGTTCCTTTGTAATATGTGAAGTACCCCTGCAATTTCCCGCATCGTTTCTTCTGGATTATTTGTAATTAGCATTTTGATTTGGGCATCGTGAACGACTATAAGATTTTCAGAATATTTTTGTCTTTAATATAAACAAATACGCATCTGGACACTAACGAACAGTAGTTTTAGCAAAAGTACCGTGACCAGTTGAATTCATTGCATTCACTTACGCGCAAATACCCTTGAGAAAGGTATTAATCCGTTTCTTCCTTCCAGTTATGGATTAAATAACAGGACAGACTGGGTTCTATAGCCTTGGTCGGCAACCAGTCTACCGCAGAAAGCAATGGCAACCTACTGCGGGATAATCTTCTGCCCAGTCAGTCATGTCTCTTTCGAGACATGATCGCCCAAGCGTGTTTCACATATGGCACTTAACTGACTGACTGACCGTTACCATAAACGGTACATATCTTTCTTCTGTTTGTATAGCTTTTTTTTCCAGAATATTAAACGAACAAAATTTTCATCTATTTTCAATGTTAATGCGAAACATAAATAAATAAAAATTAATAATCCAAGCATGAATGTATATGTATTGTTCCACACGTTATATATATATAACGTGTGAAACAAAATCATGTTTTCAAACGCCACCTATTGAAGAACGCTGCGTCTGTAGATTTCTAGAGGTGAAATGTAAATTCACATTCAAATATTTTTCTTGTAGACGGAAATAAAAAAAAAAGAAATATTTCATGTGTAAAATGATTTTTATTCACTACTCGTCTTCGTGAAGGTAATTTGCTGGGCTTTTCATCAAAGGTTGATCTTCTCACGGGGATGTAAGAGTCTCTGGCTTGTTTCCTTTGAGTGGGACGCTTATATAATTTTGTGTCGTCTGGGTGTCTCGTGTGTGTACATCCAGCTGGGTAAGGCTCTTGTTTATATGTCGGGGACAGACAATGATTCTGCATCTACTGGCTCTGAAGTCAGCTTCCAAGTCAATCCTCTGATGCACCAAACTCTTCTAATGTTCTGATGTGACACCGAGTGCAAAGCCTAATTTGGTATCGTATAGAATGTGCGTTGCCGTGCAGTGGATATCGGCTCGCCACGACAAATTGTGGAGCCGAGTTCGAATTCCAGTTCAATTCGTTGCATACACTGGCAACCAATCTACCACAGTAAGTAATGACAACCTACTGCGGGATAATCTTCTGCCCACACAGTCATGTCTCTTTTGAGACACGATCGTCCAAGCGTGCATCAGGTATGACACTTAAATGACTGATAGAATGAACCAAGTAAGTATTGTCAACATCGAAAAATCATCAACTTCTCTCGGAACAAATGCAATAGTGCACGAATAACTAGAAGTTGTGTCAAGTCAAATGTACTCCGAATTTTACTGTAAAGTATGTGTGTGTGTATGTGTGTGTGTGTATGTGTGCACAAACAGTTTTTTACTGCATATATATATAAATCTCATTAGAAAAATATGCGTTTTCCGGACATGAAGAAAGGCTAATTTTTATTATGCCCATGAATCTGTCTTTTCCAATATCAGTATGGCTTTGAATGCCATATGAACTCTGTGGATCTAGGCGAAAACTCGCATTCTTTGGCGTTACAGAATGACAAAAAAACTGTACCAAATCACGATACTTGAGGACTTTCAACATTAGCAACAGCAAAAATGAATATGACATGTAACTCGAAGCAAAATCAATTGCATAAACAACATGTTTCACAGTACTCCGAACAAAAGATTAGAAAGGAGACTACTGGAAAGATAGATAACAGCTAGTAGACTTGAGAAATCTATTTTCCTGAAAATATTTTGAGAGAAAGATTTTTAAAATATTTTCAACCGACAGCAGTACTGCCTGCTTTGTCAAGGAATGCTGCATGTTTCCTTATAAGAAGAAGCTGATATTGCCATAACAATTACCATTTTGTTCGTATCGCCGTTAATAACCGGTTTAAGTAGCTTCTTTGTTTTCTGTGTGTCTATTCAGATCGTAGGCGAGCATGGCTCTCTCCAATTTCTTTGCTTTCGTCGCTCTTAATAAATTTTGCTTTTGTGTTATTTCTCTTAAACCCTGTTCCGCTACCCATTTAGACGAGTTCAGTAAGTAACTTATGGGTTGTTTTCTTCTGTCCTTCCCACTTTTAGACTGTCCTTGAGTATCAGATTTTCCAATCCCTCTTTCCTCATTATATTCCCTAGAAATTTCAACAGTCTCTTCTTGATGGTAAATATAATTGTTTTTTTTGTTCTTATTTTCTCTCAAATTTTGTCGTTGCTCAAATATTCGGTTCATAGTATTTTCAGAATCCTTTTGTAGGACTATATTTCAGTTGCTTTATGTCTCTTCTTTATTTGTTAGAAGATTGTGGAGCAATCACTACCATATAGGAAGACAAATATCACGCACTGACTACTGTTTACTAAGATAAGTTTCTTCTTCTTTTTCTTCTTCTATGTGCCCTGTCCCTTCAGGACGTAGGCGATCATGGCCTTCCACGACACTCCTATCCCTGGTAGCTTTTAGCACGCTTTCACCTGTTAATCCACTCAAACCTCGCTCTGCCATCCACCTGCTCAGCCTTTCAAATATGTCATTATCTGCTTTTCTCTGTTTCTCTTTTCTTATATCTGACCTGTGAGTATCAGATTCTCCAAGCCTTCCTTCCTCATCACATGTCCCAAGAACTTCAGCTGCCTCTTACTGATGCTCAGTATTAATTTCCTTTTCGTTTCCATCCTTTCTAAAACCTTATCATTGTTCACATGCTCGATCCATGATATTCGCAGCATCCTTCTGTAGAACGACATTTCAGTTGCTTCAAGATTTTTCTCCATCTTTGATGTTATTGTCCAGCATTCACTGCCATATTGAAGGATAGACATCACATAGCAATACAGAACTCTCTTCTTTGTTTCTAGAGAAATCTTCTTGTTGCTTAATACTTTGCTCAGCTTCTGGAATGCGTCCTTGGCCATTCCAATTCGCCTTCGGATCTCAGTGTTGCACTTTTTGTCTTTCGTTAGAACACTTCCCAAGTACTTAAATTTGTGTAATGCTTGATTTTAGTATCCCCAACTTGTAATTAGCATTTTGGGCTCATCCGTTTGCTGATGACCATACATTCTGTGTTCTTGTAATTTACTTGTAGTCCTTTTTTTAATACTTTCTTACTCTACCTTTTTTAGGAGGTCTTGTCGTTTTTTTTCCATGTCATCTATCAGAACTGTAACATCTGCGTATCTTGTGTTGTTCAGATTGTGACCACTGATGACAAACCTTAGCATAACTTAAAGGGCCCTCAGAACAGTCTGTAGAATAGATCTGGTGAAAAGGCACATCATTGTCTTAGACGCTTTTCTATCTTTGTATATCTGCTGAATTTGTTTCTTGTCCGTATGCAGGCGGTTTGCTGTGAGTAGAGGTTCTTTATTTTTCTGATGTCTTTGTCAAATATGTCGAGGTTGATAAGCATTTCTATTAATTCTTTGTGGCGTATTTTGTATGCGATTGAAAAACAGTTGATTATCCGGCACCCATCGAATTCTAAATCACCATCAATGATCTGCAAGTTCTTCTACCCTACATCCTTCTATTTGCATTATGAAATTTAGTTAATTTCTAATTCCGAATTGTAGATATAATCATAGGTATATTTTCTTCTTTATATTTCTTATTTATAGGAAACAAGGTCATTATTTTTCTATTAAAAATATTAGTGAAAATTTCATGGTTTCTGATGAATCTTAATTCTTAAGTTAATGATTGAATAAGCTGATGGTAAGCTCTACGGCAATAAGATATGCGTATAAATTTTCCTATCGTATCATTACGTATTTCAACTTAACAATTTTAACAAATATTGCAATAACAATAAAATATTTAATGCTGGTCGTTATCTAAAGTAAGCTGGTACAAATGATTTTAAATTGAGAACTTTTTCCATTTCACTAAAACAGACGTTAAACACTTCTATCTTCCCTTCTTTCTTTAATTTCATCAATTAAGCCAAGTAGCGTTTCTGATGTGTCTTTTTCGTTTTTCCACACGATGAAAACGAGATAGTCGATTATTTATGTAGCATTCTCAGGGTGTAACGTACGTAGGTGCTAACTATGGAACTAAGGGAGAGAAAAGCAGAGTTATAATAAGATATTTATATTCTTTTGCGTTTGTCCAAAAAATAGAAAATTTAAAACGGAGGAAAAAAGTTTGTAAGTTTACATACAACAACATTTTTTCAGTGTATGCGCATTGCTTTGGCAATGGCCTGTATAATTTAGCATATTGCAGATACAGTTTACTAATTGCTGAAGATTTGTCGATATTTCTATGCACGCACGCGTATTCAGGCCTCTCTGCATTGTTTTATACACATGCATCCGTTTAAAAGTCACCGGTCTACTAATTGGTGTCCTTTTTCTTGCACCATCTCTATTTCCTACATGTCTCTTCAAGCAGAATAATATCCAACGCTTATCTCTATTTTCCAGATTTTAATGAAGGTGCCCTTAAACTAATTTTCTCAATCTTAATTTCTTCGGTTCAAACCTAGGATTACGGGTAAATAAACAAACTCAAAATGCAAAGAGCTGGCAAGAAATTCAGGCCACATTCTATACCCTTCGAACGATAATTAAGAATAAAAATGTTTAACCTACTCGCCTTCAGTCTTTGAAGTTTTGATGCGTTCACAGTTCCTCACGCAGGAATTATCAAACTTTTAAATCAGAATTGTCCCTTTTCGTTTATAGATACTAGGATTTTAGAATTTTCAACTTTTGATTAACAAAAGATTTTATGCATATCTATTTTGGTTTGTAATTCGAATAACTTTCTTGGAGGAAAACGAAATTTTTCCTCGGCTCTGCCATCGGCTTGCTCCCGTTTCTAATGTAAGTATCAAATTTGGCGGGTGTATTTGCGTGGTTCATATTTCATATACAAATTTTTCATCAGAGGTATTAGCTCTTAGTTTTGGTGTAAAAATTTCATACCCCAGAAAAAATTCCTATTGCACGTTCCAATAAAATCCTAGGATTTCTGGAAAAAAAGTTGTTATTAGATACCAAATAAAGAAAATCAGAAAATCATGCAACATGAAATATGATCCTGACAAGAAAATTTAAAAAATAGATATATTGAAAACTACTGGAAATTAAATTTGTTGCAGATTGATAATAAAGTATAATGAAAAAGGGTTCATTGCAATTGCTTCTACCAAAAAGACAAATTTTAACATTTTAACATTTTTTCAAATCAAAAATCAATGCTTTATCAACATAAGAAATCCATATTTATCCATTGCAACAGTAGCTTCACTTAAATAACTGTAATTTGTAAACTAATAATCCGACTGAGCCCCAATTTTCTAACGTGCCATTTGAAGTTTAGTACTTCATAAAAATCATATAATTTTTTTTATTAGTGGTGCTATTTATAGGTCAGGCCCGGGATATATTAAGTGATGTGATAGTTTTGCTTCTATCTCCACTAGAAAGAATAAGGGTTCAAGAATCATTTTATTATATTTACTAGACATAGCTTAGTACAATTATATCTAAATGGAGTAAAATCAAGGGAAGAAGATTGTATTTCACTCGTTTTACGAACGAGAAATTGCAGTTTATCTCAGTTTCTGAGATTAGTAATTAGATTACACTGGTCAACACAATTTTACATGCCCATAGTATTCCAATGAATTTTACTCAATTTTTGGATCCTGAATCCAAATCTGGCATCATTTTTTTGCCTATCACGTCATGTTTTTGAGATATAAAAATTTTGCAGGATATGAAGATTGTACCCATAATTAAAAAGCAGAAAATAATTATTAAGTTATTCACAACAAGTTACAAGAATAATTGTAATGCACTTAAGTATGTAAGAATGAAGTATGATGATAAGAAAATATGTACAAAATATCCATTTGCTACTCTACGGCATAAATTTCCTCCTCTTTGACGATCTTTGATGTACAGTTCCTCGAATATCTCTCATCAAGATCCAGCAATAATCTGCCATCATGCTTGAGTCCCATCTACTTTGGTGATGTTCCTCAGTTATTTTAATGTTTTGTTGAAAGCGTTCACCTTTCACATCACCCAGGTTCTCTGGCAACTTGTCCAAGTAACTGTATAAATAATGTATCTTGATGCTCATTCTACATCCTTGCAAACTCAATTGTTCCATAACAGTCTCAACTTTTTAATTTAAGTTTGTTGATTTTATTCTTAAAGTAGTGTTTTTTCTTCATTCTTCTTTTTTATTTTAATTCATTTTATCTCTCTCTCTTCTCTCTTTTCTCTCTCTCTATCTCGCTCTCTCTATTTTTATTTGCCTTTTTCTGATCCTTCGTTCTTGAGATTCTTACTGCTAAGTTTTTCTATAACCGCAAATTACTTTTTTTTATTTAGGCATTTTCTTTAGAACATTTTCATTCTGTTTTCCTTCTATTTCTCTTTTTTATTTTTTACAACCATGTATTTAACTCCCCCCCACATTCTTTTATTCTTTTTTCATTCGTCATTACTTTGATTCTTAACCTCTCTTCCTACATCATTACATTCCAAACTGGTACGTCTATAGTAAGCACTTCTCATAATCTTATCTGTTGGCGTACATAGAGTGTAAGAAGTCGATTTTTACGCTTAGAAGAGCCATAAGAAAATGAAGAAATAAAGAGAAGCAATGGCAGAGATAAGAGAAAGTGCAGGCTGTTTAATCTCTGTTCAAACTCATCGCTTAAAAGTGTACACGAATGGCGCGATCGTGAGGCTCACCACAAGCCCATAATCTAGCATCAAACCACCGAGGCACGAACCACCAAGATAAACGACTTACTATTTCTTCTTCTTCTTCTTCTTGAACAGCCTCGGATTATTACTGCCATCTTTACTCGGTGTTTTCTTGCCTTCAATTCTTGGTCTCCATCAGCGAGCTCATAGCGATAGTCGGTATTCCATACCAAAACGATGAAGTCATCATCGCATGCGTGCGATGTTTCTACACACAATAAACAAATCACTTTTATCTTGATCTGGCATTCCACGAACTAAAGCCGAGCTAGTTTAGACCGACCAATCATATAACTAGCTGCCATGACTAACTAACCGCTCTCTAATTTGGTTCTCAATCAAAAAGAAAGAAAGAAAATAACATGTTCATATTAATGTTTCAAATGTTAACTTAATGGCAAGATCACAGGACCAACCATATCACTCCGACTTATAAAGCTGGACGGTCACGCTTAAGTCATCCATGAGATCAACGTAAAGCAAAGTAAAATGCATGATATATATGTTTGAGTTTATTTCTGCTGATCAGCTTTATTCTTTTAAAAATAAAGTACACTTATATTTGATTCAATTACGTATTTTAGCATTGCAATGACTTGTTGCCACTTATCAGGCAGATCGTCTATACCTTTTGAGTAAAATCCTGCAGGTTTTTATGAGAATTTTTTTAACAAACTCTTGAATCTAGTCTTCCTTAGAGAATGCTTTTCCTTAGACCGATTAACAAAGGTAATAATCAGTTGATGCAAGACCAGGTGGGTCGGGTAGAACAGACCAACGGAGTGCCAATTTTTGTGCCCTTGTTATTCTTGTGGATTTGCGTTGTCGTAAAGAATAATAATATTTTTCTATTGTATGCATTCAGTACTGAATTCAAACTAATATTCAATACTAATATTCAAACTGATGCATAATAGTGTACTTCAGTTTTTACTTCAGTTAGTCAGTTAACTGCCATAGGTGATACACACTTGGGCGATCATGTCTCGAAAGAGACATGACTGACTGGGCAGAAGATTATCCCACAGTAGGTTGCCATTACTTTCTGTGGTAGACTGGTTGCCATACAATGCTATAGAACCCAATCTGTCCTGTTATTTAACCCATAACTGGAGGGACGTTTCCAAAGGGTATTTGCGCGTAAGTTAATGCAAAGCATTTAACTGGAATTTGAACTTGGCTCCCCGATTTCTCGTTCCAAGCCGATATCCACTGCATCGACTGTGGAGGCATGGTGGAGTAATGAATAGCGGCCCGGACTGAGGAATCAGAGAGCAGAGTTCGAATTCCAAATTCATTATATTCACTTACATGCAAACAAGCCATCTCTTCAAGCTATGGATAAAGTAGCAATACAGACGGGGTTCTATAGCCTTGGCTGGCAACCGGTCTAGAAGAAAGTAAAACTCTGAATTCAAACCAGGATGTCGTGCCCAAAGAAACACTACTTCTACTCTGACTGCACTACATGTTCTGCACCTCTGACTCTAATGAGTCATGGGATATCCTCTTTACATAAATCTGTCGGTTACTTTATGCTGAAAAGTTTGTTCTTTTTTAATATATAGCTTCTCTAAATAAATGGCTTTTGAACAATCTATTGGGTCGTTTGTTTCATCACTCTCCAGTTATGCCTTTAGAACTTAGTTTATTTGTGCTTTATAACATGTGCTATATGCCAACCTTCATCAAGAGAGTTAAGATAGTCTCTACTTATATCTTCTTGTAACTGTCCTCTGCGCTAGTAATATCATAAACTATTGATGTGTAGGAGCAAGGTCATCAGAATCGTCTAGAATATGTTTTACACTAGATGCTCCCTGATATACTGCGCATTCAGAAGTATGTTCAATTTTTTTTATCAGCAATCAGTAACCAACAGGTATGATTACTAGTTAGTAAAGTAAATTCAACATTACTATTAGTTCCACAAAATGAAACCTATTATAACTCAAACTAATATTTGAGATGTACATAAATTTTGAATATTTATATACAAACACGTATTCTATGTAACTTTCATGCACGCATATAACTGCTGTAGATAGAGGGTGACTGAAATCACATTTTAAAATACATATAAGTTATTAATTAGCTAAAGATTTTACAAGAAATGTATAGGAAAGAAAAGTGTTTAGCATGATTTTTTTAATTCGATATGGGCACCAGATTTCGTTACCAGCATCTCGAGCCGCCCAGAAATCGCATCTACTGATTTTACTAGGAACTCTTGTCTTATGGAAGACATAATTTCTTGTATTCACCCTTCAAGTTCTTCCGATATCTTGGTTTGGCATAGTAGACTTGATCTTTTAACCAGCTCTAAAGAAATAGTCAGAGTTTATTAAATCAGGATTCCTGGCTGACTACTCAAACATGTTACTTTTCATTGGTTTTCCTGTAAAACGGTGGGACCTAGTTGCTAGTTTAGTAGCTCGAGTACATTCATGTAGAGGGGGCACCAGTGAGCTAAGATCATCGGAGCAGGAGTCATAAAAGTATTTATAGAAGAGACATAGAGAAGCCACATTCCATTGGTGAGAAAGTGACTGCAGCTGAGCTACCAAGTCGGGATCGATCATATTGCAGATTCTTCGTCGGATTTTATCAATAACACCGAGGTGAATAGCAGGGTCACCCGACCAGATGTGGCAGCATTATTCAATACAAGGGCGAATAGGTAGATTTATATATGTGCAGGATGGATTCAGATGAGAAAAACTTCCTGGCCCTACCCAGTGAACCAACCTTCTTAGCAGCAGATTTAGCTATGAATTCGATGTAGTCATTTCATTTTAGAGTTAATCCGAGGAGGCGCAGTGTTTTGCTTTCGGAGAAACTAGCTTATTGAGGGGGCGGGTAGGAGCGATTGTTTGTGATGGTTAACAGATGGCTTCGTTTTGGAGGCATTAAAATTCACAAGCCATTTCTTACGCCAGTCCACCACAGATTGGAGATCCTTTTCAAGTTCCGCAGCAAGGTTCGCTTTGTCCGCCTCAGCAGATTTTTGATCGAGGCGAGAGTAAACAGTGGTGCTGTCAGCATAGATACCTACTTGGGATCTGATTACATCGGTGAGATCGTTGATGAAGATCAGAAAAAGCGTAGGACCTAGAATAGAGCCTTGAGAGACACCCGTTTTAGTATGATAGTACCGGGATGCATGTCCGTTCAACACGATATTCATTATGCAATTTGAAAGAAATGACTGGATTAGATCAAAGAATCGTCCAGTTATGCCATAGCACCGTAGCTTGCGTAGAAGGCCAGCATGCCAGACTCTGTCAAACGCTTTGGAGATATCCAGGGCAACAGTTCGAACTTCGCCATTTTTATCAAGAGCCTGGTATATATAGTGATAGTTGTTAGTATATCAGCAGTAGACCTGGTGAAGCGGAAACCATACTGTGTACCAAAGAAGAGACATGGCTGTGAAATGTTGAACCACCTCAGCGTTGATAATGGCTTCGAACACTGTTAAAAATCAGTAGGAGGCTGGTAGGGCCATAATTAGAGGGTTTTCCAGTATTCTTAAATGTAGAAACCACAGAGCAGGTCTTCCAGCAAGCCGAAAAGCAAGAAGCAGAGAGGTAGTAGTTATAGAGTGTAGAGAGGACAGAGGAGAGTTCAGGGGCACATTTCTTCAGGTCAATGATTAGGATTCCGTCACCTCCGCTCGCTTTATGAGTGTCAAGCTTTGAAATTATGTTAGAGACCAGCGAGTGAGTAATGTGGACATCATTCAGTCTCAGTTCTAGGTGAGAAGTCGCGTACAGATACTTCAGCTGAATCCAGTGTCGAGTTGGTGGAGGATATGCGAACAAAGCACACAGTCTTGTCCGCTCAAGTTCATTGATTAGAGGGGGGATTGCAGGCTTACTGTTATTTAGTACATTTTTACAGAGCCGCCAGGAGTCTTTGGAGCCGAACTTACTTCATTCTGGCACCAAACAGCAGCCTAGCTTAATTATCTTCTTGCACTCATTACGAGCAGAGGTAAAAAGGCGCTTAGTAAGGTCTGACGCGTGGCTCCGATAAAGCCGGAAGAAGGGGAGAACCATGGGGACGAATGGGATTTAGGTCGAAACTTTTTGGCTGGGATGAAATGCCAGCCTTAAACCAAGAGGAGACCTCGGACGCACAGTCTTCAACGGGAAGACTAAAAACTTTTTTCCAAGCGACGTCACACAGGAAATCACAGAATAAGTCCCAGTTTGCTCTTTGGTAGCAGTAAGATATTCTGCTGGTCTGAGGTTCTTGGATGAAGTGGGAGTGGAAGGAGATGTTAACGGAAACCACTGCAAGGTCAGAGTTTCCAAGGGGGAAGAGCTGCTTGATATTGCAAGAGTCAAGCTTGGACGTGAAACAGCATTCTAGCAGTGAGTCAATTCTATTAGAGTTATTAGAGAAACGCATGGAAAATCCACCACTTGCGTAAGGGACTGAGTGATTGAAAAATTCATGGTATGGACATCAGCAAGATCTGCGACAGAGTTTTGCAGCCACTTGGCGTGGTGGGCACTAAAGTCTCCAAACACAAATATATTGGCAAACGGATGAGAAGAAATGGTTTTATCAATATTATTGGAGATGCTGTCAAGTACGGAACAGTCAGGATATGTGGGGGAGCGGTATAGAAAGAAAAGATAGCTAACTGAGCTTAGTAGGTAGAGCCGGAAACACATGTAAGAATGATCTAGCGATTAAACCCTAACTAGAGGATGATGTTCACTGGCATAAACACCAAGCCCATGCATATGGACATTGGAGTCCTTCCTGAAGAGGGAAAGGTAACCAGAGATGTAGAACTCAGAATAGGGGATAGAAGGATCAAGGTTAGTTTCACAGAGGGCTAAGATGCCAGGTTAGTTTACTTGGAGGAAGGGTTCAACGCTGCAATAGTTAGTACGTATACCTAGTATGTTCGCGAAGTATATATTGACAGGTAGAGTAGTTTTTTTTGATTAGCTGGTTTAGTTTTGCCATTTTGATTGTATGTAGTCATGGTAAAGAGAATTTTATTAAGAGAGAGGCCTAGAATAGTATCAGTCAGACGCATGTGTAGGAGGGCAACTGGCGCAAACTGCAGTATAATGTGGCCTCAGAGTTGTCCACCGGAGGCTTTTGCAGAGACATCCATCCATGTGCGACATGGCACTACAAGAAACCCCGATATTATTCAACTTGATAAGAGCAGCCTCTCAAGACGCTACACAAGAGTTCGGGCTTTTAACTACCAGTCGGAAGCAGCAATCAGGAAACTGCCAACCCGGTACCCTCAGAATGGAGAGACGTTGCCATGATCCACAAACATTGCAAAAGGTTTGCGATAGCACTACCACTAGGGCCAGAGAAGAGGAAAGAAACCGCGAACCCCTTTCTAAGGAGTGTGAACCGGGCGATATTAGGATTTATCTACTCCAATTTTTAAAAAAATTACTAATTTTTAGTATAAGTCATGAGAACCCTGCAAAGCCAGTATAAGGGTTTTCCAGTACCATCCCTTACATGTTCAAAGAAAAGAGAAAATAAATAAAATAAACTTTTGCTACCGCAAAAAGTGCTAACTCAATTCTTAACAAGCAAGAATCAATTTTTTTAAATATAACCAGCGCTATATGCAAGAAAACAAAAAAGAAATGTGAAGTAAAAAAATACATTTCCAAAATTAAACTAGCAGAAAAAAGAAAAGAATAAAAATTATCAAACAAGCTTATCAGCCATCCCAAGTCCAGATGAGTGATTTCAGATATTCTTACTGGTATTGATACTGTATCATATTCCCAGCATTAGATATTTTCTGCACTAACAAAGTGAACGTGTTTGATGTCAAGAAAATAAATTCGGCAGTAACTTTTTTAGAGGATTGTAAAAGACTTTTTAGAGAGTAGTTAAAGAGATTTTAGAGGGTTGTTAAAGATTTTTACTGGGTTGTTAGTAACCACGAAGTAAAAAAAAACTTTAAAAAATTGACTTTGTAAATCAATTCTATGCTCTTTTATTAAACTGTATCGCCGTTGATAACAGAAGAAATATCAAAATATAATGGTTATACTACATTTCCCTTGAGAAGTTTGATCTTTCAGCACACTGATGAAAGCGTCAAATATAAATATTCAACACAAATCGGAGGTGAATCTCTAATTGCTGTCAGATGGACACTTCGACGTGGTGCAATAGTTTATAAGCTTGCCTCGAGAGATTAATTAGGACCGAGTATTGATTTCAATCTTCATTGAATGTCCTATACATTTGACCTTTTACCACATTTAAGCTACGCTTCAAAAATGACTTGGGCACCTCGACATACTGTAGCGGTTAACAGGTCTGTGTTTCCACAACAATTACAACTGAGTAGGAAGTTCGATTTTCGTTGGATGCCCCATACTTTTTGCTTGTGCCACATCTAAGTTGCGCTTAGAAAATAACAAAAACACTTCGACGTAATGTAATGCTTAGTAAGCTTGTCTCTCTAGAAACTATTACAGCTGAGTAGTGAGTTCGATCTTCACTGGGTGTCCTATACTTTCAGTCTTGTGCCACATGTAAATGGATCTTAGAAAATCAACACTCATTGCTGTCAGATTTTGGTCGACACCGCAACCATACCCTCTGAAAAAAATCAGAAAAAAACCAGTTGAAATTTTGAGGGCTCAATAATGAGGTAAGAGGGCTTTGAAAATATGACACTCATAAGACATGTTGAAAGCAAGACAGACAGAGGTAAGCATCGCATAACTTGCTTCATGAATAGTTGGCAGAACAGGTATTGAGAGATATATCAAAATGATAAATTTTACTAAGGACTACAAAGGGCAAAACGTAATGGAGAGCCATGTTCACCCACAACCTGAGGGGGAAGTTGTAAGAAAATGACGAATATTTTCGTAATATTATGATTTTTAATATATTTTTATGAAATGAAATGCAGAAAAAAAAAACGATGATCGTCACTTATGAAGAAGGCTTTATGACAATAACCCAAACTATGAAAAGTGATTTGCGATGTTTCGCGGCGGATATTTCTTTCTGAACAATACCTTACGCCCAGGTGAAGAAATTACGGCTAAAAGATAATTTCATTTTTATTTCATTTATCCATCGATTTTCAGTCGAGTAAACTTATTTTCGTTTTTCTTAACATGGTATTATAGTCGACGACCTATCATATTCAATAGTTCATGAACGTCACTTATTACGTTTTACATGGAAATAACCACAATTCTAGCAAAAACAGTTTGAATGAATGGAGCTGATGAAATTCAGAATAAAAAGCATTAAATCATCAGCTGTTACAAATTGAAGGCACTCTGCAAATCGGTGTGATTCCTCCTCAACATCCGTTTTACAAATAATTTATATCAATCCACCTCCAAAACTCCGTGTCCTGTGCTAACACACTAAAGTGCGGCAGGTTTTCCAAAATCTTCAAAATTTTTATGCGGAATGAATTTTTATGAAAATTCTGTTAATAATGTTGTTCCATTTATATACGATGAGTGTTCATCCAATGTCTATGGAAGTTATTCTTCCTTTTGATATTGATGACAAAACACTTTCATGAGTATTTACTTTCTGTTTATACAGATATTGCGCAAACACAGATATTAATATCAAGTCCTTAGATTTTGGTTCCTTGGAGAAAACATACGTGTTATAATTACGAACGTTCTGAGCATATAATTCCTCTTCATTCACATCATGAGAGCTATCAGAATTAAACACAACAAATAAATATTATACTGTATAACATTAAAAACTTGGACACCTCTGGTAACTCTCTATATGTATCTCAAGCCAAGTCACATACGATGTTTTTGTCTTCAATTTCTTGAACATGAATGTTGTTTTTTTAACATTGTTAAATTTATTTTCAAGATTTTGGGGTTTCATTTTTTAATTTCAAATTAATAATATTATAAATTTTTATAATTACAATTCATTTTTCATTTTTTTTCTTTCTTATTTTTTTTTTGTTTTTTGACGAACAGGAATTTAGCGTTTATTTTAGTCCAACTGGTAAGTGTTTGTTTTGCAATAGTCAAAGACAGTCCACTCTCAACGGAAGTGTTTGTTTTGCAATTGTCTATTAGAGTCCCAACTCAACGGATATCATGTTTATTCTGAGCTTTCAGTAAAGTGTAACGGAAGGAAACTTACAACGTGCACAAACAAAATAGAACTCATATATATATATATATATATATATATATATATATATATATATATATATATATAACAGACAATGGATGTTTATTAGACAGATTTTAGTCGATAACACAATAATACTCACACATACACACAGTAAAAAGAACCTTCAGATATTAGAGGCTAGCTACATTAAATCAAAGTAACACACACTTAATAAAGTCACATTTCAATCTGGTCACAAAACATTACATTGCATTTAGACATATGGTTCTGTTAACATTTCGGACACTCACGCAGAGTGACTACATAGAACCGCATTGCAAATTTACGAACTTTGCTGCTTTTCGGTGACTGTTATCGTTGCATAGCAATGTTTCATGCCAACACAAGATAATATTCTCTTTGATGGTAAATGTTTTATGTTAACGTCCCTGTAACTTCTCTGAAAATGGCTCATGTGAGTCGAAAGCTTAGAACCAGTATAATAAAAAATATCCAAATTTTGGACAATTTTGTCTTTATTTTCACCTGAAATTAAAGTCAAAATACGATGTTTAGAACAGTTCATGATTAAACATAATAGACATTCATTGTCTGTTATATTTAGCAATATATGTTTAGATAATTATCTGATGCCTCGACACACTAAATTTAAATTAAATGATGCCGCAACATTAAATGATCCCAACACCAAGAAATTTCAATGGAACCTTATTAAACAACAAATAAACATAACCAAACAGGAATTACAACTAATCAACACTGAAATTGTATGTATTAAAGGAATTTTACAACCTTCTACTACAAGTGAAAAATTCAAGGAAATATTGGATTTATTATATAATACAACACAAAAGGAACATGAATCCCATAAACAAGTCATCCAAAAAAAATTAAACAAATTATATAAAAGAAAAATACTTTTATCAAACATCAATGACAACTTCATTAACCTATCGGATTACCAACTCACACCAGATAAAATAGAATTCCTTAATGACGGACCAAATTTTCATGTCGCACAGAAACCTAATTCAATGTTTAAACAAATGGAAATTGAAACTTTATACCAACAAATACATCAACTCGAACAAGACAACCATATTACTACACAGGTAGACTTAAAAGAATTGCTCAATGCTGAATCAATCAAACACCGTTACCATAAAAATCCTAATGATATTATCAACACGCCTCTAATAAAAGCACCCACACATCTAAAAATAATAAAAATATTGTTATCCGACGTGCCGATAAAACCAATACATTTGTTATTTTAAACAAACATGAATATCACTCCAAATCACATTTTTTTCTATTTCTTTATACTTTGTTTAGATTTAGGAAGACATCTTTCGCTATTCCAATGCGCATTCAAATGTTTATGCCACATTTACCGGCTTCTGTTAAAACACTTCCCAAATAGTTACATTTCTACACTTGTTTGTGTTTGACATCTCCAATTCGTAACTCGCAGCTTAGGCTGTCTTTTGCTATCATCTTCTTATTACAACTAATGGTTAGTCTTTTCTACCTGTTTTCTTTTCTACCTTTTCTAGGGCTTCCTGCATATTAGAATAAAAAGTCGAAGAGGAAGAAAAAAAGTTATCTGTTATTTCATGCAAATCTTAAGCCGTAGGATGTGCGTGGTAGTACAGTGGATATCGACTCGGAACGAGAAATCGGAGAGCCGAGTTCTAATTCCAGTCAAATTTGTTACTTCCACTTACGCGCAAATACCATCGGGAAAATTATTTAATCCGTCATTTCCTTCCATCTATGGGCCAAATAACAGGACAGATTGGATTCTATAGCCTTGGTTGGCAACCAGTATACTACAGAAAGTAATGGCAACCTACTGCAGGAAAATAGTCATGTCTCTTTCGAGACATGATCGCCCAAGCGTGTATCACTTAACTGACTTATGCTGTAATTTAACGACCTAGAAATGGTTATAACAAATGAACATGTTTCATCATTTATTTACCTTTCTACCTCAACAAAATCTTTTTTAGAATTCTCGATGCTCCAAGCATTTTTGTCTGTGTAGATGGTGTAATCTCATAGAATGGTGATATCTATTTCTGTAACCGCTGCTGGGTGGTGTTCATACCAGTGTTTGTTTACATATTTTCCATAGTGTTTGCACATTGTCCAATGTAAATATTGCCCCACTCTATCGTGACAATTTTTATATTCATTTGGAGCAAGTACAGAACATCCTGAGATTAGATGGTCTATTGTTTCTTGGTATTTATCAGAGAACCTGCATTTTGGATCCACATTATTATGTATAATATTTGCCTGAAAGTTCCTAGTGAAAAGACTTTGGTCTTGCGCTACAAGAATAAAGCCTTCAGTCTCAGATTTTAATCCAGATGCACGTAACCATCGATGACTATTTACTTTATCAACATTGGATTTATTGACACATTCTGGATATTGGCCATGCAGAGGTTTGTCTTGCCAGTGTTGTTTCATCTGTTCAAGAGCTTTATCGTTGGCTTTCATTTTCATATTTTTTGCCGCAATAGTTGTTTCTTGGCTTCTGTTTTGCTTTTCTAAAGAATCTACTAAATCTAAATCTTGTTTGTATTTACTGCCTTCTTTTATTATTGAATATTTTTTTCTGTTTTCATTTTGTTTGACTAATTGTATCATCCAGTCCTTGGTTGTTTCTATGTATGTTAGTAAGCCAATTGTTGTTGTCTTGTATGACAATTCTAACTGAATAAGACCTCTTCCACCTTCTTTACGGGGTATGTATAGACGGTCTTTGGATGATGCATCTTATGCTTAGAAAGAAGCTTTCTTGTTTTAGAATCCATTCACCTGATGTCGTTTAGAGTCCAGTTTAAGATGTTGAAACTATATTGGAAATTTGGGATGGCAAGGATACTAATGGCCATAATTCTGTTCTGAGAATTCAATTCAGTTTTTAATATCAGCCTTTTAATATATAGCCTTCTATACGTACTCTGTACGTACTATTTTTTCATTTTTTATGGTAAATCTTTTCACTCTATTATTATTATTATTATTATTATTATTATTATTATTATTATAAGCAGTTCACCCCTACAGTAAAATTGACAGTATAAATTTATACAATTACTAAGTTTTCATATATGAATCTTTAAATGTATTTCCAGTTATTATTATTCAGGCTGTTGCATTTTTAACCTACCAACTCCTTAAAAATTCTAAAAGAGTCGCGCATAAAAGACACTTCTAGCTGATGACACTCGTGCAAAGGATATAGATATCTAAAAAAAGAGATAATGACACAGCAAATATGCAACAACTTAGAAATATAGCTAGCATATTTTACAAGATAGATACAGACACGCGCGTGCACACACACACACACACACACACACACACACACACACACACACACACACACACACACACACATAAACCTGTACATCATAATAAAAGTTTTGAATTCAGAGTTTTCCTTCTAGAATGGTTGCGAACCATGTCTAAAGATTGTTCTGCCCTGATATTTAATCCATAGTTGGGGTGTAAGAGATGGATTTATTACTTTTCGAACTCTGCTCTTCGACTTTTCATTCAGAGCAGTTTCCCATTACACCAACCGCATATCAAATTCAGTTGTTCAGTTCAAAGAGTTGAAATGTTACTCTTGAAATGTAAATAACAAATTAATCCAGTTTATATATATATATATATATATATATATATATATATATACTATAGTCATCCGCAGATAGATCTGTTTTGCTGTATCACAGCTCATCAGTACGGTCAGACTCCGATTGCTTTTTAACCAAAAATTGAAACTCAACGGAATTTTCGTCAGTCGGCGATTCTACCTCTGGGCTACGAGCATTCGGTAGAAGAAGGCAGACTTTTTAGCGCGTATATCATTATACACGCTCAATAGCTAGAGTGCTTTAATTCATTATTGAATGAGTGATGCGTATATGCCGGAGTAGCTACTGTTTTCAAAGTCTCCCATTCTTCCAGAGTGCTCAATCAGGGTGTGAGAGCGTAAATACTATAGTCATCCGCAGACAGATCTGTTTCGCTGTATCACAGCTCATCAGTACGGTTAGACTTCGATTGCTTTTTAAACCAGGATTGAAACCCGACTGAATTGACATCAGTCGAGAGAGAGAGAGAGAGAGAGAGAGAGAGAGAGAGAGAGAGAGAGAGAGAGAGAGAGAGAGAGAGGTTATTAATAAATTAAAAATCATTTACTATGAATATATCATATAATTACAAGGTATTGCTTATCATAAACGTTGGGTCTACGTTTGTTGTATTATTGTCCCTTCAGTTTCTCATCAAAGTTCTTCTTTTGTATTTTTCTCGGAATTAAAAAAAACTAAGGATACAACATGCGAGCAATGAGGAAGTATGAAGGGAAAAAGGAACTGTAAGCAAACATACTCAAAATTAGAAAAACACCGCTGAAATTTCTTGGGTGCATAATGAGGTAAGAAGGCGAAGAATGATTAACACCCACAGAGTATACTGAAGGGAAAAGAATCAACGAAAACGATTTACTAACCCACTTAACAAATTTGTATGAATTCCAGACAGGGTTTTCAAGGACAAATAGCCAAGGAGAGAGAAATTACTTAGAGAAACAAAAACAAGAAGGTGTAGAGAGACATGATTTCCGAGGTTTTGAAAAAATTGTTATAAAAAATTAGAGGAATACTTTTTAATCAGAGTATAGCAACCTATCAGTCAAACTTTTGGGATATTGATCCGATCAGTTAAGTAGCAGAGGGGTTTGTTAATCAGTTACAGCTGCTTTGTTGTTAATGAAATCAACAACAGGTGCTTTAGAGGGGCAACAATGAGACACTCACCAAAACAGGAATGGGTGAGGCCACTGATACTTATTTTCCCTTCTCATCTCTTTTGGGTGATTTTTTTACAGACTGACTTTCTACTGCTGTAGTTTTTCATGTCTTGGATCAACATCTCTTGATAGCATGTTGCGGAACCTGGACGCTACTGAGGTTGCAAAAGGATGGCACACTAATACGTGCCGTTGCAAGAAAGTTTGCTGTGTCCCCCAGCACAGTCTTAAGAGCATGGAGGAGATTCCAGGAGACAGGTAATTATTCCAAGAGAGCTGCACAGGACAGTAGAAGATCCTTAAACCCGCAGCAGGATCGGTAACTGCACCTTTGTGCAAGAAGGAACAGGATAAGCACTGCCAGATCCCTACAAAATGAACTCCAGCAGTAATGTTTCTGACCAAACAATCAGAAACAGGTTCTATGAGGGTGGCCTGAGGGCCCGACGTCTTGTAGGGGGCTCTGTGCTCACTGACCAGCACCGTGGAGCTCGATTGGCATTTGCCATAGATCACCAGAATTGACAACTACGCCACTGGTGCACTGTGCTCTTCATCAATGAGAGCAGGTTCAATCTGAGAACATGCAACAGACGTGAAAGGGTCTGGAGATGACGCGGAGAACGTTATGCTGCCGGCAACATTATTCAGATTGAGTGGTTTGCTGGTGGGTCAGTGATGGTCTGGGGACGCATCTCCCTGGATGGACGCACAGACCTCTACAGGTTAGATAATGGCACACTGACTGCTATTGGTTATCAGGATGAAATCCTTGGACCAATTGTCAGACCTACGCTGGTCCACGACAATGCTCGACCTCATGTAGCTAGAGTATGCAGGCAATTCCAGGAGGATGAAGAACTTGGTACCATTGACTGGCCCCTACGTTCACCTGACCTAAACCCAATAGAACACCTCTGGGACATTATGTTTACGCTTCTGTCCAGAAGCTCAGTGATGCCCTGGTTCAGATCTGGGAGGAGATCCTCCAGGACACCATCCATCGTCTCATTAGAAGCATGCCCCGACGTTGTCAGGCATGCGTACAAGTACATGGTGGCCACACAAACTACTGAAAATTATTTTGAGTTTCTAAATGATATTTTGGCAAAATGGACCAGTCTGCTACATCATTTTTTCACTTTTATTTTTTGGGTGTCTTTGATTACCCCCCTCCATAGGGTGATCATAAGCGTGTATCACGTATGGCACTTAACTAACTGACTGACTGAATATGAAGATGCTCCAAAAAGCAAATAACTTATAAGTGTTCTATGTTTCATATTTCTGTGTCCTAAATCTTACTTTATCTGCTCGACATACAATGAGATTTTGTTTTAATTTGAACGTTTAGCAACCGTTTGATATCTTGAATAAACACTAATGACGCAGCAGTTTTCTTAATCCAGCTTTCACCTTCTGATTGATCTCAGTTCATATTAAATATCAAGAAATATTGGTGATCTGTTATTTTCTTCTCAATATGACGGATCTTCTATTTTTAGTATAGAAAATAAGAACATTGAATACGGGATAGGTTGCACTACGAGTACTTATCCAACACTACAGCGAAATGACATAAACTGAATTTCAAGCTTGCTTATATATCATCCTTATAGTTATGTTACCATCTGAAACTACACGCACGAAGTTCTGGGAATACCATCTGTTGAAAAACAGCGAGAACTTATTCAAGGTACTAATATATTGTTTGGACTGTTGTCCTCACCTTTTTTGTATGTTTTGGCCGTTGTATGCTCCGACCTTTTTCAGGTGATTGGAATTTCGAACTGAACCCTTTATTTTGTTCACTGGGGTAGATTGTTCTCATTCTCGTTCCAGATGTCTCAGTTTTCTCTATTTAACTGAACAATTTAAGATTGTTTTTTGTTAACCTTCTGCTGTAGCCATCTATGTTTTTCTGTACTCAGATATGGTGGCTATTGACCTTACCTATAGATGTTACTGGGCAGTTTTGCCCTTGGCCACTATGTATGCACAGTTTTACCCCACAATAAACCGGCCTTATGAGGCATCCTGTCATCGTAGGGAAAGACAAACGGAAGTATTTCTTCCATGTAGTCGTTTACTGATAATAGAGAAATAGAACCTGTGGAAACACATGATCGGTTACTTCCGGAATATTTATGGTATTTCAGAAAAAAATAAATAAATTTATTGGTTAGAGTTCTTTGCACTTGAAAGGACGTCATTCTACAAATTTGCTGATAAGTGTTCGATTCCAGGGGTGAATTGATGTTCTAACTCAGGTCAAATACCCATAAAATTACTAATTTTTCTGACAGTCACTATATCATTTTATTTCGAAAGTCTTTTATGCTCAACTGGATTAGCTACCTGTTTTCTTATTTGCGTCATTATATCCAACTGTATTTCTATCTCTTCTTTCTTTCTCCCTCTCCATCTCCTTATCTCAGTACACGTATCGTTTCACCCGTCTGCCTATCTGCCTTTCTCTCTTGACATCTGTCTCCATCTTCATCATGCCACAACAGAGACCCTTTGGGAAGGCTTCAACTCAGCTTCTCCCACGAGCCAAAACCTTTCTTTGGTTCGACTGTCAGCCGCTGATAACAAATATTCGTTGTTTGCACGCCGCATTTGCACGAAGTTTAACCAAAACGCGACAGCTCCATGTTTCAGTCGGTTGCAGGGCCCACCACCTTGTGTAGGGAAAAAAGTTTTTAACGATGATTCATAGACAATAACAGAAAACAATTATATGTTTTACGTCGAAACTCGTCGGAGACGATTGAACAGAAGAAAAGTGACATGTTAGAATATCAATTGATGTTTTTGGCTGCTTATCGACTTGAAGGACATGCTATATAAGAAAGGTTTTTGTGTCTCTACATATGCCCTGGGGGTGGAAAGATATCAGCACAACCTGGGCATATTGGGTTCTGATTAACGTCAAATGTCTAAGAACGCAAAAAATTAAAAAAGTCAAGAAAGTGTTTTTTACTGTTTTCCCTTAGACAGAAGGGAAACAATCTGCCTATTAATGGCCGCTTTGTATTAATCAAAGAATAATCAGTTTAGAAGAAATTTTCAGTTATAATATTACTTACGTGGGTAAATTAACAAATGTATTACCAAAAGAGGAAAAAGTATTTATTTTAACCAGCGAATATTTATTTTTTGAATATAAGCTTCTTCATTGTCAATGAACCTAATTAGGAGGCAAATATTATTCATGCAGATTGTGAATATTACAATAAAAATTCCAGAAACTTTATAGATTTGTTTAACTAATTAAGTCAGTTAAGTGCCATACGTGATGCACGCTTTGGGCGATCATGTCTCAAAAGAGACATGACTGACTGGGCAGAAGATCATCCCGCAGTAGATTGCTATTGTTTTCTTTGGTAGACTGGTTGCCAGCCAAGGCTATAGAACCTAGTCTGTCCTATTATTTAACCCATAACTAGAAGGAAAAGACGGATTAATACCTTTCCCAAGGGTATTTGTGCATAAGTGAATGCAAGAAATCCAACTGGAATTCGAATTCGGCACCCAGATTTGTCGTTCCGAGTCAATATTTACTGCACCACAACGCAGTAATTAACTAATTACAGAAAAAATAAACAATGCCAGCGCACTTCAGTGTAACTAAAACTTGCAAAATCGTGAGATTGAAAATGCGATTCTCACTGGATGATCTATACATGTGGTTCTGTACCAAGCTACGCTTAGTACCTGATGACCATGAAAAAACAGAAAAATTAAAACAGTTACGAAAAATATTTTTAAAAATCTGACATTAATTCAAATTTTCGTCTCATCGTCAACATCAGAGCTGTTTCGACTTAAATGTACATTTGTAAATCTGTGTTGTTTATCATCTTCAGCAACTTTGTAAATAATCTCTATCAAATCTCTTCAAACCTTCCTATCTAGTGCTATCTCATTAAAGTGCAGCAGGTATTCTAAGATCTTCAACTAATTCTAAGCTCTTTTATAAGGGAATGACTGATTTCTAATCACAATTATTTTAATGCCACTGTTCGATGCACATATACGATTGTTATTCACACTCTTTATCAAAAGTGTGCTACATTGCTCTTCTCAAAATGACAGATCATTGCTTTATGTGAAACAGATTGCAAATATAATCGTAGAAAATTAATTTCTTTATAATCAGAGGATGAAAACACTACTTGACTCTTGAATCCACTTCCATTCAACTGACTGCTAAAGATGATTGATTTCTTGCCGTGCAAAAAATAGCTAACTGATTTTCGTGAAAATATTTCGTATAGAATTGTCAGAAGAAAAATATACACTTTCTAGAAATTATTCTCGAGCAGGAACATCAAATTTAAAAGTAAATCGACAAATTATGCTATCAATTAATTCTTTGACTTAAAAAATGTGTACTGATGAAGATGATTACTAAAACTTTAACCTGAATTATATAAATATCCAAAGAATATTATGTTAAAAATAGCTATTTATGATTTGAAATAAACGCTTTTCTTTTTGTACTTAAACTACAGACCTATTGATGTGCCTACATATTACGTGTAAGCTAAATCTCTTTTGTGAAAACTAAATATACAATTGAAGACTGGTTTTTCGTTGAAAACATTTGCACTCGAGAAAAAATGTATTTTCTCGAAAATTTTTCCCTGTCTCTTTCAACCTTGTCTCTTTGGTCATGTAAGCGATGGTCACGTAAGCGATGTCGCTACTCAAAAAGAGTAGCGACAAAGATCCACACATTTTCGGCTTACGATTTAAGACGTTTTTCGTATAATATATTCTTCGGGTTTTTAAATAAAATGTAATTGAAATTTTGTGAATTCAACGAGAAAAACGTCCGTTTCAAGCGAAATTAGTGGCAATCCTATCATTTAAGTTGAAGTGCTGAATAATGTATGTATAACGAACAAATAAACAACGAAGATAAACTTTTGTGGGTATGTAAAATCTGAACAGAAATAAATCCGCTATCGGGTTAGTCAAACATTCGCTTTTATTGGGTTGGTCAAAAGGTTTGTTGTTATTGGGTTGATTAAAAAGTTCGTTTGATTTAAATTGGTCAAAATATTTGATTTTATTTGGTTTGTTAAAAAGTTCGTTTTAATTAGGCTGGTCAAACAGTTCGTCTTTAGTGGATTGGTAAAAAAACATTTTTTTAGTGTACTGGTCAAAAAGTTCGTTTTTACTGGGATTATTAAATAATTCGTTTTTATTGGGTTGGTTAAAAAGTTCGTTTGTATTAGTTTGGTCAAAATATTTCTTTATATATGATATTATTAGATTTTTTTTTCACTAACCCAGGTCAAACACCCAATATAATACGCACTATAATTTTAAATTTTTTAGCAGCAAAATTTAACATTTTTTATGTGTTTATTCGGTTAGTATCGACTAAAAATAAATAATTTTTATTGTTTACATTATGTTTTGAGATATAAAATTTGCACAGTAGTTCAACCAAATGCAAACATGATGCGAAGATAAACTCATATCAGAAGAACCAAAATTACAAATAAATACGCATTCCTGTAGCTACTAGCTATTTCCCGATAGCTGCTTAACACACAAGTGGCCATTACTACTACGTCTGTGCGTGGCATATAAAAGATACAGGCAGAGGTGAAGTTTGAAATACGTTTAATATCTATGTGCATATATTTTTAGAAAACCCACAAATCCATGGCAGAAATATAATGTTGTAAATGTGGTGGAACCCCATGATAATATGCATTTTATAATTCTTAAAACGCACTTAAACACTAAATATATAATTATACGTTAAGCAGTAGCAACGTCTACATAAAAGTTTGATCGAACGGTGTCCGGCGCTCGGTGTTTTTCTCCATTACAAAGCAGGTCGGCATACAGTAAGAATAACACAGACAAAAAAAGTTGACTCATTCTACCCACTCACTGAGACATATTCACTAGACCTTGCGTTTATTTTATTTTATTTTATTTTATTTTTTTACAATTGCTGCAAATATTTTAACAGGAAAGGCTTTTGTTAATGAAAAGCAGATTCAAATATTTGTCAAAATTATGTCACATCGAAACCTGCTGAATAAAGTATCGAAGGATTGGGCCAGCCTTTGGTGATAGTTAAATTGGGTATATGGAAGTAGCACTAAGTCATAAGTCATTGTGATCAAAGGTTTGAGCATACAGGCATTGTTCAGACTGTTGATCACGCCAGATAATGCGCTCTCTAACAGAAACTGTAAGTAAAGTCCGCTCAGTATAGTTCCAGTATAAAGAATACGTTGGTTCTGTAAATGTTTCTGCAATAGGGATTGGCTAGACACTCTAGTAGACAGGCATACTTGGACATGAATGTTCAGCAACAACCATATATATATATATATATATATATATATATATATATATATATAAGGAACGAAGAAAATACTAACAACGTTCAAAACATTAATTTAAAATAGTGCTCAATAAAAAAGTAGAGCTATGTATATTTATTATAAATTATGCTTTAGAACATGTACAAATTATCATCTACTACAAAGTGTACATTTTGTTTTGACATTGAAAGGCAATGTCCCATCAGGTAGTATGAAGGAAAATGGAAAATTCTTTACCTTATATTGCCAAATTATGTGTAAGAGGTAAGTGTGGTAGAAAATGAGAGTTGAAAGTTAGAATTTGAATAAAAGTTGGAGAGAGAAAAAAGGAGAAAGATGATTAATGGACATGCTGAAAATTTAAAAGACAGGTTTAACAGTAGAATATATTGAATGGTCCTTTACAGCCTTTATGGCCAGTTCTTTGGGTTTAACAAAGAAAAATAAGTAAGTAAATGTATATGGGGTGGGAGGGAGTAAGAGAGGATGGGCTAAAAAGGATAGGAATTGGTATTAGATAAACATTCTGTGTTAGTGATGGATACGAATACTAATATTTTTGTATTTAAATTTAGCTTTTATATTTAATATATTTTTGTATTTAAACTTAATTTAAAATTATAATGCTTATCGAGAAATTTTGTTAAGAAAACATGGGTCCACTGGCAGGATTCGAACATGCGTCTCCTAGGGAAGACCGTCATTAATGTCTTAACCGCTCAACCACGTTCGAGTTACGATCAAACAAAGCCCGAATTGTGTGCTTAAAATCACTATTCGGGCCTTGATCATGGTCTACGTGGTCGAGTGGTTAAGACACAACAGATCTAATGATAGGAGACGCAAGTTTTAGTCCTGCTGAGGAGTGCGTATTTTCTCACAAGATTTCTCGGTTATTCCAACTAATAGATATAAATAAATATACTGTTGTATATTGTTTAATTATATATATATATATATATATATATATATATATATATAAAACAGAGCATCTACTAAAATACGAGTACCTATTAAAAACAAATTTTAAATTAAAATAAATCGGAGTTAATCCATTTCGTAAGGGATTTCCTAAATAACTATATATGTATAATACATGAACCTAATTTTTAAGATCTTGTAGGAATGTGTGTATGATACACGAATAATTACAGTATTAAAATTAAAATGTAAAACAAATAAAGAGATGTCTTGAGATACCTTGATGCGACGCCGCCCAAAATTCATTAAATTCTTTCTAACAGCTCGTTTTATATTAATAGTCATTGCTTTTTATTTCTGAAGTTATCAATAATACTTTCAGTTGTCGTCTTCCAAAAAAAAAAGATAAAGAAAAAAATCTGAAAAAGCGATGTAATCTGAATGGCTTCTCTATCTGGAACATTTTTAAAGCCTTCTTATTATTTCAGGCTCCAGCGAATAAAAATAAATCGCTCTACTGCATCCCTGACATGATCAAACGTTAAACCAGATGTGAAACTGTCCTAAAACAAACGATTTCTTTTATCTGATGATTTTCGAATTTAATTTCTGTTTCGGAAAACTATTTTAGCTGTTAACCGTTAAGGTAGTTGCGAAATATCATATTGTCGCTGTGTTTGAGAGCTGATAAAATTTAGGATATTATAATACTGATTTTAGTGTTGCTGAATTAACAAAACGTTATTCTTTTGCATTATTTACTTTATTCGGACTGTTATCCTCATCTTTATTGCCATATTCACAACGTTTAGGCCGTTGCACGCTCCGGCCTTCTTCTGGTGATTAAATTTTCTTACCGAACCCTTTATTCACAAGGGTATAATTTCTCGTTCCATGAGTCATGCCACGGCCGAAATGGCATGAGTATCGCAATAAAAATGAGGACAATAGTCCGAAGAATATGAATAATATAAATTCTACCTAAGCTCAGAAGATTAGTCGTTATTCTTTTCTTTTAATCGTTGTATGTCGAATGGCCGTATCACGTATGGTACTTAACTGACTGATAGTATGTTTATCGGCCAGCGCACTAGAGAAAACTTAGTAGCAAACTTATGATCTCCGGCAGTTTTCGAACCATCACCTTTCATAGTAGGACGAAACTACCGTATGAGTCAGCAGGACATTAGACCGAGCGTTTACAAAGAGCATCATCACACCCAGTAAAGTTCTATTTACCTTTTTAAAGAAAGTGAAACCTATTTGTTCAGTTATTCTCAGAAGACCATTGCCCATCGCGTATCCGAAGAGTAATCAAAACAATTTCTAAATAAATAATGAATTTATTTTTAATCCTACAATTTTTATTACTTCAAACAATATTTTAGTGGATAACCCTGTTTAAAATAGACCCCTCGGCTTTTTTATTTTAATCAGCCTGTATTTCATCTATCAGCCTGTGCACTCGAGAAAACTTAATAAGAAAAATATACTCTCCGCAAAGTTTGCACCCTTTGTAGGAGAAACCACCATGCTTTCATCAAGAGGGCAAATAGAACGTTGCTTGGCTACGACACTCTTTGCGGTCGAGCAGTGTTCGCGTCAAAAGTCAATATTTATCAGCTTTGCACTTTCCTTCGTCAATTAATATCGGCGAGTCGGTGTGTAGCTTTTGGAATTTTTCTTCTCGCGAGACTGTATGTTTTATTGCCATTCGTTTGCACATTCTGGGTCTACCACACGTTTATATGTCGTGGGCAGCCACCGACATCTAGTAAAGGCATGAATCTGCCCCTGGGAAGATAAGAGGTTATTTTCCCAGGTCAACTGACTGATGTACCTGGTTTCTCTGACTCTCTGGTGTGACGCTAAGGGAAATGTTTATTTTGGCATCATCTGGGGGTGATCCTAATACGTATTTGTGCCATCGTAGGTCAACAAAGCTTTCTTATTAACATTAATTCCGATACAAACCATCTGGTATTTCCTAAAGCGAATCTCATAAAAGCCTAGCCTAAATTTATTTATTTCAGAAATACATACTTCCCTAAATTTATGAATATGTTGTCTTTTTCAATGAATTAATATGATATACATTTCCTTCTACTAACCATATAAGCACACTCACCTTCAGATGTCATAAGATATGTGTATACAAAAATGTCAGAAACCTCGAAAAAAATGACACATTTAAACAAAAACTTTTAAAAAAGTTCGTTACTTTCAGACAATCTTTTGTAGAAGTATGCATATCATTTTCATTGCTTTCTTCATTTTCTTTTTTTTAAGCAAAGAAAGCAGTGGCGGCACGTAGAGTAATGAACAGTAGTCCAGATTGAGGAATCAGAGTGCCGAGTCCGAATTCTAGTCGAATTCATTACATATATTTCTTCTCCTCGTCTGTGAGTAAATAGTAATACAGACTTGGCACTATAACCTTGGTTGACAACTAGTCTAGAAGAAAAATTTTGAATTCAAACCACTTGCTGCCTTGTAGGTTTTGCGTCTTTAAATTTGAAGAGGAGATATGGGGTAACCTTAACATCTACGGTGAAAAAGGGAGCCCTTGCACATTCTTGAATGTTACTATGAAACTCGATTTTGAAATGGTGAGATAGATGTGCGTCGTGGTGCAATGGATATCGGCTTGGAACGAGAAATCGGGTAAGCCGAGTTCGAATTCCAGTCGAATTCTTTGCATTCACTTACGCACAAATACCCTTGGGAAAGGTATTAAGCCGTCTCTTCCCTCCAGTTATGGGTTAAATAATAGAACAGATTGGGTTCTGTAGCCTTGGTCGGCAACCAGTCTACCGCAGAAAGCAATGACAATCTTCTGCCCAGTCAGTCATGTCTCTTTCAAGACATGATCGCCCAAGCGTGTTTCACGTATGGCACTCAACTGACTGAATGAATAGTTGGAATGATGATTAAGGCTTGTACTGGTCATTAAGTGAGGGATCGGTTTTCTATTGTTATAAAGTAATAAAATGAACCCCCACTAATTACTACGTAATAATATAATACATCGCTTCTCTCTCTATCTATAAGTCAAATAATAGGACAGATTGGGTTCTGTAGCCTTGGTCGGCAACCAGTCTACCGCAGAAAGCAATGGCAACCTACTGCGGGATAATCTTCTGCCCAGTCAGTCATGTCTCTTTCGAGACATGATCGCCCAAGCGTGTATCACGTATGGCATTTAACTGACCGACTGACTGAAATGGAAGGGAGTGGTGGCCACACCGGCACAAAATGCTCTAATTTAGTAAATGATTATGATTGGCCAAAAAAGAAAGACAAAACTAAAAAGACTGAAGGAAAAAAAGAGTGAATTTTAAAATACAGAGGAATGAAAATTCCGTAACTATTAGATTGGAAACAAAAATTCTCGCACATCGTTGGATATCATTGTTAATAAAAGTTGTCCGAGAACATTCTTTCAAACCCAATACAATATTCAAAAC
Source organism: Ascarosepion bandense (assembly GCA_037127315.1). Lineage (NCBI taxonomy): Eukaryota > Metazoa > Mollusca > Cephalopoda > Sepiida > Sepiidae > Ascarosepion > Ascarosepion bandense. The sequence goes on from JBBBDQ010002409.1 coordinate 682,981, forward strand.
AAATAAACTTTTATAAGTAAAGTTCTTTCCTCTTTTTAAATAGTTTATTCCTAACCATTGAGAGCTTATAAAAAAAACGTTTTCTCTATTCTACAAGAGTTCGTAAAGTAGGGAAAACAATTTTTGTACATGCTTAGTGGAGACAATGTTTGGTATAATTTTCTTAAATCAAATTTTTCCTTTAAATAAAAAATTTACATAACAATTCTAACATATTTTTCTTTCAATTTTCTAAATTGAAAATTTCAACAATCTCATTTTTTTCTCTTTCTTAATATTTTGCTTAGCTTTTGGAAGACATTTTTGCTAGGCAGACATTTGAAATTTCATAATATCAATATAATAACCATTCAAAACAATTTCTGCGTTTTCTTTGCGCAAAAATATGTAAACACCTTGCTTAAGGTATTTTTCTATAATTTTTTCTCTATAATTTCACATTTACTTTAATTATGCATCATATTTCAATTTGCACCTAGTAATTTATTTTGTCTACAATTTTAATCAAATAAATTATTTTTGTGATGCCCATAATGTCATTGAATATTTTAAATGGAAACACAAAACTTGAATAGGTTGTACATAACATTACATTTTATTCCGCTCTGTATTTTGTCAATTATCATCAGCCAATGTGTGGTCCCGGAGCATTCAATGACCGTTCATCATTGTATATAATATCTGGGTTTCGTCCTACCAGTGCGGCAGGTGTTTATACATCTATATCTGCTATATGGTTCTTTCCCATGCATGCATCTTTGATGCAGCTGAGCAGATCATGTAAATCTGCAATTGATTGTCAAGAGGTCACCTCTCATGTAAACCCTACATCTGGCTTCTCTGAAGGACACTGAGTTCAAAGACTACTTTAGCCTCACCTGAGGTGAGTCATATACTACACACCTGACCAATATTTTTTTTATAAACGCATTTCTTGGCTTTGTTAATGAATAAGTAGAACATACGTTTCCTACTACTGGCAATTTTCTATACCCCACATGAATCTTTTCTGCAGGTCAGAAACATTTTAAATGACTTTATTTTAAAAGAATATATTTTTCGTGGAGTATTGTTTTTATTTGATCTAATTGTGAACACTGCTTTTTCGAATCAGTCGCATACTTTTCCGGAAGTAAATGACTCCTTTTCAAAATAACCATATACACAGTAAAATCTTATTGGTAGGAAAACTAACTATTGCTATATTTGACGGTGCATAATTTCATTTGCCCTTTAATATCTTTAATTCCACATTGTGGTATAAAACCGTACCGCTTTTTATTGCCTGTTAGAATCAATTTCGAAAATAAATAATTTGAATAGGTCAGTTTTTCTCTTTTTTTCTTTTTTGCTTAACTTATGTATAAGTCACATATCACAGTGATGAATAAAACAAAACTGCTGAAAAAGATTTTCTACGTTTGTTTTCGATATTTTCACTATATTTGTATCTATTGCGTTGCTGAATATTTACAAGTATTGTATTAATCATCAGTATGATTTTTCCCAGCGTTTTAATAAGATCATAATTTTTAATAGTCACAAAGGGCACAGTGCAAAACACCATGAAACAAGAAACAGGTTTATAGGGAAACCCATGACTACTGTTAAGAAGAGAAAGTTAAAATAATATGGACACGTCATAAGGGCCAACAATTTTCCACTGCCATTTTGTAAGAAAAACTCAAGCAATAAATAAATACGGGTGAAACAGCGGTAAAAATGGCCTGACAACGTCTCTGAATAGACTGGAAGATCATTTACAGACACGCAGACGTTGACACGCAGACGTTGACACGCAACCGAAATATGTAGAGGAAGGTGATCAGTTTCTCTGCTGTACAGCGATTTTATGACCACACCCGGTCATGGTAATGATGATGATGGTAATAATGATGATGGTAATGAATAAAAGTATTCATATGCTTATATATAAAATTAAAGAATACACTTATTTTTAATTTGTTCATGTTGTGAACAAATTGTACTTTATAATTATACTTCGTTTAGGATGAAATTAGGTTTCTAATAGATTTTTCCTTCACCATTCATTCTGGGTTGGTCAAAGCTCAAAACAATATCTACAATGAAAATTGTTCTAGTTTTAATCTAATGCTAACCTATATAATCGACCAGTTTACAATCTACCGAGAAAGATTTCTCTAAAAGCCTTGTTAAAAATTAAAGGATAAAACCAGCACTTGATTTATCGCGTCTAGATGAGAGCTAAATATAGATAAAAAGAAAAACTTTGTCAAAATGATAAGAAATGATAAGAACGAAAACCTTTGCTAAAATCATGATATTTGTTTCTCCTTTATCGTGCTTGCATTTTATTTAAAATATTATGAATTTATCATAAATGCTAAGCTTATTGAAGACAAAACTAACGAAAAATAGTATAAAATGGCATTACCGACTGGTTTTTAAAATTGCTTCAAACTTCGGAGAAATTCTACAAAAGAGAATCTTTCATTCCACAAAGTAACATTCATAAACAGAATGCTTCTATCGTTGACATTTGCTAAGAGTCATGAATACAGCCTCGGTTCGGTTCGTTTTTTTTTTGTTGTTTTTATTTTTACTTTCATTCTTTCTCTTTGTTCCCGCAAATACTTTGGTTTATCTAACATACAGAGTTTTTCATAATATAAACATTTACGCACAAACGACACTTGTCGAAACGACAGGCAAAAAAGAAAAACTCATTTGGCTGCAAGACGATAAATCGTAAGCACTCTTCCGATAACGGACGGCCTTTCTGTCAAAAACGGACACGAGTTAAAGCCGAAATATTTTTTTTAATTCTCAAAAATAAAATGCTGTGAATATTCATCAGATATTTCACACTGAATCAGAATATTTTTCTTTTTAATATTTCAAAAAATATTTTTACTATTTTGATTCATTTTATTCCATCTTAGTCAAGATTAAAGAGTCCAGGGACCAGCGTAGCCCCTAATTAATATTTCAGTGTCTGTATAATACACACCTCCCCGTACCGTTTTAAATTCAGGGTTGTCTTTCTCTGAGACTGTTTCCTAGATATTGTTATAGGGCCTTGTCTAACCTACTATTTAATCCATACATGTTAGGAAGAATAAATGGATCCCTACCTTCTTTTTATTCATGCAAAAGTAAATGCAATGAACTACGCAGCAATTCGAATTCGACTCGCCAATTTCTTTCTCTGATTCGCTAACAATTACACCAGCCGCACATTCCAATATTCGAAAAGCTGATCGAATTACAGTTTAGTCGGGCGAGAAATATCCATTATCAAATCTTCACTCATGTTAAACAGTTCGACGTTAATCAGTACCAAGAGGGGTACCTTTATGAAAATGTGTTAGGCTAAAGACGCGAGATTGTTAGCGCACCTTTGAGCACAAACCGTCATTCCATGTATCCTTGATTGCCTTCATAATTAATTTATAACTTACCTGAAGTACTTGTAAAATTTTGCGATTTTTCTATTTTGATTTTCTGATTAATCTTAATTCATTTTTTTTATAATCGTTTTTCCCAAGAAAAACGCCACTGGTGCGCAGAGGGTTAAAGTTAGATAAAAAAAAAATTAAAAAAACAAAAACAAAACAAAAAAACAAAAAACACAACAAGATACTGGAGATGTCGAAGAAAGAATAAAAGAAAAATGGAAATAATAGAAACAGAAGATGGCAATTGACGTTTCATTTAAACTTTTGGAGATCTTAGCTATCAGGGAAGCAAGTATGCAAAAGGAAGTTCCACTGGCGGAAAGTGCGAGAAAAGAAAATTGTGGAGTAAAAGTAGCAGTTACATTTGACTATTTTGACGGCAAATGGATGGGACCTAGATGCCAATCTAGTAGCAGGATTAAATTAATATAGTCGAAGCACTAGGGAAAAAGCTCACTAGAGCAGAAGCCGTGAAAATATTTGAAGTTAATGATTGAATAATCTAATGGCAAGTTCTACAACAAAATAATATCCGTAGACATTAGCCAGTCGCATCGTCAAATATCTGAGCTTAATAACTTTTAAAAAATATTGCAATATCTATCTATCTAAATCTAAACTTATTTATAAATGGAACTTTGTCTGTGTGTGTGTGTATCCGTTACCTATAGACTCCGAAACGGCTGAACCAATTTTCTTGAAAATTTACACAGTTGTACTATAAGCGTCTGCAAGTGTTCTTAGTTAGGTTTTGTGTCGAGGTACCCCTGATAAATAGCGAAAATTGACAATCGAAAAAATCGCGTTATAGAGGGAGTGGTCCGATTTTAATAAAATTTGATACACTCATAGACAAAGACATAAAAAACGATATTCAGAAGTTTCAAAGTTGCAGTTCTTACAATAGTGCAGAAAATTTGATATCGATACCAGGAAGCCAAAATTTGATTTACATCCATTCATTTTTCTTTCAGATTAGTTTTAAAGCTTTCATTACACCCGAGCAACACCGGGCTATACTGCTAGTCATGAATACGAACGCTGGCGGTACAAATGAAAATGATTTGAAATTGACAACTTTTTCCATTTCGCTGAAACAAAAGTTAAACGTTTCTATTTTACGTCTTTCTTTCTTTCTTTCTTTCATTTACTCAATGAAACCAAGTAGCATATCTGATATGTCATTCCACGCGATTAAAACGGAATTGTACATTATTTATGAGATATTGGCAAGACGTAATGGTCGTGCTAACTAAGGAACACACAAATAGCATTATAAAAATATATTTAACAATGGCTTAAAAATGCAAGAATAGCGTCGCTGACAGTTTTTATAAATCAAAGAGAAGTCGTCAAAGAGAGTTCTCAAATTAATAAGGACAGAAAAAATATTTTTAAAAATGTTGCTATGATATAGAAATTCTCGCACTGTTTTTACAGGTTATTGTTATAATTTTTCTATTATTATTTATTGTTGAGGTTCTCTTATTGAAGCTAATTAATAGATTTAACTTTGTATGTATAGGAAAATACATGATATAAATAGAATTCGGTAACTATGGTTTACAGCGAGTCGAATAAGAACATATTCTTGTGCATAACAATGAGATGCTGTTTAATGTAGTCACTGTCTGAACAATATATTTTTTTAAAGTGGATATGTTTTTAATAATAAAGACCTAAAAGCAAATTACAAGAACGTCCGGGTTTTTTTTTTAAATAGTGATCACTTCCTTTTCCTTCCACAGGAAAGAGTGGAGTAAAAAATAATAATAAAAAAAGCATTTTCATTGGATATTTTAGTTGGCCTCTAGCGGAGATGAGCTCATTAGAGCAATTCTGTAGCAGTGAACAAACACTTTGTGACACGTTTCTTTCGGTGCAAACTTTAGCTCGTGCGGCTTCAGAATTCTCAAACAGACAACAAGTTTTATCTTTCATTTTTTATATACTGCATCTCTTCAGGGCGTAGGTGATCATGACCCTCCACATTCCACTATCATTTATAGCTCTTAAACCTTTTTCTCTTGCTGTCTTTCCCAAATCATGTTCTGCCATCCACTTGTTCAAGCTCATCCAGTATGTTTTGCATTGCTTACCCCTGGCTTTCTTTCCCTCTATTCGTCTTGTGAGTATTCTCCAAGCCCTCCTTCCTCATTACTTCAGCCGTTACTTCCTGATGTTAAATTTTTTTTCGTTTCAATCCTCTCCAAAATCTTGTCGTTGCTCACATGTTCGGCATCCTCAGCATCCTTCTGTAGAATCACATTTCTGTTTCTTCGAGTTTCTTCTTCATACTTTTTAAGAGTGTTTAGCACTCGTTGCCATATAGGAGAACAGATATCCTATAACAGTAGTCTCTTCTTTGTTTCCAACGAAATTTTCCTGTATCTTAATACTCTACTTAGCTTTGAAAATGCATCCTTGCTATGCTAATATGCCTTCAGATCTCAGTGACACACTTCCCAGATATTTACATCTTCGTACCTGCTTGATTTTAGTGTCACCGACCTGTAGTTGTCAGTTTGGGCTTCTCTTTTTGCTGATGACTGTGCATTCAGTTCTCTTGTAGTTTATGTTTAATCATTTTTCCCTTGCTATCTTCTGTAGGAGTTCTGATATTGTCCTTTCCTTGTCTGTTATCAGCACTGTGTCATCTGCATATCTTATACTGTTAATATTGTGGCCTCCAAATACCAATCTTCTCAGGATTTCTAGTTCTCTTAGAATTTCTTCGCTATATACACTGAATATTGAGAAGGCACATCCTTGTATTACACCACTTTCTATTTTTTATGCCTACTAAAACCATTTCCTGTTCTTATAGAGATGGTTTGCTGCCAGTATAGGTTCTTGATTATTCTAATGTTTTTTCCCGAATATGTCTAGGTCCCAAAGTTTCTTGTGGCGTACTTTTGTCGAACGCCTTTGCGTAATCTATAAAACACAGGTACACGTTCTCCTGCATTTGTATTATTCTTTCTGATAACATTCTGAGCATGAATACGGCGTTCCTTGTTTGCGTGTCTTTGACGAACTCGCACTGTTCTTGTCCTATCACTAGCCTGATTTTCCTGCGCGCTCTATTCATCAGAATTCGAATGATGAGTTTTGTTATGTGGCACATTAAGTTAATTAATCGGTGGAGTTCGCATTCCTTTGTGCCTAGCTTCTTAGGCAATGCTATAAAAATTGATTCGCTTAGGTCTTCTAGTTTACTGCCACTTTTTAAAGATTTCATTTATTATTTATGTAATGTTGTCTACGCCGAAACCTTCTAAGGCTGTCAGAATCTCTATTACAATATCGCCTAGTCCTGCTGCTTTGTTTCTATTCAATTTGGCCAGTTCAGCTTCCACATCGTTTTTTTTTTTATATTTCTGGTCCGTCGGATTTCGATGTATTGTTTGTCGTGGAAGAGATCTCTGATATATTTGTCTCATAGCTGAAGAAAATTTTCTTTCTCTAAAATGAGCGTTTCATCTTTTGATTTTATGCAAACTGTTGCTGGGCATGTTTTCTGTCCTGTTAGTTCTCTCATTTTTTTTAATGCACATCTCCTTTATTTGTGATGTTCAATTTCTGCACATTTGTCGTCGAGCGAGTCTTTAGCCTATCTGCATTTGTTCCTTATTTCTTTGTGTAGTTTCCTGTATCCCGTTTCATGTCTTAGCATTGTTTTCAGTTTCCTTTGCATCATGTCAAGAATCCCATCTGTGATCCACTCATTTTTCCCCTACGTCTGTTTTTCTTTGGTATGATGTAGTTTACTGATGTCACTAGAGCTTCTCTTAGTGCGTCCCATTTCGAGATTCCTTTTTCAATTTGTCTCTCGTATGTTTTACGCACTGTCCGTATATTTTCCCTGCAGGATCTGGTCGTTCATGAGTTTGTTGTATTGCAAGTCTAGGAGCTGTGTTAGGCTTCTTCAATCTCCAAAGTTTCATCCTTAGTTTACACATAATCTGGGGGTGGTTGCTACCGTAGTCGGTATTTGGATAGAATTTACGGTAAATAACTGTATTCCTGAATCTCTTGTTGATGGTTATGTAATTGATTTGGTTTTTCGTTTCTTCTCCAGGGCTTTTTCAAGTCCATAATCATCTTAGGTGTTCTTGAAACCAGGTGTTGGTTATTACCTGGTCATTCACTGTGCAATACTGGACCCATATCTCTCCACGGTCACTGCAGTTACTTAGTCCGAGGTGGTCAACCGTTTTGCCTTCCCTTCCCTTCCCTTCCCTTGCCTACTTTGGCATTCAGCTCTCCCATGATAATTCTAATTTTGTGCTTTGCACTGAGCCTCGTCGTTGTCCAGCATGTAGTAGAAAGATTCGATTTCCTTCTCTGTACTTTATGTGTAGGCGCATACATGACTATAAAAGTTATGATGAAGGACTTTCCTTTCAGTTTAAACACAAAACTTATTCAGATAACTGGCAGTATTCCAGCATTTCTTCATGTTTTGATCCAGTATCAAACCGACTCCTCTTTCATTATTTTCACCGCCTGCGTATATAAGCGTATATAACCTTGTGGTTGTCACTGACAAAATCTCCGTTGTTTGGCTGCCTAGTTTCACATATACCTAAAATATTGATATTTAATCTAATCATCTGATTTACGTTTTCCAGCTGTTTAACAACATGACGTTCTATGTCTCGAGAGTTATTTTTGTTTGATGTGAACAGTCCCAGGATAACAATCCGGTGGCACCTGTCGCTCATGTCATTCTCTTCCTTCAGGACATTTTTTCCACAAAAACAACGGTTATAAGGATATGTAACATCAGTCAGTCAAGTGCTATACACGATACACACTTTGGGTGATCATGTTTCAAAAGATACATGACTGACTGGGCAGAAGAATATCCCGCGGCAGCTCACCATTGCTTTCTGTGGTTGACTGGTTATAGAATCCAATCTGTCCTATTATTTGACCCATAATTAGAGGGAAGAGACGGATTAAAACCTTTCCCAAGTGTATTTGTGCGTAAGTGAATGCAAGGAATTCAACTGAAATTCGAACTCGACGGTTATCCGTAAACTTGAAAAGGTTAAGAATGTGGTGATCGGGGAAGCATCCATCCGTGAGATCTTTTTCACAAAACAAAGGTTCTCGGGAAGAATATTGCTAGATGAAACTTCTTACTAATGAAATAAGAATGAAAAGGATGATTTGTCCTGTGGCGAGTCTTACCGGTGCACGTCTGAACATATTTTTATAATCATTTCATCCCAAACCAGGCAGTATTGCCATTGGTGCGCGGCGGGTTACATAATAAGAGAGCGAAGAGAAAGAGGAACAGGTCATCGGGGGTGTCGGAGAATGGGTAAGAGAAGGATGGAAGCACTGGTGTGAAGAGAGTTGCATGAGAGTAGACCAGAAAGGGAGAAAAGCAGGATACATGATATGTCAGGGAAAGAACTGGAGTCAAGGAGATAAGAGATACAACTGGTGTTACATTTCAACCCTTGAAGATTGTAGCTATGAAGGAAGCAAGTTTATGAAGGTTAATTCCACAGGCGGGAAGTGCGAGAAAGAAGCTGACAGATTATAAGTTGCGGTTACATTTCATCATTTTCACTGTAAATGGTGGGACCTAGTTGCCAGCCATGTAAACTCGAGTAAATTCGTGCGGAGGGAGTACCAGGAGGGGCAGTGTATTGTTTTTAGGAATACTAGTATGACCCATGCTTCACTCTTCTTGGTATATGTACTCTGTGAGGGCCTTTAGCATATCAGAGGTAGACCTGACAAAGCGGAAGCTATACTGCTTGTCGAAAAATTGGCTGTGGGATGTAAGAAATTTCAGCACTGAAAATAGCCTCGAACATTTTACCAAAAATCGGTAGAAGGCTGATAGAGCTCTTAAAAACTAGAACCACAGGGGAGGACTTCCAGCAGACAGGAAAGCAAGAAGCAGAGAGGCAGTAGTTGTAAAGTTTTGAGAGAAAAGAGGGGACTTCAGGGGCACATTTCTCAATGACGATAACTGGGATTCCGTCACCTCCGCCTGCCTTATAGAATTCAAGCTTTGATATTATGTTAGAGATCAGTGTGGGGTAATGTAAAGGTCACTCAGTTGAGCCTCAGTTCTAGGTTAGAAGTCGGGTGCGGATACTCCAGACGAATCGAATATGGAATTGGTGGAGAATCTCAGCCTTGTTCACTGTAGCTGTGAGTACATCAAATTTATTGATTAAATGAGTGATGGAAGGTTAGCTGTTGTTTAACGCTCATTTGCGAAGCGGCCAGTAATCCTCAGAGCCAAACTTGCGGGATGCTATGCGCTGCTTCATTCTATTAGCAAACAACAGTTTAGAATAATTTAGGACTCTCTTACATTCATTGCGGACAGGGACAAAAAGGCGCCTATTACGGTCAGACACAGCACTTCAGTCAAACCGGAAGAATTAGTTCCTGTGGGCAACGGCGACCGAGAAAGCGCGAGAGCACCAAGGAGAAGAATAAGGTTTGAGTCGGAACTTATTGGATGAGAAAAAGCATCAATGCAGGCTTTCACCCAAGAGAAAGCCTCAGCTGCAGTCTTCAACAGGGAAACTAAGAGAAACTTTGTACCAAGGAACATAACAAAGGAAGTCACGGAACACCTCCTCGTCCGCTCTTTGATAGCAGTAGAATATTCTGCAGATAGGAGGTTTCTGGAAGGAGAGGGAGTCGAAGTAGGTATTAACGGAAACCTCGGCATAATCAGAGATGCCAAGAGGGCAGAGCTGCATGGCATGGCAAGAGTAAGGGATAGAAGTGAAACACAGATCTAAGAGTGAGCCGAGTCCATGAAGGTTATTGGGGAAGCACGTGTGGAAATCCACCACATGCGTGAGAGACTGAGTGATTGAAAAGTTCATGGTATGTACACCAGCAAGATTTGAGTCAGAGTTTTCCAGCCACTTGGCGTGGTGGGCATTAAAGTCACCGAATACAAATATATTAGCGATATGAACTGGTGGAATCATCACAAGAGTTGCCATTCAATATTAAAAAAATATACAGGTTTCTAAAATGCAGATATTAACTATAGATTTATAAAAAATGATATAAATGAATTCCTCATAGTAGGACAGTGACATTATTGTTTCAATGAAGGCAACTTGGCGTTTATATGTTTATATTGATGAGCTTAGGTAACTCATTTTGCGTCACCTAAGCTCACCAATATAAACCTATTTTAAATAAATGTCTATGTCAATTTTTTCATTTGGAGAGATATAAATAATTTATCATTTGATGTATAATGCATTTAGTACCTCGACTTGAGCTTTTGAGTGTACCAAGAAAAAGATTGTTGAGGTATGTTTAATTTGATCTTTACTGATTACAGCAGGTTTGTGGTAACAAACTAGGCTAAATTTAGTTAATTCTTATATAACTTATTTTTAAGTCCCTTAAAACATGATTTAACACAAGTTGGCAAGATTTTTAGTTTAATGCATATGGAACTTCTAGTCATAACTGAGGTGTGTTGTATTTGAAGGGGTGAATATTTCAATCTGGTCTGATGAGAGATTAGGAGAAGGCGTCAGCACTTAACCCCCGGACATCGTCTTTTTGATTTCTCACATCATCTTATCTCTTACAGGTGACGCATTTTTTCTCTTCATTTCCATTCAATTCAAAAAGAGTGATGTTTTTGTCAGTTTTTTTTAGACAAGAGCCACATTTCACATGACTGAGTCATAACACGGAATGTTAACGAAGTCAGCATAGATTATTCAACGTTCTAGGTTTTATTTAAAGCTAAAAAAACAGCAAAAGAAACGTATTTAAGTACACACATAACTGTACGTGCAAAATCATTTACGTGTTTGGATAGACCATAAATACTACAAAACATTTAGTCAATTAATAACACTGTTCTATCAGTAACGCTTCGATTAATTTATAACCGCCGACTTTTGTTTTTGATTTTCAGGGTATTTCTATAGTAAAATTTACCATCACCAAAGTTAAGCAACATCGAGTCTGGTCAGTCATTACATGAGAGTCCGCTTGAGAATACCACGTTCTGTAAGCTTGGGTGTGCGGGTGACGTAATGGATAGTGTTTCAGAATTGTTAATCCGAGAATCGAATTCCAGTTTCCAGTGGGTTCGTTATATTCACTTTCGAGTAAAGTAATAGAAAACGAATGAATGAATCAATTAATCTAGTAAAATCCTTCTGTACCTTTGGCTAGCGATGGCGTATACGATGAAATCTCTGATAGCTGCGCTACCCTCATTAACGTATGATACCTCTAAGGAAAAGATGTCAAATAATAGTTTATGAAAGAGTTCCGCTCAGAATTCTAACCTCGTCGGATTCTCTGCCTTCGAGTAAAGAGGAAACCAGACAAAACGCAGAGTTTTAACTTTGGAAAAAAGCCAGGTGCCCGACTTTGCCTTGTGCAGGGTCTACTGGGAATTTTTGCCCGGGTATAAAGGCTCATTTTCCCACAATAAAACGACCTTGTGCCACATTCTGCTGCAATGGAGAGTCAGATAAATACCCAGAATAGTTTATGAAATAACGGCATGTATGATACTGGAACCAATGGAGGTGTCCAACTGTGCAGCAGTCTGAGCCAGTTGTAATTCAATCACTGTTAGCCATGAGATGAAGTATATTAAGGAAGTATTATTATTATGTCATTTTTCATCATATTTTGATTTCTGCTTTGGTCTCACTACCAACCAAGTCTGCGGGGAGACCTAAGGCAGGTAGTGGCGTGTTGTTATGACTCCATTTCATGTTTTTCTATCTTCCCTATCATCCCCAGCATTACATAGATAAAGTTTTCCTTAGTGTGTGGGCTGTACTTAATAAGACAATTTTTTGTATATCTCTTAAGCTGGGGTTTCCAGGGATTCTTTCAATGTGTTGTTTTGTTCCATTTTTTATCATTCCAAGTGCACCTACTATCACTGGCACAACTCTTGTTTTCAATTTCCACATTTTTTATATTTCAATTTCCAGGTCTTTATATTTTGACAGTTTTTCAAATTCCTTGATTGCTATGTTACAATCCGCTGGACAAGCCATATCAATTAATAGACAAGTTTTCTCCTTCTGGTTTTTAACAATAATGTCTGGCCTGTTTGCTTCAATTTTTCTGTCTGTGTAGATGGTGTAATCCCATAGAATGGTTACATCTTCTATTTCTGTAACCGGTGCTGGGTGATGTTCATACCAGTGTTTGTTTACAGCTTTTCCATAATGTTTGCACATTGCCCAATGTAAATATTGCCCAACTCTATCGTGGCGATTTTTATATTCGTTTGGGGCAAGCACAGAACAGCCTGAGATTAGGTGGTCTATTGTTTCTTGGTGTTTATCACAAAACCTGCATTTTGGATCCATATTATTATGCATAATATTTGCCTGAAAGTTTCTCGTGAAAAGACTTTGGTCTTGTGCTGCAAGTATAAATCCTTCAGTTTCAGACTTTAATCCAGATGCACGTAACCATCGATGAGTATTAACTTTGTCAACATTGGATTTATTGGCACGTACTGGATATTGGCCATGCAGAGGTTTGTCTTGCCAGCGCTGTTTCATCTTTTCAAGAGCTTTATCTTTGGCTTTCATTTTCATAATTTTTTCTGCAATAGTTGGTTCTTGGCTTTTGTTTTGCTTTTCTACAGAATCTACTAACTGCAAATCTTGTTTGTATTTACTGCCTTCTTTTATTATTGAATATTTTTTCTTTCTTTCTTCATGTTGCCTTACTAATTGTATCATCCAATCCTTTGTTGTTTCTATGTATGTTAGTAAGCCAATAGTTGTTGTCTTGTATGACAATTCCAGCTGAATAAGACCCCTTCCACCTTCTTTACGGGGTATGTATAGACGGTCTACATCAGCCTTTGGATGATGCATCTTATGCTTAGAAAGAAGCTTTCTTGTTTTAGCATCCGTTCGCCTGATGTCGTTTAGAGTCCAGTTTAAGATGTTGAAGCTATATTGGACAACTGGGATTGCAAGGCTATTAATGGCCATAACTCTGTTCTGTGAATTTAATTCAGTTTTTAATATCATTCGTAGCCTTCTATAGTACTCTTTACGCACTATTTCTTTCATTTTTTTATGGTGAATGTTTTCGCTCTCATTTACACCTAGGTATTTATAAGCTTCTTCTGGTTTCAATTCTTTTATTGTTAACGCAGGGTCTAGGCTAATTGAGGATGTTTCTTGTATTGATCCACGTAAAACTGTAGCTTTAGCACATTTATTCAAATTAAATTTCATTCCAATGTCTTCGCTGAAGCATTTTACAGTTTGCAGAAGACCTTCCAGCTCATTATCATTCTTAGCATATAACTTTAAGTCATCCATGTAAAATAGATGACTTATTTTCTTTTGGCCTATCTTATAACCACATTCTGTCTTATTAAGTTGACTGGTTAGTGCTATTAATGATATGCAGAATAGTAAGGGAGATAAAGAATCACCTTGAAATATACCTCTTTTGATGTTTATTTCATCAGACTTATAGGTTCCATTTATATGATTGAGGTAAAGGGTTGTTTTCCATATAGACATGCACTGTTTGATGAAATTGATGATGACGGGCGACATCTTGTATATATTTAAAGTCTTTAAAATCCAGTAATGTGGCACACTATCGAATGCTTTTCGGTAGTCTATCCAGGCAGTACTAAGATTTTTCTTTGTACTGTAGCAGTTTTCCAGGATCATTTTGTTAATTAGCAATTGGTCTTTACAACCATAACAGCCACGTTTGCACCCTTTTTGTTCAAGCGGTATCATGTCATTTCTTTCTAAGAATAAATATGTCTGTTTTGTTAAAATAGATGTTAGTAGTTTATATGTTGTCGGAAGACATGTAATTGGTCTGTAGTTTTTCGGGTTGTTTGTGTCACCATTCTTGGGTAGAAGAAATGTAATTCCTTTTGTCATCCATGCAGGAATTTTAGTGGGATCGTCAACCATTTCTTGGAGTTCTTTGGCTATTTTTTATGTGCTGCATTTAAATAATATAGCCAAAAGTTAGGAATTTTATCTATACCTGGGGATTTCCAATTGTGTGCTTTTTTTAGTGCAAATTTAACATCATCTTCTGTAATTCCCGACCATGTCTGTTCGGGTTTATTTTTCATTCGTTCTATCTCCTGCGTAATCCAATGTACTTCCTTGCTAAGTTCTTTAGGGCAAGCCCATATCTTTTCCCAGAACTGTGTGACTTCTTCCATTCTGGGGGGTACTGTCACTTCAATTCTTTTTTTACCTATTTCCCTGTAAAATCTCTTTGTATCAGTCTGAAAGATCTTGTTTTGTCTTGTATCAGTCTTATTATTATTATTATTATTATTATTATTATTATTATTATTATTATTATTATTATTTCCTTGGATTTCTGTTGTATACACATTATCTTCTGGGTTCCAACCAGAGACCAAAGATTAGCATTAGCTTCATGAACTTTTCTACTCATCATTTTTACACACACACACACACACACACACACACACACACACACACACACACACACACCTAAAATTACACATATTTTACATAGATAAAGCTGTTGGTAATGTATTAGCTGTAATTATACTGTAACTGTAAATGTTTTTTATTTTTATTTTTTAAGGCAAGAATCACTTCTGTTGTGGGATCTTCCCTTTTTCTATGATAATGGACTCGACTTGAGTATACATATACTCCTGCCATAGAGAGTACCGGGACTGATCCGTAAGTTACAGAGAGATACCGAAGTTACATAGAGAATATCGCGTCAGTAGTCATAATCGCTCTGAGCTCCACTCAGCCAGAATAATATTACACATACACTATTTCTAGCACGGCTTCACTTCCAAGACTTGTATATAGATATTCCTTACTAATCGTATGACTGGATTACTAACCTGCGTTCCAGTTTGTATATTTACGTTCAATATAACCTTTTTTTCTATCTCAAATATCTGTTTTGTTGTTCATTATTTTGTGTGGTTCCTCACCCGGGATCCACAACAACTTCAATGAGTCTATGAAAATCTTTTCCAATCAATCCGAAGGATCGAACTGCAACTGTTATTATTTATGTCCTCATGAGCCACATTCTTTTAGATTATTATTATTAATTCTAATAATAATAGTAGTAAGGGATGCATAATAAAAGCTTTATACACACTTTAAAACTCCAAGTATTGAGCTTAACGATATTTTTGTAATGTGACCGTTTCTTTTGTTTAATAATAGATTCTAATATTTTTACTAATACGATGAGAGTTATTTAGTATGTTGCTATTATGTACTAATATATGCCTCATATAGTATTTTGTACGTTTTTGATGATCGATATGTGCATGAAATGTATTAGTTATGAAAAGTTACTAGAACGTGTGGTGCATGTGCGGCCAATGCAAGAATTCTTTTATTGATATCGAAGATGCAGC
Source organism: Ascarosepion bandense (assembly GCA_037127315.1). NCBI lineage: Eukaryota > Metazoa > Mollusca > Cephalopoda > Sepiida > Sepiidae > Ascarosepion > Ascarosepion bandense. Next base: position 698,839 of record JBBBDQ010002409.1, read on the forward strand.
CTACCAAATGATATGAAGATTCATAAAAGCCATTGTATTTTACATGAAAGCGATTTTGGAGTCTGGGGTTATCTGTAATTAAGGTTATGATTTGTGACAATTATGTCTGTGATAATCGTGCCGATTTTGACATTTGAGGACCTAACAATTCAGTTTTTTAGAAGTCAACCTCCAGACTAACTGTACATAAAATTTGATTATAATGGTAAAGGGTTGTGCAGGACTAACTACACTTCTTGGAAGATGTAAATACAGAGAACCTGTACACAGTTTACTACAAATTCTCCAAACAACTCTACTCAGGTTTTGAATCTAGAGTTGCAATTCTACTAGACTGGGTGCCAGCCAGGGATAAAGACCCCAGCCTGCTCTACAATTTAACCGATAACTTAAAGCTAGAGTAATGTATTCATACCTTTCCTAAAGATAATATGTATGATATATAATGTATGTATATGCATATATCTGTGTTATATATACATGTACACTACCGGCCATAATTATTAGGCCACCCCAGATTTTAAAAAGAATTATGGATTTCATACTATTTTTAGTATTTATTGCCAAGTGGATAATTCTAAATGAAAACAGAATGGTTCTTTTGTTATTATTACTTTGCAAAATTTTACAAGGAAGCCAGGAAGCCTTTGCTTCGGCCTGTCAGTAAGAAGAGAGTAGCATGGGGAAGTGATCACAAAAACTGGACACCAGAACAGTTCATTTGATGCACATGTTATTGTGCAGTACTAAAAAAATCTATTTTCATTTAGAATTATACACTTGGCAATAAATACTAAATATAGTATGAAATACATCATTTTCTTTAAAAAACTGGGGTGGCCTAATAATTATGGCCGGTAGTGTACGTTTTTATAAAAATGTATGTTTTCGTATGCGCATACGAGTGTGTGCCTTTCGTTACTTATATACTTTTAAGAAAATGCATTATGTCATAGATAGATAGATAGATAGATAGATAGATAGATAGATAGATAGATAGATAGATAGATATGACTGTGTATTAGCACTCCTGGGATGGGGCCTTGATGAGCAAACTGATCTGGCAAACTCTTCGATAGCTAAACAAATCATTAAGAAATTGGAAAAAAATACTGAAATGCTACTTAATATATGACAGTAAATACTGTACAATTTACTCACAGATTAAAACAAAACATGGAGAACATAGATGCTGAAAATACCGCGGATAGAATATGCGTGGGTAACGAGGAAGTTTTCAGGAAAATGAGAACAAAAGAGACGCCTGTTTTTAGAATAAGAAATTTATGGAACACATTCATTGATTGATTATTATTTTATTTTATATCATTTATTTATTTATTAATGTACATTTTTTTGGATTACCAACCCCTTGTGAGTTATATAAAGCTGAAACATAGTTTGGATTTTAAGAATAAATTCCTTTCTAATTTTTTTTTATAATAACAATATTTTTTCAGATACAAATCCTATGATTTAACCCATATCTGGCGACAGGAGATGGATTCATGTCTTTTCTAAGGTCATTTGCGCGTAAGTGAATGTAACGAACGCGACTGGAATTCGAACTCGGCTCTTCGATATCTCATTCCGTGTCTCTATCCACATCTCATAATGAGGGAAAAGGAGTCTGAGAATTTGAAAAATTACACAACATAGTTTTTCATCTTTAGATGCACTATTGCTATGGTTTTGTGCCGAAATTGGGCCCTTGTTGCAAACATTACGCGCTTCGCACAAAGACGCATTAAACTCCGTGCTGGTTAAACTAATATTCTGTAACCATATCTTCTTCTTCTATGTGCCGTGTCCCTTCAGGACGTAGGCGATCATGGCCTTCCACTTTTCCCTATCCCTGGTGGCTCTGAGCACGCCTTGTTCTGTTGCACCACGTAATCCTCGTTCCGTCATCCACCTGATTAGGTCCTTCAAATATGTTATCCATTGCTTTCCCCTGTCTCTTTTTTCCTCTATCTGGCCTGTTAGTATCAGATTCTCCAAGCTCTCCTTCCTCATTGCGTGTCTCGGGAACTTCAGCTGTCTCGTCCTGATGCTCAGTATAGTGTGCTAAAAAAGAAACTAAAATCATTGAGAATATTAAGTTTGAGGCTCACTAGACGCGCTTAATTCTGTATCCTTGTATCAATCTAAGTTAATTTTAGTAAATAACTATAAATAGGGATGTTGAGTGGGTAATCAACAAACTTTGTGCTTATCTTTAATTTACAACTACGCAAGTACGCATTACACTTTTATATCGTTAAATACCTGGCGTAATTTCTTGGAGAGCTTAAAACCTTCTTGTGACAACTCTTAAGAAAGTGATGGAAAGTGCAATCCCCACACCGCGCTCCGAGAATATAGGGAGAGGTGGTTAAATGAGGCAGGGCACCCAAATGGTTATCTATGGCCGGGTGCAAGTGTCGAAATGTATTTGGGTTATCAGTAATGGCTGTACTTCTTTTCCATCACCTCAGTCTTTAAATAGATAATGTCCTCTTTTTTGGCCTCCATCTTTTTCTTTCTTTCTTTCTTTCTTTCTTTCTTCAGTATATCTGTTTTATACTGACCTCAACTTTTTTTCTCTCCTCTCTTTCACATATATTCTTTTTTTTTTATCATTCTTCTTTTTATTTCTTCTTTCAATATTTCTCTAGTGTGTTTCTCTTTGCTCTTTCTTCTTCACGCGTCCTCACTCTCTCACTTTCTTTTCATCCTTTTCTTTTTCTTCCCTTCTCTTCCTCTACTCTCACTTTCTCTTTTACATCCAATTTTCCATTATCATTTTTTAATATTTTTCAATCTTCTATTAAAGTATTTCCCTTTTTTTTTCCTTGAACACGCTTACATGCGCACATGCACGCACGCACACACACTCTCTTTCTTTTTCTATCTCTTTATTCTTTCTTTTTGTTATTGTTTCCTTCTCTAATACATATACGCTGTCTCTCCACTCTTTTCCCTCATACACAAACAAGCATACACACTCACAAACACACACACAGATATATCATTATTAGCTCCCTGATGAGACATTGTTTTTTCGATGTCGAAACAAAATGTGCACTTTTGTAGTAAATTATTATTTGCACGTGTTCTAAACTATAACTTATAATAAATAAATAAATAAATATATACATATACATATATAGTGACGTAAATTAATAAATATACGTATGAAGAGGGTGTATATATGTATAGTACTATTATTCAGGTGTTAATAAAACAGTGCTCAATGTATGAACAGAGCTGCATTATATATATATATATATATATATATATATATATATATATATATATATATTAATTAGTATGTATATTATCTTACATCTATGACACGACTCAGAGTTTCATGCGTTATGCAATCATCAAGTGCATATTTTAAACAGACTGTTTAATAGATTTGAATTTAAGTTCACTCGATGTTCATGAGAATTAAATCTTATAAAGTTATATTACTGCTTTTTTAATAACAAGATTAAAATTTTAATTTTCTAAGGTTACATTTGGATAAAAATTAAAAATTAAAATTAAAATTAAAAATAATAAAATGCAGGTAGAAGAAATCAATGGGGCGTAAATCGAGTCGTAAAAATTTAAATATTCAAGTATTACATGCGCATTAAAATGTAAGGAAAATTAGAATTTTAAGATTATAAAATTTAAAATAAAAATACGATAAAAGAAAAGAAAAGAAAAGAAAAGAAAATTGAAAAGAAAATTAAGAAGCAAAATTTAGAATTAAGAATTGAAAATGTAAGGAGCAAAAATAAAAGGGGTTTGATTCATAATAAAAATAAACCAAATTAAACGAATCCCCCAACTACTTCCCAAATAAAAGTACCATTTTCCTCTCTTTCTTTAAATATGGGAAAAGGGATTTACAAATTGAGTAAAATAGCACTCATTCCTGAACTTTCTCTGTTTTTCAGAGAAATGGATTGATAAATTTGCGTGAAATACACTCATTTCCGAATATTCTCTGTGGTTAGGATACAAAGTCAAACACATTAAGCAGAAAAAATTTTTGAAAGTATTCCATCAGTTATGGATAAAAAAACGAAGGTTTATTGTTGTGAAATATATTCATAATGAAGAGAAAAATTGACTCTTGCTGGCTTCTGTAATTTGTTTTGCAAGCACTTCCGGGGCATGGCTAGGAATTAAGTAGTATCTGAAATGGTAGATTAAACATCTTTAACAAATATTTCTCTTACTACTTCAATTTAGGAGTAAATTTTCAAGATAAATTAATTATACTCTTAATTACAGCTTTTATCCACGCACCCTACCCAAATACACACAATTAATTAAAACCAAAAGTTTTAGAGAGTTGCCTTCAGCTTGAGAATCCACTTCTGCATTAAAAAATGGTGGAGGGTATGGTTTTTTTTTTAAGAATACTGTCAGGTTTATCAACAATAAAACTGTTTTTAATCAAACAAAAAATAGTAATAGTTGCATCGTGCCATTAAACTAGAAATTAAAAAATTCAATTTGAAGTTGGTATTTAAATTTCTGTAACTTGTTAAATGTTAAGCTCTTGCTTGGCTCTCTCCCAAAGGGTCAGCCATAAAAACAAAACTGCCCCAACCGATATAAGAGGAGATCGTTTTGTTCATAAGACTCCTTGCAAGGAGATTGGGAAAGGGGGAGAGGGCTTTTTGCAATCTTGTGAGACTATGCCACCGATCTATCACTTGTAATAAATTTATTGTTATTTTTTCTTTTATTCTAATAAGTAAAAAAATACTTACAGTTCACCAATTGGTAACTAATGTAGTAAAAATAATCATTTATTCTTTAACTTCGGAAACAAAAGCGCGAGGAAATTCGTTTGTTTTGTTATTTTTACTTTTAATGAAAATGTTGGATAAAGTTTAAAAAGAGAAACTTTAATGAATCTTTCTCTATTAAAATTTTATTTAAATTTATTATTCAAACTTAAACTTTTAATAGAAAAATGTTGACTTATGCTAATTTTTTATCATGGTTAAAAACTTTAGAAAATTAAACTTTAATTTCGTTGACGTTATATTTTTACTCATATTAACAATGCTTTTTTAGCGATATAAAAAATAAATATCAAATTAAGTAATGACATTGAATTTATGAAAAACATTTTTAATTCATTTTATAATAGAAATACTTTTCTTTACGTCTTTGAAGAAACTAAATTAAATTCTGTTCAAATTTGTTAAACGTGTTTTTTCATTTGCTTCTTAAAATAACACAAATTACTAAAAAAGACTTGCATTTTATCAATAAATAATTCTTTAAACTTTAATCAAAAAATGTTGAACAAATTTTAAGAGGGAAAATGCCAAAAATGAATTAAACTTTAATTTAAATATGTTAAGGCTTTAAACTTAAGTAAATCTTTTTGTGCGAGTAAATTTAAGCACCAAAGTTTACTTTTTACAATTTAAATATAAATAATGTATGGACTCAAACTAAACTAATCAAATATACTTACTTCAAATAAATAAGTTAAATGATATTCCAACCAAAGGTAAAATTAAAAGATTCCTTTGAATTTCTCGAGCCAACAACATAAGACTACACAATACGCAGCAGGTCGCTCAAACTGAAACTAAAACGATCTAATTGTCAGCCGGCCTCCAGTCTATCGAGGTCGCTGCGTTAATAAAAAACGCCATGGTTCGAAGCCATCATCAATGCCCTTGTGGTTCAACATCTCACAGCCCACAGTCTCTTGAGTATGGTTTCCGCTTCAACAGATCTACTGCTGATATGCTGACGACCATCACTGAGTATATACACCAGGCTCTCGACAAGAGCAACTAAGCCCGAACTGTTGCACTAGATATCTTCAAAGTGTTTGACAGATTCTGGCATGCTGGTCTTCTACTCAAGCTACGGGGCCGTAGTTGAACCTAAGTCGGCTAAGATAAGTTTTCCTTTTGTCTTTATTCATATTGTCATTTTACAGATATACTCTATCTAAAATTCTACACACACACACACACACACACACACACACATATATATATATATATATGTGTGTGTGTGTGTGTGTGTGTGTGTGTGTGTGTGTGTGTGTGTGTAAGCACTCACGTAAGTATCCACACAGTTGACATAAACGAGATGCTAACTCAGCGTTAGTGGAATTTGAACGTCCTAATGTTCTGAAGTACGAGTATTTACATTTGTGAGCATCAACATTAATATGACATATATATATATATATATATATATATATATATATATATATATATATTAGAAAAGGAAATAGGGTTGTTCCAACGAGACAAATTGGTAAAGAATAAAAAGTGTGAGAGGCCGTAAACGTTTAGTTTAAAGTGTATATTTATTGTAGTATAAAGATATTATACATATTATGATATTTTAAGTGTCCATAACGGTATTTGTGACGCTACACATATTTCGAGTCTAAGATTGACTCTCTTCAGGCGAATTAATTTGTGGCTTTACATGCCGAGTTCCTTTTGTTACTGAAGGCCAAGTTCTTGTTTATATATAGGTAAGTGGAAAATAAAAATAAAAATAAAGAATAAAGAAATAAATCAAATCAGTGAAGTAAAAAAAAAAAACTAAATCAAATAAATCAAATGTTGGGGTATTGAATAGTCTGTTTTTTCTCACATCAGCACGTGCATAAATGAATACACAAATAAATAAATTAATAAATGAATGAATCAAGTGCTTATTCCAATTTGAAATGATTTTGGTCTGGGGTTTCCTTGTTTAGTACTTAAAGATTATCTTCTAGGCGCCTTTGTTTATTTACATGTCTTTTCATCTGTCAGTTGTTTGCTTTTATTGCTTCGACGGTATTTTGAATTTGGTGTGTGTATGTGTGTGTATGTGTGTGCATCTGTGTGTGCGTGTGTATGAGCGCTCCTTGATTTCTTCTTTATGTTTTAGAATTATTTTATACGTGGGAATAACACAATACTTGAATAATAGAATATCCCTTCATAAAAGCAGTATAAGATTATCATACAACAGGAAACTCTATGTTTCCCAATATATGCATGAATGTAGTGATGGCAATTTCAAAGTTGCACCTATTTACCAAAATACAGAATACGAAACATTAATAATGCAGGAAGAAAGATTCGCTCACAGACACTTTAAACTAAACGTTCACGGCCTCTCACATTTTTTATTCTATACTATACTAGCAGTATAGCCCAGCGTTGCTCGGGTGTAATGAAAGCTTTAAAACTAATCCATGGTCCTGGAGCTCAGACTCTTTGGACGTTGGCAAGAAAGACTAAAAAGCAATAGTTGTTTACAGTTGAAGCGAAACCGTAGACTGAAAGAAAAATGAATGGATGTAAATCAAATTTTTATTTCCTGGTATCGATATCAAGTTTTCTGCACTATTGTAAGAACTGCAACATTGAAACTTCTGAATATCGTTTCTTATGTCTTTCTCTATGAGTGTATCAAATTTGATTAAAATCGGACCACTCCTTCTATAACCCGATTTTTTCGATTTTCGATATTTATCAGGGGTACCCCGACACAAAACCTAGCTAAGAACACTCGTAGACGCTTATAGTGCAACTGTGTAAATTTTAAAGAAAATTGGTTCAGCCGTTTCGGAGTCTATAGGTAACGGATACACACACACAGACACACACAGAGACAAAGTCCCATTCATAAATAAGTTTAGATATATATATATATATATATATATGTGTGTGTGTGTGTGTGTGTGTGTGTGTGTGTGTGTGTATGTGTGTGAGTGTGTATGTGTGTGTGTTTATGTGCGTGTGTGTATTTAGGCAGCAAACATTCTCTTAGACATGTTTCGTTAAATACGATACCAAAGGAAAATTTAATGTGTTACTTAGTTTTCCCACCATCCTTACATTTTTCCCGTTTTGTAGCAGTGAGAAATTATAAAAATTTTGCATAGTTTTTATTGTTCGAAATTCTTTTGGTCACTTCTTTAGTCATTTTCAAGGGGCTTTTGTTTTTATATATATATACATGTTACTCAATTTTATATATACATATGAAAAAAAATTCCATGAAAAATTTCCAGCGTCTCCGTGCGCATGTGCAGTCATAACAAGATAAACAAATTTAATCCAATGAAGTCCTAAAAAATCAAATGAGCGTCACACGAACACATTTTCCATTTTATCATACATTTCCCCAACACACACACACGCACGCACAAACACACACAAAAACACACATACACACATATACATATACAGTACTGTGCAAAAGTATTAGGACAAGAACTATTTTATCTTTTATTAGGCATATTGACAGAAAATAAACAATTTAATTAAAGTAAATTTAATTGATTTATTCAACAAATGTTTTATCAAGAAAAATACTTGTTACAAAATACATTTAATATTTAGTATAATAGCCTTTTGCTTTGATCACAGCCTTCATTCTGTCAGGCGTTGAAATCACAAGCTTCTTCAATGTATCTAATGGTATCTCCTGCTAACATGTATTTGTTTCCAAAGTGTGTCTTGCGAAGTAACATTAGATTTATCAATTTTTTTATTCAAAATATCCCATAGATGTTCGGTAGAGTAGTTTCAAAATAACTAATTAAAGATAACTTCTTTTTATGCATTTCTTTTGCATCTAGTTTTAAATAATTAATATTTATTAGCAATTTACTAGGCTTTTCACCCTGTATTTGAATTTCAGTGAGACTTTTAGGAAAATCACCCCTATCCTAATACTTTTGCACACTACCTGGTAGTGTGCAAAAGTGTTAGGACAGGGGTGATTTTAAACTTTATTTTGATGCCTCATAAAAGATAAAATAGTTCTTGTCCTAAAACTTTTACACAGTACTATATATTTTGTCCTAGGTCAACTAGTGCCACTGATGTTGAATATGTGTAGTTATCAATATATATATAATAACTCTGTTTATAATACATGGGGCACTGATTTATTAACACATCAATAATAATTTTATACATCTGTGTATTCCCATATGTATATCAATTAATTCTCTCTCTCTCTCTCTCTCTCTCTCTCTCACACACACACACACACACACACACACACACACACACACACACACACACACAAATATATATATATATATATATATATATAAATGTACTATTTTAAAAACAATAATATAATTAATATGTGCTTCCAGATAGTCATTACACAGGAAATTTATTAATAAGAAGACTAGGGAATTTTATTCTCCTAAAGTGCTGGGGCCGTCTATGTGTCCGGTTTATTTGAAGATTCCTTGGATTTAGGGATAAGGGCCAAAATTTACTTAAGCAGATCAACAATTCGGTTTCTGGTTGTTTTCCGTCTTTGATCTGCGTTGTATTTTTTGGACTAGGTATTCGTTTCCATTGTTTCATAGAATGATTTGTCCTACATCAAATTAAGTAACTTGGTATATGAATATAATTGCCAGTGTGCTGCTTTTTATGTGGGGCATACAATCTTGCCTTTGGAAACAAGCATTAATCAGCATGTGCCTTCTGAAATACGACTTAGCAAAATAGGTAATATGTGTTGCTCTCCCTCTACAAATATGGAATCGGCTATCGCTCAGCATCTAGTAGAGAATATAGCCTGTGCCAAGTCATATAAGAAAGGGTGGTTCAAAATTATGCATAAGACTGGTTCCAATAATCATTTAAAGATTTTGGAATCAGTCTCTTTATCATTACGGAAACCTTCTCTCTGCCGGCAGAAGGATTTTATAATGTCTCTGAATTTGTTAAGGGATATTTTATTTTAATTGCCCCTCTCTAATTATTTTCACGTGAATTCCCCTCCCCTCGTTATAAGTATATATATTTATATGTACTTTTATTTATCGTCTTTCCCTCATTTTTTGTTTTTCATTTTCGTCGTTACTGTTCTTTTCGTTTAATTCTTTTTCCAACGATTTTTCTCCTGATGAAATGTTGGACGAAAGGACCTTTGAAACTAATATTAAATTCCTTGTTTTTAAAATAGTATACAGATTTTGTACCGCTAAAAATTTGTTTATATATATATATATATATATATATATATATATATATTAGTCATCAGCGCCGTCATTATAATGGAAGTGATCATCAAACAAGAAATTAAATTCTTAGATATGAGATAAAGCTGACAATATATATATATATATATATATATATATATATATATATATATCGGCTTAGCTGGGTAGCGACTTTGACTGACACTAAATCGGTCGAGTTTTGATCTCGGCCAGAAATAAGTGGATGTGTCTAGCCACATTGATGAGCTGTGATACAGCGAAACAGGCTTGTATGTAGATAGCTAATATATATATATATCATCAGCTTTATCTTATAGCTAAGAATTTAATTTAGTAATTATCTATCTATCTATATATATATATAGATATAGGGGTAGGTTATCACAATGCATTTAGTAAAATAAAGAAAGACACGGTCCACGAGCGGACGTGAAATCAAGCTCTCCTACCATTCTGAAGATGAGATTAGATTTTCATCTCAAAATATTAATGAATAATAAATAGGTAATAACCAACACCTTCTTTACTTTCCTTTATTTTACTAAACGCATTGTGATAGCCTTCAAAACCTACCCATACACAATGTTTCAAGCAAATTACAAAACTCTCATATATATATATATATATGTATATATATATATATATATATATATATATATATATATATATATATATATCGGCTTAGCTGGATAGCGACTTTGACTGACACTAAATCGGTCGAGTTTTGATCTCGGCCAGAAGCAAGTGGATGTGTCTAGCCACATTGATGAGCTGTGATACAGCGAAACAGGCTTGTATGTAGATAGCTAATATATATATATATATATCATCAGCTTTATCTTATAGCTAAGAATTTAATTTAGTAATTATCTATCTATCTATCTATATATATAGATATAGGGGTAGGTTATCACAATGCATTTAGTAAAATAAAGAAAGACACGGTCCACGAGCGGACGTGAAATCAAGCTCTCCTACCATTCTGAAGATGAGATTAGATTTTCATCTCAAAATATTAATGAATAATAAATAGGTAATAACCAACACCTTCTTTACTTTCCTTTATTTTACTAAACGCATTGTGATAGCCTTCAAAACCTACCCATACACAATGTTTCAAGCAAATTACAAAACTCTCATATATATATATATATATATATATATATATATATATATATATATATACATATATATATATATATAATCTTTGGAAACGCATGTATCACAACATGTCTCCGCACATATTCGTTCCAGAAATACAAGACCTCCTCAAACAGTTCAGGAGTTAGCCATTAGTCAGCATTTGTTAAATAATCAGGATTGTGCCTCCATGTATGAGGACACTTGGTTTTCTGTCCTGCATAGTAATCAAACCCCTTTTCATTTGCGAATTCTTGAGGCTATTTATTTAAAATTACATCGTCCTAGTCTGTGCAGGCAAAAAAAAAAACATTTTGTAAGATCACTGAGACTCTTGGAAGGAATGTGAGTTACCTTTTTTCTAATTTTATTACCTCTTTTGAAGCTGTGATTTACACCCCCTCACGTTTTAATTAATTGAATAAATTTAATTTTAAACCTTCCTTCTATTGTCGTTTCTATTTGTTTTTGGTGTCCCTTTAATTAAAAGAGCCAGCGAATGTCCTATGAATAAGTGTTGGCCGAAAGATATATAAGGTCGAAAAGCAAAAAAAAAAAAAAAAAACCCAAAAAAACAAAAAAAACAAAAAAAAACCCCAATAAAATTACGACGTCCTGCTTGTTTAAAGCAATTGTTCGTTTCTGTAGGTACAAGTCCTTATATATATAATGTATTTGTTTAAACATTATTTTTAATGGTTACTTGTATTTGAGTAGATATATTTCTTCCACCGAGTCAAATCACCTTGATTTTCTCCCTATTCCAAGAACTGCCACATTATAAAACAGACTCTTGAGTGGACACTTCCTTGGATACTACAAACTTAAACTCTTCAACTCAAGGTTCAATCATTATCTATCATCTTCATAATTTTTAACATTGTACTATCTCCTCTTTCATTCATTTGATACACACCATTCATCATTATCATTTTAACAGAAAATCTCTAAATGAGTGGCTTTCTAGCCTGGTATTGAGTGAAGTTTTGTGTAATCTACAGATGCATACCTGCAGATCTAGTAGTGTGTATTTTCCTTCACATTAAACAGCCTGGACACCTCGTGGCTAAAATTTTCACTTTTCTTGCTGTTGCTATTGTTATCATATTAATGGGAATCATTAACGATTGCTCATGGTATTCACCCTTAATGCCGTAACCGACGTCGAGCTCAAAATGATTGACTCTAATTATTTCAAGATAACAGTTTTCGCTTGCAGCAAATGATAGCACTGAATGTCGTTAGACTTACAGTATCATGACAAAATGGATGGCTAAAGCACGCTGATGTAACAAAATAAAAGACCGCCGCAAAATGATCTGTGTAACAAATGTAAGATAAAGTAATAACTGCATTTTATGATTTATTAATAGCCACTGAATATTATACACTTGTTTGTCTTCACGGACCATGAAAAACCTAGAACTATAATTACTATCGATTAATTTTGAAAGATACATTCAGTCATTATACAACTGGCCGACATAGATACTTCTGCTTCGCATTTAATCTCTAAAATGCACCAGTAAGTGTATTACCTTAATATCTTTAAATCAACAGCCAATCGAAAAGAAACCCGAAGCGATAGAAATGTAGTTGTACAGAAGAATGCTGAGAATTGTGAGCAATGAAAAAGTTTTAGAGAAAGTGGAACACAAATTACACTAAAAATTAAAATCAGGGAGAGACAATTGAAATTTATAGGGTACATAATGTAGAAAAGGGCTTGGAAATTTTAACACTCGCAGAACATATTGAAAGCGAGAGGGACAAACGAAATCAGTGCATAGCCTACCTACCTACCTACCAAGCCTGTGTAAATGAGTGGCAGATCAGGGCTCAGAAGAGATATCAAAAACCAAAATGTACTAAGAACTAAGGACATGGAACTGTGAATGGTCAAGAAGGAACAAGGCACATAGAAGAAAAATCTAGTATTTTCATCGATCAGACTTTTTTCTTTTTGTTCAATTTTAAAAAAATAACTTTTAAAATTCTCATATGATTTTGGTTAAAAGTAACTTAAGATTTTGATTCATATGCAGTTTGTTTTGCGCAAGAATTAAAAGTCAAGTTGCTGAAATGATTGATTCATTTTTTATGCTTGAATGTAATTAATAAAAAAGAAAAACATTTCAATGTGACTCAATAGAATTGCTATAGTCTTGAATACTCTATAAAATATATTTCGTAACTGTTTAAATTATGTTTTTCTTTTTTTTAAATTTTCTTTTTTAGTTGCTTAGGCCATATTGATATTAGTAGTGGCGTTATTTAAGATTTAGTAGATTTGGATTACTATGGATAATAAACGAGTTGCTTTTAAATACATCGTGTAAAATATATTCTGAAAAAGCTAACACAGAATAATATAAAAAATATGAAGCAATTTTTTAGTAAATGATTTCCTTACTAATGAGGTGTTCGTTTATTAGCATGAAGTAATGCAGCATAACATAGCATTGGAATATTTCATTAATGAACAGGAGAAACCATTTTTTTATCAATAATTTTGGTGAAAATGGTTTCAGCCCATTTCGGTTTTTACAAAGTTTTAATAATTTTCAGTTTATAAAGGAATTAAGCATTTCTCGCGTTAAATTCATTTCCATACCTGATTATTGTATTTTGCAGCAGAGGTTCTAAATAGGAGTGAAAATGCAAACTGCACCCAGTAATTGGATGTAAACGTATTCGGCTACCTCACATAAACCAAACCAAAACAGATTTTAAAGAAAAAAAACTCCAAACAGAGAATGTATTTCATAATAGTAATTTCAAGATGTTACTGTGCATTATTGATATTACATGTGGTTTTCTTTAGCTTTATGCGTACAAATCCTTCTCCATTTTTAAAGAACAAATGAAATGGTCAGTGTCTTGGCTTCTACAATTCTTCAAGACTGCGTAGTTTCTTTTGACGATGACTTCTTTCTCGTTCTGTTAACAATATTTTAGTCAACGTTCTGAAGTCTTCAGTTTCTTAATACGATATTTTTGCCATCCAGATTTGGTTTTATTGAAAGCGATCTGCGGCGTGGAAATCTGCGATGCGAAAAAATATCGTCTTCATTTCGTCTTGTATCAAATGATGCAACTGGGTTCATTTGACGCTATACAAACTACCATCAATTTTAATCAAATTTCTTTTTAGTTTTCATATAGCTCTAAAGTATCTGATTGTTAGTCTTAGAGGTTTTTGACGTGTTTTGCGGGTTTTACATTTGTTCTGACAACCTTTTACGATTGTCATAAAGGACACATTTCTCATCTCGTTAAATTTCTCATTCGATCAAAAAATGGATCATTTAAACTCTTTGACATTCACTGTGTTCATGTGGAACGCATTTATCAAGTTTGTTCACTTTGCCACTTTTTTAGATGGTCCGATATTGTTGAAATGCTGACACCCATTATTTGAGACATTTCTTCGACAATTTGAAGTGGGTTTTGTTCAATTAGTGTTTTCGATTTTCAAATGATGATTGCCAATTGCAGATAGACATCCTCTAATACCTTGATCTTCAAGTCCCTTATCCCCACTGTGGAACTTCAGAAATCAACGCAGTACTGTTCACTCATAAATGGATACTTCATCTCTATGTGCTGTAAATGTTGACGAAGCAAATAACAAATCTTTAATTTATGCAAATAAAATAAACATGTTTTTATGTTCAAAGTTAGGAATATATAACGTTTTAAGTTAAGAGGAATGATTTTAATCATTTTTGGGCAAATATTATGATCATATACTAGAACACAAAAGGTTTCTTCTAAAATTGGACATTATTTTCCAAACTGTCTAATAGTTTCATGGTTCAATGTGACCCTAGTATAAGTATTTGAACCTCGTACATCTTTCCTTCATATGTGTAATTTTTTTTTATTTTACAGAAAAGTATTAATGTGGAAAATGATTTTTCTGGCTTTAAATAACCTGCAATTGGTTGATAAGCCTTAGAAATCGAATCATTTTTTTTAATAGGTAAAGAAAACAAATCCTAAAAAAATAAGCAGAAAAAGCCAACAAAAAAGCTTTTTCACTATCTCCATGAGATTATAGAAGCAAAACTACCCTTAATCTTTTCTGTTGTTATTGTTTGCATTTTTTTTATTTGGGAAGTTCTTAAACAGATGACAGGATATGTTTAACCGAAATTCGAAAGCGTATTGGAATAAGGAAAAATGCCTTCCATCATAATAATATAATGTAAATTATAAATATAAATTAAAAAGAGCATCACAAGTAGACGTATATAGCTTATTAAAACGACCTTGTGTCACATCTCGCCATTTTTTAGGGAGGCACGGGTAAATACCCAGGGTTCTGTGTGAACTCGAAAGTGTCAGTCGAGCTCTCTGTCTTTGGGCAGAGAACGATTCATTTGGGGCTCGGTCTACGGTCTGGGACTCTGCTGAGAAATACGGGAAACACTCTGTCTTCGAGCAGAATTCGACTCAGTCGAGGCTCCGTCAACGGATAGAGACTCGGCTAAGAAGAATAGACAACGGATGCGGCGGCTGAACAAATTTTGATCCTTGGCCCCAGTGTACGCGATCAGGTTCCCCACGTTAAACTCGACCTTGTGTCACATCCCGTCTCAGTGGGGAGACTGTTAGATTTTCGATAGAGTTCTGATAGAGATTCTAATGTTTGTTAAAATACCGTTAGAATAAGCTGAGACAATATAAGTGTTCTAACAGAAGACGGAAAGTGCAATTCGGAGTTCCGAAGTCGTATTGGCATGGCCAGTGATATATTTCAGAAGCTGAGTAGACTGTTAAAAGACAGACAAATTTTGCTGGAAATAAAGAAGAAACTACTGGATTATTATTTGATGCCTGTCTTACATCAAATGCTGTCTGACATCAAATGCTGGACAATCTCTCAAAGAAGAAGGAAAGACTTGAAGCAACTGAAATGTTGTTATGCAGAAAGACGCTGAGGATGCCATGGACTGAACATGTTAGCAACGACAAGGTTTAGAGAGGGTGGACACGAGAAAAAAACTAATACTTAACATTAGGAAAATCCCGGTTTGACACTCCACCCACGTCTATTGAACAGGTGTAGAGGCTCATCCCTTGTTCCCTGTTTAGGATGTGGTTTCCGGTTTTCTCTTTTCCAATCTTTTCACTTTTCTTCTTTTATTTTCTTTATTATTATTATTATTATTATTATTTTATTTTATTTTTTTTTCAATTGGAGTAGATAGACTAAACTATCGCCCGGCTTGACACTCCACCCGCGTCTTTTGAACAGGTGTAGAGGCTCACTCCTTGTTCCCTGTTTAGGATGTGGTTTCCGGCTTTCTCTTTTCTAATCTTTTCACTCTTACGTAGCCCCCTGCACACCAGTGGCGTTACCGCCTTGCTCGGGGTTATACGATTAAAAAAAAAAGACTGCTGTAGTTTTTGGGATATGTAATGAGGAGGGAGGGCTTGAAGAACTTAATGCTCATGGGACGGATAAAAAAGAAGAGAGACAACGGAAAGCAATGCATGGCATACTTGATGGATGGTAGAGCGGGAATTGAGTGGGACAACAGTAGAAGTAGTATTAAGCTTGACAAGGGATAATTAGATGTGGAAGGCCATGATTGCCTACGTCATGAAGGACACAGCATATAGAAGAAAAACAATGTTACTGAGTTAGAAATCTATTTCTTCGTATTCATTATCAAAATGTTTCAGATCGTGCGCGGCAAGCAGTCAATGTTCTTAGGATACATGTTAAAAATTTCATGGATATCTGACTACTGCAACCATTCTCCTATTTTTGACGACCCACAAAAGAGCTATTGAAGTTAAAACAGCGGGCTTTTCTAACATCGAACTAGTGAACTGAAAAAGCTGCAAACAGAGGCCTCTAAATAGATTCTGATTGACTACAATTGGCCTTTCATATACGGCCGTGCCGTGGCTGCCAGACCTCAGGAAAGGAGAGTAATCGAAGAAAAAGACAGTAATCTAAGAAAAGAAGAAAAAAAATCTAAGAAAAGAAGAGTAATCTATGAAAAGATGTTGAACAGTGTCTAACGTGTTCTATTTCTAATTCAACGTAGAAATATAGTCCATGAACGAAACGGACATCAAAAAAAGAAGTAATGCTTTTCTTCAAGACAGTCTGTTAATTGTTTGCACGCTGAATGGCCTAGATATAAATGATAAATTGTCAAAGATATATTTACAAAAATAACCACTACTTTTTTAAGTTATGTTTCGAGCGACCGTGTTACTTAATTTTTCATTGCGTTGTTTTTTATTTTTTAAGATTTTTTTTCAAATATATACCATGATATGCTGAGGGTATAAATTGGAAAATATCTAAAAAGGGATAGATAGATAGATAGATAGATAGATAGATAGATAGATAGATAGATAGATATGCTGCTTCTCATTATTTAGGAGAAACAGTTTATCATTTTTATATATTTCTTTTTTCCTCTCCCCTCTCTTTATTTTTCATCTTTGTCCCTATTTTTCATTTTTTCTCTTTCCCTCTCTCTATATCGATATTATCGTTTTTCTACATTAAAAAAAAAACTCTCTGAAAAATAATTGCGTATTCAGGCAAATACAAGACATAATTATGTCATTAAAAATTCGAATAAATTTCGCACATTCTAATCAGTTAAAAAGAATTAATTTTGCTGCTTGCAGGCAAAATTCTAATTATACATCTAATCAACAAACTGACCTGTTTACCTCTTCTACGTTGCAACCGACCTGATGCCATTCCGAGAGGCTACCGCGGACTATTTTAAATCAGTTTTAGAAACAAACGTTCCTCTAACATCAAAATGAATAAAATAATTGAACTGAATGACAGTTCTCGGAGCTTTTAACTATTGCATCAAAGTATATACTGCTACTTGTATCTTTCATTTAGAAAAGAAATTTGGTCCGTCCTATGTAAAGTTCAATTTGCAAACGAAACTGAAAGATTTTAAAGTTTTATTAATAGTTCTTTCATCTAAACTTCTGTTGCTTTTTATCGCAGCTACTCTGTCATTCTACTGTATTTACTAGCCTTCCCACGCAAGGCCGGATGTGACACATGGTCATTTTAATGTGGGAATTCCCAGCCATATAGCCGGGCCAAAAATATGTCTGTCTATTTTTACCGAGTCGTGGTTCTACCCTTCGGCGGAACCACGACTGGGTTTGTGCTCTCTGCTCGGAAGCAGAGAGCTGACAGTGTTATAGGATTACAGAGCAGTCATCCGAAGACGACTGCTCCAATGCAAACCCTGCTACTCTGTCATTCTACAGTCATTAATAAATGGCGGGATTGTAAACAAAGAATAAGCTCCCAACCGGAATAGGTTAAATACTACCATTTTGGGGTGGTTTGGAGTCATTATGGTTTATAAAATGGCGAGTGTTCTAAAAAATAGAAAAAAGATAGACACACTGACGCCAAGAATTCAAAAGTTGGCGGCAAAATAAGGAACCGTTCTTTTGGTAGGAGTAGGAGAAAGAGTAGGAGTAAGAAGTAGGAGTTAAGGACAGTAGTTTTGTGTAAGAGATTTGAAAAAAGGAAGACGCTAGTCAGTTGACCACTAGAGTCCAGAAGGGATAGGCTCGTTTACTACTAGCATCCTACAGTGAAGAGACTTTAGCTAGTCTGCTCCTGTATCCACACAAAATTTAAAGGTTGTAACTTGAGGTAAAAACCTAAAGTTTTATACCAAAAATAAACATCATTAATTCAAGTTTGTGTTATCTTCTAATTATACCAAAACGAAGCGACACAACAGAGTCTAAATTACATCGACTGCGCTTTTGTCAGATTGGAAAGATCTCTACAAAAGTGGAATCCTTCGTGGGAATGCTTGCATATTCAAGTATAAACCCGACCAATGTTTACCTTTTGACTCAATTAGTAACCCGATCAGGTTTTACTGTTGACTCAAGTATAAATTCCACCAACGTTTACCTTTTGTTTCAAAAATAAACTCGGCCAATATAAACCCGGCCAATATAAAGCCGGCAAATATAAACCCATTTACCTTTTGACTCGCGCCTGAATCCGATATTCTGATTCGAATATGAACTGCTTTAACATAGAAGCTATGTTGTGAGACCGTTTACAATAAGGGCTATTAGTTTGCATACGTCGAAAATGTAAAATAAGTAAGAGTGATGAGTCCTCAACTAAAATTGTTGAAATATTGAAATTTTTCCAAATTTTTCTTGTCAATCAAAAAGTTTAGGATGTAATCGATAAGATTTCGCTGAAGAAGGTAAAAAAGTGGGGAAAGGCCGCAAATTTAAAAGTGGTGGTGATCTCCTTCAGGTCCACCATTTTTTTATTTTTTATTTTTTTGTTCTCAAGTTTAGAAATATATTAATGTCTAATTTAAAATGTAATTGAGTTTTGTAATATAAAATATTTAACAGGGTTATAATTCCTCTTCTCTCCACCCCCTAGGGGCCACGTGCTGTTCAATTTATGTGACATCATATTGGCAAAGCATGCATT
This sequence comes from Ascarosepion bandense, assembly GCA_037127315.1. Taxonomy (NCBI): domain Eukaryota; kingdom Metazoa; phylum Mollusca; class Cephalopoda; order Sepiida; family Sepiidae; genus Ascarosepion; species Ascarosepion bandense. Next base: position 718,470 of record JBBBDQ010002409.1, read on the forward strand.
GGCCGGAATTATCCAAATGAAACTGAAGCGCTGTCTTTAAGAAACTACAAAATTTCAAAGAAAATATCAGTCTTCGGTTCACTGGAAATGAGATGCCTATGCCACCTGGAAATAAAATGCTTTCTCTTTTGGTAGTTAGGACTAACTAGTGGAATTGACATATTTTCCTTTACATGACTAGTTATTTGAACTTATATACTTAATATTTATATTCTTTTTCCCCCACCCACCCCTTTTCGTTTTTGTTAACGTGATGTTAGCAACCCGGTAGTTTAAAAAAATTTAACCTACAAAGGGCAGAGGAACTCTTGATGAGTAAACGGCCGGCTAACTAGAGGTGGTGTCTCAATAAATCCCCGTGGAGAAGGCAACAGGATACCACTCCACTATCTATCTATCCTGTGCATATTCATAAATATATCAACATAAATATATCAAACCTAGCAGCATGAAGGAGGTTGCTTCCAAAGAGAGCAATTCCACAAACGGTAAGGACCGACATGGGCAACAGGTGTCACCTGACCGTCATCCGGCGACTGTTTGCAACAATGGCTTAAAGAGGACACTTTTTCCCAAAATCTGTCCCTCGCCTTGGAAGAAACGACATGAACAACAGGTGTCTCTGGACCGTTACTAGAGACAAAGAAAGGATTACCTTGGGACATGTAACGTCAGGACGCTCAAAAACTGCGGACAACTATAGAATGTCAAGCAGGAGATGAATAGACTGAGCATCAATATTCTGGGAATATGCGAAACCAAATGGAGACTTAAGCAGCGACAACCATAGGATAATATACGCAGGAGGCAAAAATAACGCAAAAGGAGTCGGCTTAATACTAGACAAAGAAATGAAGAAATGCATTTTGGGATAATACCAATTCTCCGAAAGAGTTCTCCTGGTCAAACTGAAAGTAAGACCGTTCAACATAGCAATTGTACTCGTCTATGCACCAACAACGCAAAGCACTGAAGGAGAAATAGAATCATTTTACTCCATTTTAGACAATGCCACGACTCAATGTAAAAGCCAAGAAATTAGAATCATCATGGGAGATTTGAATGCCAAAGTAGGCAAGGAGAGGGAAGGTATGACAACTGGCAACTTTGGTTTAGGAATCCAAAATGAACGAGGAGAAAAATGGGTCTAATGGTGCACAGCAAATGACCAGGTAATAACTAACACCTGGTTTCAAGAACACGACGTCTATGGACATGGAAAAGCCCAGGAGGTGACACGAAAAACCAGATAGCCTACATAACCATAAACAGGAGATTCAAAAATGCAGTAATTCAACGCAAAGCCTATCCAGGCGGCGACTGCGGAAGCGACCACGTCCCAGTCATCTGCAAACTAAAGGTGGGACTCAAGAGATTGAAGAAGCCTAGTGCAGCACCAAAACTGAAATACAACACGCTCGTGAATGATCTCAACCTACAGAAAGAATACACTAACAGAGAGAAAATCAAATGCGAAGAACAAATTGGAAAAGGACACTCGAAATGAGACTTGTTAAAGGAAGTAATAGTGACATCAGCAAAGAACATTGCACCAAAGGATATCAGGTGCAGAAGAAAAAACGAGTGGATGACTGAAGAGATTCTTGACATGATGCAAAGGAGGCAGAAAATTATATCAAGACATGGAATAGAGTACAGGGAACTATAAAAGGAAATAAGGAGAAAATGCAGACAGACTAAAGAGGAATGGCTCGATGACAAACGTGCAGAAATAGAGTGATTAAGCAGACATGCGTAAAGAAATAAAAGAATCGACAGGACAAAAACTACTCATCAACAAGATGTATAAAATCCAAGGATGGAACAATCATATTAGAGAAAGAGGAAATTCTCCAATGATGGGAAGAATACATAAAAAAATTTTTTCCACGACAAGAGAGTGTAACCGATAATACACAAAGATGAGGACGGACCGAAAATATTAAAGTCTAAAGTGGAATCTGCAATAGAAACAATAGCAGTTGGACCAGACGGCATAGCAATAGAGCTGCTGATAGCTCTGAAAGAATTTGGCATAAAGAAAATTACTGAAAAAATAAAGGAAACTTAGAATAGTGGTGTAATATCAGATGACCACAGCAACTCTTAGGCAGGAGCAAACCATCAGTTTAATGAGCCATCTAACAAAACTGATCGTCGGAATCCTGATAAATATAGCGAGAAGCAGAATGAGGCCAGAGATAGATCAAGAACAGTGCGGTTTCGTCAAAGACACTGGAACAAGGCCATATTTATGATTAGGGTGCACTCTAAAAGGGTATACAAATGAAAAAGGACTTATATCTGTGCTTTATCGATTATGCGAAGGCATTTGACAAAATACGTCACAAACAATTGATGAAGATGATTGGCAGCCTTGACATATTTGGGAAAGACTTAAGAATTATCAAGAACCTTTACTGGCGGCAAACCGCTTGTATACGGACAGGTAACGAATTCAGCAGATATACAAAGATAGAAAGGGGCGTGAGACAAGGATGTGTCTTTTCACCGGATCTGTTCAACTTGTACAGCGAGAATATTTTGAGGACCCTAGAAGGTATGCCTGGATTCGTCATTGGAGGCCACAATTTAAACAATTTAAGGTACACAGATGATACAGTGCTGATAGCAGACACAGAAAGGAAACTACAAGACCTCCTACAGAAGGTAGCTGAAGAGAGTGACAAGAAAGGACAACAATAATAAACTACAAGAAAACCAAATGCATTGTCATCAGTAAAAAAGGCAACCCAATATGTCAAATAAAGGTTGGGGATACTAGAATCAAGCAGGTACAAAAATTTAAGTACCTGGGAAGTGTTATAAAAAAAGATGGAAAGTGCGACACAGATGGTGAATCGGCATGGCGAAGGAAGCATTCCAGAAGCTGAGTAAAGTATTAAGAAACAGAACAATTTCACTAGAAACAAAGAAGAGAGTACTGGATTGCTATGTTATGTCAGTTGTTTAATAAGGTAGTGAATGTTGGACAATATCAACAAAGATGAAGATAAAAATTGAAGCAGCTGAAATTTGGTTCTACCGAAGGATGCTGCAGATATCATGGACCGAGCATGATAAGGTGTTGAAAGGAATGGAAACGAAAAGGAAATTAATATCGAGCATCAGGAATAAATAACTGAAGTTCCTGGGAAGGAGGGCTTGAATAACCTGATACACAGGCCAGATAGAAGGAAAATAAGACATGGGAAAGCAGCGGATAACATATTTGAAGGGCCTGAGCAGGTGGATGACAAAACGAGGGTTGCGAGACGTTACAGGAGAAAGCGTGCTAAGAGCCACCATGGATAGGGAGATGTGGAAGGCCATGATTGCCTACGTTCTGAAAGAACAAGGCACATAGAAGAAGAAGAACCTATACACACAAAATAAAAAAAAAACTAGGAGAGAAAAGAGAACCCATACAGTCACAAATTTTAGTTAACACAAAATTATTTCTATAAAATAAGAAAATTTTTCAAAAATGTTTCAAAAACGTTTCATTACAAAATTGTAATTAAAAATTATTTACCGTAAAAATTAAGTTAAATTTACTTAGACTCTTCGAAAGACAGATTTTACAAAGGAAATAAACATCATATCATTTAAACCAGATTTTAAAAAGATAGACATATAGAAAACGAGCACACAGATATAATCTTTACATAAAGAGAGTAGAGAAAGGTAGAGAAAAATTAATAAATTTAAAAAGAAAAATTGTGGACAGATTTTACACTTACATTCACAAATATTACTCGGCAAAAAAAACATTTAATAATTTTTTTCAAATAGATGTTTTAAAATTTGTTTTTGTAAAACACCCTTTATAAAAGACATGAAGTTTGCAATATTTTATAGAAAATTAAATCCATATAATGACGAAGGAGCCAATGTCGTAAAAACCACAATATACAGTCGCAAATATTTAACATTACAAAAACAAGGTCAATATTCAACCAATTTAAATATAGAAAAATAAAATAAAATGGAATATATATATATATATATATATATATATATATATATATATATATATATATATTGTATTGGAACTCGTAGGTTTTTAACCTGTTGTTCATGCATTTACTTTTATAAAGAGTGCTCGATACAAGCGTAGAGCGTTATATTGTAATAGTTTTTACAATGGTTTATAAATTCATATGAATTTATAAACCATTGTAACAACTATTACAATGTATATATATATATATATATATATATATATATATATATATATATAATATTTGATGAAAAGAAACGAAATTATGAAGATGTTCTAAGAAAATATGGCCATGAGAATATTTTAGAATACAACCCACACACAGAAAATTTATTTAATCAAAGAAACATTATCTGGTTCCAGCATTTAACTTAAGAGTAAAAACCAAAATAGGACAAATATTTTTTAAACTGATCGATAAACACTTTCCAAAAGTCTCAGAACTAAACATATGGTGCAGTAGAGATCGACTCGGAAATACAAATCGGGGTGCCGAGATCGAATTCCAGTTGAATTCCTTGCATTCACTTACGCACAAATACCCTTGGAAAAGGTATTAATCTGTCTCATCCCTCCAATTATGGGTTAAATAATAGGACAGATTGGGTTCTATAGCCTTGGCTGTCAACCAGTCAACCGCAAAAAGCAATGGCAACCTAGTGCGGGATAATCTTCTGCCTAGTCAGTGATGTCTCTTTCGGGGCATAATCGCCCCAAACGTATATCACGTATGGCATTTAACTAACTGAAAGCAAAAGTACACGACTTAAACGATTAAAACAAAACATAGTTGGGATCAACCAAAAATACTTTTATGACCAGATGGTTCAACCACAGGTCTATATTTAATATAGAAAACTTGCACCAAATTGGCTAGCCACGTGTGGAAATTGAAATTAAAACATAGAAAAGACCCAGACATAACGTGGAGTATAATGAAAATGGCCTTACAACAGTGGCAAAATATGTAGACTGTGCCAGTAAGAAGAAAAGTTAGCTATGATGTTATTCCCAAACAAAAATGTATTAGAAAAACAAAAATTATGACAAAGTGTAACCATACCATAAAATACCTATTAAGTTCATACAACCATGGATGAAAGCGTTATAATTTCTTCTAATTTTGAAAATTGAGAGTTCCAAAAATTCTTGTTACGTTAGCGTTCAAAAAAATCCCTGTTACGTGAACGTTCTTAGAAAAAAAAGCGGTAAAATTAGTTATTGCAAATCGCCTGAAGACACCACATGGTATATATATATATATATATATATATATATATATATATATATATATAACCGAGTAGAATTGCAATTTGGAAATAAATATCAATTCGAATTTATATAAAATTATGTTAGTCATACAATTGCGATACTTTACATTTATTTTTGTGACGACATTTAAAAATCACTTCATTTCGTTAGCTGAAAAGATAGTATTTACCATAAAATGTAATTATTTTTTTAGCTAAGTTTAAGTTACATCTATTTCTAAATGTAAGAGGAGTTTGAGATTTATCAGCTATCTTCCATTCGATATGTAGTGAGAGTCTTCTATCTTTTAATTCCCAGAAATATTTAGATAGAGCTGTCTGGCATTTAAAGCAGGGTCTATAGCAAGAATATTTATTATTATAAAATATGTACACTATTTACATTATTCGGACTATTGTCCTCATCTTTGTTGACATTTTTACGATGTTTTGGCTATTGTAGGCTCCGGTCATTTTCAGGTGCTAGGAATTTCAAATCAATGGGTTATATCATTCTCATTCCTTGTGCAAAGTGTCTTTTGGTAATAATGAGTAATCTCCCTCTTGCCGGACTCTCTAAGTTCACTACTGCTGTAGCCTGGTATTGAACTCACAACTCTTTGGGTCAAGTCACTGGAACTAACAAGCGTCTATATTCACTGGGCCATGTGTCCGTAAGCACAAGAACTGAATTTCTGGGACTTATATATCTAATGTCCAATAACCAATTTTACCAGAGTTCATATTGCAAGATTTTTATGTTAATGGTTTTCTCTAGTATTTTTACCAGAGTTCATATTGCAATTTTTGATGATAATGTTTTCTTTAGTATTTTTACCAGAGCTCATATTGCAATTTTTGACACTAATGATTTTCTCTGGCACCCCGTATTACTGGTTCCCATATTGTATTCATTTCTACGCTTGGTCGGCTTAGGAGATTTTTGTAGCCTAGCATATGTGTTGATTCCTTAAGTTTTCGTAGTTTCCTGTGGAGTTTTCTATCTATTATTTCAACTTCATCCCATTGGATGCAGTCATCCACTTTCTCCCTCCATACGTAGTCACTACACCTGAGTTTTCTATCTCTCCTCCTTGCGATGTTCTCTTAGCCTCACCTAAGGGTCGAGTTAGAGGGAGATAACTCATGACTACCAAAGAGGCTTCGCACAAGGAATGAGAAGGATATACCCCAGTGATCGTAATAAAGGTTCCAGTTCGAAATTCCTAGCACCTGAAGAAGGCCGGAGCATACAACGTCCGAAACGTCGTACAAATGGCAACAAAGATGAGAATAATAATTTGAATGATGTAAATAGTGTAAATACTACCTCATCTCAGAAATATAGACAAATATATAAGATGTGTTTCCAAGGTCTGGCGAAATTTCAAATTGATTTTTTTTTCCTTTATCGCATTCCTTAGACACAAAGATGATTCGCTGGACAATCAATAGCCAATGAGACTAGGTAATGAACCAATGTAACTGTGTGCATGTGCGTAAAGTAAAGAAGAATAACTTAAACTTAAGAATTAAGAAGAAAAAAGATTTCTTGATTATTGAACAGATCATTGGAATTAGATCATATTTATGGAATATGATATGTTTGACTGGGTGAATTGACGGTCACAAGTTCCACAAGAAAAACAGCAAAAGAAACAAAATATGGCGTGGCATTCTCATTGGTCCATAAACTAGTGAACCAACGACGAGCGAGGAGAGGAAATTTTCTGTCAGAAAAAAAATTCTCCCTCCAAAATTCTGTAGTAAAATTTTTTCGCTTGGTAGCGAACACAACCGGGAAGAAGCTAAGGGAGTTTCTCTCCCTCACTAATCCCTCTCCCTAATCATCAAGTACTAAGTAATATTTCCCTACTTGCGAACAATAAAAGAATAATGATTATGAATAATGAATATAGACCATATGCGTTGTGCTAATTTTTGACTATAAGAAAACTTTACACTTAGTGATAAAAGGTTGATTTAACTTTCAGCAAGGAACAGTTTGTTCGACTTTAATGTATTAGTCTGAAGATATTCCTTGAGACTAACACAGTGACAGAAGCAGTATAGTCCACTATGGAGCAACGAACACAGCCATTTAAACACCTTTTCGATCCAAGATGCCTTGACAATGTCTCGCTTACACCAACATAAATAGAGAAATGTCTTGAAAAATAAATTTTAAAATCAAACAATAGGATTCTGTTCGACGTATAATGAATAAATGCAATTACACGCATATACCAGAGACATCGCTGTCTGAAATGAAAACAAGTGTTCATTTACATAAGAAATTGCTGAAACATTTTTATTGATCAAACGGATAGGAATCTAAATGACACAAAAAGATTCGTTTATTATAGTATGAAAACCGTTCTGCTGTGTCACGCTGTTACACGACAAAAGGTTAAAGATTTGAATGTTTATGCTTTTTTTAAGAAAATATATCTACAAGCATTTAATAAACCCAGATTTATTTGCTGCGATGCTACAATAATAAGACACCAAAGAGATGATTCGCCATACATGTAAACAACAACGACAACGTTACAAAACAAGTCTACAATAGATGAAAAAATTTATTGAAAAAAATGTATTTTTTAAATAACTTCAACAGTGAAAAATTTAGAATGTCGTTGAGAAAAGAAAAAAAAACATCCTCTTCACTTGACATTTTCTCTCTCCTCAGATTAGGTAACTGATTTGTTTACTGATAAAAATACATTCGAGGCGAAGAAGAGAGAAATTACTCTTAAATAGAACGAATTTAATTCTATCTCTAGGAATCCACGTTTTTATACATCATTAAAACACTGCCTCGCTTTACACAGGGAAGAAAGTGGAGCTATAAGAATGCATCGAAAGATTGTAGAAAGAATTTGATTTCCAATCAAACGACTTCTCTCAACTTCAAAACATTACCTACAAAAATATCGCCATTGCTAATTTTATGGATTTTCTTTTTTATTCAGTTTAACTCGCAACTATTCCGCTAAATCCTCTAACACTAATGAAATTATTATTGAATACCCAGCTTCAAGAATATTTCTAATGAAAACAGCAGTAGGCATTTCGAATGTTTAACAGTCATGGCAAAAGTTATAACGCCCATAATAGGAAAACGAGCGATGACTGAACTCTGCCCAGTAGACCCTTAAAACGAACCAAACAATTAGTTTGGTTGTGTGGAAAGTAATAAAATTTTGCCTGAATTAGTTTCAGTTTTATTAGTTTTATTTAGTATAAAAGCAAATGCAAGTTAAATTTACTTAATTACCAGTGTACACGTGCCGTCATAAATGAATGACAGTTCTTAGGAAATTTTAATTGCGTGATGCAATGAAGCAAAAGTCTTGAAACAGTGTATTGAGATTCAATAAAATGCAGACAAAGAATTCACATCTAAACTAGTGTTTAATTTAACTGGATTAATCAAGGTTTAATCAATCTGTTCCCGTCATACAGAATGCGATGGATAAACTGCCGCCCTTTTATATTTTTTTAATTTCGAGTTTGTACCTGTTTTGTTTTTAATTTTGTCGGCCACTCATTATAGTAGGGTCAGTTGGGAAGTGTCTGCGAGAAAACGAGCACCATTATACAATTCACTTTGCCAAAACTTTGAATATGACATGCTGTACTGTTTGGAATATATCCGCCGAAATTTCTAATGCGAACATTTTACAGTGTTTGAGTGTCAATCTGTGAAGGCTGCAGAGGATTCTAATGATTATTACGAATTTATAGCAGCTCGTGAAATTGATTGTGATAAATTTGTTGGTAGGCCTTAGACTTAACACGACGACCTCCATCAAATGTCTTGAGGATGTAGTGCTGTTCTAGGTCAAGATGGTACCTGCTTGAAGACCCTATTTCTGGCAATAGGACTCTGCACTGTCACACAAGCAGAAAAACTCAGTTATGGCTGTCAAATAATTTTTGCGACTACATTGCCCCTTATATCGCCTAACTCCCCAGACTGCAATCCCCCTCGATTATTACGTGAGGGGTCAGTTGAGCGAAAGACCATCAAAACTACTTGTGATATTAAAGATGAACTGAAGGCAAGAATTATTGCAGCTTTCATCAGCTTAGGCAAGAAGACCGCCCAGAAGAAATGCAGGAAATTCCGAAATCGTCTCAAGGCTGTTGTTGAAGATTTTATGCGATTTTATTGAACAAATTTACACTTTAGTATTTCAGGATATTTTGTGCAATTTTGGTAAATATATCTGTTAAAATGAGTTGTTAGTGTTATTTCTTTTTTACATAACTAAGAGGACAATTCATCTATTGAACTCTATATGTTTTAGACGTTCATTGGTATCTCTGATTCACTAATTACACGTGGCATTATATAATCGCTTTGTTATCAACTTTTCATGTTAAAGATAATGTTTAACATTTTTTTTAATCATATCACCCCGAGCAAGGCAGTAACGCCACTGATGTGCAGGGGGCTACATAATAGTGAAAAGATTGGAAAGAGAATGCCAGAAACCACATCCTAAACAGGGAACAAGGGATGAGCCTCTTAATCTGTTCAATAGACGTGGGTGGAGTGTGAACCAGGTGATAGATAGATCTATATACTCCAATTGAAAAAAAAGAAATCAAAGTAAGAAGATTGGAAAAGAGAAAGCCGGAAACCACATTCTAAACAGGGAACAAGGGATGAGCCTCTTAATCTGTTCAATAGACGTGGGTGGAGTGTGAACCAGGTGATAGATAGATCTATATACTCCAATTGAAAAAAAAGAAATCAAAGTAAGAAGATTGGAAAAGAGAAAGCCGGAAACCACATTCTAAACAGGGAACAAGGGATGAGCCTCTTAATCTGTTCAATAGACGTGGGTAGAGTGTGAACCGGGCGATAGATAGATCTATCTACTCCAATTGAAAAAAAAAAAAAAGAAACCAAAGTGAGAAGATTGGAAAAGAGAAAAGCCGGAAACCACATCCTAAACAGGGAACAAGGGATGATCTTCTTAACCTGATCAATAGATGTGGGTGGAGTGTGAACCGGGCGATAGATAGATCTATTGACTCCATTTGAAAAAAAAAAAGAAACCAAAGTGAGAAGATTGGAAAAGAGAAAAGCCGGAAACCACATCCTAAACAGGGAACAAGGAATGAGCCTCTTAACCTGTTCCATAAACGTGGGTGGAGTGTGAACCGGGTGATAGATAGATCTATCTACTCCAATTGAAAAAAAGAAACCAAAGTGAGAAGATTGGAAAAGAGAAAGCCGGAAACCACATCCTAAACAGGGAACAAGGGATGAGCCTCTTAACCTGTTCAATAGACGTGGGTGGAGTGTGAACCGGGCGATAGATAGATCTATCTACTCCAATTGAAAGAAAAAAAAAACGAAAAAAACATGGTAGTGAAAGTCCAGTCAAGAGATTTCTGCTAAAATCAAAAGAAAAGAATTAAAGAAAACCAATTAGACATGAAAAGCTTAGAATTTAAAATTAGGCAGAAGAAAAAAAAAGACTTACTTTAACAATATTTCAAATAAAAGATTCTCAACTCGACACGACACGAGGGTCGTCTTTTGTTTCTACATTGAAGGAGCGATGTTTTATCAGGCAGTTAACGCTATTTAAAAAATAGTATTTGCTGACTGATTTATCATAAATACTCAGATCTATTTCTATATTGGGCATTGTTTTATATTAATGTTTTGAAGATTGTTAATATTTTCTTTGTTCCTTATACATTTGAATATATAAAATTACTAAGTTTCAACTTAGTAAAAGTCGAAAATGGCTGAATTCAAAGATTAACGGTCTTAGGAATTCTTTTCTTGGAAGAGGTCACTAGCAGAAAAACAAAAATTTCAAACTATCTGTATCGAACGACCTTTAAACAACCGAGCAATTTAGTATAATTTAGTAACAAAGAAATGAATAACAATTATAAGTGAATAAAATACAAATTCAGTAGAATAAATTAAACAAACTCAAACTTATCACGTATGTACAATGAATAGAATGCAGCACTGGGGAACTATCCTATTAAACTATAATTATAAAATGAAGTTTTTAACATCCAAAAAATTGAGTCTTGTGGCCAAACTATCCAGACCAATGCCAAAATTCTGTAAACCACTTTACAACACAGAAAGGGCCAAAAATGAAATCAATAATTTATTATGCAATACAGTAAGAGAACTGCCCATAAGGTTTGAGGAAATAAGAATTAAATCATAAAAATATGTGTTTATAATAAAAATGAAGCAGCCAATAAGATTTAAAGAAAAATAGAAAAGTGAATATTACTGGAAATAACACATTTTTATTATGCAGTACTGTACTTATGTACGCAGAAAGAATACCAGCATCATTGCAAAAACAGATGCTAAAAGAATTTCACATTGGTTATCCAGGAATTTCCATGGTGAAAACCTTTAATGAGGTGTTATATGCATTGGCCCAAAATAGAGTCAGATATTGAAAATTTAGTAAAATCTTGCTGAGGTTGTGATCTAGAAGCAAAGTCGCTGTCTATAAAATTTTAATCTTGGTCGAAAACCAATATTCCATGGTCCAGAATACATATAGACTTTGCAGGACTGTTAAATGGAACATACTGTCTAGTGGTAGTCAATAGTTATACTAAATGGTTAGAAATATTAAAATGTAGAAGATTAAATAGCAAAGTAACGATAAATGTTTTTACACAAATTTTTTGCAAGGTTTATGCAAGTTTGAACATGGATTGCCAGAGAACCTAGTCAACCTCATTTTGATGTAACCTTGCTGCTGGGATCATGTGTCGTTATAAAAATAATATATATATATAGATACATAAGCGTTCATGGCTGAAAAGAAAAAGGTCTGACAGTATTCTTCGAAGACATTATTTCTAGTATGTAACTTGACAAAACAAAACAAAAACAACAACAGACAGACACTTACTGTGCTTGGTCGTTTCAAACTAATGTGGTCATCTGCATTCTCCTCAATGGTCAGAAGGTCTTGGCTTTTGTTCATAAAGTAAAGCTGAGATTTTGTCTGCTATTGCAATTGAGGTGGCAAGTCCGTCTTATGAGATGGGTGAGGAATGAAGGCTGTGTAGAAGACACATTCCTCTGAAACAGAATCTTTCTGGTAAACAGGCTTTGCTTCATCTGGTCGGAAGACAAATAAACATTTGTTTTCAGTATAACAATGAAAATAAAATTTATCTCAAAATAAATAGTATAGCAAGAGAACTATAAAAACAGCGATGACAAAGCCTGTTTCAAGACTAAGTTGCTGCAAGACAATCACTTAATGCAGAAAGTGGCCTGCAAGCCCTCCCACGAAAGAGACTGCAGTTTTATAAATGTAGGAGAAAAAAAAAACAAATAAATTACGTGGGTCATTTTCTGGGATCCATTTCTCTAATGCAGATCAGTATTTTATTTGTATAGATTATTAAAATGACTAAACGTAATCATTCATAAATTTAAGTTGATTTACCTTTGCAGATGAGACAGAAAATGTAAAAATAAACATACGGTAAATATCTAAATAAATACACATTGATAATTGATATATGGTTTGATTATTTACCAATGGTGTAATCACCTTCGTTTTCAACGAATGCAGTCCAACAAGAAGACAAACTATTCTTTCATCGTTTAAAGAAATATAGGTAGCCCATGAAAAAATAAAGTTAGAATATCAGTTGTTGACGTTTTTGTTTCTGAATGTTTTACTGCTTAAAAATTGTTCTACTGAACGAAAGAAAAATTGAAAATCTATAGGTCTGAATATGGAATATATGGTAGAACTTTCATCCTTACAATCTTTTTTCTGTATTTGTTTTACAGCGCCTATCTTTGCATTTTCATCCGGGAGAATAACACTTTTTTTGCTAAAACAGGTTGCTATGTTTAGTTTAAAACGATCAACTTGTTTTCAATAAACATCTGAATATATGGCACCTTCCCTGTTCCAGTATCTAAACTTATTTATAAATGAAACTTTGTCTGTGTGTGTGTGTGTGTGTGTGTGTGTGTGTGTGTGTGTGTATCCGTTACCTATAGACTCCGAAACGGCTGAACCAATTTTCTTGAAAATTTACACAGTTGTACTATAAGCGTCTGCGAGTGTTCTTAGCTAGGTTTTGTGTCGAGGTACCCCCGATAAATATCGAAAATCGATAATCTAAAAAATCGGGTTATAGAAGGAGTGGTCCGATTTTAATCAAATTTGATACATTCAAGAAACGATATTCAGAAGTTTCAAGGTTGCAGTTCTTACAATAGTGCGGAAAATTTTGTATCGATATCAGGAAACCAAAATTTGATTTACATCCATTCATTTTTCTATATGTCTACGGTTTCGCTTTAACTGGAAACAACTATTGCTTTTTAGTCTTTCGTGCCAACGTCCAAAGAGTCTGAGCTCCAGGACCATGGATTAGTTTTAAAGCTTTCTTTACACCCGTGCAACGCCGGACTATACGGCTAGTATTGAAATAAGACACAATTCAATCAATATATATTAGAAATCACTGAAAATGATGAAACATTTATTCAGTATTCTTACTAAAGGAACAAAAACTTAAAACAATCTCAAAGACACAAAAATTGTTTATATCGCATGACAACGTTTCTGTTTTGCCATATTGCTATTAAGAAATTTGACATGTGACAAAAAATCCAAAGATTTAACATTTTATTTTTATTTTTCTTCCACAAAACACCCAAGAAAATTTGCGTACAAACATAGTTTGTATATATTCCTTTATTTTTTCCTTTAATAAAATGAAAAATCTTTTCAAAAGGTGAAATGATGCAATTTTATTAATGCGACATATCGTACAATGTAGGTAAAAAAAACTAGATGCAGAGAATAATTGATATGAAAAGCCATGTCTTATCAAATTTTCAGAAGTAAATTTTGAAGGATATTTGTTAAATATAGCGTTGGAAAATCACTGAAAAATGCTTTCATATTTTTAGCTGTTATTTATATTTATTTTCCTTCTCTAATATATATATATATATATATATATATATATATATATATATATAACGTAGAACACTTGGTATATTATCCAGGTAAATTCCGATAGAGACAAACTAAAAAAAACACAATGTTAAAATCATTTATTTAATTTAATAGAGTAATATAATTTTAAATTTTTTTTTAGATACTACAATTTCAATGGGTAATACATATTTCACCGCACAATCATGATGACTTGACGGCTAGTCAGACCTAAATGATAAAACAATTGGTCTTCAAAATATCCCTCCAAAATTTATACACAGACGCTGACATGTCCATATTTAGAATATAATATTAACAATGTTCAAAACATTAATTTAAAACGGCGCTCAATATAGAAATAGACCTATAAATATTTATTATAAATTGTCGTTTAGAACAAATAGTTCAAAACAAATTACAATTTGCTATAAAAGTGTATATTTTGTTTCGACATCGAAAGAACAATGTCTCATCAGGCAGAAGTGAGATTTTTAATTTTCTTTTCCAAAAATAAAGTTTTTACCATCATTGTTAGCTGCCTGATAAGATAGTGTTCTTTCGATGTCGAAACAAAGTGTATACTTTTGTAGTAAATTGTAATTTGTACATGTTCTAAACTATAATTTATATATATATATATATATATATATATATATATATATATATCAAAAAGAAAAAAACAATTTATCTGAATTCTCATATTTTTGGAATATTCTGTTATGCCCATCCATCAATGGAAAACTTTTTAGTGCATTCATTTTTATTTTTTGTTTTTTTTATTTTTTACTTCATTATTTCCCTCCCTTACTCTCTCTCTCTCTCTCTACT
The DNA here is from genome assembly GCA_037127315.1 of Ascarosepion bandense. Classification (NCBI taxonomy): domain Eukaryota; kingdom Metazoa; phylum Mollusca; class Cephalopoda; order Sepiida; family Sepiidae; genus Ascarosepion; species Ascarosepion bandense. The sequence continues at coordinate 733,544 of JBBBDQ010002409.1, forward strand.
TACTCCAATTCCTTCTCTCTCTCTCACTCACTCACTCTCTCTCTCCCCTTTCTCTCTTCTTTCTATTTGAAGTCGATCATACAGGTATTTGTAACAGTTTTCTTTCCTCCGCGCACAGAAAACGTACAAAATGGCTACCGTTATATTATTCTTTTAATAAGAGTACGTTTTTCTTCTATTCAACATTTGTAACGAGATTTACTTCTTATGTGAACTGCTTTTGTTTAATCTTTTTATCATCAGAGCGTTCACCGAGTTTTACAGAGTTAGGGACGCTTCTCTAGCAAATAAAATTCACTGGCAGTAATAATGAATATCCATTGAAGATAACAAGTAAGAAGACACAATTAAACAACCATTAATTCTATCTGGAATTAGACGGTTTATTTGTATACCCTCCGAAAATAGAGATTTTCTCGTTTGGTTTTTCTCAGTATAGAACAGCAGTCGGTTAAGAGCAGATTTCACTGACAAAAAGAGAACATTTTTTGCAAATTATACAGAAAGCATAGAGAAAGTTTATCCTTTTCTAATAAGTCATTGTCTTTCGAGACTTTTTCTTTTACAATAAGGTTCACTCTATTCAACTGGGGGCTACTTGAGGTAAAGGGATACGTTAAGGGGCTGTTTATATGGCTAGGAGAGGAAGAGAAGGGTTAAATCTAGGTTAAAATTGCATTAATCGGGAAACATTTTCTTGGGAATTTAGGGTGTGGTTTTCGAAAGAAGCTTTTTGAGTGAAATTTACTTCTCGCCGATGGAATACGGAACGAATATGAGTGGTTTGCTAGTATGTAAATGGCATGAATGGCCCTAGCCGTGAAGGTCAGACCTGATTAAACAAGAAAATGTTCCTCAGAGCACTTTCCATGTAAGTAGCGATAGAGCAGTGTGATATTCGCCACATCACGCCTGTGAAAAAAGAGAGGTTGGGTGGTGGAGAATAATTCTTCTCCAGCAAGGCCCCAGAGATACTTCCGAAGTGTATCAAAACGAAAAGTGGGAACCAGAAAGTTCCTGGGCAAATATAGCGACAGTATTTCATTTTAGGCCAGATCTGTTTCTTATAAACATAGAGGATAGCATGAGGAGCCAGGTAGTTGCTGGATTGGTACAGAGAGATCATCATTTTAACTACACCTTTTAGCGATAGATCGTACATAAAATTTCTATTTAAGGTCCGGTGTGAGTTTGAGGCTCAGTATTCAGGGTCTGATCGGCGGTGATGAAATGTAATTAGTTTGGTTTTTGCGGTATTGAATGTAACTAGCCAATTTTTCCTAACTGGGAAGTTAGTGTTAGATCGGAAGAGAGTTTCGCCGCCAGTTTGATCGTCAAAAGTTTTAGCGATACACCCGTATATCGTCGTATCATCGGCATAGATGTTTACAAAGGATCGAAGTATAATCTTAGGCAGATCATTTATGTAAATCAGAAAGAGGGTTGGTCCGAGAACGCTTGCGTTGACCGCCAGGGCATTGGAGAACTGGCCGTAAATAATTACCTTCAGGAAGAATTTTATAATTAGTAAAACCCTAGTGATTCCATAACTGGAGGCAAATATTTGTGCCGCACCTTGTCCACAGGATTTCGGAATATCTAATTCTATGGTCCTCAATGTGTCTGTTTGCCTCACATTCTACAGGCTTGGGAAATATTTCTCCTTCAAGTAACGGTTGAATAACTTTGCAAGGGTTGGGTATAATTCTGAGTTGATGTTCTTAAGGACAACCACTGGAATTTTGTCTGGATTAGTGGCTTTTTTCGGGTTGAAACTTTTTATAAGTCTAAAGATTTCTCTTGCTGAAATAAGTACATTTCTGAGATTGTGGTCAATGAGATGTTGAAAGTTTAGGAGGGGATTTTTTTTTTTCATCTAACGTTTAGTTTTGAGACAAAGATTGAAGCGAAGAACTCCACTTTGTGTGTCGATGAAGATATGACCTCACAGCCATTTATAATTTTGGGCCTAGATGATTTAACCCTGTTCATAATTTGATTGGTGATCTTCCAGAATTTTCGAGATTTCATTTGTTCTTTCTAATCTTAGCCCGGATAGCAAACGCGTAGCTGCAGTTTACATTTTTTAGAACTCTTTTGCAGCGATTGCGGGCGGTTTTAAAAGAAGTCAGGAACAGAATACACCGCTCCTTACAATAGACATTGAACTAATGGTTCTGGTGATTTATAGACGCAGTGCATTCAGAGGTGAACCAAAGTTGATTGTTTGACTTTTCCTGGAATTTTTGGTTGGTGGGGAGGGTGAATAAAACAATCCATTCCAGAAAGGATCCATTCAGACATTAGGGAAGCTTTTGTCAAAGCAGGATGTTAGAAAAAGGTCGAGGAGGTTCGTCTGCTGTCCCATCACGTCTGGGGCTCGGGTGGGTTGTTTAATGATCTCGATCAATTCACAAGCGATTAAGAAGTCTCTACAATATCTACTTTCCGCATCAGTTTGGTTTAAGTGAACTAACCACTCTCTGTGGTTAATACTGAAGTCACCATATATGTGAAAATTGGCAAAGGGTTATTCGGTGAGTATATGGTTAATACTCTCTAATATTCGATCAAAGATTACCGAGATCAATACTGAGCAAAGACAAATGTAGTACCATAGATAAGTGCCACGCGGAAGCACATATGCAGGAGATCAGGGCCGTCGTTTTTTTATGTCCTTTCAAGCACCATTTTAGTAGCCATGGCGATTTATGTGGTTGTATTTTATTATAATGTGTAAAAGTCTCTGGCTTTTGTGCTCCTGGAATGGGATTGAGACATTGATACGGGTTTCAAACAGAAACAGAAGGTCAGGTTTGAACTGAAGAAGATAGTTCAACTTCTGGAAAGTTGGAACGCTGACCCATTACACTGAAAGATGAGAAAATTAGTGGCTTGCGATGGACAATAATTTCATTGACTAGTTTCTTACTAATTTTTTTAAAAATAAAACATTACTTTTCATAAAAAGTCATCGAGAACTTATTCAAGGTCCTAATATACATTCTTCTAACCTGTTATTTCATGAGTAGGAATTATGAAACAAATCCTTTTTGAACTAATATTTATATAGAACACTATTAGGAAAATTGTATGACAAAGTGAAAAAAAAATTACTTGTAACGCGTTTCGTCCTCCAGAATTTCATCGGACTAAATTTGCAATGTTGATACGACTACACATGCGCAGTCCTTGTGGACAATGAATTATTTTCCACAGATGAAACGTTTCAAACCTCTCGCTACTCTATATGGAAAGTTTATAGACGACCAACGTTCCTTAGTTCCATTAGTTCTACGACGAAGACCCACCCTTCTAGGCACATTGTATCGAATCACCTTCATTCCCTTCGTATTCCACTAGTGAGATGCAAGTTATTTTCCAACAGCCTTTTCCTACAAATTGCTGTTGTGGAAACAACTCCCAAGAAGGTGCTTGCCCGATCACTACACTTTTTACCTATTCAAGTCTATCGTTAACTTTTATTTTCCCTACATATCTTCATAAACAGTGCCACTTACTCTGTAACTCTGTAACTCTTTTGGCACTTGGGCCCTGTACAGAGGAAACATTATTGACAAAAACACAAAAACAGAAGGAAATTAAACGAATTCAGCTAGATTATATACCCAAATACTTATTTTTAAAAACTTAATTTAAAAGTTTAAAATTTCAGTCTTCTCTCTTTTTCGGTTGTACGGTTTTGAATTAAGAGCAACCCTTGTAGAGTGGCTGACACCCAAAGCTAGACATTTCAGTTTAGGGTTAGAGTTAAGTTAGAGTTATGCCATTAGATAAAAGTGAGTTTCAGTCTGGGAAAGAATGTCAACACAGTATTAATTAATTTACTATAGTCGGGTATTATAAATAATGTTTTTATAGAAATACAATTAAAATCACTAAGAAAGAAATCATTAGATGTTCGGAAGTAAAATAAAATGAAATCATGCAATTATAATTATTATTTTGAGCTTTTATTTTACTAACAATGATAAACGATGTGTCGCATCCCAACTGGGAGATTGATGAAAAGTTTTAAGTACGTGCAAAAGACAAAATCGGAATTTGAAATCGACTCACAGATTCCATGTCCTACGTTGATAACAGTCATCCTGAATAGCACATCCTGATTATCCAAACAATAAAGAACTTTGAGTAAACCTCAATCATACTTCTAAGATTTCATTAACATCATGCACTGAAAATGTCCGCATCAACCTGATGAATTCTCGGAATCAATTAAAAAAGAAAGTGATGTTTGAGACGCGCACTTGACGAGCGTTGGTTATGGCTTTTTCATATTTTTCTTGCTTTGAACTAGATTACCTGAGAAGAGAGAATTGAATGAATGTCTACGACTGCATCCCAAGATAGTTTAATAATATCTTACAATTTCCGACCAAGGAATGAGTTTGATAATGAGGTCGATAATAAGAAGGGAAAAAAAGATGCGGAAGTGTTAGGGTAAGTGCGGCGTGGAACGGACAAAAGGGAAATCTGAAGTTCATATAACAATTATCCTCATTACTGCAATTGGCTGCGTTTAGCTGCAGAATGACCTGGTCACAACGGATGCAACAAAACCACATGACGTCTAATTTTGAATAATGGTTTAAATGTTTTTAACCAGCATAAAACTTTAAATTAATACATAGATACATGTATATATATATATATATATATATATATATATATATATATATATATATATGCATCAAAAGAATTACTCAAACATTGTGGAATATAATGTTAAGTTATGCTATATTTATAGGGTAAAAGTTTTCCATATCAGCAATAGAATGTGTGTAAATATAAGAAGTGTGGACAATAATTTCAACACACGCACGCACTTAGCACTTATTAGCGCTCAAATATATAAAAGATTTAGACAGTTTTTGTTAGTCGTTTTATAATATATATATATATATATATATATATATATATATATATATATCTGTGTGTGTGTGTGTGTGTGTGTGTGTGTGATTCCAGAAATGTTTGAACGTATACAAGAAAAGGTGAGCTGAATATATGGATAGAAATTCGATAGGCTGATAGAATAAGTAAAGAAGAGGTAGAAAAAGTGTCTTTAATCTAACATGTTTATTAATCTTTATTAATCTTCTTCAAAGATTTGTTTACAAGAAAATTGTTATTTAAGAAAAAAAATAAAAATAAAATATAGTGGAATGTTGACTTTGGCTTGATTCCATTGGTCGGATACGTGTCACGTGTAATAAAATAATAGAGGTTCATTTTAAATGTATGTGTATAGGAACGCTTTTCTGTTTCTATGTATGTGTGGCACGTGTCATAAAGCAATAGACGTTTATTTCAAATGTAAGCGTGTATAGAATCGCATACATTTAGAATATGTTCAAATTTTTTGTGTACGTGTCAAGTGCATTAAAACGATGGACGATTGTTTTAAATCTGTGTATGAGGAAATCAATAATTGTTTAAATGTATGAATGTGTGTATTTTATAAGTCGCTAACGTTAGTGTTTATGTGAATGATAAAACCAAATACATTTCCGTATGAATTTGTAGCAAAATAATGTATACAAGTATCAGGGAAACTTTTTTTAGAAACAAATAAATAAACAAGAAAAATAAATAAAAAGTTTAAACACGGTGCCTTGTCAGTCGAACTACACAATATATATATATATATATATATATATATATTTCATCTACATACAAGTCAGTTTCTTTGTATCACAGCTCATCAGTGTGGCTAGACAGCCACTTGCTTCTGGCTGGACTGAAAACTCGGTGTCAGTCGGAGTCCTTTCTAAGCCATAGGTGCATGAAATGGGAGAGGTTAAATTTTAACGTGTTATATATAAACGGTGTATACACACGCCATTCACCGAAAGAACGCAATTCATTAGTGAAGAGTAACGCGTGAATCGCAGAATGGGTAACTGTTTTTTTTTCATTTTTCCCCTCTAGAGAGCTTAATTGTAATGAAAGCATATATATTACTACTTATAGCGTGCTTACACTATTTATATTAGGATAATTGTTCTCATCTTTAATTACTGATAAAAAACAAAGATAAAGATAATAGTCCTAATATAAATAGTGTCAATAATAACTAATCATACCAGAAATTGATTCCTTGGAAATATTTTTCGGATACGAAAATAAGAATTATCAGACATAGTGTTCGTGACACCTGAAAAAATTAAGGTAACTGACGTTACTTGACTGTGAAAGTCTTCTGTGGCTAAGTGGCCTAAAAAGCACACCGAGTTATATGGTGCTTCATTCTATAAGAAAGACACAAGAATGAATCCTTTTCATGGTTCATATCTTCGTTAAGAAATCATAAGCCGGTAGACATATTTTTTGATCCGAGTACTTTTGACTGTCACTACAATCATTATCAAGAACTGTGTTTACTTGGATAAAAATGAACTTCGGAAAGTTCACCAATTTAAATTCGGATATAGAATAATTTACTTGGAAAATGAAAAAACTATATAAAATGTTGGAGAGACAGGCAGAGCTTGTCGATATTGTTTAGTAAATCTTGTTTGAAACAATATATATTACTACTTATATATACATACATAAATTACCTTCTCCTAGACTGGTTACCATCTGATAGCAGAACCTAGTCTACCCTTACTATTTAATTCATATTGGGAAGAAGATGAATGCTTGCCTCAAAGTGAACTAAACAGAATCGACCGAAAATTTAACTCAGAATTCCAATTTCACACATTTATTTTTCTAAATCTCTTAACCCCAAGCAAATCGGGACCGCCAGTAGTGTGCAGGGGTTTATAGTGAGAGAAATGACTTGGTACAGGGTAAAGGGCAAAAAATTTACGAGATAAGACAAAAGATGTCAATTGACGTTGCATTTAAATTTTTGGAGATTGTAGATATCAGGGAAAGGCTTTTCACAAACGGAAAGTGCGAGAAAAGAAACTATTCGAGTAGAAATAGCAGTTACATTTAACTAGTTCAACGGTAAAAGAGTGGAACCTCTAGGCCAACCGAGTAGCAAGCTGAAATTCACATGGACCATGTACCAGAAATATAAAAGCTGATCAGAACAATTGCCGTGAAAATATTTGTAGAAAAGACAGGGAATTCATGTCATGTCGGTTAGAAAGTGACTGAAGTTGGGATGCCAAGTCAGGATCAATTACATTTCAGATCCTTCTTTGGATTTTTCGAAAATCTCGGGATGAACAGCAGATATAGCAACAATTCAGTGCATGGAAGAATGGTAGATTTGCAACGAAAACACTTACAGCATACACCTCTCTATAACAAATAGTAATATAGTGATAGCGAAAGATGCCTTCCAAAAACTGAACAAAGTATTAAGAAACAGAAAATATCGTTAGAGAAAAAGAAAATAGTACTGAATTGTTATATAATATCAGTCCTATATATATATACAGGGGCCCGACAATATTTTTCGGGCACTTTAGTATTCGACTTTCCGAGTACTATAGAGTGGCGAAATTCCTTCAATAGAATAGCATAAACATATAAAGACAATACCTGTAATAAAAATGGAAGAAAGTCGATTAGGTAAGGAAAAATATTTATTTTTCATCATTTTTTACAAAACACACGCGACATTATTTTTCGGACATCGTTGAAAAACTGTTAACAGTCTGTAATATCACCTTTCTTCTCAATAACTTTTATCAATCTCTCTTCATAATGATCAAACATATGCACAATAACATCTCTACGTGTCTCTATTAGTTGTTTCTTTTGCATCTAGTATCCGTTCCCATAGTTGAGCCTCTTTCGTTATTTCAGGTCCATCATAGACAAGTTGCGCAAGCATTTCCCAAACATTTTCTATTAAATTTAGATCTGGGCTTTTTGCAGGCCATTCCAAAGTAGTCATATTCACTTTAGCCATCCATTCTTTCATGAGTTTTGACACATGGATGCTGCAATTGTCTTGCTGTAGAACGAAATCATTCCCTATCTCTCTTCTTATCCTTGGTAGGGCTTTTTCGTTCAGCAACTGTTTGTAGCTTTCGCTGTTCTGTCGTCCTTTCAGCCACTCCAACCATATATTTCCATTAGCAAAGATCATACCCCAAACCATAACTCCTCCTCCTCCTCCCATCTGTCGTTTGTTCAGTACAGCAGGCTCACCCCTTCTCGACCAAGTACACGATCCATCGGGCCCATCAAAATTGAAACGCTTCTTATCAGTAAATATAACCTTCTTAAAGTCAACATGCTTTATTAACCACCTTTTAGCACACTCCAGTCTTGCTCCTTTGTGTTTCTTTGTTAGTGTAATTTTTTTCTTAGCCTTTGCATACTTCAAACCAATCCTATGCAGCGTTCTTTGTACTGTTCGGACGTTTACATCCAATTCACATTTCTCCTTCACTTTTCTTGCTGTAACTTTTTTCTCCAGATGTCAAAAGCGTGTCACAGTCCTCTTCATTCTCCTTTCAGTCCTCTTGCCAATTGATCTTTTCCGTCCTCTCTTCTTTTTCCGCTCGGAGTTTGTCTTCAGCATGTATTTGACCGTTGATTTCGACAGCTTCAAATCCATGGCGATCCTTCTGATGCTGAGGCCATCATCCCGCTTCTTCCGAGCCAAACAAACGACTTCTTTTGAATGCATTTTACCTCATTAAACTTAATTGTTTTGCCAGTAAAATAGAACAGATAATTGATTCTAATGATGACAGCTAAGTGTACAAGCAGAAAATTTGCATACAGCAACATATACATGAACTTAGTTCTTAATAAAATTTTTTGTCATGTCCGAAAAATAGTGTCTCGCAAGTTTTCGCAAAAATCAGAAAAAACTAAAATTATCAAAGCCAAACTAAAAAAAAATGATTACACTAGTAGTGGATTTTCACTTCTCAACTACGTACTTACAATCTCAAAAGTTTTTGGCACTAGTAACCACCTTGAAGTACTTTTTTCAAAGTGTCCGAAAAATACTGTCGAGCCTCTGTATATATCAAAAAGTGGAGGTACGGTGGGGTTATGGATAGCGGCTCATATTGAGGAATTGGAGAGCAGAGTTCAAATTCCAGTCGAATTTATTGTATTCACTTACCTTTGAAAAAGTATGAATCAATAGGAAAACAGCTGCACAAATTTTCTTCTAGAAGAAGGAGCACTGAATTCAAATTCAGCTTGGAGATGGTTAACAGGAGAACAGATTGGGTTATATAGCTTTGGTTAGCAACCAGTCTACCGCAGAAAGAACTGACAATCTACTGCGGGAAAATCTCCAAGCACTCTTTTCCAACACGTCTTGAGCAAGCATGGCTCATAGTAGTCTTTAAAAAATTAACACGAGAATAATATCTAAATCTGCAACAATGCGACTGGTGATGTTATGGCAAATGAATGCAGGACAATCTCTTTACAGATGAAGAAGAGACTTAAAGCAACAGAAATGTGGTTTTACGGAAAGGATGCTAAGAATATCATTTGAGAATACTTGTGAACGACAACGAGATCACGTATGGCACTAAACTAAATGATATATAAACTGTATATTCTTATAACCTGTTATTTCATGTGAAGAATTTATGAAACAAATCGTTTTAAAACATTTAATATTTATTTGTGATGCGTTTCCTCATTCAAAAATTCATCGGATTAAATTTGCTGTTTATACGACTGCATAGGCGTTTCGGACTAAAATTCATTGGACTAAACTTGCTGATTATGCGACTACATATGCGTGTCGTTCTGCAGAAATTCATCAGACTAAATTTGCTGTTTATATCACTCCATACTCTTTTCGTCTTTCAGAAATTCATCAGACTAAATTTGCTGTTTATACGACTACATACGCGTTTCGTCCTTATATTCGCCGGATTAAATTTGCTGTTTATACAACTACATACGCTTTTCGTCTTTCAAAAATTCATCGGACTATATTTGCTGTTTATACGACTGCATACGTGTTTCGTCATTCAGAAATTCATCGGACTAAATTTGCTGTTGATACGACTACATACGGCTTTTGTCCTTCAGAAATTCATCTGACTAAATTTGCTGTTTATGCGACTACATATGCGTTCTGTCCTTCAGAAATTCATCGGACTAAATTTGCTGTTTATACCACTCCAGACCCTTTTCGTTTTTCAGAAATTCATCTGACTAAATTTGATGTTTATGCGACTACATACGCGTTTTGTCTTTCAGAAATTCATCGGACTAAATTTTCTATTTATGCGACTACATATGCGTTTCGTCATTCAGAAATTCATTGGACTAAATTTGCTGTTTATACAAATACATACCCGTTTCTTCTTTGAGAAATTCATCGAACTAAATTTGCTGTTTATATGACTATATATGCGTACTCTCGTTACAGTTGAAATGCGTCCTTATGAGCAATGAATTATTTTCCACAAACGAAACGTTGCAAACCCTTCGTTAGTTTATTTTTTTTATATGAAAAGTTTTCAGACGACTTATTTAATGAAGAAAAAGTGCTTGGAAAACTCGATACTCACAAGACAATTTGAAGTAAGCGAGAGACAGGAAGCAGTTCCTTGCAAGTTTGACTGAATAGGTGGCGTAGCTGTGTTTTGGAGAGATAGCAAAAAAGATAAAAATTATTAAGAACTACAAAGGACAGGAGGTTTTGGCATCGGAAGAGATGCGACAGGCAAAAGAAGAACAACATTTAAACAATTACAAAATGCTTCAATTTGATATGTAGTGATATAAAATCCATCTTTATGACATTTCATCTTGAAGTTTTCTGATTCCGACATTTCACTTTAGTACAAGAAAACATTTTACTGTTATCTTTTTTATACATCGTGTGTAAATTTACTGTATTTCTCACACTTGAAGTTTATTTGACATTCCTTACTTTGTTAATAATGTTCCCTTTTATTTACTGTTGTTTTTGTTCTTCTTTGTCGCACTACCACATATCTAAAAGGCTACTTTTTATTGGCTAACCGTTATAATTCAAATCGCTTCCATTGAATGAAACTTTAGTCCACCCCCACCCGCCCCGATTCTATTTTTTCCCTTCTTTAATGCATCGAAATCTGATTCTAATGTTGACATGTTCATTTCTGAACGGCAAGAAACGATCGCTACTTTCGCGCCACTTATCAGCCTTGGCGTCATCGGAGATATTTATTTTACCCACAGTTTAGAAAAAAATCAAATGCACTGCTCGTCTCTCACCGCCCAAACTGCCTGCGCTACACCCAACTACATCAACGCGATGGATTTGTTTGGTGCATTCAACCTATCGAGGCGCGCTCTTAAGCCAATTTGTTTACGCAGCGTGTTCGACACTCACGGGCGGCTAACCACACTATCCTTGTTCTAGGCTGGGATACTTTTAGTAAATAACGCTTCTGGTGATTTTAAAAAAAAAACATAAATCTTGCCTTACGGACAAGAAATAAAAACTGCTCAATTTTATTGCAAGTTAGTTTAGAGTTTTATGATTATATACCAGGTAAAATTGCTGATCTTGCGATCCCAATTTGCTGCTATTTTTCTTATTTTGAATAGGAATTCGATATTTTTTTACTATTGTGCTTTTAGGATAATAAGTACTGAAGCACTTTATTAAACAAAATTGTTTTATTATCACCTTAATTAGAATAACCTAGAATATATACTGGAAGCAAACTGAACATTTTCAAGATAAAAATGGGGTGCAAGAGAAAAGGAAGCGTCATCTCACCGTATTTTTGCAACCTATACAGTGAAGGATGTGCGTTGTGGTGCATTGGATATCGGAGAGTTCGGGGAGCCGAGTTCGAATTCCACTGAATTCATTGCATTAACTTACGCGCAAATACCCTTGGGAAAGGTATTAATCCGTTTATTCCTTCCAGTTATGGGTTAAATAACAGGAAAGATTGGGTTCTATAGCCTTGGTCGGCAACCAGTCTACCACAGAAAGCAATGGCAACCTACTGCGGGATAATCTTCTGCCCAGTCAGTCATGTATCTTTCGAAACATGATCGCCCAAGTGTGTATCACATATGGCACTTAACTGACTGACTGATACAGTGAAGCTATACTAAATGAATTAAATGTCTTATCATGATTTAATGCTGATGAGCACAATCTTAACAGATTACGATACGTAAATGACACTGTGTTGATGCGAGCCCCAGAAAGAAAACTGCAGTAACTCTTAGATTATATACGATAGAAAAGCGAGTAAAAATGGACTAAAAAGAAGAGAGGACTCATTGCGCCCTCAGCGAGAAGGACAGCCCAAAATACGAGATACGAAATGGAGATGTCAAAATCAAGCAAGCAGAGATGACAAAAAATGTGAAATCAAAATACAAGGCGCATTGGCCGAGCGAAAAGGTTAAAGTTTAATACTTGGAATCGTTCGTTAGAAAAGAAAAGTGCTCTGAACTGCTAAGCAATTATTGTATATGTCTGTGAATTCGAGATAATTTCCTTATAGATGGAAATCAAACTTGAGGCAACAGAGATTAGCTTCTACAGAAGGATGTTAAGAATGCAATGGATGGAACATGTAGCAACGACAAAGTTTTAAAAAATTGAAAAAAAACATTTGTACTTAGAACAAAAAAGGAGTTAATCTTCTTATTCGTATATCCGAAATTCTTCCCCTGGATACCAAGCGCCTCTCGTTTGAGAATCAGTGCTAAACGGAAGTATTAGCTGTACTATGCAGCAGACCACAATAGTCGGAAACTTTAAGGCTTTTTCAGTCAGTCAGTTGAGTGCCACACGTGATGCATGCTTGGGTGATCACGTCTCATGTGATCATGACGGACTGGGCAGAAAATTATCCCGCAGTAGGTTGCCATTGCTTTCTGCAGTAGACTGGTTGCCAGTCAAGGCTATAGAACCCAATCTGTCTTATTATTTAACCCATAACTGGAGGGAAGAAGCTGATTAATACATTTCAGGGGTATTTGTGCGTAAGTGAATGCAAGGAATTCAACTGGAATTCGAACTCGGCACCCCGATTTATCATTCCGAGCCGATATCCACTGCACCACAACGCACATCCGTTGAGGCTCTTATATAAGCGAGGCGAGCTTACTCTATAGTCGGTGCCCTGTATTTCTTCTATTCTCTATTTTTTTCAGGGCTCACTCTACTTTTACATTCCCTTATCTCTGTCCAAATTTAACTTTCTTTCTTTTTAACTTTCTTTCTACTTTTCATTTTTTTTTTTTTCATAATTTCTTCTTTATTTACTTCTCAATGTTTTTGTTTGTCTACATTTTTGCGGTATGTGTGTTATAGTGCAGTGGATATCGGCTCCAAACAAGAAATCGGAGAGCCGAGTTCGAATTCCAGTTAAATTTGTTGCATTCACTTCCGTTCAAATACCCTTAAGAAAGTTATTAACTCGTCTCTTCCCTCTATCTATGAGTCAAATGGTAGAACAGATATCCCTGGTTGACAGCCAGTCCATCGCAGAAAGTAATGGCAACCTACTACGCGAAAATCTTCTGCCCAGTCAGTCATGTCTCTTTCGAAACATGATCGTCTAAGCGTGTATCACGTATGCCGTTTAACTGATTGACTTTTCTTAAAGTTATTCTTTTTATTCTACCACTCTCTCTCTCTCTCTCTCTCTCTCTCTCTCTTTGACAACTGTTCAACTTCTTTCATCCTTTCTTTCTTTACTCATTTTTTACGTTATTTTATTCTTTTTTACTTTACTTCTTCTTTCGTTCTTTCTTTTTCTTTTTGCGCTGTGTGTCTTTTTTCTTTTTTCTTTTTCTTCTGCTGTTCAGCTTCCCTGTATTTGCTTTCCTTATTTCTCTCGTTTTCTTTCTTTCTTTTTCACTGTTTTTTCTTGCTGTTCAGATTACAATTCCGTTTATATATTTTTCATTTTTTTATTTCTCTTTTATCATTGCCCTCCTCTGTCTATCTACCGTTTTGCTTTTGTTCTTAAATGTCTTTCTTTCTTCATCACCCTTTCTTTCTTATTTCCTTCTGTTTCTTTGAACTAATCTTTATCTCATGAGATAAGTCGTTTTTGCTTCATCGTTCTAACTTAAAAAATTTCATTCACATGTCTTCGTTCGACTTCCGCGAATTCTACACTTGGTTCTTGCTTGTGCTTATGGAAGCAAGATCATTGTCCTTTTTTTCATTCAAAGTAAAACAAACTTTTGGATGTTTTACCATGTCTCCTGCGCCCTCGTTAGTAAACTGGCCTCCGACTTTTTCTAATGTGCAAAATCTGAATGCCATTGTATAAATAATCTGTTCTTGATTTTTCTTTCCTGTTTTCAGTTTCTTTCATGTTTTTTTATTTCCTTTTCTTTCAACCTTTTCCTTTATCACTGAATTTGTGTAAGGATTTTATTCGTTCGCCCTATTTTGGTTACTAGGCATAAATCAACGGTTAGCAACCTGGTCTTGTTTCGCCATTCGTTACTACTCAGAGTACGATCCTAGTTGCGTGCTACTGTTTAGTGAATAAACCAGTTGAGATATTCAGTAAGAATGGAGCTCACGACAGAAGTAACGCTCTGTTAGAGAAGTTTGTTAGCTGTTGTCTAAAGATGAGGTACGCAATACAGGAAAAGACGATAAAGGGGAAAGTGCGATTAATCAACTTGTGCAAGAAGCATTAAATAGCGAAAGATGTTTTCCAGAAATTAAGTGAATTATTAGAACATAGAAAATATTGTGAGAAACAAAGAAAAAACTTCTGAAATAATTTGTAATATCTAATCTCTGATATAGCAGTGAATAAGAAACAGTTGAAATTTCTAGAAAAGAGTGCTTCGAGAATTTTACATTCACAAAACACATTAAAGCCAAAAGAAACAGCATGTAACATCTAGTAACCTATTGAACGAGCTTGTGTCAATAACTATGGTCAGACTAGGACTAGTTATTTATTATCGGCGTTACTGAGTGTAAAGGAATCTGAGGAAACATTACTAAGGAGAGAGAACAGTAAAAAGAACAGAAATTAGGGAGACAGAACATGACGATTGACATTGCATTTCAATTTTTGAAGATCAAAGTAAACTAGAATATAAGAAATGGGAAGAGAGTTTTACAAGCGAGAAATGTGAGAGAAGAAACTGTTAGCATAGAACTTACGGTTACAGCTAGTCATTTCAATTATAAAATGGTGAGGCCGATGATATTTTTGTCTCTTCTTTATCATTTTGTTTTTCTTTTACTTATCTTTTCAAACAAATTTCATCTCTCTCTCTCTCTCTCTCTCTCTCTCTCTCTCTCTCTCTCTCTCTCTATTATTTAGTCTCCTGTACTTTTTCTATTTCACATGTTTGTCTTTTATATCCACATTATCCCCTTTTTTATTTCTTTCTTTTCCTTTATTTAATTGTTTTCCTTTTCCCATTACTCCCTTAATGCATCTTCTCACTGGGTTTACTTATCCCCATACAGCAAGCCAATTGTAAGAGAATTAGATGTCCTACCAGAGTTTATTTATTATCGACGGGCATAATCTTAACGAGATACCCAGATGACATTGTATTGATGGCAAATTAAGAAAGAAGAATCTCTTAGACTAAAAGAAAGCAAGAAAAAAGTACTAACTATTAACTACAAAATAACAGAATGAATACTTCGTCAGACAAATAGACATCCTAAAAAGGGAATTCTGTATTGGGAATATCACAATAAAGTAGGTACATAAATGTATCTATGAGGATTCTAAAAAACGACGGCTGATGCGACCCGTCCGAACATTTTCTCCGGCGGCCGTTCTCCACGCTGTGATGTTTGCCGGGAGTTTGTTGAAAATGTCGGAGCCTCAAGCTGGGGGTACAAGATTGAACTATAAGGAACGAACTTCCACAACTTGGATGAGTTAAAAGGATGCTTTATTTCGTTTAGAGCTAGCCTTTTCGGTTGGGGCAGGCGAATGTGACACACAGCTCTAACTCTAATTAATGGAGATCAACAAATCCGAACCGACCGAAACAAGACGAACGGAGGTTCACTTCACTCAACTGACTGACTCACTTAACTGACTCTCTCACTCTACTCTACTGTATTTACCAGGCTTCCCACGCAAGCCCGGATGTGACACATGGTCATTTTAATGTGGGAATACTAAATCACTGAGTCAAATATTTACCGGAAGAGTGGTAGGATTTAAAACAGTAATCTGATACCCTTGTCTCTTCCACAATTTTCCTCATAAAAGAAAAAGCGTTTATTTATTTATTTTTTCCTCTTCTTTTTCACTTTTGTTAAATATGTTTTTAAACTATTTTCTATTCTTAACCATTTTCTATTTTAATCTATTATAATAAAATACATATTTTACAAAACACCTTAATATACGCCTAGCGACATATAAATCCGAAAATGCATATGAATAGCAAAATATGTTTTTCCAGAAATTAAGCGAAGTATTAGGACATAGAAAATATTGTTAGAAACAAAGAAAGAACTTCTGAAATATTATGTAATATCTAATCTCCGATATAAGATTAGTGAATGAGAAACAATTTCACCACCAGATAAAGAGTCTTGGAAGGACTTAATACAACTTGAATGATAGAAACAATTTAAGCCTCAAAGGAAATATTTGAGGCAATAGAATTAGAGGAAAGTGCGAGTAATCAACTTGATAAGTTTCTGTTGATGGATGGATGGATGGATGGATGGATGGATGACAGAACAGAGACAAGAAGAGATGAAAAAGGGTCAAAAATGAATTAGAGCAACGAAATGCAAGAAGCTGTGGAGAGACATGATTGTTCATGTCCTGAAAGTTTCTACAAAAAGATTCCAAATCGTAATAAAATTGTTTTTCCCGTTAACCCCTTTCTTTGTTCTAGTTTTCAGTTGTTTCGATTATTTTTTCTTTGAAAATCGGCACCCCCACTGATGAAGAGAAAGATATGACTCAATAGAAAGATACTAAGAATAATATAGCCAGGACGTATAAGCAACAAAGAATGTTTAAGAAAATAGGAACAAAAGAGACTTTTACATAGAATCACAAAGAAACAGTTGAAATCTCTAGGGCGCCTACCGAGAAAAGAGCGCTCCGAGAATTTTACATTCACAAAACACATTGAAGCCCAAAGGAACAGCATGAAGCCTTTAGTAACCTATTTAACGAGCTTGTGTCAATGAAGAGAGCAGGACTGGGACTAGGAATGATAGAAAGAGGGCGAACATAGTTTAGTGCTACAAAAGATAGGAAGTTGTGGAGAGCCATTATTGTATACGTTCTGAATGGTCACTGCACATAAAAATGTTTATTATTAGTTTTGTAAAATTTTTCGGGTTACTAGGGGATTTTTACCTTGAAATCTATTCTGCTACCCGATATTCTAAATCTCTGACATTTTAATCAGAGCTTGGCAGCTTTATTTTCAAAACATTCATGTCAAGCAAGAGTGAACAAGGGAGAAGAAAACAGATACGTAATTCTTTTAGTTAATGCTTTTCCCGGATGCATCTACTGACAATAAAACTCTCGAACTACAAACTTCCATTTTTCGAAATAAGGCATTTTTATACAAAAGAAAAAAGCTATGGCACATAGGGCCTCTTGGTGAGGTCCCTGTTACTAAATTGTTCCACAGGGTCGGGTGATTGGTCGAATGCCTTGTCTCTGTATGCTGACAACCAGTTGGGTGTCTCTCGTTGTTTGCGTTTCATTTGAGAATCACATCTTCCCACGCTAAACAGTTACATCTACCCGGGTTTGGGAAGTTATAGTTTTCTCTCTCAAAGACTGGTTGCCAACCAAGGCTGAAGAGCACAATCTACACTGTTAATTAAAAGTAGAAGACATTCAATTTATTTAACAACATGCTTGCCGTTTTGCTACATGTTTCCGCTATCTTTGAGGCAACCCCCTAATTTATATTCGCCAATATTTTATTGCTCCAAGCACTTTCTTTTTAAATTTCTGGGACGAAGCGTCATGATTATTTACATTATTTTTAGCCGGACTAACGTCATTACTTTTGTTGATATTATTACAACATGTTGGGCACCCAGTACATATACTAAACTATAACGACCTCCTGAATAAACCTAGTACAGTTATAGATATTATACGTTATTTGTGTACTATATGGTATTACCATATACTATTTATATAATTCTGTAATATTATATACATTATGATATTTATATGAAACCATTAATAAAGAAAGGCAAACGACGGTGGAGAGAACATTGCAGCAAGGGTTAAGCAGTAACAGTAAAAAAGAGAAGTGATAGGCCCCGACTTGGCAACTCGACCCCAGCCACTTTCTCATCGGTGGGTGTAGCTTTCCTCTGTCTATTCTACAAATATTTTCATGGCTTCTGCTCCGATGAACTTAATTCACTGGTGCCCCCACCACAAGAATTTACTCGTGCAACCAGACTGGTAACAAGGTCCCACCTATTTATAGTTAGATTAACCAAATGCAGCCGACAATTCTATTCCATCAGCTTATTTTCTCACACTTCCCGCCTGTGGCACTCCCTTCCATATACTTGCCTCCTGACGACTACAAACTCCAGGAATTTAAATGCCCATCTCTTATTTACTTGACTCCAGTTCTTTCTACATCACCCTGTATATGTTTTCCTTTCTCTCTTCCTTCGCAACTGTCTTCACACCTCTCTTCCCATCCTTCTCTTGCCCTTTCTCTGACACATGTAACTGGTCCGTCTTTCTCTTCACTCTCCTCCTGTCTAAACGTTTACTTTTATGTAGCCCCCTGCGCATCAGTGGTAGTAGCGCCCTGCTAGGGGTGAAACGATTAAAAAAAAAAAACAAGTGAAAAAAAAGGATCGATTTGCGACAGCAATCGCTATCTCTAAAAAAGCTAATGCTAACCTTGGCATTAAAATATCAATTTCCCGAAGACTTAATGAAATAAATCTGAACAGTCGAGTAGCTTCTACGAAGCCTTACATTTTTAAAAAAGAATCAAATGAGCCGATTAAAATTTGCCACTGAACACGTCATATGGAGAAAATGGATTGTGTTCATTTCAGCGATGAGTCAAAGTTTAACCTGTTCGGTTGTGATGGGAGAAGATTCGTTCGACGCAGTCCTAAGAACGATATTTGCCTCAGTGCACTAAAAGCAGCGTTAGTTAGGCTACACGGTAAACTTAACGCAACTGTATATAAAGAGATATTGAAGAAACATGTACCTAATTTGAGAACTGCAGTTAAGCAACCAGCTGCATTTATGCAAGATAACGCGCCATGTCACACAGCGAAGTCTGTTAAGACATTTCTTTCTGAGGAGGATGTTACTGTTATGAGTGGCCTGCTCAAAGCCCAGACATGAATCCTATTGAGAATGTTTGTAAGTTACTAAATGAAAGAGCTAAGGAAAAGAATCCAACAAACGTCGAAGAACTATGGACTAATTTGACAGGAGAATGGAGAAAATATCCGTTAATGAATTCAAGACAAAAATTCGTTCATGTAGCAAAAGATGTCAAACTGTTATTGAAATTACATTTTACACATTAAGTACTGATGAATTTTGAACGCTATTTTCATTTGGATATGATGTATCCATTATAATAGTATGATTTTGTTAACCGTTCTGATGTTTTATCATCTATTTTTTCGAATGTTATATAATTATTGTCATAACTTTATCAAAATAAGTTTATTGAACTTTTATCTTATTTTTCCTTGATAAAATGTTCTATGAAGATTTAAAATAAAAAGTTATTTCACATTTAGACCTTTTCTTAACATCGTTCTAGTATGATCACCGGTTAAGCATCGTTGAGCCTGGTCAATACCTAGATGAATGATCGTTTGGAAATACCAGGAGCTGTAAGCTTAGATGGGTGGGTGGTTGGTGTAATGGATAATGGCACGGAATTTTGAATCAGAGAGTCGAGTTCCAATTCTAGTTGGGTTCGTCATGTTCACTTACTCACAAATACCATTCGCAAAGTGTATGAATCAACCACTTCTTTCCTATCTACACGTTAATTAGTAAGCCTTTAAACCATTAAAAATGTTTTACGATCTAAAAATATTTTCTGACTTTAAATAACCTGCAAAAGGTTGATAAGTTTTTGAAAACGAATCAATCAATACAATCATTTCTTTCTTTACATTGTAGCATTTTTTCATGTTCTAATTCCCTGTTTTTCCTTCTTTCATTCATTCATTCTTTTCACTTTTTCTATATAATAATACAAAAGTTGAGAATAAGCTTAGTAGGTGTTAACAAACCTTTTGTGCAAAGAAGAGATTCTAATCAATGCACCAAAACTTTATAAAGGATAAACATGAATCCAATGTCATAAAACAAAATGACAAGTCACGTGTTATCAGACTCGGATGTGGTAGAGAAGGCTATAAAAAAACCTGGCGAATTTTACTTACTGGTGTCGTACGTCCACCTTACCACTGACTTTGCAGTGCTGATGCCCTTGACGTAATCAGAACATTTTAAAGCCTTAATTAAAAGGTACTGAAATTTATAATAATTTTTACACACACGCTTAGGCACATACACGCAAACACCTTATGACTTAACTTTTCCATACCATATTCAACACACTCACTCGACCATCAACAAATGTAAATAAATTAGTTCGATATTTACTTCATTGTGTGTGTGTGTGTGTGTGTGTGTGTGTGTGTGTGTGTGTGTGTGTGTGTGTGTGTATTAATAAATATACATATGTGTATACACACATGAATAAAAATATTATGCAGGTGTTAATAAAACCTGATATGCACCTGATGATTGCGTAGTGCATGAAACTCTATTGTTGTTTTTTGCTTGCTGCTGAATCGCAGCATGATTTTGTCTAGCAGTTCAATTTTGCTAAATTCTTTTAAAAATTTGACGGCCACTTCCTTCTTTTAATATAGGCAGCAAGATGTCTGTCATATATAAATTGTGCATGATCACCTATTAACAATCACAGTGCCACCACAACACTTTTTTAAAGAGTGGGAAAATCTAGTAATTTTCAGAGTAATTTTTATGCTCAGGACAAAATAAATCTTGACATATTCGGAGATTAATTCTTTTCATACCAGATATTCTGGATAAGGAATAACAATGATTCTGAAATGGTATTAATTTAACTCTTCTCCCTTGCTAACACAGAACAGATTGTATCAGCTTCATTTGATTAAAAACATGTCAAGAATAAATAGAGGAGTTGAGTCCACTATTGAACTTATTTACTGAGGAAAGCAAAATAACATTTTTAGTTTTATATCATATCTATCCTAACCTAACATCACGGCTTCAGTCGCTTTTCCACTGCTATGATGTAGCTTCCCTCTGTCTTTCTATAAATATTTTCACGGCAGTCGTTATAATGAGCTATTATCCCTGGTACATCAACTGCAAGAATTTAAGCGTCTTACTAGATTGACTATTAGTTCTCTTCGCTTTAATGTTGAAATAACCAGATGTAACCGCAAGTTCTATTGTTTAGTTTATTTTCCCGCAATTACCTCCTGAGGAACTCTCTTCCTATTTATGGCTTCCCTATTATCTACAATGTTCAAAAATTGGAATACAATATCAATTGAGATATTTCGGAAACCTGATTTTTTATTGTCCTTTTTTTTTTCTCACAAAGGTCTTCTCGTTTTTTGTACTCCCTGTAAAGCCTTACTACTTTGTGACATTTCATTTTTCTTTTATATTTATGGTTTTTTATATTCATATTTATTTTTATTTTTTATTTATTTTATTTTTATTTATTTTATTTTATTTATTTTATTTTATTTTTAATTTTTATTTTTTATTTTATATATTTAATTTTATTTTATATATTTAATTTTTATATTTTTATTTTTATTTTATTTTTATTTTATTTTATTTTATTTTATTTGTTTTATTTTTTATCAATATATTTATTTTTTATATTTATTTTTATTTTATTTTATTGTCCTTTTTTTTTTCTCACAAAGGTCTTCTCGTTTTTTCTACTCCCTATAAACCCTTACTACTTTGTGACATCGCCTTGTTTAGGATGAAATGATTACAAAAGTCTTTTCTGATCCTGATTTAAAAAAGAATAAATATTCTTGAGAAGGAAAGGTAAATTCTAAGCGACATTATACAACCATTTGTTATAATTTTTATAATAATTATTATTTTATGTTGGGCCATGATGTCAGAGACAGATGTTGGAGGTATAGTGTTCTTAAAGATAGTCATTTCCCGCTAGTCTGTCATAGTATTGTTTGCCTTGTTATAGATAGCCGGTGTGCTGCAATCTGAAAAAAAAATGACGTCTAACATGTAAGTATGAAAATGTATGTCATTGAATTTCTCCATGCACCCGCTCACGTGCACCCACTCACATGCATCAACTCCCGCTGAACATTTACATTAAATATGGGAACAGTTAGGACTGCTGAGCGACTACGAAACTTGATTGCATTATCACTGGAATGAAGACGTGTTTTCACCACGATGAGCCAGAATCAAAACGAGTGTCTATGGATTGGAGATACGCAAATTCGCTATCGTAGAGAGAGATCAAGATGCAACTATCAATGGAAAAAATGCTGTGCAGTCTTTTGGAAGAAGATACGCATGATTAAAATCAATTCAGCAGATTTATAAAAATAGGAAGTGATGTAAGGTATGTTTCGTCTTCTCACCGGATCTATTCAACCTGTCCAGCGAAACAATTCTGAGAGAGCTAAAAGTCCTACAGGATTTGTTACGGGCAGCCACAATTTAAACAATATAAGATACGCAGATGACACAGTGCTGATAATAGACAAGGAAAGAAAAATACAGGACTACAGAAAATGTAGAATATAACAAAAGAAAGTGAGAAGAAAGAGGTAAACATAATCCGAATGCATGGTCATTATTAAAAAGAGGACC
Source organism: Ascarosepion bandense (assembly GCA_037127315.1). Classification (NCBI taxonomy): domain Eukaryota; kingdom Metazoa; phylum Mollusca; class Cephalopoda; order Sepiida; family Sepiidae; genus Ascarosepion; species Ascarosepion bandense. Next base: position 756,361 of record JBBBDQ010002409.1, read on the forward strand.
CCAAAATGTCAACTACAGATCAGGGATTCTAAAATCAAATATGTGCAAAAATTCAAATACCTTGGGAGTGTTCTGTCAGAGGATGGAAAATGCAACACTGAGAACCGAAGGCACATTTGCATGGTCAAAGACGCATTTCAAAAGCTAAGCAGAGTATTAAGAGACAAGAAGATTTCGTTGAAAACAAAGTAAAGTGTACTGGACTGTTTTTAATATCTGTCCTCCTATATGGCAGCGAATACCGGACGATCTCGTCAAAAATGAAGGAGAGACTTGAAGCAACAGAAACGTGGTCCTACAGAAGAATGATGAAAATACCATGTAATGAACATGTGGCCAGCGACAAGGTTTTGGAGAGAATACAAACGAAAAGGAAATTTAAACATGGCATCAGGAAGAGACAGCTGAGGTTTCTGGAGCACGTAATGATGAGAGTTTAAAGAATATAATACTCACGGAATGGATAGAGGGAAATCGAAACAAGGGAAAGCAGTGCGAGATATACCTGATGGGCTTGAGTAGGTGGATGTTGGAGCGGAGTTTAGGATAATTACCTAGAGGAAAAGCGTTGAGAGCAACAAGGGATAGGGGCCAGTCGAAATCCATGATCGCTTACTTCCTGAAGGAACACAGCACATAAAGAAGAAGAATAATCTGGAACAAATACCAACAGCAAACCGCCTGCATAATGAATTCTGTAAATATACAAAACAGAAAATGGTTTAACATAAGGATGTGTCTTTCAACCGGACTTATTCAACCTATACAGAGAAGTAATTCTGAGAGAAGTAGAAATCATAGTAGATTTTCTTTACAACATATGTAGATGACACACTGTTGATAGCAGACACAGAAAGGCAAGTAAAAAAAAGTTACAGAAAGCAATGAAGGAAAATAGGAAGAAAACGCTAAACATCAACTACAAGAAGAAAGAATGTTTGTTGGTTAGCAATTCTAACCCAACGCAAATTACAAACTGGAAATAACAAAATGTAACAACTAAAACAATTTAAATAGCTGAAAAGTGTTTTAACAGACGGGGGAGTGCAACACTGAAATTTGAAAGGGTATTTTGATAGACAAAGAAGCATTCGAAAAGCTAAGCAAGGTATTAAGAAATAGAAAAAATTGTTAGAAACAAACAAAATTTACTGAAATGTTACATAATATCAATCCCCTATATGACAGTGAATGCAGGACAATTTCTTAACTTGAATCAACAGAAATATGGATCTACAGAAGGATGCTGAGAATACCATGAACCAAACATGTGAGAAACGACGAAGTTTTAGAGAAAATGGAAACAAAATTAACACTCATACTCACCATCAGAAAAAAAAAGTTGAAAATTTTGAACACATAAAGAGTAATAAGGGTTTGGAAAATGTGACGCTCAAAGGACGGGCTGGAGGCAAATGAGGCGGAGGAAAAATCCTACAGAGCAAGCATGGGTAAATGGATAGCGGAACAGGGTTTAAGAGAGATAAATCAATCAGTAAAGTGCTTTGGGCGATCATGTCTCGAAAGAGACATGACTGACTGGGCATAAGTTTATCTCATAGTAGGTTGCCATTGTTTTCTGCGGTAGACTGGTTGCCAGCCAAGGCTATAGAATCCAATCTGTCTTATTATTTAATCTATAACTGGAGGGAAGAAACAGATTAATACTTTTCCCAAAGGTGCGTAAATGAATGTAAGGAATTCAACTGGAATTCGAACTCGGTTTCCCATTTGTCGTTCTGAGACGATATCCACTGTACTACGACGCACATTCAACAGAGATAAGACAAAGTTATAACTTATTAATAGCTACAAAATACAGGGAATTGTGGATAGCCATGATCGCCAGCGTTATGAAAAGACACCACCACCACCACCACAACAACAACAACAACAAGGCTTGATAAGGAGTTAGTACTTTAAAGCTATTCAATTTACGAGTGTCTCTCAGCGTCTGCAGAAAAGGAAATTCAGTTTTGTCAGTTATGTCTTGTGTTGAATCTCCAACCAGAGGTTAGTAGGTCTCTGCTTTATGTTAAGAAAATAAAAGGAAGTATTTTATATCGATGACAGAGTGGGCATTTCCCATCTATAAATCAAGTCATAAAAGTAATCTAACAATTTTCTGGCATTTTTAATGACCACCTCCTCCTTGTCATGTTTCTGAAGTTTAAAATAAATGAAAACAAAAAGCACGAACAATTTTTCCTGTAACTGAGGAATTAAATAAGTTCAATGTACATTGTGGACTGGCGCTACACAGTCACAAAGAACTGTACGAAATCAGAGATATCACATCATTTCAGGACTTTCTACAGTATCAACAGCTAAAATGGATACCACATCTAGCTCGAAAAGAAAATAATGACATAATATGTTGACATTCCACACTAATTCAAATGAAATGTTACCGGTTTTATCGGAACCACGCGTCTGACCATAATAGGCGTCTTTTTGCCTCTGCTCGTAATGAGTGCAAGAAGATCTTAAATGATGTTTTTTCTTCTCTCTCCATTTTATTATTTTTTATTTTAATATTTATTCTAATTTAAACTTAAATTTTAAATTTTTATCTACATGTAACCGTAGAATATTTAAAATTTTACTCTTATTATTAAAATGCAGTAACTTAAATTTATAAGATTTAATGCCCATGAACATTGAGTGAACTTAAATTAAAATCTATCACACTGTCAGTTTGAAATATGTACCTGATGATTGCATAACGCATGAAACTCCGAGTTCTACCATAAACATAAAATAATATGTATATTTATTAATAATCCAGATTTGTTCATACATTGAGCACTGTCTTATTAACACCTGAATAATAATACTATACATATATACACCGTCCTTATATGTATAAACTAGCAGTATAACTCGGCGTTGCTCGGGTGTAATGAAAGCTTTAAAACTAATCCATGGTGCTGGAGCTCAGACTCTTTGAACGTTGGCACGAAAGACTAAAAAGCAATAGTTGTTTCCAGTTAAAGCGAAACCGTAGACTGAAAGAAAAATGAATGGATGTAAATCAAATTTTGGTTTCCTGGTATCGATATTAAATTTTCTGCGCTATTGTAAGAACTGCAACCTTGAAACTTCTGAATATCGTTTCTTATGTCTTTCTCTATGAGTGTATCAAATTTGATTAAAATCGGACAACTCCTTCTATAACCCGATTTTTTTGATTTTCGATATTTATCGGGGGGTACCTCGACACAAAACCTAGCTAAGAACACTCGCAGACGCTTATAGTACAACTGTGTAAATTTTCAAGAAAATCGGTTCAGCCGTTTCGGAGTCTATAGGTAACGAATACACACACACACACACACACACACACACACACAAAGTTCCATTTATAAATAAGTTTAGATTTAGATTAGATGAAAAACTGTCATTATTTTAATAGTGAGGTTATTAGGTTAGTATATCGTTTTACCTTACATTGCAGTCATCCCTCGTAAGACTCTAAACGTTACTAGTAGTTATGTCTTATCTGCAATGACGTAAATTGTCAAGTACTAATATAATTTCTTTAAAAAAATAAATAGGGCAAACAGTTTGTACATCTGCTTTGTGCATTAGACCGAACAGTGATACATACTTGTCATGCTAATGTTGTGTTTCAGCTACAAGCTATTTACAGTCGAGTGAAAACACAAATCATCGCGCCCAGTTTTACCGGAATCAAAATAAAACTATTTGGTAGCCAAACAGACAATTCACAGACAGAACAATTGGTCGACGCTTTAAATTTTTTCAAGCTCAAGCTATCATTCAGTTTTTTTAGAACATTCTTTCTAAGCCTTTTAGTCGTCATCATGGATATTGTCAAGATAGAACGAGAGAGCAAAAAGCTTTTATTTGAGAGATACACCTGTATTGATACACCTGTATGATACACCTGTATTGTTGACAACATTAGAGAATCTAAAAGTTACTGGAGGTACGAACAACGAAAACTGTGCAACGCAAGACTGACAAAAATCGATGATCCAATTGGCAGAAAGCTTCTGGAAGACTCGCATTCACTAATCCCTAAGCAGTTCACCGATAGTTTATTAAAAGAATAAAAAACCAGGTCAAAGTAAAAACAGTTGAAATTTCCAGGATACATAAGAGAAAGGGGGCATGGAAATGTGATACTCACAGGATATATTGAAGGTAAGAGGGACAGGAAAGCAGCAAACTTGCGAACTTGAGTAAATGGATGGCACGACGGCTAGATAATCCCATTTATAGACCCCCTGCTCAGTACATTTATGTCGCTTGTTTGTTTTTTCAAAACGAATTTTGACATTTTGACAGAAACCATAATCGGACAGGCAGGGCCGGAGACTACTAACTAACCTGTATGCGACCCATAATAAGGGGAAGAAAAAGAAAGAGAGAGAAAAGGAGAAAGAAATAGAAAAAGTCCAACAGCCATATAAATTTCTAACAAGTTAAAGAAAAGAAAAACCAAGCGTTCAGTCAAGCATAACAGACATGAACGTAAGGAAAATAAGTATATGCATAAGGAAGTGCAAAGATACATGAAAAATGACTTACATTTTATGAATTATTAAGCTCACAACCCACAAATAGAAACAGCTAGTAAGGTAAAAATACTTTTGCAAGTTTCTGAATTTCAACTTTTTTGCAGAAGCCATAATCGGACAGGCGGGACCGGAAACTACCAACTAACCGATATGTAACACATAGGGAGGAGAAGAAAAAAGAAAGAGAGAAAGAAAGAGAGAGAGAGAAATAGAGAAAGTCCAACAGCCACATAAATTTCTAACAAGTTAAAGAAAAGAAAAACTAAACGTTCAATTAAGCATAACTGACATGAAAATAAGGAAAATAATTATATTCATAAGAAAATGCAAAGATACATCATTTTTTTCACCCAAATGCTCGATTGCCCTGGTTGCCCTGGTATTGATTTGAGATGCTTTCCAACTGTACCGTACAGTATGATCACTTTCCCAGTCCAATATTATGAAGAATTCATCGCTTTTACAAATCAACTATAACTGAGAGTCAAACCCGACTCTTTTGATCGGAACGCTAACGTTTTAATCGAGTGGCCATGCGTCAAATACCACCTCTTAACATACTGACTTTTACCGAGCTCAGAACACAGATCACTTGTCAGAAATACATAACAGCTTTAGTTACAAAACACATTGGATTTTCAGACTAATTATACTTCTTGTATTATAATTATCTAGTTGTTTTTACATGGACGAGTTAAAAAGAAGTCGTTATATAGGCATTTTCTAAACTATGACACCAGGCTACAATTACAGAGTATTCAACGAGTGGCGAACTCCCTAAGTTGCAAAGATCTACAAGACTAGCTTGGCAACTCCTGCTCCACAGCGATGCTCACAGACAGATATTTAGAAAGATTAGATATTAAGTTTTCATTACTATACCAAAATATGTTGAAAAGTTTTGGGACTGACCAAGAAAGTAATTTAAAAAACTCTGTTGATGATTTGGTAAAATTTAGGAAGTGAGATGAGAACATTTTAGCACTCTTTGTAATTATCATACTGAAATTAATATTTTCTTTTTATCGATATTCTCAAGATGAGGAATTATCATGGTTATATCCTTTGCCGTTCAGACTAGCATTCTGATCTTGGTTGATAGATTCATAACGTTTCAGATGTTGTAACACCCGGCATTGCGCATATCGTAATCCTTCAAACGCTGTAATTTTTTATTCAAAATGACTTGACCCTCTCAAATTCCATCTGGTGTAACTTGTTTTACCTATGTTGAATCCGATTTCTATCTACTTCTCTGGCATTGTTTTATCTGCTCAGTTAATTTACTCTGAATGGCTGAAACATTTTGCGTATAACAACCAAGATCTTGTCTGAATAACAAAGCATATAATAATAATTCTACGTCTGAAAAATGTCGACGTAAATAATGAAAAAATAAACTGGATGGTACAACGGGTAAAATATTGTCGATATAAAATTCAAGATGGACATGTTAGTTTGTATAGTGAAGCATACATGACAGTTCCACCTCTGAAAATCTTTGGCCTAAGGAATAAAGGCCGGAGATGACAACGCCCGAAACAATGCTCATAAAAGCAACAATTCTGCATCACAAAAATGTTGACAAAATAATGAAAGAAGGCAGGAGACTAAAACGGCTGTAACGTTGTGCGCATAACACCAATGATAGACATAGTGGTCCGAACTAAAAAACATATAAATGATGTAATGTGCTGTAGAAAAGTGAGCTTTTATATCGAAAAATTCTATTTAGCTTTGTTTTGGCATCGACAATTTCTTTTATCAAAATTTGCTCAATTGAATAAGTTGGCTGAACGGATTTCAACGAAATGCCATTAACTTTTAACTATATGACGAAAAAAAAAATCGTAAGCATGTCAATGTGTGTCAGGAGGTCAGTGCTGGTCAAGCGCTGATAAATGAGATGAAGTCATTAAAGGTAAAATGAGTTAGGGTCAAAAGAAAAGAGAGGATAAATATTCAGTGATCAGTAAGTCCTTGGTTAAAGTGGAACGCTGCAACTGCTGCTGTTGGAGTGGAAAGAAAGTAGAGAGCTAAAGTTACTAGACTTGAGCAAGAGACGGCTGGGAGGGTGCAGAGTTACTTACATCCGACACTCATTGAAGTCGCTTTTTGGGCAATAATTAACGAACAAAGCAACAGGAACTCCTCTTTCTTTACACACGCTCACATTGATATACTAACAGACCCACACATAGTAGCACTCACGCATAACATTATTCTTCACACATTACAGTCATACAGATTCATGGAATACACATTAACGTATGTACAAGTATATATATATATATATATATATATATATATATATATATGGCCATCAGTCTTTCTTTTAAACATGTTTCGTAAAAAACGACTGATAAAGAAGATTTTATTAATATATATATATATATATGAGTTGGGATCAAATATGAACCGAACACGATAGAATGATAAAATAAAGAACAAATAGGAAACGTTTATCAAACTAAAATGTTTCAATTTTATTTAAGCTTTCTCAGAGAATGAGATATTGAAAAAAAGAAATAAATTCCGGTATTTCAATGTTTTGTTTGATTTTCATTGGACAGTCATGTTTCATATTCATTCGTCTATTCAAAGTTTCCTGAAATTAACAGATGCCAAGACGACTTGGAAAACCTTAAATATTGCTTTATATAAGTGTACAATAATTCTAGTCTGTTTATGTGGGATTCAGATGATAATGTATATACGTAAATATGTGTGAGTGTGTGTGTTTGTGTGAGTGTTAGTTATTAAGTTGATTGATTTGGGAAAGTTTTTTTTAAATACATAGCTTTTGTTTAAGATAAACGTACATCAGATTCTTTAAGAATCGATTCAGTAGTGGTTGATGATAAATACAATTATCGGCGGTAACATTATTTTTAGTAGGCTCTCGAAATACATTTTTATTAGTAGGCATTGGTAATATCTAATATATATATATATAATTTGCGATGGATAAATTGTAGGCGTTTTATATTCTTAATTTGCGCCTACGTGTTGTCTGTTATTGATTTTGTCGACTGCACTGAAATCTGGAAACGACAAGCTGTACTACTTTGCATTCGCACCGGAAGATCTATTATAAATATTTCAGAGTGTTTGGGTGTCAGAATTCGGAAACGGTTGGATGAGTTTAATAGTGTTTACGAAGGTGTTTAGAGCGATCACTAGCTATGGCGGCGTTGTTTCCATTTATCTTCCCACATGGCCTTAGACTCAACATGGAAGCTAACATAAGGTGATTTCCTGGGTCAAGAGTGTGGCTGCTTGAAGATCCTATGTCGATTGACTCAGTCGATTAAAAACTTAATTGGGCGATTAAAGTTTATTGCTTTATTCGCCCTCGGTAAATTAAAAATCTAGCAATGAAACGTGTCCCTTCAAATAAAGAAAAAGGAAATCTGATTCCTGTTACAACCCAAAAGTATGCAAGTGAAGATTCACTAGTTACTTAAAAGACCTACAATGACATTATTGAACTTTTGGCTTTTATCGTCGGAGTCAGTGTAAACATTCGTTTAATTAACGCTTCCACAGTGTAGCCAAAATGTCTCTTTCGCCCAGATTAAAGAGGTTCACAGATTTTAGAAACTCATTTGAAAAAATATTATCCTCTATCACCCCCGCTTACGAAAAGTAAAAACGAACATTTAAAAGAAAGAAGAAAAAACGCATACTTTTTCAACCACGCAGAGAAAAACAAATTATGGAAGTAATTTTTTTTATAGAAAATCGGCGAGAAAATCAGATTTGTTATTTTTTTATCCTCTATGAGATGGAGGTTGTAGTCAAACAGAAGAAAGAAACTACGAATTTAGGTATCACCACTCAACTGCCAAAAAAAAAAAAAAACAAGTAAAAAGCATATGATGTTAAACTTAATAAAAACAAAGTTTCTTCATCAAAATGTTCCGGCTATTATTAAGTGGAAAGAAAAATTTTGTTGTAATTATTTAAAAAAAAAAAATCCTTTTTAACACGTTCAAAGTTTTAATTAAAATTTAATTTCTTGTTTTCCGTCAGCGATTCACGCTATGTTTACGTAAGACAACTATTAAGAAAATGGAGTCGGTCGAGTAAAATGATTTTGGGGCGAGTAAACTTTCCCTCGCTCTCGATCGCCGGTCGAGGGATTTCTTTTTCAAATCTCATAGGCTGTATATATATATATATATATATATATATATATATATATATATATATATTTGTGTGTGTGTCTGTGTGTGTGTGTGTGTGTGTGTGTGTGTGAGAGAGAGAGAGAGAGAGAGAGAATTAATTGATATACATATGGGAATACACAGATGTATAAAATTATTATTGATGTGTTAATAAATCAGTGCCCCATGTATTATAAACAGAGTTATTATATATATATTGATAACTACACATATTCAACATCAGTGGCACTAGGTGACCTAGGACAAAATATATAGTAATGTGTAAAAGTATTAGGACAAGAACTATTTTATCTTTTATGAGGCATCAAAATAAAGTTTAAAATCACCCCTGTCCTAAAACTTTTGCACACTACCGGTAGTGTGCAAAAGTATTAGGATAGGGGTGATTTTCCTAAAAGTCTCACTGAAATTCAAATACAGGATGAAAAGCCTAGTAAATTGCTAATAAATATTAATTATTTAAAACTAGATGCAAAAGAAATGTATAAAAAGAAGTTATCTTTAATTAGTTGTTTTGAAACTACTCTACCGAACATCTATGGGATATTTTGAATAAAAAAAATTGATAAATCTAATGTTACTTCGCAAGACACACTTTGGAAACAAATACATGTATCTAATGGTATCTCCTGCTTGGCAGGAGATACCATTAGATACATTGAAGAAGCTTGTGATTTCAACGCCTGACAGAATGAAGGCTGTGATCAAAGCAAAAGGCTATTATACTCGAGGGATTTCTTTTTCAAATCTCATAGGCTGTATATATATATATATATATATATATATATACATACATATATATATATATAAGTGTGTGTGTGTGTGTGTGTGTTCAAAATGTGCTATAATTCGAAGAAAAAGGTGCAGGAAAAGAGAATTTGCAGACACAGACAGCGTGAATATAGAAAGCTACACTTATGACTGTTTAAAGAACAAAATTGCGAGTCACGATTAGATGTTGACTTCTATATCCATGCATTCATAAATATTCATACATCTGTTCACTTTCTCACGCATAAACAAATTTGGGTTTTCATGCACAGATGCACACAAATTCACACAAACACACAACTTCACATACTTTTTTTAACGTACTTATAAACACGCAGCAAGACGATTCTAACTACACAAACATGCATGAATGCAAGCAAATTTTTAAGTTAGATTGGCGCCATCTTGGATTCAAAAACATTCAAACTAAAACCTAATCCTACGAGAATAAATCTGGAGCGTCGAGCATTCAATCATCCTTAGTTTAAGGTGGGCAAAGCTTCATAATTAATCTATTTGTGTAAGATAATTTATTAAATTAGAAATTAAGTCGTGTCGCGTTTGATGATGGCAAAGAAACAAATACTTGATCTAAACTGATATATTGAATCACGTGTCCCCTCATTATGGATAACGTAATCCAATCTATTTGGCAAATTGTTGGTCCTAAAATGTTTCAAGTTTTGACGCGAGAAAACAGGTCATTGTCAACTTACGACTTATTCAACATATAATAATTCGACTTTACGCTAGCCATAACTACTCCGCGTTTGTTAGCGTGAGTATTTCCCAGCTTAGTGTTCACAAATTTCTGCCCCATCTCGATGTATGACAAATTCCACCCCAGCTCCAGGCAGTACTAGCTTTCTTTCGCGTGCCTCAAACTCAGTGTTTAGGCAGCACACTCCCCCAATCCGTTTGTGTCATGATGTCTACTAAGATGAAATTGACTTTTTCTACTCCTCAATCTTCCAAGTAGGAAATTCTCATTGTGAGCTGATATCCATTGCACTGCAACTGACTATTGATCTAAACTCATAAATGATGTCGGATAAACAGTACGAAGTGATTGTGATCGCGCGTGCTCTGAAGTTATCAGACTTTACTGTGTCGACGATGTTGAAAAAAAGAAAAAGTATTTCTAAAGCTGTGAAAGGTTATGGGATCGACAGTTATAATAAAGCAACAGACCGGGTCCATCCACGAAATAGAGAAATTGCTTCATATGTCGATGGAAGATCAGTTTCAAAAATGGCTCCCATGAGCATTTTTACTGTGCAGATATATAATACAAATGATATCAAACGTATGTGCGTTGTGGTGCAACGGCCATTGGCTCAAAATGAGAAATCGGAGAGCCGAGTTCGATTTCCAGTTGAATTCGTTGCATTCACTTACGCGGAAATCCCTTTGAGAAAGATAATAATCCATCATCTCTCCCCGAGCTATGGGTTAAATAGCAGAATAGATTGGGTTTTATGTACTTGGTTGGCAACGTCTACCGTAGAAATAAATGGCGGCCTATTTCAAACTTTGAAGGAGCGCACCGGAAAAGACTAGTCATTTTTTGTACCGAGTAATGGCTGGTTCAAGGGATTCAAGAAAAGATTCCAAATTTATAATATTCGAGAGACTAGGGGAAACAGTGAATGCAAATGAGGAAGAATCTCGTAAGTTTATTGATAGCCTGGATGAAATACTTAGGGATGATGGGATATCTTGCAGAACACGGTGTGTTTCATCCATATCGTGAAATTTATGAAAAGAATAAACAACAAGCTTTTTATAGACAGTTCAAACATGAAAAAGGGGGAAAATTATCCCGACTACCCTTCGTCCTACCCCAGCTAACGACATCGACGTTCCACAAACAAGCACCAACAGTTAATAAGATGTTTTGTATTTGTATGTAATTTGGTATATTTTGCAACAAAAATGATATTTTTTCTATGTTTAACTGTACACTGGGATGCAGTGTCTGATTCAAACCCGACGAACGTAAAAATAAAAAACAATGTGTAGACAGATAATACAAACGTTTGTTCGTAGGGGTGCAATTGATATCGTTTCAGAATGAGAGATCGAAGAGCCGAGTTCGAATTTCAGTTAAATTCATTGCATCCACTTACGTGCAAATATTTTTGAGAAAGGTATTAATCTATCTTTTCTCTTTCTCGCTATGGGTTAAATAAAAATACAGATTGGGTTATGTAAACTTGGTTGGCACCAGTCTACCGCAGAAAGAAATGGAAACCTATTGTGGGGGAAAAATTTTGCCTAGTCAATAGTGGACCGAAAGAGATATAATCGCCCAAGTGTGTATCACGTATGGCACTTCACTGACTGACTGATCAAACGTAAAGAAACTGTTAAAACTGTTTTTAAAAACTGAATAATGTTCAAGATTTCTTCACGAAAGATAAAATTATTGCAAATTACCAGACCAATTTACGACCTGACGGTCGTACTCAATCATAGATGTAGGTTGAGAACCTGTATCAGTTTTAATATATTCAAAATTAATAATAGTTTCCGCTGTAAAAAAAATCTACAATGAGCTAAAAGGGAGATAGCCAGATGGAACAAAGTTGTTAAGAGGATTAGCAAAAATTTTTTGTGCCATAATCCTTAACTCGGTCAATATGTGGTCTTGCATCATCTTGTAGGATTAACACGTCTTTAAGATTAACTAATGGTGAATTCTTTTTTCTGCAAATTCGTATGAAATGCACTACTTCTCACTATGAGCGCTTTTCGTTTTTTGTTTATTACTTAATGATAGACGACGAACTTCATCTCCCACCAAACACAGAACATTGTGTACTCATGGTTTGGAATGGAATTGTCTTTTTTTCTTTTCTTTTTTTTTTTTTTTTTTTTTGCATGGTGTATTATCGTTTTCGTTAGATATGGTTATAAAGAACCAATATTTTACCCAGACAACTTTGATTAAGTTAAGAATTAGTCAGGTGATGAGGAACCCAATAACCAAGTTTAGACATTTTTCGAAGTTCATAAAGAGGTTTTATTATCGAGGTGTGGCTTGGATTGAAATGTTTCGTAAATTTTCGTGCAATTTGCTATAGATGTTCCTTAATTTCAATTTGCAGAAAACCAATATTAGCAGAAATTATTTATCCAGATTGAGGCGAATGTTCGAAAGCAGAATTTCTCACTCAAAACAGGATAAACCATTTTTCTATAGACAGAACGAATATGTCCTGCCACTTCTATTGTCAAAAGAACCCTTTTTGAATAAATAAGATGTTCGATATGAGCTCTGATCTCGGTCTCATTTGAAAAGAATAAAAATGATACAAAAATATTCCACTCTGATATAAAGTAATTTGTAAAAAAAAGAAAAAAACGGGAGAATTTGGAAATTAATTTCACTGTAAGTATTGAAAAGGTCCCCTTAAAATGATTGTCAAAAACCCGACAAAAATTACTTTCCAAGTCAGTACTTGGTCTGAGACATAGTTTCTACCATCCTTTTAGGAGTCCATTATTGTTTTTTGTTTGCGCATTGGTTCATAAATGCTGTTGCTCTCAAACGACAGAAGCAAAAGTACGTACTACATTTGGTTTGTGAATACTGTTTAAATTTGTGGCCTTGTGCAGTTGCAAGTTAAAAAAACATCCATAGTTACATTAAGCTAGGGTGTGTGTGTCTGTGTGTGTCCATGGTTGCACATAGTTGTGTGTATGTATGCGCGTATGTGTACATATGTGTGTGAGATAAGAAGACAGCAAGATCAAAAAGTAGTTTTATTTAGACAACAAATATGATTCTAGTACCAAAGCTAAACCAAGTTTAAGTTACATGCATCAGATTCAAAAGTTTTATGACTATTGAACGGGGGCTAACACGAATCAGTTTTCGGGTATCATTAATATAAATTTACCTTCATTTTAAGTGAGTGCGGGATTAGCTTTGACGCGGCAGACTAGCTTTGACGCAGCAAACTAGCCCAGACAGAGAACCCTGCCTGGTTGTCAAGGGCAATACGTACTATTGTTTTGGAGAATTATACTGCGGAATGCCACGTCATCTCTCCAGGTTGACGGAGATAATAAAAGTCCCAATGTCTTAAATCCATTTTCCGATTTGTTTGTTTTTTTAAATTCTTCCTTTTGTTGTTTTTTAGTGAAAAACGATAACAACACACACAGCGTGGTGTCCTAACTGATGAGCTAATAATGAATTACCATTCTTAGTACCACTTTTTAACTTTTATTTGGTGTTACAAATTCCTCGACTTTTAAAATATTACATTCTATCTTCTTGTAAGTAATGTGGTGTAACTATTATTCAGAGAATGTCTGGGAACGTATCCTCACCAACGTTGCTTCTTTTCAACAGGTGAGCTCATCGATCTTTCTCATATATACGTTTTCAGTTTCTTTTCCACCCAATCTTCAGCTCATTTTCAATACATCACCAGGAACAATAGCGGGTCAGTAAATCCTCCGTAATTATTGACTTAATTTTGATCGGCAATGTACAGTGTATAATTCAAACTATGTACCGTTATTGGTAGCCTATAAGACACTTTTTCCGAAAAAAGGGTTAAAAACGTTACGTTCTGCCCATTCTATGCGAAGCTGAGGCCTCGCGTATGATAATTTTATCAACAACGTTCATTGCCTATTAATAATCAGCTAAGAACTACAACAGAGAGGTTGAATGATTCATTCATTTGTTCGTTGTCTACAGCTTATCAAACCATTGCAGTACATTTAAAGCCAAAAATTATTTTTTTAGATTGTACGATTTTTTTTTTACTTCTGGAGACAATAATGATTTAATAATTAAAAGAGGTGGATTCCTACCTTTCCCAAGAGTATTTGCGCGTAAGTTGTTTTACAACAAACCCAGCTGGAATTGGAACTCGGCTTTCTGATAAATATTTCACAACCATTATCAATTACATCACTTGTACATCCAAGCTTACATCACCTAGTATTCTCAAGCTGTCATTCATCTATGTATTGATCAGGCTCGACGTTGCTTAACTTTCAATAGCAGGAAAGAGAACAGAAATTTCGGTAATGGAAAAATATAGAGCCGCCGAAAAATGAGTTCATTCATGCAAATGGTGTCAAAGAAGAACGAGTGTTAATAAGGATTTCTTTTTCTGTTCAACTATACTGCTAGGATATGCGTAGGATGTGCGTTATGGTTCAGCGGATATCGGCTCGGGACAAGAAATCGGGGAGCCGAGTTTGAATTCCAATTGACATTTTTTAACGCGCAAATACATTTGGATATTTTTTATTATGCTGGCACTAAGCTTTCGGCTCACATGAGCCATCTTCAGAGAGGTTACCGTTACGACTCATGATTAAACATAATATACATCTATTGTCTGCTACCACCATTGCGTTCTCGGCCTGCGTCCATCTGCGACGCAAAAAATGGACCTGTTTAATTTTCTCTGTATAACTCCACTCTGTTAATAATTTAAATGTTCTGTGTTCACTGTATCTTAAATGTTCATCCTTTGATAATGGCTTATGTAAGCCGAAAGCTCAGACCTGATAAAAAAATCAGCAATTACTCCGATTTCTTGTCATCTTTTCATGACAACACTATCAAGCTAATCAGATCATACGAAAGGATCTTACACAAAATAAATAAACAGAACTTGTCTATATTATTCAATGAAACCTGCATTAATGAAAATATGCTGCCAAAATACATATATATATGTATATATATATATATATATATATATATAACAATACCCTTCTTGTAGGTGAAACCTTTCTAGCCACTCACCGCTGCTCCACTACATTCATCTCAGATGGTCGAACAAACTACCAACCTAGTCCTTCACATTTATAACCCGCCAAACCGCGTACACTTAATCGAATCATTCTTATTCCTTTCATATTCCATTGCTGAGGAGAAAGTTTCACTTAGACGGCTTTTGTCACAGAACTGTCGGTCGCAATGTGGAATAGATCCCCTGATTACTACAATCTTAACATCTTCAAGTCAAGGGTGAACAGTGATCTGTACCATACATCCTCATTGTATGCAACTAAGGTCTCTCCCTATACGCTTTTACATCATCTCTATTAGGTAAACTTGAGTGGCCTTGTATCAGGCGAAAAATAGTAAAAATATCTTCAGAAAAGTAGTACAATCATACCCACAAAAGAGACTACATAACAATCATAAACGCAAGTAGAAAGAATTCATATTTACTTTTATGCTTAAGTATAGGTACCTCTACGAATTCGATGAAAAAACAGCATAGCATGAAAAAAAAGGTCCCAAACTATCGTTTAAACTAAGTTTTATCGGCAAAATGTTCATGTTACTATTAAGAGGATAAATCGAAGTATTCTTTAATTATCCTTTAAAACTTTTTAATTCTTTCTAACACGTAAAAAATCTTGTTTTTCTTTCGTCCGTGAGGGACGCAATTTTTACAAAATTTTATTATGTCAAACCTAATATGAAAATTCTTGCAAAAATAAGAAAATGTTCGGATTTTGATGAAAATTTCAGGACTTATTCATAAACGACTGAGATCATTTTGAAATAATTATTTTTTAAAAATCTTGGTAAAAAATATTTTTTACGTATGTTACGCCGCTATCAATTAATTTCCTGAAATGTCTAGAAATTCGCGAGAGTTCGCCCATTAATTAAATTCAGGAGTCATTGGAGAATGCTAATCACCTGTCTTTTCTTTTTAATTTTTAGTTAGCCCTTTTCCAGAAAATCTGCTCCGAATTGTGAAAACAAAAATGCAATAAAGCTATGCCATTTTTCATTCTTTCACGCTAGGTTGTTAAATTAATACGTGAAGACTATATTTACTGATAGAAAATTGAAAATCTTAATACAAATAATAGAACCATTCGATTTTTAAAATAATTAAAACATTTTTATACTGATGATCTCTATTTTCTTTTTACAGTTGGCCGTATGTGATATAAATCATTAACAGGTCACATGTTTCAAAAGTTGTGTTTCTTACAGGAAAAATAAACAAAATATATAAACATTTTCGGCAGGGTACAATTCTTTTTATTTCTCTTCCGTGTTTCCTATGCCCTATGCTTCAACATTCAACGGGCTTTGCAAATCAACACTTCAAATTTTAAAGCAAGTTTTATATTTTAATTTCTAGTTTCCTAATTTTGTTAAAAAAGGTAATTGGGTAATTCACAATTTATGGAGGCACCATAAAGAATATGAAAAATAGATGTTAAAAACAAAAATGAATAAATGCTATAACATTTCATAAATTATTGAGTTACGTCTGTCATGTCTCTGTTATTAAAATTTTAAAATTATTTTGAAAGAAAGTTTTTTGTTAGTATAATTTTTATTTTTTTATAAAACATCTTCAAACGTGAGGCTATAAAGCTAAGCTAATTCAAATTCTATAAAATATTAGATAATTGCTTAAAATATTGTGTTAACTTTTTAATTTTACTATATAGTTAAAAACCAAAAAACGAAGCGTACGATTAAGCTACATAAAATTATGTCAAAATCGTTATCCATACGTAGCATTTTTTGACGGCTTCTGTCTGTCATGTCAATTATCGCCTCTGATAACACGAGGATATCCCCTGATAACAAAGCTATCGTAATAAAGAAACGCTTTTATAGTACAATTCAGGCTGAAAGAAATTAATGCTTATTCCAAATCAGATTAAAGTAAGTTTAAATTTGGATAATTTGAATTAAATAACGTGTCAGCGAGGTATATTTCATTTTTGCAAGATCTTTTTAAACAACAAAGAATTGTCTTTCGTTTACAAAATGTGTCAATCAATGAAAAATGGTTGAAAAATTGAACTTTTTTTTAAGTCTGAAAAATTTTAGATTTCAATCAATATAATTTCGGTTTGAAATACACTAAAGTATTTTGCTTACTGGAATTAGTAAATTTAATCTCTTGGCTATCAATTAAAGCTAAAATTAAAGCTTCAAGAAAACTTTTTTATTTTTAAAATTCAATTTCAATTTAGGTATCGAAAATGAAAGTACCTACTTAAGTATAAACACGTATAGTTTACCTGTATACTTAAAAATACGTCTTCAAATTAGTACAATTAAAATCCCTTGTGGTGTATCAGGCGACAGCCACAGGCAACAAACTAGTTCTTGCTAGTGTGGTTTCTGTAAAATGTCGTTTTTACTGAGTGGAGTTACCAGCCACACGGTTTAAAATTCAGAGCTCTACTTTTCTTAAAATGGTTGCTAGCCAAGAATAGAAGCATAGTTTACTCTGCTATTTAATCTATGTCTAACGTGGTGGTGAGGGGAAGAGAAGGAATGGATTCCTACCTTCATCAAGGATATATGTGCGAAAGTTAACACGGAAAACTCGGCCAGATTTTAAAATCGAAACGCCGATAATCGCTACGCTACGCGTCAAGACACGACTCAAGTAGAATTTTTAAGAAAAATTTTGATAATGAATAACGCAGAAAGTTTGACATGTAAAAATCGACCAGCCCAACGCCAACTTGACATCCGAAATAAGAGCGTTTGTTTTAAGTGTTCGCAATGATGTATCGTCGTGTTGATTTCTATTTTCACACATTATATATATATATATATATATATATATATATATATATATAAGTGTGTTAGTGTTTGTTTTGGGGGAGAAAGAAAGCGATTAAGTGAAATTACTAGAGTGCTGTTAAGTGGCTCTGTTACAGCTGAGTTTTAATATAGTTGATTCCATATATTTTTCATTTTTTATTTGCATCACCTGCAATTATTAAATGACAATTTTATTGACTTCTAATTGCCACTCGAGAAATATAATTCCAAAGCAGTAAAACCGACTCAAATAAATGCGTGTATATTATACTAAATGAGAGCATATTTCCTTTTAAGCAGTCTGGATAACATCTCACACTCTCTACCAATATCTATCTATCTAGCTAGCTCAATCAGTTCTTATCTATCTCAGTCTACTCGTATCTATCTATCTCTATATATGTTTGTGTATCTATCAATTTTATTCTGTTCATATATATATATATATTTGTCTGTTCATATTAATCATAGTCTGTTACCTATGTATCTATCTATTTAGTAGAACTAGAGAGGTGGTTAATGTTTTTTGAATTGGCCTTGTGTGAAACATAACGAAACTTCCTACAACTTACTGGTTTTATCCAGAATTATCAGGTTATCAGATAGCGTGGATTTGTGAAAGAATAAAAGTATACCATTTGTATGTTTGAATAGAAATTTATTAATAGAAAATAATAACATGAATTGGTAGGAGTTAAAGGTTCAATCAGAAAACAGTAGTAAGAAGTTAAGTGTATCAAAAGTTAGTAGTAATAAATTATGTGAATGTAGGCAGGAACGTATGTATGTATGTATATATGTATGTATGTATGTATGTATGTATGTATGAGCGTTTATTGTTGACTAGGTTTGTCTTCGAAGTTATCGCTCAGGGTGAATGGTGAAATGGAAGAAGGTGAGAGAGAAAGAGAGCGGTAATAATAATGATCGCTTGGCGTTTGTCAAGGATCCGTGTTAATTACACTCGTCTTCTTCTCGCTCTGGCGACAGTCGAATTTTTATTTCGTTTATGGGACTTGAAAAGGTTATTTGGGAACTCACTCCTGGATGTGATTCTGGTCTTTCCATTGGACGACGAACAAACTTCGCGTCAGCTCGAGAAAAGCGTCCGTAAAAAGAATTTGTTTCTGATAATTGAATATTATTTGAATTTTGTTTTTAGATGTTTCCTAGTTTTCTATTGGCCGAAAAACATTTCGCATCGTGGTGTGAAATTTCACGAGTTTTCTTTTTTTTGGATTCGTTTTTGCGTTTTGCGTTTAAGCAAAGTTTGTAAATTCGAGTCTTTTTTATTTATAATAAAATCAATGAGCTTAGAATTTGAATTTTAAATGTAGATCCTATTTTTTTTCACTACAATCTATCTATCTATCTATCTATCTATCTATCTATCTATCTATCTATCTATCTATCTATCTATCTAAATTGACTGAGTCCATTATTATGGTGTAGATTAACAGTTACGTCACCACTTTTTACAGTTGAAACGCCTATATGTAACTGTAAGTTCTATGCTAACAGTTTTTACTCACACTCTTCTCACTGGTAGAACTCTTTTCCAGCTTCTTGCTTTTCCTGTCAACTTTGATCTTCAAAAATTTAAATGCCATGTTAATCGTTATTTTCAGTTTTTCTTAAGTACTTTTCTTTAATTGTTCTCTCTTCTTAATTATGTTTTCTTTTCATATTAGATAAGTTTACTTATTGTCTGGTTCACATTGGTACCCAGTCTTCTGAAAAAGAGTTTTTTATTTATTATTTTTCTGTTTTTCCTAATTTCTTATATGATTTCCATGAAACCAGAATATATCCTAGTTTTCTTCTATTAATTACCTATCTTATTATACTAGAAATATTAATTGAAAATAGACTCTAATAAAGAGATATTTCAGAGGAATTGTGTGTATTTATTTAATATGTTTCACCTCTCACTCGGTTCACAATTCTCCTTGAGCGTGTATGTGTAGATAAGATAAGCTTTAGAGTAAAAGTTTATAAAAAACGAAAATAGTTTTGATACGCCCTAATATGTAATAATAATATAAGGTAGCCCTTAATAGTCATTAGATGTGTATATGAAAAAAGCTTTCGAATAAAGGTATATAAAAACAAAAACATCTTTTGAAATTTTGGTACATGCAAAAAGAGTAACATTTTCTAATGGTTTCATTATCGATTTGAAAATAATTTTTCTTTTTTTTAATAACAATATATGTACTTTTAACTGCAGGTAAGAACAAATAAAACTAAAATAAATCTTGTTCGGTTTTTGTTGATATGCTAATAATAACTGGATTCCTTGTGGAACAAATCATCTCCTTTGTTAACATGAAATTTACACAATCATGATATTGCTTCAACAGATTTATCAAAAAATATTTGTTCAATAAAAAATTAAACTCACAATTATCATGTCACGAAATTGTTGAACAAACATAAATATATCAAAGCAGGTGTCTGCAATGGGGATTAGCAAGACGCACTAGTAGACAGACATCGCCCAATAAAACCTTTATATATATATATATATATATATATAAAGTATACCTAGTGAGCCAAACAGACCTACCTAGCTTTCACTTAAACGGATCGTCAGGGAAAGCTGGCTCTTTTATCTATCTATCTATCTATCTATCTATCTATCTATCTATCTATCTATCTATCTATCTATCTCAGTCTGTTCTTGTCTATCCAATAGCTATCTGTCTCATTCTGTTCATATCTATGTGTCTATTCATATCTACTGCAGCTACATTACATGTGCTGCCCCTACGACTCTAAGGAGTCACGGAAAAATCTATTACTGTCTGTTCTTATCTATCTCATTTTTTTCTTGACTCTCTCTCTCTCTCTTCTCTTCTCTTTCTTTCTTTCTTTCTTTCTTTCTTTCTTTCTATCTCTCTATCTAGCTAGCTAGATGGCTATCACAGTCTGTTCTTGTCTGTTTATCTATCTTTGTATCTATCTATCTCATTCTGTTCATATCTACTTTATTCCTATCTATCTATCTATCTATCTATCTATCTATCTATCTATCTATCTATCTATCTATCTATCTCAGTCTGATCTTATTTGTCTATCTATCTCAAACTTAAGCGGTTTTATATCACGCAATAAATAACAATTCGAATAAAACTTGTCTCAACTCATAAAAACTCCTAAAATATGAAGTATTTTAATTGCTCCTATTAACCTGAGTATTCGTTAACAATTTTTTCTTTATGATTCTCTTCATTCTTAAACCCATTGAAGTAGACTGTGTAGTCGTGCTCACAATAAAACCATATGAACCAACTTTATCAGCAATAATCGGAAACTGCAGAATGTAAGAATATTACTGATACATTATGAAAATGATGACTCTACAAAATCTGGTTATCATAAAATTGCTTCTTTTAAACGGAAGCAATAACAAAAAACATTTCTTTATGTAGATATTCTAACCTATTTGAAGATTGTCCGTTTAGAACATACAAACGTCAAATATCGTAAACGTTTCTAGCATGTTGATTGATTTCTGATTAAATAATTCTGACTTAACGACTTTTAAGTAGAAATTGGTATTCTAAAAAAACAGTGAATTTTTTTTTTATATCTACCAATTCCTAGTAAATTTTACGAAATCCGTTACGAGGATTATCGCCCGCATTAACTCCGACATATTTGTGGTCGAGTGGTTAAGACATGTCAGATCTAATGACAGTTTTTCCTGGGGGACGCAGGTTCGAATCCCGCTGGAGGACGCATATTTTCCTAACAAGATTTCTTGATTATTCAAGCCGGTAGATGTGAATAAATATACTGTTTAATTATAAAAAACAAAAAAGGGCATCTACTCAAATACTAGTATCCATTAAAAATAATATCTAAACAAATAAATTACACATATATTTTCATGTAATTAGGCAGCAATTATTTTTTTATACATGTCAGATTAAATAAGTTGAAAATATTGTCAGCTTATTTTTAATAAAATCCGTTCGTACTCACGGATAATCTTTCGCGTGTTATAATTGAAAGATGTAAGAAATGAACCGTAACGTTGAGAGATGATTTTATCATTCATTTCTCGATGTTCCCATGTACAGTCTTCTTCGAGATCATCTTCAGGAGTGTGAGTTGTGGTAACAAAATATAACCGCAGAACTGTATTGCTAAAAATTACAGTAAATTTTCTTCTAGCTTCAAATGTTAACCGTGACATCTGAAGCAAGAATAAAATTTACAGTCACTGAGTTCGCCAATAACGAATCCTTGTAGGACTTCTAATTCTCTCAGGATCGCTGTGCTTTATAGTTTTAATAAGTCCAGTGGGAAGACATATCCTTGTTTTACACACATTTCTATTTGTGTGTATTTACTGAATTTCTGTTTATTTCATAAATCGTTCGTCTCATCCAGGTATGTAGTCATTTGAGTAGTTTTGTTCACAAGTCTTCAATAACAATGATTCTTAGATCGTAAGCTCTTTCCTGGATTATTAGTAGAATGCGAACAATTTCATAGACGATTTTACATGAATATACTTCGTTATTACCTTCATTCCTTCCTTCCTTCCTTCCTTCCTTCCTTCCTTCCTTCCTTTATTTACACTCTTTGGATAGATTTTAAAATTTGCAGGAACATGTGGATTTGTTAACAAATTGATTGATGCTTTACAAAGGTGTGCTGAAAAGTTCATAAGCTGACGATGAAGGAGTGATGCTAAATCGTGCATGCAGTAATATCAACTCTTCTTATTAATAACTGAATTGTTTTTTATTTTGTTTGTTTTTTGTTGTTGTTTTGTTTTGTTTTTGGATTTTTTTTTTTCAAGTGATCTGATATCTGGCTATTTAAGGACATTCATTCTTACTTTGTTGATACATTACTGGATGACGCTCTAGCTACATCAACAGTGCAAAAGTTGTCAGCTGAATTTTGGAGCGGAGGTGGGCGCCCTGCAACTGACACCATAAAGAAAAATATTGACTGTGTTCACCACATGGTCATGGATGGCAGACAATTCACGATAACTCAAATAGCCAGTGCTATCTGCATCTCTCGTGAAAGAGTTGATAATATTCTACACATGTGAACTTGGCATGACAAGGGTTTCTTTTCGGGAGGGTTCCACTTCCTCTAAAACCTGATCAAAAGCACACAGACTGATCACATCACGGAGAAATCTTACATTAATTGAGGAAGATCGAGCTGGTTTCTTTAAACGTTCCCTAAACCAAAATGAGTGTTGGTTTATCACTTTGAGCCAGAAGCTAAGAGACAATTCATGCTGTAGAAACACTCTTCACCTGCACCAAGAAAGGCTGAGGTCACTTCAGCTTCAAACGAGATGTTAAAGGCATTGCGTTTATCTTCAAAAGTACCACACCAATCATTGGAGATTACTATGCCAATTTGCTGAGGCAGTTACAAAAAGCTATCAAGACCAAACTTCCAAGAAAACTTACGAAATGAGTCTTCTTTCATCAAGACAATATTCCATCACACAAGTCTTTGGTTTCAATAGCTACCGTGCTTGAATGTTGCTTTGAACTGGTTGATCAACCTCGCTGTTCCCCTGATTTGAATATTATCTGTTTTCCATCATGAAAAAACATACACTTTATTGGGAACCAATGATGGTGACGTCATATCTGCTGTTAATGAGTTTTTTGGCCAGCAGGATTAACAGTTTTTTTTGGACAGTCAAATGTTAGTTTACCTGGAAAGATATAATGCTGGCATTAATAAGAAAAGTTGAAATTAATGCATTCAAAGTTTCACAGCTCTAATCAGTCTGTTAACTTTTCAGCCGACCCTCATAAACTGACATTTGAAATAAATATATTTTTAAATAGTAAAAATAAATATTGCAAAAAAAGAAGAAATCAATAGTTTGTCTAAAAGAATGACTTTATATTGTAATAAAACTATTGTTAAGAGTGACTTCTTACAAGCTCTATTGACTGTAGAGTTGTTTACAAGCAATCAGTGTAGCGTGTTACTGCTTGTCAATTTATGATAAACACTACTCTATTCAGACAGTACGTAATCCAAACTAGTCGCGTCTGAATGTATCGTCTGACCTAACAAAGGCCCTGGTGCAAAAGGTGTGGTTAAAAACAAAAACAATGAACATTTCGAGTGGTTTCTTCCTTACAAAATTACTGCCAAGTATTTGTACCTTGATCTAAAAAACCAGTATAAAGGGCGTCGATTTTTTCAGTTGTCAAAAAGCAAGTCATTTTGATTGCAGTTTCTTTTGTCGGTTTATCACGTGAAAAGATAATCAAAATTCGGTTTGAGTAGATGCTCGCCGAATGGATATCAGTTTATGGTCAGGATATATTAGTCGAAGTGGATATTCGTTGGTTCCCAGGTGCAGCATATAACATTATTTTGTACGAATGAAAACCCATTATCTAAGTAAACATTATATACATATGTGTGTGTGGAGGGGGGTTCACAAGCGCACGAATTCAGGCAGCAGTCCTGCATTAAGACAAGTATAACTAAAGGCCGTTTTCTGGATCCGAGACCCTGGAAAGAACTAAGGGAAACTAATATTTCCTTAGAACAATAATGTGAGTGCAGATTTTGCTGATGATCAAATAAGTAGATGTGAAGAGCTATGATCGTCTCTGTGCTAAAGGGACATGTCAATTAAGAAATCTGTCACGGGAAAATTATAACGTGCAACAGACTGAGAACTCATAGTCGAAGATGAGGAAGCTAAAATATCAAACATCGTGTACTATTGAATGGCTCATTTCAATACCTGAAATACCAGATTAGAATCAATAAATTTTTTTGCATTTTATCAAGAATCTTTAAATACATAGCAGATTCTCAGACCAGATGTGACAGTCATATTTAATGCATGGATGAATGGTAGAATTATAAATGTGAAAAATAGATTCTGGCAAGAAAATTTCTCTAGTGCAACACAGTGAACCAATTTTTTCTAGCAGCAGGTCCAGCAGTTGAGTCAATATAATATTTCTAGTTCATGTCAGAGAAAAACATTAGCCTGGGAAAAAGCAATGCTTCACTATCCTGGGGGTTGGCAGCAGCCTTACTGATCGAAGAAAAAAGTGCTCTCTCAGACGATTCAAAGTTAGCAGTTTCATTTTGAAGACATTGAAATTAACAAACCATTCCTTGTTCCAATTAACAACAGACTGTAGGCTATTTTTGAGATCAACTACCATGCTGACCTTATCGAACTGATCAGATTTACTATTAAAACAGGTGTAAATAATTGTGTTATCAGCGTAGATATCAAGGTAAGTCTGATGTCATCAGAAAGTTTGTTTATGAACGGAAGTCCAATGATAAGACCTAGAAGAATGCACCCATTAATGCAAAAAGATCTAGAAGAGCTGCTGTTCACGATAACATTCATTTTGCGATTCGAGAGAAAGAATTGAATCAGTTCAAATTTTGTCCAAAATACTGTACTTGTCAACGTGGGACGAAAACCAGGATGTCAAATACTGTCAAATGTCTAGTAGATATCTAAAGAAAGCCCGAGCTTCACCATTCTAAAGTTTGATAGACTGTTTCAGTAATAATTATTAATACATCAGAAGTTAACCTAGAGTAGCGCAAGTCATATTGCTTGTCTGAAAGTGAGGCAACATACGTAACCAATTAATTATTGCCTTTAGTAGTTTCCAATGATATCTGTGAGTAAGTGAACATAACCAGTCCAATGGGAATTCGAACTCAGCTCTCCTTATAGCACCTGACAGTTTTAAGTTTGGCAAAAAGAGGTACAAGGCTAACAGTTCGGCATTTAAAATTATCAAACCGTTTTCTTAAAGACTGGAACGACAGAAAAATATTTCCAAGGAGCAGGAATGCAAGAAGCATCGAAGCATTTATTATAGAGAACATTTAGAGAGAATAGAATCAGTTCCAGAAAACATTTCTGAAGGACTATAGTAGGGACATCATCAAGTCCACATAGTTTGTGGGGATCTAATTTAGAGATGATAGCAGAAATCATAGACATAGTTATATGCATATCATTGGATAAGGATTCAGTGTAAGTGAAAGGTACTCAAAATTACAAAATTCTGAGTCATGAGTAGAAATTGAAGAGAATTTATAAGCAAAACATTCTGATTTATCAGCAGAATATGTTAACAACTTAAACTGAGTAAAAAGTCATATATATATATATATATATATATATATATATATATATATATATATATATGATGAATAGAATAAGTAAAGAAAGAAATGAGTAAAGAAAACAAGTTAAGAAGAAAGAAGTAAAGAAAGAAAATAACCGCAGAATTAAATCTGGTTTAATTATAGGTTTCTAACTTAGGGATCTCAGAATATGCAGCTATAATTATTTATCTTAAGAAGAGAAATATATTGAACAAACATCTAAACTGTTCTACTACCCACACTATTTCATCCTCAACGCCAAAAAACATACTTTTAAAATACACAAAATAAAAAAATAAAAAAACACTAAAATCTTACAAATTTTTTAACACTGCCTTCAAACAACTTTTCATATGAACTCTCCAACAAAATAACTAACTCAAAACTATTGGTGATATTGTCAGACTAAAAAAGACACCAAACATCAATTTGAATGCCGGGATTTACAAAATACAGTGTCTACAGTGCAGTAACGTATACATAGGGGAAACATCACGAAATCTAAAAGTGCGGATCTACGCTCATAAAATAGACTTCCGCTTGGACATCCGTTCCAACTCTCTTGTATTACATCGAAATAACGTAGGACACAATTTTGATTTCTCAAATGACAGTTTAATTAAAAAAGAACATAACCCTTTGAGAAGAAAGTACTTTGAAAATATACTTCCAAATGTTTTTCCTACTTGTTCTTTACTTATTCTATTCATCTTGTCGGATTCCCATCCATATATTCAACTTATATATATATTAATTCAGATACTTCAATCCAAGGGAAAAAAGCAGGAAGGTAAATTCCAAAAACCCGATCCTAATTAATATTAAAAATCTTATTTTAATATTAAAAAATGATACAGGAAAATCCTTTTTTAATATATATATATATATATATATATATATATATATATATATTCTGCTCCGATGAACTTAACTCATTGGTGCCCCCTATATATGAATTTACTCGAGCCACAAGATTAGCAACTAGGTCCCACCCTTTTACTGTGAAACCAATAAAATGTAAATGCAAATTCTACTCCATCAGTTTCTTTTTTCGCACTTCCCATCTGTGGAATTCTCTTCCGTTTACTTGCTTCCCCGACAGCTACAAACTCCAGGTGTTTAAAGGTCAATAGTCATCTCCTATCTCACTAACCTGCATCCTCACTCTCATGCTTTTTTTCCCGTTCACTCCACTCTCGTCAGTATTCTCAGCCTTCTCTTACCCACTTTAACCTTTCACTCTTTATCATAACTTTCCTTCTATGTAACCCCCTGTAAAACAGTGGCAGTAAAATGCCTTACTTGGGGCGATATGATTATATATATATATATATATATATATATAAGTTGAAGATATGGATCTGAATCCGACAAGATGATAGAATAAAGAAAAATTACAAATAGTAAACTTGCACTTTTATTAATGCCTCTTCAAAGACCGAAAAAAATGAAGAATGGCATGCAGTGGCCTGGAATTAGTTCTTATTAATCTCATATATTTCACGTACATTAAAGTAATGTATCATTTTTAAATGTTCCATCGTAAGTGGATACACCCATATACACATATATTAACTAATGTTACTGTCCAACATACACTTAAACAGACAAATGCTTCTACAGAAACATACACAGGCACTATTATATATTTTACCATCCAAAACATGCACATACATTTAAAGATTATCTATTTCTTTAATACATATGGCACATATCTGGCAAACCTCTTTCCATTAATCCTATCAACCCTCTATCTCCACCGCGATATCGAGCACTTTTTAATAAATAGCTGCTTTATCAGTAAAACTACTGAAAAAAAATCAACCATCTTTGCGCTAAAAATTATCACAACTCAACATTATATATATAAATATACACGCAGTAACACTTTCACTGTAGGTATATTAAATATTGTTCATGCCATCCAAGTTTTTAAATAGTTTTCTTAAATTTTATTGTTTATTTATTTAATGTAGCAACATTAATTTTCATTAACTACAAAGCAGAATTAAATGTCTCTGAAGCTCTCTAACAACAATGACAATGCGACTCACCGCCACTAACAAATATTTGACTTAATAAAAGAAAATAGTTCAATGGTAAACACATTCTATTCTCGAAGAACTATTCTTCTATAAGCAGTGTCCTTTTCAGGCGTTATCGATTATGGCTATTAACAATTTTCTTGTCCTTTGTATTAGTATATTTTGTCTTCTGAGACATATAGGTAGATATTGAGTTGAATATATGGACTGAAATCCGACAAGATGATAGAATAAGTAAAGAAAAAATAAAAAAAGGGTTTTTAATCTAATGTTCCAATTTATTAAGCTTCTTCAAAGATTTGTTTACAAGACACAAATTAAAAATTAAAACAAAACAAAGAGACAATATACTGGAATACTGATTGGGGTTTCATTCCATTGGTCATATATGTGACAGATGTAATAAAGCAATATACATTTATATTTTTTTATAATCGTTTCACCCCTAGCAAGACAGTAAGTACTGTGCAGGTAGTTACAGTACGAGGAGTGGGAAAAGAAGAGAACAAGATACTGGGGATGTCGAAGGAAAGATAAGAAAAAGATGAGAATCAAGGTGACAGAAGATGGCAATTGACATTGCATTTAAACTTTTGGAGATTGTAGCTATCAAGGAAATGAATATACAGAAGGGAGTTCCACGGGCAGGAAGTGCGAGAAAAGAAACTGGAGAGTAGAAGTGGCGGTTACTTTTGACTATTTTGAAGGTAAAATGGTTGGACCTAGTTATCAATCTAGTAGCATGAGTAAATTCATGTGGTCGGGGTACCAGGGAAAAAGTTCGTCGAAGCAGAAGTCGTGTAAATATTTGTAGAAAAGACAAAATCCCCAGTGGATTTTGTTGAGAACCTAGAAATGAATAGCAGGAACACGTGATTTATAAATATGCAAGATGGATTCTGACGAGAAAACTTCCTGGTCCGACACAGTGACCCAACTTTCTTAACTAGATGAAGTTATTGATTTGATATAGTCGTTTCATTTGAGGTCGGATGAGAGAGGCCAGGAGGTACACTGTATTGCTTTCTGGGAGACTAACATGATCTATACTTATGAAAGGTAGGAAAGTTCCTCCATGGTGGTTAAAGGAGAGAAGCTTCATTTTGGAAGTATTAAATTTACTAGCCATGTTTTACCTAAATTCATCACAGATTGTAGGTCTTTTCCAAGAGTAGCAGCCAGATTTATTTTATCCGTATTGGCAGGTTTCTTATTGGAATGGGAGTAAATGATGGAAACTGATTATATCAGAAAGGTCATTGATGAAGATCATGAAAAGCGTAGAACCTCGGCTAGAGTCTTGAGAGGTCCCCGCGTTCGTATGAAAGGGTCTGGAAGCCTGTCCGTTCAACAGCTCGAGCTTCGCCGTTCTTAACAAGAGCCTGGTATATATATTCAGTGATGGCCGTTAGCACATCAACAGTAGACCTAGAGAAACGGAAGCCATACTTTGTTAGAGAACAGGTTGTGAGATAATCAACCATTTCATCATTAATAATAGCCTCGAACACTTTGCCAAAAAGCCGTAAGAAGCTGATGGGGCGATAATTAGAGAAGTCAGAGGACTCCTCCAAGTTTTTAAAAACAGGAACTGCAGAGAAGGATTTCCAGCAAGCAGGAAAGCAAGAAGCATCGAGGCAATAATTATATTGTTTGAAGAGGACAGGAGAGAGTTCAGGAGAATATTTCTTTAGGACGATGACTGTAATAATATCACCCCACCTACCTTATGAGAGTCAAGCTTAAAAATTATGTTTGAGACATGGCTATATATGCATCACTTAGTTGAGTCTCAGTTCTAGGTGGAAAGCCAGGTGTAGGAACTCCAAACGAGTAAAGTGTGGAGTTGGAAGAGAATTTGCGAGCAAAGCATTCAACCTTGTTCTCTGTAGCTGTAAGAATCTGAGATTTAATGAATAAAGGAGTTATCGAGAGTTTGCTGTTGTTTAACACACTTTTGTACAGCCGCCAGTAGTGTTTTGAACAAAACTTGCGATTGTATCAGCAAAGAACTGCTTATTTAGGATACGCTTGCATTTATTACAAGCAGAGACAAAAAGGCACTCAAACAAGCAAAAGAGAATTAATGGATGAATGAGGTTTATGTTGAAACCTCCTGGCTGAGATGAAAGCATCGATGCCGGCTTTCATCCAAAAGAAGACTTCAGAGACACAGTCTAAAAACTTTGTTTCAAGGGACATCACAAAGAAATTACTGAACGACTCCCAGTCCACTTTTTGGTAGCAGTAAGATATTTTCCTGGTTTACGTTAAATTTTGTTACGATAATGTGTCACTCGACAGGATTCGAACTTGCGACCCCAATCAACATAGGTGAAGTCACCAATTAATCTGGTGCGTCTTAGGCCACTCGACCACGCAATAATCAGGTCTGCAGAAATAAATATATATATACTGTTTGATTAAAAACAGAATATCTACTCAAATACGAGTATCGATTAAAATAATGTTCAAACAAATAAATCAAATATATATATATGTGTGTGTGTGTGTGTGTGTTTGTGCGTGTTATTCTCTCTCTCTCCTTCTCTCTCTACATATATAGTTAATCTTACATGTCTTTAATGTTACGATGAGTTCGAGCCTCACTGAGTGCCTCTCGATAGTACCAAAGTACTACACTTAGCTTACTAAATACCAGTAAATATCATTTACTACTGAATAGCTTGCTGATAGCAAATATCCTAAATATGATTAGACAAGACCAAATACATTTTCTTCTTGTTGATTAATGACATAGATAGTTTTAACCTCTTCGCTTAAATATAAAAATTAATTTGATATTCCTTCCTATCTAAAAATAAAAAAATACAGAGAGAAAAAGAAAACAAAGTATAATTCAATGATAAGATTGAAAGAAAACAATGCATTTAACGACCATTGAACCTTAAGCAGCGGTTAATAAAATGCGTGCTTGAGTTCATTAGAAGTTCATGTTTCGCCAGATTCGAAGTGAGTCAGGCGCCAAATGCATATAGATTTCTTAAGTTTGGTTTAATTTAGATCTCTCAGCCAGTGAGGAACGTACTCAGTATTAAGTGTGTACAATTTAATTATATGATAATGCGTCTACGTTTCAAATACTAAGTTGAGTTTAAATTTTTTAAAGTTTGATATGGATTCTCCCATAAAATATTTATTTTGAAACACTTTTTTTTAACCATATCACCCCAAGCAAGGTGGTAACACCACTGATGCGCAGGGGCTACTTAAGAGTAAAAAGATTGGAAAAGAGAAAGCCAGAAACCACATCCTAAACAGGGAACAAGGGATGAGCCTCTTCACCAGTTCAAAAGACGTGGGTGGAGTGTGAACCGGGCGATAGTTTAGTCTATCTACTCCACTGACTAAATATATTCGTCTACATCTGAATAGGCTTTACGCTTCACTTCTAATGGTAGTACGTGTATCTTTATAGAAAGAGCACAAAAGTGAGAATTGATTTCCTGGTCATTCTTGTTATCTCCCATCTTATTTTTTTTTATTATACTTACATCGATATGTACTTATTTCAACCGAATCTGAGAAATAATTCATTTGTGCATTTTAACGATCCAAATGATGGCTTCACATTGCTATTTCTCCGTCACTCTTTCTAGTAATACAAAATCACCTATAAATTAGAGAAAGAATGTCTTGTGATATTAGGAAAACCTGATCTACATGGAAAAGATATGCGAATACTCCACCATTGGTATTGAGACCAAACAGCATCCATGCGAATAAAGAAAACATTCAGTACATTAAATAGAAATAGAAACGCAACAAAGATTTACGACAAGATGATTCTAAATAATAAGAGAGCCTGACAGTGTTTCTTATCGGCGATCGCAATCTAAACAACATACACTGTGCTAATGTCAGTTTTGGAAGGAAAACTGGAAGAACTATTGCCTAAACTCATCAAAGAAAGGAAAAAACACCTTTAATTGTAAGATGGAGTGCATAGTGATGGGCAAAAGGGACTGTTGAATATATGAGTTGTACACTGGGGATATCAAAATTAAACAATTGCAAAATTCAGCTACATGGGAAGTATAACAGTCAGTCAGTTAAGTGCCATACGTGATACACGCTTGGGCGATCATGTCTCGAAAGAGACATGACTGACTGGGCAGAAGATTATCCCGCAGTAGGTTGCCATTGCTTTCTGCGGTAGACTGGTTGCCGACCAAGGCTATAGAACCCAATCTGTCCTGTTATTTAACCCATAACTGGAAGGAAGAGACGGATTAATACCTTTCCCAAGGGTATTTGCGCGTAAGTGAATACAATGGATTTAATTGGAATTCGAACTCGGCTCCCCGATTTCTCGTTCCGAGCCGATATCCACTGTACCACAACGCACATCCGACACTATGTGGAAGTATAACAGATGACATAAAAATATGACACCGAAATTTGAAGGTGCATCGGAATAACAGAAATTGAATAAGATATAATGGATCAAACAATGAGGTTAGAAACAAGGAATTTGCTAGAAACTATCATGTGGTGTCTCATTTCCTATACAACAGTGAAGTTAGGTTAACTTTGTCACAAATGAAAAAAAGAAACATGAGAATCTACCAACAAATGCTGAGAATAGCATGAGCAGTGCATAAGAGAAACGCAATTTTAAAGAAAATAAAAACTACAAAGGGACGGCTGTTAAAGAAAGAAACATTTGAAATTTATGGTTGAGTTAATGACAAAAGAAGGTTTGGAGAACTTAGCACTCACATAGAATATGGAAGGCAAGAGATACAGAGGTAAGCAGCGAATAAACTACTTGGAAAGTTTGGGCAAATGTCCCTCTATCTGCGCAAACCTTTCAAGTCGGTTACAGCGGAATCGGTAAAAATAATGTAATTATTGTTAAAAACGGAAAAAATAAGATGATGTGGAGATCCATGACCGAATATATCCTGAAGGAATGCGGTTTCTTTCTTTCTTTTAAAGAAAACAGATCTTTTTTCTTCTCAGAGGTAACTTTATATAAAACAGATTGACTCTAAAAAAATTAAAGACAGATGATGATGATTAACACTGAATTTATTTTTGAAGATCGCAGTTAAACGAAGCTGGACGAAAGTTTGGCATGCTAAAGAAAAGAGTTATAATAGAAATTATGGTTGCATATGGCTATTTTCATCTGTAAAATGAAAATACCTAACTGCCAAGTTGACACTACGCTTCAATTTGTCAAGTGAAGTTACCAAAAAGGAAAAGTTCATCAGGACAAGCGCCATAAAAATTCTTTCGGAAAAAGCACGGGGAAACATGGCAGTCGAAAAGTTATTGAAGCTGAGATGCCAGGTTAAAATTGATAACATTGCAAATTCTTTTTTGGATTTTGTCATGAATCTTGTGATACATAACAGAAGCGTCAGATCAGTTGTAGTAACAATATTTTAGGCATGGATGAATAGCAGGACTATAAATGTGCAAGATAGATAAAAAAAAATGTTTGTTTAAATCTTGGTACGAAAACAAACTTAGCATAATTGTATAAAATGTGCATTTATTAAATGTCGTAATTAACTATCGCATTAATGTGTTTGCCACACGCAACTTCACGGTAATACACAACTAGGCTTGAAAGGAAATGTAGGTTCGATTCCACTGAGTCTGAAGATATCATTTACACTTTTTGAGACAAAAATAAAATAATGATGTCTGCTCAAACTTGGGTAACCAATAAATAAAACATTTATATTAAAAAGAAATAAGTCGGATTACAAATTTATTAACTGCTTAAAATTTAATAAAGATGTATTCAGAAAAAAAGAATAATAGAAACAAAGAAAATAAAACGATCACCTAAAAGTAACGTTGTAATAATTTATATTGTCTTAGCCTAAGAAATGAAGAAGGCGCGTCATCGTTGACTGATGGTTAGCATACTACTATATGACTGACTCCAATTCGGTCGGATTTCAATCCTGGGTTAAAAAGCAATCGGAGTCTAACTGTACTGAGGAGCTGTGATACAGCGAAACGGATCTGTCTGCGGATGACTATATATATATATATATATATACTAGCAGTATATCCCGTCATTGCTCGGGTGTAATGAAAGCTTTAAAACTAATCCATGGTCCTGGAGCTCAGACTCAGCATAAAGAATATTTGTGTGAAGTTTAGTGAGAATCAGATAAAAATTGTGGATTTGTATAAAGGACATACAGACAGGTAAACAGACACACACATAAACATCTTGCTTTATATATATATATATATATATATATATATATATATTATCGATTTTCTGCACTATTGTAAGAACTGCAACTTTGAAACTTCTGTATATCGTTTTTTATGTCTTTGTCTATGAGTGTATGAAATTTGATTAAAATCGGACCACTCCTTCTATAACCCGATTTTTTCGATATTTATCGGGGGTACCTCGACACAAAACCTAGCTAAGAACACTCGCAGACGCTTATAGTAAATTTTTCAAGAAAATCGGTTCAGCCGTTTCGGAGTCTATAGGTAACGGATACACACACACAGACAAATTTCCATTTATAAATAAGTTTAGATATATATATATATAAAGAAGTGAGCATGCCGGTTACTAATGATAACAAGAAACTTGAATTATTTACATTATATGCATGCAGTGTATTGTCTTTTTTTTCTGCCTTTATCACAACCTTTCGGCAGTTGTGCTCTCTGGCCTTCATCGAGTGTATCTCGATCCAGGTAACCTATAGAGAATTCCGAACTGAACCCTTTATTTAATCTATGAGATTAGACTGTTTGCGTTCCTCTGCCCATGTCAAAGGATATTTCTTCTAGTTCTTATTTTTAATACTGCTCAGTTATTACACGTCCAATTTACACTGAGCCAAAGTACGTACTGCCCGGTCCAGGTACTAAACTCATAATTGCTATATCATCAAATTTATGGACCAAGAACTTAATTCATTGTGCCACAGGACAAGCGTTGATATAACAGCATCAAAGATGAGGACTATATCCGCACGAAAAGAATGCTAATAATGACAGCTCTTCATCCCAGAAATTCAGATGAGATCTTAATCATATATGTTTAAAATTACATTTTATTCTAGTCGTAACTATTAACTAATCTCTGCCAATGTGAGTGTGCGGCTCCGTCACTCCTATTTCGGAACAAGGACCTTACATCTTGTCTGCGATGTGTGCTGAACTGTCCATAACTATCTGTGTACTAAGCCTGAGGAGACTATTAGTTTCTCTGGCGGCTCGTAGTAGTGGGAGTAGCCCCTTTCTTGAAGACGACTAGCAAGGTGGATTTAAACTCATATTTTTTCCTAGGGCCTAATCTGCCTTGCTATTCCCTCATAACTGAGAGAGAGAATTGACATACGGTTCACAATATATAAAGGACTAATATCGAGTAGCGACAGTGGAGTCGGCAGCTGAAGGCTCTACTGTCGCTAGTCGATATGGACTCAATATGGACTCATACTTTTCTTAAAGTTATTAAATGAATGTGACTAACTAAATGAATGTGACTAACTCGAGTGGAATTCGAAATCAGCTCTCCAATTCCTCATTAGTCCGCCCTGTCTCTGTCGTACTAAAACTACATTTCGCCAACAGCTACTGCAACAAGAGATATTACCGCAAATATCGAACCTATTCCTTCGTTCAAGTGATTTTCTTTTTCTCTCCATAAACGTTTAACTATACTCATTAAATGCGAACGTAAACGAAATAGAAGAAGAAAATAATGATAGTAACTAAAGATTTCTCATTATTTGAATTAACAAATAAAAATCAAGCAAGACATTTTCAGAATCTTTTGCAGTCATTTTTGAATACGAGTAATTTGGCTGATACCGGTTAAAAATAGAAACAAAGCATGTTATTGAGAATCAAGGAGCCGATTAAAATGGAATCAGAGCAAAACAGTAATTCGAATTAAATGTCTGTTCTGTAATATATATATATCTGCTCTGATAGCAGATATGTTTGATATATAGATAGGGGTCGTAGGTTCGAATCCTGCCGAAAGGCACACATTTTCGTAATACAAATTTATCGTAAATAATCAGGCCGGTAGAAATAAATATATAATACTGTTTCATTAAAAACAGAATATCTACTTAAATACGAGTATCGATAAAAAATAATGTTTAAACAGTTCATTTCAAATTGTCGGTTGCTTATAACCAAGTTTCGTTAAAATTCGTTGATTTCCGTAACATGTTTACATTTGTTGACATTACGATACATTTCAGAGCAGATATGTTTGTTTACGATGGATTGAAAATTGTGTTATATAGGCTTGATAAAAACCTCGTTTAGACTGGAGGCTATTCGTGGTCGAGAGGTCTAAGACGTTACCAGATCAAATGGTAGCTTCCCCTATATAGATAGGGGTCGCAGGTTCGAATCCTGCCTAAAGGCACACATTTTCGTAATAAAAATTTATCGTAAATAATCAGGCTGGTAGAAATAAATATATAATAATCATTAAAAACAGAATATCTACTTAAATACGAGTATCGATAAAAAATAATGTTTAAACAGTTCATTTCAAATTGTCGGTTGCTTATAACCAAGTTTCGTTAAAATTCGTTGATTTATATATATACTGTCCATATACAACATCTATTAACATAGCGAACACATTTTTATTTACTATTATTGTTTGGGAGAGATGGTGGTGTTTTTTTTTCTTCAGGTCAGCCGATAGTTTTTCAGTAACCCAGTAACCCAGATATATTATATATTCTTCTTCTTCTTCTCCTCCTCCTCCTTTTTCTTCCTCTTCTTTTCCTTCTTGATAATGGCGAAAAGACGAGCCGAAAGCACTTGGACCCATAGATCATTTGGACAATTCTTAAAAAAAATGAAATCTCTGGTACGCATATATATATATATATATATATATATATATATATATATATATATATAATGAATAGGTAATGAATATGTATACACCTTGATTCCCCCTCACTGGAATGTAATTGGCTGATGACAGACGTAAATATACACTAAGGCGAGGACGTTCAAAGTTCTTCCACTAGAGGCCTATTGGTTTTCCACTAGAGATCTACCATTAAAAGTCTACGTCTGTTGACTACGCCTACGCCTCAGGATACTGCATATGATGAGTACCGTCTATTACGTCTACTTACTAGATTGTTCTACGTGGTTACATTTGCCTTAGCCACCTAACTTCCTCGAATGATATATTTTTATATATCCCTTTCCGGGACATATCAATATATATATAATTAAAAAAGAATTCATTTATTTTATACAATAAACTTTTTTTTCAATATAATCTTTTTCCTTATTGATGTACTTATCTCTCCGTGTCTTTCTACGCGTCTCCGTGTCTGTGTTGTTGCTTTTCTTGCTTTCTTTTTCTATATATCACTATTTCTGTCCAATTCTTTACTAATAATTTCCTTAGTGTTTTGCATTTCTCACTTTATTTTTCTTTTATTAATTTATTTGTCTAAACGTTCATCATTCATTCTTTATCGCATCCTTTTCAGCCATCTCCCTCATTTGACAAACTGTGTCGTTACCGTAAAAAACTCGTGCCTATACTCTCATCGCTTATCCCCTTCCTTGACCATTTCTGGTCTTTGCCCTTGCAAGCGTCTTCAGGATGTACACAGCAAAGATCGGATACATTACCTTCTATAATTTTCTGTCAAACACTCTAAGCTAAAAAGCAAACTACGCACCGACATTCAAAGACAAGTAGCAACGCAAAGTATACTGCTTTTGTTTCCGACCATTTCTATCAAGCATGTTTCTTTCTTTTATTTATTTTATTCCTAAATTATTTGTCAACGCCTTATCAGTTGATTGAGCTGTAAATTATGTTTGCCGACATATATCATGGATCGGAATGACGAACTGCATGCAGAGGGTTTGATTCTGTATATAAAACTTGTACCGGTAACACTTTGGTTTCACAGAATTTCTAGCAAATAAAAAAAAATCCCCAAATTACAGACTGAATCAAATTTATAAATAATCTTATTCATAATGCAGTTTTTCTTGTTTGTGTTTTTTATATTAGGTTTAAATTCTGACAGAGTCTGTTACCTTCACTATCATACATTAGATCTTGCGAAAGGCATGAATCCAATTTCTCCCTTAACTGTGCATTAAATAGCGGTTGAGACGAGGCTCTCTGGTTTTCAATGGCAGTCAATCAACAAGTGAAGTCAACAAAGTGCCATACGATACACGCTTGAACGATCATGTCTCAAAAGAGACATGACTGACTGAACAGAATATTATCCCGCAGTAAGTTGGCATTACTTTCTGTTGTAGACTGGTTGCAATAGGACCCAGTCTGTCCTGCTATAGCTGGAGAGAGAAGAGACGGATTAATACCTTTCCCATGGGTATTTGCGCGTAAGTGAATGAAAGTAATTCAGTTGGAATTTGAACTCGGCTCTGCGATTTCTCATTCCGAGCTAAACTTTACTGAAATGCACATCTAAATGAAATACAACTCTGAAATCAAAGTGTTGAAGAAAACAGTTGGAAACCAATCTACTGTCCTTCCTTAGAATAGGGCAAATGAGGGATTGATTCCTTGCCGTTTGGTACTATGTAACCTAGTACGATCTGCTGCGTGTTACTTGGAGAAGAGACGGATAATGCTCTAAACAATTCTATGAAGAGCAATATCTCAGCCTGACACATCTTTGATCTCATAAAACACAACAAAATCCTACGTTCTGACCGAAAGCACCATTATCAAAACCAAAGATCCATTTATTTACAACATGAGTATTTTATTCATATTTATAAGAATCTTTATTAAAGCCATACTCACTTCTATTCCCAAATGTGTGTGAATTTTTTATTTACAGTCATTAAATTATAAATATTTATATTCAATTATATTTTAAACATGGTTATATTTAATTTTATTGTTTTTGGTTTGTTTTGTTTTGTTTTGTTGTTTACATTCCTGGTGTGTCTATTTTAAATTAAATTTATCTCTAACCAAATCAGTTAAGCTTCGTCCAATCTAGACGCGCTCGCAATGGCCAGTTTTAAACTTGTCGAGGCTTGTTTACTTATTTTTATATTTCTGATTGCTCATGTAACAAGCATAGAATATAAAATGATCTGAGTGTTGCGATAAAAATAAAAAAATATAGAAATAAAATAAAAGATAAAGTAGCGT
The DNA here is from genome assembly GCA_037127315.1 of Ascarosepion bandense. Taxonomy (NCBI): domain Eukaryota; kingdom Metazoa; phylum Mollusca; class Cephalopoda; order Sepiida; family Sepiidae; genus Ascarosepion; species Ascarosepion bandense. The sequence continues at coordinate 795,825 of JBBBDQ010002409.1, forward strand.
GGATTTAAAAATAATATAAATGCTTAATTCAAGAGATTTGGACAAAGGAATATTGCTTGCTTTTATGCCACTCATGATGCAGGCTTGAGCGATCATGTTTCTTCAATTCGGACGATCGCGTGCACCGCTGAAGACGGTCATGATAGACTCTGTCCTTGTTGCTTCCTTAAATATTATGCACTTTGCCCTTTTTTTGCTCGCTTCTCTTCCTGATGACCTTAAACAACCACACACTCTAATCCTTATTTTCGGATGTCATGGACGAGAAATCGAAGTTGTCGTTTCATGATGACCGACAGTAACCCGCCTTTCTCACTTCAGCTCTTCTTGGTCACGCTATCCGCGTATGATATTCGCAGAATTATTCTTAGAAACCACATTTTTGCTGCGTCGATATTCATTTCATACTAAGGCGTTAGGTTTCGCATCCACAAATAAATGTAGTGGCTAAATTAAGATTACTTTTCGCCAAATATACAATGCATAAGTACATAAGGACAGTGTCTCTATTCAGAAACAGATATAACAGAGACGGTGATGTGTTTTTCTATTGCTAAAAGAAAGCAATATTGGATTTTAAAAGGGAAGTCTTTCATATTTTAATTATTTATTTCTACGTTCTTCTTTGACTATTACAATATAGTTTTGTTATATTATTATGCATCTATGATCTTTATTTATTAAAATACAAATTTATTTATTCTCTAACATATGTGGAGCTATAAATCGAATTTAAAGTGTTTTAGTAAGTTTAATTTATTAAAAATGTCTATTATCGTTAAGAATTAATATATAAAGAAACTTTAAGACAATGTATTTTTTAAATTACTTATAAACTAGCATGAATACTTCTACTCTATAATATTGAAGCGTAACATTTCTTTTTTTTATAAAAGAGACCGTAATTTTCGAAATTGTTGCTTTATTTATCTTTGACTATTGGTTCAGTACGGTAGATTTCGTTCTCTGTCATTTATTATAGGCGGCAATGTCAAAGACGAGGACCCAAACTAAGTGCAACCAACCCCAAAGACCCCAACCATGGAACGATTACAACAGATCTCAACAGATGGTACTCGAAATTATAACAGAGTCGGTAACAGTCTATTTCATAACTTGATTCTGCATGTTCCATTCCATTTCTGTCGCAGACGAAGATCATGGAATCAAATGTGTGGGTCACTTCATCGGCTGGCAGGTTGAGGTCTATCTTAAACAAATTTCTTCTATTCTTTCATTTCCAACCTACTCTTGCAAAGCTAAACGAGATAGGAGATTGATGAGATGACAGAAGCAGGTTTTGGTGAAACTGGAAGCTTCTAGTTTTGAACCTGCACGTTGGCGGCGAATTTAGTTATCAACGCCATCATTATAAAGGAAGCGATCAGCAAAGAAGAAATTAAATTCTTGGATGCGAAATAAGTCTCTCTCTCTCTCTCTCTCTCTCTCTCTCTCACACACACACACACACACACACACACACACACACACATATATATATATGTATACATATATATATATATATGTCCCCTTTCTCTTTACTTTTTTCTTTCTCTCTCACATTTGTGTGTATGTTTATAATTTTTCCTAAATAATGCATGTATGATTAATTCAGTCTGGGTGTCGTTTGGGACATGTATATCTCTTCCTCCTTTTTGCATGTGTATAATTTATTGTTAATTGTTTTTATATATGTGTAATTGAATTTCTATTTGCATTGTGTTATATGTGTGATTTGATGTAGGAATTCTCAATTGATTTCCGGTTTAAAAACCCCTCTGTTATAAGTCGTTTGTTTTTTTAATATTTTAAGTGTAATTAATATTTATTTATTTATTCATCAGCGGTCTGAACAAGGCAATTGTATTTTTTTTTTTTACATTGCTGAAATACATTCTAGATTTATAACCGTTTTATTATGTGTTGAGTTTTCCTCTCAATATATATATATATATATATATATATATGTGTGTGTGTGTGTGTGTGTGTGTGTGTGTGTGTGTGTGTGTGTGTGTGTGTGTGTACGTTAAAATTGACACTGAGAATACCAAGCGGTGATAATTTGTTTCATACTTGAACGCAATCTTCAGGTCATGTGTGTTGCAATCTGTCTTTTCTTTTTTTTTTCTTTTTCTTAAACAGGGAATTTAATAATGGCTTAGATTGTGAAGTACTATTAAAGAAAAATTATACCTCCGACAAAAATTGAACTCGCATGCATTTGATTTTCGATAAGAAAAAATAACACTTTTTAAGCCAAATCTCGACTCTTTTTCTCAGATCTCGGCTTTTGCGACATTTTCGTCTTCAAAAATCAAATCCCATTTGAAAGAAACAGTTTTGAAAACGAGGAGGAAACTGAATAAAATGTGAAAACGTCACTATCCCAATGAAGGAGTGTCAGGATGCGTCAATCCACTGGATAAAGTGTGGCTTCAGAAGGAGGACTACTTCGAAGGAGATTAAATGCCAAATTGATGTGTGTTGTAGTTTTCTTTTTAGAACCCCTCAGGATTCTTTTTTTTTATCAGACCTTGTATATATAACTTGTATATATAACTGTGTGTTATTTGTGTGATTGTGTAAACTTATTTTTTATATTATATTATATATATTTTTTAATATAAAAAAATAAGTTTTCACTTTTATTTCTATTTTTATTTACTTTTTAATTATTTATGTATTTATTGTTGTTATTATAATACTCAAATGCTATTCAAATTTTATTCTCATAGCCAGCAAACACGAGTACATTACATAATAAGATAATATTTATAGATAATCTAGCATTAAATTCGAGAGTATTAACTGTAGTTTTCGTTTAATGACATTTTAAAAACAGAACAGGATTCGAACTGCTTTCGTCAAGTTGTACGTCACACGGCTAACGTCAAACACACGTCTCTATAGAAATGTTCATTTTACTTTTGAATCCCTATACGAAGTGAATGTTTGGAAGTCGCTGACTTTTATTAGAGAAACGACTGAAGACAGTCTGTGGCGTTTCAGTTACACTTGTGACTCACTTTGTCTTTTATCCGAAAAGCAAACTGGTCAACATATTTCATGTCGGTAAGCAATATTTAAAGTAACCCCGTCGCTAGTAACGGTAAGAGTGACAGAGGAAATGCAGCGGATAACATATTTGCAGGGCCTGATCAGGTGGATGACGGAACGAGGGTTGCCAGGAGTAACAGGAGCAAACATGCTAAGAGCCACAAGAGATAGGGAGACGTGGAGAGCAATGATCGCCTACGTCCTGAAGGAACAGGGCACATAGAAGAAGAAGAAGAAGAAGAAGAAGAAGAAGAAGAAGAAGAAGAAGAAGAAGAAGAAGAAATAACGCTAACTCGTGTCTGACAAGCAAAGAAACAGCAATAAATCATTTTCTCAAATTTATCTAGTTTGATTTATTTTATGTTAGAATCCTCTCGAAGTATGGTAACGAAAACAAAGAATAGCGGAAAATGGCATATTTCTTTTTCGTAACTAAATAAAGAACAAACAAGAAAAGGTGGTACATGTTTAACGAAAGGTTTCTTTTTTCTTTCCTTTTTTTTTGTTGTTTTGTTTTGTTTTTTTGCTTTCCATTTTAATCTTTAATTTTTTTTTTCGAGATCAGTTGACATTCCATTACTGATAAAGTCAATAGATAAAGCGAAAGGAGACGCCGAGGTGTTTGTCAGCACAGTAAGATATCACAATGGTTAGATAAGAAAAAATAAACACCACTTAACCTTCTTTTCATTTTTATATATTAACTCATTTGGGAGTGTGTACATTTCAGTGTATTCTATATCCGTGAATATAATTACACCAGAAGTACATAAATTAATACAAATTTATTATACCTTTGCGTTTGCGTGTCTCTCAGTTGGTCTGGAAAAGTAGGTCTGTGCATATCCACATCATGGGATGTGACATTTTCAAATAAAATACATAAATAAACAAACCGACTCAATCCTGAAAAGACAATTTGTTGATACCATGTACTTCAGGATATCCATAAATTCCTTTTCTTCGTTATCTATTCCTTACTTACCATGCGTTCTTGGAAAAGATGATGAAGTGGTTTCCAGCTTTCTTTTCCGCGATCTGGAATTCAGTTTTCCTTCTTGTTGTTTGCCATCTAAAGCTAGAAAACGTAGATTAAATCCATGGCTGGCACAGGAGAGAAAATAAATATTGATATCTTTCCCAAGAGCACGTGTGAAAATGAACGCAACAAACCAACCTGAAGTTTGAACAACTTACTAATGTCACTTTTTTTTTATTATGCTGTGTCTCACCAAGATGTGGATGATGATATCTCTTCAATGACGATATCCTTCGTGGCGCTTAGGAGCGTTTCTCCTTTTGTCAAGCTATCGACCGCTGGTTCCGCCATCTATTCACACACACCCTTTACTTAGGTGGCCAGTTTGCTACATCGATCTCTCTTTATATCTTGTGAGCGTTAAGTTTTCCAAGCCCTTCTTCCTCATTATACATCAAAGAAATTTCAACTGTTTTTTTTTAATTTTGAACATAAGTGATCTTTTTGCTACCATTTTAAAAGACTTCCAAGTTGCTTACTCGCTCATAAAATTCTCAGTATCTTTTTGTGGGGCCACATTTCCGTTTCCTCCAGTTTCCTCTTCATCTGTGGGTAGATTCTCCAGCATTCACTGCCATTCAAGAGGATTGATATCATATAGTAATTCAGCACACTTCTATTTGTTTCTAACGATATCTACCTGTTTCTTACTTTGTTTAGCTTTTGGAATTAATCTTTCGCTAATCAGATGAACGTTTGAATTTCGATGATAAATTTTCTGTCCGATGTTAGAACACTGTCCAGATATATAAAACTGTTTGATGTTGATATCTTTAATTCGTACTTCACATCTCGGGCTTTTTCTCTTGCTGACAAATAACATTTTGTCTTCGTACATTAACTGTACGAAGGATGTGTGCTGTGGTGCAGTAGATATCAGCTCGGAGCGAGAAATCGGAGATCCGAGTTCGAATTCCAGTTGAAACACTTGCATTCATTTACGAGCAAATACCCTTGGAAAAAAGTATTAATCCTCAGCGTCTCCTTCCAGTTACGGGTAGATTAGCAAAGCAGAATGGGTTCTACAGCTTTGGTTGGCAAACAGTCTACCACAGAAAGTAATAGCAACCTACTGTGAGAAGATCTGCCAAGTCATTCATGTCTCTTCGTGTCGGCGTGTATCACGTATGGCACTTGACTGATTGCTGCCTAATACTTTTCAGTCGCTTTATTACATTGCCCAAAATATATTTGATACTGAATAATCTATATAAATAAAAATGTACTTGTCCATTTGTTACTATCCGCTAAATCTAGAAAACGCCTGTACCAATTGTTGTGAAATTTTACTATAGAACTTTAATCGAATACGAACGTGTTTATATATACCTTATATTAAAAAAATATTACAATATTAAAAGATATATTTTGCAAAGTCAATGAGAGCCGAACCAAAACAAACTTTCATTTTCAATATGGACGCATTTACAGACAACTTTGTTATTACATAGAAAACACAGGAAACTCCTAAAAGCAAATTCCTAAAAATTTATAAATTTAAAATTTTTCTTCGTCATAGACCTTCAGAGTAAAATCAATCCCCCAGTTTTTTTTGTTTTTTTTTGCTTTTGTTTTTGGTAAACATCAAGGGTTAAGTCCCCTTTTTAAACAAAACGGCTTCTCGCAGTTATTTTATATATATATATATATATATATATATATAGGTATTAAAGATAGATAGGCATCGGACAAGGATAAAAAGAAAAAGCAACAGGATCAGATTCGATAGTAATAGAGATGTTACTCGATTTTGTCCCCGACAAGTCAGTCAGTTAAGTGCCATACGTGATTCACGCTTGGGTGATCATGTCTCGAATCTGATCCTGTTGCTTTTTCTTTTTATCCTTGTCCGATGCCTATCTATCTTTAATACCTATATATATATATATATATATATATATATATATATATATATATATATATAAAATAACTGCGAGAAGCCGTTTTGTTTAAATTGTAGATTCATTGTTGCTATTATTACCAATATTACTTGCTTTTTGTATGATATATTAAGTGTCCATAATGGTATTTGTGTCTCGATACGTGTTTTGAGTCTAAAATTGACTCTCTTCAGGCGGATGAACTTGTGACTTCACATATCGGAGATCCATTTGTTTTTCTGATGGCCAAAGTATCGTGTATATATATTGATAAGTGGTGATCAGGCCAGAAAATTCATATGCGCGCGATGTTCGTTGGTTTTTTTCACACTCGCGCATTAAATCTCTTCCGTAAGTTTTCATCGGCCATAAAAAAATTTACACTAATATGCAAAATTTGCTTTCGTCTTTATACTTTAAAATTGTTTCCAGCGGTTTTGATTAATTTTACTCTGCGGGTCATCCAGTTATTTTTGGAATATCATATTTTGCAACGGCTCCCGAACTTTTATTTTATTTTATGTTTTGATCGCATTTGAATTTAGTGTGGCTGTTTCTGTCTTAGGTTTTTCATGTTGTTTTGTTAAGGGAAGACTTTTATTTTTTATAAATATTTCTTCCTGTATCATGAGCGTGTCATAATCTGCATTTTAGTAGATAGGCATTACTCTGAATTCACCTCCACTACATTCGTGTGAACTGTTGAGAAACATACAATTTCCTGTTATTAGGTAGTTTAATGTTACTTCTGTGCAGGGCTACTCTTTTATTCAGGCCCTGTGTCGCCCCCACATATGTTTGCGCATTCATCACATTTTAGAGCATAAATTGCGTTTTTAGAATTGCAGCTCAGATTTGGTTTTATTTCGAATATCATATGCGTTTTCGAGCTTGAAGTGTTTTCCTTCTATTATTATGTTGTGTTCCCACATCTTTTTGTTGTATTTTGTGAACCCCTTTGTTGCGTGTTGCTTGAATTTTGATAAGGTTCGTATGATTTTTAAATTTTAGAGTTAATGTTTGTTATTATTATTTTAGTTATCATTAAGATTTCCTTTGTTTCATCATTTTTGTTAAGTAATTATATGTGTTTTTTTTATCTTTGAAAATAATTCTGGGTTATATATATATATATATATATATATATATATATATATATATATATATAGTCATCCGCAGACAGATCTGTTTCGCTATATCATCAGTACGGTTAGACATCCGATTGCTTTTTACCCAGGATTGAAACCCAACCGAATTAGTCGACGATTCTACCTCTGAGCTATGGGATATATATATATATATATATCAAAAGCTGTGTATCTACCCTGTATCTAATTGTGAAAGTAGAATAATATATCATATTTTTATTACTTTCAATCTTATAGAAATATTTAATTTCGTTATTAAATGATCTATAAGGAGTTGATATGCGGTTAAACAGACGTATTAATGAATCAAGCTCAATAAAAAAGTTATTTTTAATTTAAACCTACGTTAGGGTTTCTTGTTCAAACTAGGTTGCCACAAGGTAACATATGTGAAACACCCTTTGAACATCGATTTCGCTAGAGTTATGATAAAAAAATTAAGGAATTTCATTTTTAATATGCATGATCTGTTTGAACTTTAGTTCATATCTCTACACAAATTATGACCCTTCATAAACCCTCTTTCTTCTTGTTCTGTCATCCATTCATCTATTCATGCAACTCTTTAAATATATTACTTGCAGTTTTCTCCTGTTACCCTTGTCTTCAGTATGTGATGTGAGTGTTACACTCTTCAGACCCATTTTTCTCATGGTGCTCCAGAAATGTCAACTACGTCTCTCTGATTGTCAGATCATATTTACACTTCAAACTTCTTCCTTACTCATATGTTTTTCTCGTGGTACATCTGGCATTCGTCAGTACCCGACTAATAAAATCACGTTTCTACAAAAAATATTTTTTTACGATAACAATGATTTAGTGATATAAATATTACTAATTAATCCATTTCTCAGGAGATGAGAGGTAAATTCATAACTTTCCAGAAGAGATTTGCGCATAAGTGAATATAATGAATCCTCTAAAATTGAAATTCGGATCTCTAATTAAAATGAATTAATTAAAATTACTTCTGTCGACAGATATAGAAGTCATTTCCTTTTTACCTAGACGTAACATAATTTTCATGTAAAAGTCATTCTCTTATTTTCAAAGGTTATTTCTTTATATATATATATATATATATATATATATATATATATATATATATATATATATAACGAAATAATCTTGTATATATGTATAAAATAAAATTCATTATTCTTATTGCCATTATTATTATTATTGATATTTGTATTGTTTTTTATTTCCCAAACTTCTTTTATCGGTCTATTATATCTACATATTATGAGAAGCATATTGGGACAATATATATATATATATATTATAATACTTTAATCCAAAACGGAAAAGTAGGAAGGTAAATCCCAAGAACCTGATCCTAATTAATATTAAAAATTTTTGATATTAAAAAATGATACAGAAGGAGAGCTCAATGTAATTAAAATTACAAAGCTAATATAAAATAAAATAAATTTTCAATATTCAAAAATGTTGAATGAACATTTCGACATAAAATCCCTTAGAGAAATTTTACATCACCTCAGCAACGGTCCTTCTTTCAAAATGGAAATAAAAATAAGAATAAGAATAAACAGAGAGAAAGATAAAATAAAAATAAAAAAATAAAAAGAAATAAAAAATAAAATAAAAAATGACTGTTAAGATTTAGAAAATATATATATACACATATATACACATTTCATTTATGCAAAATTTGGTTATTATAGGAGATATTATAGACATTAAGTTTCTGCCAAGTTTCACCGCACATCTTCTAGTTGATAGAAGGTATCTTGTATTCACTTAATATTGTATGATTTTTTTTTTGCAAGTGAAAATGATATAGATTTCACTACATGATGCAGAATTCATGATTACAATTATAGGTCAACGCAGAGGTCAACTATACTGCTATCTCGAAGTATGTTGGATAGCTTCTTTTTTTAAGGCTTTTAAATCCAATGTCAGATTGTTTGAGCATTTTATTTTCAAGGCGAGTTGCTTTTGAGAATCTTGACTGTTTTTTAGATGATGAATTTGATTTGTCCGAAATAAATAAGTATATTGAAAAGTCCTCATCTAAAAAAATCAAAGAGAGTTATCATACCCTGTATTTACTGCCTTCGGCATTTAAGCTTATTCTTCTTCATGTGCCGTGTCCCTTCATGACATAGGTGATCATGGCCCTCCACTTACCCCTGTCCTTTGTCGATCTTAATATTTTCCCTCTTAGTATCTCGTCCAAACCCCACTTCGCCATCCGTCTATCAAAATAAGACTCGCGCTGTTTTCTCCTGTCTCGCTTTCCCTCTATCCGTCCTGTGAGTATTTGATTCTCCAGATCCTCCATCCATATGACGTGTCCCATGAACCTCAGCTGTCTCTTCATGTTCTCGTTTACATCCTTTTCAACGCCTCGTCATTGCTCAAGTGCTCATTCCATGGTTACGTCAGCATCTTTCTGTAGAACCCATTTCTGCTGCCTCAAGCCTCTCCTTTATCCTTCAAGAGATCGTCTAACATTCGCTACCATACAGAAGGACAGATATCACATAGCAGTCCAGAACTCTTTTCTTTGTTTCCAGTGGGATTTTCCTGCTTCTCCCTACTCTATTTATCTATTGAAATGCGTCATTGGATGTTTCTAAATATGTAGGGAAATTTTATTCTCGTATTTGTGGAAATAAAAGGACAACATTATAACGAAAAAATATAGTATTAAATGCATCAATTATTGGGGCTACCAAGTATCTGGCTCTAATTTTTTTCAATCAGACAAAATAATTTTCCATTCCCAGTACGCCCTTTTATTAACGTGGTTACCGTCAACATCTTGACTGACATAAGTTTCATTGAGTGTTTTTGTTTGCAGTGATTGGCAGCCTTGTATTTTATAATTATTCTTCCATAGTTCATGTTCTTTAATGCGTCGTTAAGACAAGCATTAATTACTTAAAATATGACGTCATTTCCTTTGTTGTAAAAAAATGTTATTTTCTTTGAACATAAAAATTAAATAAATAAAAATTTTTGGCCATTTTCTTTCGTTCGATGTTAACGATTTAAGCTACGAATATCTACGACGAATTCATTCAACGAAGAATGGTAGGTGGTAATCAACATTGCATTGTGACTTTTTTATTGAGGAGGCAGTTCTCGGAGAGATGGAATTATTTGTTGGACCATTTTTTAGTGTCTTTTTTTTTTATTTGGCTTTTTTCTTTCCCATTCTTTTTCTCAGAGTAATATCGTCGTCTTCTCTTTAGATATGACGTGCTTTGATATCTCGGCTTTTTTTCTAAACAGGAAGCAGGTCCGCATCCTGCCGGAGAACGCATATTTTTCTAATAAGATTTCTCGAATATTTAGGCAGATAGACGGAAATAAATAAATATGCTGTTTACTAAATAAAAACAGAGCATCTACTCAAATACGGGTATCCATTTAAAATAATTTTTAAGCAATATATATCTATATATATATGCAGATTTTTTTCAAAATATTCCTTGTAAAATTTACATTTATTTATTGATCAAGAGTCTGAACGAGGCAACTGTAAGAATTTTTCTTTACAATACTAAAATAAATTCTGGATTTTTAACCGTTTAATTATGTGTTGCGTTTTCTACTATTTATATATATACGTGCTTGTGCGTGCTTGTGCGTGCTTGTGTGTGTGTGTGTGTGTGTGTGTGTGTGTGTGTGTGTGTGTGTGTGTGTATGTGTGTGTGTGTGTGTGTGAGCGTAAGAGCATCGATGTTAATTTCACTGGAGCTACTGACACAGAATTTGATATTATGTGGTCACATCTGTCTTAATATGGTAGGCCTCAAAATCCATCAGACACCACATATAGAAAGAAGTCATTTATATAACAACTGCTGCAAAACAGATCAAACGTTGCCACACCAGAGCAAGAAAGTGTAAGACCTTAGTAGGAATAAAGTAGCACATCTGCGCTGACCATATATATATATATATATATATATATATATATGTGTGTGTGTGTGTGTGTGTGTGTGTGTGTGTGTGTGTGTGTGTTTTAGTTGCTCATAAGTTTATCTCTTAAAACCTATCCATAAGGAAATAAATGTTCTTTTTACTAATTTTGTTTCTTTACGGAACCGATTTCACGATCAGATAAGAAATAAAAAAATCTTGTGTGTGTGTGTGGGTGGGTGGGTGTTACATTTGTGTTATGAGTGACCACTTGGTTTCTTGTCAAATGCTCATCTAAATGTAGGTTAAAAGGATGTTGACACTATCATAAATCTCTTACTCTACATCTACAGACTCTTTATCTACTCATTTCATTAACCTGATGTTCGCTCTCTTTTCACTTCCTTCTAACTTTATCTCTTTTCCTTCGCTTATCTCTATTATCATATTTTACCTTACGTTTTCAAGTCTCCCTCTCTTATTTCTGTCTGTGAAATTTATTTCCAAGCCTTTCTCATTAATTCTCATTCATTCATATCGACAACACTATTTCTCTTTCTCCCCTTCATTTGAAAATGCAATTATTTTTTTACTAAACAAACAATTTTTAATGATCTAAACTTATTTATAAATGGAACTTTGTGTGTGTGTGTGTGTGTGTGTGTGTGTGTGTGTGTGTGTGTGGTACCTATAGACTCCGAAACGGCTGAACCGATTTTCTTGAAAATTTACACAGTTGTACTATAAGCGTCTGCGAGTGTTCTTAGCTAGGTTTTGTGTCGAGGTACCCCCGATAAATATCGATAATAGAAAAAATCGGGTTATAGAAAGAATGGTCCGATTTTAATAAAATTTGATACACTCATAGACAAAGACATAAGAAACGATATTCAGAAGTTTCAAGGTTGCAGTTCTTACAAATCGATAATAAAATAAAATCGATAATATATATATATATATATATATATATATATATATAAGGCAAGATTTTTGTGTATTGCTTTTTAGTCTTTCGTGCTAACGTCCAAAGAGCCTGAGCTCCAGGACCATGGATTAGTTTTAAATCTTTCATTACACCCGAGCAACGCCGGGCTATACTGCTAGTATACCTATAAAAACAAGTAACGTACAATTAAAGTTTTTGAATGAAAACTTCCTAAAAAAATTAAGGATAAATATATGGTTCAAATTAGTATGAGATAATGTTTCTTCTGAACAGTACCTTTCAAACAAAATCATTTTCCAACCGGATTTACATACGATGTATAAATGACATACACACTGCGATAATCAAAGTCTAGACAAAAAGAAAAAATGTTTATAAAACAAAACATTACTTATTATGTAGAACAAAAGGAAAAGTAATCAAAAACAAAATAAATTTTCTAATATAATAAAAAACAGGTATGCAACCAGTATCAGAGAATTATAATGGAAACATTATCTATATACGAACAAGAATAATTTGAAAATTCATTGTAAAGTAAAACTCAGGAAAACGTTTAACCAATAAAATACATTAAATGAAAAGTTCTTCTATGTGCGATGTCACTTCGGGACCTAGTCGATCAAGGCCTTCCATGTCTCCCTATCACTAGTAGCTCTTAGCACGATTTCTCCTGTTACCACACGCAAATCCCGCTCTGTCACCCCCTGCTCAGGCCCGTCAAATATGTTATCTGCTACTTTCCCATGCCTCTCTTTCCCTCTATCTGACCTGTCAGTATCCGATTCTCCAAGCCTTTATTTCTCATTACGTGTCCCAGAAACTTTAGCTCTTTTTCGTTTCCATCCATTCCAAAACCCCATCATTGCTCATATGCTCGATCCATGATATCCTTCTGTAGAACGACATTTCAGTTGCTTCAAGTTTTTCCTTCATCTTTGATGATATTGTCCAGTATTCGCTGCCATATTGAAGAATAGACATCACATAGAAATCCAGCACGCTCATTTTTGTTTTGGGCAAAATGTTCCTGTTTCTGAATACTCTGCTCAGCTCCTGGAATGCGTCCTTCGCCATACCAGTTCGCCTTCGGATCTCAGTGTCACACTTACCGTCTTCTGTTAAAAGTTCAATGATCAAATAAAATACGATGGTGGACAGAAAAAGTTCATGGGCTATGAAAGAGTGATGATAGAGTTATGAAATTAATTTCACCTATTCATTTTAATGTGCGTCATAGTGTAATGGATATCGATTCGGAATAAGAAACGGGAGAGTCGAGTTTGAATTCCAGTTGAATTCGTTGTATTCACTTACACACAATTACCCTTAGCTATGGGTTGAATAGCAGGACAGATTGTGTTCTAAGGCCTTGGTTATCAACCACTCTACCGTAGAAGGAAATAGTAACCTACTGTGGAAAAAGTCATGGATCGATAGAGACATGATTGTCCAAGCGGCTATCAGGTATGGCAGTTAACTGACTTAATAACTGTATTGTTTCTTTACAGGTAAACTGATATTTGAATGTTCATAGAAGAATTTTCATACTGTTGGTCAGAATGTCATTAACAGCAGATATGACATCATTATCGCTGCAATACTGATTCCCAGTATTTTTCTTTCATGTTGGGGAATAGATGATAGTCAAATCAGGAGATTAAGAAGAGTGATTAACCAGTTCAAAGCTACAGTCACGTAAAGCAGTCATTGAAACTAAGGTCTTAAGTGCTGAAGCATTGTCTCGACAAAACAAGACATCTTTCGTCAATTTTTCTGCACATTTTGGTCTTGATAGCCTTTCGTGAATGCTTCAGCAAGTTTCTATAGTACTCTCCATTGATGGTGTGGCCCTTTTGAAGATAATCAATAAACACAAGACCTTTTGCGTCCTAAAAATCCAAAGTTATCACCTTCCTTACAAATAAAATGAATTTGACCTTTAAAGCAGATGAGGAGGGGTGTGTTTCCACTAAACGAATTGTCTTTGGCTCATGAACAATTAAGAATGTGAAACTCACCTTCGCAAGGATGTTTCCAGCTAGCGTCTAGTTAGCAGACAAAAATAACCAAGGTTGTAACTCAATACATGTAATCATAGGGTGGATATTGTGCTGATATTTATTGAGCACAATATCCACACAGGAATCATCAGCCAATCAGAACCTAAAGAATAGACTTCTCTTGATAGCAGAGTAAAATCTCCTAGGTTGTTATGTAAGCCACCTACTTGGGTTAGTCTCTCGTTCAAGTTCAAGTACAGTTGATTGCGGTCTGTTGCTATCTACTAATTCTACAACTCAAAGTGATGAGGCCGACACTCATCCAGCTAAATAAACAATGTAATTTGATTGATTCTCAAGTAAAACTAGTTGTGTCATTAGATTATCCAGTTTGACTAGAATATAAAATTAGGGGAAACATTTTCTAGTAAAATTAAATTAAGTCAAATTTTAACTTAGTTATAATGCAGAAAAAATTGAATTAACTATAAGACAATGGAAATGATTCTAACATCCAACGGAGCACCTCGTTGCTCCTTTTTGGTCTCACACTTTCTATTGAGATGAAGTGGAGCGATTATATTGAATCAATTACTAGGTCTGCTGGTAAGAAAGTTAGTTCACTGTGTCGAGCCAGAAAACTTTTCTCGTCTGATTCTATCATACCCATTTATAAATTTATCATTTAAGCGCGCATTGAATATTGCGACCATATCTGGTCAGGTGCTTCTGCTATATATCTCGAGATTCTCGACTAAATCAAAAATAGTGTCCGTAATCTTATTGGTCTTTACCTGGCATCTCAAATGCAATCCATTTGCCATCGCTGTGACGTAGCTCCCGTCTGTCTTTTCTATAAATATTTTCATGGAAGTTTTTCTAATATGATCTCTACCTTGGTATCTCGCTCGTGTGCATTTAATTTTATTCTATTTTGGCAACTAGGTATCATCTTTTTACTGTTAAAATACCTAGTCGTAGGCATAGCTTACTAAACTATTCTAATAGTTTTTTTTTCTTGCACTTCTGATTTCTTGCTTCCCTGTCACCTATAATCTTCAATTATTTAAACCAATCGTCATCGTCAAGTCTGAACTTCCGGTTGCTAGCTACTAAAAACCCACTCTGGCCAATACTGATAGTGCCGCGGCGCCTGTAATTGGCTAATCTACAAGACGGACCGGTTAGGACAAACCCCCGGTTGAGTCCAGTTCTACATTCCCCCCAAAACCGACGCTTTCCGCAAGTGAGAACAAGGAAAAGCAAGAAGAGGAATGGCGTGTCATTGTGAGGTGCAGAAGGATAATTCAAACAACGGGACATTAGTTCCCTGAAACCCCATGGCAAAAAAACCCACCTACAGTCTATTCCTTTTATCAGCTCTAAGAACGACGCCCCGGAGTCGTATGCTAATACTACGTGTGTGATAGAAACAAGAACGAACCACGCTAGGAAAAAATAGAAAAGCTAAAAACAAAAGATCTTTAAGCAAAGCAATTACAAAGAAGTCAGTGGCTGTTCTGGGCACCTCATCCTTTGCCTCGTCTTCCCCATTATATAAAAAAAGATGATGGACATTTGTACAATGATCAGATCAATGACCCCTACTCCTAACAAAGAAAGATACTAATCTGCTTCTCTAGTCCTTTTCAAACAAACCAGACTCGTTTCTACGCCCAATCCCACACCTTCAAAGTCACCGTAGAAACGTGACTCCTCTAAAAGACAACCAAACTTGGAAAGAACATCAGAAAAAAGAAAAAAAAACGAAACCACCTCATGGTCTTGGGGTGGGCGTCTGCCGTGTATCCAAGGAACAAACACAAAAAGCTTTAGCTCATTCGAAAAAATAAAAGACCTTAAATTTTTACTAAACATAAAAACCGTGGCGATTAAAGATGTCAAAAACCTCAAGAACTTTCCTAATGCGAAACGAATTTTAATAGTGGTACAGTTAGGTTCGGATACGCGGCAGATATGAGGCATGATTGAGGAAGCCAACGATGCTATCTCTGACATATTTAGTCAACGACAATGTAAGGCGATTACAACAATTTTGTGCTGGGATGATCTCGCTTTTTATTTACCCTCTCCTTGTATAGAGCTCTTAAACTAACCTTTCTTTTATACATATGTGGTCTGTCCCCTGATGGTATCATGAGGAATGAAATGAGTTTAGACTCAATAGGAGAGGTCGTCGGTATCCTCATCCTGGCCATGTTCACTGCAGAAGGACAACCCTAATCGGTCTGATAATGTATCTCTGTTTGGATAACGTGAGTGCCCGGGGCCTGAGATCGGAATCTACTAGAGCGAGGCAAACCCTCGATCTCCAGCGTCTCGAGGAGAATGTATGTTGTGTACAGAAGACACGAATTTCAACTCGCGATCGTGAAAGCATTCTGTCTAAAAGTTTTTCCTCTATTCAGAGTGTTTTGATGAATGTTCGAGAGGAGTTTCCTGGCTCGTGAGCAAGTCTTTTGATGCGGCTATGATTTTGTCTCCGCAGATCCGGCAGGAAGTCTTTACATTTTCGATCTTACGATACAGGATATGGCTCTTTGTCTTATTGGTGCTTATTCGCCTAATAAACATGTTGATCGGCCTGATTTGTTTCGGAAAATGGATCCGTTTTTGACGACATTTCGTCGGGTAGGTTTAGCGGGTGATTAGAATGCTGTCCTTGACCCCGTCATAGATCGCATAATAGCAACATCGGGTACTAACCACAGGGATGTTAACTGTTTCGTGACTTTATTGACAAGTTTAATCTTATCGGTAAGTATCGTAATTAATACCCCACGGGAGATAGTGGGCGCCCCGGTTACGTCGGTACCTTCTAACTATCTTGACAGAGTACTAGTTAAGAGAGACTATGTAGGACGCTTAGGGTGTCCAAGTTTTCATTCAATAATTTACTCTGATCATAGGCTTGTCCTGGTTTGATTAAACTTAAATATGCCTTAGGTTAAGGTGGCTGGCTACAGGAAATTGAACGTATCATTATTTGGTCAGCGAGATTTCCAGGACAGGCTGCTACTTATGCTACAACATGAATTGTAGTTGAGAATATGTGGGAGATAAATCAAAATTTGAAAATTATGCTGCTGATTATAGTCGTCGACTCAATCTAGTGAGATTAGCAGAGCAAACGGCCTGTGAGGAAAAAAAAGTTGATTAGGCGATTAAATACCGAGATAGTGGGGCGTATCCTTGACTAGGGCAGATTTGGCCACCTTGTTTATCAAGAAGGATCAGGCCCTGGTAGTTAGAGCTAAGTTAAAAATTATGTCTTTCTTGGTGGCGAATATGGCCGTTGAACTGCTTGCAAAGGAAGTTAGGAATACGTCCCATCAATATGTGTGTCACATTGCCGGATAATTGGACATATTTGAGGCTTTTCGTAACTACTTTCAAGATCTATTCAACAGGGAGCCCGGTCGGAGCATTGCTTCGTTCGACGCCTATTTGGCCGACTTCCCCTGCGGCTGAGTACTAGTATCCCATTCCAGAGTCGGAAATCTGAGAAGTTCTGAACGAATCTCCGGGATTAAATGGCCTGCCCATCCTAACTGTATTAAGACAGTCACTCGTCCTTGTTACTTTACTGGAATTCATTTACAACTGGATGAAGCAGGGGTCTATCCCTCAACGCATCATCAGGGATGTGATCAAGTTGTTAATCTCGGAAAAGATCGATAGGGATGGGATAGGTAACTTTCGAGCTTTATCGATGTACGGAGTTAAAGATTTTAACCAAGATCTTAGCCAGGCGTTTGCAGGCTGTCCTCTCTGGCTTGATTGACTCTGGATAGATTTTTGATGCGAATAGCTGGACTATTCTGGACAACCTTCATAATGTGTGCTTGTTTATCGAGAAAGTCAACAGAAAGCAGCACTGATCAGTTTAGATCAGTCCTAGATCAGTCATTAGGGTTAATCATTAATTCCTGGAGGCTGTTTTTTCGGTCAGTTTCGAGCCGTACTTTGCCACCGACTTCAGTATGCGTCTCTCTGTGCACTGGCGGAAGTGAATGGGGTTCGATCGGAGCATTTTGCATTGTCTCCCTTCATTGGTTAGTGTCGTCAGTGTTTGCCCTTGATGTCTGTACTTACGTTAGATTCTTTTCTTCACAAGTTAAAGACAAATCCGGTCCTACGCGGAATTTACCAACCTGATACTACTACGTTAGCCAGATACTCAGCTTATACTAACATCGCTTCTGTTCTTGTATCGAACAAAGCCGCTTTTGAGGAAGTCGGCAAAGAAATCAGAGGCTACGAGAAGGTGACAGGGACCATGATCTGTTGGCTTGCGGTTGGATGTGTGGAAAGGAGTTTCTCTTCCCAGGCATTTCCTCTGGACGGATATCATTAGCGGGTCCGTTGAAAATAGATGAGCTCGTTCTTACAAAGTAGGAAGCTCATTCCATATTGCCATGGGCGTCTGGGTTGAAATTTCTCACTGTTGATGTGGCATCACTCTCTCAGCTGATGATTTGGTCAACAGAAGACTTCTATTTTTTTTGTCTTATATGTTAACACTTATCAAGCAGCACTTCCACACATGTTGTGCAAGATTCTGCTGGCTTTGATGGAAAATATAAGTTTTCCTCGCCATGCGTTTTACCACGATCGAAAAAAAACAATCCGTTGATGCAATGTCAGATGAATATTCTTTTTGGATGCGGCCTATTGACGAGCACAGTTTTATGAACATAAATGAATAATATCCCGACGACTCCCCCCTACACACACACATTCACCGCACCACACGCATGAACAATATTACGTTTCTTCCGTTGATTTCAGCCTTTAAGGAATATTGTAAACTTTGGGATGTGCGTTGTGGTGAAATGGATATCGGCTCGGAATGGGAAATCGTCAAACTGAGTTTGATTTCCAATTGAATTATTTGCTATCACTTGCGTTCAAATAACCTTGGGAAAGGTAGTAACCCATCTTTTCTCTCTCCTCCAGCTATGGGCTGAATAACAGGTCAGATTGCCTTGGTTGCCAACAAGTTTACTGCAGAAAGAAATGTCAACCTACTGCAAGAAAATGTTCTGCCTAGTCATTCATGAATCGAAAGAGATATGATCGCTCAAGCGTTTATGACGTATGGCACTTAGCTGACTGACTATAGAGTTTTATACCTGTCAATTCACAGATTTTTGCGATGAGCATTATCATATGTTAATGTACTTCAAATATATTCTTAACTTCCATGTACAATTAGAAGTTAGAATGATATATTCGTTATTAAAATTGGTTCTTCCAAAACGGAAATTACTTATAACTCTAACTTAGATATATCCGTATTATTCGGAAGACTGCGTAATTGATATACATCTTTGGGATCCAGAAATAGACGTGCATTTAATAAAAATATCAATGAGTTTCTTAGTTCTTCACTGTCATACATTCAAAAATGCAATGGTGAGAATAGTCGTTCGCATACAAGAAAGCCTCGGGATTGATTGACCGAGCAGCCAGCGTAACTGTCAGTTGAAATATATAATTTTTTTCTCTTAATTTTTTTCTAGGAAAATAGGTTTCTCGAGTTGTTTAGCTCTCATCACGCCTTCTGGTATTGATAGGGGGTTCTTTCCAGACATTTTCTTGAGGTAGTGTAGAAAGTCAACGTTTAATTATGTCATTCTCTCTGAGTTACAAATGTTATCCATTTTAATTGGTGCTGCCTTTGAAAAGCTTCAAATGAGATGGTCTTTATTATTTAGTAAAGTTCTTTATATGTGATTCTGTATCGCTAGTAAGTGGGGCTCTGAATCTAATCATTTCTATCAAATCGTGAAGTGAGGCCCGTTTTGAACGGGTAAGCTTTCAGATCCTTTTACACAAATGCGCGTTCTAGCCTAGGTTTTATTCTGTTTCTGATCTGCAGCAATAATGTCATCAGTTCCCATGTAGGCATCTATGCAGATAACACCACCATTTACACATACCTCAATAGAAAATCTGCCCAGGCTGACAAGTAAACCTGGCTGGTGCTCATGAAATGGACTTCAAATCAGTGGCGAACTGGAGCCGAAAATAGCTTGTAAATTTTAATGCCTCCAAAACAAAACAGCCCTCTTTTAACCACCACAGAGAAACTTGGCTGATCCAAGTCTCCTGGAGTGCAACACACTGTGCCTCCTTGATCTCACTTTTCAAACAACCAGAAGCGGAACGACTACATCGAATGTATAGCTGCATCTACTGCTACGAAGTTTAGGTTTCTGTGTCGAACCAAAAGGTTTTTCTCGTCCATCTTGCACAATTATAAATCTGCCATTCGTCATTGCATTGAATATTGATGTAATGAATATGTAATGAATATGCATACACCTTGGTTCCCTCTCACAGTAATGTGATTGGCTGGTGTCAGCCATAAATACAGACGAAGGTGAGGATGCATAGAGTTCTACGTCCATAGGTCTCCCATTAGAGGTCTACAGGTCTACGACTATTGGTCTACGTCTATTGACTACGCTTACGTCTCAGAATACTACCTACGACTAGTACCGTCCATTGAATCTACGGACTAGATTGTTCTACCCGGTTACATTTGTCTAAACCGCTTAACTACCTCGGATCAGATATATATCCATTTCCAGGACATATCAAATACTGTTGCCATATCTGGTTGGAACTCTTGCTATACATTTCGAAGTTCTCGACAAAACGCAAAGAAGAATATGCAGTGTAATTGGTTTTGAGTTGGTATCTCGACTTCAGTCAGTTTCTCACTGACATAACGGTGCTTCCTTGTGTCTTTTCTACGAATGTTTTTATGGCAACTTGTCTGACAGATTTTTCCTAATGCCCCGATCATGTGAATAAAAGCGTGCTATTAGACTGGCATTTAGTTTCTATCCTTTTACCGTTAAAATAGTTATATGTAGCCGCCACTTCTACTCCAAAAGTTTATTTTCCTCGCACTTCTCGCATGTGGAACTCCCTTCCATTCACTTGCTTCCATGATAGCTACAATCTCCAAAAATTTAAATGCAACATCTTCTATCTTATTGAGTCCCATTCCTTTTTTATCCTTTCTTCAATACCCTCTGTATCCAGTCTTTTTTCTCACTGTAACCCGCTGAGCCCTTCTGGCTATCCCGCCTTGCTTGACGTGAATTGGCTAAAAATATATAAATACAGTCGTCTCTAAGATCCATGGAGCTCATTTAATTGAATCCAGTTTTAATCATTGATTTGAGAAAACAGTTGCATATAGTTGAGAGTCTAGACACATCTGAATTAGTTGTATACTTTATATGGCATTCATACGAGAGTCTAGATCTGATGAGCCTAATTAATAACATTACTCTAGTTCTTTGGTTAATGTTTTGATTTTGGGGAGCAACTTACGGTGTTGGACAATAGTAATCTCAGTACAGCTTATTTTTCATTCATTTTTTTTTTTATATCTGATATTATATTTGTTAGAAATGATCTATACATGGATATATTTAAGTGTTTAGTATTTGTTTCTTCCTTAACCTGAATCCATCGTAAAAATCCAGAGCAGGTGCCATCACTTCTTTTATTTCAATTCAGGGTCATAGCTTCTGTTTTGGAAAGGTTTATCCTAATTCCTACTTTTTGGAATATTTGGTAAAGAAGTTTAATATTTTTTTTAATTTTTTGCGGGAGGAGGTTAATGATTATCAATGGATTCTGAAAATATTTTAGCAAGTTCCATGCATTGAATATGGTTGCCATATCTGGTTTGGTGGTGCTGCAACGTAGCTTAAGAGTATCGTATGAGAAAATAAAGAAGAAGACGCTGCAATGTCATTGGCCCCAACCTTAAATTTTGACTTCAGTGATATTTCCACCATCGAAATGTAGCTCTCCTTCTGAATTTTCTACAAATATTTTAATAGAAATTTTTCTGGCGCGCTTTCTTCTTCTTTTCGCCTTCATTTTAATTGCATTACAAAATTGACAGCTAAGTCTTACCATTTTACTGTTGAATCTGCTAAATGTAATTGAAATTTCTATTTGAATAGATTTTTTTCTCTTTAAATTTTCACCTACAAAACTCTTTTAGTTTGGTGATATTTATCAACTTTAATCCACAAAAAAATTAGATGCAGCATCAGACGTCATCTTGCGTCGTCTTAAATGCTTTTTATTGTCCTTCCTTCATAGAAATGTTTTCTCATTTTCTTTCACTCTATTTTCTCTCATCCTCAGTAAACCCTTGTGTCATAGTGGCTTTATTACCTTGTTTGGAGTGAAAATAAAAATGTTTTTGTTTCTTGGAGATATTTGAAAGTTTTACAATTAACTTTATAATTTTCGCGGACATGTTTTTATGAATAGCATATATGACAGACAAGACTGCCTAATTTATAATCCATGAAATTAATTCAATCTAGTGGGACGACGGACATGAGGGAGGGGTGAATTAATTTCACTAGTCTTGAGCTTGTCAAAAATTACTTTTTTGTTTGTGAATCATCACTATTTGTGCCAATCCCCGAAGCAATGAAAAACTCGACAAACGTTTTTTGGGCTTTCGTTTTTAGTTTTTTTTTTATACCTCTTTTCTTTATTTATACCTATTTGTCACACCCGCCCGTTTCATACAGTAAATGTAGCCGACGAAATTATTTTGTTTAATTTTCGCTCTGTGACCCTGAGAACGACAAATTGACTTAGTCGAGGATCTGGTGTCAAAAATGAGCGGGAAACGTGGTCGTCGCACCTGTCAGAACAAAAATAAATAGAGAATTCTGTCAGTTCTTAACATCGTTATAGATAATATACCATTCTCAGCGGGGTATAAGTTTCTGTTACTGATATGTCAAAAATCATACTGACTTCAAAAGATTTGCTCTTTCTGGGATATCTATGTCAACCATTTGGATTAAACAAATCCATTGTCACGATTTTTTCTCTTTCTTCCCTTTTCTTCTCTCTTTACCACTATTTCTTTTTTTCTTTGTTTTTTTCTTTCCCTTTACTCCACCTTTTCTTCTCCATTTCTCATTTTTATTTTCCTCCTTTTTAAGCTTTTGCTTCGTTCCTTAGTTTTGTTTTTTCTTCCGCCTTTTTTTATTACACTCCTCTCTCATCATTGTTCCTCTCTTTCTTTATTTTACGCCCCTCCTTCCCTTTTCTGCTCTTTCCCCTTCTTTATTTTATTCCACTCTTTTTCCTTTCCTTTTTCCTCCTCCTTTTTTATTATACTCCACTCTCTTTTCTTTTCTTCACCTCCTCCTTCTTTATTATACTCGTCTCTCTTCCCTTACTCATTCTTTATTTTATTCCTCGCACGTATGCCAATAGAATTACTTAATTTCTTTTGGATGGCAGATTAGTTTCTGTATCTTGATGTTGAAGGTGTAAAACAACTTTTCACTATTCGTGTTAGCTCTTGTTAAGATTCCAACCTTTCAACTGGTTTTAGATACCTCCTATCTTCTACTGTGACAAGAGTTAGATCAGTCTGAAAATAGAGTACTGCTGCTATATATGAAGAGGAACTGCCGAGTCTTCACTTTCTGCTCTTGATAATGTCCAAAAGTGTCTCTACTTCTTTTGGGTGACGAATTTTTCTCCAGCCTACAACCACTTTTTCACAAACGAAACGTTGCAAGCTTATCGCTTTTCTATCATTATTTCTATCGAAAGTGTTCAGATGAACTACATTCCTGAGTTATAACCTTCTCAACTAAAATCCGTCATGCTCTGCACGTTTTAGCGAATCATCCACGTTTTCTTCGTATTACATCGGTGAGATGTAAGTGCCACACAAGCCGCTTCTTGCCATGCAATTTTTTTTATAATCGTATCGCCCCAAGCAAGGCATTATACTGTTACTGCTGTACAGAGGGTTACATAGGAGGAAAGTTATGAGAAAAAGTGACATAATATAGGGGGTGTCAGGAAGCGGGTAAGAGAGGGATGAGAATACTGAAGAAATGAGATGAGAGCATGAGAGAGAGGATGTAAGTTATTGAGATAGGAAATGACTATTGACTTTACATTTAAATTCTTGGGGATTGTAGCTGCCGGGAAAGCAAGTAAACGGAAGTGAATTCCACAGGCGGGAAGTGCGAGAAAAGAAACTGATGAAGTAGAATTCGCGTTTACATCTTATTGGTTTCACAGTTTAAGGGTGGAACCTAGTTGCTAATCTTGTGGCTCGAATAAATTCGTATATAGGGGGCACCAGTGAGCAGAAGCCGTGAAAGTACTTGTAGAAGAGACACAGGGAAGCCACACTGCGTCTTTGAGAAATTGACTGTATCTGAGCTGCTAAGTCGGAATCGATCACATTGCAGATTATTTGTTGAATTTTGTCAAGGATCCTTAGGTGAACAGCAGAAGCACCCGACCAGATATGGCAGCAGTATTCAATGCACGGGCGGATGGTAGATTTGTATATGTGCACATTTGTATCATATGGGAAAAACCTCCTGGCTCTGCACAGAGAACCGATCTTCTTAGCAGCGGATTTAGCTATGGATTCTATGTAGACATTCTACTTGAGGTCTGTTGTGAGAGTTAACCCGAGGAGGCGCAGTGTTTTACTTTCAGGAAGAGGGAACCATTTCTCTGATCAATACAATGAACTTGTTCAAGCATAGGGTTTTCTGCTATTATCCCCACATATCCACATAAACTGTACCGCTTTCTTTGTAATATCCTAACTCGAGCGGCTCTCGGCCCTTATCCAGGATGAACATCACCGTAAAAAATAGTCAAATTTGAGAGATCTCATTCTCCGTTATAGTTTATAAATGATGCAGTATAATCTTTTGACAGGATGTGTGTGTGTAGCTTAATGTTCATTTGGTCTAGTAGTGGAGAAGTTAACTTCACTATCTTCCCCTAATTAAGCACGGCAATTCACCGATAATGATAAAAAGCAAGATATAGAGACTCATATTCGCCTGCGTCCTGAAACAATATGACATTTAAAAATATGTATTCCTTTACTACTTAAATAGTATGATAAATTGTGCTCTCTTACCTTAAGTGACAAATGAATTGAAGAAAAACTCTAAATTCTAAACCGGAACAAAGGTATAGTGTTTCAGAAGGAAAATCTAAAAATCAGAATAAATTAAGAATTTTGTAAAACAAACAGACTCAATTTATAGTGAACACATTATTAGAACGTAATTTTAAATATTAATCGGTCTCAGATAAAATAAAATCCTTTTTCTAGTGAAAATTATTAATGCCACACAATATTCCTACTGAGCTGATAGAAATGCAAAATAAAACGTACAATACAATTTGAGTAACCTCTAATTTATGCAGAAAGATAAAAATTACACATCATGTAAAGATTAATATTTTGCAAAATTTCAGCTTATAAGCAGCTATAAAATCAAGTAGGTATAGAAATTTAAATACCTGGGAAGTGTTCAGGAAAATTTCGTAGGAAACAAAGAAAATAGTGATGAACTGTTACATTATATCTGTTCTCCTGTATGGCAGCAAATGCTGGACCACCACCTCAAGGATGGTAGGGTGACTTGAAGCGACAGAAATGTGGTTCTACAGAAGGATGCTGAGGATACCATGGGCCGAACATGTGAACAAGGACAAAGCTTTAGAAAAAATAAAAACAGAAATAAAGCTTATAATTAAACTCAGAAAGAGTTGAAATTTCTTGGACACATGATGAGGAAGGAGGGCTTGGAGAATCTGATACTCACAGGGCGAATAAATGGAAAGTGAGGCAGGGGAAAACAATGAGTTACATACTTGATAGGCTTGAGCAAATGAATGACAGACCAGATTTTGGGATAAATAACTAGACAAAACTTACTAAGAGTTACAAGGAACAGGAAGATGTGAAGAGCCATGATCTCTTACGTCCTGAACAATCATAGCACATAAAAGAAGAATGAAGTGATCAAGTTGTTAGAAATATACTCTTTAACGGATTTCATTAGTTTGATTATGTCACGAGATTACTTGCTGAAGATTTCAACATATTTTCTTGCATTTTCTCTCATTTTTCAGTTTTAATATTCCTTGTGGGGTTTAGCTTTTTTTTGAAGATTAAAAAAGCTAGCGACCGAAGACGCTTTGTTTGAAAAGATCTCATGCAACGCCCCTGATAATATTAGTTGCTTCACAAACAACTATCGCCAAAAAGAGTATAATCAACAGAATTAAACAAATAATATCATATTATATTTAAGAAGTCCAGACTTAATTAAAATGAACGTCAGATTTAAAGAAATATCTTTGAGGAAGTATACATGTCTATACGAACTCACACACGCACATTAAATATATTTACATTTATATATATTTTTCATTTTTAAACGAGTTATTTCGCTACCTTGGTTTCTTCCATGTGTAGCAAAATAACACCATGAGTGGTGTTAATCTCCAAAAATAAATAAACACACACACACACACACACACACACACACACACACACACACACACACACATATATATATATATATATTTAGTATATCGAGGCAGCAAGTAATTTTCCAGACATATGCTATTAAATATAAGAGACAATGAATGTCTATTATGTTTAATCATGAGCCGTTCTAAACGTCGTATTTTTGCTTTAATTTCGGTTGAAAATAAAGACAAAAATTCTCCAACATTTGGATAATTATTTATTGGTTTTCTTCTAAGCTTTCGGCTCACATGAGCCATCTTCAGAGAGGTAGTTTAAACTGAAATATTATAAAATCCACCATCACCGACGATTTTATTTTGTGTTGACATAAAACTCCGCTTGGCAACGGCAATAGTTACCAAAAATAATAAACGCAGTTCTTAAGTTTGCGATGCGGTTTTATGACGTCACACCGCGGGATAGCGCGAAATGACAACAAAACCATCTAGTCAAATGCAATGTAATATGTTATTTCCTGTTTTAAAGTTGATTTTATTGAGTGTTGGTTGTTTTGATTTGATGTACATGGCCTCCAATATCTGCAGGTTCCTCTTACTGTGTGTATGAGTAAGGATCACCGTATTGTTGACCAAAATCTGTCTGATATTACCTACATGTTTAAACATGTAGGTAATATCAGACAGATTTTGGTCAACAATACGGTGATCCTTACTCATACACACAGTAAGAGGAACCTGCAGATATTGGAGGCCATGTACATCAAATCAAAACAACCAACACTCAATAAAATCAACTTTAAAACAGGAAATAACATATTACATTGCATTTGACTAGATGGTTTTGTTGTCATTTCGCGCTATCCCGCGGTGTGACGTCATAAAACCGCATCGCAAACTTAAGAACTGCGTTTATTATTTTTGGTAACTATTGCCGTTGCCAAGCGGAGTTTTATGTCAACACAAAATAAAATCGTCGGTGATGGTGGATTTTATAATATTTCAGTTTAAACTACCTCTCTGAAGATGGCTCATGTGAGCCGAAAGCTTAGAAGAAAACCAATAAATAATTATCCAAATGTTGGAGAATTTTTGTCTTTATTTTCAACCGAAATTAAAGCAAAAATACGACGTTTAGAACGGCTCATGATTAAACATAATAGACATTCATTGTCTCTTATATTTAATAGCATATGTCTGGAAAATATATATATATATATATATATATATATATATATATATATATATATATACAGGACAATTTTGTAATTTGCTTGAAGCATTGTGTATATTAGGTGTATGGTTAGGTCTTGAAGGCTATCACAATTTATTTAAAGGAAGGTGCACGGTCCACGAGCGGACGAACGTGAAAACAAGCTCTCCTACCATTCTGAAGATGAGATTTTGATCTCGAAATATTAATGAACAATAAATAGGTGATACCCAACACCTTCTTTACCTTCCTTTATATATATATATATATATGTGTGTGTGTGTATGTGTGTGTATGTGTGTGTGTATGTGTGTGTGTTTGTGTGTTTGTATGTGTGTGTGTTTGTGTGTGTTTGTGTGTGTGTGTGTGCGTGTGGTGAGATGTGTAAATTGTCGCCATTTTATATTTTTTATTTCGTGCAGGCGCGTTGTTGTTTTTGATTTTGTCTACTGTAAAATATAAGTATGGCCCAATCTGTGGAGAGAAAAAGAGCATCAGAGAATTGGAAACAAACATTTCAGAGTGCTTGGTATCTGCAGAGGATTCGGAAAAAGTTGGATGATATATCCAGTCAACATCATGGTGTTTAGAGTGATCACTAGTGATGGTCATGTTATGACTCCATTCACCTTCCCACGGGACCTCGGACTTAACACGGAGGCTTACATCAAGTGCTATGATTTGGTAGTGCTGGTCTGGGTCAAGTGTCTGCTGGAAAACCCCATGTCTAGTAACAGGACTCTGCACCATACCACACAAGCAGAAGAACTCGGTCATAGCCGCCAGACAATTTTGCAACCACATCCCTCTTTATATCTGGCCTCCTAACTACCCAGACTCTAATTCCATTGATTATTATGTGTGGGGAGCGTAAGTGAATGCAACGAATTCATCTGGAATTCGAACTCGGTTTTCCGATCTCTCGTTCCGAGGTCATATTCACTGCACCACAACGCACATCCTATTTTTGGTAAATATATCTGTTAAAATATGTCAGTGATATTTTCATTTTGGCGTCATTTAGACTATAATTCATCTTTTTTCCTTAAATGTGTATTGAGTACTTTTTAATTCAACTGTTTACTGATCTAATTTAACTCAAATCGATAACTGTTTGATAAGTATATATATATATATATATATATATATATATATCAGTGGAAGACAGTAAATAACCGCCACCGAAGGCATGAAACAACAAAAAATACGTCCAGGAAAAAATTGAGAGAAAATAAACTCAGAAATTGTAGAATATACATCAAGCTACTCGGGTTGCAACCGTTAGGTATCGTCAGGCATAGGTGCGGAAATTCTAAAATGTCAGTCTTAAAATTCCTCAACACCGGAAAAGTGGGAGGAAGGAAGAAGAGAAAAATAAGGATGATGAAAAAAGAAAAGCACGTTGAAGGCAGAAACTGAACTCTTTCATTACCAAAGATGGGGAGGAAATTGACGAAAAATAGTAACTCATCCAGGTTCGTATGTAGCCAAGATTTTCTTTTTTTAAGATGCCTGCATCTTGACATTGCTTCGTTTCATCTAAGTGCTAGGATAATATATATATATATATATATATATATATATATATATATATATTATCCTATATTTTACGCACAACTCTGAGTTTCATGCATTTCAGCAATCTTCATGTTCTTTACACAGGCCTTTTCTCGATTTGAATTATTTATTAGAGTTCCTTTCTTATATTTCCTTATGAGAATAAATCGGATGTGTGAATATTTTTATTTATTAAATGTATAATGAAATAAAGTTATTAGCGAAACCTAAAACTAGAATCGGATACTAAAACGTGGTGAGAGAGAAAAAACAGATTTATATTTTAATCATACATATAAATATAATGAAGGCTTGTTGGGATTAAGCCCAGGCTGCAAAGGCCGAGATTTTTTTTTTTACATTTACAATTTTTGAAAAAAAAAAACAAATAGCGTAAAAGATGCTGATAAGAAATAGACACATATTTACACATCAATCTATGTGCATGTATTTACAGACTTTACGTACTTTGTGAAAACGAACGCAACTTTAAAGTGCGTAAACACAATAACTAACTATCCAACACACCCATAAAGGAATAGAAAACAGGCTATCAAAAATTAGTCAAACAAAGCAATCTTTAATGAACAGAAAAAAGATTATGAAAATGCCTTAGAGGAACCTAGCCATAAGAACAATTTAGAATACAAACCTCAGCAAAAAAAAAAAAAAAAAAATTATACTAGAAATCGAAACATTATTCGGTTCAACTCACCGTTTAACTTAGAAGTAAAAATCCAAAATAATTACATTAATCAATAAACACTTTCTAAATAACTCAGAATTAAACAAAATTCTCGATAGGAATTCAATCAAATTAAGTTATAGCTATAATAGTAATTTAGAAAATTACATAAAAAAAAAAACGCCAGAAACCGAAATAACAACGTAAAAAAATAACATAATTAACAAGGAATGTAACTGTAGGGACATAAACAAAAGCAACTAGTGCCTTTAAATAGCTTGGATTTAAAATAGAAATTTCTTCCAATTTAAAAATACTCAACTTCTTAGATATTACTTTAAATTTGTCGAACAATGCAATACCCTACCAAAAAAATAATGAAACCCCAACCTGCATAAATGTTTACTCCAACCATCTCCAACAAATAATTAAACAGATCCCGACCATCATAAATACTAGGATTAACAAATTATCATCTAATAGAAAAATATTTAATGAATACATGTGGTAATGCTATATACATGTGGTATATAGTGCAACATTGCTGAGCAGTCTCCAGGTCATATGTATAGTAACACAAATGTATTTTTCAAATATGTATGTATACCAACATTCGTTTGTTTATTGAAGTGTATATCCAGATATACATAGTTTTATACACACATGTCGACAGACTCACACACTGTGTGAGTGTGTGTGTTTGTGTGTGTGTGTGTGTGTGTGTGTATTAGTGTGTGATAAAAGCGACAGAGAAATTTTTAGTGAGTGTAAATATTTTTTCATTTTAATCGTTCCTTTGTTCTCGTCAGTCTTTTTCTTTCAACCTCTCCCACCATTAAGCAGAAATGAATACTTAGAAAATTTTTTTTTCTTAATTTAAAAAACAAAACAGAATAATAAAGCTAGCTACACAATGAAATCTGAAATATCTTGCCAACATGACAGAAGGTCCTTTTGTGATATTTTTTTTTATTTTTTAAGCATGTTTATGTGTGACTGGCATCAAGATTTATGATGAGTATATGACTCTATCCTTATTGCCTTACATTAGTCATAAATATCGCAATCAATAGTTTTCAGTCAGTTTTAACTTATGTTTTGAGAGCTTGTTTTACGATTACTTCAAATATAGAAATCTTATGTAATTTTAGAACTGACGAATTAATTTTGCTTGTTAACTAGTATACTAGTGCTTTTGTAGACGTTAGTTTTCGTATCTTGGTGTTAAAGGTATATAGGTAATGTCAATTCTTAGTTTTTGTTGAGTTTCCGAACTTTTGTCAGACATCAGTGATTTTCAAGAAAGAAAGAACTTAGACAAAATTCCAAAATCTGTCTGGTGGAGCACTTAAAAGTTTGATAAATTTTATTAATTTCGACATGAATTTGTCGAACCCCTTCGTTAAACAAATTAATCTGCCATTCAGTGAGAATCTTTTTTGGCATTAATATCATTATGAGCTGCAGGGTTATGCAATTTAAATTGGCTGTATACAGGCAGTAAATTATCATTCAACAAATTTTGTTAAAGACAACAGGCAAATTATACCTCCTGTATTTTAACAACATTTTTTTATTATTGGAGGATTACATTTCTTTACAACTTCCTTCCAAATATAAATACACTAATAAACTCATTAGACTTGTTTGAGATCTTTAACAAAAATTTTATATATATATATATATATATATAACACCGACTTTTCTAACATCAGACTTAGCAATTGATTCAATGTAATCATTCCAGTTCATGCCAGTGGTGAACATGCAGCCAAAAAGGCGCAGTGAATTGCTCTCATCGAGTTTAATATAAGGTCTGCAGACTAAATGATGAGTAAATAAGAATTTAAAATGAATAGAATAATCACATGAAAGCAGTTACATATAAACATTTTACCACTTGTTCCTTATCTGAAGATTCTGCCAGATTTAACTAATATTTTCAACTCAAATATATATATATATATATATAAATATTTGTAATTCACACACAAGCCTGTTTTGCAGCTCATCAGTGTGGCTAGACATCTACTTGCTTCTGGCCGGGATCGAAACTCGACCGATTTGGTGTCAGTCGGAGTCTCTACTAAGCCATAAAATGACAAAGGGGAAATTTTAGTATGTTAAATATAAACGGTGTATACACACGCCAGTCACTGGAAGAACTCAATTCATTGCTGAAGAGTAGCGCGTAAATCGCATATTACTCCCGATCAAAAATTTAAGACCACTTAAAAATCTTTAAAAAAATAATTATTTTTTTTACAGGTAGATTTTAAACTCCCACCACTTAAGGTTACCAATACTATAATCTAGAAGTTTATGGAAACAAAAAGCTATATTCCAAACATTTTACTTACAAATTTACATTTTTATAGAATGAGGCGATTTACGCATGATCAAAATTTTAAGACCAGGGGTATAAATTGTTAGATCTATGGTAATTCCAATGTTTTAGTTCAGTTAGAGATTAACAATCACTGCGTAAAGGTGTTACCATGCCTAAAGCAAGCAAACTTACCAAAGTTGAGCGTTATCGAATTCTAGAATTCCATAAGCATGATTTGTCACAGCGGGCGATCGCAGCTAAGGTAAATTGCAGTAAAACTTTGATTTGCAACTTTCTAAAGAACAGTGAGAATTATGGAAAAGCAAAATCCTCTGATAGGCCCCCAAAAATTTCTCCTGCATTGAGTAAGAGAATAAGACGGGTTGTTATGAAAAACGGGGGACTTTCTTCTAGTCAAATTAAGGCAGTCACAGATGCTGATTGCAGTCCCGTAACCATCAGACGACACTTACGACAAAAAGGCATGGTAAATAAAAAGCGTAAACAAATTCCTCGGCTGCTCCCACGTCACAAGGTGGACCGCTTAAAGTTTGGTTGTAATTGCCAAACATGGGACGTTGAGAATTGGAAGAAAGTCCTGTTTTCTGATGAGAAAAAATTCAATCTAGATGGTCCTGATGGATTCCAACGATATTGGCATAACAAAAACATGCCTCTTGAAATTTTCTCCACACTTCATAGTGGTGGAGGGTCCCTAATGGTATGGGGTGCCTTTTCTTACAGAGGGACGATGGAGCTCCAGGTGGTGCAGGGTCGTCAAACAGCGGCTGGTTATGTTAGCATGCTACAAAAAGCATCTTTGATGATGGAGGGCCATCGTTTATGTGTGGATGGATGGTTATTCCAACAGAATAATGCTGCAATCTACGCTACAAGATGGACCTTGACCTTTCTACAAGAAAATGGGGTCCATCTCTTGGGACCTCCTGCATGCTCACCAGACTTAAACCCAATTGAAAATGTTTGAGGATGGATGACAAGAGATGTTTATCGAAATGGCAAACAATATTCAACAAAAAATGAACTTCATGAAGCCATCTTCAGAAGCTGGAGCAACATCCCCCGCACCTTAATGGAAACGCTTATTTCTAGCATGAAGTCATCAAAAGCAGTGGAGGTAGAACTCATTATTAAATTTGGTTGTTGAATGTTTTCATACACTTTTCATACACTTTTTGTACAATTTTTTTTTTTTTTTTGTTTCTATAACCTTTTAGATTGCAGTATTGGTAACCTTAAGTGGGAGGAGTTTAAAATCTATCCGTAAAAAAATATTTCTTTTTAAAGATTTTTAAGTGGTCTTAAAATTTTGATTGAAGAGATTGAAAAAGAGAAAACCGGAAACCGCATCCTGAACAGGAAACAAGGGATGATCCTCTTCACCTGTTCAATAGACGTGGGTGGAATGTGAACCGGGCGAAAGATAGCTCTATCTACTCCAATTGAAAAAAAAAAAACAAAGTGAGAAGATTGGAAAAGAGAAAGCCGGAAACCACATCCTAAACAGGGAACAAGGGATGAGCCTCTTAACCTGTTCAATAGACGTGGGTGAAGTGTGAACCGGGTGATAGATAGATCTATCTACTGCAATTGAAAAAAAAAACAAACAAAGTGAGAAGATTCATCTGAAACTGTTCCTGTGCCTAGGCCACTGAGTTGACAGTGGAGAATCTGTTTGAACTGATGGCCTTTGATGCCAAAGAGGAGGAGGAGCCACATGATGAAAAAACAGTAGAAATGATAAATTTAACTCGGACAACATTTTAAGAGGCTCATCCCTTGTTCCCTGTTTAGGATGTGGTTTCTGGCTTTCTCTTTTCCATTTTTTTCACTATTACGTAGCCCCCTGGACATCAGTAGCGTTACCACCTTGGTCGGGGTGATACGATTAAAAAAAATGATACTGAGAATATCATGGGCTGAACATGCGAGTAACAACGAAATTTTAGAGAAAATGAAAACAAAATAAACACTTATACTTAGCATCAGAAAGACACATTTGAGATTTCAAGGGCCAATAATGAGGAAAGAGGATTTACAAAATAGTAAATATTGAAGATAAGTGGGGCAGAGTAAAACAACTCATAAACTACCTATGGAGTCTGAATTAAAGGATAGAGGAACAGGTTTTATGAGTAATAACAAAAAGACAAACATTATTATAAGCAACAAAAGGCAAAAGATTTTGGACAACCATGATCGCCAACATCCTGATGAGATTTGGCATATAGAAGAAGGCGGACACGTAAATGTACTTAACATCAGAAAGAGACTTAAAATTTCTAGAGCAAACAATGATCAAAGAGGGTTTAGAAAAGTTGATATTCACAGAGGACTGATTGAAAGGACAATGAAAAATAGTGCAGAACCTACACAACTTGTGTAAATGATCGGCAGAACAAGGCTTAAATGTGATAGCAAAATGACAAAATTTACTAAGAGCTACAAAGAAGAGGAAATTGTGGAGAGTCGTTATTGACAATGTCCTAAAGGGACATGTCACATAGAAGAAAAAAAAGATGGGTGGCGTCTAGATTCTTCTTTCTGTCTGAAAACTAATGTATGGTGGTTAATTTTTCTCTAAATTCAAGCATCACTTCCTAAGAAGAATACATACCAGTTTTACATAAGCATTCAATTCGCCCGCCAGTAAAACTATAAAAGAAAATGTTCACATTTCAACACGCATGCCTAGTCATAGATTTGCACAGTGCATATGACGCTTATCAATACACACATGTGAGCATACATTTTTCTCAAGGATACAGCAAGAAATAAACTTGTAATTTTATGCCTAAAAGCTGACAGAAATATACATAAAAATAGTAAGCCCATTTTCTTGTATTTACTGAATTACGGATATATATACACATATACAGCCTCTTAAAGATTAAACAGCTTGCAGACATTGTAGATACACAAAAGCATGTCTACTTTCATAAGGCGTCTGAGAATATTAAGTAGACAATCATAATCATCAGATATTTCCATTCATGAATTCCAGCATTTAATTACATGCGCGTTCTTGTGTGCACTTGCCTTATGTCGGTCCATTCATAAATGTATCAAAGAGAAAAGGCGGGACTTTAATCCTGGGTTGTTAACGAAAGTTAAAATAACGTCGGTTTAACTGGCCCAATTTATTTTGCTGCTCTCACAGGAATCACATGTCGCATTACGTGCCAATAGTCGCATTAGAAATCGGCACTGGGACCAATTCTCTACTCACTTAAAGCGGCATGCTGCGTCGACGGCAAAATTGTATTAACATGCCCAAAAACACAAACTCAGTCAAACATATAAATATTAGCGTCGGTCTTTCTTATATATATATATATATATATATATATATATATATATATATATATATATATATTAGTCATCCATATACAAGCCTGTTTCGCTGTATCACAGCTCATCAGTGTGGTAGACTTCCACTTGCTGTCAGCCGGGATTGAAACTCGACCGATCTGATGTCAGTTGTAGTCCCTACTCCGTAAGCCATAAGCGAATATATATATGGAAAAACCTTACATAAATTTTATATATCAAGGACAATTTTAGGGGATAAACTATTACAAAGTAGAAAAATTTTTATATATCATTTTTAAGATTTCATACGAAACAAAATAAGCTAAAACTTGAAGGAAGAATTTACTCAATCACTTGTAGTGATTGCCACGGAAAATACATAGGAGAAATCTAAAAAAATTAAATAAAATATTATATAACCACAAAACGGATACTTTACAAAGCAAGATACTTAATACTATTAGTTTCTCACCGGAATGATCATAATTTTGATTTAAAAAAGGTAACTCAAATTAAAAAAATGTCCAAGTTCGTACAACTTTTCACCATTTTTGGCCGGTCTATTATCACAATGTTGGATATTTGATAACAAAAGTAATAGAAACAAAAACAAAAAGAATCTGTATGAAATCGGTTAGACTGCCTACTCAAAAAATATATTAAAAAATTCTTTACCCTCTCATTGGTACAAGCGTAGCCACATCAACGTAAAATTTTTTATCGTCTTTGCAACGCATGTATATTCGATTTTGAAAACTAAACATATTTTCATACATACACTCCTATGTTCATAAATACATACTCATCAATAGACACAGTCTCCGAAATACATGTATTTCTTTGTTATAATCAGCTTATTTCTTATTCTATTGTAACGAACACAGGCTTAAAGAAATTCAGTTTCCTTCAATAACTTTTAGAGAAATGAAGAATAAATTGAAAATATCAGCCTCTCCAAGCGTTCACATGTCTGTACACACATATACCCTCACACATTTATGCACGTAAATATTCGTATGATTACATACTCAGTATTCATGTTGAGTCCGTCGGACCCATATGGAGGCAACAGATTTTTTCAATACGATTCAACGATTTTAGCAATTACAATAGAGATACATAATAATTTTGTTCTACTAAAATAATACAACACATTCTTCTCTGTCTTATTTTATAACAGACATGCACACAAAATTACCAATTTCACATGGAAGACACCGGTAGTGTGAGCGCTACTAATACTACTACTACTACTACTCACACACACACAAACAAACAACCAAACAAACATATATATATGTAAAGACAAATATACTAGAAATAACACCTTCGAAGAATACTGTCAGGCCTTTGTCTTTTCTATTATTTTTCAACCTCACATCATTTCAGCAGCAGGATTCCTTTAATAACATCAAAACGAGGTCGACTATGTTTGTTCCCTGACGATCCGTGTTCAAACTCAAATGTTGGCAGGGATACTTTTGTTATATATATATATATATATATATATATATATATATATATATATATATATATATATATAATTATGAATTAAAAGTATATTGCACCATGGAAATTGCTATGTTTCGAAATTTCTATCTCGTCATCAGGCAATGTTGGATGTTGATTGTGATCTACATGTAGATCATTTTCGCAACCAACATCCAACATTGCCCTATGACGAGATAGAAATCCCCAAATATAGAAATTTCCGTGTCACAATGTACTTTAATTAACAATTATATGTTTATATTATGCTCTACAATATTTATTGTATCGAGCACTTTTGATAAAAAAAAGTAAGCGCCAGAGAACTCAAAATCGTAAGCACCTTTGGTCCTCTTTACCTGGCTTTATATATATATATATATATATATATATATATATATATATATATATATATATATATAACTGGAAGAGCTTTCTCTCCTTGCCGTAAGGATGTTTTGCCTGCCCATCAAAGCAACTTCGTTGTCTATCAATATAAGTGTCGATGCGAGGTCGACTATGTGAGCAAAACCAGCCATATATATATATTGAACATTGAGTGGTGGTATTAATAAAATAGTGCCCGATGTATAATAACGGATTTATAATTTATATTAGTAATAAATATACATTAATAATATATAGTATTTTTAAATTTTTTATTTGCTTCTAATTCTCCTAATCCCGTTAATGAAATGAACTACTTTACTATTATTATAACACATAATAAATATCTAAATTATGCAGCAGTCAGCTTTCAATCTGCACCTGAACATTACGTTGTGCATGAAACTCAGATGTGTGCTACCGATGAAGAGAAACGTACATTTATTATTATTATTATTAATATATATATATATATATATATATATATATATATATATATATATATATATATAGTAATATTAATTATAGTAATAATACCAGTAACAACAGAACTAATTCTGTCAAGACTAGCAATAATTAAACTACAAATTAAATCGTCTTGAAACCCACCGGGAACTAACCCGGAGGGAAAAGAAGGGGAAGAAAAAAAGAAAAAAACGAAGTACCTGAACAAAAAGTCAAGCATTCGTAAGAAAGAAAAAAAACCCAAGACGAAAACCTTAACAATAAAGAACTCAATACGAAAGCAGAGCACACAAAGCACTCAAAGCGAAAGTAGAGCAAACAAAATCGAAAATCTAAGAGCGAGCCAATAACCTACTACGGTTTCGCTTAACAGATCGTCAGGGAAAATTACGCAGCATATATGTAGAATTTCAGCTTAAACAAGGAAGACACTAAACTCAAGAAAAAGTGGGGGATAAACTTTATTAAGGGAAAAAACGGATTGAGGACAATTAAACAGAAGGCTAATTGAGCAAACAAATTTTCATGTGAATACATTTATGAAGAATGTTAGGTTTTGAATTTAATAAATTCTGCGCGGGTTCGAATAACGCTATGACTAACTTTTCTTCCCCGCATAAATTGCAGAACTTACTCCCGGGCTTGTACTTGGAACATCGTTTTAAAATTTCCCATTTTAAAATAGGATCAGTATTAGTAGAATTTTTAATGTCCCACACGTAGGACGCCAGGGAAGTGTAACGACTATACTTCAGTCAATATAGGTGCCATACGTGATACACGCTTGGGCGATCATGTCTCTAAAGAGACATGACTGACTGGGCAGAAGATTATCCCGCAGTAGGTTGCCATTGCTTTCTGCGGTAGACTGGTTGCCGACCAAGGCTATAGAACCCAATCTGTCCTGCTATTTAACCCATAACTGGAAGGAAGAGATGGATTAATACCTTTCCCAAGGGTATTTGCGCGTAAGTGAATACAATGGATTCAGCTGGAATTCGAACTCGGCTCCCCGGTTTCTCGTTCCGAGCCGATATCCACTGTACCACAACGCACATCCTAACGACTATACTTATGTTGCTTAAAATACTAAAGTGGTTGTAAAACCTAATTTTAAAAGAATCCTGCGTGGCACCTATATATGTCTTAGGTTGGAGGCCCTTATCATTTTTATAAACCTGAACTTTATAAACCACGCAAGATTGCTGACATTTACCATTAAGGGGGCAATTTGATTTTATTCTAGAATTACATTAAATTCTATTGTTAATGTCTGACTTTCTAATTTTGATTTTATTTAAGCCGTTTATGATTATACCTCTATTCGGCAAAAAAGAATAATTTAATTTTATGGTATTTTTATTGAAAATTTTATAGAGAGGATTATCTTTACTAAAGTTTCTATTTAACATCGAAAAACACTTTTTGCCTATTTTAGTTTTAACTTCCTTGTTAAAAGAGGGGGGTTTAAACCAAATAATCCTTCTATGTCTGTTTTTATTTTTAGGGGATTTGGATGTAAAATACTCTAACTTATCTTTATATCCACTTTTCAGTTATGCATCTTGGTATATTTTTTTGTATTTATCAAAAATATTGCAATTAGAAGAATTTGTGTATAATCGATAAGCAATACTTTTGGGAATACTATTCATTATGTGATTAGGGTGATTAGATTTTTTATGTACGTATGTAGAAATTTAATTTTCTTTAGTGTACGGAGAAACCGTACCATTGTTAATATTGAGAGTTATGTCGAAATAATTAACGATCTTAAGGTTACACTCTATATCAATACCGAAGCCATTATTTTTGAAAAATTTATGCAATTGTTTTCTAATCCTATCATAACGCTGGGGAGTACTACGATCTACAATAATATGGCCGGCATCCCGGTTCAACCAGTGGTTGTGAAAGTCAATTCATTTAGTTTGTATAGAAGGAAGCATCCTACCAATTCCACCACCTTTATATATATATATATATATATATATATATATATATATATATAGATATATATATATAGAGAGAGAGAGAGAGCGAAACTCTCTCTGTATATATATGGACACAACTCTCTCTCTCTCTCTCTCTTTATATATATATATACATATATATACTACCTTCCATAATTATTAGGCCACCCAAGTGTTTAAAAAAAATTATGTATTTCATACTATTTTTTAGTATTTATTGCCAAGTGAATAATTGTAAATGATAATAGAATGGTTCTTCTGTTAATATTGCAAGATAACGTGCATCAAACGAATTTAAAAATGTTTAATAATTTATATATTGCAGTTTCATCAATGAAAGAATGAAGAAAATTTAGGGCGATTCGGACGAGTTCATATTTGCTTCCTTGCTATGTAAAATTTTGCAAAGTAATAATTACAAAAGGACTATTATATTTTCATTTGGCCATAAATACTAAAAATGGTATGAAATACATCATTTCTTTAAAAGAAAAACCTGGGGTGGCCTAATAATTATGGCTGGTAATATATATATATATTGATTGATTGTTTAATACTTAGTTTTTGGTCCTAATAGGGGTAGACCAGTACACATTTGTATTAAAAAGTGTTCGATACAATTATATTGTAGAACTTTTGAATATTTTTCCATTTTTAAACGAGTTATTTCGCTACCAAGGTTTCTACCATGAGTGGTGTCTTCAGACGACTTTTAATAACTGATTTTACCTTTTCCTGTTTTTCTTTTCAAGAACGCTCTTGTATTGTAACAGTGTTTTATTTGAACGTTCACGTGGCAGGGAATCTATGAACGAGCATTGTTTAAATTAAAACGAACTATGACGTTTTCATCCATCGTTGTATGAACCTAAGAGGTATTTCTTAGTGTGGATGCATTTAGTCATAATTTCTGTTCTTTCATTTAACAGTTCGTCTTTATTTGGGTATATCATAATTTCTAATTTTTCTTCATGAGACAGTCTACATATTTGTCCACCGTTGTAAGGCTTGGTTGTTTTTACAATGCTTCACGTTATGTCTGAGTCTTTTTCATATTTTGATTTCAATTTCCAGACGTGGTGAGCCAATTTTGTATTGTTTTTTAATGTTTCTATTTTAAATGCAGATCTGTGGTTGAACCACTTGGTCTTAAAGGTGTCTTTGGTTGAGCCCAAATATATTTTGTTTTGGCCATCTGGGTCATGTACCTCTGCCTTATAAATTATTTCTTTTGTGTTGCAGAGACCTTGAAGTGGACATTTATTTTTGTCCCTGCAGTTGCATTCTTTGTTAGTGGTTTTGTTTTGTACGATGCTATTTAAGTTTCTGGTGTTTTGTTTTTTTATGAAACTATCTAAATTATTAGTGCAACTATAACTTAGTTTGATTGTGTTTCTGTTGAAAATTTTGTTTAATTCTGATTCTTTTGGAAAGTTCTTATTTATTAGTTTACAAAATATTTGTCCTATTTTGGTCTTTACTTCTAAATTAAATGGTGAGTTGAACCAGATAATGTTTCGTTTTCTATTGTTGTTTTTGATTTGTCTGTTTGGTTGAGAATTATATTGTAAAATGTTTTTTTATGTCCTGAAAGAATTCCTTAGTGCATCCTCATATATATTTTTCTTTTCATTAGATATTGATTTGTTTGACGAATTATTAGCTAGTCGGTGTTCTATGCCTTTGTAAATGTGTTTAATTATATTATTTGGATGACTGGACTTTGTATTTATGTATGATAACTTAGTGTTTGTTTTCATGTGTGACGAGACATTTCCAGTTTGTAAATTAAGTTCTACATCTAAATATTTTACCACTTTATTATTTGTATCTACTGTAATATCAAAATCTAGTTCTTTGAATAATTTAAAATGCTGTTCCCTTATTTTACCATTCATTCTTTTTTTGTCTGGTGCTATTATTAATCTGTCGTCTCTATATAATCCGAGGTTGTCAATATGAATTATTTTGTTTATTTTGTTTAAAATGTATATTCCCATCAATTCTGAGATTCTGTTCCATCATACGATCCTTGTGGTACATCGAATGCTCCGTTGTTGGAGTTTTTGATCCATGCTATACCTTTGTGGAAAAGTATAGATTTTCGGCAATGTAATATTATGTCATTGCCGAAAATCTATACTTTTCCATAGCTAGTCTTAATAACATAATCCTGTATATTGGTTAGACAGAAGGCTAGATTAGGCTTTCTTAGCCTTGCTTGTTAGACAGTTAAGTTAAAGGACTACGAGTTCAAAGCTGTGGAGAAGGGAGTGGGAAAGCATTCAACTACTACTTTCAAGAAGTTATAAAAATTCACAGAAAATAAATATGGGTAGTTTGTGGAAAGCCATAGTCTCCTACGTTCTGAAGTATTGCATCGCATCTAACTGCAGCTCCAGAACAATATTTGCGCCTTGCTTGCAGACATT
The DNA here is from genome assembly GCA_037127315.1 of Ascarosepion bandense. Taxonomy (NCBI): domain Eukaryota; kingdom Metazoa; phylum Mollusca; class Cephalopoda; order Sepiida; family Sepiidae; genus Ascarosepion; species Ascarosepion bandense. The sequence goes on from JBBBDQ010002409.1 coordinate 838,020, forward strand.
CGCTCTTAGTGGACTGGATGGTCAATATGATCCTGGTAGTAGATGCAAATCGTTACGGTGCAACAAAGAACTAAGGGAAGCTCTTCAAACTTATCCAGAAACAAAGATACGGGCATTGACTTCCCAACACTCCCCTCCCTGGCTTCTTTTTAGGAAGGTTAATATTTTTTTTGTTTTGGATCTATAATCAAAGGCTCTGTGAACTTCTACTTCCTGTTGGTTCTTCTGATTTCCGTGTTAACTTTTGGTTTCTGGATGTCAAAAGCTTCGAAGATTTCCTCCATAGAATCTTCACATTCTAAAGGTGAGGAGCTTGGTTCTTCACCACTTTTTTTTGTTGGTTGTTGGGTGTTTATATCTAAAAACCTCCGGCCATTTACTGAAGATGTCTACTACTATAAAATAGTAGTAGCCATTTATAGGTCCTGCGTAGTCTGCGTGTATTCTTGAGCACGGTTTGTACGCCTTTGGCCAAGGTTTTTGTATAATCGGTGGTGATTTTGCTGCCATCTGTTCGATATCCTCACCCATTTTTTTAGCTTATCATTAGTACTTTCATGCGATTTTTCCCGGGATGTCTAACATGCCTTTTAAGATTCTCCTTTGAAGTGACTTTCGTATCACGACCCTTTCATTATACAGTAATACATTGTCACAAATTAAGAAACGATCTGCCAATTTCGCGTCTCTGTCTTCAGTTTTTTCGTTGTTGTGCTAATAAATTCATCCGCTTCTGCGTTTCTTCTTATCTCTAGCAATGTAACCGGTAGTTCTTTAACCGTGTTCCTTAGTACTTTGCTGATTTCATCCTCAGCTCTCAGCGCTGCTATCACTGAGTCTTCCAATGGTTCACTTTCCTTAGGAATCAGCCTCGATAGTCCATCTGCGAGTCTTATTTTTTCGATGGTAAATATTCTAGTTTAAAATTGTAGTTTATTAGTATTGTGCTCTACTTCAGGAGTCTATTCCCGCTATATACAGGTAGTCCTTTCTTGGATCCAAATATGGTAAGAAGCGGCTTATGGTCCGTTTGTAGTGTAAATTCTCTATCGTATATGTATCTATGAAATCGAGTTACGGCGAAAATAATTACCAAAGCTTCTTTTTCAATTTGTGAATAGTTTTTCTCGGCCGGTAGTTATGCTCTCGATGCGTGGCCTACCGGTTTTGTAGTACCTATCCTGCATTTCATGTAAAATGCATGCTCCCACACCATGTGACTTGCATCACTTGCTACAATAATCTCCAGCCTAGGGTCGAAATGTGTCAATGTTAAATCTGATGTCAATTTATTTATAATTTTGTTAAACACCTTTCTGCACTCCTCCGACCAGTTCCACTGAACATCTTTCTGCAGTAATTCGTTGAGAGGTATCCTCAATTTATGCATACTATCGATAAAATCTCCATAGTAATCAGCAAGATCGAGGAAGCTTTTCAATTCTGCGACATTTTAAGGCTCAGGCATGTTTTTGATTGCTGAAGCTCTCACTGGGTCAGGTTTCCTGCTATTCTCATTTATGATGTGGCCTAGATATTTTATTTCTTCCAAGAAGAAATCACATTTCTTCTCTTTAACTTTTAACCCAAAGTCTTGTAGTCTTTTTAAAACTTCCTTGATGTGTGTCACATGGTCTTTTAAATTATCGCTTTTAACTAAAATATCGTCCAGATAAGCTGTGGCAAAATTTTGCCCCGTCAACATAGTATCCATCATCTGCTGAAAAATCGCAGGCGCTACTTTTATCCCGAATGGTCGCCTGTTGTATTTGTATAGACCTTTGTGCATATTTATGCACAGTAATTTGGAACTTTCTTCCGTAAATGGAATCTGCAAGTATGCTTCGCTTAGGTCAATCTTTGAGAAAATTCTTCCACCATTAAGTTTAGTGAATATTTCTTCTGTGCTCAGCAATGGATAATGATAGTCTTTAATTGCATTATTCAGTCCCGTGGAAAAATTTGCACACACGCGAATTTCTACCGATTTTTCTTAACATAAACAACCGGTGCCGCCCATTCACTGAAGTCAGTTTTCGAAATAATCCCAGTTTGCTCTAGCCTCTCCAATTCTTTGTCTATTTTGTCAATTGTGGCGAAAGGTACGTTTCTCTTTTCCCTAAATACACGTCGAGCATTCTGTTTAAGCTTGATTTTTGCTTCAAATTTGTTGCAACATCCTAACCCACTTGAAAATACTTCTGGGAATATTTGTGCAATTCCTCCTTCATTTTTATGGCTTCCGAAAACTCACAGTCTATTCTTTTACAAAATGAACTAATAGGCAAATCCCATACATTAAATTTCTGCATCCAGTCCGTTCCTACTAGGTTGTCTGAATTTCTCATCGCATAGATTTTTAATTTTTTTATTTCTCCCTGGAATTTTACGTTCACTATAATTTCACCTTCGAAATTTATCTTTTTCCCCGTTACGGATTTAGCAATTTTTTAGTGTGGAACATGGTCGGCCTATTTAACTTCCGCCATGTTTGTAAGTTTATAATCGTCAAATCAGATCCCGAATCCAGTTGAAATTTAATTCTTTCATTCAAATTTTCATTTCAACGTATTTTCTGATATTTTCCTTATTTTCATCCTTGTATTTTAAAAAGACAATCCTTAAACCAATTTCATCTACCACATCTGTAACATGCACAAGAGAGAGGCTTGCTTTTTACTGGATCTTTGTCAACCGTAGTGCTGTATTTTTCTCTTTGGCATTATAATTTTGTTTTGTCTGTGGGGAGGGTACAAAACAAAAATTTCTTTTTACCTTTCGAATGTACGCTACTCCTGACTCTTCAATGTCCTTGCTATCTTTCTTTATGCTGAGGCATTTCTGGCAATTTTCTGACAATTTTTGTAATGTTAGACCTGGCTCGTTTTGCAGTTTGGTCAACATGTGTTTCCTCATTTCACTGTCTTTAGCAGCAACTAGTCCTTGGACAAATATGAGACACTTGAAACTGTCAATATTTATTGACGATAGCTGCAAAAGTAGAATAGTCCCCGTTTTCGTCTTTTCTGAGATTAATGCATTTCCACTTTTTATGGAACAACGAGCTTTTTTGGCTAAATAGCTCTGTAAGGCCTGTCACTGCCTCATCGAACGTTAGATCATTTGTTTTTTAAGGAGAATATAGTCGACGAACTTGGTGTGCCTAATTTCCTGAGTAGAAGTCTTATTTTTTTCTTCTCACTCCAGTGATGGCAGTCGATATTAAAAATATCCTCGTATCGCCTGTAATACTCTCCGAAATTTTTATCTTCCTCAACTGAGTATTTAAAAATTTCAATCGCGTTCCACATCGCATCTTGTGAAAATGTTTCCTCCTTCTCCGTGTTCCTATCCAGGGCTGTGCTTGTTAATTTTAATAACAGTTTTTGCAGTTGTGTTTGTCTTTCCTCGTTTGCCTTTTGCATTTCAATTTGTCTTTCTTCAATTTGCTTTTGCATCTCTATTTGTCTTTTTGCATTTCTGTTTGTCTTTCTTCGTTAGTCTTTTGCATTTCCATCTGTTTTATTTCTAATTGATATGGACTTTCTTCAGTTCTCCTTATAATTTCGAGTATTTCCTTTTGAAAATCTTCCATTTTTTTCATTTCGGTATTAGTGTCGACAACTTGTTTGTGGTCGACTTGTTTATTTCAGTTTGTAGCACACTTTAAAGTGATTCAGTGGGAAGAAAAAAATTCGTCACAATTTTGTTGTGCTACTTGTACGCGAATCTGTTTCGCCGATTTGATATTGTTGACTCCTCTTATGTGATTTTCGGGGTCCTCGACGCTAAGTTTTTTTTCCTTGGTGTTATGCGTAAGTTCGTTCTTTTTTTGTCGCCAATTTGCTTTTTACGCTTGACGTGACAACGTCTTTTTATTTCCGTGTGCACTTGTTAGAATCCTCGTCGCCAAATTGTTGTTTGGCGAGAATGTATTTTTCCTCTGCGTGATCATATCCTTCGTTGCCAAATTGTTGTGGATTCTTGTTTAGAAAACCACACTATTGTGTGGTTTTAATAATAAAAACAGATATGAGAGGAAAAATGTAAGTATATTGAATAAAAGATATACAACCTGTACACGTTTAGCAGATTCGGGAATACTTGTTAGTAGGAGCCAAATATATACAAGAAGTAAGTCCGGATAATAGTCTATATTCTTGCTGACCAACGAGTGGCGGTTCAACTGCTCTGACAAACACCAACTCTAACAACAACAACACCAACAACCCGTTCTGTGTAGGAAGGATTATTTGCATACCATGGAAGAATCCATAAAGTGTGTGGAACGAGGTGACTCCCCAACACTTTCTGATTCTGATTTCTCTACATCAAAACGTTCGGCCGGGTGTGAACACAAAGAAAGAAGAAATAAAAAAAATAAAAGGTTGTCTTCTGCGTATTTGTTCCGAGCATCACCTTTGGCTCACAAAAACACATTCTCTTTAAAAAAAATAGTAAAATAAAATAAAATAAATAAAAAGGGGTCCAGTCATGAATGTTGCCGCTAAAGCAAGTCATGACAAAAAAAAAAAAAAAAAAAAAAAAGAACGCTGAGTTAGGATCCACCTCGTCTGCTTTTAAGAATGCCACTCACGAATGTGCTGTCAGTTCGGCAAGCGGGCAAGCGGGCAAGCTGTAAAAGTCAACACTAGTGATATCGTCCAACCATCTCCTCACACACAATAATTCCATATCCTACCGACTCTCCTCGTCCTCAAAATTGCTTCCCTCGCTCACAAAGAGACATTCTACTCTGGTTCTCTATATTGGCAATACAAAAAATTGTATCTTAACAATTCTTGACTTCTTTTTTTTTTCGCAATACCAGCGTTACTTGTTATTTTGTCTGTCTTCTTGTGTTACAATACGAGCGTTTATAACAACTTGAAAAGTTCAAAATTGCAATGTTCAGAGAAGACGCCACGCAGAATCCCGTTACACAAAGTGGCGGCTCTTGGAAAAATAATCCTTTGAGTGGAATTTCTTTCTCACCTTTGAAACGCAGAGAAAATAAGGGTGATAGATCTCAGTGGAAGTAGCATGACACGCCCTAGTAGTAAAGGCTTGAACTAATGGACAACAAGAGAATGAAACTCGTTCAAACATTTGACATGTCAATAGCGATTGCGTAGAAACAAGCTTGCAACGTTGCGTCTATGAGAAAGCAGTTGTAGAGCAGAAAATAAGCGAACCCACACAAGAACGCAAAAGAAATTTTGAACTCAAGGCTGAAAAATGGGAAATGAGCTAATGCGGCTCAAATATGGTAACAATAATACATTTTTTGTCTATTCTAACTTTTCATTTTTCTATCCAGAATCTACAACCATAGAGCGTGAAAAAAAAAAAAGCTAGAATAAAAAGTGATAAAAGTAATAGGAATATTTCTTAATAATAACTTTTACTCAGTAGAAGACCGAGAGCCGTTTAAATTAGACGCTTACTAATGAAGGCTGTAAGTGTGTAAAATGAAGAAATGCCTATAATAAATATATGTAGGATAGATAACGGTTAATCCTAGACTTGAAATGTTTAATCGGAGAAGCGTCATTTCAGGAATCTGTTTCACAAACCCATAAGCATGGACCAAGCGATTCTCCCTGAGAGCAACATACTACGCCTCCTCGGCCTTACCCTCTCCTCAAACCTCAAATGGAACCACTATATTGAATACATAGCTAAATCTACTGCTAAGAAGGTTGGGTCACTATGTCGATCCAGGATGTTTTTTCCGCCTGAATCCATCCTGCATATATACAAGTCAAACATCCGTCCGTGCATGGAGTACTGCTGCCATTTATGGTCAGGCGCCCCTGCCGTTCTCCTCAGAGTTCTCGACAGGATCCAAAGGAGAGTCTGCAATGTGATAGGTACTGATCTGGCGGCTCGACTGCAGCCAATTCCCCACCGTCGAAATTTTTACCTCCCTTTGCCTGTTCTATAAATAGGTGTTTACTCGTGCAACCAAACTGGCAACTGGGTCCCACCCATTCACAGTCAGGTTAGCCAAATGCAGACGACAATTCTACTCCTGCAGCTTCTTCTCTCGCACTTCCCGCCTGTGGAACTCGCTCCCATATTCTTGCTTTCCTGACGGCTACAACCTCCAGAAATTTAAATGCAATGTCAATACTCATCTATTAAAAACTGGACTCTAGCTCTCTCCCCACATCCGTATATCCTTCCCTTTCTCTCCACCTATGTATCTGTCATCGCACCTGCATTCTCAGCATTCTATTGCTCCTTTCTAACTAGTTTGTACTCCTCACTCTTTTCTAATTAATCTTTTTACAGTTATGTAGCCCCCCGCTCATCAGTGGCATTTCTGCCTTGCTCAGGGTGAAATGATTAAAAAAAAATAAAATAAAAAAAATAACAGCTACGGGAAAAAAACTTTGAGTTGAACTTCCTCCTTACCAACAGAATAGGAAGAAAATGGCTGGTAACCTAGGGAAAAAAGAATATTATTATTAAATTAATTAATAATGTATAAATAATGTCGGAAACGAATGACTTAGTACCCACATACCCGATGTTTCAATTGATAGTGTTTCATTATCAATGTTGTATAACTGGCAACTATTAACGTGATAGCTAAGCAAGAACCTCACCATTCCTACTTTAAGCCCAATTTCCTTAATTCAGGCAAGGTGTTCGTACTTCCTGCCAATGCATTGCACTGGAAATACAACTCTTGCTTAATTTCTACAAAGTTTTAAAAACAAATATTAATACGACACAAGTGCAACGCTTGCAAATGTTTAGCGACAGTGGTAATGTAGTACTGACTGCATGTAAATAAAGTTAAATGAAGCGAGAGGGAACTACAAAAAGAAAGAAAGACAGAATAAACAGTAGTGACGAAAGACTCTAAAGAACAAACGAATTAAAGAAAAAAAGAAGGAAGAAGCATAGAGAGAAAATAAACAGTAACGAGAAAAAGAAATATAGAGAATTAATAAATTAATAAAAGAAAGAAAAAAAATTGTAAAGAAAAAAAGAATAGAAAGTTCGAAAGAAAAAAAGAAAGTAACAACGAAAATAAATTTTAGGAATTGCAATGAAAACAAACAAATAAAAAAGGCAAAATACAAGCATAAAAAATAGCAAAAAGAAAAACATGAACAAAAAAGGCAAAATAGCGAAAGAGGAAAAATAAAAAGAAGAAACTTACATAAAAATTAAAGTAACAGAAGCTCCCGACCCTACCAAACAAAACGACAGGAAAGAAAACGGAAGCAGAGAAAGAAAGAAAGATATTTGGCCCCTTTCTGAAGTGGTTTTGGGTGATGGTTGTCCGGGTAATATCAATTTTCGGCAGTAGAAGCTATGCCAAATATTCCATAGCTATCGTCAGTTGGCGTGGGCAGAATCGTCAGAGGGTGGAGATGCAAAATAAGAAAGATGAAAGAATAGAAGTTAATATAGTAGGACGGTTTCTTTCTTTCTTTCTCGCTCTCGCTCTATCTCTCTTTATCTCTTTATATATATATATATATATATATATATATATATATATATATGCCCTCGTACTAAATTAAGTTCTATTCTCGTGTGTGTGTGTGTGTGTGTGTGTGTGTGTGTGTGTGTGTGTGTGTGTGTGTGTGTGTGTGTGTGTGTAAAACTAGCAAAGAAATTACAGAATTAACAGAGCATAGGATGTGGGAAGAAAGAGAGTGGAAGCGACAAGTGTATGCAGGAACGATTATTTGGCCTTTGGCTACGTGCGACTACCGCCCGAGAGATGGGCACAGGGATGTACACGAACAGACGACAAAAAATGAGTTTTCGTATGAATGGCGCGGGAGATGAATGAATAAAAGAAATGTTTAATGGATGGTGGCAGATATGGGAAGTGTAAAACTAATAGACTAGCTACTCTAAGTTCAGTGCAAAAATAAAACGGTTGATTAAATTAACTACTAAATATAACCGAGAAATCGATAGACCAAACGATAGAACAACAAAACGCAACTGTCGACTCACCAGCTTTTGTGATGTGGCCATACAGAGATATCAAGTGAGGATATCTTCTCTTCATTTCATATATCTCTCCTGAAATCACTTGGTACTGTTTATTAGTAATATTAGAATAAAACAATGGCACAGTTTTGGGGTAATTATGAGGATTGATCTTGCCACACGTGTGAATCGGGTTACGAGAAAATCTTAATAGCAGTCGAGGTGCAGTTAGTGTCTTTCTACGAAAGTTTGCACAAGGCCATAATTGAAGTGCAGTCATAAATATCGATTTCACTACACTAGTAAATTAGTAAATTAGTCCACGGGCGCTCTTGCTATCAACAGATATATTCTTGGTGTTCTATTTATAAGTTTAATTTAGTAAAATCCAAAGACACAGGTGTTGGTTGGGTACACGTGAGGATCGATCTTACGATACTACTAAATTAGTCCACGAGGCGATCTTGCTATCAAGCAAGGTACGGTTGGCATCCTATTTCTAAACTTAGCTAAGTATGGCAAAAGGCCATACGTTCAAAAGCATGCGTGTGTATCGAACTGTCAACTTATTTGCAATAGTCTACTTGATTAGTTTTCTAATTATTACCTTAGGTTAAATTGCTCTCCTCTGATTCATGTGATTATGAAATGATTAATTTTTGTTTAGACTCCTGAAACGATTTACAGTAACATTGTATCACCGGACATCTTCATGGGGCTCAATACCAGTAGCTATCAACAACATTCTGATTAATCGCTCACCACTAGGAACTTTGTTTTGCTGATATAGTATCTGCACCCTATGTCTAAACGTCTTTGTGCAGCTTCAGGTAACTGTTTCAAATTCAGAGTTGTCTTTCTAGACTGGTTGCCAGTCTACCATGTCGTTTAAAATCTGGTAACTATTTACAGAAACTGACATATATTTTAACCTTTTGCCAACTGCATACAACCGATTTAGCAGATCAACTGTATTAGATTTACCTTGAAAGGTAAAATATGATTGACAAAAATATATTCTAACCGTGGATGGTAGCGACGGAGTGTAATAACAAAGGCTTGAAAAGCAATAGCCGACAAGGATATGGTTGATATTAACGGTAGAAAACACAGACGATAGACGTCAAAGATATTACTGAAATCAAAGGCAGAAGACATAAGGTGATAATAAATGCTTGAAAGGCAATAGCCGATAAAGATATGAGTGATGTCAATTCAGCGACAACCCGAAAAGGATCGGGATGTGTGCAGGGGTTTTGGGTGATATGTTTCGGGATTCTGAGAGAAGAGAAGAAGACAAAACACACACACACACACAGAGAGAGAGAGAGAGAGAGAGAGAGAGAGAGAGAGAGAGAGAGAGATCAGAGAACATCTGCTGGTTAAGGACTTCTCGTCGACTACCTGTGAGTGTGTGCCGGACGAGATAAGTAGGTACATTCGAACAGGCCGAAAGAGATGCCGAAAATACGTTAATATGTATCGACTAAATAGACAGGTACAATATAACAGTCCGAAATAAATACGTTAATATGCATAGAAAGAGATAGGATAATAATATGTATCGGCCTAAATAGACAGGTACATTCTAACATTACGAAAGAGATACGTTAATATGTATCGAACAAAATAGACAAGTACATTCTAACAGTCCGAAAGAGATATGTTAATAATTATCAAACTAAATAGACAGGTACATTCTAAAAGCCCTAATGAGACACGTTAATATGTAACTGCCTAAATAGACAGGTATATTTTAACAGACAAAAAGAGATATGTTAATGTTTATCTGACAAAATAGGTACATTCTAACAGTCCGAAATCGATACGTTAATATCTAACAGGAACATTTCACAGTCGGTAAGAGATACGTTGATATATCTCGGACTAAATAGAGAGGTACGTGCTAACAGTCCGAAAGAGATGGGGTAATATGTATCAGCCTGAATTGTCAGGTACATGCTAACAGTCCGAAAGCGATACGTTAATATGTATCGGACTAAATAAACAGGTACATTCTAACAGTCCGAATGAGATACGTTAAGATATATCGGACTAAATGTACAGTTACGTTCTAACAGTCCAAAAGCGGTATGTTAATATGTATCTCGACAAAATAGACAGGTACATTCTAACAATCCGAAAGAGATACGTTAATACGTATAGGACTAAATAGACAGGTACATTCTAACAGTCCGAAAGAGATACGTTAAGATATATCAGACTAAATAGATAGGTACATTCTAACAATCCGAAAGAGATACGTTAATCTATATCGGATTAAATAGACAGGTACACTCTAACAGTCCGAAAGAGATACGTTAATATGTATAGGACTAAATAAACAGGTACATTCTAACAGTCCTAACTAGACACGTTAATATGCATCGAACTAAATAGACAGGTACATTCTAACAGTCAGAAACAGATATGTTAATATATATCTTGCGAAATAGATACATTCTAACAGACCTAACAAGATACGTTAATATGTATTGAACGAAATAGGCAGGTATATTCTAAGAATCCGAAAGAGATACATTAATATGTATCGGACTAAATAAACTGGTACATTATAACAGTCCGAAAATTATATGTTAATATGTATCGAAGTAAATAAACAGGTACAGTCTAACAGTCCGAAAGAGTTAGGTTAATATACATCGAACGAAATAGATATTCTAACAGTCTGAAAGATATACGTTACTATGTTTCGGACTAAATAAACAGGTACATTCTAACAGTCCGAATGAGATACGTTAATATGTATCGAACTAAATGTAGAGTTACGTTCTAACAGTCCAAAAGCGTTATGTTAATATGTATCTCGACTAAATAGACAGGTACATTCTAACAATCCGAAACAGATACGTTAATATGTATAGGACTAAATAGAGAGGTACATTCTAACAGCCCGAAAGAGATACGTTAAGGTATATCATACTAAGTAGATAGGTGCATTCTAACAATTCGAAAGAGATATGTTAATATGTATTGGACTAAATTGACAGGTACATTCTAACAATCCAAAAGCGATACGTTAATATATATCGGACTAAATAGACAGGTACATTCTAATAGTCCAAAAGAGGTACGTTAATATGTATCGCACTAAATAGACAGGTACATTCTAACAGTCCGAAAGAGATACGTTAGTATGTATCGGACTAAATAGCCAGGTACATTCTAACAGTCCAAAAGAAATACGTTAATATGTATCGAACTAAATAGACAGGTACATTCTAACAGTCCTAAATAGACACGTTAATATGCATCGAACTAAATAGACAGGTACATTCTAGCCCTCAGAAAAAGATATGTTAATATTTATCTTGCGAAATAGATACATTCTAACAGACCTAACACGATACGTTAATATGTATTGAACGAAATAGACAGGTACATTCTAAGAGTCCGAAAGAGATACATTAATATGTATCGGACTAAATAAACTAGTACATTATAACAGTCCGAAAATAATCTGTTAATATGTATCGAAGTAAATAGACAGGTACGGTCTAACAGTCCGCAAGAGTTACGTAAATTATATATCGAACGAAATAGAAGGTAAATTCTAACAATCTGAAAGAGATACGTTAATATGTATCGGACTAAATAGACAGGTACATTCTAACCGTCCGAAAGAGATACGTTAATATATATCGGACTAAATAGACAGGTACATTCAATCAGACCGTAAGCATTTAGTGAATATATATTGGCCTAAATGCACAGGTACATTCTAACAGTCCGAAAGAGATACGTTAATATGTATCTGTCTAAATAGACCGGTAGATTTTAACAGTCCGAAAGAGACACGTTAATATATATCGACCGAAATAAACAGACACATTCTAACAATCTGAAAGCGATAACTTAACATGTACCGGACTTAATAGACAGGTACATTTTAACCATCCGGAAAAGATGCGTTCATATGTATCAGCCTAAATAAACCGGTACATTCTAACAGTCGGAAAGATATACGTTAATAAATATAGAAGGAAATAGACAGGTACATTCTAACAATCCAAAAGAGATACATTAATATCTATCACCCTATATAGACAGGTACATATTAACAGTCCGAAAGAGTTACGTTAATATGTATCGAACGAAATAGGTACATTCTAACAATCCAAAATAGATACGTTAATATATATCACCATATATAGACAGGTACATTCTAATAGTCCGAAATAGATACGTTAATATATATCACCATATATAGATAGGTACATTCTAACAGTGCAAAAAAGATACGTTAATATGTATCGGACTAAATAGACAGGTACATATTAACAACCCGAAAGAGATACGTTAATTTGTATCGGAGTAAATAGACAGGTACCTTCTAACAGTCCGAAAGCGATACGTTAATACGTATCGAACGAAGTAGACAGATTCGAACAGTCCGAAAGAGATGCGTTAATATATATCCTGACTAAATGAACAGGTACATTTTAAAAGTCCCAATGAGACACGTTAATATGTATCTGCCTAAATAGACAGGTACATTCTAACAGTCCAAAAGAGATATGTTAATGTTTATCTGACAAAATAGGTACATTCTAACAGTCCGAAAGCGATGCGTTAATATATATCGGCCTAAAAACACAGGGATATTCTAACAGTCCTAAAGAGACACGTTAATACGTATCGGACTAAATAGATAATTATATTCGAACAGTCCGAAAGCGAAACGTCAATATGTATCGAACAAAACAGACAGGTACATTCTAACAGTCTGAAAGCGATACGTTAATATGTATCGGACTAAATAAACAGGTACCTTCTAACAGTCGGAAAGAGATACGTTAACATATATCGAACTAAGTAGACAGATAGATTCTGACAGTCCTAAAACAACAATACGTTAATATATATCTCGACTAAATAGATAAGTACATTCTGACAGTACGAAAGTGATACGCTGATACGTATCGAACGAAATAGACAGGTACATTCCCGCAGTCCGAAAGCGAAACGTTGATATGTACCGGCCTAAATAGACAGGTACATTCTAACAGTCTGAAAAAAATACGTAATATAAATCTAACGAAAGAGGCAGGTACATTGTAACAGTCGCAAAGTGATACTTTAATATGTATCGGCCTTAATAAACATCTAGATACTAACAGTCCAAAAGAGGCACATTAATATATACCGATCGAAATAGACAGGTACAATCTAACAGTCCGAAGGAGATATGTTATTGTATATCTGACAAAATAGCTAAAGTCGAACAGTCTTGAACAGTCCGAAAGTGATACTTTCATATGTAGCGAACTAAATATTCAGGTATATTCTATCAGTCCGAAAGAGATACATTATTATATAGCGAACGAAATAGGTACATTCTGACAGTCCGAAAGAAATACATTAATATATATGGGCCTAAATTGACAGGTACATTTTAACAGTCTGAATGCGATTCGTTAATATTTCTAGGACTAAATAGACGGGCACATTCTAACAGTCCGAAAGAGATACGTTGATATGTATCGGACTAAATAGACAGGTTCATTCTAACAGTGCGAAAGCGATTTTGTTAATATGTATGGAACGAAATAGACAGGTATATTCTAACAGTCTGATAGTGACACGTTAATATGTGTCGGACTAAATTGACAGGTACATTCTAACAATCCGAAAGAGATACGTTACTATGTATCGGACTAAATAGACAGGTACATTCTAACAGTCTGAAATATATACGTTAATATGTATCGGACTAAATTGACAGGTACATTCTAACAGTCTGAAATATATACGTTAATATGTATCGGACTAAATAGACAGGTACTTTCTAACTGTCTAAAAGCGATACGTTAATATGTATCGGACTAAATAGACAGGTACATTCTAAGAGTCCGAAAGATATACGTTAATATGTATCGAATGAAATAGACAGGTACACTCTAACAGTCCGGAAGCGATACGTTAATATATATCTACCTAAACAGTCTTGTCTGTATCCGCTTTTTATATCTGCTTTTGGATCGAAAGCAGCTCGTTTGGAATTTCACACTTGTATTTGATTCTGGGCTTCCCATTGGCTGGTAAATAAAATTCGCGGAGGCTCGCGAAATGGAAATTTGATATTTGATTAATTTTTATTTTTCAACCTGAACATCTGACCGAATACACCTGCGCAGAGACGACTTTTGTTCATTTGATTTCTGGTTGTTATAGAACAAACATCCTGTCCCTCGCTTTTGCTCGGTATCACCATAGTACCTGTCTATTTAGTCCGATACATATTAACGTATCGCTTTCGGACTGTTAGAATGTATCTGTCTATTTCGTTCGGTATATATTAACGTATCGCTTTCGGAATGTTAGAATGTATATATTTCGTCAGATAAACATTAACATATTTCTTTCAGACTGTTTGATTGTACCTGTCTATTTCGTTCGATACATAACGTATCTCTTTTGGGCTGTTAGAATGTACCTGTCTATTTAGGAGAATATATATTAACGTATCTCTTTTGGACTGTTAGAATCTACCTGTCTGTTTCGTTCGATTCATATTAACATGTACCTTTCGGACTCTTAGAATGTACCTGTATATTTAGTCCGATACATATTAAAGTATCGCTTTTAGACTGTTAGAATATACCTTTCTAGTTAGTCCCATACATATTAACGTAACTCGTCAGACTGTTAGAAAGCACCTGTCTATTTAGTCCGATACACATTAACGTATATCTTTCGGACTGTTAGAATGTACATCTCTATTTAGTCCGACAAATATTAACGTATCGCTTTTGGACTGTTAGCATGTACCTGTCTATTTTGGTGAATACATATTAACGTATCTCTTTCAGACTGTTAAAATGTACCTGTCTATTTAGGCCTATATTAACGTATTTCTTTCGGACCGTGAGAATGTACTTGTCTATTTTGTTCGTTATATAATAGGGTATCTCTTTCGGACTGTTAGTATACACCTGAATATTTAGTCCGCTACATATGAAAGTATCGCTTTCGGACTGTTAGAATGTACCTATTTTGTCAGATATACATTAACATATCTCTTTCGGATTGTTAGATTGTATCTGTCTATTTCGTTCGGTATATATTAACATGTCTCTTTTGGACTGTTAGAATCCAGATGTTTATTTAGTATCGCTTTCCGACTGTTACAATGTACCTGCCTCTTTCGTTAGATTCATATTACGTATCTCTTTCAGACTGTTAGAATGTACCTGTCTATTTAGGCCGGTACATATTAACGTGTCGCTTTCGGACTGTGAGAATGTACCTGTCTATTTCGTTCGATACGTATCAGCGTATCACTTTCGTACTGTTAGAATGGACCTATTTATTTAGTTGAGATATATATTAACGTATCGTTTTAGGACTGACAGAATCTATCTGTCTACTTAGTTCGATACATATTAACGTATCGCTTCCGGACTGTTAGAGTGTACCTGTCTATTTCATTCGATACATATTAACGTATCTCTTTCGGACTGTTAGAATGTACCTGTCTGCTTTGTTAGATACATATTAACGTATCGCTTTCGGACTGTTAGAATGTACCTACTTCGTCAGATAAACATTAACATATCTCTTTCGAGCTGTTAGAATGTACCTGTCTATTTCGTTCGATACATATTAACGAATATCTACCTAAACAGACAGGTCTATTCTAACAGTCTGAAAGAGATACGTCATATGTATCGAACGAAATAGACAGGTACATTCTAACAGTTCGAAAGAGATAAGTTAATATGTATCGGTCTAAATAGACAGGTACATTCTAATAGTCCGAATGAGATACGTATATATATATATATATATATAAGATGAAACTGACATGCACATTTCAATAGCGCTGAAGATATACGATGTTAAACACAGGCCCAAATTGACATATAAACAAACCAAAATAGTTGTAAACATCCTCGCTTTTGATCATTATTCATCCGCTTTTCTTTTTTTATAGAACTTTGTAAATTTTGTCGATTACACGTACTGATTAGGTATTCTCTTCTGTCCCCCTTTCCTTCAATATGTCATGTGGGTACGTGTTTCCAAGCCGCCTTTCCTCATTATGTAGCATAGACCTTTCATCAATTTATGATGCTACGTACAAGTTTCCTTAAGATTTCTATTTTCTCTAAAACTTCGTCACTGCGTCCATGTTTTCCACATATTTCTGCCATCTCAAATTTCTTCTGCATCTGTTGCTGGCTGGTTCATGTTCTTGGTTATTTTATCTTCACCCATCTTTATTCTACTTTTTTTGTTTTTGTTTTTACTTGTTTTGTTTTTTTTTTGTTTTTTTTTTTGAAAATGTTGCCATTATTGTAAGCAATGAAAGATTGCAAGAATTTTCACATTATATGGGAAAATATTTTATTCAATGTCTATTCACAAGGGCGTCAAAGATGTCAGGGGGCCAATTTTGAGTGCCATCTCACATCTTATTATCTCATTCAAAACGCTTCTAACAAAATATGATTATTGGCTGTGGAAATGACTCCAGTAGAGTCAACGTTGTATCTTTAAAAATGCAATGTGAAACATACATTTATAAGTCGCAAATTATTAGAAATTCACATTACAGTTACCAAAAACTTTTACACGGTACAATATCTATCTATCTATCTATCTATCTATCTATCTATCTATCTATCTATCTATCTATATGTGTGTGTGTGTGTGTGTGTGTGTGTGTGTGTGTGTGTGTTTTAATGTGTTAGTCGGGGCGAAAACTTTTCAGTCCCCTATCTTACGATTTGGGTAGTGTTTTGTTTTTGTTCTCTTGACATACAGTTAGTCAGTCAGTCAGTCAGTCAGTCAGTCAGTCAGTTAAGTATCATACATGATATACGCTTTCGAGACATGACTGACTGGGCAGAAGATTTTTCCGCAGTAGGTTGCCATTACTTTCTGCGTTAGACTGGTTGCCAACCAAAGCTATAGAACCGAATGTGTACTGCTATTTAGCCCATAGCTGGAGGGAGAAGCGACGCAGTCATAACTTTCGCAAAGGTAAGTGCACATATGTGAATGTAACGAATTCAACTGGAACTTGAACTCGGCTGTCCGATTTCTTGTTCGAGCCAAAATACAAAGAGAAACATTAAAAATATCTTTTTATCTTTCTCTATCTCTACCTCTCACTCATTCTGTCTCTGTCTCTGTCTCTCTCTCTCTCTCTCTCTCTCTCTCTCTCTATATATATATATATATATATATATATATACAAAGAGAAAGAGAAAAATATATTTTTAATGTTTTTAATGGATGATTGTATGTGAAGATATATATATATATATTTTAATCATATCACCCCGAGCAAGACGGTAACGCCACTGATGTGCAGGGGGCTACATAGGAGTGAAAAGATTGGAAAAGAGAAAACCGGAAACCGCATCCTAACAGGAAACAAGGGATGAGCCTCTTCAACTGTTCAACAGACGTGGGTGGAGTGTGAACCGGGCGATAGTTTAGTCTATCTACTCCAATTGAAAAAAAAGAAAGAAAAAAATAGTGAGAAGATTGGAAAAGAGAAAACCGGAAACGGCATCCTAAACAGGAAACAAGGGATGAGCCTCTTCAACTGTTCAACAGACGTGGGTGGAGTGTGAACCGGGCGATAGTTTAGTCTATCTACTCCAATTGAAAAAAAAGAAAGAAAAAATAGTGAGAAGATTGGAAAAGAGAAAACCGGAAACCGCATCCTAAACAGGAAACAAGGGATGAGCCTACTTCACCTGTTCAATAGGCATGGGTGGAGTGTGAACCGGGTGATAGTTTAGTCTATCTACTCCAATTGAAAAAAGATATATATTATAAGTTACAGTTTAGAACATGTACAAATTATAATTTACTACAAAAGTGTATATTTTGTTTCGACATCGAAAAAACAATGTCTCATTAGTTAGTTAATAGTGATAAAAATAATAAAAAAAAGTGTACCATCATTATTAACTACCTGATGAGGTATTGTTTTTTCGATGTCGAAAAAAATGTACTTTTGTAGTAAATTATAATTTGTACATGTGCTAAACTGTAACTTAGAATAAATATTCATTGCTCTATTTTTATATTGAGCACTGTTTTAAATTAATGTTTTGAACGTTGTTAATACTTTCTTTTCTTCCTTCTTTATTCACTTGGGTATATATATATATATCTTGACATACAATTATTCTTAAGAACATTAAAAATATTTTCTGTTTTCCTCTCAGTATGTATATATATATATATATATATATATATCGCTTCTTCAAAAGAATGCACAAACACAATATATATATATATATATATATATATATATATATATATATAATCAATAAACTAATAATAATAATAAATATATAATGTGTTCCGATGAACTACATTTCTTAGATTTAAAATTTTTAGCACCATAGTTATGACCAACCATGCCACGCACATTGCAACGAACAACCCTCATACCCTGCGCATTCCATTGGTAAATTGTAAGCTTACTCCCACCATCCGCCGTTTTGTGGAACCGACTCCCAAGCAGATGCTTCTATCATCGCTAAAACTTTAACCTGTTCAAGTCTCCAGTTAACCGTTATCTTTCCAATATATCCCCATAAACTGGGATCCTTTCTATGTAAGCCTAAACCTCGTGTGGATCTAGGGTCTCGTACAGGGTGAACATTATATATATATATATATATATATATATATATATATATATATATATTTGTTCCTCACCCTTTTGTTCAACACTTAGTTTCATAAACGTGGCAATAACCAGACACAGAGTGAAAACTGAGTTGCAATATTTGACTTTTTGTAATCTACTGTAAATATAGAGAATAGTGCATATTTTTAATAATTTCACCAAAAGCAAGGATATAATTTCACTAGGAGGCAAATATGTAGAGATAGCAAAAGAAAATAAGAAGATTTTAGTGGTGGGAAGTGAGGAAAAGGACAATAACTGAACAGGATCCGGGAAGACAGAAGTTGATGAGTGACGTTGCATTTCAGTTTTTGAAAATTGTAATTGGCAGGGATGCAAGAAATCAAAAAAGGTTACTACAGGCGAGAAGATCGAGAAAGACATTATTATTAGAATAGGACTGACAGGCGCATCTAACTAGTTCAACAATAAAACAGTGTGACCTGGTCACCAATCTAGTAACAACTTAAATTAATACATCCGACATACTTGTAGCGTAGGGAGCTGGTTAATGTTTCTTTGATTCGGCCTTGTATCAGACATAACCGAACTCCCTACAGCTTACAAGTTTTATGAAGAGTTATAATCATCAGAAGGTTTTTCATCATCAGAAGGTTGGTTGTCGGCAGGTTGGAATATATAGAATTGTGTGGAATAGCGTAAGAAGAATAAATTATACATTTTGCACTTTAAAATAAAAAATTATTAAAAGGAAAGACTAACATAAGTTGTAGGAGTTAATGTGCAATTAGAAACATTATTAAGAGGTTAAGGGTAGAGTTCGTACAAAATGTTCGTAGTAGTAATTGTTGAAAGAGATAAGGAGAAAGAAGAAGGGGACAATGTCCGGGTCGCTTGAAGTTTGAAGTTACGTTTTAAATGTGTCTCTCTCTTTCGCTGCTCCCATCTCACTGTCTCTGACGCTGCGAAGTCATTTATATGTCCTTTTGAATTTCGCACTGGATCGCTAAGTCCTTTCAAGTCTTACAAGTCGCTCCCATTTGTCAAAATCATTTTAACACCTACTTGAGAAATCTGGTTTCGACTTTTTCGTTAAGCACATGGTCAGTCCTTTTTCTATTTGGGAAAACCAAGATTTCTCACATCGTTGTGAATTTTTGTAAAAGTGAAGAAGAGAGTTGATTTTAATTAATTTTTTATCTGCTACGTAACTTCCCTTCCACTTGACGGAGTCTGCTTTGAATGAGTTTTATTCGTATCTGTTGTTTCTTTTTCAAATAATAGTTTTCGTTTTTGGTTTTTGGTTTTGTTTTTTGTGGGTTGAGATGTGTTTCCATAATTGTTGTCTATATTTTTTAGCGTCTTGTTTGAAATCCATAAGAGTAGGTATGTTTAGTTTTTCCGCATGTCAAAGGTCACATTTTAAGTAACGTAAGAATACAGGATGTGCGTTGTGGTACAGTGTATATCGGCTTGAAACAAGAAATCGGGGAGCCGAGTTCAAATTCCAGTTGAATTCATTGCATTCACTTACGCGCAAATACCCTTGGGAAAGGTATTAATCCATCTTTTCCTTCCAGTTATGGGTTAAATAACAGGACAGATTGGGTTCTATAGCCTTGGCTGGCAACCAGTCTACCACAGAAAGCAATGGCAACTTACTGCGGGATAATCTTCTGCCCAGTCAGTCATGTCTCTTTCGAGACATGATCGCCCAAGCGTGTTTCACGTATGGCACTTAACTGACTGACTGAAGAATACAGAGAAAATTGAAACATATTTTTCAAGACGAAAATAAAATTAGGCTTTTTTTTTTATTTGTACAGTTTTAAATATTCGAAGTTTTCAAGCAGCTTGTTTCGTTGAAAGTGTTTGTAGTTTCGATATTGATTTTTTTTAAAATTTCCGTTGTTCTTATTAGAAGCTGGTATTTTATCAGCGTCAAATTTGAAATTGGAATTATTCAAATTTTTTGGGACTCTTGAAATTTGATGAAATCAGGAACGAATGTGTATTTTTCAATAAAAGGAGTAAAACAAGCTGTTGTTAAGATTGATTTCATATAAATTTAAACAATTGTATTCAATAAAAAAGGATATATTTTTAGGTACTTAGCTTTGGAATTGAGAGTACGTTGAATTTTTTCCAGTTGTCGGTACAGGTTGATATTTTATCAGCGTATTAATTCACACGTCTTGGGCTCTGTTTTCTTTTTCTTTTTCTTTTCATTTCTTTCTTTTTTCTTTTCCTGTAGAAGGTTGAGTCGCCATGTTCTGTTGTGATGCATGAGTCTTGTTTTTGTTTTTTTATGTGTGTCTCTCTTTCGCTGCTCCCATCTCTCAGCCTCTGACGCTGCGAAGTCATTTATATGTTCTTTTGAATTTCACACTGGATCGCTAAGTCCTTTCAAGTCTTACAATTAGCTCTCATTGGTCAAAAATCATTTTAACACCTACTTGAGAAATCTGGTTTCGACTTTTTCATTAAGCACATGGTCAATCCTTTGTCTAGTTGGGAAAACCAGGTTTTCATACATCGTTGTGAATTTTTGTAAAAGGGAAGAAAAGAATTGATTTTAATTCATTTCTTATCCGCTACATACTAAGTGAAAATGATATTCAGAACAGTTTCCATGAAAATATTTGTAGAAAAACAGGGATGCCATGCCATGTCGCTGAGGAAAAACAAAATGTTAGAAAATGAATTTGACACAAAAATAAATTAAAAATATAACTGAATAAAAACAAAAAATGATATTATATATTCACGTAAACATGTTCTTATGTAAAAAGTAGTTAAGAAAAATTATATATTTAATAATAGCATAAATTTTAGGTTTGTTATTTTACATCGAACACTGATTGCGACCAGTAATCACTGTGCGTAATTACATACATAATTTTTCTATAGAATTAATGGATTTCATTTTTTTAAACCGAAATAAACCGAAATAATTTAATTACACCAAATGTTATGCCCGTATTTAAATAGAAGTTTATTTTAGACAGAATTTATTTCGTCTCTATAAAATTAATAAAGAAAATGTGCTCTTCGGCAGATGCAACCACCGTCTGATCGAGCGTGCTTTTATCCCACGGCTACGACCAGCGTCACAATAAACTAAGGTTCTGTTTTGCCTTCCCGAAGCCCATATCTGCCCAGTTTCATATCCGAAACCCAAGCAAAGCAATTTTCTAAGAATTGACGGATATTTTATTTTTATTTATTTATTCATATGTTTTTTGAAGACCCAGAATTTATATATAAAGCGATGACAGGGAGATTACTTGGTACTATATATTTTTTTTAATCTTATTTTTATTCTCATTTTGAATATAGACTGACTGTTGCTGAGGAGGCGTGAGATCTCTCTTAGGGATTTCATGTTGAAATGTTCATTCAACATTTTTGAATTTTGAAAATTTATTTTAATTTATATTGGCTCTGTAATTTTAATTACATTGAGCTCTCCTCCTGTATCATTTTAATATTAAAATTTTTAATATTAATTAGGATAGAGTTCTTGGAATTTACCTTCCTACTTTTTCGTTTCGGATTAATTCGTTTCGAGTAATTTAATAAAATAATATATATATATATATATATATATATATATATATATATATATATATGTGTGTGTGTGTGTGTGTGTGTGTGTGTGTGTGTGTGTTAGTAATATAGATGTTACTTTTAGCTGACGCAAGTGTTTGAAATTGTTTAAGTGATATGTAAGTATGACGGAAGTGTGCTTAATATCAGAGATTGAACGTTTACAGGAAATATATAGTGTGGACATAGAAATGAATACAACTACTTCACAGTCAGTTTCACATCTTCAGCTTTTTCTTATGATCACGACACAATCATTCATTATGTCCTATATATATATATATATATATATATATGTTTTGATTAAAAGATATATTTCACTAATATTATGCACAAAGTAAATTAATGTATACCAAATGAATTATTATCTTATTAAATTCAGAATAAATATGAGTATTTAAAGAGTATTAAAATTTAATTAAATTGATTACACGAATAAATTATGTACAAGTGACGGATAATTTGAGTAATGGCTAATTACTCTCAGGTTTTATAAGAAATTTACATTCTTTTGCAAAGATGACACAGAAAGTTTCAATTTTATTGCTCATCGATTTGCGCATTGAGAATACAATATTTCAAATGTTTATGTTCTCCAAACCTATTAGCGTATATTATTATTGTTATCATTATTATAATGCGTACATATATATGTCTGTGTATGTGTGTGTGACAGAGAGAGAGAGAGAGAGAGAGAGAGAGAGAGAGAGAGAGAGAGAGAGATAAAATATAGTTTAAGATATTCTATATTTATGAATAAAAATACTCAATATCAGTGATAAAGTGTGTGCACATATGAAAGTGGACACTGAAATATAAATATATTAGTAAACGTAAATCTATCTTTAATAATACTTATAAATTTGTTTTAGATAAAAAAATTTTTTGGAATGTTTGAAAAAAATTTTTAGCTATTGAAATATTTGTAAAGATTCAAAACACCTAAGTCCCTATTTAACCCTAGCTTGAAAGAAAAATACTGGATTTTAAAACTGAATACACTTCAGTTTTAAAATCCAGTATTTTTCTTTCTTTCTGTGTGTGTGTGTAGAACTAAAATTTGAGTCTATTAGTAAACATTTGCAATTTTCTAAAGTATGACCAGTTTGATTGAAATGGGCTGCTATTGGGGAGTATATATTATTCTGAAGTTTGTGATTATTGAAGCGAAATCTAAAGCTATTACCAGATTCGTCAATATATCCACTATTGGGATAAATTGAGCAGAAGAGAAAATATATGATGTTTTCGCTGTCACAAGTAAGGTTTGGTGGGTGCAATTTGATTTTGGTGTTGGGTACAGAGAATGTTGTGTCGGTTACCAAATGTTTACAAATTAAACAGCGTGGTTTCCGACATTTTAAATTCCCTGATAGGTTTGTATTATTTAAATATTTATTAGAAGTGAGGATAGTTGATAGGTTGGGTGTTTGTTTCATTGCATTTATGGGTTGTTTATTGAAAATGTCTTTGATTTTTTTGTTTGATTGGAGGTTCTTGTACTCATTTTTTAAATTTTTGATAAGTGTGTGGGAATGTTGGTTGTGGTTAAAGACCATGGGAATTCGGTTGTTGTTTTTTCTTATATGCGAGAAGTGTGTTACGATTTATGTGGTGGTTTTATTTAGTGCTTCTTTTTTTATTTTTATTGGGTATTTACATTTTAGAAATTGCTTTGTTAGGTTGTTAATGTTGTTTAGAAAATCTGGATGGTCTGAGCATATGCGTTTGATTCTTAGAAATGAGCTATATACGATAGATTTTTTTTAATTTAAGGGGATGACAGCTGTTAAAGTGTAGGAATTTATGTTGGTTGGTGGGTTGTTGTATAGACTGGTGGAAAGTGTATGTTTGTTTAATTTTATCATGATGTCTAAGAAAGGGACGGATGTGTATGAGTGCTCCATGGTAAATTTAATTGTATTGTGGAAGTTGTTGCAGAAAGTAAAAAAAGGTTTTTAATTTTTCTAATCCATGAGTCCATAATAAGAAAATGTCATCAATGTATCTAAAATAATGTGATGGTTTGTATTGTGAATTGTCTAGTATCTTTTTTTCTAGAATGTGCATAAAGGTGCCATTTTCGTGCCCATTGCTGTGCCACTAATCTGTAAATAGTGTTTGTTGTTGAATTTAAAATTATTATGTGTTAAGATGAAATTTATTAATTGGCATATATCTGTGATTTGGTTGTTAGGTAGTTTGCTTTTAAGGAATTCATGGCAAGCTGATACTCCTTCAATATGTGGAATGTTCGTGTACAGAGACGTAACATCCATCGTTACTAGGATATTATCATTGTGGACTAAGTTAATGTTTTGTAATTTGTTGAGAAAGTCAGTAGTGTCCCTAATATAACTAGGTATGTCAGGCAATAAAGGTTTTAGGATATTGTCTATGTATCCAGATATAAGTTCTTTGAGGGTACCAATGCCTGATATTATGGGTCTGCCAGGTGGTGTGATTTTAAGTGCTTTTGAAATTTTATAGATATCTTCATTATTTGATTGTTTAGTATGATGTGGGTTGGATGAAGAGGTATTAGGGTGTTTTTCTGAAATGATTTTGGGGAGTTTATGTAGTTTTGGGATAGTGTAGAATGTTGCTGTTTTGGGGTTCTCAGGAATAAGAGATTTTATTTTATTTTTTATGTTGTGATTCAGGTTCTAAATGAGAAGTGATAATTCTGTTTTGTAAGTGCTAGTCGGATCTAGAGGTAAGGGTACATAGAACCTGTTATTTTGAAGTTGTGATTCTGCTTCTTTAATATAGTTATTAGTGTCTAAGATGGTTATAACTCCGCCCTTATCGGCTGGTACGATAATTATGTTTTGGTTGTTTTTAAGTGTATAGATGGCTTGGTGTTCTACTTTGGATAGGTTGTGTATTTTTGTTTGGTGTCCTTTGTTTTTTAAGAAGTTATCCATGTGTTGTCTGGCTTTGTTGGCATATTGATCCAAGTGTTGGTTACGTCCACTTGGTGGAGTCCATAGGGTATTATTTTTCGTAAGAGGAAATTTGGAGTATGATTGTTTATCGCTATTGTCAGTAGAAGTGGATCTGTTGTCTGAGAAATATTCTTTTAGTCTCAGTCTACGAAGGTATTTTTCCATATCGTAGCAAAGATTTAGAGGGTTTAGTGGCTGTGAGGGGCAGAATGATAATACTTTATTTAATAAAGAGGTTTCTCCTTGGGTGAGAGTATATTTAGATAGGTTTGCGATGTGATTATCAGCAGAGGTGTTATGGGTGTAGCGTACATAGTGAGATCTTCGTGGAATCTGTTGTATTAAATAGTTATTCAGGTGAGGTATGTGTTGTAAAATGGGGTCCTATTGGAAAGGAGAAAGTGTTAGATAGAGAGAATAACTGATTTTTTTAGATAAGTTCATGTAAAAGGATTTCTTAATGTAAGCAGAGTTGTGCGCAAGGTTTCTTAATTGCGTGGAGGTTCTGTTGTATATATGTTGAGCTTTTTGTTTATGCGATGTAATAAAGCTGTGTTGGAAGTTGTATTTAAATCTGAATCCTTTTGGTATTAATTCCATTTTTTTGCAGAGTCCGAGAAATATAATGTCCGAGTCTATTTGTGCCAGTTTGTAGAGAATTTTTTCCAGTTTTCTTCTATCGTGGAGTTTTTTGCCGTTTAAGAAAGGTCCAAATAACATGGTGATGATCTACGTATACTGTCTTAATATGTATAGGAAAGAATATTAAAAACTTTTGAATTTAAAAATGTATTTTTGGACAGTATTTGTTTATTTTTATTATTGTATTTTTTATTTCAGACCGCCCTCGGTCCTTCATCAGAAACAAGTGATTTTAAATTTGAATTAGAAACATATTTCGCGAGAGCGTCTGTGAATTTTCTGTTTACAACAAGTGATGTTACGCAAATAAATGAAGTGGAAAAAATCTGTGTAACACGTTTCATCCTCTAAAATCAGTTCATAGTTCATTTGTTATTCAATTCGCCATATATATATATATATATATATATATATATATATATATATATATATAATGTTAACTTGTGATAATGTTTAGCACCAAGATTTTTTCAGTAGTTTTTCTGATAAAATGTATCTTGGCAAGAAGATTTTTTATCGTAAAGTGCTCGATATGTTAATAAGCACAGAAAGTCTGTCACTCTAATTGAGCAGGTTCACCTCGATTTCAAAATTTCGTGGGGACACTGTCATGATGTCCTCAGTCGTCATGATATTCTTACTCTCCATCCCTGGAAAGTAAAGTAAGAACATCATAACGGTTTCTTCACGAAACTTCGAAGTCGCTATGAACCGGCACAGTTAAAGTGACAGACACTTTGTGCTTATCTCTCTCTCTCTTTCTCTCTCTCTCTCTCTCTATATATATATATATGTCTGTGTGTGTGTGTGTGTGTGTGTGTGTGTGTGTGTGTGTGTGCGCGCGCGCACGCACGGCCGGTAGGCGAAAATAAATATAACATTTAAAATAAGCAAAGCGCCTACTCAAATTCAGGTATCCACTAAGAATAACATTTAAATGTCCTTTCAATCTCACCAGTTGTGTAGGATCACCTTCGTTTTGTTTTGCCCTTTCTAATTCCACAGTGCCGTGTGTCATCATACCGCTCCTTCAGGAGTAATTTTGTCTTATAAAAATAGAAGATTTTCTCTTGCATAGGCTTCTTGTAGTTCCCATTGTATAGATTTGATGATTTTCAAATCACGTCATATCAACACCTTTTTTAAAAACTTATTCTTTAGTACTCTCAGGAACCTTTCAGGATTCTCAAAGATAAGGATAACAGCCCGAATGTTAATAGTGTAAAAATGATAACAGCTCATTCTAGAAAGTCAGAAAGAAACTTTTTCTTTGTTTCTTACCTATTTCTTAATACTTTGTTTACATTTTGAAAGAGATCTTCAAACATATTTTGCTATTCTGGTACCCCTTCAGATTGCGGTGTCATAGTTTTTGTCGTCTTACGATCAGCCAGTCAGGTAAGTGCCATACGTGACACACGCTTGGGCGATTATGTCTCGTAAGAGACATGACTGACTGAACAGAAGATTATCCCGCAGTAGGTTGCCATTGCTTTCTGCGGTTGACTGGTTGCCGACCAAGGCTATAGAACCCAATCTGTCCTGTTATTTAACCCGTAACTGGAAGGAATAGATGGATTAATATCTTTCACAATGGGTATTTGTGCACAAGTGAATGCAAGGAATTCAACTGGAATTCGAACTCGGTTCCCTGATTTGTCGTTCCGAGTTTATAGCCAATGCATCCCTACGTACATATGTTACCAAATCACAAACCAATGCTTAAATCTACTAGGCTATTGTTCCATAGGACAATTCACTGTGAATTGGAACGAATATGACGTGAATTTATCCATGCTATTTTGGGGAATATTAGTGAACTGGTTTCCCGTTGCTTTAGCCACAGTTTAGAATTTAAAAGTTTCCTTTTCCCAAACTGGTTGCTATCAAAAGTGAAGTATAGTCTTCCCTGCTGATTAATCTAGAACTTGGAGGGAAATAGATAAAATTATGCCTTACTCTAATGAGAAAGTGAACTGACTAACCTGGAATTTGAACTCGGCTACAGTGTTTAACTTTTTGCACCGGTATCCATAACAATATATGCATATCCCTTTTTACTTAACAGTCATCCTGGGTATGACGATAAAGCAAGGCCTCTGACTGGAGGGTCTGAGAAGTGTGGAACGACCTCTCAATTACTGTTGTTCCCTGGTTCACTCTGATCCAGATTTGTAAGATCTGTTAGGATCCCAGCTGCAGGCAAATAGTGAACCCTCCAAACAAAACACCAATGTATAAAAATACATTTTAATAGTAAAAATACCAGCAATACATTTTTATATTTAAAAAAATAAAAAAATAAAAAATTTAACAAAATGACAAACACATTTAAAGCAAAAAGAACAGAAATACATTTTATCTGCAGTTAAAGACATACAACTGCATTTAAAATATACAGGGTGTCCATAAAGTTCGTGTGCACTTTAAAAAGTTATAACTTGATTTGTATTTCTGATAGAAATAATCTGTAAAAAAACGTTATAAAGTTTAATGTACCTGAGTTTAAGTAACGTACAGTTATTGTGCGTGGTGTTCCAGTGGATATCGGCTCGGAACGAGAAATCGGAGAGCCGAGTTCGAATTCCAGCTGAATTCATTGCATTCACTTACGCGCAAATACCCTTGGGAAAGGTATTAATCCGTCCATTCCTTCCAGTTATGGGTCAAATAAAAGGACAGATTGGGTTCTATAGCCTTGGCTGGCAACCAGTCTACCGCAGAAAGCAATGGCAACCTACTGCGAGATAATCTTCTGCCCAGTCAGTCATGTCTCTTTCGAGACATGATCGCCCAACCGTGTTTCACGTATGGCACTTAACTGACGGACTGATAGTTATTGAATAATTCTTTATCACAAAATTTTCAACGATTTTTAGATAAGTAAACAGATAGATCGGAAGGAGTGGACCTAATGGAGTCAAATCTGGCGAACGTGAAGGCCTTATTGGCCAGATTTGACTCCATTAGGTTTTTTATAGGGACATGTGAAAAGAATTGTGTATTCAGCCAAACCTAGTTCATTAGAAGATTTGAAAGCTATAATAACTAATGTGATTTCAGGCATTACTGTAAATCAGTTGGTAAATGTTTTTTGTGAACTGCAAAATCGTATTACCTTTTGTATTGCTAATGATAGATGACATGTGGAAACTTAAATAAAATTTCAATAAAACCTTAAAAAATATAGATTTACTTCTTTCTAATCCTTTCTACATATTATTTCTATCGTAAATACAAATTAAGTTATAATTTTTTTAAATTGCACACGAACATTATTGACACTCTGTATTTAACTGAAACCATAAAATTGTGTTCAAATTATCTAGATTTCAACATTAAATATGACGCTAAATATACTCAACAACAAATAATCCTGTCAATCAAGTATCATACGTGATGCACGCTTGAGTGATCATGTCTCTTTCGATTTATGTCTGACTATGCACAAAATTTTCCTGCATAAGCTTGACTTTCTACTATTGCAGTACAATCCAGTCTTTCCTGCTATTTAACCTATAGCTGGAGGGAGATAAGTTCATACTTTTCCCACTGGTAATTTGCACATAAGCGAAACAACGAACTCAACTATTTTGAACTAGGCTCTTTTCGAACTCGGCTCTCCGATTTTTCATTTCGTGCCGATATCCATTACACCACAATCCACATTGCCTATAGCAACGGAAATAAATTGATACCACCCAGACTCGAAACAGTGCGGCGTCCATTGCTGTGCGAGTCATCGTCAACCAGATGTGGACAGCAGATATTATTCTAAGTTGCGTAGACTGTCGCCAAGCATTGTGAGACATCAGCTGATTCAATAATCCCTGCAGAATGTAAAAAACGAATTCAAAGGGAAGATGAAGAGCTATTAAATCTAATATTTTAAATGTCTTTTTCCTCTTGTTCTTGTATAAAGTTTCTTACTCATATTTACATTAACTATTTCATTATATATATATATATATATATATGTGTGTGTGTGTGTGTGTGTGTGTGTGTGTGTAAGTAAGTTTGTCTGTGTGTGTGCGTGTGTGTGTGTGTGTGTCTGTGTGTGGTGAGGGCATTGTGTGGTGTGTATAGTTGGGGCTTACACCATAAAAAGTGAAAATCAGGACTTGATTGAGAATTCATTATCATCATCACTCGTTGTCCCAGTAGACTATTTGTAAAGAATGGTTTCGTATGACAGTGTTTTATCTTCTATGCAGACATTCATGTCTTTTTCATCCTTTCCTCTTTGTTACTATTTCATATTTCATATTAGCCAGTAATTCACATGAACCAGTCTTTATATGTGTCTGTCTATCTGTCTGTCTGTCTGTCTGTCTGTCTATGTTTATTGCGAAAGCCTCTAGTAATGAAATTCTGATTTTTACTAAGGAGTTTCTTTTTTTGCATCCCAAATTTTATGTCTATGAATTTAGGAATCGTTTCTCTCTTCTTCCTCGAATATTTTTGGCGTATTTTTCAGAATATGTGTAAGCGATTCATTGGGAAGCCCTTGAATCCGATTCCTAAACACTTTTCATTGTGCTATAAAATATCTGGAGTTCAGATGAATCGAAAAATGTTATCTGTATTTAGAGTTTTTAGGATTTTTTATTGCATTTTTTTCTTTTTTGCTGTATCATTTCGGGACGTAGGCGACTGGGACACCTTTATTTTATTATAGGTACCTACACTAAATAGCTGAAAGAAAACAGCATAGTATGAAAAAATGATCCCAAATTGAATAAAAACGAACTTTTTCCATCAAAATATTTGTTATCATTAAGATGAAAGATCAAAGTATTTTTTAATTAAAATTATTTATATCCACTGCACCACAAAGCACATCCTAAAATGGATGTGCTTTGTGGTGCAGTGGATATCGGAACGTGAAATCGGGGAGCCGAGTTCGAATTCTAGTTGAATTCCTTGCATTCACTTACGCGCAAATAACCTTTCAGTTATAGGTTAAATAACAGGACAGGTTGAGTTCTAATGCCTTGGCTGGCAACCAGTCTACCGCGGAAAATAATGGTAACATAATGGATAATCTTCTGCCAAGTCAGTCATGTCTCTTTCGAGACATGATCACCCAAGCGAGTATCACGTATGGCACTTGACTGAATTATTTTTTAGTTCTCTCCAACACATTAGAAATTTTAGTAAAAAATCTTTCCTAAAGTTTACAATGAAAAACATAATATTACATAACTCACTTTTTTCCAGTGACAAACATTTTTGCAAGAATTTGAAACTTTTTGCAAAAATCAAATAATTGTCGGATTTTAATGAAACGTTCAGGACTTATTCACAAATGAATGAAATTATTTTTGAAATCATTATTTTAAAAAATCTTGGTAATTTTTTTTTACATCTATTACCCCACCTCCACGTAAATTCATGAAATTTCAAGAAATTAAATTCTGTAAGCAAAATTGATTTTATTAGTTAAACGCAGGACATATTGGGGAATTTAAATTAGGCACTATCTTTTTTTTAGACAATTTAGCTCCTTTAACCGAAAATCTGCTCTGAATAGTAAAATAAAAAATGTAATAAAATTATATTATTTAATTAGATAACTTTTTAATTTCTTTAGTAAACATTATAAATTTCAGTTATTATAATATGAATAAAAATATCCCAAATAATAATGAAATTTTAAAAATTGTTTTCATTTTTGTTTTTTCAATTATAATAACTTATAAAGTTTCAAAAATATTCTTTTAAATATTTTCAAGATTTGTAAACGTAAGTTATAAAGTGAAGACTATATTTTCAAATCGAAAATTGAAAAGTTTAATACAAATCATTGCGCCATCATATTTTTAAAATAATTTAAATTTTTTGGTCTATTGGAAGTCCAATTATTATTTGTTTTTGTTTGGATGGTAATTTCTATGTGTACATTAGAAAGTCATGTGTTTCAGGGTTTTTTCCCCTTACCAGAAAGAAAATCTGTACAATTATGTCACTTGTCATCGCCATACACTTATCATATTTTGCATCGGGCGAGTTGTCAACACATTTTAAATACAGCGGACAAGTCAGATAGTTAAAATCTGGTATTAACAAATAATTTTATTCTAAATGTCATGCTATAAATAAGTAATACTTGTGTTAATCAAATTAATTTAACATTAAATTTGCTAATTTTCCAAAAATAATGTGTCACAGGTCTGTATTTTATTTTTGCAAGATTTTTGAAACCGAGAAATAACTTTTGTTTATAAATGTATCGATCGCTCAAAAGTGGCCGTAAAATTAAAAAATTAAAAATAAATCTCAAAATTTTATATTTCAATCAATATAATTTCTGTTTAAAATTTACCAGTAGATTTTGCTTACTGGAAATAGTATATTATTCATTTAGCTTTCAATTAAAATTAAAATAAAATTTCAAGAAAACTTTTTTTTGTTTTTAAAAATTCAATTTAAAAGTTAGTTATCGAAAATAAGTGGTAGTACCTATTTTATTATCTGTTAATCCCAATGAGTTCTTGAGGAATATAGTGGAGTGCTTTCCCGTTAATTTCCTCAATATTTTGGAATTTAGTACGATAATTACATTCGTTATTTTCCTGTATACACTGTTGTTTAATCCATAGCTGAGAGGAAACCTTTTCCAAGCATTGACGGAAATTATAATTCAGATCCTTGATTTCCGAAAATTATCACGCTACGCGCACATCCATATTTATAAAGTAAGCATATTTATTTACATATGAGGGATACAAAAAATTCTCGTCGATCACACACACATACACACACATAGACACGCACATATATATATATTCCGATATATTCTCTTATTCTTTCTCTTAAGATTGATTAATGAAAGTTTACAGCTTTATTATTATATTTATTAACAATATTTTGCATATATTTACAATCCAAAATGGCTAAAATTTGCTTCCATCATAGCCCTTCATCTCTTCCCAGCTGAAATGCATGATTATTTCATCTGTACGCTCAAATTGCACTCCGAAATCATAAGATCTTCTTTTAGGTCTGACAGACTTGAGTGTGAGATGCGAGAAACGCCACTCTCCAATATGGGCCATATCGCAAAGTCCATAAAAACTTGGTGGAGGCCAAATTGACTGTATGTGCGAGATATCCGTCTTCAGTGAAGACATAGAGGGTCTCAAATGTTGCTATCAACGCAAGACATCTCTCACCAAGATTTTCTGGTAAGCTCTGCTATTTACTATCACTTCTTCTTCAATGAACACGATGGGTGATTTCAAACCATCAGGAGTAACAGCAGTTGCACAGTTGGTTTCTGCCACTTGAAATGTGTTCTGACCCCTTCAGAAATGATTTCTGGTGAAGTGGTATATAACTGTATCATGTTGGTAGTTTACCACAGCCTCCACAGTGAAATAATTCTCGTGCGATCAAACGAACTTCCTATCAAACTTCATTCTGGCGAGCCGTTTCTGCTTAGAGGCACTTAAGAGCAGCTGTCGTCGTTTAATCTTGTGTCGGTTTAGTCCTAAGTCCTTTTTCCCAATACTCCTTATCGATCTATCCGGAATATTCAGTTCGTTTACTATTTTTTTCATGATTCTTCGTGAATTTCTCTTTACCCTTTACTAACACTCTAGCCAGGAACTGACGGTTTCTTCTTAGAATTGGATTTGATGCTGTTTGATCCTCTTTAGGCATTTTTTCCAAATATTAAAAACAGTTTTTTCGTCAACATTTAAATATGTTATCGCATTCACAATTCTTCATACCAGCAATTTTCAAGTTGGTCACCTTCTGTTGGTCACCTTCTGTTGGTCACCTTCTGTTGGAGACGCTATATTTAGTCAAACTGCAAACTATAACAAAAATGTTAGAAAGCTTTAAGCAACATTTGAAATTGTTTGTTACAAATAGGTGTGTTTAAATTTATGTTTAACTGAGCAATTTTTTATGCTTCCATAATGGCTAAATACTGATATCTTTCCCGGTCGCTCTGACACCTTGATTGAGCACTGTGGAGGAATGGTAGATTTTGAAAAACAGTAGCTACTCAAGCATCGTTCATTCAATAATAAATTTAAACACTCTCAGCTGCTGGCGTAAGTAACATTGTATATAACACACTAAAGGTCCGCTACCTTCTAGAGAGCGCCCATAGCTCAGTGGTAGAAGTCAGTTCGGTCGGATTTCAATCTTGGCTAGAAACTATCGGATGTCTAACCATGCTGATGAGCTGTGATATAGCGAAACAGATCTGTCTGCGGATGACTATATATATATATATATATATATATATATATATATATATGTGTGTGTGTGTGTGTGTGTGTGTGTGTGTGTGTTGGGAGGTGGTATGACTAGTTAGTTTTTGAAATAGCCTGTAATTTGGAGTGATATTCATGTTTGTTTAAAATAAAAAATGTATTGGTTTTATCGGAACGTCGGATAACAATATTTTTGTTATTTTTTTAGATGTGTGGTTGCTTTTATTAGAGGCGTGTTGATAATATCATTGGGATTTTTATGGTAACGGTGTTTGATTGATTCAGCTTTGAATAGTTCTTTTAAGCCTACCTGTGTAGCAATATAGTTGTCTTAGAAGTATTTGTTGATATATAACTTCAATTTGCATTTGTTTAAACATTGAATTAGGTTTCTGTGCGACATGAAAATTTGGTCCGGGATTAAGGAATTCTATTTCATTTGGAGTGAGTTGGTAATTCGGAAGGTTAATGAAGTTGTCATTGATGTTTGGAAATTTTTGAACGCGCAATATTCAAAACTAGAAGAAATTACAACGCTTTCAGCCATGTATGCATGAACTTAATAGGCATCCCATGACACGATTGCACCTTGTCATAATTTCTGTTCTTTCATTCAACAATTCATATATATATATATATATATATATATATATATATAAACTTATTTATAAATGGAACTTTGTCTCTATGTGTGTGTGTGTGTGTGTGTGTGTGTGTGTGTGTCCGTTACCTATAAACTCCGAAACGGCTAAACCGATTTTCTTGAAAATTTACACAGTTGTACTATAAGTGTCTGCGAGTGTTCTTAGCTAGGTTTTGTGTCGAGGTACCCCGATAAATATCAAAAATCGATAATCAAAAAATCGGGGTATAGAATGAGTGGTCCGATTTTAATCAAATTTGATACACTCATAGACAAAAACATAAGAAACGACATTCAGAAGTTTCAAGGTGTGTGTCTGTTTATCTGTCTGTATGTCCTTTATACGTCCTTTATACAAATTCACAATTTTTATCCGATTCTCAACAAACTTCACACAAATATTCTTTAAGCTGAGTCTGAGCTTCAGGACCATGGATTAGTTTTAACGCTTTCATTACACCCGAGTAACGCCGGGCTATACTGCTAGTATATATATATATATATAAGGAGTCAATGTCTGCGTTTGTGTGTTTTTGTTTGTGTATTCGTGTGTGTGTCTCTGTGTGTGTCTGTGTGTTTGCTTGTGTATATTTGTGTGTATGTATGCATGCGTATGTGTGTGTGCGTATCTGTGTGTGTATGCGTGCGTATGTGTGAGTTATAAAATGCAAATAAAAATGAACTATTGCATTCAGCTACATTAATCTGATAATATTAAGAATATATTGTTTAGGATAATAAGAATGTATAGCTTATAATCATAACCATATCCAGTCAAACAATGAAGGGATAAATTATCCTTGATGTCACGCTCATAAAATAATAAAAACAAATGATTCCAAAAAGATCACTCAATCCGAATGAGGAAAAAAATTGATCAAATTGAAAACAGTTTTATAGATAATCTAAGATAATAGTTCATGAATTTTTTTCCTTCAAACGCACCTATAATGCTATACAATATTCGCTACTGATGGTTTTTCCTTTCTCAAGTTCATCAAATAACAAAATACCTTGCGCATCCCAAAATACGGAAACCAAAACATTGCCTGCTGATGTTTTCGTCTTTGGTCGCTTTGGACGGCTTTCACCCGCTGTTTTCCACTCAGCTGACTGTCGATTTGACTCCGGAGTGAAGTGGTGAATCTATGCTTCATCCATTTTCACATATTTATGCAAATACTCCTTCTTGTTGCGTTAAAGCAGTTGCAAACAACGTTCTGAATCGTCGACGCATTGTTGTGTTTGGTAGACTTTGAGTAAACGCGGCACCCATTTTGAACACAGTTTTCTCATTGACAAATCTTCATGCAAAATGGTGAATACACTACCTTCTGATATGTTCAATTCCTCTGCTATCTCACGCAACTTTAATTTACGATCGGCCAAAACGAGTTTGTGGATTTCTTTTGTTGTTTGCCGGGACAACTGCCGATTTTTGGCGACCTGAGCATTCAGCGTCATTTGAGTCTGTAAAATCGCGTTTAAAGTCAGTATGCCACCTCTTAACCGTTGTTTCCGACAGAGCAGAGTCCAAATAACATTTATCGATCTACTACTTTGCTTGAATAGTAATTTTCTTATTAGAAAGTAATGCTTTATCAACACACGAAATTCAGATTTTTCCATTGTTTTAAAAATTTGCAACAGTAGCTTCACTTCAATAACTGTAATTTGTAATCTAATAATCTGATTGGGCCCAAATTTTGTCACTTGCCATTTGAAGGTTAGTACTTTAAAAAAATGGATTTTCTATTTGTGGCACCACCTATATGTCAGGCCCGGGGCATATTGAGTCATGTGTTAAATTTATTAACAACGCATTTTTATTATACATATAATGAGTATATTATTACAAAAACACTTGCATTAATACCGACCATAAACAATTTCTTTTGTTTTGATTCTCTGTAGACAGCATACACATTTGTATAGCACTAATCCTTTCTATTGAAGAAACCTGATGATAAAATAAAAGAGTAAATATTTTTCTTATGGTTGAAAAGTGACAATAATTCTTTAGCGTATAGTGTGAAACCTTCTTTGGGATTTCCATGTTTGCCTTCGTTAAGAGATATTGGTATTTTTGCAGTTATTGACGCGTAAAACAGACTCGACGAAAAAAATTCGATTTTTGGCTGAGTTTTTTCATAGTGATTTTGCAGGAAACCACTATGTTTGTTCCATTTTATCGCTAGATACCTTGATAAAAATTCCTCGTTACTGGTGTGACACTATGGTTGATAGTGAAAGGACTGTGTGAGGGAGCTGTTGGATACACTACTCTCCTTTCATTGATTAGAAAATTGTGGCCAAAAAAACAAAAGTTTCTACCACCCCCGGGCCACAACCTGGTAACAAAAGTAATTAAGAGGTGGTTCCACGCTCATAAAATCCTTCAATCTCCTGATCAGAAACCATGCTACCAGGTTTATTTTAATGGTCTTACTCAGGACTATTCCTCTTCTTACATTCATATAGCACGCCCCATTCTTCTACTACTTCGAGTGGTTCTTGGGTGATGATGGTGCTCAAATATCCCTCCGACTGCTGCACAACCTTCCAAATTTCATGTCATTCGTAGCTTTTAATAAATTTTCTTTTTGTTATTTCTTCTAAAGATTCTTCCGCCATTCACTAAGTTCACTAAGTATGCTATGCGTTGTTTTCCTATGTTCCTCTTGCTTTCAATTTGTCTTGTGAGTATCAGATTTTCCATATCTTCTTTCTTTATCATATTCCCTAGTCATTTCGACTGTCTCTTTCTGATGTTAAAAATAGGTTTCTTTTTTGTTTCTCTTTCACTAAAACTTAAGTGATTCGCAACTTGGCGAATGTTGAGGTTTATAATGCAACATGAAAATGCGCTGGCAAGAAAATGAAGAATTCTGACTGAATTAGACGGTGAAATATCAAAAAATGCTATAGAAAAATAAATTAAAAGATGTTGGAGGAAATTGCGCAAACAATAAGCAAGATGAGATTTTTATCTAAATCTCTCATTTTCATTATTGTAAGCTACACTGTAAGCTACACCGAAACCGTGTTTGTATAAACGCCACAAAGATGCTGCATATCAATAGGCCAAAATGATTCTCAGGGAACCCTGATCGACAGAAAGTGACAAATGGAAAATATTTCAGGTTTTATGGGCCTGACTACTGCATTCTTTTTTCTTTTCTTTTTTTTTCTTTTTTTAGAGAAAGGCTTTGCTACTAGTTTTGGTGAAGAAGGAGGATTTATGGGGTAGCTTTATTAGCTATGGATGGGGTATGTTGTGTATTTATTGTTAACGGTCCTTTGATAACTTCCAAGAACTAACAAATGCTATAAGGCAGCATGGTCCCAAACAATGCGAGTTGCCATTTTTTAATAACAAATGTTTCATACTTCAGTGATCACTTTTCATGTGTAATAAAGTGTGACATGACGGACATTTTCATGTGTAATAAAGTGTCTTTCATGTCACTAAAACTAAGTCTCATTGTTTAAACTGGGAAATCCGGGGATGGGTGCCATTCAGGTATTCAGGGTAGAAAGCGCAGTCATAGAGTAATAACTTATGATAATGAAAACAATATTCATATTTAAATATTTTTATCATTAATGGACATTTTCTTCATGTTTTTAGGGTCACTGCGCAACTGAACATAGGATCAGTTTCCTTCATATATATATATGTGTGTGTGTGTGTGTGTGTGTGTGTGTGTGTGTGAGAGAGATTAAATAAATTGCAAACATAATATCTGCTTATTTTTAATAAAATCCCTTCATACTCACGGATAATCTTTTGCTTATTATAATTGAAAGATGTCAAAAATGACTTGTAAAGTTGACAGATGTTATTATTATTCATTTCTCAAGATACCCAAGTACTTTCAACCTTATTCCGAGATCAGCTTCAGGAGTATGAGTTATGGTAACAAAAAATAACAGCAAAACTGTGTTGCTAAAAATGACTGTACATTTTTTTTTTATTTGCTTCAGATATAAAGGTTGACAAATTGCTAGCGTTTATTAGAACGTAAAATTTATCCAAAATGGAATTTTTTGTATGCTGTAATGTCATGATCATGTACGCGTTAAAGCATGAAAAAACTGTTCTTTTTACATACATTTTAGAACATTACTACAGTATTCATAGCTGAGTCTATGAATTGCCTATTTAAGTGTTTTAATGAATATTGCCTCGAGAATCTGTAGTTTGCTTTTGTTGTTTTCTTGTTGCAGGATAGTTGTATTATCGATCATTTTTTTATGTTGTGAATGTAGGCAGGAATGTTGTTGTAGATGTCTAGAAATGGATAAATGGTCAGACAAATGTAATGTAAGATGTCTAATTAATGTAGTTGTTGCAAATCCAGCATATGTATTTTTTTTTTCGGAGATACATTCTCCTAAGGGACATTTGAATTGATATATATTGTTGGTTTTACGTAACACATCAGTTGGTGTGGAGGAGTTACGGATAATTAAATTAGTAGTATTGTACCTTTTATAATATATTATTAATTTTAATTTTTTATTTGGATCAACAGAAGATATATTAGTACGAATGAGATTTTTTATTATTTTTTCATCCTGTTTGTAGTTATCGTGCATCTAGTGGCAATAGAAGAGTTTGATATGTTTAGGGTCTTTTGGAGAATTACCATATTTTGTTTGATGTGTATTGAGGTTTTTGAACTATCGTCTTATTTGTTTATCTACAATGTGGTTTGGGAAGTCATTATGAATGAGAGTCTGCTTAATATTTTTTAGTTCAGAGTAAAATATTTTTTTGTGGAAGAGTTAATGTGTGCTCGGTTAATTAAGTTGTGTATGAGTCCTATTTTGTAGTAGTTAGGGCATTCACTATTATAGTTGAGAGTGCAAGAGTTTTTACTGGTTGGTTTTTTATATGGGAGATATGTGTTATTGTTTGTGTCTATCAAAATGTCAAGAAAAGGGATTTTGTTATCTTGGTTAAGTTCGTATGTAAACTTGAAGACAGAGTTCTTTTGAAAGTTTTTTTGGTGATTTATTATTTCTTCTATATTTTTAACTAATATAAGTATATAATCTACATATCGCACGTAGATGAAGAGTCTTGTAGTGATGCTAAATATATTATTTTCTCGGTTGGCCATGTAGAAGTTGCTGAAGGTTTGAATCGAGAACTGAGCCTATTGAAACACCGTCCCGTTGCACGTATATTTTATTTCTGTGATTATAGAATGGGACTTCGGTGGTACAGCTTAAACGTAGTTTGTTTTAGTATTTTAGGTTTAATTTTCAGTGGGTGCAGAGAATTATTATATATATTTTTTATAATAATGTCAATGGTTTCTCAAGTGATATGGTTTCATTATTTGGGGTTTTTTTTTTCTGTTTTTAATATTTGTATAAATTCAAGAGATAATTTAATGCTATATTTGTTAGGTATGTATGATGTAGTTAAATGGTTAAGCGTTTTAGTTAGTTGGTATATAGGAGTGAGTATTTGTGATATATTAGGGCGAAGTGGAAAGTTTGGCTTGTGTGTTTTGATAGAACCATAAATGTATCCTGTTTTATATTTAGTAAGGTTTAAATTGTTTTGCTCAGCATTGTTAGCTGTGATTAATTTATTAATCTTTGCATTTGGCTGAGTAGTAGGGTTATTGGTAAGTTTTTTAAATTTGGTGTGATCATCAAGTAACTGTTCTATTTTTGAGTTGTAGTCAGACTTGTTTAAAACAACAAAGATGTTAGCTTTATCAGCTTTCTTAATTACTATTTCTGGATGGTTGCGTAATTCTTTTGTAGTAATCTTCAGTGAAGTCTTTATAATTTTAGAAGAATGTATTTTTTATCATGTCTGTCTTTTACAGATTCTGCCTTAAGTAGATCACGGAGTTCTGGTTCTGTAATTACCTGCTATTCTTGGAGTTTAATTATATTTTGCTATAGTGTCTCAATTTCAACTTTTTATGTACTCAATTATATTTTTTGTATATATGGCAGTTAGATCCGAGGTTAAGGAGTTACTTTTGGTTGTCAGCAATGTCAGTTTTTGCGGTTATGTTTGCTACCATAACTCACACTGCTGAAGATGATCTTGGAAAGAGATTGAAAGTACTTGGGTATCTTGAGAAATGAATGATAATAACATGTCAACGTTACAGCTCATTTCTGATATCTTTCAATTGCAACACGCGAAAGATTATCCGTGAGTATAAAAGGATTTAATTAAAAATAAGCAGACATTATATTTGCAATTTATTTAATCTAACATGTTTAAAAGAAAATTTGCTGCCTAAATACACAAATTTATATATATATATATATATAAGATTAAGGAACGAAGAAAATATTAACAACATTCAAAACATCAATTTAGAACAGTGCTTAATAGAGAAATAGAGATATGAGCATTTTTTATAAATTGTACTTTAGAACATGTTCCAATTACAATCTACTACAAAGTGTACATTTTGTTTCGACATTAAAAGGACAATGTCCCAGCAAGTAGTAAACGCTATTTACTACCTGATGAGACAGTGTCCTTTCAATGTCAAAACAAAACGCACACTTGGTAGTAGATTGTAATTTGAACATGTTCTAATATATATTAGTCACACACATACAAGCCTGTTTTACTCATCAGTGTAGCTGGACACATCCACTTGCTTCTGGGCTGGATCGAAGCTCGACCGATTTGGTGTCAGTCAGAGTCGCTACCCGCGAAGCCATAGGCGCATGGAACCAGAGAAGGGAAATTTTAACGTGTTGTATATAAGCATTGTATACACACGCCAATCACCGAACGAACTCGATTCAATTCTGAAGAGTAATGCATATATAGCAGAAGTGGGAAGTATTTTTAAAATATTCTTCTGTAGAGAGCTCAATCGTAATGAGAGCATAATATATATATATATATGTATATGTATAAAACAAGGATGTTTTTATTGTGACACCAACACTAGATGGGTTGCCCCCAGGCCCCATCCCGTTATTTAACCCATAACTGGAGGGAAATGACGGATTAATACCTTTCCCAAGGGTACTAGTGCTTAAGTGAATGCAGGATACTCAACTGGAATTCGAACTCGGCTCACCAATTTCTTCCAAGCCGACATCCACTGCACCACAACGCACATCCGTCACTGAACGCTTACAGTGCCTGGTATTCCCAAGCGGTCACCCATCTAAGTACTGACCAGACTCACGTTGCTTAACTTAGGTGATCGAACGAGAATCGGTGTATTCAACGTGATATGCTGTAAGCACACACACACGTAGACGGGAAGGTATTCATTCGTGCGTAGCGTGTCGTGAGCAAGTAGACCTGGCAGGGCCAACTACTCTCAAGATCAAAGGACAGCCGAAGTTCGCCAGACTGAAGGTTCGCCTTGGTCATGAACACGTGACTGTCGATTTCCCTGTGGAAGCCTTTCGCACTGGCCGTCGATTTCAATCAAGGAAACTCGCCGAGCAGCGATTCCGTATCATGTTCATTGGCTTCATACATTGCTATGGAGTCCAGTCGACCCTAGAATGTAAGATGACCTTTGACTCATCTAGTTTTTGACATGAGTTCTTTTTAATTCTTTTGGGGTGTCTAGCGATCTGCTTCACAAGGTGGGTAAATAGATTTGGTCAATATCTATTGAAGTAGATGGATTTGGCTATCACCTGAGGCACACTTCCTCCTCCTCTATTGGACAGGAATATAAGTTTATCTCTTGTTTCGCGATTCGGTTATTCCATGTAAGTGACATTATAAGCCTTGCTTCGGGTGAAAAAAATGGAGAATACCTGATGTCTCTAATGAGCAATAAACGTCGTCTTGCGTCATACTACAGCAACTAATACATGAGGTGGTAGCCTTGTTGCTGAGTTGTAACACAACCTAATAAAAGTGGTTGACGTCCAGACCACGGTAGAAAATTGTCATCTTCTCCTTTACCGTATTGTCTGTCTCACTTCACTGATGTCTAGGACATCAAGTTTGAAGATTTACATCTCTTTCGCCACTTATCTGATACCCCTCACCTTCAATATACAATGAGTGAACGTAACAATTGAAAATGTTCTTGCTACAGATGGCGCTGAAGATTCGATTGACACCTAGGTTTCTTTTTGTCTTTCACTCGGATCTTTCATTTGCATGAACATATTGTCACTTGCAACACACCCTGTCTGTTGAGAGAAGTGGCACTGCCTTTTGGATGATTCAGTAGCACGCTCTATTTTTATAG
This sequence comes from Ascarosepion bandense, assembly GCA_037127315.1. NCBI lineage: Eukaryota > Metazoa > Mollusca > Cephalopoda > Sepiida > Sepiidae > Ascarosepion > Ascarosepion bandense. The sequence goes on from JBBBDQ010002409.1 coordinate 880,925, forward strand.
CCAACACTTTTTTTTCAAACCGGTTGAGACAAACATAAAAGTTATATATATATATATATATATATATATATATATATATATATATATATATATATATATTACGGAAATTAACGAATTTTAACGAAACTTGGTTATAAACAACCGACAATTTGAAATGAATTGTTTGAACATTATTTTTTTTATCGATACTCGTATTTAAGTAGATATTCTGTTTTTTAATTAAACAGTATTATATATTTATATCTACCGGCCTGATTATTTACGATAAATTGTTATTACGAAAATGTATGCCAGAGATTTTGTTTGTTTGTTTTTTGGGTTTTTTTACTTTGTTTGTTTGTCTTTTTTCTAAATTGCCGCCACTTTATACAACAATCTCTGAGAAGAGATTCACAAACTATATTTTATTACTTTCTTTTGAATTTCTTTTGAATTTCTTTTGAATTTCTTTCTTTTGATTCAAAGATTAAGCGTCAGTTACCCTTCTTATAGTCGTAATATTCGGTACTTATCACCTCCTTTTTTTATTCACATCACATATCTCACTCATCATTATTATTTTAACACTCCCTACCTTGAATGGCTTTCGAGGTTTGTATTAGATTAATTTTAGTAAAGAACATCCTATAATATATTATTCCACACCTCTTCGACCAGTTAACGTAATATGACAATAATTGTCCGTGTGAGTAAATGAACAATTTATTATCATTTGATCATGTTCCATACATCTCTAACAGCGAAGAAGTCTATCGGCGACGCCGACAAGAGAAGTTGACAAAGAATGTTGAATAGCACGGGAAGCATGTGGCCGGGCACTTTCCTGATTTCCTTTTGCAGAAATAGCAGCAAAATGGGTTTAACAATATCGTACATTTTTTTTAAACATATCACCCCAAGCAAGGTGGTAACGCCACTGATGTGCAGGGTCTACGTAAGAGTGAAGAGATTGGAAAAGAGATAGTTTAGTCTATCTACTCCAACTGAAAAAAAAAAAGAATGAAAAGATTGGAAAAGAGAAAGCCGGAAACCACATCCTAAACAGGAAATAAGGGATGAGCCTCTTCACCTGTTCAATAGACGTGGGTGGAGTGTGAACCGGGCGATAGTTTAGTCTATCTACTCCAATTAAAGTCTATCTACTCCAATTATCTTAGTATTTAACATGGTACTGTTCAACATTCCCTCTACAAAAAAGTAAAAATGAGCGATTTATGACGTCTTGTACCCAACAAAATGTGGGCTGGAGTTTAGCCTGTATCTTGTGAGCGTAATCATCCAGAGAGTTTTAGTTCCACAAAAATAAACATTGCTTGCTTGAAGGCATAAACTGCTCTCATATTACTCGACACTACTGGACACTACAGAGCATCGCCTGATTCACCTGTTGACCATCTCACGTTATTGCAGGAGACCTGATCGGTGGTATCGTGGTGTTAGTCCTGGGGCCATTTGTGGATCCTCTTCATTTTGCCACTGCTGTCTTTAAAAAACAGCATCCTATCTTGGTGGTCGTCTAGAATCTGGTTTACGAGATTGTAAATGTTTATATGACCGCTGTTACCAACTTCGATGCACGTTCAAGGTACTCAGTAATTCCTTGAAATGATCATGAAGGTCAACTTATGTGTCTCACTTTGGCATGGAATCTGTTTGCACTGGACACTTTCATCACTCTTAATATTACCGTACGATAATATTTAAAAGTCATACACAAAGGGTGCATTAGTATAAGTGATTAAATTATATGTAACAAGATGACTGAAAACATTTTACCCCCAAACATCCATCGTCTTTTATGATGTTACAGTTTTATTTTCTCTCAATATATATATATATATATATATATATATATATATATATATATATATATATTTCAGTACACTTAATAGAACAATTTCTGGTGAGATGATGTGACGTTATGAAGTTTATAAGAATTTAATTCATATCAAAATTTAGTATTTTTCCGACATGCATTTGTCTTTATTTCTGGGATAAGGTAGTATTTACAGTATTTACATTATTCGGACTATTGTCCTCATCTTTGCTGCCATTTTTTACGACGTTTCGGCCGTTGTACGCTTCGGCCTTCTTAATGTGCTAGGAATTTCGAACCGAAACCATTAGGTTTATAAATCTTAAAAATTCAGTTGTTCTTGTCCTTAAAGACACATGGCCAAGTGGATATAGACGTTGATTAGTTCCTGACTTGACTCTTAGAGTTGTGAGTTCAATAGGGGGTGAACAAATAACTTGCAGGGTTAGAGGGAGATAACTCATGACTTCTAATCGAGGCATTACGCAAGCAATGAGGATGACATTCACCAATGATTGTAATAAAGGGGTTGGTTCGAAATTTCTAGCACCTGAAGAAGGCCGGAGCGTACAACGGCCGAAATGTACAAATTGCAACAAAGATGAGGACAATAGTCCAAATAATGTAAATACTGCTATTCCAGCATATTTAAAATAATGTGCGGTACTGTAATGGATAGTATCTAAGAATGAGAAATCGAAGAACCGAGTTCGTTATTTTTGCTTAAGCGCAATAACTTTTGTAAAGGTATAAATTCATCTCTTCGAATTTCTTACAATAATTTCTTTTTCATAAAAATGATGATTATATGAGGAAAAATAATGAAATTTTTTTAACTGTGTAAAATTTATTATAGAAACTATTTTAATAAAGGAATTATTAAAAATTTATGGAAACTAAGAATATTTTGGAATCTATAAAATTGATATAAAAATTATTTTTAATGAATCATATTATTGTGGGATTTCCCCTTTTTCTATGATAATGGACTCGACTTGAGTATACATATACTCCTGCTATAGTGAAATACGTCAGAACCGTGTAGGTCCGTTAGAGAATGTGACCGATCCGTAAGTTACCGAGAGATACCGAAGTTACACTGAGAATACCGTGTCAGGTGGCATAGTAGCTCCGAGCTCTACTCAGCTAGAATAATATTACACGGATATACTATTTCCAACACGGCTTCATTTCAAAGACTTGTATATATATATTCCTTACTAATCGTATTCCTGGATTACTAACCTGCGTTCCAGTTTGTATATTTACGTTAAATATTAAATTTTTCTATCTCAAATATCTGTTTTGTTGTTCATTATTTTTGTGTGGTTCCTCACTCGGGTCACCAACACATATAATACTGAATTCTATGAAAAACAAAGAAAATTTGAATATTACTAAAACAAACTGCCAAACTGAAATAAAAAAAATTAGCAACTAGGTCCCACCCTTTTACAGTGAAACCGATAAAATGTACCCGCAATTTCTACTCCAACAGCTTCTTTTCTCGCCTGTGGAATTCCCTTCCACATACTTGCTTCCCCGACAGCTACAATCTCCAGGAGTTTAAATGTAAGGTCAATCGACACCTCCTAACACACTAACTTGCATCTATTCTCTCAAACACTCTTCCCATCTACATCCTTACCCGTCTATTACCCTCCTTCTGACATTTCCTATATCTAACCACTCTTTCTCATTACCTTCCCCTATGTAACCCCCTGCGCAATAGTGGCAGTGGAATGCCTTGCTTGGGGTGAAATTATTTTTAAAAAAATGGTTTATAAAAAAAACGCCCGAAATGAAGGCAGATGTTTCAAATATTATGTAGCAAAGATTTAAAAAATAAAATCTTAAGTATAACATTGTCAAAAAACATGCCAGTGTTAATTTGTAAAGGAGCCTGTTTTGAGTAGTGACCCTCGAGCTTTTAAAAAATGAGGATAAAATGCATATACCCTCGAAACTGTATTTTGATCTGTAAACTCTGACAACAAAGTGAGGCCCGAATGGAGCACAGCCGCATGAGAAAACTGTGATCTAGGCAGAATGGATTGATCGTCACAGACATGTAAAAACTGTTGAAGCGAAAGGGATTGACCGAACTGAACTCGGGTGAGGTAAAGAGCTGTTATCTGGATGAGAAAATTGCTACTACTACAGTTGCTACTGTTGAAGAAGAAAACAATGAAGAAATGAAAACAAAAGAAGAATATTTTAAATTGGATATTTGAATGTACTTTTGAAACATATGCGCTTAATCTCAATTACTAATGTTTATCCAAATATTACGAATGTAATCCTAATTTTTGAATCCTGTACAAGTTTTGTAAGAATTCGAAAGCGTGTTTCCGCATCGTTGCATGATGTTACATCTCTCACGAAGATTAGACATTTAAATCTGTCTGGCGATATTTCATCCAGTTTAAATTTCTCACATTCACAGTTGACTTTACCGGCATATGTGACAAAGTCTTTATCTTCGTGCTTAGAATGGTCCGTGTACTGCCAAATTGTAAAAGAAAGTAAATTCTTTTTACCAAAAATGCTTGATAATATCGACACTGTTTCGCGAAATTATATATATTTTTGGAGTATTCGCGAAAATGAAATTGAAATATTTTCATGTTCAGCGCGCCTCAATTCTCGTAACAGAAGACGTACTTTCATTTCATCCGAGCATCCTTGACATTCTTCTCTGAAAATGGCCTCGTATCTTCTGAAGTATGATAGGAATGTAATGTTTTCTTCTGGGACGTAATTAAATTCACTAACTGAGTTAGTCCGGCGAGATTGAAATTGATGCATTTTTTGTTCTTTGCATTTTCAGGATTGTTTTTAACTTATGTCGATATTCAATTCCTTCTCCTTGCATTTGTTGTAATAATGTCTTCTGGAGTTCTTGCTACTACTGAATAATGAACTTAATTCTTCCATGATGTATTATGTTCGTGCAACTCGTTGCATTAAAAATAGATAAAGAAATGAATAAATATAATATCGCTTGAAATCGACGTAGTCTTGCTGAATTTTGTAGTCAGGATATAAAGCTCGCTTTTACTAATTCACTTTCTACTTCTTTCCGAACACTTTCGGCGTCAGTACTTATACTACTTGAACGAGTCATATTCTGGAGAGATGTGTTCAACAGAAACTAAACTTCAATTCTGGGAATCACAACATCAGAAAGAAAACTACCCTCATTTTCTAAATCTCCAAAATCCCATGAGAGATACAATACCAAACACGTTTGTGAACTCCATTTAGGATTTGAGAAGCGAGTTTTTCTTCTATTTCAATGACTTCTGGTTAAATGAAAAATCAGTTAAAATTATTTCGTATGCCTTACGAAACAGATATGGAGCAAGTGGCAGAAAAATATCAGATGGTGTTAATTGACTTAGAATGTGAGGAATTCTTTAAATCAAAATTTAATTCCAAATTCATTGCTGACTTCTAAAAGAAATGTTTTGCCAAGCGGAAAATATAAAAGTCTATTGAATAATGTGAAAATGATGGTATCATTATTTAAAGTACATATGCTTGTGAACAACTTTGTTGTGCAGTATAACTAACTCACGGAAAGTGGTAAACATTCATCTTCCTCAGGAGTAATAGCTGTAGCTACTTATACTCTCAGTGACTTCCTATGTAAATGAGTCATCTCATCTCCCGGTACTGAAAAGGTATTATTTTCTTCTTTTAAATGGTACTTCTTTTAGGAGCTTTCGTCTCCTCACTATCTTCCTCCCTCTCCCTAAGTGATAGTCTAGTTATGTGAAATCGTGATCTTTTTCTTTTTTTCATAGGGGTGTTCCTTCATCATCTTTCATTTTCAGAGTCCATACTGCTCTCGATTTCACTGTTAAGTTTGTCTTGTACTGATTTGACACTTTTGCTTTCATTACTTTCAGGTTCAGTATGCATTTCTTTATCACTATCATGTTGCAATCTTACTTAGTCTGCATGCGCTAATATCCCATTATCATTTTTTCTATTATCATAATGTTCTACATGCTTTGAATTTTGAATTTTGTCTCTTGTTGACTAGCTTCACTATTGTTTTTTTTATAGTAGTATAAGTACATGGCCAATGGGGCTCTAATTTGTCTATCCATTAAGGTGAACGGGCTTTTCGATCTTCCAGCATGGGATATTGTCCTACAGCTTATCAACAATCTAGGAAGAAATGTTTCTATTTTTTCTTTCCGTTGTAGATATATTTTCGGTCCGTTTTTAAAAGTTTGCCCATCATTTTTGTAAATCCATTTGGTTGCGGATGGTATGCATCTAATTTTGTTCATAGTTCCTCGTCACAGAATTCTGGGGCGTCGGATATTAGCGTTTTCAGAATTCTACTTCTTGAAAATACGATCCTTAACGCTTGTATTACTTATGTATTATTATGTATTACTTTTGGCCAGTCTGAATTGACATCTACCGAATTAGCAATAATCCCGCTCAATTAACATAAGCATGATCCATGTGTATTTTGTCCCAAATTTGTGGTTCTTTAGGCTATGTGTGCGTTTTCGTCTGTATGGAATTTCTTCTTTCAATACACGTTATACAAGTTTTTACGTATTCTTCTACATCTGTAGCATAGCAACCATGCCTCAAGCCATAACCTCCTTTGCGTAGACGTTATTCCCGAATGGACATCGTCATGCATGCTATATGTGTGTGTGTGTGTGTGTGTGTGTGTGTGTGTGTGTGTGTGTGTGTGTGTGTGTGTCTCATTTTGAAGGCCATTTACCAATTTCATTTGAATAAAACTCTCTTCAGTTGACTGGTTTTCCGGTCCCAGTTTCTCAAACTCACAAACGAAGAAAAGAAAAAGGAATAAATAAGCAATAAATAAATAAAATTTAGTTGGCAATGAATGACCCACCGAGGTTGATATGCCATAAAAAACAAAACAACCAACCAACAATCATTCACTTTTTGAGAAATGTTTATGGACTTAGCTCTCTCAGTAGTCACTAGCTTTTTCATAGGTTCTATGGTTGTTTTTTTTGTTTTGTTTTGTTTTTTTACTATTAGCTGATTTATATCGTCGAACGTCATTTCCTTCAACTGTCTTGGTTGTGCAGTTGCTGATACTTTTATAACCCGAAATTGCCAAGAAGAGATCAGTTATCATGTTTTCTCTTCAACTGATCATTCAGCTATTTTTCTCTAGCTTTAGCTGCTAAACTCCTAAGCAACTCTCGTGTGTACTTGTAATTATCAAGTGATAATTGTTCATCCGATTCTTTAGATACTGGCGACATCGTTGTTGTGTAGTACTACTAACTTACTGAAAGCTGCTTCAGGGGTAACAGCTGTAGCTATTTATACTATTGGTGACTTACAATGTAAATGATTCACCTCAAACCATTTTTCGAAAATTAAGTCATTTAAGAACAAGTTTGGGTGATGAACACCTGGATGATTTGCTCCTATCACCGATAAGTATTTCACTTGATGTGGAGAAGTTATCAAAAGATAAGCAGAAATGAATGCCTCATTAAATAATTCGCTATTTCTGCATTTCGTTTGTAATAAGAAATTTGTATTTTTTGTTGTTTGTGTTAGTTGTTATTCTGTTATTCCTGCGGTAAATTAAGGAACATTGTTTAAATAATATAACATTAATACTGTTTTTTTTTTTTTCTCTCAAACCTCCAGATCAAGGCAGCTTTTGGACGAAACTGTCTGGTATCGAGACAATGTATTAGAGTAAATTTGATATCATGTGCCTCATCCGAGACACTGCATAGATTTCTAGCCCACTCTCTCCTAGACGTTGCCGTTCCATGTTCTAAAAGAAAGTTATTACAATTCTTTTGTTGCTAATTTTTTTTGTTTTAAAGTAAAATTTGTTTTTCATTAAATCTTTTCTAAGAGAAAACAGATTTGTACATACAGTAAATCTGCTTTAATATTCTGAGATATACAGAAGGAATATTTTTTCTAGGCTTCATATTGCATTTTTTACAATTTTTATGCGATGAAAAATATTTTTAATTTTAATACTTTATTTAGTTTTTCTTTTTCTTTTAGCGCTTCTAAATGTACCCGTAAAAGGAAAGGTAAATCCCCCACCCACTTTGACTTGAAACTTCCCTCCTTTTCTCTTTTTAACTTTTTTTCTTTTTACCCCAACTGTTGATTAAATATTAGGTTCATTAGCTTTAGTTAGCAACCAAAGTAGAAGATGGCCAACTCTGAATTCAAATCCCGAGGATAGCTGTTTAGAGACCTGGTGGAACATTGTGTGCACCAGTCCTCTGTATTCGATTATTGCGAAAAGTGTTGTGGGTTCTGAACAAGTCATCACCACTATTATAAAATCATATGTGCGGCTAGACTGACTAATTTATATATGTATATACATACGTGTGTGTGTGTGTGTTTGTGTGTGTGTGTGTGTGTGTGTGTGTGTGTGTGTGTGTGTGAATCGTGTATGTGTTTGTGACAAAAAGAAAGAACAAATTGCGATTCATATATTCAACTCATGTACATGTGTGCGTGTGTGTGTGTGTGTGTGTGTGTGTGTGTGTGTGTGTGTGTGTGTGTGTGTGTGTGATAAAATAAAGATAAACAAATTCCGATCTATGTGTCAGTTAGTTAAGTGTCATACGTGATACACGCTTGGGCGATTATGTCTTGAAAGTAGCTTGCCATTACTTTTTGCGGTAGACTGGTTGCCAACCAAGGCTAGAGAACCAAATCTGTTCTGTTATTTAATCCATAACTTGGGGGAAGAGACGGCTTGATACCTTCCCTAAGGGTATTTGCTCGTAAGTGAATGCAAAGAATTCAACCGGAATTCGAACTCCACTCCCCTATTTCTGGTTCCACTGCACCACAACGCACATCCTGATGTAGTTAACTCTCTCTCTCTCTCTCTCTTTCACACACACACACATGTGTGTGTGTGTGTGTGTGTGTGTGCACCGCATTATCGGGCGTCCAATACGTTATTTTTTTATCTAAATAATTATATAAAAGGATGTATATAATTATATAAAGGATGTGCGTTGTGGTACTGTGGATATCGGCTCGGAACGAGAAACCGGGGAGCCGTGTTCGAATTCCAGTTGAATCCATTGTATTCACTTACGCGCAAATACCCTTGGGAAAGGTATTAATCCGTCTCTTCCTTCCAGTTATGGGTTAAATATCAGGACAGATTGGGTTCTATAGCCTTGGTCGGCAACCAGTCTACCGCAGAAAGCAATGGCAACCTACTGCGGGATAATCTTCTGCCCAGTCAGTCATGTCTCTTTTGAGACATGATCGCCCAAGCGTATATCACGTATGGCACTTAACTGACTGAATTATATAAAAAAAAAAAAAAAAAACTGGTATGAAGCCTGCAAGCTGAAATTAATTTGACTTAATTTTTTATATTTTTTGTTAATTTTGTATTTTCTTTTCTTTTGATTTTTTTGTTTTTATTTTTGTTTTGTAAATAAAATTTGTGTTAGTAATGAAAGCGCATCCTCGACCCCAGAAAATACATTGTAAATACAGAACCTGCCCGTTTATTTTAATCTCCTATTTTACATTTTTTTTTTTTTTAATTTTTGTAATAAATTAATTTTGGATTTATTTTCGAACTTACGTTTCTATTGCAACCTTCGCTTTTCGTTTTGGGTATGAGGGCTTCTTTTCACATACAACAGGTATGACATCAAATGAGCGTTTTTTAATGTGTACGCTATGTATATGCGAGTGCTCGTGTATGCACACCTGATTGTGTATTTCTCTCTCAACGAACATGCCGATGACACAGTCCTGGCTCATCGAAGAACTCTACTCTGTGAGTTTTCAACCTAAATTACAATTCTAAATTCAAAACAAATAGACGGCCTTCGGCAGCTATCTCAGTTCGTTAAACTTCGTCCCGATACAGAGTGAAGATACCTTTAGGCTTCTTCCGATGATTAAGCGTGTGTGCACACGCACGTGAGTGTTTTGCTTTGTGTGCCAGCGTGTACTGCATGTGTGTGTAAGTGTGTGTCTAAGTGCGGGGAAGTATTATCAGTGAGAATATAATCCTTTGCTTTTCTTGTCCATTTACTTTCTTATTGGTAGTCATGCCGCACGATTACGTTACGACGACATTTCTTGATTATTTCTACTTGAACTTTGTAAAACAGACCGCTAGTGTCGAAACCAGCACTCAACTCAGTCCGCGCACATCTCACCCTCTCTCTATCAATCTTACTTCATTCTCCCCTATCTCTTCCATCTTCCCTCTCTCTCTCTTTCTCTCTCTATGTATTCCTCTCTCTTTAACACGCCACCGTATCGTGACAACGACATTTATAATTTTGTTTTTATTAAAAAGAAGAAAGAAACACGTGTATATGCGTGTATGTACGAGAGCGTATATTCGTGTGTGTGAATGCATACACGTGTGTTACCTTTTATTATTTAATTGGCGGGAGAACACTTACGAATGCGGAAAGCGATGACGATGTCGGCGGGTTGCGATAAATAAAAGTGGGATGCATTGAGTTTGCCACGCATATTAGGAGATAAATTGTGCACACGGTCAGTTAGTCTTATAACGCCGTAGACGCTTTATTGAAATATGTCACCGCAAATGATCTTCCGAAAAAAATAGACAAATAATAATCTATACTCGTTCGCTTTCACAAAAACTCTGCATATCCACCCCACTTGCGCCGTTGTTTAAAAAAAAATAATTCATTTTCAGTTTTACAGTCGGGTAACGAAGCACAATTTCCTTTCTTTCTTTCTTTCTTTCTTTCTTTCTTTCTTTCTAACCTTTGTAACCTGTCTTTCTTTCTTTCTTTCTAACCTGTCTTTCTTTCTTTCTAACCTTTCTTTCTTTCTTTCTTTCTAACCTTGCTTTCTTTCTTTCTAACCATTCTTTCTTTCTTTCTTTCTTTCTCACCTTTCTTTCTTTCTCTCTTTTTAACCTTTCTTTTTACTTTTTCATTTCAAATTCTTTATTTAGCCTTTTCTTTTGATGTGAAGTATTCTCTCTCTCCCTCTCTCCCTCCCACCTCTCTCTCAGTCTCACACTGTCTTTCTCACACAGACACATATACATACACACCTCTCGTTCTCACGGCCTCTCTCTCTATCTCTCTCTGCGGTCTCATTTCTCCTTTTCTCCCTCGCTCATTCGATCGCTCGCTTTCACACACTCACACACACCAGTGCTAACATGTATAAACAGAAAGGTATCTCAGTATCAAACTGAAACCACTGTGCATTTCCCGAGTTGTCCCATAAGGGAGAAGACAGCAAGTGGATGCTCTCTTGGTAATTCGTTCTCCTTGTCCGCTGTGAGGTCTGGTTTGGATCTATACACATTATTTCACTCAGTCAATGTCACTCACATTTACGTTGACGCCGCCGGCCTTTTTCTACAGGTAAGATATATTTACACGAATATTACTACTGCCGACGTCTTTATTATGGCTACAGCCGTTGTTGTTCATTATCTCCAGTATATATTTTCTGACAGGTGTTTATCTTGTGTTCTTATCAGTTTTCGATAATTTCATCTTTCTATTTGTTATTCTTCCTTCCTTTTTTCTTCCTTCATTCCTCCTTTCTTTTGTTCCTTCTTCTTTTATTTCTTTTCTTTCTTATTCATCTATAAGTCTGTTCATATCTATGTACAGATCGATCTATCAATCTATCGCGATTTTTTATATTTATCTGTTCCAGCCTATTCTTATCTATCTATCTATCTATCTATCTATCTATCTATCTATCTATCTATCTATCTATCTATCTATACCCGTTCATATCTGTCACTATATTTATCTTACTAGCGATTGCAATCTCTTTGTTTTGTATCTATTTATATACATTTTTAATCGACTCATTATCCTATCCCTATCACTATCTATTCCTGTTTCTCCACTACTCCCCCACCCTCTCTCTCTCTCTCTCTATATATATATATATATTTATATATATACACACACAAATACACACACACACATTCACACACACACACACACACACATATATATATATATATATATATATATATATACTTTATTTTGGGGTAGTAATCCTTGTTTTATGCATGTTTCGTTAAAAATCACTGACAATGAACAAATTACAAGATATTCCTTGTTCGTCATTTCTAACAAAACATGCATTATATATATATATGTGTGTGTGTGTGTGTGTGTGTGTGTGTGTGTGTGTGTGTGTGTGTGTGTGTGTTTGTATACACATATATATGTGTGTGTGTGTATGTATTTGTGTGTGTACATATTTTTGTTTATGTATATATCTGTTTCTATTTTTCCGTTAGTATTTTTATACATACTTTATTGCACACGCGTTCTTTCGTTTGTTCATTCATTATGACTTTTTTCTTCAGTTCATTCAGTTTCTTGTTTACTGTGTCGCTTTTTGTTTACCTTTCTTTTATTCGCCCTCACCAATCTATGTTCCACCTTTAAGCTCCCGTATTCACCATATTTTCCTTAACTCTGAATTTGAATCCCCTTTATTCATTCTCTTTTCGTCCTGCTTTTTTTACTTTTCCTAACCCAAACTTACAAACCTCATTTCTCTGCTTAATACCCTTTCTTTTTTTTTTTTTGTTTTTTGTCACCTCTTCTTTATTTTATTTTTCCCGTTTATTTATTTATTTATTTTCTGTCGTTCGACTTTGGCACAATCCCATCCATCATTCCGGAAACTAGCCGTCTTCTTTGCTAGAAAAACGACTAAAGAACGCACGGCCAGGCATTAAAATGCGTCCCCCACCAAACTACTTTTTTTCTTATTTACCCGATTTCACATCACACGGACCTGAGTACTGTCGTCGCACCAACATAGGTGCAAATAGATGCAATAGCCAAAGCACACAAAGTAGGTAATGAAGCCTGCACGTGCTATTTAATGTCTAGAAGCATAAGATCTAATTCAGGAGCGTGCGCCTCCTATAGCGCGATGTTTTGCAAGATCATCTCGGAAAACCATTTCGAAAGAGCAATGACATCGATCCGCACTGGGTTTACACATTATCATTCCTTTGTCCCAGACTAAACTAATCTTAGCAAATAACTATTGGATACCTTGTCGTAAAGTAACGGTTAACGAGCTGGTTTTGCATGCCATAATTACTGTAAGCAAATTGATCCTCAGTAGACACCCAATATTTGACCCTTGTGCCTGACAATGTTAACCTTAGTAAATAAGTGGAATTATTATTTTGCGCACATGCTGTAGAGCAATGCTAGTCATGATGGCTACTGATAATGAGTTTGATCGTTACTGGATACTACTTCCGCTATATTACCTTGAACCAAACTAAAATAGGTTTTGTAACTAAACAATGGGCATTTCATCACGGAGTAAGAGAAAATCGGACTCATGTACTTTAACTATTATAGTCAATTCGATACTCATTGACTGGCCTATATTTGTGTCCTTGTGGCATACTTAGACAAATTCTATAAACTGGTAATATCTAATCTGTACACGGGAAGGTAATATAAAGCGATATGTGTCCATATGCGTTGTTTATCGAGTTGGGTGATTGAAATTTAATGTGCATTTGTCTGCATAATATTGCAAATTGTAATGCTGTGCAGATGCACCGTTTCATGCATATTTGCTTCTGTAAATTCAGATCAGCGTTGATTGAATTGAAAAGAATCAATAAATACAAGAATATATTTACAGAGATATGTTCTTGGACAAAACTTTGGCGCAAGGCCACATTTCTTATAAAGCCAACGTTGAGTGGACTTATTAAGGTCATCCTGCTGGATAAGCGCACTAATAGCTGCACTGTGAGTACTGTTTAAAAAGCATCTATGTGATAGATAGATATGATAGATAGATAGATAGATAGATAGATAGATAGATAGATAGATAGATAGATAATGATCATATTGTGATAGATAGATAGATAGATAGATAGATAGATAGATAGATAGATAGATAATGATCATAGATAGTGATAGATAGATAGATAGATAGATAGATAGATAGATAATGATCATATTGCGATAGATAGATAGATAGATAGATAGATAGATAGATAGATAGATAATGCACATATTGAGATAGATATTTAGATAGATAATGAATAAATAGATAAATAGTTAGAAAGAATGAAAGAAAGAAAAAAAGAAAGAAAGAACTATTTTACGAGATCAAATAAAAACATTCGTTTGTTTTATTAAACTGTTTCCTCTTTTAAACTTTACCTGTATATAACGTGTAAATTGTACTAATTTTACGTATCTGAATCAATTCAATAAGTCATCAATAAACTCAATAAGAACTTTTATGCGAGCCGCTTTCAAAGACCTCCTAAAACTGATGATTGTTGTCATGGAAAATAACGAAAGTAACGACCAATCATATCATTTAGTTAAAAATTTAAATACTTCATACACTCATTTATTCAGTGCTACCTTATATAGCAGACATGTTAGTTTCTTGTATCTACACTCAGAAGTAAATATGCTCATAGTTCATAGTTGTCCGCTTCTGTGTGTGTAGATGCGTTTGAGAAAGGGAAGAAACGTCTCTCCGTACATATACAAACACACGCGTGTGCGCTTAGGTGCATCAGTTGGTCTGTGGCCCAATTTTGAAAGTATCATCGATTTTACTCAACAAATATTTATATTTCACCATAGACACGTTCCTTGTCAAGGCAGTTCATTTAGTGGTGAATATTAATCACGTAGATTGAACATTGTACAGTGAAAATTTCAATCAAAAGTTAACTACGTATGTGTCAAGCCATGTAGTTATAGACCTGTTCTCATATACAGTCTATCCCGACATAACTCTCTGTCTGTCTGTTTCTTTCTTTCTCTATCTATCTATCTATCTATCTATCTATCTATCTATCTATATATATATATATATATATATATATTAACAAAATTACAATATTAAGCTCTAATCTGTATTGAGCATTTTTTTTATAAAAGTAAATGCAACGAACAACAGGTTTTTAATCTATCCGTTCTTTCACTTCCTTATCATATAATCTATCTGTTCTTTCACTTCCTTATCATATATATATATATATATATAGAGAGAGAGAGAGATAGATAGATAGATAGATAGATAGATAGATAGATAGATAGATAGATAGATGGGTGATATATGTTAGACAAATGAACAACAAAGTCGAACATAAATCTACATAACGCATTTCATCCTTTCGAAAGACTTCATCGGACTAAGAAAATAGTATTTGTTTATTCATGGAATTATATATGTGCAGGAACTGGAGGGGGAATATAAAAATGCAAGCATCGGTTATCAGTTAAACGTGTCCAACCGATTTCATTCAGATTCCTTATCACACACTGTGGCAATAGATGATCTGTCAAGCGTAATGAAATATTTTAAGAACCTGGATGCAAAATCACCACGGATAATGAAGAGAAAAGAAATTTCTGTACACCTTAATAAGTTGCTTTCACTTTCAATTAAACCCGCATTTTGCAAGATCGAAAATATGGTCATATATATGATAAAAATAGGGTTTTAAGATTTGCTATATTTATGGGCACAAATGAACAATGTAAGGCACAGATGAAAATATAAAAGTGAACATGCGTCTGCTTCATGCTCGTACGCAGTAGTCAGGCCATCCTGAGATGCCTTGAAGATTTCGTTCAAACATGAAACAGACTGTCGCAACTCGGTGTTAAATGTGAGTAGGTAAGAAAATATCGCAATTATTTCAGCTTTTCATCATTTTATTGTCTCTTTATCCATGTCCCTATTCATTTCCTTTCTTTTTACATCTCTCTCTCTCCCCCTCTCTCTCTCTCTTTTGCTCGGTCTAGGCAATGTAGGCGTCGAGCCCTTCATTGAGTAGGTACAATTGCTTTCAAATGTTATTTCTCCTTTTTTTTTAATTTTTTTTTATTATCAGTTTTATTCGAGACCGTATCTGAATAAGAGCTTTAGGGTTTGCCAATGTTTCCGTTGATTCCACAAACAATTTTTCTTTTTCTTTATTAAACTAGTCAGTTAAGTGCCATACGTGATACACGCTTGGGCAATCATATCTCGAGAGAGACCTGACTGACTGGGCAGATGATTATCCCGTACGTAGTAGGTTGCCATTACTTTCTGCAGTAGACTGCTTTCCAGTCAAGGTTATAGAACTCAATCTGTCCTATTGTTTAACCCCTAACTGGAGGGAAGAGACGGATTAATACATTTCCCAGGGGTATTTGCGCGTAAATGAATGCAATGAATTCAACTGGAATTCGAACTCGACTCCCGAGTTAAACCAATACACAGATGTATTAAAATGTGTTGCATACACTTCTGAATATTTTTAATTTGGAAATTAGTTATTTTCGCAACCTACGTTTCAACTTTTCGGTATCTTTGGACGATTTACAATAACTGATTTTTCCATTTTTCAAACGCTCGAACAGGGATTTTTAAAAACGCGCGATTGCAATTTTCATACAACCGAAAACTTACAAAATAAAGGAGGAGTTATTCAAGAATCTTAAACACATTCATCCATGTTTGTATAAACATGGATGTATTTATACCTACAAATACATGTTACATACGTACATGAAGATACCGAAATTTTGCAGAACTAATTCGTTTTCAAATATATATATTCAGGCAATATGGCAGAAATCTCTTTCACATTTTAAACTGTAACCTGTGTGATGCTAATGATCTTAGGCAAATGGCAATAGTGACTTACTATTATGGCTTGAACTGCGGTGCACACGGTGAATTTGCTGTTGAAATATTTTTTAAGACTGGTGCAATGAATATAGGCCCGGACTGAAAAATCGGAGAGCCGAGTTCGAATTCTAGTTGAATTTGCTGCTTTCACTTCTATACAAATATCCGTTTCTTCTTCCTCCAGCTATGAGTTGAATAGTAGGACAGATTGGGTTCTATAGCTTTAGTTGACAACCAGTCTACCGCAGTCAGAAATGGCAACCTCCTGCGGGAAAATCTTCTGCCTAGTCAGTCATGTCTCCTTCGAGACATGGTTACCCAAAGCTTGTATCACGTATGACGCTTAACTGACAGACTAGATCTGTAATTGCAACACAGACTACTTTTCGTGCTCATTGCATATTACACGGAATGATACTATTCTGGATATAAAATCAATCATTTTTATAGTTTGAAAAATGTCAGTGCCACAGCTCCAGTATGTAAAAGAAACCCAGCCGGAAGATCTCGAACTTCGGTGTGATGGAAAACTTTAGAAATCTTCTCAAACATCGTATGACGAATAAAGGCCACCATTTGGAGGATGTAATTTTTAAAAACAAATGAATAAAAACTATAAGACTATAAACAATAATGAAATCATTTTTTTAATAGCTGTTGCCTTGGTTTCTTTTTGTCAACCTTTAAAATGTAGAAAGTAATTCTGCCGCATCCTATCGATAGGCATCTGAAATAAACACTCATTTCATTTTCATATGAAAAATTATTCGAGGAGTTATATTTCAAAAATTGATTATGGTTAATTTTCATTTTACTTATTTTCTCTCGATAAAAAAAATACTATCAGTTATAACTTGTCTAATCAATTTGAACTTCTCTCATTTTTTAAGACTTTCATTCGTTGTCTCTCACCATCTCCTTTGATCTTAGTTCCTTCATTTCAAATAAACGCTAACGAATCTGGAATATGAAATAACACTTACTTTCGTTTTACTGTCGATCGTGTCTACTCTTAGCATTTAGATTAAAACAGTCAATGACCGGTAGGAAAAAAATAAATAAATAAATAAAAACGTAAAATTTGAGAAACAAAATTAAAGCGTTTGATTCTTATAATTACATTAAATCAGGGGTCACCAAATTCGCTATGACAATTCATTCGGCCCGCCGCCGCGGTGTGCCACAAATGTGTTAAAATATAATTATTTATATTGAATTATTAAGAGATTGTAGTTAAAATTACTGGGTGCAGGACAATTCAACACTGCCGGAACAACTCAGGACTGAGACAACTCAGCACAAGAAAACAACTTTTTCTTTGTAACCGAATAAAAGTAATTTATTAAGTATTAAAATCTTATTTAGTCACTATTTTTCCTCAAATAAGGCATTTGAAAAGGCATTATATAAAATATGAGGCAGTTTCATGTTTTTAATTATTTTTTATAAAAAATAAATTACATTATGATTTATTTTATTAAAAAATAATGTAAAACAAGTGTTTTATATAATTATTTTTATATGCCAATTTACAATTGTCAAAATAAGTTTATTTACGATTTTAAAAAAACGGAATGTGCGTCGTGGTGCAGTGGATATCGACTCGGAACGACAAATCGGAAAGCCGAGTTCGCATTCCAGTTGAATTCCTTGCATTCACTTACGCACTAATACTCTTGGGAAAGGTATTAATCCGTATATTCCCTCCAGTTATGGGTTAAATAATAGGACAGATTGTGTTCTATAGCCTTGGCTGGTAACCAGTCTACCGCAGTAAGCAATGGCAACCTACTGCGGGATAATCTTCTGCCCAGTCAGTCATGCCTCGAAAACGTGTATCACGTATGGCACTTAACTGACTGACTGAATGACAGTATATAGGCGATCATTGGCGATCACAAATGGTTAGAACGTCCAGATCCAGGTTCGAATTTCATCAGTGTCAGTTTATCGTAAGGTGACTTCTTGATGAAGGGATCCCAGCGTGTGACACCTTCTGAGTGAAATTGGGTAGATGGAAATATCTGCGAGACGACGGTTGTGCTAGCACGAATTCTCAAGTCGTCGTGATGCTGTTGATCACGATAGATAATGTGCATTTTCCCAAACACTGTAACAAATTTGTATATTTGAAGTATAAACCACAGTTTTGCTTTGTGGATGAGCAAATACAAATATGCCGGAGCAACAGAGATCGGTTGGCCGCCTTAGTGAGCATATCCGGATACAAGTGGTCAGCTACCGCTATCTCTCCCATTTCATTCTGACATTCATTTACACAAGTTCGCTGCTTCCCTTGTTTTCATTATATCTTGTGAGCGTCAAATTTTCCAACCATCTTTCTCATAATTTAGCCTAGAAATCTCAATGCCTATTTAATAATTACAGACAGACAGACAGACAGATAGATAGATAGATAGATAGATAGATAGATAGATAGATATATAGATAGATAGATAGATACCAACACTCCGATTAAAATTAAAAAGTTAAGATAGATACTGAACAGAATTAGACAGACAGATAGATAGATAGATAGATAGATAGATAGATAGATAGATTTGAACGGACAAACAGACACATAGTGCATTATGATGATAGCTTAAGGTGCAAATCTGTCGGTCAATCTGCAATGCTTGTTTCTATAGGAACACTTCATATCTACATACGCTCTAGACACGATAGAGAACACACTTCCAAATAAACATATCAAATTTAAACAAGTGCTTAAACATGCACAGACACTATATATACATCGATATAAATAAAGCCTAATGATAAAGGAAAAATCATTTTACACAATTTTGCACATAGATAGATAGATAGATAGATAGATAGATATGATATGATATGAAATGACATAAATGCTTGTCTGTGTTCAAGTGCAAACATCCACGGCACTATAGGGTGCCTCCATCCGGCCTTTTAGTAAAATTAACAAAAAATAAAATAAACATTAAATTGAAGACTAAATTGTTATCTTGGCCTCTCTTTATAACAATTTCTATCAAGTCGTATGAATTCTCCCTAAAATATTTACTGTCATTAATTTTCAAAACATAAAAGCTTAGTTCAGTATTTTTTTCCGAAACATAAGCTTCTTAGATTTTGATATAAGTCTTATATGGGGGAAAAGTTTATCCGTCTCCTCTAGAAAATAAGTACAAGCGAAAAGCTACGATTAATGAGTGCATTTTAAGAAAAATGTTTACAGTAGCGTAACAGTTCTATAAAAACTATTAATTTGCGGAGAGGATCGGATAAAAAGTACAGAATCTTTAAGACTTAATGACTTTTTAACACCCCCTCATCACCTCCACTATTCTGAAGGTCTGATAGAAGTCTCGCCTCCAGATGTTTGTGTCCCCCGTCTTGTTATTGTAGTATATATATTTTGGCTTATTTACTCATATTCATATAAACTGTGTTATTTATGCATATCTCTATGTAACCCAATATATACGAGTGTGTGCGTGGCTTTACTGAACCAAATTTATCATACGTCCTGGGACTTTCACAAAGTCTGAAAGTTTGTAAGGTCTGTTCCAACGTCTTATAATCTATGAATTTTCGTTGTATTTTATTTATTCATTTGGAGTGTGTGTCAGTCCTGAAGCTGATGGGATGTAGTGTCAAGAAAACATTTTATTAAACAATAACGTAATAATATTGGAACTAGTGAGACGTGGAGAATGAGAGTTTTACACACACACACGCACGCGCGCATATATATATATATATATATATATATATATATATATATATATAATAAATTTTAACTTTAGAATATGTACAAGCTACAATATCATCATTATTAATACCTGATGAGACATTCTTCTTTCAATGACGAAACAAAATGTACAATTTTGTAGTAGCTTGTAGTTTGTACATGTTCTAAGGTATAATTTATAATAAATATTCATTGCTCTATTTCTCTAATGACCACTGATTTAAATTAATGTTTTGAACCTTCCAAATATCTTCTTCGTTCTTTATTCATTTATATATATATATATATATATATATATATATATATATATATATATATTAAAAAATACACATATTATCTTACGTCGGTGGCACGACTCAGATTGGCAATGATTGCGTAGTGCATGAAACTCCGAGTCGTGCCACCGACGTAAGATATGTATATTTATTAGTATATAATACCTCCGTTTATACTACACTGAGCACTGTTTTATTAATACCTGAATAATATTTTTATGTGTGTGTAAACTTCAGCGTATACCATATACATATATTTATTAATTCACATACCTATATATATATATATATATATATATATATATATATATTTGTGTATTTAAGCAGCAAATTTTCTTTTAGACATGTCAAATTAAATAAATTGCAGACATTATGTCTACTTATTTTTAATAAAATCCGTTCAAATTCACGGATAATCTTTCGCCTATTATGATTGAAAGATGTCAGAAATGACCTGTAACGTTGACAGATGTTATCATTCATTTCTCAAGGTACCCAAGTACTTTCAATCTCTTTCTTTTTCAATCATCATGGGTATGAGTTATGGTAACAAAAAATAACTGCAAGACTATACATACACGTGTGTGTGCGTGCGCGCTCGCACGTGTGTCATTCCATCTCAAATCAGTGAATGGACACAAGTCACCGTCTCAGAAATATCTGGATTAAATTTAATAATGATTCCCAAATGTCGGATTTTTGTCTTTAATAGTTTTAAAATCAAAGCATCTTGAAATTTCTCTGACTTTTTTCTTTTTTTTTTTTTTCATTTTGCTAAATAAAGCTATCAATGAACTTCTGATATTCATAACTCCAAAGATATTAGAGGTACAGATTTGAACCGAAAACTTGGTGACAATATTTGACGTTTACTGTAGATTAGAAAAATATAAAAGGCTTTAGTTACTCTAATTTATTTTGATGTCATAAGGACCGAAAAGTGGTCAGAATCCAAAAAGACGTTGTCCACTTTGAAAGCTTTACGTTTTAAGTCAAATACAGCATCCAAAATAGTTTTTCTGCCATTTATGACCAAATAAATTATGCTTTACAATATACATATTCTATCCTGTTAGTGGAATGTCATTAGTACTGTTTGAAAATACTTTTAAAATTCCGACGAATTTCAAAAAGTAATACTCCAATTTTTACAAAGAGCTTCTGAAATGCTCCAACCATTAAACCAAAAAATTGACATAGCGGTTTATATATGTTTATGTGTGTGCGTGTGTGCGTGATTTTTATATATGTTTATGTGTGTGCGTGATTAAAAACAAGCATTACTTGTTTATAACATGAAATTTAGATTAAAAGTATTTCTTAATCACGGAGATCATATGTTTCTGACGCGTGAAGTAATTGATGCCAGCCAGATGCATTGATAAACGAAGTATGGTTGACCAGGACTGATATAATTATTCAAAATATTTTCCTGTAAGGGGAAGAAGCGGTTAAACACATAATATTTTTAATGTCACACACGAAATACCATGCTTGAAAAAACAAACTTCTACACACAAAAAATAAACATTATTTTAAATATATTTTCGCTCAAAGATTTCTATTAAGCTTTTTAATTTTCGATTAGGAAATAGCCTTCACAAAACAGATTTTCGGAACAATTTAATTTCTTGAAATTTCATGAAATTACATGGAGATGGGGTAACAAATATGAAAAAATATTTTTATTAAATTGTCTAAAAATAATGATTTTAGAAACAATTTCATTCCTTTGTAAATAAGTCCTGAAAGTTTCATTAAAATCCGACAATTATTTGATTTTTGCAACAATTTCCATATTAATGTGTTTTTCACCGAAAAAATGATTTTCTTCATAGTAAACGTAAATTTAGTTACTAACTGACGAAAACAACATCAAGTTTTTTACCAAAATTTCGAATGTGTAAGAATGGATTAAAAGGTTTTTAAAATACTTTGATCTTTCTTCTTAATAATAACGTAAATATTTTAACGGAAAAACCTGATATGCTGTTTTTTCAGCGAATTAGTGGAGGGATCTACATTTGTATTAGTTAAAGGAACTGTTTGGAGAATTTAAATTAAATTTTTTTTGTCAAAACCTTCCAGTTACAAAACATGTGTTCTGAATCGTAAAAGAAAAAATTCAATAAAACTAAGACTATGAAATCAATTAAAACTTTATGTATAAAATAAATTATAGATATTATTGTCTTGAGAAAAATCGATGAATAATGAATTTTTACAAGATTTGATTTGATTTTTTCAAAATTTCAATTAGAATAAGCTATAAAGTTTTTTTTTTAATTTATAAAGTTTAAAATTATTTTTGTATTAATTTGTGGTTGTTAGGTGAAATTGTTATTAAATTAAAAATGCATTTACTAAACATAAATGTAAAACTCACTACAATTCAATGAACCTTAATATTTTAAAAATAGTTTCTAATGTATTTTGTGTGTGCATAAACGTGTCGAATTTTGGAACTATGGATGTACAAATGCACCATTATCAGAAAATAACAGCAGTAAATATAGTAAATTAAAATTTATTGAAATTTTCTAAAATTTCCTCAACAAGCGATTTCGTATATTAGATTATAGTTATAGTATTTAAATTCGCTAAAATATTAGATTACGAAGAATATTTCCTTAAATGTTGAAGATTGGTGGGTAGTTAAAATAACTATATAAGAAAGGTATTCACGTCATTTTCGTCGAGTAATTGCTACAGTTATGTTTCCTCCTTAGAAAAAATTCACATACATAAGTCTATGGGGAGAGTTGTCAACTACTCATAAAAATGCCCACTTACGCTTTCCCGATAGTTTGAGCTAAAAATCAGTAATAATGTGTTTTAAATCCGATTAATTAAACTTTAAATCAGCTATCTCCCTCAAATAAGGTTTCAGAAAAGTGTAAATTATCTTTAAAAAAAATTAATAAAGTGAATTCCGTTGTGCGGACAGATCTGTCAACATAGAGGATTTAAGTTTTAATTTCAATTAATTTAAGTTTTAATTAATTTAAATTCAGTTTGAAATACAGCAAAGCGTTTTGCTTATTGGAAATAAAATTAAGATTAAAGTAAAAGCTGCGCCAAAATATTTCATTTTAAAAATGCATTTGAAACCTCACTTATCATTTTTCTTTATATATATATATATATATATATATATATATATATATATATATATTATGGACTCTCACATCGATTTCGATGTATGAGGGTCTAACCTTAGTAAGACAGCCACACAGAGATTTGTTTATAGTGGTGAAGGCATTGTGTAGTACCATCCACACTTTTTGAAACTGCTGATAACAAACAATCGGTGCAGAAATCTGCCACAGATCGCATGAACAGCAGACCTCAATTATTTAACCCATAATTGGAGGGAAAGGACGGATTAATACCTTTCCCAAGGGTACTAGTGCGCAAGTGAATGCAGTGTGCTCGACTGAAATTGGAACTCGGCTCACCAATTTCCCCCTCCAAGCCGACATCCACCGCACCACAATGCACATCCGTGAACGCTAACAGCGCCTGGTATTTCCAAGTCTTCCTCAGGTGATTTTTTAGAAATGAGAATTATCTAGTTGAACACCCCAAAATAACAAATCCAACACAAATAAACTGGCTTTTCAACTAGATAATTCTCATTTCTAAAAATCACCTGAGGAAGAAGCCAAAAACATTATGGGCTGGCTTCGAAACATGAAACATTTTTGTGTAGTGATACTATGAATTTAAAACAATGTAACAACCATTACAGTATAACGCTCTACATTTGTATCGAGCACTCTTTATAAAAGTAAATGCATGAACAAAAGGTTAATAAACCTACGAGTTCAACAACTTAGTTACAATATATATATATATATATATATATATATATATATATATATATACTGTAATTACTGTAAATTTTATTCTTGCTTCAAATATATATATATATATATATATATATATATATATATATATAATATATTTGAAGCAAGAAGAAAATTTACAGTAATTTTTAGCAACGCAGTTTTGCGATTAGTTTTTGTTACCACAACTCACATCCCTGAAAATGATCTCAGAAAAAGATTGAAAGTACTTGGGAACATCGAGAAATGAATAATAAAATCATCTGTCAAAATTACAACTCATATCTTATATCTTTCAATTAAAATACGCGAAAGATTATCCTTGAGTATGAATGGATTTTATTAAATTTATGCAAACACAATGTTTGCAATTTATTTAATCTGACATGTCTAAAATAAGATTTGCTACCTAAGCACTCACACACACACACACACACACACACACACACACACATATATATATATATATATATATATATATATATATATATATATATATTCCCTCTATTATAATAAAGACCGTTATATATATATATCTGTGAAGCCTCTTGCTCTGTCTCCTGTTGTTCAATAAATTGTTTAATTTTAGGAGATATCGTGTGTGTGTTAACGTTACCCAGTCCGTGCATTGGAGCTTGTATCACGTTTTTTTGTTGTTTTTTTTTTTTTTTTTTTTTTTTTTTTTTTTTTTTTACAGTGGGGAGGGATAAATTGCACCGACCTGGCCGAGCTTTGGAGTTCAGCATTTTCTACTCAGTTCTTTTGATAACAAAAAAAAAAAAAAAGAAAAGAAAAAAACACGGGCAAAATCAGCAATCCCGTGAGACACACACGGGCTTTTTTTTGTTCCAGTTGAACTAGAACTTATCTTCTTAAGAAGTTTTTCTTCCGAACTTTTTGTGCATTTATCCGATGAAGGTAACACTGCCACCCACTACATCTACTTTCTTCTCTCTAAATCTCAGCACTTGTCTTTGTAACGCGCGGTCGGGTGGTCCGTGTTTAAATGCCACCACTTAGAGAGGAAACGTTCCTCCTCCGATGTTTTCGCTACTGTGATGTAACGATATAAAGTGTGTCAGCTGTGCTACGACCCACCTACCACTACCTACAGGGGGAGTGGGTATGGAATCCGCCTCACTTCATGATCAGAAGTTCACAGTGATTCGACAAACCGAGAAACAGGTTTCTGTAAACAACAGGTCCATGAGTTTATTTATTTCGGTACGCTGTTGTAGGCGCGGATTTCCCCCTCTTCAGCTCAGGATTTTACCACAGAAGCCAGATCACATTATCCGGTAGGTAGCTGTAATTGTGTCCTCTCAGTTCAGCCGGTGTTGGTTAATTCTTCTACCAAGAGAAAACTCCGTAGCCTTTCTCGCTATCTACCTATTTCTTTCAGTCCTGTTTTTTGTTAGTCATTTTTTCTTTCTATGCCCTTTTTTCTATGTCTTTTATCATTCATTCTTCCCTCTCCCTCTTTCTGTCTCTATCTCTTTCTATTCCTCTCACTTAACTCCTCATCTTCTCTCTCTTTCTCTGTTTTTCTCTGTATATCTATCTCCCTGTCCCAATCTCGCAGTTAAATTGTTGAAATATCGAAAGTAGCAATAGTACGCCTCGCGTTATCTGAAAAATTCTACCTATGCTGAATATGTCCGGAATATATATCTCGCTTATATAGATAGATAGATAGATAGATAGATAGATAGATAGATAGATGATTTAACATGCTTGGTTGGGGCGAGAACTTTTCAGCGCCCTTTCTTGCGAGCTGGGTAGAATTGTTTTTCTGTTCCTTTGACATACGATTATTCTTTTAAAAAGCATATATAACTCTCTCACTCTCTCTCTCTCTCTCTCTCTCTCTCTCTCTCTCTCCCTCTCTGTATATATATATATATATTATTTACGAAATTCGTTACGAAATGGCTTAAGACATATTTTCAATTTATTTGTTTAAACATTATTTTTAATGGATATTGTTTTTTATGTATTTTTTAAACAGTATATTTATTTACATCTGCTAGCATGAATAATCGAGAAATAATGCTTAAACAAATAAATTATATATATATATATATATATATGTGTGTGTGTGTCTGTGTGTGTGTGTGTGTGTGTCTCACAAAAATGCCAAAACACTATGTTTGTAGCTATATGAACATCGTATGAAAAACATTGTCATTTACAGGTTTTGTTTACTTTCTTCATCCTGGTTATTTTTCAAGCATTAGTATTTACAAGTAAAACTTGCTTTAATTGCTTTATTTTCTGTCGCTTGTAGTGTTTGTTTTTTTGTTATTTTAATTCTTTTTTGTTTTGTTTTTTGTCCCTTTAAATAGATAGCAATGAACTATTGCTATTTTTACAAAATATTGCTTTAAATGCAAAATAAAAATCAGCCGACAGTTAAGTAATACACACACGCACACACACACACACACACACACACACACACACACACACACACACACACATACACACACACACACGTACGCACACGCATGTGTGTATGTGTGTGTGTGTGCGCACGCGCGTGTGTAAATACTTGTTTTCAAAAATATAACGTTGATATATATTTCAAATGTTACATACAAATGATCCTTGCTGCTATATTTGCTACATTATTGAGCGTTTATTTCTGAGCTTGTACACGTATATGAGAAAAAATATATTTGTGTGTGTGTGTGTGTGTGTGTGTGTGTGTGTGTGTGTGTGTGTGTGTGTGTTTTCATGTCTGGCTATGTATTAAATATATTACAATATATATTACAAAAATGGATTTACCATTTGGGACAATTGTTTTACGAAAGATCTTTACACTTGCTAACATTATTCAATAAAATATTACCATTTCTAAAAACGATATTTTAAGCTGAAAAGTTACAATATTTGCTGGAAATCTATATTCCTATATGACAGGGACTATTTGCATATAATAGGAAATATATTCTTCCGCGTGCAATTGTATATATTACGTGTTTTTATCGAGGCAAATTTGCAAATATAATTGACAGTAGGCTAACATATGTATATATGTGAATATGAATGTAGCCGCTTTGTATTCTTTAAATAACAAATGACTTTGTTACACAGAGAACTGCACCTGAAGATAGATAGATAGATAGATAGATAGATAGATAGATAGATAGATAGATGCTAACAAAATGGATAGGTAGACAGACATACCAATAGTTATGATAGCGGTAGAGAGAGGGAGAGTGCACTCAAGAGAGCGAGAGAGAGAGAGCGAGAGAGAGAGAAACAGACGAATATAGATATCTAGGTATTATTAACAAATATACGTAGATAGTACGAACCGAGAAAGACGTTGACATTGACAAGCGAGAGGAAAACACAATACAAATATTTGAAGTATACCCAATACACCATATTTGAATGCCAAACCATTATCGTCTTTTTGTTTAATAAACAATAAGTCTATTAATGAATATGCGTACGAAACAGAATAGAACAGGAATGGTGTATACGCGCTTACGCAAGTCTATCTGTTCGTGCCTACGTCTAAGTGGTTACATGCGTTTGTACATTGGGAGGTGTATAGACATCAATAAGGCACCAAATGCCCTTTTCCTCCTATTTTCCCAAGATACTTCTGTCGATGTTATATATATATTTTTCATTCTTTCTATCCGACTTGTATCAAATAAGAGGCCGATTTAGCTGTTTACCTGACCCCAAGCGCCAGTAGTTAGCGGTCGATTCCAGATAAATATCTCGAACGCCAATTTATTTATTTAGTTTTTACCAGTTTTCATTTTTGCCTATATCCATTCAAAAATGTTAAATCTTATTTCTAAGTATCAATAAAATAGTTCGTTCTGTTTCATTCTTGGGCTTTAGATCTAGTTATTATTATTATTATTATTATTATTATTATTATTATTATTATTTGGTTCGTTTTTTTCTGTTGTATAATTATTTTCTTCAGGGTCCCAACCAGAGATCTAAAGTCAGAAATGGCATCATGACATCTTTCCTTTTCACGTATGTGTAACATTTTCTTTTTTTAAAATAAAACAAGATAAAAACACATTTTCCATAGCTCTTCGTAGGGTGTGAACGGTGCTTATGAGAATATGTTTTATATATTTCTTTAAGGCAAGGGCAGTCATGAACCCCATCAAAAAGTCTATCAGAGACTTATCTAACCAAACCTACGGTCTCAACTGCAACTGGAATTATTGATATCTTCAAGTGCGACATTTATTAAATTTCCAATAAAAGATCCTTGTATTGTGATAGTTCATTTTTTTAAATCTTCAAACTTACGTTATTACATTACAATCTGTAAGAACTGATACGTCAATATAAACAAACGCATTCTGTTTTTTGTGATTTTGCTCTCTGTGTCTGGGTGGTTAGCTTTTATTGTTCTGGATGTGTGCATTGTAAAGTCCTGTTATTATTATCATGTGGGGGAGATGGCCGGCCATAACATACAAACACACATAGACAGATTCACACATTGACCTAAATGTACCTATTTTATTTGTAACTTGGGTCAATTCGGTTGTATCATTATTCAGTGTGGTCCTATTCAACAGGTAGAAATAGTTAAAATGTTATTTATAAACATTCCCTCTTTTGTATAAGTTATAAAAAAAAACAAAAAAAAACAAGAAGAAGACAATATTTTTTCTTTTGTCTTATAATCGCATCTTTTTTCCCCTATTCTATTTACGGATCTACCCATAGATACATTTCGATCTATTTACCAATCTTTTTTCCTATTTACTTGTCTATATTTAAATATCTTTCTATCTATTTATCCATCTCTTTTCCTATTTACCGATCTATCTATAAATATGTTTCTATCTGTCTTTATTGTCGATCTGTTTGTAAATATGAATCAATCACCTTTATCTGCTTACGGTCATATCTCGTTGAAACAGGGATTCAATTAGGAAAGCTTGCATCAGTAAATCATTATTATCTGAAAAAATAATTTTACAATCTAAAAATATCTTCTATCTTTAAATAAACTACAAATGTTTAAAAAGATCTCAAACCAAATTAATCAATCACATACATAACACACATCATTCATCTTGAATTTTATTTATTCGGTATAAAACGAATAAAGAAAATTAGCAACAGTAATTTATTAGCAACAGTAGTTTTTTCAAAATTTGTATGTTAATGTAATTATAATTTCCTTCAAATATGTTTTCCGAAATTACTTTCATTTCTCGTAAACAAATGCATATAAATGTTGATAGACTTGTGGATATGTACAATTCTGTACATTTCTAAGTAACAGTTCGCATACCAAGAGAAATTCCCGGCCCAGTGGTAAATACATACATATATATATATATATATATATATATATATATATATAGTCATCCGCAAACAGCTCTGATTCGCTGTATCACAGCTCATCAATACGGTTAGACATCCGATTTCTTTTAGCCAGAATTGAAACCCGACAGAATTGACGTCAGTCGGCGATTTTACGAGCGCTCGGTAGAAGGAGGCAGACTTTTAGAATGTGATATACCATGTGGACACACACCAGTAACTAAAAGTGTTCTAATTCATTACTGAATGAGCGATGCGCAGATGCTAGAGTAGCTACTGTTTTTCGAAACCTATCATTCTTCCAGAGTGCTTAATCAGGGTGTGACCCTGGGTTTCGCGCTTTTGCGATCGCAAAAGTGTGAAACCCGCGATCACAAACTCATACCAATCCAACTGAATATATATATATATATATATATATATATATATATATATATATATATAGTCAACCTTAGTTTGTATTTATCTATAAGTACCGACGCACGTACCTACGTAGACACGGGAAACAAAAATGTCCTAAACGCCTGCCTCTATATACGTACCTCTTTAGTTGTTGCATAATTTGCTTTTCCTAAATAAATATATTCTAAAAGTTATTTTCATTTCTATGGGTTTATTAAAAGCACGCTGAATTTTGACGTATCTTTCTTATGTTTTGAAACTGTTTAGAAAACAACCCGACTTACGGATATCTAAGCTTACTTTTGTTATATACCTATTGTGAGTAGACTCCCACTTAAAGAATTTAATGCACTGTCTATATACCACCGGGTGCACGTATATAAACGTGTGTCAATGTAGGCATCTCGGAATCGATAAATACCATGTAAGTACTACAGATTTTTCTAGTAGACGGATATACCGACTCTTAAAAGACTGTATTGTTCCAGCTTCTCAATTGGAGTGCGTCTTCTTACCTTAAAAAAAGCAGCATTTTGAATAGTGGCTTTCCCTCTAGCTTAATATTAATTCCACGCATTAGATTATATATATAAATCTGTCATTTACCAAATTGACCATTCATCGATAGATAAATAAATATGTAGATACCTACTTGTGGTTATAATGACACATAGATAGATAGATAGATAGATAGATAGATAGATAGATAGATAGATAGATAGATAGATCGAAATAAATGATATATTTTTTAAGGTTTATCAACTTTCCTAGTTTATTTAAAGCCAGAAAACATTTTCGATTGTAAGTTTTTTTGTTTTTTTAGAGATAATAATGACATATTAATAGAAGTCCTGCTAATTAACTCATAGATGGCGGATTCATACTTTTCCTAAGGATATTTGCGCGAAAGTGAATATTATGAGCACAACATGAAATAAATGAAAAATAGAAGAGTCGAGTGTGAATTCCAGTCGAGTTCATTACATTCACTTACGCAGAAATACCTCTGGGAAAGGTATGACTGTACCTTTTCTTCTTCCCTCTTCAGCTAAATAATGTTGGACTTGTATCTGAAATAATCATTGTTACAGGTACAAGTTCTTTCCAATTATTCAAGATGCCCTGAACCAGCACGATAGAGGAAGAAACATCAAACCACTTGACAATGTCTGACGCGTTTTCTTCTTCTTCTTTATGTGCCGTGTCTTTTCAGGACGTAGGCGATCATGGCCTTCCATTTGCCCCTATCCTTTGTCTTTTTTAAAACTTTTTCTCTTGATATTTCTCCCAAACCCCGATTCGCCATTTACTTTTTCAAGCTCATATGTTTCGCGTTACATTTCCCTGTTTCTCTTTTCTTCTATCCATCCTATGAGTATCAGATTCTCTAAGCACTCCTTCCTTGTTATGTGCCCAAGAAACCTCAGCCTTCTCTTCATGAAGTCTTTATTAAAAATAACTACCAAAATTGACAATCACACTATAGGTCAGGGGTCGGCAACCTTTCAGAGAGTGAGGGCCAAAAAGCTATGTAGAGTCATGGAGGAAGACCAAACAGCTATGGCTCCAGTGTCATGGAAGAGAACCATGTTATTAAATATGTTAATAAATTTTCTATGTGTTTGAAGAAAGCAAGGATTCAATATAATTTAATTGTATTTAAACAATATTTTATTTTACTACAGGAATAACAAAAAAAAAAACAGTAAATATACAAACACATTTAACAAAAAATCTTTATTTTACTGTAGGAATAAAACAAACCTCTTTTTCAATCCGATAAAAATCAGGTTTCTAAAGCATGAAAAAAAATATTTGATGAGAATTTAAAAAAATATATTACATCTTAAAAAATAAATATTTCAAAATTCAGTATTGAAAAAAATTCTATTAAAGTCGGTTGTAAACACTATTTTATATTCATTTAAATGTGCCCGCTCACAAAAGCAATTTCACAGAAAAAGTGAAAGTGAGGCCGTACTCTAATTTTGGCGATCCCTACAAATAAAGAATAAAAGTAAAATACATTCTCCAGATAAAAAGAAATAAATCTTTTAATTTCGACGCAATATATTCAGACTATGAACTGTCACTTTGGTTTGGTTTACCTATATTTATATCGTGTCCAGAGTAAGGTAGCGGGCCGGGCAAGATTCACTCGTGGACCCGGATGTGGCCCGCGTGTCGGAGGTTGCCAACCGTTGCTAGAGGTACTTCCAAGAAAAGTGTTCAGAAAACTACTTTCCTTAGTTCTACCACTTCTAACCTTCACACTCGCCATGTCACGCACATTACAGCAAACTATCTTCATTCCCTTCGTGTTTCATTGATGAAACGTATGTTTCATTCGAACCTTCTTCCCACGAACCGCCAAGGTAATGCTTCTAATCTTAACCTCTTCAAGTCTATAGTTAATGCCATCTTCCCAACATATCCCAATAAACTCTGCCTCTTACTTTTTAACTTTCTACATCGAGTGGTGGCCATTGTTTTTAAAAATACGCTTTGAAAATGGCATTTTTCAAAATGTATTAATACAAATTCGGGAAAATATTTTCTTAAATGCTTCCTATTTCTTAAAGCATTATATTTTGGCTTTTATAGTAACCGTTGCCAAAGTTTTTATTTACTATTACAATCTTCAAACGGTTCTTGTAATTTTCTAGACGTTTCTGGCATCTCTCCGTAGGTATTACCGACATTTTTTTCTTATAAAGGTGTTCCCTTTTTTTTTTTTTTTTTGTATTCTTGCATTCATGTAATGACTATACCTCCAGATATTCTCATTAGGGATGGTTGGCTGGTTGGTTGGTTGGTTGGGGCTCTCCAAATGATCTACCTTAGCTACTGGAAGATCTAGTCTCGAGTTTTTCTGCAGACTGTTTTCATCCATGATCTTGATATAATTTTTTTTTCCTTTGTGAAATTCACTTTTTTATGAAGTCACCAGGCCAGTTAGCTAAAAAGCATTTCCAGACCTTTTTATATTCTCACCGTCATGCTCAACCGAGTGTAAACAAGATTTTAATATGACGGCCGGTTCATTTTTTTTTCTTTCCAAACATCCCTGTATCCAAAAGATCTTTTTTTTTTTATATGGCTACAGAAAAGAATTGAAAAAAATGTTTTCATCTTTGTACAAGTGACCTTTCGCAAATGGGTATATGAGCTTTCATATAATTTGGAGAGTAAAATAATAAAAAAAAATATATATAATATATTTATGCAGCGTGTCTGATGGAGGATCAGATGCCATGAATTAGTTAAATCAAGCTTCGATACAAGGAAAGTTATTTCAACGCGTTCCAACTGGAAAAGACGTTGAAGTGTTGGATCTGAAATTGTGCAAAAATCTTCTTCTTTGAGCCTTTTCTCTTCAGGATGTTGGCAATCATGGGTCTCCGTCATTTACTGAAATCCTGTTCTGTCATCCATTTACACAACATAGAGTATGCGTTCTTTCCTCTGTCCTTCTTGCCTTCAATCTCTCCTGTGAGTATCAAATTTTCCAAGCCCTCATTCCTCACGTGCCCTAGAAAATTTAACTCTTTCGAGAGTTAATTATAAGTGTCCTTTTTGTTTCTATTTTCTCTAAAACTTTGTCGTTGCTCACAAGTTCAGTACAGTACTCAGCAGCCTTCTGAGGAACAACATTTTAAGTCTCTTCTTCTGTGAGAAGGTTTTTCTAGCATTCATTGCCATTTAGGAGAACTGATATTACATAACAGTTTAGTATTCTTTTCTTAGTTGCTTACGCAACTCCTGTTTCACAGCACATTTGGAAGGCATATTTTGCTATCTTAACGTGACTTTGGATTTTAGTGTCACACTTTCCGTTTTCTATTAAAATTGTTGCACTTACTTAAAAATACAGTCCATTCAACGCCTATCGCCCTTTTAAAAGAATCACTATTGTTCACTATGATGAATCATCATTCATCCATCACACCCAGATGGTGCATAGGGCAGCAACGTTTTTGTTGCTGCAACAAACTGTTTTTTACGGGGCAGGATTGTTAGCGCTGCAACCCACCTCCCAAACCTGAAGGACTGGTGGACCATTCTTGGTCCTTACATGTACAGCACCTGGTCTTCCCAAATGGTCACCCATTTACGTACTGACCAGGTTCAATGTTGCTTAACTTCGGTGATCGGACGGGAACCTGTGTATTCAACACGGTATAGCCGTACATATATTCGAGATGTGCGTTGTGGTGCAGTGGATATCGGCTCGAAATGAAAAATCAGAGAGCCGTCTTCGAATTCGAGTTGAATTCGTTTCATTACACTTACGCGAAAATACCCTTGAGAAAAGGTATTAATCCGTCGCTTCTCCCTCTAGCTATGGGTTAATTAGCAAGACATATTGGTTTCTATAGATTTCGGTGTCATATTATCATTTCTCTGTTACAACAGTTTCTAAGTATTTAATTTTTTTTCTTGCTTAATTCTGGGATTTCCCATTTGTAATTCACATCTTGGGTTGTTTCTTTTGATAACAGCTATACATTTTGCCATCTTGAAATTGATGCTTAAACATTTACTATACAAAAAAATCATTTTTGGAATAAACTCCTTCAATGTCTAGGCACTTAATTCAGTTTGGAATATTAATCAAATTTTTTTCTTCTTAACAATTCCAGTGTCAAAAGGACACGCCATGTTTCTAATCTTGCAAGATCTACACTCTTTCTCCAATAATTATTATTAGCAAATATTCTACTTTCGCACGGTTTTCTTTTTCAATAAGAGAGTTAAGATAAACACTTTTCACAAAATATTTTAATAAGCAATATAAATTTCTAAACTATATGTTATTAGGGTTTATTCACTCAATATAGGACTAAGTTCGGTTGTATAGATCCCAACGACACAATGATAATTACGACAATAGTGGCCTTAACGTCCCGAGTTATTATTATTATCATTATTATGAAAATAGCAACAATAATAAATGTATGTAAAACAATACGAGAAATTTGGCTAATCCATTAAAACTCACTGTAAAACCCTGTCTTAATTACTTGTTTCTAAAGACCTCCTCTATTAATTATAGATGTAAAATACGGTATTAATTATATTTTTATCTATAGTAGGTTAATAATTAGTGGGATAAATTGGGTTAAATTTGCTATAAACACGATCCCGAGCAAAAGGGTTCGACTTCGGAATCAAATGGAATTCTGAAAAAAAAAAAGAATTGGTTTATTTCCAATATCTATAAAACATAAAACATTAATTTCCGAGTTAACAGACGGAAACTACTGCTCAACAGTCATACAAAACAAAAGGAAAATTCAATCATGTAAATAGAGAGAAAGACATAGAGAGAAAGATATGAACATTGCGAGTAAAACAGGATCAAAGGCAAAAATGTATATATAAAAAGTAAAAACATACATTTAGACAAACTTGTAATTAGGTTTCTATAAATATGAACTTATTTGAATAGAGGTTCTATTTTTTTATTAAGCACTATATTGTCTTCTTGTCTACCGGCCTCAATATTCGAGAAATCCTGTTTAACATATAAACAGAGCGTCTAATCAAGTTTCGATATCTGTTGAAAATAACCTTTAAGTAACAAAATGTACAAATATCAGAATCATATCTTTGAAATTCACTACAAAATGCTACTAACTTTTATTCCAACCCAATATTTAATAATTTAAGCAATTAGTTTTGCATGTTTATTTTTGTTTAATCTAAAATGTTTTAACGAGTTTCGACACTCGAATTTAAGCAATTAGTTTTGCATGTTTATTTTTTTTTTAATCTAAAATGTTTTAACGAGTTTCGACACTCGATCTCTGTGTGGTGTTATGCCAAAATTGACAGTGCTTTCAAACTTCGCATATCTTTATATCAGACCGCCAGAAGAAGCCGTGTTTTTTTTTTGTTTTTTTTTATCATGTCACCCCAAGCAAGGCATTTCACTGCCACTATAGCGCAGGGGGTTACACAGGGCGATAGACGAGTTAGGATGTACATAGGGGGAGAATGGGAGGGTTAGTGTGTTAGGAGGTGTCTATTGACCTTACATTTAAACTCCTGGAGGTTATAGCCGTCGGGGAAGCAAGCATGCGGAAGGGAATTCCACAGGCGGGAAGTGCGTGAAAAGAAGCTGTTGGAGTAGAAATTGCGGTTACATTTCATCGGTTTCACTGTAAAAGGGTGGGACCTAGTTGCCAATCTAGTATCTAGTGCGAACTCACACCTAGGGGGCACCAGTGATTTAAATTCATCAGAGCAGAAGTCATGAAAGTATTTATAGAAGAGCCACAGGGAAGCCACGTCACGCCGGTGAGAGAGTGACTGCAGGCAGTCAGCTAAGTCGGTATCGATTACATTACAGATTCTTCGCTGTATTTTGTCAAGAATAGCAGGGGCACCCGACCAGATATGGCAACAGTATTCAAAACACGGGCGGATGGTAGATTTGTATAAGTGCAGGATAGTTTCAGGCGGAAAGAATTTCCGGGCCCTGCACAGAGAGCCAACTTTCATGGCAGCGGATTTAGCAATGGATTCGACGTAGTCATTCCACTTGAGGTCCGCTGAGAGTGTCAGGCCTAGCAGGCGTAGTGTTTTACTCTCTGGGAGGCATGCCTGTTCCATGCTAATGGGAGGGAGGTGCGGTTTTCTGTGGTGGTTAATTGACAGCAGCTTCGTTTTGGTGGAACTGAATTTTACGAGCCATTTCCTTCCCCCAATCCACCACGGATTGGAGGTCTTTTCAAGCTCAGCCGCGAGGTTCGCCTTATCATCAACATCAGATTTTTGATCGAGGCGAGCGTATACTGTGGTATCGTTGGCGTACATGCCTACTTGTGATCTTATGGCATCGGGGAGATCATTGATGTAGATTAGAAAGAGCGTAGGACGTAGGATAGAGCCTTGGGGGACACCCGCGTTTGTAGGGTAGTTTTGGGAGGCATGTCCGTTTAAAACCACCTTCAGTGTGCGGTTGGAGAGGAATGACTGG
The DNA here is from genome assembly GCA_037127315.1 of Ascarosepion bandense. Taxonomy (NCBI): domain Eukaryota; kingdom Metazoa; phylum Mollusca; class Cephalopoda; order Sepiida; family Sepiidae; genus Ascarosepion; species Ascarosepion bandense. The sequence goes on from JBBBDQ010002409.1 coordinate 918,003, forward strand.
ATTAAGTCCAACAAAAGTCCTGCAATGCCGTAGCTTCGCAGTTTCCGTAGAAGGCCGTCATGCCATACTCTGTCGAATGCTTTAGAGATATCCAGGGCGACAGTTCGGGCTTAGCCATTCTTGTCGAGGGCCTGGTATACCAGAAGAGTTGACCTGAGATCAGTTAAAGATATCGAATGCAGAATTAAATCACCTCACGTCTGCATTTTGAATTTCGAGAATAAGAACAAGAATTTTTGATAGATGGAGATATAAATAAGTGCACCAGATATCACACACCGCAGAAGGTGAATGTAGGAACTGCGTGACGGACCGATGGCCAATGGTCCGTCACGACAGAATGGCTGAAATTCACTGATAATATATTGGACTGAATAAAGTGTACTGTTATGTAATGGGGTTTCAAATCTTGCGTTATAATAAATAATATTTTGGTTGTTTTTGTTTTGCGACAAATCAACTATTGTAAGTTATTTGATGCAGAAGTCTAAATATTTTGTACGCAATCTTATTTATTTTTAGATAATAATGGTTTTAGCAATAGAAGTCCTACTACTTAACCCATAGCTGGGAGGAGACGAGATGGATTCATACCTTTCCGAAGGATATTTGCTCGTAAGTGAATATAACGAAGGCAACTGGAGTTGGAACTCGGCTCTTCGATTAACAATTCTGTGTCATTATCCATTACACCATCCAGACAACCAAGCTTACTTGATATTCCCAAGCGGTCACTCATCTAGGTAATGACCAGACTCAACTTTGCTTAACTTTGGTGATCGTACGGGAACCAATGTTTAAACCAGATGTGGCTGTTAGCCTCATTAATAATGGTATAGACTCTTTCATTGTACATTAAAAATCATTGGGAGAAGGATTGTCAATGATCAGAGATACATTTAAATATTTAAATGCTAATGATCAGGAATGCATTTAAATGTTTAACTGCGGAAGATACAATGAACACGTGTGTGTGTGTGTGTGTGTGTGTGTGTGTGTGTGTGTGTCACGCTGCCAGGTCACTCTTACGCATGATATGAAAGATTACATAAACTAGGTAAACATGTAAACCTTTAGAAATTACATAAAATTCAGAAAATTGATGTTGCATACGAAATGTATGTTTAACTCTTGATTAGAGGATAATTTTACACCTTATGATTTCTTGTGTCGTGTTTTCTCAGGACGTAGGCCACAATGCCTCTCCACAACTTCCTGTCTCTTGTAGATTTTAAAAAAATTTGTCTTTCTGTTGTTTCTCCTAAGCCTTGTTCTGCCATCCATTTACTTAAGTATGTTTTCGGCTATCCCTCTTGCCTTCTGTCCTTCTCTATGAGTATATTTTCCAAGCCCTGCTTGCTCTTACTTACTATATCTGAACAATGATTAACGGATACTACTATAGCGTGAGGTCTACCTCCAAAAAATCGTCTCCTCAGGTACAGCGCAGAGGTCTACCGTGCCACTTCCCTCACGTGGCCATCCAGCGACAGGAGCACACACTTGGGCAATTGAGCGATCGTGGTTGAAGGCTAAAATAATGATTCTCAAGAAAATGCGAGGTGTTGGTAGTCAGCTGCTCTAATCACATCTTGATCATTTTTGCTCGAAGATGATGATAAAAAAATTCAATATTCTATTCGTACCATTCCTAGAAGATATATGAAGTGTCTATCTGTAAAATTAATATATGTATTGTTACCTCCCTAACATTAATATTAATATGAATACTATATAGATATATAAATATTACTATAAGGTTTAAATAAATATGCAGACACATTCGATGCTGAGGAAGACCTCACGCTATAGTCGAAACGGGATGTAGATCTCACGCTATATTGAGATAGATCTCACGTTATAGTAGTACCGATTAGCGAGGCTGATACTTCTCAGTACACTGAGTGGGCACGTCATTATAGAATTGTGGTTAAGAAGTTATCGATTGCAAGATACTAGTCAATAAATTAACACTTTTATATTGTTATTTATGTTATTTACATTCAGACTAATGTCCTAAACGTTGTTGCAATTATCACTTTTCAGTTTTTACGCTCTGCTTGCGTGACAATAGCTTAGTAGATTAAAGCGTTGGTTCGCGATTTTGGTGACATGGTAATTGTGAATTCTAATCGCCGGCCCGGGTGGTTCAGACTTACACTCAGCAGAAACAAGGTGGTTCAAAAACTGATCAGAACTAAATAAAGATAATATACCTCTAGATATGGACAGTGAAACGAGAACAATTTACCTTTCTCCCACCATGACTAAATAGTTAATTTCGAAATTTTCTGAAAGTTATCCGGATGGGCAGACACTTGATAAAAGGCCAAAGAAGGACTGAAACAAAGATGTGTATGACACCCTTCCCCACCCTCGTCTCAAAATTTCGTTGCGTGCCCTAACTGACCGTAAGTTACTCCCACCTGTGTCTGCAGCTGTTCGGTTCCGTTCGCCCCAGGTGATCAAGCATGTCAATCGTTCAGTCCAAGATCTTTCACTCTCTCTGCCCACGCTGTGATTTCTGATCTCAGAGAAGTAAAAGACCAGGGGAGGAGAAGCAGAAGAATCTTCCTGCAGTTTTTTCTCAACTACTGAAAACAAGAGTGGTTGGGTGCACATGCATAAATACAGGGAAATAAGCAAGAACAAGAAATAACAAAGCAGAATGAAGGTCATTCTATGCCAACTAATGATCATATTGTAATTCTCTGGACATTGAGTGAGAAAGAATAGTAAAAATAAAAAAAATTTAAAAATTAAGAACTAAAAATATAATTATTCCAACTTTTTCAAAGCCCACAACTACTGCTGCTATGTCTGTGGTTGTTATTAATACAGTCTTCTTGTTTTCTCAGCCCATTAGAGATGTTCATGCCAGTAGCATGTAGGATAGGAAGACAGAGACGTAGGGGAGTTTTTCTCGCGTCTTTCACTTAACGCGTACTTCAAGTGTTTCTCTTTTCTGCCTTGAATTTCAAATCCGTTGTGTTTTTGTTGAATCGCTTTAATCTGGTGCGGGTGGGAGAAGACATTGAAATGTCCTCCCATTAAAATACAACATCAACTTTTTGGTCTGCTTCATCTCAATTGCTAATATTTTCCACCAAGTCGGCTCCTTTCGCGGACCTTACCCATTCACCTGTCAGCGTTAATTACAATTGCATTCTTCATGGGTGGCCCTTTTAAAAAATCTAAGGTTAATTTTACCTTTTGTCTTTCGTCCACTCCTTCCTTCTCCGAGCGAGCAAAGGAAAGAAAAACAACCACAGAAAGGAAAAAAGAAACAGAATTCTTTCTCCTCGCGTCCATCTGTGTGTTTTTTTTTCTTTTAATATAAATATTAACTTAACAACAATTACATCTTGTAAACGCTCTGTGTTTCGACTCTCTACTCTCGGCCTCCCCGGCATTTATTGACCTGTCTCTTTTTCTCTTTCTCTTTCTCTCTCTCTTTCTTTCTCTCTTTCTCTCAGCCCCTTCTAAGAAAAGAAGAAAATATTTATTTTTCTGGGGAAAAATATATATACACACGCAACGATATCTTCCAAATATCTATCCCTGGGTTCGAAACCAGGATCCGTCGATATCAGTTTAACGTGAGTGCATAAGGACCACTTACAGGGTTACATGTGGACGGTAGGCTGAACGTAAATAATGATGACTTCTCATTCCAGAAATGAATCTTTTAATAAATCGAAAAATATATAGAGATAACTCTATAGGATTATTACAAATATAAAATGTATCACTTAGCTGAGTGATGTTATATTCAGCACCCCGTCTCCAGAGTTTCGTAGATGAACTTTTTTATAATCTTTCAGTCTCCTCGTCGGCAGGCTTCAGCAATTGACTCTGTATGAATAGAGCTCGATTGATTAGGTTGCTAGTTCGAGACGAATATTCTGAAATGATAAGAAAAGATAGTAAGGAATACTTAAATTTTCAACAAATAATCCAAAATTCATCAAAGTTAAATCGAATTTAATATTTATTTATTTACAACTATTTTCTGCTATGTGTTGGCGAAGCTTTGATTTTTTTTTTCTTTTAGATTAAAAAATGACTTGTTTTGTAATTGGCTGTATGCGATTTTTAATAGTAATATGTCTGGCAATGGTGAAACCTCATGGTCTTTAAGGATCAAGAAAACCCGAAGTGATTATGAAACAAAGGGAGAAACATAACGCTGAAGTTTTATGGCACGAATAAATCATGTTTACGTTGCAGCTGCTGTTGTAGTTAATAAGTCATTCGATGGACACAAAATAAGTGAAAGAAAGTACAGAAGTGTGAGAGTAACAACCACAAGGCAAAAAAAGGGTGAAGAAATTCAAAGACGAGTGGAAAGAAAAAAAAAAAGAAACAGAGCTAGCAAGAAAGAAAGAAAAGTAGGTTAAATCGGCTAAAAAATAGACAAGCTGAAGGTAAATGTGTGATTTCAAATACACGATGAAAAAGCAAAAGTGGAATTTTATACTAATTCTGTCCTATAATAGTTGTTACATTTGCGCACAAGACGTAAGAACTATTATTTGGTAGATGTGGTATGGGTAAGCTGCATAGTATTAGTCTATATTTTGATGTTGAAAAAAAATTATTTTAAACTTGGTATCAGTTTAGACGAGCACTTTTTTCCATATATTGTGACCAATTTTTCTTGAAGTTCATCTTTTCTTGTTTTCAGGTGCAAACTTGGAAATGTTCTCATATATTTCTTTAAATACTCAATTTCCAAAAATTATAAATTAGGAACATTCTGGGATTTTTGTTAATATCTATGCGCATGATACCACAGTTTATGGATGCAACTTCAAAATAAGTTGCAATAGGTTGTCATTTCTTTCTGCAGTAGACTGGTTGCCAACCAAGGCTATAAAACCCAATCTGTTCTGTTATTTAACCCATAGCTGAAGGGAGAAGCGACGGATTAATACCTTTCCCAAGGGTATTTACACATAAGTGAATGCAACGAATTAAATGGAATTCGAACACGGCACTCCGGTTTTTTGTTTCAATCCACTGCACCACAACGCAGCCATCTAAAAACTGAAATACTGAATTTCTATTAACATATATAGGAAAGAAATTCCCAGATATCTCAAAATAAAAAAAATGAAATGTAAAATCAATGTTCTTTATCAAATGAAAAAGAAAAGGGGGAAAAATCGGAAAAAATAGGAAGGCAGAGAAATATTTAAGGTAGCCCAATGAACACTTGTAGAGAAAAGGTTGATTGAAAGACAGATTATCTGAAAATATATATACGATTGTAAAGACAAAGAAAGTAGAGAGTCAAAAGAAATAAACGAATAAACGGAAAAAAACAAGAGAGTAAAGAGACAAAAAAGTAGAAAATGCAAAGAAAAAAAAGATGCCAGTTTAATGATGCCAAATAACTAATACGTTCCAATTTCGCCGCATTATTGACAGCTGATGGCAGTGACTGAATGCAACACTTCTGCTTGTCTTCGTAATCCACTCAGCTTCAGTGGACCACACTTTCGCTTGATAAAACAGCAAATAAATTGGATTCTTTTTTTTTTTTTTTTTACTTCAGAATGAATTGCTTTCATCAAAATGGAAGCTAAACGTTTTAAAATATACGAAAGGCATCGCTCTTATCATTGGCACATAAAACGTGGTCATAGGAACTTGAAGGTCAAACTGTTAATGACAACTATTAAGAGTTAAAGAAAGATTTCATAATATTTGATAAACGTTAATTATCACTGATTTATAGGGACTGATCAGAGTGATTTACTTTACTATCTTAATTCGACGAGCAGCATCTTCCTGCGAACCACTGCTCTGTGGAACTGATTTCCAAGAAGATGCTTTTCCGATCACTACAATCTAAACCTTTTCAAATCTAAGGTTAACCGTTATCTTCCTGAGGTATCCGCAGCTCTGCCTCTTAATCTTTTGCTCTCTACCTCCTGTGGCATCGGGCTTTGTATGGATGAACCCACTGTTGAAAAGAAAAAAATGTGTACTCTATGACCAATGGGAAAAAGTGAAATATGATTTGAAATAAAACTTTTTATTTCCAGTTGTTTTTTGTTATTATTTTTATAATCATTTCACTACAAGAAAAGTGATAACGTCATTAAGACGCAAGGGGCTACTCGGAGTAAAAGAGAATAAGAAAACTTTCGAAGGAACCGGAAACCAAATTCAGGACAGGAAACAAGATATAAATCTTTACTCGTGTTCAAAAGACAAGGAAGGAATGTAAACCGAGCGATTGGCGAACTCTATTTTTACTCAATTTCAACAGATACAAGACTTAAAAGCCACTCAAGGTAGAGAGTTACAGTTGAAATAGAAATGATGAATGACGTGTATTATATGAATAGAAGAGAAAGTGGTACAGAATGTATGAGGAGGAAAGATAACAATTATCCTGTGACCTGCAGATGTCACGACTGAAGTTGTCAGGAAAGCAACTATACACAAATAAGTTCCACAATATGGCTGTTTTCGTATGTAAACTGGAATTCAGAATAAACTCTGAACATTTTTAGTACAAAAATATTCAGCAATTTATTTTTGCTACATTCCTGATACAAAGACATTTTATGGTCGTTGAGTTGACTGTGCGCTTTAACTAAAGGCAAGACTATCATATACTCTATCAAAATAAACAGTACTTAACTAGAGGCACATCGGAATGCTTAAACATAAGCATATAAAAAAACTGACTTTAGACTGATGCAAGGCCCTAAATGAGAATCGAACACCTTTCTGGAGTAACGGTTGCAAGAGTCCAGACCTTAGACAAAAGTACCTGAAGAAAAGAAGAAATCATCATAAAAGCGAGTTGTTAATCTTTGTCAGAATTTTACGATTAGCATGTCCCAAATTTTTCATACATTTAAACTATAATTCATTTTTGGAAAGTAAACATTTCAATGAAATATGTTGAAAATTTTCCAAAATTCCATAAAAAATCAAGAAAATGCGACTTTTGAGCAAAATGGTCAAACAAATAGGCGTCAATTTAAACCATGTTTTCCTGGCGTCAGTAAAAATACGCCTTCTTTTTTCCATATATCGAAACTAGAATTATAAACTATAACTTTAGGAAGTGAAAGTTTGACTGAAATATATGAGAAAATTTCCAAGTTTTCATCTGAAATCAAGAGAATACGAACTTTAATCAAAATGATCTTAGTATGGAAAAAGAAGTCCTCATTTTAAATTGACATCAGTAGATTAATCGGAGATTTTTTTTTCTTTTTATAGTAAAATAAGTTGAAGTTCCGGATATTTTTTTAAATCCTCCACCGTATCACTTTTAATTTATTTTCCTTACTTAATCGTTTCTGAAAACTTGAAGACGAGATGAAAATCACATTTGAAACTGCGATTAGAATTTTCTTTTTCTCTTTTCTACTCTTTCTAATTTTGTCGACATTCGCAAAAGATAGATTTGATAACAGAAGCCGCCAAATACGTCGATGGAAGATGAGATTTGCTAACTCGATTATTTAGTTAAACACCTATGACTCTTTCTCTTTGATTTATTTAAATTTACTTTTCTTGTGTTTGATTTTCGACTATTACGCCTTTACCATCCAATGGTTTTATCCACTAAGACAGCATCAAGAACAAAATGGCGGAAAATACTTCATTTACAAAAATAAAATAAAATAAAATAAATAAGTTAACGCTGCTAAAAAAAGTATCTAAATTTAAATGCGATTAATGTTTTTCCCTTTGCCACAACTTACAACTTTAGAGATGATAGAATCTTGATAACATTAAGACGGAATCAATGAAGCCGATTAATAAAAAAATTAAATTGACATTTGTTTTTTTTTTGTTTTTTTTTTTGGCTTTATTTAGAGTAACTAGAATAAATGCTTTGCTGTGTACACATAAAAAATATCTAATTTTTAATACTTTTTTTATAATTAAATATATTAACAAAATATAACATTTAATTCAATTACAAGTTTTTTTTCCAAACGATGGAAATAAAAACCAGTCATCTATCTTTCTAAGAAAAGCGAAGAAATTAACAGATAAGGAACAAACAAATTCTAAAGGAATATAGTATCAAAAGAAAACTTAAATCTCAACAGAGGCAAAGATTAATAACTCAATCGCTTCTTCTGCATGATTCTTTTCTTCTTAAGCCACTTCTTTACAGGATTCTTGCAATCATTGCCACAATAACCCGCATTTGGAGACCTGTCGGCCTGAACTTTACTTTTCATGCACCTATGTTCAAGCATTTCCAAAAATATAAAAAGTACTAATTATCAAGATAGTCTTATATACGATTGCATGTGATACTCACGGAATGCTTATTCACAATAACTAATCTAAAGATTTCTGGGTCCCTGGTATTCAATAAGTATTAGCTAACTAGTCTCAGTGAACTTGAAGTACCCGGAGTGCCCTTCAATTTATAGCCTTGTATTAGAATAAATTAAAATATTCATTTCTGATCTCACAAAATACACACAACCAACATGTCAAGTATTATTATTCCAAAATCATGTGAGCATCTACTATTTATCATTAACTCATGCCCATAACCTACAAATGAAGTAAATCTTTCATAAAATCAACTTCAGTTACATGAAACAACCAAACACTTAGGTTAGTTTGTGTTATGGGACCTACCCTTTTTTAACTATAATGAACTCTCCCTATTATTACGAATACCGGGGGAATATGCCTCTCGTTGTTGAGCTGAGTTTGGGTTGCGTCACTCCGGTCTAATACTTGGCAGTCAGACTGACGTGTAACACTTTGTATTTGTTCTCTCTTTAAATATATATGCTTTTACTAATACCCGAGTTCGTGTTTTTCTTCCGGACCTATCGTGAGTTCACAACAGTTTGACAAACGGTTATATATTCAACAGCGCTAACCTGATTTTCAAGTATAAGTTGCTAATCTACAGAATACACTCCCTTATACTAAAGTTAGTATTCTGTCATGTGCCAAGCTCTGTTAGCTCATGGGCGACCAAGACTCTCTAAAAATACCTGTCTTTTGTTGCTACAAGTAAATTCTTCCGCGTTACTGTAACGTCTTTTCTTTGATCTGCTATTAATTTTCGATTTGCTTTGAGTGTTAGATTATTCAATTTCAACACATTGTGTTCAAGAAAATTTCAAACGTCTCGTTCTGTAGATTAGCAACCTATACTTGCAAACCAGGTTAGCGTTTTTGGTTTCATCACCATTTGTCTAACTAACCTAAGCGTTTGGTTACTAAGTTCTTCAACTAGAAGGTGATAATTGGTATGAGTTAATGATAAATAGAAAATGCTGACAAGAATTTGGAATAATGATACTTTACACGCGATTTTGTGCATTCTAGACAAGAGCTTCTTCAGTAACTTCTACCTTGGGTGTCTCTTGAGCCTTGTAATTGGTGAACATTTCAGCAAAAATATATTTGGATTAATCCCCATCTTTCTCTTTCTTTCTCTGTCGCTCTCTCTCTCTCTCTCTCTCTCTCTCTTGTTCTTTGTATCTCTCTCTCTCTCTCTCTCTCTCATTTTTTGTTATTTGAGATAATTAAAAACATTATATATTTGTTTTTCTAATGTTCGTAACAATTTTAATTACTGATATTTAGAAACCCAGAATGGAGGTCTTTAAATATTTTACTAAATTATAAATTTTAAGTAGAAGTTTTTTTTTTTTGTTTTTTTTTTTTTTTTGGTTTTTGTGTTTATTTTTCTGTTGAGGGTCAGCTTTCATTCATGTTTCTTATGGAAAAATAGCATCTTCCCCGTTGCAGTGCGTTTTTGTTTTGTTTTTTTTTTTCATTTTTTTTTTTTTTTGTTACTGTTCAAAGTTATTCACTGCTGCGCATCTGACGAGTTTCATTTCGATGTAAACTGATAAAACCAATTTCCCATCTGAAGATTCAATAAAGTCTGCTTATCACTGATTTACAATTGTGAATATCGGAATAACATAGATTCGTTCCAGATTCCAATGTTTACGCCATAGGATAATAATCATGGTCTCTTAACTGCCGGACTCTCATCGTACAATAAGTTAATTGTGTCTTCCTTCAAATTCTAGTAAGAACCATCGATGTTTTGCCAACGCAAGAAGTGAGAAACTAACGCAACACCCGCTGTTTTCAAATTTATTTCATTATTTATTCGAGCTGTCATTTTTCGTTTGGCGACGTTAATTTGCCTTGAAAAGTTCAGATTACATTGAACAGATTTTAATTACAGAAAAATATTTCTGTTTAAAATGGATTTTATAAGAATGGAGAGAAATTAGCTGCTTCTAATGGAAACAGATGTTTTATAAGGCAAAATATTTCTCTCCAGTATATAACCTATTTTTTTCTTTGTTTTTTTTTTCTTTGTTGTTGTTTTTTTTTTTATCTACTGGTTTTTTTTTCGTCTTTCTTCAGACATACAACTCGTGATTTTTTCTTTTTCGTTTTTTTTAACGAACCTTTTCATATCATCGAATATCAAGGATAATAGATATAAATCCATTGAGATGATTTCCACACACTCACCCTTGCGATACAGACTCTTCCACATTTTATACCCGGGGTTCCTTTCTGTTTCATTCCGTGTTAAGTAAAAACAAATATACATACCACTTTGAGTTTCACAAGTGAGTAGCGCAAGAGAAGAAATTGTTAGCGTAAAATTTACGATTGAATCTAACCAGTTCTACGGTAAACTGATGAGATCTTGACTCCATTTTAGTACAGCGCTTAAATTCAAAAACAATAGCGAAGAGCTTATCCAAACATTTACCATGAAAGTATTTATAGGAACGACATAGAGAGGCAATCTTACGGCGTTGAAAAAGGGACTGAAGCCGAACCATCAGATCGAGATCAATAAAATTGCTGATTCATCTTTGGATTTTATCAAGGAGCTCAAGGTAAATAGCAGGTGCACTGGACCATATGCATGGACGAATGGTAGACTTATAGATATGTAAGATAGATTCTGAAGATAAAAATGTCTAGCCTGACACAGTGAACTGCGTTTCTGACCTAGCAATGGATTCGATATAGTCTTTCTATTTTATGTCAGCTGAAAACGTGAGATCGAGAAGGTGCAACGAATCCCTTTCCTGGGATTTAGCATCAGTCATGCCGATGGAAGACAGTGAGAGAGCCTTTAGTTGATTAATGGAAAGAAACTTAATTTTGGAAATGTAAAAAATTAACAAGTCATCTTTTGCCCCAGTTAACGAAGATCTTAAGGTAGCTTTAGACATCGATTGCCATTTTTACCAAGAGGCAGCGAGGCAATATAGAGATAATTTCGTTGCACACTTCTTAAGGATCATTACAGAGATATCATCTGGCTCATATGTTTTGTGGAGATCCAGGTTAGTGTTATGTAAGAAGAAAGTGTCGATACCGACACGTGTGATTGAACACGGATCTCCAGGTAGCAAACTAAACCGCTGAATGAATTGTGCTACTAAAATCGCGTGACCATAAATATTTTGTCGTGCATTATTCCGGTGTTGTGAGTCATTGAAGAGATTGTTTCTGAGTGAATTACTCGAGAACATTATTCCAAGAGCCATTATTGTGTATTATTCGAAGGAATCTTTTAGTATGTTGATTTTACGCGAAGATACCGAAATATTATTGTTACATAACTCTGCTAAACCCAGAGTTAAAGATTGTGGCCAAGATCTTGACGGAGGATTTGCAGTCAGTTGCCGAGATCGTGTTTGGACACGAGCAAACTTGTGCTGTGAAGGGCCGATCAATTCAGAGCAACCGGCGTCTAATCCACACGATCCTAGAGAATGTAAAAGACGACGAGCAGATAGCACTGATCAATTTGGATCAGTCCAATACATTTGATAAGATCGACCATCGCTTCATGTCTGCTGTCATGCAGGCCGCCGGATTCAAACCAGACTTCTACCGGTTGATTAGCCTCTTGTATAACGTTACAAAAAACTAAAAACTAACGCTATAAAAGTTAGAGATGATAGCAGAAACCATGGAAATGGTTATATGCATATAACTCAACAGAGACTCAGTTCTAGGAGGAAGTTAGGCAGGTATATTCTCGATGTGACAAATGTAGAGTTTGAGGACAATTTACGGACAAAGCATTCAGCCTTAACACCAGCCAAATTTACCCCATTCTCCCGGCAAACAGGGATTTTCATTTTCGATGACTTGCTTACATTTATTTCAAGCAACAACGATTAGGCGGCTGTTGTGACGAGAGTTGTCATGCTAGTATAGCCGAAAATAGTGGTTCCTAAGTGCTATAGCGACTGACTATACTGGTGTGAATAATGGAGAAGATTCCGGTTTCACCTGGTATTCCCGAGAATGGATGAAAGCCTCCAAATTGGCTTTGACAGAAGAAGAAATCGCAATTTTTATTTGTGAGGTTAAAGATCATAAAGAAAATCACGAAATGAGTCCCAATCAGCATGCTTGTAACAGAAAGAAATGTTATAGATAGGGGTTCCTGTTTAATAGATGATTGGAACGAAATATTGATAGCTACCACAGAGTGATCAGAATTACCAAGAGAGAGATGAGGTGAGAAATTAGTCAAGTAGAGAAGCATTTTACTTTGTTTTTGCTCGGAAAACAAGTAAGAAAGCTTAAGATTTGGGTAAGGGATTGAGCAATAGAAGCAATTAATGTTTGAATACCAGCAACACCAGTACCTTTAGAATGTTTAACACATGGTCAGTATTAAAGTCACCAAATACAAAAATGTTCGCATATAGATTATGAGAAAGTGCCTTTCTATACTGTCAGCTATGGTGTTTAATATACCATAGACTAGAGGAAAAGGTGGAGCGATAAAGGAAAAATAGCGAACAGAATTTAATAACGAAAGACTGAAGTGAATGAACGAGTAGTCTTGGTCCTAGAGAGACAATTTCTTGGCTAGCGGATATTTAGTTGCCGCATTATTCTTGCTTTAATATTCGTTCAAGAACCCACCAGAATATTTCGCCAGTCTTAATGTATATTGGTATCATTGAAATGAAAACTTTTGATTGCTTTCTTTTGTATTTTTCCTATAATTCTATTTGTATTTCGTTCTTTTCAATCTTCTATACCATCCTATTTCTGATTTTCTCTTCCCTGCCATTGTTGCAAATTTTCTTTTAATGCTTGCATTAGCAGGTATATATATATATATATATATATATATATATATATATATATATATATATTGTCATCCGCAGACAGATCTGTTTCGCTGTATCACAGCTCATCAGTACGGTTAGACTCCGATTACTCCCTAACCCAGGCTCGCGGGTACGTCCACATAAATTACTTGCACTTTAATTTATTGATAATTCTCAATATTACATTCAAATGGGAATCTATCCAGGTCGAGAGGTCTAAGATGCGCAAGATCACATGGTGGCTTCCCCTATGTGGATAGGATAGGGGTCGCAGGTTCGAATCCTGCCGAATGACACATTTTCGTAATAAATATCGTAAATAATCAGACCGGTAGACTGTTTGATTATAAATAGAATATCTACTTAAATACGAGTATCGATCAAAAATAATGTTCAAACAAACCATTTCAAACTGTCGGTTGTTTATAACCAAGTTTCGTTAATCTTCGTTAATTTCCATAACATATATATATATATATATATATATATATATATATATATATATATATATATATATTTTCAAGCTTGTCACTCGTTTATGTCTGACTGGTTATTCTTGGTATCTGGGAAAAAAACTCGAATTCCTCTAATGGAAGCAAAAAAAAAAAAAAAAGAAAAGTAAAGTAGAAAGATAGCCAGGAAAATAGACCTCTCACACGCGTATCAACACTCCCCATCTCAAATGAGATAGTCGTATGCTTTTGGCTATGGAAATCAAAAGAATTCATTTCAAAGTCACCTTAATCGTACCAAAGTACCATTGAAATTAAGTCAGCCAGTTCTGTCCGTAAAAATGTCCAATTTAAATTTTGTAAATAATCAATTGAAGCGTAACCCGTGCCACCTTGCAATTTGTAATTTTTTAAATTTAAGTTCTTTTTATTTTCTGATGTTTGCACTTGTCCTTTCTTCTTTCTCCTGTATTTTTTCTCCATTGCTATCAATTATTAAAATTCTCACTTTAGTCCCTCCCCAATGTGCTTAGTGGACATCAGAACTAAGTCATAATTTAAATATTTCGTATTTTAAGTGTATGTTTTAAAGGTTAATATTAGTAGATAGATTCACCTATCGTCTGTCTTAAACTATGTCCATGTCTATTGAACAAAAGTAGAGGTTCATCCCTTGTTCCTTGTTCAGGATAAGGTTTACCGACACTCTTTCTTTTTTCTGCCGAAGCCAAAATGATTTAACTTTCTTAACTTTTCGGTAATAGGTTTAACCAATGGTTGTCTATTGTGTGGGTACTGGTTTGCCAGTCTGCTGGCTGCTGTTTTCGCCTGGTCATAAGAGCCCGAACTCTTTTACCACGGAAGAGAAATAGTGACAATTACGATAGTATTTTTACTCTCCCTCCCTACTTCTCTCTATCTACTCAAAACCAAGCTCTTGGAAAACACAACAAAAAGAAACGGAACCAAACCAGTAAACAAAAAATAAAACCTACACCCTCAATTTTTCTTTCACTAATATTCGCGGTATCCGTTCCAACTTCTGCAGTGTAGAATCTTTTCTCTTAGAACGGTCGCCAGATATCTTCGCTCTCTGTGAAACTCACTTAAATTCTTCCATTGCCACCAATGAAATTTTGGTTCCTGGGTTTCTTCCCTTACTCCGAAAAGATTCTGGCATTCACATACATGGCCTTGATGATAATCTTCCGATGGCCAGGAAATTGTCTCGAAGCCCTAGACTACGTCTACATTTTCTTCCGTCATTAGTTACTAAAGTCTGTTAGTCATCTTTTTTTTTTCCTTGATCGCACCCAACTTTCCAGAACTGCAGTATATTCATCTGACAGTATAAAAAAGCACTTTCCTTCTATCCATCTGCGAATATCTTTGTCTTTTGTGACTAATACTCACAACGTGCTTTGAACATTTGAAAGGAACTGATGTTACCAATGTTCAGACATTAATTGCTTCCATTGCGCAATCACTTACTCAAATCGTGGTTTTCCCTACTCGTTCACAAGCAAAACCAACCAAAATGCTTCTCTATTTGATTTATTTCTCGCCTCTTCTCTTCGCTCTTGTCGAGTTTCGCAACACTGCCTTCTTGGTAATTCTGACCACGCTGTGGTAGCTACTGATATTCTGTTCCAATCATCTATTTAACAGAAACCCCCTGTCCATAAGAACTCTTTCTGTTCCCAGCATGCTAATTGCGACTTCTTGATTTGTGTTCGTGACACCTATTCGTCTGATATGTTTAACCCGCAATTGAAAATTTCATGACTGAGGTTTCTTCTTGCGTCAAAGCCGGCATGGTCGCTTTCATACGTTCTCGGAAATAACTGATTCATTCCTCTCCATGGTTCACACCAGCGTACAGGAAGCACTATTTGGAGCTATATCATCGTGACGGCGCTCTTCACAATAGGCGCCTATTCATTGCTGCTTGCAATAAACATAAATGAGTCCTCGAAGGAGCAAAGTCCCTGTTTGAGGAGAAAATGGCGTCCCGCATAGCTACCAGTAAAAGTGCTCTCGAACTGGCGCCTGTTTCCTTAAACTCTATAATAGATGCCTCAATGCCTCCTTGCTTTCTTGCCTTCTGGAAGTCATCATTTGTTGTTACAGTTTTTGATAACTCTGGTGAACCGTCCGGCCCTTCTAACTATCGGCCTTTTAACCTTTTACCTTTTTTGGGAAAACTCTTAGAAGCGCTAATCAATACTGAATTGGTTCATCGTATTTCATCACAGGGCGTCTTCTCAGACAAGCAATAAGGGTTTCATTTCTCTAGGTCAGCTAATGATGTACTGGTGATAATTGCAGAAAGAATCTCTCATGAACTATATAAAAATGGTGAAGCCCGCATAGTATCATTGGACATCTCGAAAGACTTTGGCATCATCTGGTATTCAAGTCTTCTCCACAAGCTGAAAGGTTACGGTGTCTCCAGATACTTAATTGAACTTATCCATTCTTTTCTCTCAAGTCGTGAAATGAAGGTTATTTTGGACGGCCACTTGTCTATATCATTTCGTATTAACGCGAGTGTTCCTCAGGACTCCGTCCTCTGTCTTACTCTGTTTTTAATTTTTATTAATGACCTTCCTGATCACATCGGCTCTGAACTTGGTATCTATACTGATGACGAAACAATTTACTCCTGCCTCGAGAGTAAGACTTAACAGTCCGACAAGGTTAAAATGGCAGCCGATGTCAAAAACGACCTAAAGTCTGTCGTTAACTGGGGAAAATTAGGCTTGTTAATTTTAAAGCTTCCAAAACTAAACTCATTTCCATTAATCATCTGATATCCTTCGCTGCTTCCCATCAGCATGGTTGATGCTAACCTCCAGGAAATTGACTCCTTCGGCCTTCTCGGGCTGACGTTTTCACCTGACGTAGAAAGACAGTATTGAATTCATTGCTCGGTCAGATACAAAGAAAGTCAGTTCCTAGTTAGTCATGGGTCGAAAGAGCCATGATCACTGAAGCTTGTATCACTTAACTGACTGACAATACTAAGAAAAGCTTAGTAAATATCGACATAGAAAGAAAAAAAGGTATTTTCTTTTTTTATACTTTTTTTTTCAAATAGGTATTTTTTAATTTTTTTCTCTCTTAGATTTTCTTTATTTTCTGGCAAAAAAGAAATTTAAAAAAATACTTTGCCAATAGTACTTACCACAAATGTGAAGACACATTCCTTTGATAAGGATTTTGCTAATGGTGCTTCATAGATTAATGTGATGATGTTAAAAGCACGAGTTAAATGTCACAAATTTAGACTTCTTTCTAGTTTAAACTAATACGTATACAGTACCTGATTTATGGTTCATTTGAATTAAATATAGTCGCTTTTTTCTTTCTTTCGTTTTTTAACAATTGAAAACCAATCTGAATTTTATGTAAATTGTGTCCAGGGGATCATAGTTTAACACAATTTACTTATGAAATAAATTTTAGATGATAAAATCTTGAGAATAAAATGATTTGCCTATTCGTAAAAAGAAAGTCCTCTGCAAAAAAAAAAAAAAAAAAAAAACGCATTGCGAAAGAAAAGTAAAAAGAGTTAAATTCTTTCGTTGTGACCGATGTTTGACATATTGACATTGGAGATGTGTCACCATTATTTATTCGCTTGCTAAACAAACAGTTGCAGCCGATAACTGCGGAGTGGAATGAAAAGAAAGTTTGTGGGAGTAGGATTGAAAAGAAATAGATATCACTTGCCTTAAGGCGTTCTTCTATCAGTACTTCAATTAATGCTTAGATCAAACCGTTAGTGCGAGACACACTGTACACATTGGAAAAGTGTGGAATGTAGACACCACGCGCTCAATTTCAGATGACATTTTTACGATGAAATATTACTACTAAATTTTTCGTAACCACCTACTCACAATACATCCCTCAAAAGAGTCAGATTTTTTAGTAAGAAGATTTTTTTTTTAAATTACTATAACAACTTAATCCCCCATTCAGAATATGTTTGGCAATATGCCAGCGACAGAAATCTAAATTACAATTCTCATAATAATCATAGCATACAGCCTTGCTTCGTGACTGATTTATTATGTTAAGTCGTAAATAACTTCTGTTTTTTGTTAGTAAATTTTATTCTTTTAAAAATAAAGTACAATTAAATTTAATTCTTTTAAAAATAAAGTACAATTAAATTTGATTCAAGTATATATCCAGCATTATTTGCAATTCAGTCAGTTAAGTGCCATACGTGATACACGCTTTGGCGATCATGTCTCGGAAGAGACATGACTGACTGGGCACAAGATTATCCCGCAGTAGGTTGTCATTGCTTTCTGCGGCAAACTGGTTGCCGACCAAGGCTACAGAACCCAATCTGTCCCATTATTTAACCCATATTTGCAACTACTAGTTCTAATTTATCAGGCATCGCTTTGATGCCCTTTTGAGTAAAGTTCGGCATGTTTTGACGTGAAAAGGTTTTCAACGAACTCTTGAATCTGGTCTTTATTAGAGAACTTTTTTTTCCAGGCAAAACATTTTCATGCGGTCGAAAAAGGTAATTAGCGGTTGGTGAAAGATCGGCGGCTGAATATGGTGGGTCGGGTAGAACAGACCAACCGAGTTCCAATATTTTTTCTGATATTTTTGCTGTATGTCTACCTTACGTTCGTTATGGAGGAGAATTTTTTTTTTTTTTTTGTATTGACAATTGCAGGGCGATTTTCGACCAAACTTTAATGAACACGTTGCAGCTTTTGGACGGATAAAATATCCATTTAGTGTTACATTGAGTTTTAGAACCCCTAAATAAATAATATCCTGGCGATCTCACCACATACACAGTGTTCCTTTACTTTCATAGAGCTCAGCTCTGGGCGTCGATTATAGAGATTTCTCCTTGCCTTTTGCGTTGAATATTGTCTTATGTTAGCGTACTTCTAATGTATTTTTAACGTATTATTAGGACGATAAATTCTTCATTACTATTAGTTCCCCAAAACAAAGATTACTTATGACTCAAATATTTTGTTTTTTCACGTTAGTAGCATAGAGTGATGTTCAAACCCAAGTAAAACCATGTTTTTAAATACTGATTTTCTAAGCTTGCGGGAATTCTCACAATAGTAACTTAATCTTCAAAACGATTATATATTTTATATCAAGCCATATCAAGCTGTTTATGAAACACACTACTTCAAACAAAATTTAAGAAGGAACCTCCCCAGCAATACTGGAAAGAGCAATAACAGTTACTGGACTTGAGAAACCTATTTTTCCGAAAAATTATTTTAATAAAAAGATTTTATAAATTGCAACCGAAAGCATCACTGGATACAAGCTTAATGAATGCCGAATGTTTCCATATGAGGAAACAGCTAATATTGTCATTACTCTTTATCAAGATAAAGCATTCCAAAACAAGAACTATGATTTTGAATTGGAATGAATTCAGTAATGGTACCTAATATGAAATATCTGTGGAATTATTAAATACTTCAAATACACTCGATAAATGGATCCGTTATAACAAGCTTAGTATCTAAATAAGATAAGGTAATTGAACCTAGAATAGGCTACGCTAGTGGTAGTATCGCAAAACACCGCAATTTACTGCAGAACCAAAACATTAAACTGAAAACTCGATACTGACCCTATTATACTGTGCAGTCGACAACACCAAAAACAAATAATGCGCATGCGTGAAATTTAAAAAAGTATAAAATACAGGCAATCTACCCATCGCACTCTGTATGTGTGCGAGTGTGTTTGTTTTATATGAACAATTTAGTAACTGTTTAAGTTTTATTTTTTTTTTTTAATTTTCGAATACGTTGACGTTGTACATCCAAATGGAAATTGTGAACGAACAAAGTTCATTTTAATTGCTTTTTGTAACAGCCAAACTCTGTGCAATCACCCCATACATATTGTAATTTAAAATGCAGTGTTCTTATAAAATGCCAGGATGTAGCTAACAAACCTCTTATTTATTATAATACTGCTAACAGTCATTCTTTTTTATCCTACAGTCCATTCAAATACATTCGCTTGAGACAATTGCATATAAATTGGAAAGTTTTATATAATAATCATATAATCATGTAATATTTCTCAAAAAAAATTAGGTGCACATTTGAACAAAATTTGATGAATCTGTAGCCATTTTTAATGCCACATAGGCGATTATGGCTCTCTACAGATTCTTTTTTTTCTTTCGACGTGCAGCAGCCAGATTTGTCAGCCTTAACAAACTTCTTATAGAAATAATTGTAAATAGTGGTGTCATCTGCATAGATGCCAACTTGGGAATTGATTACATCAGGACGATCATTAATGAAGATCAGAAAAGGCGTAGGACCTAAGATAGAACCTTGAGAGACGCCTGTTTGACATCATCTACCAAACAGTCATTTCGGTTAAATAATATGAAGTCAGACAGAAGTAGATCAGATACATAAAGTAAATAGTCAATTAATTAATCATGATGACCACTGATATGAGAAGCCTTCATGGAACTTTCCATGAGTTTATTATGATATTTGGCCTTGATGCATGACTTCATTAGTAGTTAGAAATTTTTCTTCAAAATCAATTAGATTCATCTCAAAGCAAAACAACTTGAATAGACGCATTGAATCTGGGAAGGTTTTGATTTTCAAGTTATAAAATTCTTATAATAGACTCCTCGTTGAACAAAATACTCAAAATTTCTTTATAACACATATCTAATTTCTCAGTTATATATTTAATGTCAAATGTTCAATTTCATATTATATACAGTGTCAAATATTTTATGGATAGAGACTTGAAATCAGCTCTCAACTCATTCTCTTGCTTATGCTTAAATTCAGCTGCCTATGACTGTGATATAGCTAGAAACATTATCACTAATGATAAACAGCTTATCCTAATGTAATTTATTTGGAAGTCAACTATTTTATCAACAATTACTTCATAATTGAATAACGATACTTTCTTTCATCTTTCTGGTTCAGCTCATTTGATTTGTTTAGGTAAGGTTGGTTTTAAAACATCAGTTTATGTCAAATTTTATATAAGTCACTCAAATAAGGATCACACTCAGTACTCTAGTTGTGACCATTACCCCAGGTGAGTGAAAATGTAATGTATTTTTCAAAATAGTGTATAATTGTGCAAATGAAATAATATACTTATTAATTAACTGATGTTTGTTCTCAAAATAAACCAAAGATATTATCACATAAAATAAGAAATTACGATTTATGAAAACATTACATATTCACATCAGACTTAACTGTTACAACAACAAATATAAATTTATCTTAAAAAATAAAAATAATAAAAAAAAGATAAAACTTAACTATGAGGCAATTGAATAAGTAATTGTCATGCTAAGGAAAATGTCTTATTTATAATTTGACTAAATAATATATATGAGAAAATTATAAGGATGAAAACCACTATATTTGATAGCGTATAACACCCATTTACAACATTAAGCAAGATAAAGGTATTGGTAGTCTATGGTGTTTTAGTAAACATTATCCTGCAAGATACCATAACTTCATATATAAAGCCCAGAGAATATTTCATGAGCAATTTTTTCAGAGGATCTTACGTCACTAACTATATTTTTCATATTTGAAACCAAAAAACAAGAGTGTAAGACTATAATTATAAAGGTGGAGTATATTTGAAACAATTAAAATAGCTATTTTTTCATTTAAAAAAAAACACAGTTTATTTACACTTATTTATCTGAGAGAAACGTTCGAATTCGAATATGGGTACATCTCATAGAACTAATTTTCTACTTTCTATTTATAGGAACAGTTTTATTGGAAATGCTATAAAGAAAATGACACAAAATAAAAGTCAGTCTACTTTAAAACCAATTTTTCTGAAAACTTTGAATCACAGAAAGTATACTGAAAAGCAATGCTTGAAGGAATATTTGCATTTTACAGTATAAAATCTTACAATCAGAGATTATATTATGCAAATATATAAAAAAGAACATTAATAAAATCTAACAAGCTTTCGTGAATAGTTGGCAAAACAGGGATGAGGAAAATGGATAACAAAATAGACAAACTTTACTCAGAGGTACAAAAGGTAGAAAGTTGTGGAGAGCTATGATTGCCCATGTCTTGAAGGGACATGTCATACAGAATATTTTAATTGTTAAACTATACGTTTTACTATTTCTAATATCATAGATGCAATTTGCATAGTTTTCTAATGGCATTTTACAACATATTCTATAAAGATAGATAAGAAATGTTATTAATCATGCTTAGTCAGAAAAAGTTTACCCTCAAATTTAAGAAAATAGAGATATTATAAGTAACAAAAATAATATTTAGTGAATCAGTCTATAATAGGAAATGAGATAAAATGATAACAGCTTTATCAAAATAATGAAGCTAACAATTTCACATTTTGGCAATAGAGATATAACTTAATTGTTTTATTGAAACAATAGTACACTATAATGTAGTAGATGTTTCTCCTCCAGTTTCAAATGATTTAAGAAAAACTGTTATTACTGGAAGCTAGAACAAGTTCAAGTCAAGAAAAGACGTAAATTTGTCACTTTTCATGAAGACATATCTTAATAGATCGTTACCGTATGTCTTTCTGTAATATTGCCATGATTTCCTTGAGAAAATAGTGGTTTTGTTCCCCGCTGTATTTTTGAACTGATTGTCAACGAAGACCAATTTACTTCCACAGCGGAGAAATCAAAAATTGATTCATGCTTTTCCTAAGAAAGTTAAAACAGTCAAAGCCACAGTCTGGACGCAGCTAGCTAGTTCCAATTTTTAGCGGCTAACCGTTACTCTACCTATCCATCCTAAAGTCGTTGACTTTGTTGATTAGCACACATTATTGTGCAGTGGATATCGGCTCGAAATGAGAAATCTGAGAGCCGATTTCGAATTCCATTTGAATTCGTAGTTTTCACTTCAAGCAAATACCTCTAGGAAAGAAAGAAATCCATCTTTTCTCCCCCAGCTATAGGTTAAGTAGCAGGACAAATTAAGTTCTATACTCTTGGTTAGTAACCACAGAAAGTAATGGCAATCTACTGCGTGAAGATTTTCTACCCAGTCAGCCCAGACTTGAAAGAGACATGATCGCCTAAGCGTGTATTATATGTGGCACTTAACTGACTGACAATGTTGAAAACACATTATATATATATATATATATATATATATATATATATATATATATATATATATATGACTTTGTTACCTTGAAAAATGGGGTGGTTAATAATTATTCTTCTTTTTCTACGTACTTTTTATAATGTCTATATATTGTCTATCAGTTAAAAAATTTGAAGGATGATTGTTTCATTTAAACTGTATCACTTAAATAGAAAGAAGAAAGAAATGCAAGCACCTACTTGCCTCAGGGATCGAATTTATTTGAAGTTTTAAGTGCACTCAAACTGCTCAGAAATAATTCAATGTGAATATTTGGTAATGTCATCTAATTTAAATTCCTGGCTTTCAAAGTGGGTGGCATTCATTTGGGAGGGGCTCTGTCAGTCTTCTGAATGTGGCAGATGTGAGAGATCTGGGCATGCGCAAGACAGCAGCTGAAAAAAGATATCACAACACTTAAAAAGAGCAGTTGTATTGCGAGCAATATTTCATTTTCACCGCTGAGGTCTTCACTTGGTCTAATAAACAGCACAGAAGCTCTTTGTCGAATTGGTGATTTCGTAAATTCTAAACAATAATTAAAATAAAATTCAGTTTCAAATGAAAAAATAAACATATGTGAAGTAAGAGCTGTGTTTTCGACTTTAAGAAACTGTTATCTGTTTTTTGAACTGTTTAATTGGATATCAAATTTTGATAACTACGATGAGTGATTTTGAAAAGCTGTTGCCATAGCAATTTTAACGTGTTTTGATGAAGGTAAGAACGTGAAATACTTAACGTAATCCATCCGAATTAAAGGAATTCAATACATCGAGGGTCAATATTAACAGGATTCTTTAAACAACATGAACTTAAGCGTACTACGAGATTAGGATCTAGGTCCCACCCTATCATCGTTGAAATAGTTAAATGTAACTGCCACTCGGTTTATTTGCTTCTCAGATATTTACAATCTCCAAAAGTTTAAATGCAACTTCAATTCCCATCTTCTATCTTCTTGAATACCCGTCATCTTTTATTTTTTTCTTCATTACTCAATGTACCCAGTCTTTTCTTTCACTATATCCCCACCTGCGCAGTAGTGGCGGTCCCGCCTTGCTTAGGATGAAATGATTTAAAAAAAAATCAGTCAGTTTTTGTTTAGATTTCTTTCACAAAAGATTTGCTTTCTTTTTTTTTTCTTTCTTCCATATTTTTTTCTTTCTAGTTTACTTCTTTTCTTTCTTGCTTGTTTTCTTCCTTTTTCTACGGTTGTAAAAAATACATGAAACAAGTAAAAAACTATAAGATAAATAACTGACAATTAAATAAATATGAATAAAACTGATATTATTCTTATTTCTTTCTTTCTTCTATTTATCTTTTCTTCCACTTTATATTTTCTTACTGCCTTTCTTATATATTTTTATTGTTCCTCTTTTCATTTCGTTCTTTAATTTTCTCTTTTATTTTATTTTCTTTCTCTCTATTTCATTTTCTTTCTTACTTTTTTCTTTCTTTCGTTCTTTCTTTCATTTATTTGATAGTTATCTATATTCTTTCTCTCATTATATTGATTACTGAATTTAGGCTCACGATTTGCATACTCAGAGATCATCTGATTTGCGACTTCAAAGCAACAGATACTTTCATAAGCATAGAAACAAGTTGGAAATTTCCAAGGCTGAATAATAAAGCCTCCATGGATGCCAAAGTCAGGCTTTCCAATTAAACCATAAATCAGTCAGTTAATTGTCATACGCGATACACGCTTGGGTGATCATTTAGATTTAGGTTGTCATTTCTTTCTGCAGTAAACTGGTTGCCAACCAAGGCTATAGAACCCAATCTGTCCAGCTATTCAACCCATAGCTGGAAGGAGAAGAGATAGATTCATACCTTTCCTAAGAGTATTTGTGTGTAGGTGAATTCAGTGATTTCAATTGGAAATCAAACTCGGTTCTCCGATTTTTCATTCCGAGCTGATATCTATTCGGCATTAATTACAAAAATAAAAATCTAGGTTGTAACATATAGATAATAATGATTTAGTTATACTACTTTCCTTAATAAGTAAAATGGAAGATGAAAGAGAAATGAGGTGGGTTTATGCCTTTCCCAAGGGTATTTGCGCGTAAGTGAAGATAAAGAAACCCAACTGGAATTGGAACTTGGCTGGCCAATTAAAAATACCAAGCCATTACAACAACTGCACATCCAAACTTACAGTACCTGGTATTCCCATTTATCTACTGACCAGTCTCAACGTTGCTTAGTTTCGATCAGTCAGTTAAGTGCCATACGTGATACACGTTTGGGAGATCATGTCTCGACAGAGACATGACTGACTGGGCACAAGATTATCCCGCAGTAGGTTGCCATTGCTTTCTGCGGTAGACTGGTTGCCGAACAAGAACAAGACTATAGAACCCAATCTGTCCTGTTATTTAACCCATAACTGGAAAGAATAGACGGATTAATACCTTTCCCAAGAGTATTTGCGCGTAAGTGAAAGCATTGAATTCAGCTGGAATTCGAACTCGGCTTCCCGATTTCTCGTTCCGAGCCGATATCCAATGTACCACAACGCACATCGATAGTCAAACGAAAACAGATGTTTCAACGTGATGTGGCTGTAAGTCTATGTAGGAGGTATTTCTGGCAGGTATATGTGGGAAGTATTTCTGGCAGGTATATGTGGGAAGTATTTCTGGCAGGTATATGTGGGAAGTATTTCTTTCACACTCTGTAGAAATATCCCGAATGCTTCCGAATACTCCTGATCTTTTTATTTAAAATGTATCCTTGATGACATTTTATTTCAGACTTAAATATTTTTTATCTTTATGCTGCATACTTTTTTACTGTTGTTCTAGTAATATAAGACTCAAGATCTACTCAAGGTAGAGGGTTTTTTTTAATCATATCACCCCGAAGGCGGTAACGCCACTGATGTGCAGGGGGCTACGTGAAAGTGAAAAGATTGGAAAAGAGAAAACCGGAAACCATATCCTAAACAGGGAACAAGGGATGAGCCTCTTCGCCTGTTCAATAGACGTGGGTGGAGTGTGAACCGGGCGATAGTTTAGTCTATCTAATCCAATTGAAAAAAAAAAAAAAAGAGAAAGGAGTGAAAAGATTTGAAAAGAGAAAACCAGAAACCACATCCTAAACAGGGAACAAGGGATGAGTCTCTTCACCTGTTCAATAGACGTGGGTGGAGTGTGAATCGGGCGATAGTTTAGTCTATCTACTCCAATTGAAAAAAAAAAAAGAAAAAGGAGTGAAAAGATTGGAAAAGAGAAAACCGGAAACCATATCTTAAACAGGGAACTACTGAATTAAAGTGTTAAAAGCTTATAAGTGTTGACTCAATACTCAAATATGTTGAGATTGTATTGATCAAAGAAGAATTCTCTTTGGTGTTTGTTCGAAAGATTAGTGGTTCTTGGGAAGAATTCCAAATTTCCAAATCAAAATTCTTTGTTCGCAATGGTAACAAAGGGACTGGGAATTATTCAACATTGTACACATTAAATACAAGAAAATTATTCTATTTTGAAAGAAAAAACTTTCTTGAATATTTTACACAATGTACCAGCTGAAGTATAATTTTTGTTTTTTTATTCTGTAGCTAAGGGTTAACTTTTCCATTTCTTGAATTCGTTTTAATTAATTTATTTAGAAAAAAAATTAGCCGGCAACCCACACACATAAAAAAAAAAACATCTGCGAAAAACAATGCGACGTGAAAACGAACACGTAAATCTGGATCGTATTTAGTCCAAGGCTAGCTACTGAACTTGCTTCAATTGGTTCAGCAGGATGAAATTCGAATCTTTTATAAGGAGAGAGGCCAACGGAAATATTACGGTAGAAACTTTTCTTGCTGATTGTGCGAATGCCAATTGTCGTCGTCAGCGTGTTCGTCGTAGTTGTGGTGATTAATTAATCCCCTTTTAGTTTTTGAAAATGTCCTTACTGGAAAAAGATCTGGCAAGAATTGGCGCGTGGAGAGATTATGGTGATGTAGGTACCTACAGAGGTTAATTTGTTAGATCCATTGGTAAGAACAGAAAAGTAATAAAATTAAATCCGGTAATTATATGTACGTATGTACGCATGTTACACACACACACACACACACACACACACACACAAACACACGCGCGCACACATACGTGTTATATATATATAAGTGGACATTGAAGTCAGCATCCAGCGTCGACAGTTTCATATTTATCCACAATTGCCAGGCCATAACAGTTGCGTATAAACATTATACAGACTGTTGCTTCTGGGTGTTAACTTCAATGTTCACTTTTAGGTTTACATACACAATATCCCTATGGAGCGCTTAAATCCATTAAAGTCGCTTGCATTAAAACTATACTTTATCACTTATAAATATAAAATATAGATGAATAATATATATACTATAGTCACCCGCAGACAGATCTGTTTCGCTGTATCACAGCTCATCAGTACAGTAAGACTCCGATTGCTTTTTTACCCAGGATTGAAACCCAACCGAATTGGCGTCAGTCGGCGATTCTACCTCTGGGCTACGAGCGTTCGGTAGAAGAAGGCAGACTTTTTAGCGCGTATATCATTATACACGCCTAATAGTCATCCATATACAAGCCTGTTTCACAGCTCATCAGTGTAGCTAGATACATCCACTTACTTCTGTCCTGGATCGAAACTCGACCGATTTGGTGTCAGTCAGAGTCGCTACCCGCTAAGCCATAGGCGCATGAAATCAGAAAATGGAAATTTTAACGTGTTGTACATTCGCCAGTCAACCGAAAGTAATCAATTCATTTCTGAAGAGTAACGCGTACATCGCAGAAATGGAAATTGTTTCTAAAACTTTCATCTCTAAAGAGCTCAATCGTAATGAGAGCATTTGTGTTTTTAGGCAGCACATTTTCTTTTAAACATTTCAGATTAAATAAATTGCAAACATAATGTCTGCTTATTTTTAATATAATCCGTTTATACTCACGGATAATCTTTCGTGTATTACAATTGAAAGATGTTATTATCATTCATTTCTCAAGGTACCCAAGTACTTCTAACTTCTTTCCGAGATCATCTTCAGGGGTGTGAGTTATGGTAACAAAAAATAACAGCAAAACTCTTTTGCAAAAAATTACTGCACATTTTTTTCTTGCTTCAAATATAGCGGTTGACAAATTGCTAGCGCTTATTAGAACGTGAAAATTATCCATAATGATTTTTTTTATATATTGTAATGTCATGGTCATGCACGTGTTAAAGTATGAAAAAACTGTTCTTTTTACAAACATTTTAGAACATTACTACAGTATTCATATCCGAGTCTATTAATTGACGGCTTTGGTGTTTAATGAATATTCCCTCGAGAATCTGTAATTTGTTTTTGTTGTTTTCTTATTGTAGGATAGTTGTATTATCGATCATTATTTTTTATATTGTGAATGGAGATAGAGTGTTGTTGATTAGTTGTCGGATATCCAGTCTGTATGGAATACAGTGCGCCAGCAGAAAAGAGAGCTAGGTTATTTTGTGATGTTTACTCCCTTATATGGTAATATCAGTTCGTTCACAATTTATGAAGCTGCAATATTTAGTTTTAAAAAACTGTTGAGAACATGTGATAAATGAGGAAGTTTTAACGAAAATAGAGCGTAAAAAAAGAAACTGTTGCTAACTAAAAAAAAAATAATTGAAATCTGGGAATACATAACATGAAAGAAAGACTTGAAATATATATATTTATTTATTTGTCCACATAACAGATGAACGCTCTCTCTCTCTCTCTCTCTCTCTCTCTCTCTCTCTCTCTCTCTCAAGCTGATTATAGCATTAAAAGAAAGTTCGCTAGAAACAAAGAAGAGAGTACTGGATTGCTATGTGATGTCAGTTTTTCAATATGGTAGTGAATTCTGGACAATCTCCTCAAAGATAAAGGAAAAACTTGAAGCAACAGAAATGTGGTTCTACAGAAGGATGCCGCAGATATCATGGATGAAGCATGCGAGAAATGATGAGGTTTTGGAAACGATGGAAACGAAAAGGAAATTAATACTGAGCATCAGGAAAAGACAGCTAAAGTTCCTGGGACATGTAATGAGGAAGGAAGCTTGGAAAATTTGACACTCACAGGCCAGATAAAGAGAAAGAGAGTCAGGGGAAAGCAGCGTATAACATACTTGACGGGCCTGAACAGGTGGATGGCATAGCGGGGGTTGGGTGGTGTAATAAGGAGAAAGCGTGCTAAAAGCTACCAAGGATAGGGAGGCGTGGAAGTCCATGATCGCCTCCGTCCTAAGTGAACAGAGCACACAGAAGAAGAAAAATCCACGGACAAACACTTTCCGATTCAGCCATTTAATTGTCTGTACATGATTATTGAACCCATGGAAATTTTTCATATATTTTTATTCATCATGAGGGAAAAGTAAGTCTACCGCCTTTCTGTTAAACACACGGATCTTTCGTAGTGGTATTTAACATTTTTGAAGCATAAGATTATTATTTCACTTATACTAAAAAAAAAAACACCATATTCTCCAGGTCATATATTTCCCTTGGAACTTTCTCTTTCCAGAAAACAAATCCCAATTGAAAGGGACAATATTTCAAGACATCAAGGAAATTCAAAAATACGACCAGGCAGTTACTTGCTACCTCGCAAAAAGGAGTTCCAGGAATGGTTCCATGGAAACGATGCTGAATAAAGTGTGTGGCTTTAGAAGGGGACTATTTCGAAGGAGATTAAATACCGAATTGATATGTGCTGAAGTTTTCTTTTTATAGCACCAGCCCGGATACTTTTTGATCAGACCTCGTATATCCAACAGTTTTGGATAACTTAACAGAACCATACTAGCTCAACATTATTAAAGAATTAATTATAACTAGTTTATAAGTTTTGAGCAATTACAACTTACGTTGTTATTTATTTATTTAAATAATTTTATCACAAGCAAGGTGATAATGCCACTAAGATACAAGGGGCTACTAAGAGCGAAAGAGAATGAAAACACTTCAGAAGGAAAGAGAAACCCAATCTAAAACAGGAAACAAGGGGTAAATCTCTACTTCTGTTCAACAGATGACTAAGGAGTGTGAAGTGAGTTATAGGTCAACCCATTTACTTCTACTGAGAAATTTATAATTACTTATTACGAACAGTGCCTGCAAAAATATCGTTGTACTCCTATTTGAATTTTCTGATTAATGATAATTCTTAATTTAATGATCTAATAAGCATATTGCGAGTTGAACGACCATAAAATTCTTGTGGAAATTCCATTATTGTACAATTAAATATTTGAGTTTAAACTCTGGTTCAAGAATTTAAATAATATTCTAATATGTCTAGGTAAGCAAGGTAGGTAGTACCTACCCCGAATAAAATAGATCAGCAGCTACACTTTCCCTTCTGTGGCACAATATGTTAGTCAGTCAGTTAAGTGCAATACGGGAAACACGCTTGGGCGATCATGTCTAGAAGGAGACACGACTGACTGGGCAGAAGATTATCCCGCAGTAGGTTGCCATTGCTTTCTGCGGTAGACTGGTTGCCAGGCAAGGCTATAGAATCCAATCTGTCCTGTTATTTAACCCATAACTGGAAGAAAGAGACGGATTAATACCTTTCCCAAGGGTATTGGCGCGTAAGTGAATGCAATGAATTCAAATGGAATTCGAACTCTGCTCTCTGATTTCTCGTTCCGAGCCGATATCCACTGCACCACAACACACAACGCACAATATGTAGCTAATCCAATAAAATTATGAAGGTTACTTTGATTATTATGCACAAAATGCAAAATATTTTATTTTTTCTAGATTTATTACATAAAAGTCACAAGCTGCCTACCCTGAGTAATTACTGATGACACATGCCTGATTATATATACATATATAAGCAAAAGCTTTTAGTTTTCGGTGCGAAGTGCACCATCATCAGGTAGATGATCATGGTGCATTTGGCAACGAAACCTAAAAGATATTAAATTGTTTAATTCAGATTCTATATCTGATACTTTCTTCTTCTTCTTCTTCTTCTTCTTCTTCTTCTATGTGCCTTGTCCTTTCAGGATGTAGGCGATAGGTGTCCTTCCACGTCTCTCTATCCCTGGTGGCTCCTAGTACGCTTTCTCCTGTAACATCTCGCAAACCCCGTTCTGTAATCCACCTGCTCAGGCCCTTCAAATATGTTATCCATTGCTTTCCTCTGTCTCTTCTTCCCTCTATCTGTCCTGTTAGTATTAGGTTCTCCAAGCCCTCCTTCCTCATTGCATGTCTCGGGAACTTTAGTTGTCTCTTCCTGATACTCAATACTAATTTTCTTTTCGTTTCCTCCTTTCCAACACCTCATCACTGCTCACATGCTCGGTCCATGATATCCGCAGCATCCTTCTGTAGAACCACATTTCAGCTGCTTCAAGTTTTTCCTTCATCTTTGATGATATTGCCCAACATTCACTGCCATATTGAAGAACTGACATCACATAGCAATCTAGTACTCTTCTTTTTTTTTTTTGTTTCTAGTGAAAGTTTTCTGTCTTAATACTTTACTCAGCTTCTGGAACGCATCTTTCGCCATGCCAATTCCCTTCGGATCTCCGTGTTGCACTTTCCGTTTTTTGTTAGAACACTGATCTTCTCGTAAAGAATCTGTTATTCTATTGTAAGCACTTCGTTTTTACATTCGTTTTAAATGCACGTGTTCTTTCGCAGTAGTCATAGACCTAATGAAGGTTTTCCGCATATAAACTAATATAAAAGTTTTAGAAGCTTTATCTTCTTCAGGACATAGGCAATCATGGTCTTAAATATATCCTTATTTCTTGTAGCTCTTAACATCCTTTCTTGTGTTACTCCTACCAAACCCTCCTCTGCCATCCATTTGATCAAGCCCATCAAATATATTATAGGCTGTTTTTCTCAGTCACTCTTTCCCTCTACCTGTCCTGTGAGGGGCACCTTGAGGTGTTGTAATGGTTAGAAAGCTTGTCTCACTAGAATCATGACAATTGAGTAGTGAGTTCGATCCTCATTGGGTACCCCATACTTTCGTCCTTGTGTCACATCTAAGCTACGCTTAGAAAATCGGGGCACCTCGACGTGGTGTAATAGTTAGCAAGCTTGTCTTGCTAGAACCTATTAAAATTCAGTAATGAGTTCGATCCTCATTGGGTACCCCATACTTTCGGTCTTGTGCCACATCTAAGCTACGCTTAGGATATCGGGGCACCTCAACGTGGTGTAATAGCACATTTGTCTTGCTAGAACCTATTACAACTGAGTAGTGAGTTCCATCCTCATTGGGTACCCCATACTTTCGGCCTTGTGCCACATCTAAGCTACGCTTAGAAAATCGGGGCACCTCGACGTGGTGTAATAGTTAGCAAGCTTGTCTTGCTAGAACCTATTACAACGGAGTAGTGAGTTCGATCCTCATTGGGTACCCCATACTTTCGGCCTTGTGCTACATCTAAGCGGCGCTTAGAAAATTGACTATCTGTCCTGTTAGTATCAGATTCTTCAAGCCCTCCTTCCTCATCACATGTCTCTCAAAACTCTGCTTAGTTTTTGGAATGCATCCTTGGCCATAACAATACGCCTTCGGATCTCAGTGTCGCACTTTCCGTCTTCTGTTAGAACACTTCCCAGGTATTTAAATTTCTACACCTAGTTGATTTTAGTATCCCCGATCTGTAGTTGGCATTTTAGGCTTCCCTTTTTACCGATGACCATGCATTCATTTTTCTTGTAGTTTATATGCATTTCTTTCTTTCTACTTTCTTTAGCTAATTTATGTAGGGGTTTCGATAAAGATACAGGAAATGGAGTCCTCTGTATTCATTTGAAAATCAACTGCAGTTATGATTTTTAATAAATGATACAGTTTAGCTCAATCACATTGTCATAGAACATTGTCACTAAAAGATAGATTTAGTCTAAAGTTTATTTCTCGGTCGAAGCGGAAAGTTTGGGGATCAGCCTCTTTACACTCTCCCAATATCCTCAAGGGTGACTCATTGAATTCTTCATTTTAGAAAGTGTCAGTCATTTAAGTGCAAAACGTGCTACACGCTTGGGCGATCATGTCTCTTTCGATCTATGACTGACATGATTTTCCGCAGTAAGTTGCCATTTCTTTCCGTGGTAGACTGGTTGGCAACCAAGGCTATAGAACCCAGTTTGTCCTGTTATTCAACCCATATCTGGAGGGAGAAAAGATGGATTCATACTTTTCTTAAAGGTATTTTGCGCGTAAGTGGATTCAACTGGAATTCGAACTCGGCACTTCGATATTGATTGTACCAAAAGGCAAACCGCTTTTCATGTAATAACGCAAGACTCTCTGTGACGTATTAAATTCTAACCACTGACAATCTCTTTAATCCTGCTTTTCAATCGAGGACATCATATTAGTATTCTGCTTGTTACTCCGTCAGTTAAGTAGTTAGCACGTCCGTTATGCCCCTCAATTATCTCAGGTAAATAATTGATCATTTCCTTTTGACTACGAGAAAAAAAAAACGTTCAAATTAAGAGACGAAACTTTCTAAAAAATGATTTTAAGTCAAAGACTGTAGTACTCGGTGCTTAATCATTATTTCTTTCTGTGTCTTTTATTTATTTATTTATTTTTTTTGTTTTTGTTTTTGTTTTTCTATCGGCGGAAATGTTTTGTTTGCAGCAATATAGTGGAGCAGGAATCAAATCATTCATAATGACACCAAAAATTATCAACGTTCAATTTTGTCAATCTATATGGCGTTCAGTTTTATCTATACCTATGGTGATCAAATACAATTTGCCATTACATTACAATGATGAAAAGTATTTCATATTTTTCTTACAAAATGAGACTTCTAATGGATTTGTTTAATTAACTGATATATATATATATATATATATATATGTGTGTGTGTGTGTGTGTGTGTGTGTGTGTGTGTGTGTGTGAGAGAGAGAGAGAGAGAGAGAGTTTCGTTAAAAACGACTGACAAATTATTGCGGTTAAGTTTTTTTTATTTTAAAATGTTCTTATATATATATATTTTTTTTTTCCTTTTCTGGACTTAAATGATGTAGACATTGTTCGAATGTTCGGTATATACGAGCGCTTTCGGCTATAATTTTAGCCATTATCTTAGACGATTTTATTTTTACTTTTAATTGAATCTGCTAACTGTGCTTTGACAATAAAATATTCCTGTAACTCAAGATATATACATGACAAAAAAATTCCACACATTCAGTTAAATGTAAAAATAGAATCATCCTTGATAATGGATAAAAGTATAGCCGAAAGCATTCGGACATACAGAATATTCGGACAATTTCTATATTTCTATTTATGTCCGGAAAAGAAGAAAAATATAAGAATACAAGAAAAATAAAATTATATATATGTAATATAGATAGATAGATAGATAGATAGATAGATAGATAGATAGTATTGAATTATAATGGTGCTTAGTGTTAAACTTGTTGATTTTCCAATAGTTTACTGATAGGGAGGCATTTTATGCGAGCATGTTTTTTGTCATAAAGTGCTCGATATCAACACAGAGCATTAATAGAATTAATGTGGAGAGGTTTTTCACTCAATGTTGTCTCAATGATACCGACAAAGAAGTTTCTTGAGGGTATTATTAGGATGTTGTTACTCTTCAGGTGTACAGCCTATTCTGCTGTTGGTTCCTAATGTTTTTTTTTGTTTTTTTGTTTTGTTTTGTGTGTGTGTGTGTGTGTGTGTGTGTGTGTGTGTGTGTGTGTGTGTGTGTATTAATTTTAATGATTTTTGATTTGTTTTGTTTTTTCAATGTTAGTGATTCTTTTGGCTTGCTGAATTTTTATTTATTAAATGATGTAAGTAGTTAATTGTTTTTTTTTAATTACATTTTATTGTTCTGATTTCTTAGTGTGCATGGTTAATGTAGGGTTTATTTCTTTAATTGTGCAAGTGGTTATTTCCTTTTCAATGGTTCAGGTTGCTAATTGCTTTTTATTGTTTTTTTTTAAAGTAGTATAAAGGTTCTAAATGGTTACTTTTATTGCTTCTCTTTTTAGCGTGCCTAAATTTTTGTCTGTTTAATTGTATTACATTGATACAACTTAATGCAGTACAATACTGAATTAGATATATGATAAGAATGTAAAAAGAGGCAAGTAGGAAGTAATGGGGCTATAGAAGCTTGATAAGGATTGATTTGATGAGGTTAGTCTATTAGTGCTCATGAAAGCGTCCATGTGGAAGTCTGTTCCAAAAAGTAGATCTTAACAATTCGAATACGTATAAAATAAATTGTAATTCAGCCCCGTGGACGTAGACAAAAAAAGCACTATTGCTGTCATGTCTTGGCTGGAGCTGCACAATCATCACCTTCTAGTCTTAATAAAGTTCAAAATCGTTTACGCGTTCTTATAGGAGATAGTGTATTTTCCCCTCTACATCCCTTTTCCCCACATATGCAATGTTGTAAGCCAATCACTACTCTATCGCCATTTAGATGGCAAATGTTCAGATGTGATTCCACCTGTACAGACGTTTAAAGCTAGGAATCGTCATACTATGTCCACAGAGTCAAATCACATACATTTTATACATATTCCATTAATAAGAAGGAACTTACACTCAGGCAACTTTTCTCTTGATAACTGAAACAAATCCTCACATGTATGCTTCTTTTAAAACAAAAATTTTAACCGCTTCAATTCAAGAGTAAATCGTTCTTTGGTTTCCTTATTTTCATAATATCCACTTCTTTCTACCTCTACGCTCCTTCTACACCGTCTTACATTCAGTGACCCTTTATCACTAGTGGTTCTTGACCCTTGTTTTGTTTGAATTTTCAGTAAAAAAAAGATACCTTTTTTATTTTGATTAACGCTTTTACTCCATAGAGTTAGCTTAGGGTTAAGTATTAGGTCAGTAAAAAAGAACAACGTGAGTTTTGCTTTCTGTTTTCATTTTTGCAATTAGTTTAAGTTCAAACAAAACTAATTCAAGGTTAAGAATTTTCATCTATTGTGTCATGTCTTGTAAATGACAATCTAAAAACAATGGCAACACTAGCTAATTACGTTCAAATTAATTGAACAGACAGAACAAACGTCTCTTTAAAATTCTTCCAATGAAATTTCAGATGCATGCACTTTCAACGAAACATAAAAAACGACTTTCTCCAAGAAAACCTCTTTTGATTAAATTAAAATGCAAACATTAAAACTCTCTTATTTCAAAAGAGCACATAAAAATGCATAACAAAATACGGCTATCACAATCTGATTTCTAAGATCGAATATTCAAATTACTTTCTTCCGTGAAAAAAGAAGGTAATCAATATATATATAGTCATCCGCAGACAAATCTGTTTCGCTGTATCACAGCTCATCAGTACGGTTAGAGAGCCGATTGCTTTTTACCCAGGACTGAAACCCAACCGAATTGGTGTCAGTCGGCGATTCTACTTCTGAGTTACGGGCCCTCGTTAGAAGAAGGCAGACCTTTTAGCGTGTATATTATCATTATACACACCCAATAGCTGAGAGTGTTCTAATTCATTGCTGAATGAACGATGCGTAGATGCCAGAGTAGCTACTGTTTTTCAAACTCTACCATTCTTCCAGAGTGCTCAGTATATGCTTATAAATTAAAAAGAGGGTTCAGAATGACAAAAGCAGTTATTTTGACTATTCATATTTACATAATATCTGCGAATACAAACAAGCAATTCTTACATCATGTTTCCTCGAACACTACAATCTTGACCTGTTCGAGTCAAGCGTTATCTTCCCCTTCTATCCATATAAACTACTCCTTAACGTAAATAACTACCATTGAACCATATTGTAAATATATATATATATATATATATATATATATATATATATATTTGTAGTAATATAAATTTTATAATTTCTATAAACAGCCAGCTGTTTTATATGCCCCTTCGGAACTGTATGAAACTATGTGTTGTGCAACCGGGGAGCAACCAACAATTGTTGCTCACCGGTTGCATAACATATATATATATATATATGTATATATATATATAATTCAAATTTAACAAGATATTATAGCTAATTCAGCGATTGAAATTCACTTCATCAGCGATCTTGAACATTATGGAAAATACAAAAAAAAAAAGAAACTAATCTACAATATAAGTAAATAATAGGACTAAAGGGAAGAAAAACAACTATTATAATGAACAGTAAAATTTAGATAAATGTAAAAAAAAATGGAAATAAATTTAAAATGGCTTCAACATTTAAGTAATACTTGTGATATAAATAAGTGTTACACATTTTTCCTTCCTTTTTCTTTCTTTCTCCTTCCTCTTTTTCTTATTTCCCTTCTTTCTTTTTTCTTTTCACTACGTTTATTTCCGTTGTCATTACCCACACACACACACTCAAACAAATAATTTTATTTTCCATAATGTTAAAGACTGTCGATTAAGCAAATTTCAATCGCTGAAATGGCCATACGATCTTGTAAGAATTTTTTAAATATGTCAGTCAGTGCCAAACGTGATACACGCTTCGGCGATCATGTCTCGACAGAGACATGACTGACTGGGCACAAGATTATCCCTCAGTAGGTTGCCATTGCTTTCTGCGGTAGACTGGTTGCCGACCAAGGCTATAGAACCCAATCTGTCCTGCTATTTAACCCATAACTGGAAGGAAGAGACGGATTAATTCCTTTCCCAAGGGTATTTGCGCGTAAGTGAATGCAATGAATTCAGCTGGAATTCGAACTCGGCTCCCCGATTTCTCGTTCCGAGTCGATATCCAATGCACCACAACGCACACACACACACACACACATATATATATATATATATATATATATATATATATATATATATATATATATATATATATATATATATATATATATATTGGCACTGTAAATAAATAATTTTTATTACATTGAGCTCTTTGGCTAAACCAGTTTTAATATTTAGTTTTAAAAAATCAATATTAATAGGATCTTTTGGGATTTTACCATCAAATCGCTTTCTTTTATATATATATATATAGGGGGTATCGTTCGTTTAATATTCACTTTAAACCCAGATGTTTCTGACTCTCGAAATATACATTTATGACGTTCGTTTTCGAAAGTTAACAAAGAAAGTTATCAAAAAATGATAGGGTTTTATTTATTAATCCGACAGATTTTATTACTTAGATGTTATTTTAGTGGCACTATTCAAATTGACGATTCGAGACATCTAAGGCACGTCATATAAATGTGTGTTTCAAAATAAAACCATTAATTCTTTAGATAGATAGATAGATAGATAGATAGATAGATAGATAGATAGATAGATATTAATGAAGGCTTAAAGACATACACGGCATTAGTTCTGCGAGATTAGCTTAACCACTACTCTACGCACATATGTTCACTCTCATTAGATTATCTGAGATACCTAGTATTGTAGACGAAAGAAACCCTCTGCCTACGATATTTCCGTCTGTCTATCGATATATTTTTGTGCATACATTACGCACGAAAATACTTAATTTTTCTCTTGGTATCTCTTCCAAGCCCCGCTCCATAAACCATTTACTCAGTCCTAACAAGTACGGCTCGCGCTGCTTTCCCCTGTCTCATCTTCCATTTATTCAACCTGTGAGTATCAAGTTCTCCAGGCCCTTCTTCCTCATTACATGTCCTAGGAAGCTCATTTGTCTCTTCCTGATATTTATTATCAGATTTCTTCTCGTTTGCATTCTTTCTAACACCTCATCGTTGCACAAGTGCTCTGTCCATGGTATCCTCAGCATCCTTCTGTAAAACCACATTTCTGCTGCCTCAATCCTCTCCTTCAGCTTTGATGAGATCGTCCAGCATTCACTTCCATACAGAACAGATATCACGTAGCAATCCAGCACTCTTTTCTTTGTTTCTGAGATTTTCCTGTCTTTCAGTACTCAGGCTAGCTTCTGAAATGCATCTTTAGCCATGTCAATGCGTCTTTGGATCTCCGTGTCGCATTTTCCATCCTCTGTCAAAACACTTCCCAAGTATTTGAATTTTTTTACTTGTTTTATTTTAGATTCTCCAACTTGCAGTTGGCATATTGGTCACCTTTTTTGCTGATG
Source organism: Ascarosepion bandense (assembly GCA_037127315.1). Lineage (NCBI taxonomy): Eukaryota > Metazoa > Mollusca > Cephalopoda > Sepiida > Sepiidae > Ascarosepion > Ascarosepion bandense. The sequence continues at coordinate 956,862 of JBBBDQ010002409.1, forward strand.
ACCATACATTCAGTTTTCTTGAGGTTTATGCTCAACCCTTTCTTTTCACTTTCTTTTGCTAACTTCTGTAGAAGATCCTGCATTTTCCTTTCTGTGTCTGCTATCAGCAATGTGTCATCGGATATTGTTGAGATTATGGCCGCCAATGACGAATTCTGGCAAGGCTTTTATTTCTCTCATACAAAGCCCAAAAATTCCATTTTTGGTAAATTTGCTTATACTTTATCATTTCCCTTCATTCAAAGAAAAAATATGAAACATTTTAGTCACTAGTTTTTTTACGTTAATTTGAATATACAGTTTATCATACTTTTTTATTTTTATATAATCCCCGTCTTTCCACTCATATCTTCTTCCTTTTCTTCTTCTTCGTATTATTAATATTATTATTATTATTATTAAAGAGAAATAATATACATTCACCAGATTTGACTCCATTAGATTTTTTTATGGGGACATGTAGAAACAATTGTGTATGCAACCAAACTTATTTCATTAGAAGATTTTAAAGTTAAAATAACTAATGTGATTTCAGGCATCACTGTAAATTAGTTGGTAAATGTTTTCCGTGAACTGCAAGATCGTATTATTCTTTGTATTGCTAATGATGGAGGACATGTGGAAACTTAAATAAAATTTCAATAAAACCTTAAAAATATAGATTTACTTCTTTCTAATCCTTTTTACAAATTATTTCTATCACAAATACAAATAAGGTTATAAATTTTTAAAAGTGCACACGAATTTTATGGACACCTTGTGTATATCAACGTTCGGAACCCTTAGAAAGTACCTGAAAACCAATCATTGTTCGTGAGATTATGTAGACAGAGCTGTGTATTGTTACCATCAATTGTTATACTGTCACGCAGTCACAAGACACCGAGAGCGAGGATTTGTGTGTATTGGTCTTCATTATCAGATGATGTGCCTTCTCTCAGAAACTGTAACTAAGGTCCGTTCAGTATAGTTGCATTATAAAACTACAGATGGGCTCTGTGTCTGATAAAAAATATAAATATGTCTGAGCAAGCGTTTGCGCCAGGAATTTTCTAGCCGCCCTATAAGACGGTTGAGCTCGGAAACTAGTAGCCGGCTATTATTATTATTATTATTATTATTATTAATAATAATAATTAGATTAGATTAGATAGATAGATAGATAGATAGATAGATAGATAGATAGATAGATAGATCTGTTTGTGCGTGGGTGTATGTATGTGTGTTTTAATTAATCTTGCTTGTCGGCTTGATTTGTTTAGTAGTGATTTCACGTAGTCATGTCCTTCACAATTTAATTTCATAGGTGCGTTTGTATGGTTTAATATTAGCCTGTATGTTTTTAAGACATTTCCCGCCTACGATAATTGTCCATCTGTTCCTCCGTGTTCGCATATTAAGTCACAATTTGCAAATAACGTTGAATATAAATTATAGACATGCGATAAGATTGATTTAGAAACCATACCAATGAGCATATCAACAAAAATAAAATATGTTAACAGTAGCTAATCGTAATTATAAAAGCGTTCTCTTCTGTTTATGAGTTGTTGTTTTTTAATATTTGTGATCGATTTCTTTGAGATGTTCCATTTTTATTCTATTATTAGCCACCTTATCTAGCACTGTTTTCTTTTTGTCTCTTATAAATGTCAAAACTATTAATTATTTTCTGGTCGTATATACCCATAAACTTTTCTGATATTATTTATGACATTGTATCTATTCAACAAGAACAGACTCGTGAATCTATACAATCACGAAAAAAATTCTTCAGACGTAATGGTGTTTGCGAACAAATCGATGGCTGCTTGATTTATTTTTAGCTTGAAAATGTCCAATTGTTGTTTATTATTATTTTTATATAGACAAGGATATGCGTTGTGGTGCAATAGATATCGTCTAAGAATGAGAAATCGGAGAGCCGAGTTCGAATTCATTTTATTCACTTACGCACAAATACCTTTGGGAATGTTATTAATCCATCTCTTCTCCCTCCAGCTAGGGGTTGAATAACAAGAGAGATTGGGTTCTATAGCTTTGGTTCGCAACCGGTCTACAGCAGAAAGTAATGGCAACCAACTGCGGGAAAACTTTCTGCCTAGTCAGTCATGTCTCTTTTGAGACATGATCACCCAAGCGTGTATCACGTATGACGTATGGCAACTAACTGACTGATCAAAGAAAAGCGAGGAAAAACGATTAATCATCTATTGTAAAAAAAAAAAAAAGAAAGACAAAATGTATGCGTATCGGCAAAGAGAGAAAAACCAAGAAACTAACTACGAATTGCAGACCAAACATACGCTGAAGTTTACATATTTATAAAGTGTTTTAATAGAGAACGAAAAACTGTGAGGTCCAAATTTGCATTAGAATAAAAAAAAAGATGCTAAGAAAAGGACTAAGAAACAGTAAGGTTTTTTGGAGACAAGGAAAAGAATGCTGAAGTGCGGTGTAATATCGTATATGTCAGGGAATAAAGCAAAGAATTTCTCACAACTGAAAAGAAGATTGGAAGCAACTGAGATAGTACTCAGATGACATTTTGAAGACAAAAGAGACAGAGGACAGAGAAAAGCAGATTATAAGTTACCTAACGAATTTGTGCAAATGGTTGACAGAACAGTAATTAAGAGGCATAGACTTTGCTAAGGGCTACAAAGGATAGGAAATTCTAGAGAGCCATGACCGGCTACGTTCTGAAGGGACACAGCACATGGAAAAAGGAGAAGAATACAACTGTTTTCTATATTTTCTAAAGACATTTTTTAGTTTTCTATGCAACTTCAGATTTTTAAATCACAACTGCATTAGCTATAAATTTAAAATTTCGAGTTCGAATTCCAGTTGAATTCTTGGCATTCACTTATGCGCAAATACCTTTGGGAAAGGTATTAATCCGTCGCTTCCCTCCAGTTATGGGTTAAATAACAGGACAGATTAGGTTCTATAGCCTTGGTGGGCAACCAGTTTTCCGCAGAAAGTAATGGCAACTTTTAATCTTCTGCCCCGTCAGTTTTGTCTCATCCGAGACATGATCGCTCAAGCATGTATCACGTATGGCACTTAACTGACTGAATGTAGTTTTGGAAAATATCTCGACAGAGGACCAGGCGAAGGATGGATATGTAATACTTATGTCAGATTTTTTAATGTTATGATATTTATTAAGCTTAGAGAAAAATGAATAAAATATGTGTAAGAAGATTCTGTATGGGGAATACTTAAAATATGTTTCCGAAACACCGATTTTAATTCAGTTCAATAATTGAACTCATTTATTTCGTAAGCCATCTTCTTTCTTCTGAGAATTCGAACGATCTCTTTTTATTCAGGAAACTCAATTAAACACATTTTTTTTAAATTTAACATTTGCCGGCATTAACATTTGAGCATCGAGTGTACCCTTACATATCGAGTGGCTCCTCTCACAATTCAACTGCGTCTACGTTATGTATACACAGCTAAATCCAACTTCAGTGCAGTGAAACAGAAATCAAAGAACCGAGTTTGAATTGCAGTTGCATTCACTTACGTGCAAATACTCTTGGGAAAAGTATTAGTCTGTCTCTTCTCCCTCGAGCTATGGATTAAATAACAGAACAGATTGGGTTCTATAGCTTTGGTTCGCAACCAGTCTACTGCACAAAATAATGGCAAGCTCTTTCCAGACATGATCGCCAAAACGTGTATCACGTATGGCAATTAACTGTTTGATACGTTATGTGCGTTGTGATGGAATATCGGCTCAGAATGAGTAATCGGAGAGCCGATTTCGATATTCCAGTTGAATTCGTTGGATTCAGTTACGCACAAATACCCTTGGAAAAATATGAATCCATCTCTTCTTTCTCCACCCATGGGTTGAATAGCAAAACAGATTGGGTTCTTTAAACTTGGTTGGCAACCAGTTTATCGCAGAAAAAATAGCAATATCTACTGCCTCGTCAGTCATGTCTCGAAAGAGATATGATCATCCAAGCGTATATCACGTATGACACTTAACTGACTTATAAAAGGTATTAGGTTTTGGAGGCTTTGGTTGCTTTTTAATCATTTTACCCAAGCAAGGTGATAAGTCATAAGGGGTCACTGAGAATGGAAGAGTAGAATACATTAGTGAGGTTAAAGAGCAGGACAATAAAAGAACAGGTTTCAGGAAGACGATTTCAAGAAGATCCGATTGACACGACATTTAAATAAACATTTATGTAGAAAAATATCTAAGAAAAATACTCTCAAACAGGAGGACTGTCCGAAAAGTAAGAAACAGATAGAAATAAATTGATGTTCCGACAACTTAATACGTTGGGTATGCAATACTTACTAGAACAGGCCGAAAAGCCTAAATGGAGTGTGCATGTGTGCGCGACGTCTCATCAAATTTGTCTTTAAACAGTCAACAAACGATATAATCGTACGATGTAAGATTTTTTACAAGTTTTTATCCGAAACCAAATAAATTATTTAACCCTGTAGCAGTGCTATACGTGTATAGTTTATCTCATAATGAAAGCAGGAATTGAAATGGATCAGATCAAAAAGGAAATTTTCCTGCAGCTAGGGCAATTAGTGACACGCGAATCAATCGACTTCAAAAACATTTTCTTCAAAAACATGATGTTCAAAAACATTTTAAAACATGTTTAGAAACATTGCTATTATAAACATTTTAAAACATCGTTGCTATACTTATAACTAACCCTATTAAGTGTTTGCGCCTGATATAAAGGGCCTTCAGAATTTAGGGGTTTGTTTTTTCATGGTGTACTATACCAATTTTATCAACAAGTATTTTCTGTATTGTGAAGGTGGACAGGAATGTATCTTTAAATATTGTGCGATAGAGCTCGTATCAGACATATGGAATGTAAGCTGTCTAGGTAATGTTGTTGTAGTGAAACCAACATATATATTTACTTTTTGTCAGATATACAATCTCTTAAAATACATTTAAACTGATATACGATGTTGGCTTTTTACAAAACATTAGTTGACGGAGAAGAGTTATTACAGATAATTAAATTAGTTGTATTAAATTTAGTATCGTATATAATTATATTATACAAATAATTGGTTTTATTTTTTGCCTTGATCAGTGGGAAATATATCAATGCATATGAGTTTTTTATTTTTTATTGTTTGTAGTTAGAATGCGTTTATACGCGTGTGGGAGAGACACTGTATATTGATACTTAATTAAATTACTGTTAAGCATACAAAAACATCTAAATATATTTTTCAAAACTTAAACTCCAAGATAAATGAATAAATTATTTCTCTTTAAAACATAAATTCATTCTAATTTACTGAAAAAATTTAAACCTACCCTCTTCCTCTCTCTCTCTCTCTCTCTCTCTCTCTCTCTCTGCTTATCTAGCTGACGCTAGATTTTATGAATGCTCTCCTCTTCGTTCTCTGCAAACTCTTTTCATTACTCTCTCTCCCTCTTTATCTCGCTTATCTATCTCTGTTTTTCGCTGCTTTCTCTTCAAGTAATGTCAAATATTCTCTGCACATCTGTTAGGTTAATATTTTCCTACAACTATGTTTTCCCTTTAATTTTATATTGGTTTCTGGTATTACTTCTTTCTTTCTTTTTTATTTCTTTTTCTTTCTTTCTTTCTTTCTTTCTTTCTTTTTCTTATCTTTCTCTCTATCTCATCCTTCAATTCTTTCTTTCTTTCTTTCTTTCTTTCTTTCTTTTAGACCCTTTACCTCAATCTCATGCTAACTGTCAGTTTGTCTGTCTTTCTCTCTCTATGTAGATAGATAGATAGATAGATAAACTCTATTTTTAGGACTAATGGTGAGTGATTAAAGGACCAAATGGTAAAAACACAACAATAAAAGCAAGAAATGTTATATAAAGGTGAATGAGATCCACTAAGGTTGGTAATTTTGATTCATGGGAGAAAGAAATTTCCCAATTTTTACTTTTTACGTATAATTATATTTTGTTTCAGAAAGATTTTATAAATATCAATCGATAATACCAGTGGTTGCTCAGTAAATGGGTGTCGAATGTTTCCTTATATATTTTATCCAGTCGAGGAAGCTCACACATTCATGAGCCTATCATGTCAACCATCACGATCCTGCATCAAGGTCGGAAGACTTAGGTGTCCAGAACAACAGATTCCTCGTGAATTCTTGTTTTACTCATCTGCAGTATCCTGCAAAGCGTATTCAGCGTTCGCGCAAAACAGCTAGTATCAGTGTTACCATTACATTGTATACAAGTAGTTATAGCAAGGAGTCGACAGGTTCTAGATGAAAAAACTTTTATTTTACGGAAATTTTCAACATAATACATGTCATTTTTAAAGCACTTATTTATTTAGTGAATATTTGTTACATAAATCTAATAATAAACAATGAATTTTTTAGATAAAAATGAAACTAATAGCTGTATGAGTGGTTATGCACTTTTTATTTCACTCGTTGTGTGTGCGTGTGTGTGTGTGCGTATGTGTGTGTGTGTGTGTTTGTTAATAACTACCTGCCGCTTTAAATGGATTCAACTCTGATTATAAGTTCACATACTAAATTTAATAATAAATTAACTCCCTCTCTTTCAGACTGGCTCTCTCTCTCTCTCTCTCTCTCTCTCTCTCTCTCTCTCTCGCTTCAACACAATCTTCTTGTATGTGCATTTCCTCTCGTCTCTCTGTCTTCCTCTCTTTTTATCACTGTCTCCACACACACACACACACACACACACACACACACACATATATATTATAAATAAAAAATTATATATATATATATATATATATTTTTTTTAAAACATATACATAACAATCTATTCCCCCCCCTCTCTCTCTCTCTATATATATATATATATACTCTATTTCCTTCTTTATTAGTCAGTCCATCAGTTTGTTAATCTGCTTGCGCCTTTTTAATGTGCCCCAGTTTCCTCTTTCAACGTCGAGAGACGAGAATGTGCCCGTGACTTGCGTTTGCGACATTCATCAGATAATATCAAAAACCAAGTTACTGGCTGGGCGTACTGACGCCATAGCAAATGACACTCGACATCGCCACAAGTACACGCGTACACTGGCGCACGCAAGCTGCATATTTTATGCACACACACACACACACACACACACACACACACACAGAGAGAGTCTAATTTAACATTTTTGAGGAATGTTGAATATTGTATCTGTAGTTCTTGTGTGCCTGTTAGCTCTTTTAAGTTATTTGAGGATAAATTCACCTGTAAATAAAAACGTCTAATTTTGATTTAATAAAATCATACTAATATAACGTTGAGTGGTTTTCATCACGTCAAATGTGTTCAGCTAGCCGGGTTCAAATTCTATCTAAGGCAGTTTGTTTTCGTTTTGCACTAATGCTGTTGCGAAAGGTAATAATCACTCCCCACTATGTGTTAAATAGCAAGGCAGATACGCTTCTCTTACCTTGCTTGGTATCCAGTCTCGGCCATGAACAACTCAAATCATTTAATTAAACCCCTATTTAAGGGATAGTAAAACACTGCGATGCTAGGTATCTTCTAGTCAATATGCACCACGACAGTAATTGTAACAAATATAGCACACTACCGAATCGTTCATGGTGTCATGTAATGTTTAGGGCCAAGGTAAGAAATGACGAGAGGGTAGGTGCAAAATTTAAGAATGAGCGTTTATTTCCATCATAGTGTATCATTAAAATGTGCAGCGAAATCAAGGTTTTTAAACAGCTAAGTTCCGATTTAAAACGAATCGGACAAAAAACAATCTACAAGCAGATCCGCAAACTAATAGCATATTTAATAAAAATATATCGCCGAATCACCAAGTACAAGGCCAGAATAAAAAAAAATTCTAGCAAATTTTCTGCTGACACTTTTAAAGACTGAACTTAAATATAACCATTTTTCCAGTTGTTAAAATCTACTTTCGTCAGTATTTAGCGGCAAACCCGTTCATAAAAACCAAAACTGTCAGTTGTATACAACTGCTTTATAAGATCAATGGTTAATAATAGCTTTGAGTGAGTAATGTCTATGTAACTTGGTGAAGATCATATTTCTTCGAACCTTGTGTACTGGTGCTACAGATTTATAAAGAACTGTACCAAATAACAGAAACCACATCACTTTAGAACATTCAACAGTAGCAACAGCTAAAATGGATATTACCCGTAACACAATAAAAAAAATGATGTCACAATTAAAATGTTGTTTGGCACACTACTTCAAATAAAAGATTAAGAATAAAACCACCATAGAGTTTTGAAAAGAGCGATAACAGCTTCTGGAACTAAGAAACCTATTTTCCTGAAAAATTGTTTTAAGAGAAAGATTTTATAAATTTCAACTGAGAGTTATACTGACCTCTCGGTCAATGAATGTAGAATGTTTCCTTATAGGAAAGACGCTGATATTAGAATTATCATTATCATACACATCTATTTTTTTATGATATTCCTTGAAATTTCTTTACTTCGAGTCTTAATAATCATATCACCCTAAGCAAGGCAGTTCACTGCCACTGGTGCGCAGGGGGTTACATAGGAGGAAAGTTATGAGAAAGAGTTATATGGAGTGTCAGGAAGTGTGTCAGAGAAGGATGAGAATACTGGTGAGATTGGAGTGGACGGAGAAAGGAGAATGAGAGCGAGGATGCAAGTTAGTGAGATAGGAGATGACTAGTGACTTTACATTTAAATTCTTGGAGATTGTAGCTGTCGGGGAAGCAAGTAAACGGAAGGGAATTCCACAGGCAGGAAGTGCCAGAAAAGAAGCTGTGAAGTAGAATTTACGTTTACATTTTATTGGTTTCACAGTAAAAGGATGGGATCTAGTTGCTAATCTTGTGGCTCGAGTAAATTCATACATAGGGGGCGTCAAGGAGCTAAGTTCATCGGAGCAGAAGCCGTGAAAGTATTTGTAGAAGAGACACAGGGATGCCACATTGCGCCGGAGAGAAAGTGACTGTATCTGAGCTGCCAAGTCGGGATCAATCACATTACAGTTTCTCTGTTGGATTTTGTCAAGGACCCCTCGATGGATAGCAGGGGCATTCAACCAGAGATGGAAATATTCTAAACCCTCAAAATATAAACGTCCGAATTCTTATAATTTAGGAAAACGAAAGCCATTATTCTTCTTTATATCAACAATGCTTTTGTAAAAAATGACCTATTTTTGTTAATTTAAATATGAACTGACTTTCTTAAAATTTATGTTAATGGTATCGATGCCAATTTCTTTTGGGAGAACGTTTCCGACTAAAAACCTTTTTGTGATACTTTGTTTCTTATTGATTTAACAATAATTCTTTTTAACATGAGAAATAAAAGACAAGAACAGAATTGTTTTGATTTTCAATATTCAGAATTCAAGGTTATTTCATGGTGAATTCAGTTTTCTTCTTTTATTTATTTTTTATTTTATTTTCGATTGATGGATTAGAATCCTTGCAATTATGACCAAGGAATATTATGCCCCTTTTATCGTTCCACAATTTTACAGAAGGATTTTACTTAATCGAAATCGCTGCTTTTCAGTGAAAAAAAAATGATCCTGCAAGAAAATATTCTCCTTTTAAATTTTCCAATTCAATGAAGAAGTGATTTGGGAATGTGAAAATTTTCTATCCGATTGAATTCATGGAACTGTAAATGATTGCTTCAGAAGATGGAAAATTTCTTTCAATGCGAAAATCGAGGTTTGCCTCATCCAGCGCGTCTCTAGGCACATTTTATTTCCATAGTAACCCAGCTTTTATGAGCTTGAAAATTTAATCCTTTGTTCACTGGACTGAGAATGGTTACAGTTTTCTCATTTGGGCTTTGTGCCTAACCGGTAACTATTATCCTCACATCTTTATCGACAAATAATCTTACCCTCTATCTCAATCCCTATCTCTCTTTGTCTCTGTCTCTCTGTCTCTGCCTCTGTCTGTCTGTCTCCCTCTCCCTCTCAATACATAGTACATACATAGTACATTTTTAACACATCGTCACAAATCCATTGTATCAAAACTCCTTATAGTCACCAATATATATAATTACCATTACCAACAAAAAAGGCATTAATAGATTGAGCACAGAATAACGAGAGAAAAGACCCGCAGTCCTGTGATATCATTGGATTGAATATATTTGATTTTTCTAAGCTTTACTGTGAAAGACACAAGATCAGATGAAACAAGAGGTAGAAGAATAGGAAGATATTGAAGAAAGCTAGCTCGCCTAGAAAATTATTCTTCGAAACTTTAATTTTTAGCTGGGATATATATTGGAAATCCGTTACTATTTCTCCCTAGAGGTATGCTATACACGTTTGCTTTGAGATATTTATTCAACCTACTTTACCATGTTATAATGCCACCATTAAAAAAATGAGGAAAATTGTGCAACGCTAATGTTAACATTTCTTCATTGAATTGGAAAAGAATATTTTCATGTGAAAGAATAGCTGAGACATACTACTCACCGGCCATAACGGCAAAGATTTTAATTAACATCGAGTTGAGTGCCATACGTGATACACGCTTGGGCGATCATGTCTCGAAAGAGACATGACTGACTGGGCAGAAGATTATCCTGCAGTAGGTTGCCATTGCTTTCTGCGGTAGACTGGTTGCCGACCAAGGCTATAGAATCCAATCTGTTCTGTTATTTAACCCATAGCTGGAAGGAATAGGCGGATTAATACCTTTCCCAAGGGTATTTGCGCGTAAGTGAATGCAATGAATTCAGCTGGAATTCGAACTCGGCTCCCCGATTTCTCGTTCCGAGCCGATATCCAATGCACCACAACGCACATCCGCATTTTTTATCTTAAGAACCATCATTAAAATTTCTTAACCTTTTTTTTTTAACTCAAGTACCTACAACTGTTAACTCTTATATCCCCTAATCGATTTAATAAAATATCATTAAAAATTTTAGGTGTCATTTTCCGATATTCAAATATGGAAAAGATTATCCAACAGCTAAGCAGAGTATTAAGGAATAGAAAAAGTCGTTGTAAACAAAGAAAAAAGTACTGAATCGTTATGTGATATCTACTCTTCTGAATGGCAGCGAATGCTAGACAGTTTTCTGAAAGAAGAAGAAGAGACTCGAAGCAACATAAATTTAGTTCTACAGAAGGAAGCTGAGGATATCATGGGCCGAATATGTGAGCAACGACGAAGTTTAAAAAAAATGTAAACAAAAAGGAAACTTATACGTCACATCAGGAGGAGACAGTTGAAATTTCTGGGACACGTAATGAGGAAGGAGGGCTTAGAGAATCTGATACTCACAGGGTGGATAGAAAAAAAGAGGGACAGGGAAAGCAGCGCGTGACATACCCGTTCAACTTGAGCAAAAAGATGGTAAAACAGGGTTAAAGAGAAATAATAAGACAAAATCTATTAAGAGCTACAAGGGACAGGAAGACGTATGAGACCATGATTGCGTACGTCCTGAACAGACAAGGCACATTAAGATTAAACTGGACCTACTGTAACCTACTAATAGGAAGTAAGTGAAGGATGACAAATTAAAAAACAAAGATTTCTGCATTAAACATTGCGTCCTTATGTTATATGATTTTGCACGTAACTAGCTTACGGCCATATCATGCTGAAACACCAGTTTCAATAAATCATTGTTATTTCCAAAAGTTCTCATTTGATTGGCTTCACTGTAAAGGGGCGGGATCTAGTTGCTAGTCTAGTAGTTCGAGTAGCTCATCAGAGCAGAAGTGGTGAAATTATTTGTAGAAGAGACAGAGGGAAGCCACATTAAGACGGTGATAAAGTGACTGAAGTTGAGCTACCAGGTTGGGATGAGTTACATTGCATATTCTCTGTTGAATTTTGTCAAGTATCCCGAGATGAATAGCAGGGGCACCCGATCAGATGTTACAGCAGTATTCAATGTACTGGCGGATGATAGATTTATATATGTTCAAGATGGATTCAGACGAGAAAAACCTCCTGGCCCTATACAGTGAACCGAACTTCCTAGCAGCATATTTAGCTATGGATTCAATGTAGTTTTTTCACTTGAGATCGGCTGAGAGAGTTAAGACGAGGAGGCGCAGTGTTTTGCTTTAAAGGAGACTAATCCGATCCATGTTGAGGGAGGTAGGACCGATTTTTTATGGTGGTTAAAGGATAGCAGTTTCGTTTTGGGAGCATTAAAATTTACGAGCCATTCCTTACTCCCGTCCAGATTGTAGGTTCTTTTCAAAATCAGCAGCGAGATTTGCTTTGTCAGCCTCGGCAGATTTCTTATCGAGGCGGAAGTGAATGGTGGCGTCGTCAGCGTAGATGCCTAGTTGGGATCTGATTATATCAGAAAGATCATTGATGAAGATTAGAAAAAGCGTGGGACCTAGAGGGACACCCGCCTTCGTATGATAGTATCTGGAAGCATGCCCGTTTAATACTACCTTCATTACGCGATTTCAAAGGAACGACTAAATAGATCAAACAATCGTCCAGTTATACCATAGCCCTGTAGCTTACGTAGAAGGCCAGCATGCCAGACTCTGTCAAATGATTTGGAGAGATCTAGGATAACAGCTCGAGCTTCGCCGTTTTTATCGAGAACCTGGTATATATACTCTGTGATAGTCGTTAGCATATCAGCAGTAGACCCGGTGAATCGGAAACCATACTGTTTATCGGAGAAGATGCTGTAGGCTGTGAGATGTTGAACCACCTCCACATTGATAATAGCATCGAACACTTGGCCAAATCGGCAGGAGGCTGGTCGGGCGATAATTAGAAGGATCTGAGGGTTCTTTAGAGTTCTTAAATACAGGAACCACAGGACAATTGGTGAGATTCTGTCACTTCCGCTCGCTTTATGGGCGTCAAGTTTTAACTTATGTTAGAGATCAGCGAGAGGGTAATCTGGACGTCATTCTGTTGACCCTCAGTTCTAGATGGAAAGTCGGGTGCGGATATCCCAGACGAATCAAATGTTGCATTAGTGGAGATCTGCGAGCAAAGCACTCGGCTTTGTCCACTGAAAATGTAAAGTCCTCAAATTTCTTTATTAAAGCGTGGATTGAGACCTCTGTTGTTTGACATATTTTTACAGAGCCGCTAGTAGTCTTTGGAGCCGAATTTGCGGAATACTTTACTCTGCTTTATTCTCAGTAAACAACAGCTTAGCATCATTTAGGATCCTCTAGTACTCATTACGAGCAGAGGCAAAAAGGCGCTTATTATGGTCAAACTTGTGGCTCCGATAAAGCTTGAAGAAGTGATTCCTGTGAACAATAGAGTACGAGATAGCAAAAAGAACCAGGGGAACGAATAGGGATTTAAGTCGAAATTCTTGGCTGAGATAAAAGCATTGATACCAGCTTTAACCCAAGAGTAGAGCTCGTATGCACAGTATTCAACAGGAAGACTAAAAACTTTGTTCCAAGGGACGTCACACAGAAAATTGCGGGATCACTGCAAGTCTGCTCTTTGGTAGAAGTAAGATATTCTGCTGGTCGGAAGTTTTTGGGGGTAGGGGAAGTGGAAGGAGATATTAACGGAAACCACTGGATGATCAGGGTTGCCAAGAGAGCAAAGCTGCATGATATGACATAGAAGTGGAATAGAGCTCTAAAAGTGAGTCAAGTCCATTAGGGTTATTTGAGAAACGCGTGGGGAAATCCACCACTTGCGTAAGGAATTGAGTGATTGAAACGTTCATGGTATGGACACCAGCAAGATCTGTGACAGAGTTTTCCAGCCACTTGGCATGGTTGACATTAAAGTCTCAAAACACAAATATATGAGCAAACGGATGAGAGGAAATGGTATCTATATTGTTCGAGATGCTGTCAAGTACAGAACAGTCAGGAAACGAAGGAAAGCGGTATACAAAGAAAAGATAGCTAACCCAACTTAGTAGAGAGAGAGAGACGGAGACACATGTAGGAAATCACGCTAGCTGGAGAGAGATGTTCACTGACATAAACGCCAATTCCATGCATATGAATATTGGAGTTCTTTCTAAAGTGGGGAAGGTAACCAGGGTTAGAAATCAGAGGAAAGAATAGAAGGGTCACGTTTAGTTTCACAGAGAGATAAGATGTCAGGTACATTTACGTAGAGGAAGGATTCAACGCTGCAAAATTTGGTACGGATACCACGGATGTCCAAGAAAGAGATGTTAACAGGTTTGGATGATTTTTGTTTAGTTGTTATAATTCTTACTTTGTCGGGTGTTATAATAAAAGATCTTTTTGGTAAGAAGAGGCCTAGCGTATCATTTGGTCGGCAAATGCAACATCTGTAGAAAGAAAACTGGCGCAGACTGCAGCATAATGTAGCATCAGGGTTGCCCACCGAAGGCACTTACAGGGACACCTAACCATACGCGACATGGCACTACAAAAAGCCCTGATATAATTTAACTGCTTATCAGAGCAGCCTCTCAAGACGATACGCAACGCAAGAGCTCGTGCTCCTAACTACCATTTGGAAGCAACAACCTGCCAACCAATTACAAAAAGCTTGCAACAGCAATGCTAAGACCGGAGGAGAGGAAAAAAACGGGAACCCCTTCCTAAACAAGAAACAAGGGATGAGCCTCTACTCCTGTTCAAAATAAGAGGGAGAAGTATGAAACCTGAATATATACTACAGGCTTAGTAACTATAAACTAGCTACTTATATTTGGTCACACACGTAATATAAATGGCTAATTCATAGTTACTAAGTTACAAAAGTTACAAAATACTTAGTGATTTTATTATTATTATTATGTCATTTTTCATCATATTTCGATTTCTGCTATGGTCGCATTACCTACCAAGTCTGCGAGAAGACCTAAGGCAGGTCGTGGTGTGTTGTTATGGCTCCATTTCATGATTTTTCCATTTCCCCTCACAGCCCTAGCATTACACCGACAAAGTTCTCCTTAGTGTGTGGGCTGTCCTTAACAAGGCATTTTTTTCTATATCTCTTAAGTTGGGGTTTCCAGGGATTCTTTCAATGTGTTGTTTTGTTCCATTTTTTATCATTCCAAGTGCACCTACTATCACTGGCACGATTCTTGCCTTCAATTTCCACATTTTTTCTATTTCAATTTTCAGATTTTGATATTTTGACAGTTTTTCGAATTTCTTGGTTGCTATGTTACAATCCGCTGGACAAGCCGTATCAATTAATAGGCAAGTTTTTTCTTTCTGGTTTTTAACAATAATGTCCGACCTATTTCTTCCATCTCCGTAACCGGCGCTAGGTGATGTTCATACCAGTGTTTGTTTACATATTTACTATAGTGTTTGGACATTGTTCAAAGTAAATATTGCTCCACTCTATCGTGACGATTTTTATATTCATTTAGAGCAAGTACAGAACATCCTGAGATTAGATGGTCTAGTGTCTCCTGGTAATTATCACAAAACCTACATTTTGAATCCACATTATTATGTATTTGTCTGAAAGTTCCCAGTGAAAAGACTTTGGTCTTGTTTGTATTTACTGCCTTCTTTCATTATTAAATATTTTTTCTTTCTGTTTTCATATTGTTTGGCTAATTTTATCATCCAGTCCTTTGTTGCTTCTATGCATGTTAGTAAGCCAATTGTTGTTGTCTTGTATGACAATTCTAGCTGAATAAGATCTCTTCCACCTTCTTTACGGGGTATGTATAGACGGTCTACATCAGCCTTTGGATGATGCATCTTATGCTTAGAAAGAAACTTTCTTGTTTTAGAATCCATTTGTCTAATGTCGTTTAGAGTCCAGTTCAAGATGTTGAAACTATATGGGATCACTGGGATGGCAAGACTATTAATGGCCATAGTTATGTTCTGAGAATTCGGTTCAGCTTGTAATATCAGTCATAGCCTTCTATAGTACTCTTTACGCACTATTTCTTTCATTTTTATGGTGAATTTGTTTTACTCTCATTTACACCTAGGTATTTATAAGCTTCTTCTGGCTCTAAATCTTTTATTGTTACAGCAGGGTCTAAGCTTATTAATGTTTGTTGTAGCGATACTCGTAAAACTGTAGCTTTAGCAAATTGAATATCATTCCAATGTCCTCACTGAAGCATTTTACAGTTTGCAGAAGGCCTTCCAGCTCATTATCATTCTTAGTATACTTTAAGTCATCCATGTAAAATAGATGGCTTATTTTCTTTCGAGCTATTTTATAACCACATTCTGTCTTGTTAAGTTGACTGGTTAATGCTATTAATGATATGCAAGATAGTTAGGGAGACAAAGTCACCTTGAAATATACCGCTTTTGATGTTTATTTCACCATATGTATAGGTTCCATTTATATGATTGAGGTAAAGGGTTGTTTCCCATATCGACATATATTGCTTGATACAATCGAGGATGACGGGTGATACCTTGTACATATTTAAAGTCTTTAAGATCCAGGAATGTGGTACACTATCGAATGCCTTACAATAATCTATCCAGGCAGTACTAAGATTTTTATTTGCATTTAAGTAGTTTTCCATGATCATTTTGTTAAGAAGTAATTGGTCTTTACATCCGTAACAGCCACGTTTGCACTCTTTTTGTTTAAGCGGTAGTATGCCATTTCTTTCCAAGAAGAAATATGTGTTTTGTTAAAATAGATTTTAATAGTTTGCATGTTATCGGAAAGCATGTAATTGGTCTGTAGTTTTTTGGGTTATTTGTGTCACTATTCTTGGGTAGAAGAAATTTAATTCCTTTGGTCATCCATGCAGGAATTTTAGTGGGATTGTTAACCATTTCTTGAAGTTCTTTGGCTAGTTTTTATTTGCTGTATTTAAATAATATAGCCAAAAGTCAGGAATTTTATCTATACCTAGAAATTTCCAATTGTGTGCTTTTTTCAGTGCACATTTAACATCCTCTTCTGTGATTCCAGCCCATGTCTGTTTTGGTTTATTTTCCATTCGTTCTATCTCTTGCGCAAACCAGTCTGCTTCTTTGTTATGTTCTTTAGGGCAAGCTCTTATTTTTTCCCAGAACTGTAGAACTTCTTCCATTTTTTTCCATGAGGTGGGACTCTCAATTCAGTTCTTCTTCTTCTTCTTCTTCTTCTTCTTCTTCTTCTTATTATTATTATTATTATTATTATTATTATTATTATTATTATTATTATTATTTCCTTTGATTTATTTTGCATACACATTTCCTTACAGGGCGTAATCAGAGACCTATGATCAGAAATGACATGTAATTTCACACTGAATATTTTTGCAAAATTAAAAATAAAAATAGCGATAAAACAAATACTACACCCCTTTATATGGATGAAGTCATTTTTAAAGTGTGAGGTGTACTTGTGGGTAGAGTTTCTGTATTTTGTTTTTAAGGCATGGGCTGTCAGTGTCCCCTTCAGTGAGTCTAGCAGAACCTTTCTTGATGAAATTTTAATTACTGATGTCTTCATGTGTCACGTCTTTTAGATTTCCCCTTGTACTTTTAAAGATGCATTACAGCCCGAAGGAAGTGACATGACAATAATTCTTTCTTTCTTTCTTTCTTTCTTTCTTTCTTTCTTGTGTTTAATCATCTTGTCGGGATGATTAGCTTTGATTGTTTTTTCTGTGCGTATAGTGAAGTCCTATAGATGGTATTATTATTATTATTATTATTATTATTATTATTATTATTATTATTATTATTACATTTCGATTTCTGCTATGGTCAAAGTACCTACCAAGTACGTGGGATGATCTAAGGTATGTAGTTGTGTGTTGTTATGGCTACATTTTATGATTTGTTATTTTCTCATAGCGTAGCGTTACATGAACAAAGTTCTTCTTAGTGTGCGGACTCTAATTATGAAGACATTTTTTTGTATTTCTCTTAAGCTGGAATTTACAGGAATTTTTTCAATGTGTTGTAATGTTACTTTTTATCATTCCAAACGTACCTACTACGAGTGGTACGATTTTTGTTTTCAGTTTTCATATTTTTTCTATTTTGATTTCCAGGTCTTTATACTTTGATAGTTTTCAAATTCTTTGCTTGTTATGTTACAATCCACTAGACAAGATGTTTCAATTAGTTAATTTTCTTTTCAGTTTTTGACAATCATGCTTTCTTTTCATGTTTTTTTAATCATGCTTTTTATTTGCCTTAATAATAATAATAATAATAATAATAATAATAATAATAGTCTTCTTCTTCTTCTTTTCTTCTTCTTCTTCTAAGTCACTGGTTGAAAACATTTTCAATTACATCTTTATTTTGCGGGATATTCGCCATCAGTTCAACAAAGTACATTGAAATCCAGATAAAACAAAATCTCTCTCTCTCTCTCTCTCTCTCTCTCTCTCTCTCTCTATCTATCTATCTATCTATCTATCTATCTATCTTTTAATTCTGTTAATTATCCATATTTTTTAATTCCAGTCGGATTGTTACTATCTATCTATCTATCTATCTATCTATCTATCTATCTATCTATCTATCTTGTAGAAGTAGGGAGATGGTTAATGTTTTTTGAATTGGCTTTGTGTGAAACATAACCAAACTTCCTACAACTTATAGGAAAGTTTAGTTAGATAGAATAATTTTGAACCGAGAAACAATACTGCCCAGTAACAGTCAGTTTTATGGATCAAGCAATCATCAGTCTATGTGTTACTACTCCTTACGTGGGGTCACTGGTGTTTACGAGTACAGAATATGAGAGCTCGGTCCTTTCCCTTTCCTGTGTTTAGACCTAAAGTTGTATGCGATTTATAGTCCCGAAATTTACTTTGCTTATTTTCTTTATTCATTTGATTCAATTATTCATTTTGCTTAAATTTCTTTAGTCTTAAATTTTGCCACGGATAATATTTTTTAACATTTAGATTATAGGTTTTGATTTTCCCTTTTGTGTTGTGATGTGGTTGTAAATAGTGCAGTAAAAATTTGTTTATATATATATATATATATATATATATATATATATATATATATATATATATATGAAGAAGATTGCGTTCAAGCAAGTAACAGACTGTCACTGCCAGATGCTGACCTCAATATCTACTTTTATATATATATATATTTACATACACTGTATCCCTTTAACCCATAAATATTGCATGCCTTAAAATATATTTTTATAATTATATATATAGATTTTTTGTGGCACAGAACTTGAGTCTTACATGCACCGAGCAGTGCCACTTACATAGGCAGAACCACTCAAAGACTTGACAGTAGAATTAAACAGCACGTTTTACTGAAAATCAGGAGCCATGCCGGGCAACAAAATGAACTTGTCCACAATACGTACTGTTCCTCAATCTGTGATTACGTTTTAAGGAATAGAAGGCGTGCCATGGACTTTGATGTAAATTGGTTTTCCGTGTTATCCAAACCACATTAACTTTTTCATTTGAAGGTGCTGGAGTCTGTTTACATCAGGTCTTGCAGACCATCATTGCATAAGCAGCAAGAGTGTTTGCTGGGTCTTGCTGTAATCAGTCTCTAGGAATTCATTCCCCTTTCCCATCATGGACCATTTCATTTTTCACAACTCTTACATTTTACGTTAAGGTCTCTTAATAAAAAAAACTTTGATAAGCGGAAGCGAAACGGGTTGTTTTCTTTTTATATTTTATCCTCATTATGTCCTAGAACATATTATCTGTTAATGCTATATATATTGCATTAAGAGTTAATATATATATCCTTGCATTAAGAGTTAATATATATATATATATATATATATATATATATATATATATATATATATATATATTTTAATTCAGATACTTCAATCCAAGGGAAAAAAGCAGGAAGGTAAATTCCAAAAAAACGATCCTAATTAATATTAAAAATTTTATTTTAATATTAAAAAATGATACAGGAAGAGAGCTCCATGTAATAAAATATTACAGAGCAAATATATATTAAAAAGGATTAATTCAAAGATGTTGAATGGCCATTTCGATATGAAGATCCCCACGGGGGACAACACATCACCTCAGCAACAGAAAAATTCTTTCAGAAACTGGATGAAAAATTAGTCTACTTTTCCTTTTTAAATAGATTGCAACGAAATTAAAAAATAAAATAAAATAAAATAAAAAAATATATAAACAAAATATATAAATAAAAATAAAAATAAAGGGAAAGAAAAAGAAAACGAAAAAGAAAAAGAAAAAGATAGAATAAAATCAAATAAATAAGAAAGACTGAAGAGTCATGCATATAGCAGAAGTGGAAACTATTTTTAAAATTTTCTTCTCCAGAGAGATCAATCGTAATGAGAGCATAATATATATGCTCTCATTACGATTGATCTCTCTGGAGAAGAAAATTTTTAAAATAGTTTCCACTTCTGCTATATGCATGACTCTTCAGAAATGAATTGAGTTCTCTCGGTGACTGGCGTCTGTATACACTGCTTATATGCAAGACGTTAAAATTTCCCTTCTCTGATTCCATGCGCTGATGGCTTAGGGAGTAGAGACTCCAACTGACACCAAATCGGTTGAGTTTCGATCCCGGCCAGAAGCAAGTGGATGTGTCTAGCCACACTGATGAGCTGTGATATAGCGAAACAGGCTTGTATGTGGATAACTAATATATATTAGTTATCCATATATATATATATATATATATGAAAGTTTCATTGAACATGACTGACAAGGTGTGATGGTTTAGTTTTTATGTAATTTTTCATGTTATCTTAATATTTTTTTCTTTTGAGGACATGCATTATATAAAATTGTCCAAATGTTTTGTTTATCCGAGCGCTTTCGGCTATACATTTAGTCATTTTCGAGGATGAATGTTATTTATGTGCAACACTTGTCAACAACGGGATTACAAATTGGTTTGGTTGATTCCTATATTTTAGACTTTTTTTTTCCAAATTTGATCAATGACAACAACAAACACGCCGATAATAATAATAAAAACACAAATATTTTCTACAAAAACCAAATTCAGGGTAATTATTAACAGGACAAATCTTGACTTCGAATCATCATCCGAAAATAAGCAACTCCCGTCGACTTGAACAAAAAATTAAATTATTCATCTATTATACAAAATTTAAAGCTGCTAACCTCATCATCAAAAACTACAATTCACCCACGAGATATGAGCTCTAACGAACTAATATTATTTACCAATTCACATGTCCCTTGAAAAACTACGTTCTTGATCCTAATTTCGTAAATAATTATATCAAACTAACAACTACGAAACTGACTCCAAGACACACGTCTTTATGTTCTCAAAAGAAAAAAATCATAAGATCACATGAGAAATTACGTAAAAAGAACTTAACTAACACACCTTGTCTGTCATTTTTAATGAAACCTGCATAAAAGAGAGACTGACTATCATAGTAGATTACTTTCAAACTTGAATAATAACAGCAGTAAACACACTGATAAAAACAATAACATGAATATAATTTACAAAAACCTCATCCATAGTAATTATAACCAGGAGGAATCTTCATTTCGAAACATCATTCGAAAATACGCAACTCCCATTGACATAAACAAGAAATTATAATGACAGATCTTAAGGAAACAGTAGCTACTCACGCATCTACGCATCGTTCATTCAGTAATGAATTTGAACACTCTCGGCTACTGACATGTATTTACATTGTATATAACACACTAAAGTTCGCCTTCTTCTACCAAGCGCCTATAGCTCAGAGGTAGAATCGTCGACTGATATCAATCCTGGCTAGAATCGGATGTCAAATCGTACTGATGAGCTGCGATACAGCGAAACTGTTTGTGAATATTATATATATTTTATATAATCTATATTTAAATTGAAAAACCTGAAATATTGTACCAAACTGGCTAGCCACGTAAGGACATTGAAATTGACATATGGAAAAGACTTTGATATGACTTGGACCATAGTGAAAATAGCCAACCCATTCAACAGCGGTAACATATGCAGATTGTGCCAGAAGGAAAAATTAACTGTTATGTTGTTCCCAGAAAGAAAAAAATTACGAAATGAAAAATCAGAAATCTTGTCCAAATGTAATCATACTTACTAAGATCATACAAACATGGATGAAAGTGTTCTAAGATTCTTAAATAATTCCTCTCTAATTTTTAAAAGTTATTGCAAATCGCCTGAAGACACCGAAAGATTGAAACCTAGGTTGCATTATTCATGCAACCTAGGTTTCAATCATTTCCAAAGTAAAAATATTTAAAAGTTCTGCATATAATTGCATTTTTAATACAACTGTGTACAAGTCTAATTTAATTATGACCAAAAAGTAGCTATATATATATATATATATATATATATATATATATATATATATATATATATTATTAGCTGTCTTTCAGTGTCTTGTATTTCATGTGTTCGATTTCTTTCTTCTGGTTGATTTAAGATTCGAGATCTTCGAATCAAAAGCGTTATCATTTGAGCGACCAGTACTTCAGTTTCCTTTATGCAAATCGCTAAACAATTCTCTGGCTGTGTAATAAAATTATGGGACATAAAAATATAGCAATTACCTGGAATGAAGGACAGAGGGGAAATCCAGATAGAGAGGAAGAAGTTATTATTTTAGCGAGAGGAAGATTCGGGTAATATTAAAGCAACTGTTAATGACAGAGAGAGGGGAATGTAAAGTAACATCTTATTATAGTATTTCATTATGCCAATTCTTTGGTTAAAGATGTCGACAGTTCTTCAATGAAATTGTTTTCTTTTTCATTAGTAACAGAAGACGAATGTCCGACTTATTTTTTCCCAGTTCTAACGATAATATATTTATCTTGATTTCTTTTTTATATTTCTTATAAAGCAGTGTCAATTAATTTCTGTCATTTTCATCGCAACCACCTACATCTTCAGTCTACATTACTTAACGACCAACGCAGATTGGAAATAAAGCATGCAAACTCGCACAATATTTCTTTATTTACCGTAACAGCGCTCTGCTAATTGAGCTTCAGGAACTAATGGCTAAATATAATCTTTTTTCATGTTAGGTATCTCTTCAGGACATAAGCGATCATGGCCCTCCACATTTTGCAGTCTTTTACAGCTCTTAATAAAAGATTTCAGCTTGTTATTTTTTTCAAAACCCTGCCATCTATTTGATTAAGTATACCACGCTCTGTTTTCCCCTATCACTCTTTTCTTTTATCCTCACTTATCAGATTCTCTAAGCATTGTTTCCTCATTACGTTTCCCAAAAGCTTCAACTCTCTCTTCTTGATGTTAAATATGAGTTTCCTTTTCGTTTCCATTCTCCCTAAAACCTTGTCATTACTCACATGTTCGATACATGGCATCCTCAGCATCCTTCTACAGAACCACGTTTCTGTTGCTTCGAGTCTCCTTCATCGCTGAGAAGATTGTCCAGCATTAACTGCTACACAGGAGAACATATATCACGTAACAGTTCAGTACTCTTTTTTTTCTTTTTCCTTTTTTTTCTTTTTTTGCCAACGAAATTTTCTTGTCTTCTAATACTCTGCTTAACTTTTTAAATCCATCTTTGGCAATCCCAATACGCCTTCGGATCTCAGTATCGCACTTTCCGTTCACTGTTAGAGCACATCCCAGGTATTTAAATTTCTGTACCTGCTTCATTTTAGTATGCATGACCTTAATTTGGCATTTTGTTCTCCTTTTTTATTGCATTAAGTCTTCATGCATTTAGTACATCACTCAATAAGTTCCGGGCATGACATATAGATAGCGCCACTAATAAAAAATTTATATGATTTTTATGAAGTACCAACCTTCAAATGGCTGATGACAAAATTTGAGCTTAATTAGATTAATAGTTTACAAATTACAGTTATTTAAGTGAAGCTACTGTTGCAAATTTTCAAAACAATAGAAAAATCTGAATTTTGTGTGTTGATAAAGCATTGCTTTCTGATGAGAAAAATACTGTTCAAGCAAAGCAATGGCTTGATAACTGTTATTCGGACGCTGCTTCATCGGAAACAATGGTTAAGAGGCAGCATGCTGACTTTAAACGTGGTCGTACAGACACAAATGTTGCTGAACACTAAGGTCACCCAAAATCAGCAGTTGTCCCGGAAAACACCGAAAACATCCACTAACTCGTTTTAGCCGATCGTAAATTGAAGTTGCGTGAGATAGCAGAGAGTTGAACATATCAGAAGGAAGTGTATTGACCATTTTGCATCAACATTTGTCAATGAAAAAGCTGTGTTCAAACTAGGTGCCACGTTTGCTCACAGTCGATCAAAAACAAAAACGTGTCGACGATTCAGAGCTTTGTTTGCAACTGTTTCAAAGCAACAAAGAGTTTTTTGCGTAAATATATGACAATGAATGAAATATGGTTCCACCGCTTCACTCCGGAGTCAAATCAGCTGAATGTATAGCAACAATTGAAAGCCGTTCAAAACGACCAAATACGGAAACATCAGCAGGTAAGGTTTTGTCCTCCGTATTTTGGGATGTTCATCGATTGCCTTGATACAGGAAGAACCATCAATAGTAAATATTAAATAGCATTATTGATGCATTTGAAGGAAGAAATGGCCAACAAACGGCCCCATATGAAGAACAAAATGTCATTTTTCACTGACAACACACCGAGTCACAAGTCGATCGCAACGATGACAAAACTATATTCACTGCACTTCGAATTGATTCCGCATCCACCCTATCCTCCAGATATGACTCCCAGCGACTACTGGTTGTTTGTAGACCTCAAAAGAATGCTCCATGGAAAGAGATTTGGCTCTAATGAAGAAGTGATATCGGAAATCGAGGTGTATTTTGAGGCCAAAGACATAGTTTTACAAAAAAAAGCATCGAATTATTACAGAAGCGTTGAACTCAGTGTATAACACTAGAAAGAGACTATGTTGATGAATAAAATCGAATTTTACCTAAAAGTATTTTTGTTTTTTTGTTTGTTTTGTTTTTTTGTTTTTTTTTGTTAGTTAGGCCCGGGATTTATTAAGTGATGTATTAGTCTTGTAGTTTATGCTTATTTCTTTCTTTTCGATTTCCTTCGCTGCATTCTGTATGAGACTTTGTATTTTTTTTATGTGTCTGGTATTAGCACTGTGTCATTTTATAATGTTAAGCTTGTGGCCGCCAATGATGAATCTTGACAGGACTTTTAGTTCTCTCAGAATTGCTTCGCAGTATATGTTGCATAAATCCGGCGAGAAGATACATACTTGATTGCTTCCACTTCGGTTTTAAAATAAAGATTATCAATTATAACGCTCACCTAGAAGCCCACCAGCTTATACTTAGATAGATAAATAAATAAAAGAATATTCTAATCAGAATAATTTATTTCATAACGATGCGATTTAAGATCAAAGCCTCAAGCTACATTAGCCGTATTTAAACCAACGAGTTAATATACGCGATTTTACCAGTGTTTAATGTACTGAATGAAAGATAAGTTTGAAAACATCTGAACACATTGACTGAATGATAATTAAGCTGAGTGCCAAACCAAATAATTTACCTAGAAATTTACACAGTTGTACTATAACTGCATTCGAAACAATTTCACTATAGAAATGAATTAGAAATTATTTTACCGACCAGTTAATCATTCAGCCCCCAACTCTATAAGTAGGCGTTTGAATAGCCACTTCCCTAAAATAGTCAAAAAGGACAGATGTTTAATTTTAAACCCTGCAGATTACGAGGTAGTTAAGAAAAAGTAAAAAAAAAAATTTATTTTAATGAGCAAATAATGGAAAAAAAAATCTCCTAAAATTTGGTTTAGAAACATGTAGATCAATGATAATGTTTGTTTCCCCATTTTCAATAACGTGATAAGGGATGACCGGTAGTGAATAATTAAGTTAAGAGTTACTAACAAAATATAGTCATTGCGTGTGAATGTATTTTGTTATACAAAGAAGAGATTGCCAACAAATAAGAGAATATATATATATATATATATATATATATATATATATATGTATATATATATATCAGTCAGTCAGTTTAGTGCTATGCGTAATACACGCTTGGAAGATTATGTCTCGAAAGATTCAAAACTGACTGGGCAGAAGATTTTTCCGCAGTAAGTTGCAATTATTTTCTGCGGTAGACTGGTTGCTAAGCAAGTCTATCAAACCCAGGGTGTCCTGCTATTTAGCCCATACATGAAGGGAGAAGAGATCATTCCCAAGGAAATTTGTGTGTGTGTGTGTGTGTGTGTGTGCTTGAGAGAGAGAGAGAGAGAGAGAGAGAGAGTTAAATAATGAAGAAAAGAAGAAAACTAAAACTATATTTTTTCGCCTACGCGTTTTATCTAAACTTATCTTATCTAAATGGAACATTGTCTCTCTGTGTGTATGTGTGTGTGTGTGTGTGTGTGTGTGTGTGTGTGTGTGTGTGTGTGTCCGTTACCTATAGACTCCGAAACGGCTGAACCGATTTTCTTGAAAATTTACACAGTTGTACTATAAGCATCTGCGAGTGTTCTTAGCTAGGTTTTGTGTCAAGGTACCCCCGATAAATATCGATAATTGATAATCAAAAAAATCGGGTTATAGAAGGAGTAGTAGTCCAATTTTAATCAAATTTGATACACTCATAGACAAAAATATAAGAAACAATATTCAGAATTTTCAAGGTTGCAGAATAGTGCAGAAAATTTGATATCGATACCAGGAAATCAAAATTTGGCTTACATCCATTCATTTTTCTTTTAGTCTACGGTTTCGCTTTAACTAGAAACAACTATTGCTTTTTAGTCTTTCGTGCCAACGTCCGAAGAGTCTGAGCTCCAGGACCATGGATTAGTTTTAAAGCTTTCATTACACCCTTGCAACGCCGGGCTATACTGCTAGTATAAGTATAAAAATAAGAAAAAGTTTGAATATGGAAAAAATTATAAACAATATAAACATTGCATCTGATTAAATAAAAACACGTGATATTGTAAAGTTTTCGCAGGTATATTCCTCTCTCCCACACCTTCCTATCTTTTGTGAAACAGCTCCGCCCGCAGAGCGGTGTGAAAAGTTTTATTAGCAGCAGTTTTAGAGACAATTTTAATGTCTCAAATCTCAGATCAAGTCTTTTGAACGTAATTGTAGGCCTTATTTGATGACCTTATTTGTTTCCTCGGGCTTTCTAAGTCAAAACCGCCTTATAAACAGATGAAATGGTCCCTACATTGCATTAAATGTAAAATTACTTTGCAACTTCCTGAGCTTCCCAGTGAGCACAGAGTTGATAGTATCGGGCAATTGATAAATGTGAAATCATTTTTTCCTCTGTTTTTGCAAAAAAGAACAATTTACCAACCTTCCTGATTCTCTTTCTTCTCTTTTTTCTCTCTCTTTCTTTTTATCTCTCTCTCCATTTTTACATATATATATATATAGAGAGAGAGAGAGAGAAAGTAAGAGAGAGAGAGAGAGAGAGAGAGAGAGAGAGTGTGTGTGTGTGTGTGTGTGTGTGTGTGTGTGTGTGTCAATGAATTTAATGGCTTACGGCCATATTAAGTTGAAACAGCGGTTCTCCTATGATCGCCGATGTTAAGCAACGTCTAACCTGGTCAGTATCTAAATGAAATAAGAAACAAAGACGCAAACAATCAACAAGAAAGAAACAAGCAAATAAAGAAAAGGAAAAAAAGAAAGAAAAAGACAAACAAACAAGAAAGAAGCAACAAAAGTAAAGGAAAAAATAAGAATTAGAACAGGAAGGAAGGAAGGAAGGAAGGAAGGAAGGAAGGAATGATACAAATCAAAAAGAAAAAAGCAAAGAAAGTAAAGGAAAGAATTAGAATAGAAGAATGAAGAAGAAAGAAAGCGAGAAGAAACAAACAAACAAATAAAGAAAAATAAAGCAACAAGCAAAGAAAAGAACTAAAGATTAGAAAAGAAGACAAGAAAAATGAAATAAACAACCAATCAAACGAAAAGAAACAAACAAAAGGAAACAAAGAAAAAGAGAGAAAAAAGCGAAGACAAGAAGTAAGCAAACAGAAATTATTTCTTTTCTAAATATGAGAAGACACAAAAGAAATACCAAAACAGGAACGGACAAATAGTAAGATCCAAGCAAAACTTAATATTCGAAAAAAAAAAAATTGTTTAAATTTATGACAAAAGAAAAGTAATTTATCACTGAGGGTATTGAGGTAGTTATATTTCTGCGAGAAATTTACGCATATTTTATATATATATATATATATATATATATATATATATATATATATATATATATATGAATGCTCAGATTTTTTGCGCTATTGTGATGAATACTTGCTTTTAATAACTGAAAGTGTGTGTGTGTGTGTGTGTGTGTGTGTGTGTGTGTGTGTGTGTTTTAACGCCATAAACCAAGAAGAGGCTTCTTCCTCAGAACAAACTACATTACCTGCTTATTAAATAGTAAAGCTATAATTAGGGAAAACCTTTCGGGTTGTTCGGGCAACTACCATTACGTCCTCTTTTTTAACTATTTTTTTGAACAAAATCTTTGAGTTCCATTTTGTGAAATTGGCATTTCAGTGGAGGAATTGTTAGGGCATCTAACTGCTGTAATTATCCTCTCATCATTTCTATTTAGGGTTGGGCTTTTAATTAAGTGACAAAAACAGAATATGTGACCATTTTAGGACGATTTTAGTTGATACGATCATCTGACGAGTATTTGATTTCGACATCTTGTGACAATAAGCAGCGTCTGCTTGCACTCGAGAAGCTGCATCACTGAGAAAAAATAGTTAACAAGGTAAACAAACACACACACGTACACCCCTACATATATAGATGTGTGTGTGTGTGTGTGTGTGTGTGTGTGTGTGTGTGTGTGTGTGTGTGTTTACCTTGTTAACTATTTTTTCTCAGTGACGAAGCTCTTCGAGTGCAAGATGATAAGATCCAAAGACACATTGGCATGGCCAAGGAAGCATTTCAAAAGCTAGCCAAAATACTGAAAGACAGAAAAACGTCGAATTGAAAACTCAAAGATTAAATAAATTAATGTTTTAGAAAAAAGTCAATTCAACACTCGTTTAGAATTCTTCTTCTTCATGTCCCGTGTCCCTTCAGAGCGTAGGCGATCATGGACTTCCACTTGGCACTCTCGTGTCGCTCTTAAAATTCTTCCTCTTTGTATCTCTCCCAAACCCCGCTCTGTCATCCATTTGCTCAGGTCTATCAAGTAGGTCACGCGCTGCTTTCTCCTGTCTCTCTCTCCCTCTATCCGTCCTGTGAATAGTAAATTCTCCAGGTCTCCTTTTCCTTTTTACATGTCCCATTATATTATCCGATGTCGATTTGACAACTCAAAAATTAAATACATTAATGCTTTAGAAAAAGTAAACTCAACACTAGTTTAGAATACTCTGTTAAAAACAAGTTAAGCAGAAATAAGCAGAATCTATGTAAACGTAACAATTATTTGGTTTAACCCACACTTCAGCTGTAATGTTCAAACAAACATTTGAAAATTCTGCTTAAATTTCATTCACAAACATTTCTATCATTCACTCACACTAAAATAGATTTTCAACAAAGACTAAGTTAGTTATAGTTGCGTTAAAAACATAGCTAAATATATTTCACAACATAAACATATAAAAAAATACTTGGTCGACCTGAATAATACCAGGTATCATACTACTAATGATAGTCATTCTTCTAAAATTAATTGCAACTGCCCCAAAAATATGAGCTGCCCATTGAATGGCCAGTGTATGTCTGAAAGGATTGTTTATAGAGCTCGCATTCATACGGATGACGATGATTTTAAATTATATTTTGGAGCAACTGCTAACATATATGGAAATATTGCTTCAATAACCATATGTTGTCTTTAAACAACTGTAAATACTGCAAAAGTACTGCTTTATTCATATATTATTGGAAATTAAAAAAACAACGACAACTAGTCAATCATTACCTGGATTATCGTCGCTAAAACCAAATTTTACAATGTAAAAGGAGACAGATGTAACATGCCTTTTAGAAAAACTTATCTTAAATCATATAAATAACCCTAATCTACTTAAAAAAGTGAATTAATGATCACATACTTCCATAGAAAAAATATTTACTTAAATTCTTATATCATGATTGATATTCTTCTATACGTTTGTCTTTTTTTTTAAACTCCCTTACTTCTTTCCCCTTTTTTCTTTCTTTCTTTCTTTCTTTCTTTCTTTCTTTTCCCTGCAAATATTACTATTAATAATTATGAATTACGCCCCTTTCTCTCTGCAATTTAATAATCATTATTTAATTTAATGTTTTAATTTTTATTTTTTATCTCCATGTAATTTTTGTCTATTTAAATTTTACTTTTGATCAATTAAAAAATTAGTACCCTAACATTATAAGAATAAACTCCCATGAACATTGAGTGAACTTAAATTCAAATCTCTTAAACTGTCAGTTTGTAATATGCACCTGATGATTGCGTAACACCAGACTAATATTTTTATACATGTGTGTATTTCTATACGTATATATATTAATTCACATAACTATATATATACTAGTAAAATAGTGACTGGTTAGACCCGCAGACGGTAGATTGTAAAAAAGTGCTCAATGCTCAACTAAAACGAATGAACTGAATAAGCAGAGCTAACAATATGTCAAAGAGTAGAACACACACCAATATATATTATTTAGGAATTCGTTGGACTAAAGAGTTGTTTACGTTGATGCGACTACACATATCTACCTATCTACCTATTAAAACACTTTTTAAACATTTTTGTCTTAGTAAATTGCTTTTCTTTTAATTAAAGTAACATTTTTAAATCAAAATTACAGTCAATCTCATTATGTTTGAGTTGAGTTTGTTGTTTGCAAAAGATCCCTTTTATGTTCATATCATCCTTTATTTAAATTTCTTGCAATTTTTCTTCTGTATTCTTTGTGGGGATTATTTCAGATGATAGATTAAATTCCTTCTTCATATTTTAGCTTATTATTTTGTTTTGTATTAAGTCTTTCGTTGTTTTAAAAGAAGTTGTAACAAATTCTATGCTGAGTTTAGTTAGATAAAACCATTTTGCCACTTAGTCATAATTTCTTCATTTTGTAAATATATCTTTTTTAACCACCAGCTTTATTTAATAAAACAACACAACCATTGATTAATCTTAAAAAATAAACTGACGGCTTTTCAATTTTGTGTTGTTTAACAAAAACACTTACAATTAGCACTTTGAAATGTTATATTTTTCAATAGCAGTGTGGATAAAGTATAACAAAATATCTATTCTTTAAGATATATTTAAGGTTCACTTGCTCATATAATGTTAAATAAATCAGATCTAGTAAAAGATAATGTTTTGAAAGGACGGATGGTAGATATACTGCTTATTATTTTTGATTAGGGTGGACTCGTGCCGTAAAATATGACCGCAAAATATTTATATCAATATGCCGTCTAAAATGACGGCAACATATATAGTGATGTAACTACTATTGACTATATTATATCTAAACTTATTTATAAATGAAACTTTGTCTGTGGGTGTGTCTGTGTGTGTGTGTGTATCCGTTACCTATAAACTCCGAAATGGCTGAACCGATTTTCTTGAAAATTTACACAGTTGTACTAAAAGCGTCTGCGAGTGTTCTAAGCTAGGTTTTGTGTCGAGGTACCATCTATAAATATCGAAAATCGATAATCGAAAAAATCGGGTTATAGAAGGAGTAGTCCGATTTTAATCAAATTTGATACACTCATACACAAAGACATAAAAAACGATATTCAGAAGTTTCAAGGTTGCAGTTCTTACAAAGTGCAGAAAATTGATAATATATATATATATATATATATATAATCGGCAAGATGCGTGTGTGTGTGTTTGTTTATCTATCTGTATGTCCTTTATACAAATCCAGAATTTTTATCCGATTCTCACCATACTTCACACATATTCTTCAGGCTGAGTCTGAGCTCCAGGACCATGGATTAGTTTTAAAGCTTTCATTACACCCGAGCAACGCCGGGCTATACTGCTAGTGAAAACATAAGAAGAAAAGAAGAACACAATCCAAACCCCTGAACGGAATATATATATATATATATATATATATATATATATTTTTTCTTCGCTACTCAACGACAATTATTGCAAAAACATATGATAATAAGGCACTGTTAAAGAGCAAACACGTGGTAAGAGTTTTTATAACTGGTAGTAAAGACAATGAACTGAGCCGAACGTACTTTGCTCTCTAATGAACTGAACCGACGCTGCTTCGCTATTACCTCTCTCTACATTAGCGTGACAGGAGGGAAATACAAATAGATACACAATGGTTTTTATTATGATAGAATGGATGAATACATTAAAAATTCAAATTTACTTTATTTTGGTTTCATTTTTCTTGTTTTAATTTTGGCTTTTGCTACTGTCTTAATTTAGTAGTTGTGAGTTCAGTCTACGTGTTTATAGTACATACTTATACTTAGCGGTAACAGGGCGACCAGTAACAGAGCAATACTAAAGATGAACATGACACTCTGCACTCATAGATTAAATATTCCCTGAAAGTAACCCAGATGAACAGACATCTGGAGAAGGCCGGGGTAGCACATCAGCCGAAAGTTTTCGATAATAAAAAAAAGATAAAATTAATCTGAATGTAAATCTCTCTCTCTCTCTCTCACTCTCTCTCTCTCTCTCTCTCATAAAGCATTAGATGTGTGGCAATGTGTTCTTGTAGAGTAGAATTTAAATTTGGAAACAATTGTGTATATGTTCATCAAATCGAGCAAACCAGACTTTGAGGCCCCTTCTTGTTTAAAAACTGAAAGGAAGTATAGTGCAAATGAGTGCATTCAGTCTCCTTGGTTCTCCATCTATATCTGAGTAAGAACGAAAAAGGCTTCATCCAGGGGTCAGGTGACAAACAGCCATATAGAGGCTATATTGTTAGAACTACGGAGACCCAGTGTCTGATGATGATATTTTTAATCTCTAACAGTTTTTTATCGGCTCTGCGACCGCTTTCTACATTCTCAATCAGCACGAATTTTCGCACCCGAAAAGAGGGATAAATTTATGGGCGTCTCTTTATTTTAGTTTTTTTTTTTTTTACTTAATTTTTTTGAGTCGTCATACACATTTTCTTAATAGACAAAGGTGATATATTCACCCATGACAGCTGAGATAAATAAACTTGAGTGTCCCTGAATGAGAGAATATTTTGGTTTGTGCGTATATATTCTCAAAAATATAAAATGGCCGTTTGTTCGAATGTTTGCGTCTCTGTCCCTTCTTACCCGCTAGCCTATGAATACATGCTTATTGTAGACGCAAGAATTTGTGTGGGTTTCTTTGTATAAATATCTGTGTAAAAGTCATTTTCAAATTCGTCTGTGTATGTGCAACATTGGAAAACTTCGTTCAGATTTCGTTTTTATACGAGTATGCGTATAACGGTAATGGAAGAACGTTCAAAAAACATTCGTTTCTCTATATGTCTCTTTTTACCAAAGTTCATTACGACTATTGCATATTTTTGCCCTAATTAGGTGCATCGTGTCTCTCAAATTATACCGCATTACTGATTAAAATAAGTAATTTGTCTGGTAAGGAAGAAACAACATTGAATATGGCGACATAAAGTTAAGATAAGTTAAAAAAATAAAAACGAGATTGAACAGTTGCTTCAAATTGGACGACATGATTTGCAATAAATTCCTAAAACTACAAACAATTTTATTTTCTATGTCTTTTCCAGGCGTGGGAACACGATTCTTCACAAATTCCAGTATTTGATTCTCTAAGCAACTTTTAACTCTTTTCCCTTTTTCTTTGTCCTTGTTTTGTCATCCACTCACACAAACTCGTTAGCTTGGTTATCCGCTGTTTCCCATTACTTCTCTTGCGTTCATTATGTCATCTGTCAC
Organism: Ascarosepion bandense; assembly: GCA_037127315.1. Taxonomy (NCBI): domain Eukaryota; kingdom Metazoa; phylum Mollusca; class Cephalopoda; order Sepiida; family Sepiidae; genus Ascarosepion; species Ascarosepion bandense. Next base: position 990,667 of record JBBBDQ010002409.1, read on the forward strand.
AGTCTCATTACCATCTTATTTCAGAACGTGAGCAATTGTTGCCATCCCTAACTTCGTTTTTCTATTGCTCTAAGTAAACACTTAAACCTTTTTTGATGTAATGTCTCTTGATTTAATTATTAATTAATATTATTAATTATTTATTTAATCACGACTCTCCACAGGTTTCTTTTCAGTACTACATGTGCATAGCAATGATTATTCTTGAAGTGCATTAGTTTCTGGTTGCCTTCGGCATGGTTTTTAATATATTATTACCCTCTTCCGATATTGGCCGACACCTAAAGATAGATGGAAAAGGTTATTCTAGCGTTTAGCCCCATGTAACTTTTCCAAGTGTAGAAAAACTATCATCATGCGTTTTCTTTTTTTATGTACAGAAGCCTTTTAAGAAATGAGCAACCATTGTTCGCCACTTCTTCTTCTATGTGCCCTGTCCCTTCAGGGCGTAGGCGGTCATGGCTTTCCACGTTTCCCTATCCCTGGTGGCTCTGAGCACGCCTTCTCCTGTTACACCATGCAATCCTCGTTCTGTCATCCACCTGATTAGGTCCTTCAAATATGTTATCCGTTGCTTTCACCTGTGTCTTTTTCCCTCTATCTGGCTTGTTAGTATCAGATTCTCCAGACCCTCCTTCCTCATTGCGTGTCACAGGAAGTTCAGCTGTCTCTTCTTGATGCTCAGTATTAATTTCCTTTTTGTTTCCATCATTTCCAAGACCTCATCATTGCTCACATGCTCGATCCATGAGATTCGCAGCATCCTTCTGTAGAACCACATTTCAGTTGCTTCAAGTTTTTCCTTCATCTTTGATGGTATTGTCCAGCATTCACTGCCATATTAAAGGACAGACATCACGTATCAATCCAGTACTCTCTTCCTAGTTTCTAGCAAAATTATCCTGTTTCTTAATACCTTACTCAACTTCTGGAATGCTTCCTTCGCCATGCCAATTCGCCTTCGGATCTCTGAGTCGCACTTTCCGTCTTCTGTTATAACGCTTCCCAGACTATTACCTCTTATTTGTTGTTTGAAGTAACGCTTGAGTCTTTAATCTTTCTAAGCTTACGGCCACATCACATTAAAACACCGGTTCATGTACGATCACCGAAGTTAAGGAACGTCGAGTCTGGTCAGTACCTAGATGAGTGACTGCTTGGGAATAGCAAGTGCTGTAAGCTTGGATGTGTGGGTGGTGTAATGGATAATGGCACGGAATTGTTAATCGGGGAGCCGCGTTCCAATTCCAGTAGTCAAATATCCTTTGGAAAATTATGAACCCATCTCTTCTCCTCCAGCTATGGGTTAATTATTAAGACTTGTATCGCTAAATAAGTATCATCTTTTAAAAAAATTCCGATTGTTAATATCAATTTCCCAGTAGTTTATATTCTCCTTTAAAATGACAGTTTTTCCTTCTCTTATGTACCATATTCTATGTTCAGCTGTCTCTTTCTGGTTGTAAGCTTTAGTTTCATAGTTTTTTTCTATTTTCCTTTAAATTTCCCATTGCTCACATATTCTGTCTTGTATTTTTATCATTTATATTGCTTCAAGTGTCTTTATCTGTGAAGAGATTGTCTAGCAATGTCCAACAAGAACATTGTATTGCTCCTATAAGTATATGGCTTCTCCTACCATGCTCCATCTTTAGGGAACAAACTCTCGAGAGGATATGTCCTTGATAACTTCAATCTTAACCTCTCCAGATCTAGAGTCAATCATTATCTTTTCTGCATATTCTCATAATAATGCACCTACCTTCTCCGCCCCAATAACAGTCTCATTTATTAATCTCTCTAACTTGAGTGACTCTTGAACGAGCAATAGTCATAAAAAGAACAAGTAGAAAAGATAACATTGTACCAGACCACATTAAGCTTATTAAATATCATTCAGTAACTCGCTACCTTGAGAAGCTCTTGGGCCTTGTATTAAAGAAACAATACTTTTAAAAAAGAACCTAGTGCGCAAAAATGACGGCTTTGTGCCAAATCACGTTAAGATTATTACTCAAAAGTATATATTTATCTAGTGTATTATATATGCTCATTAGGTACATATTCTTCGGCTTGTGTCTATAAAAATGGCTTTACCTTATGATTTGAAGGAGTTAAAAAAATAAAAGCCTTTCCCATTTTTTCAGATTGCGCACATCTCTGTGTTCATCATTATTACGTCTTTTTGTTTTAAAGAAACGCATTGCTAAAGCCTGGGAATAGACATCTACAGCCGGAATCACGGTAAATGTTTATGGCCCTTTTTAACATCTTAATGTAAAAAAAAAATACATCATCTTCATCAATCATATCCGCTGAGACAGTTTTTTGTTACCGAAACTCACCCGAGACACACAGAGTGAGAGAGAGAGAGAGAGAAAGAGAGAGAGAGAGAAAGAGAAAGAGAAAAGCCAGACATACAAGTGTGGTAGCTTTTTTTTCGTTCTGCAAGAAATCACGCCTTTTCATCCATCCCTAAGCATTTTGACATATAATCAAAAATATACAAAAGAGATGATGAAACTTTCTGGACAAGACAGGGTTTTTTTTCAGATATGTGCCAAGATCCATTCAAAACATACGACTTGAAAAGTGTTCAGCTTCCGCATCTTTTATGGTGTTGGTCTAGATTCAGTTTGAAGTTGCTTGATGGGATCGCTAACGGGCATTTGAGTCGTCAAGGTGGCGCTGATAAAATTGTGGAAGTATCCAAACCGGAAGTTAGAGATAGAATTCATGTTGGTATACAACTCAGCCTCCATTGAGTATAACTTGAAGCATATGTTTTCATGCTTGTTTGATACCTACAGAATTGAAATGATTTCTTCAGTAGATTTTACATCACACCAAAAACTTTGAGAACAGAACAAAGAACTACTCTTGTTGACTTGATAAAAACGTTGGATACTATGATCAGAATAGGACACTAAAAATCCTGAACACGCTATTTCTGTCTACATATATCGTACGACTTAAAGCTTAACTTTCTAGGGATGGAATCATAACTTTTCTTACGAAAGTAAGCGTAATAAACTCTGCTAGAATTTTGCACCGACAAACGATACGCTACATCCAAAATTAACTTATTACACAAACAATAACAAGTTCCGTATACTTTAATGACACTTATAACATTTTAATTATATTGTACGGCAACTGGTTCTGTGATATTTTGCATCAATTTAATTTGTTGTACATGAAAGCAGAAATGCTTACTCCAAACTTTTACCCTGATTCACACATGCGCTCATGCTAACGAACATGCCATCTCGCCAATCTTCTATAATAAAGATCGTCGTGTATTCATATGTATATTTACTTCCTATAGCGACCGTGGAGAGAGAAACAACAGCGAGGCAGCATCGGCTCTGTTCATTCTTTTTACTATCAGTTATTACCTTTTGCTATCAGTTATGGAAACTCTTACCGCGAGTTCGAGTTCGCTCTATAACAGTGCCTTATTATTTTATTTTTTGCAATAAGTATGTCGTCAAATAGTGAAGAATATATATATATATATATATATATATATATATCCTCTCTTATAATAAAGACAGTTGAATATATATATATATATATATATATATATATATATATATATATAATGCAAATGAATACACAACGGTCTTTATTATATAATGTAAGATATTCAATAGTAGGTACATCAACATATATGCCATCATTTCAGACGATATAATATATAGCGATATAAATATTTTCCCGTCATTTTTTTCTTTTTTTACTGCAAGGGCCCACTCGAACTGGCATAAAGATCTTTACAAATGCCGTAGTATTTCGTATATGAAAACAAAACAAACGCTGGTTATCTTTTCTTAAAGAGGCGAGTAAAAAACTGAAAGTATCTGACAAAAATCACGCCTCTCGACTTCTATCTCTTGCCTGGTCTTCCAGATAAAACAGCGAAAGAAAAAAACTGTCACAAAGAAATGCTTATTATAAAACGGTCGAAAATAAAAAACAAGTGTCAAAGTTATTAGTATTAATTTTCTTACCCGTCTTTCATTCGGCTCTCAGTTCGTTCGTTCCTTCGTTCGTTCCTTCCTTTTCTTCTTCCTCTTCTATGTCCCGTGTTCGTTCAGAACTTGGGTGATTATGGCACTCTACAGTTTCCTATTCTTTGTAGCTCTTAACATTTTACATTTTAACATTTCACACTGTTGTACCATCTATTTACACAGGCTCGTTAATTCTTCTTCTTCATGTGTCCTGTCCTTTCAGGACGTAGGCAATCATGGACTTCAACTTGGCTCTGTCTCTTGTCGCTCTCAATATTTTTCCTCATAGTATCACTCCCAAAACCTCGTTCGACATCCATTTGCTCCGGCCTATCTCACGCTGCTTTCCACTGTCTCTCTTTTCCTCTATCCGTCCTGTGAGTATTAAATTCGCCAGGTCCTCCTTCCTCATTACGTGTCCCAGAAACCTCATCTGTCTTTTCCTGATGTTATGTATGAGTTTTCTTCGCGTTTGTATCCTCTCCAACAGCTTTTTTGTTGTTCACGTACTCAGTCCATGGTATCCTCAGCATCCTTCTGTAAAACCACATTTCTACTGCCTCAAGCCTCCCTTACTTCCTTAATGAGATCGTCCAATATTCACTTCAATACAGAAGGACAGAAATCACGTAGCAATCCAGCTCTCACATCTTCGTTTCTAATGATATTTTCCTGTCTCTCAGTAGTACTTTGGTTAACATTTGAAATGCATCTTTGGATATGCCAATGCGTCTTTGAATCTCAATGTCGCATTTTTAATCCTCTGTTAGAACATTTCCCAGGTATTTAAATTTCTTTAATTCTTTTTTTTTTTTTTAGTTTCTCCGACCTGTACTTGGCATTTTGGGGTCTTCTTTTTTTTTTTTTTGATGACCATACATTCAGTTTTTCTGAAGTTTATGCTCAGTCATTTCTTCTCGCTTTCTTTTAAAAATTTAAATGCAATATCAACTGTTGTTTACTGTTTATTATTATTATTGTTATTATTATGATTATTATTATTATTATTGTTGTTGTTTTCGCTTCTAAATAGTATTTCTTTTTTCTAGAAATACTTTCATGGTAATTGTTTTGATGCTCTCTTCGCTATGGTATGACTTCATGAATTTAAGTGCAGTACTTGATTAGTGGCAAGGTCTTATTAATTCGCAGTTGAATAGGATAGATTTAACCCTAAATTATTTGCTAACACTTTATTTTAATGCACTTTTAATTCTTCCGTGTCAATGCTTTCCAGCAAATTTTGATCTTTAAAAATTCAAACGCAATGCCAACCGTTATCTGCTGTTTTTTATTATTCTTTTCTTGTTTTCACTGCTTAATAATATTTATCTTTTTTTGTTCTTTCACATTAATTCACTAACCAGTTGGGTTTTAGTGGCTTTACTCCCTTGCATAGTGTGATATGATTAATATATGTGTGTATGAGAGAGAGAGAGAAAGAGAGACAACTAGATAGTTGGTTTGAAACGCATATCACCAACCAACGCAAAACCATAAGAAATCCGACCGATCCTTACCAATAACATAAAATACGTTATTACACAAACCGTAGAAAACGACTACAATTGCTAGAAAAAAGCAACTTAACATCAATAAAATTTTATCTAAACTTATTTATAAATGGATCTTTGTGTGTGTGTGTGTGTGTGTGTGTGTATCCGTTACCTATAGACTCCGAAATGGCTGAACCGATTTTCTTGAAAATTTACACAGTTGTACTATAAGCGTCTGCGAGTGTTCTAAGCTTAGTTTTGTGACGAGGTATCTCCAATAAATACCAAAAATCGATAATCGAAAAAATTCGGTTATAGAAGGAGTGGTCCGTTTTTAATCAAATTTGATACACTCATAGACAAAGACATAAGAAACGATATTCAGAAGTTTCAAGGTTGCAATTCTTACAATAGTGCAGAAAATTGATTATATATATATATATATATATATAAGGCAAGATGTTTGTGTGTGTGTCTGTTTATCTGTCTGTATGTCCTTTATACAAATCCACAATTTTTACCCGATTTTCATCAAACTTCACACAAATATTCTTTAGTCTGAGCTCCAGGACCATGGATTAGTTTTAAAGCTTTCATTACACCCGAGCAACGCCGAGCTGTACTGCTAGTCAAATTTAAGAACAAATATCTTGTATATATTTCATAATTAAATAAAACACACACAGACACACACACACACACACACACACACACACACACACACACACACACACACACACACACACGACAACATGGACTGTCAAGTAAAGGCGCAACGAGATCACGTGATATTTAAAATTATGAAACTGATGTAGCACAAAACAAGACGTGTTGATAGGGTATATGATACCCGAAAGAACTAAGACACTGTATAATTTACATTGAAATATGTACCAGAAATTAGGAAAATGTTTTGAAATATAGACAATGCGTAAAATTTCCTTATATGTATATATTTGCCTGTGTGTTTTAGAGAAGCTGAAAAATTCTTGGCGTGTCATAAAATCTTTTTCCACCCACCCAAAATCTGATAGTAGGTCATATTTTAGGAAATGTTTAGGCCCACAACTTTCTAGCATTCTCCCCTAAGAAATAATTTTGCGTGAAAAGAATTATCTTATTTGTGCATGCGTGTATATTTACTGGCGATTGACCCCAATCTATTTTATTCCATCAGTGCTATAATAAATAAGGTTTCATTTTTTTTCTTTCTTTTCGTGATGAACATAAATGTATTCCTTGACTTGCACACTGTTAACAACATATGATTGTTTCCAAGAGTAGAGAGGTCATTTTTGAACTATTAATAACTACTATTAATATACAAGCACATGAAACGAAGTCTCCCAAGCAATTTCATCTTCCCAATTATACTTGAATGCCTTTTTTAAATTTTAATTAACGATAGAACAAAAAATTAAGCCTACAAAGGGAAAATTAACTCTTGAGTCAACAGCCAGCTCACTCGAAGTTGTCTCTATAAAACGCCGTAGATAAGGTAACGGGAAACCACTCCACTATTCCTCCCGCGAATATTGATGGAATTGCACAAAAATATTACAAACCCTAACAGCGTGAAGAGGGTTAAGCCTAAAGACACTGACTTCTCGCCCTGTATGACGGGGCATGAGCTACAGGTGTCACCGGACAGTCATCCTGCGATTGATAGCATAAACAGCGTAAAAGTGACAAATTTCTTCAGAAATTATCCCTCGCCCAGAAAGGAAGGACATGAGCGACATGTGTCACCAAACTGTTATCCTGCGACTGTTCGCAACAAACAAAAAATAACTCTTGGGACGTGGAACGTCAGAACTATGAACAACTGTGGACAGCTGGAAAACGTGAAGCATAAACATTTTAAGTATACGTGAAACAAAGGAGACTTCATCAGTGACGAACACAGTGACGAACACAGAAAAATAATGAAAAAGGAGTTGGCGGATAAAGACACAAAAATACCGTTTAGTATACAGCCAGATATCTGAAAGAATTCTAGTAATTAATTTGATAAAATTTTATTGATGTTAAGTTGCCTTTTTCTAGCAATTGTAGTCGTTTTCTACGGTTTTTGTAATAACGTATTTTATGTTGTTGGTAAGGATCGGTCGGATTTCTTATGGTTTTGCGTTGGTTGGTGATATATGTTTTAAATCATCTATCTAGTTCTCCCTCTCTCTCTCTCTCTCTCTCTCTCTCTCTCTCTCTCACACACACACACACACACACACACATATTAATCTTATTACACTATGCAAGGGAGTAAAGCCACTGAGACCCAAGTGGTTAGTGAATTAATGTGAAAGAACAAAAAAAAAAGATAAATATTATTAAGAAGTGAGAACAATAAAAGAATAATAAAAAACAGAAGATAACAGTTGACATTCCATTTGAATTTTTAAAGATCAAAATTTACTGGAAAGCATTGACCCGGAAGAATGAAAAGCGCATTAAAATAAGGTGTTAGCAAATAATTTAGGGTTAAATCTATCCTATTCAACTGCGAATTAATAAGACCTTGCCACTAATCAAGTACTGCACTTAAATTCATGAAGTCATACCATAGCGAAGAGAGCATCAAAACAATTACCATGAAAGTATTTCTAGAAGCATGAAGCTATATTACTGCAGTGACTAATGCCAAATCGCCAGGTCAGTGTGAATACTATTGTAGCACCGGGCCATATGTGGCAGCAATATTTAATGCATGGTCGAATTATAGACTTTTAAATATGTAAGATAGATTCAGGAAAAAAATGTCTCGCACTACACAGTGAATAAACTTTCTTAACAGCAGACCAAACATTGGATTCAGTATAATCTATTCACTTCATGTCAGCTGAAAATGTATCCCTAGAAGGCGCAATGAGGTTAGCAACAGCCATGTTGATGAGAGGCAGTAAGGATTAATTCATCTATATATATATATTATAAATCATATTTTAGAACATGTACAATTTTTTTTATAGATATCTACTACAAATTGTACATTTGGTTTCGACATTGGACTTACAATGTCTCATCAGGTGGTGTGGAAAGGAATGGAAGGCCTCTTTTCTTATATTTGGCAAGTTGTGTGTGGGATGTCGGTGGGGGTTAGCGATAAGGGAGTAAGTCTTGTAAATTGTCCATTAGAATTTTGAAGAAAGTGGGGTTGAAGGGGATATAGTTGATTAATGAAAGCGTCGGGAATTTTGTAGACAGATTTAACTAGAAGATAGTTATATGTTTGTGTGGCCGCCTGGCAATTCTATATTCTTTGGGTTTATTAGAGGGGGAGATTAAGGAGGTGTAAAGGGTGGGAAGGGATGGGATTAAAACTATCCTTAATGTTTATTTGTACAACTATATAATATATTTTTGTATTTAAGCACAGTTTTAATAATTAATCTAATTTTGTATATTTAACCTCAATTTTGAATTTAGGAAATCACTTTTTCCTAGAATACTTAAAATTAGGTTATCGTTTGTGGCGTGTAATAGGTAAAATTTGATGTTAAGTACTATAAAGGTTTATCGTCTCTAGGGGATCCTAGTTTTGGCTTTTGCAGTATATAGCTTTTCAAACCTATATATTATATATCGCTTTATATATATATATTTATATATTTATATTTATATACAGCTTTTCACAGCTGTATATTATATATCGAGCACTGTTTTAAATTAATGTTTTGGACATTGTAAATTTTTCTTCGTTCCTTATTCACTCGGATATATATATATATATATATATATATATATATATATATATATATATATATATATATTGTTGTAATATGATTAATTCAACATTTTCGTGACATATTTTCGGAAATATATTTTTCAAGAGTCACCCCAAACACGATCGTTTCAAGGTGGAGTCATAGTTAAAATATGATTCCAAAGTATAGCAAATTCTGTGTCGTGACAATGTTGAATTATTTATATTACAATAATATTTAGGTTTACTTTTGTATTAAACAGTGTAAAATTTTAAATAAACATTAAAGAACAGTAAATTTCTTATTGTCCTTTCTCAACGTTATATATATATATATATATATATATATATATATATATATATATATATATGAAAATGGATATTTTAAAATCGTGAGAAATGTAATTTCGAAATAGAACAGCAGACTGTAAAGAAAAATCACGATTGCAAATCCAATGTGATGAAGGTTAATTAAAAAATACGCAATGTTGGAGACAACCTAACTCCACACACATTTTGTTATTTTATATATTAAAAACAATCGACAAAACAAACGAAATGTTACAATAACAAAATTGTATTTCAACAAAGATACACAAAATAGGAAGAGATCAGTTGTCGGTAATTTAAGGTGAGAATAATATTAGTGAATTGCAAAGTTCAAGCTTGAGTCAAGGTAAAAAAATGTACAAGGTAAAATTAGGAACTGTCTCGCTTAGACCGTAAGGTTTCAACTGAAAAGAAAATGTTTTAAAAAGATTATTTTTTATTTAGTGTTCCAGGTTTTATTGAATTATTTTGTTTAGTGAGTGCCTGAGATGACTAAGACTAATGACTTTGTAGGAAAATATTCTAAGTGAAGAAAAGCTTGTTGAAGAATATTGTGTGTGTGAATGAATGTTAAGTTTGTAATTTAACTTGGAAGTCTCAGTGAGTGAATTGGCGCGTTTCTTAGGTGAAGCTTGAACTGTCATAGATTCGAGTTTGCGCCGCATGGCAAACGAAGTGATCGATTATATCTGTTACATAGCGAAGTGAATTCGCATATGCTTCCGGACCAATGATATTTATCTACCTCCACACCGAGGCTGAATGTAGCACAAGGGATTTTTAATGTGGGGTATCCTGGCCCTAAAACTCGGGCAAAAATGTATTGCCCAGACGAGACTCTACCCTTCGGCAGAGCCTCGACTGGGTCACTCTCTGCTCGAAAGCAGAGAGTCAGACAAGAGCTCGTGCTGTAGCCTGGTATGGAACTCAGAACTCTTTGGATCAAGTCACAGAAACTAACCAACGTCTATACCCAATGGGCCATGTGTGTTTCCTACAGCATTGGTGAACAAGTAACTTGCAGGGTTAGGAATGGACTTCATATACCCCAGTGATTGTCATAAAGGGTTCGGTTCAAAATTCCTAGCTGGAGCGTACAACGGCCAAAACGTTGTACAAATGGCAACAAAGATGAGGACAATAGTCTGAATAATGTAAATACTATAATATATATTATTCAAGACTTCATTTGAGTTTGATGTTAGTATCACTAGACAAGAAATTATTGAGAGGTATGATCACCTGCATCCAGAAAGAAACGCGTAAAAGAAACACAAAAATAGAAGCGCCGTTGTTTACATGTAAACGAGATTAACCTATCTGAGATGGAACTTGCATTTAACTATTTTGCATTTCGGGTAACTCACAAATTTGCAACACTGAACTGTAGTTTGTGTGTGTCCTTCTTCATATCGAGTTTACCCTCAAAATGTCAAATAATGTTATTTTAAAAGCTCGCTCTATTTAAAATGGATCTTATCTAAGACACCTACACATTGCTGCCGGGATTCATAAAAAATAGACTCCAGCCTTGATATTTAAAAATTCCCAAATATATTCTGTGCATGTACGATGTCTCAACTCCTCCCCAGCTTTCGATATCATGTGATCTGTCATATTTTGACACTCCATCTCACTGAAATACCAACGAGATTCTCCCAAAGCAATGAAACTGAATCTCTTTACAGAAAATCCTTGAGTAGGATGTCAACTCCAGTTGCTTATAATACGCTTCCTTTACTATGCATTTTGTAGCCTCTACGACACAATCTCACACCAGAAATCACGGCTTACTTTTCCGTCAGCAAAGAAGAAAAAATATCTGATTTTTAACAGATTGACTTTGTTGCCGAATCTCTAAAAAAAAAAAGAAAGAAAATGGTGAGATGGTGTCTGATGATTTTAGTGAGTACTGATATTTTCGTAAACTTAGTTGAGTACGACACAAGGCTATTTAGAAAAACATCTTCAGTAGGAGTTTGCTTTCGGGGTTGATAATTGTTAGATCAACTCGAATTTGAAATCAAAGTTTAAAATGACACAAAGAGTAAACTGTAGGAGAGTTATGTCAAGCTCGCGCAACCGATTCTCAGTAATGAATGGCTGGATCATCTCCGAATAGTTCCAATATAGAATTAATTGTAACATAAAGCTTTGCCCAATCTTTCATTTTATGTCATGTACGGTCAAGTCATGCTGAACACACTAGAGATTAAGTATCGATCCTGGTCAATATTTATATGGAAGATTGCTTAGAAACACCGGGTACTGTAATCAGCCACCGACAATTAGAAATTTGCTTCAAATTTAGGTAGCCCACAAAGGGTTAATAAGCCATAAAAAAACAAATCAATCTTATTTTATCACGCGTTTTTTTTTTTTTTTTTATTAATCTCTAGGTTTACTTGCATATCGGGATAAATCACCGGTTCCCCTATGATCACCGAAGTTAAGCAACGTCAAGCTCAATCAGTACCTAGATGAGTGACCGTTTGGGAATATAAGGTGCCATAAGCCTGGATGTGCATGTGATGTAATGGATAAGATATTTACCCTTCTCCCCAACTGAAGAGAGATGCGACACAAGGTCGGTGTTTAGCGTGGGGAACCTGAGCGCGTACGCCCAGCCCATTCGTCAAAGATTAACCAGCCTCCGCTTACGAGTTAACTAAGTACCAAACTGGTCTTATCTGGTCAAAGCTTGTCAAATCTGATCAGTTGCCTCCCAGCCAAAAGGCCGAGGAGCGATGTGATGTAATGGATAATGGCTCGGAATTGTTATCGGAAAGCCGAGTTCCAATTTGTGTTAGATTTGTTATATTCACTTCAGTAAGTCAGTCAGTTAAGTACAATGCGTGATACACACTTTACGTGGTCATATATGGACATGACTGACTGGACAGATGATTATCCCGCAGTAGGTTGCCATTGCTTTCTACGGTAGACTGGTTGCCAGCCAAGGCTATAGAATCCAATCTGTCCTATTATTTAACCCATAACTAGAGGTAAGCGACGGATTAATACCTTTTCCAAGGGTATTTGTGCGTAAGTGAATGCAAGGAATTCAACTGGAATTCGAACTCGACACCCCGATTTGTCGTTCCAAGTCGATATCCATTGCACTACAACGCACATCCTGACTGACTATATTCACTTACGCGGAGCAAATACCCTTAGAAAAAGTATGAACTCACCTTTTCTCTGTCTAGCTATTGATTAGTTGATAAGACTTGTATCACTAAACCATTATTATCTCGTTCCACCTCACAATCCTTACGAACTAAATATATTTTCTGCCCTTAAAAACCTGCAAATGGTTTATAAACTGTAGAAAACGAACAAGCTCGAAAATATACCTGTTCATTCTTAGACTAAAATTCGTATTTCATGATGCCAAAAATCTATTATACTTCTATATCCTTTGCATATTTGACCACTAAAGGCTGTGCCAAGTTGAATTTGCAACAAATGGCAAATTCGCAAAAGCTATTAGGAATTCTGAATAACAAATTTATTTTTTACTTTATTTTTAGATTTGACAAATTGTGCTGTTTTCAATGTCTGCAAATGAATTTTGAATTTCAATATTTGCGACTTTTGCTTCTACTTTAAATAAACCGGTCTAATATAGATTCATCATAAAAAATCAAATGAAACTTTATTACTGTAGCCAAATTACTACTTTGGGAACAATATAACAACTCCGCTTTTATATATTTTTCATTTCTTCTTCTTCTTCTTCTTCTTCTTCTTCTTCTTCTTCTTCTTCTTCTTTATTATGTCATTTTTCATCATATTTCGATTTCTGCTTTGGTCTCACTACCAACCAAGTCTGCGGGGAGACCTAAGGCAGGTCGTGGCGTGTTGTTATGGCGCCATTTCATGTTTTCCTATCTTCCCTATCATCTTCTATTTCTGTAACTGGTGCTGGTTGATGTTCATACCAGTGTTTGTTTACAGATTTTCCATAATGTTTGCACATTGTCCAATGTAAATATTGCCCAACTCTATCGTGGCGATTTTTATATTCATTTGGGCAAGCCTGAGATTAGGTGAGATTATTATTATTATTATTATTATTATTATTATTATTATGTCATTTTTCATCATATTTCGATTTCTGCTTTGGTCTCACTACCAACCAAGTCTGCGGGGAGACCTAAGGCAGGTAGTGGCGTGTTGTTATGGCTCCATTTCATGTTTTTCTATCTTCCCTATCATCCCCAGCATTACATAGATAAAGTTTTCCTTAGTGTGTGGGCTGTACTTAATAAGACAATTTTTTGTATATCTCTTAAGCTGGGGTTTCCAGGGATTCTTTCAATGTGTTGTTTTGTTCCATTTTTTATCATTCCAAGTGCACCTACTATCACTGGCACAACTCTTGTTTTCAATTTCCACATTTTTCCTATTTCAATTTCCAGGTCTTTATATTTTGACAGTTTTTCAAATTCCTTGATTGCTATGTTACAATCCGCTGGACAAGCCATATCAATTAATAGACAAGTTTTCTCCTTCTGGTTTTTAACAATAATGTCTGGCCTGTTTGCTTCAATTTTTCTGTCTGTGTAGATGGTGTAATCCCATAGAATGGTTACATCCTCTATTTCTGTAACCGGTGCTGGATGATGTTCATACCATTGTTTGTTTACAGATTTTCCATAATGTTTGCATATTGCCCAATGTAAATATTGCCCAACTCTATCGTGGCGATTTTTATATTCATTTGGGGCAAGCACAGAACAGCCTGAGATTAGGTGGTCTATTGTTTCTTGGTGTTTATCACAAAACCTGCATTTTGGATCCATATCATTATGCATAATATTTGCCTGAAAGTTTCTCGTGAAAAGACTTTGGTCTTGTGCTGCAAGAATAAAGCCTTCAGTTTCGGACTTTAATCCAGATGCACGTAACCATCGATGAGTATTAACTTTGTCAACATTGGATTTATTGGCACGTACTGGATATTGGCCATGCAGAGGTTTGTCTTGCCAGCGCTGTTTCATCTGTTCAAGAGCTTTATCTTTGGCTTTCATTTTCATATTCTTTGCCGCAATAGTCGGCTCTTGGCTTCCGTTCTGCTTTTCTACAGAATCTACTAACTGTAAATCTTGTTTGAATTTACTGCCTTCTTTTATTATTGAATATTTTTTCTTTCTTTCTTCATGTTGCCTTACTAATTGTATCATCCAATCCTTTGTTGTTTCTATGTATGTTAGTAAGCCAATAGTTGTTGTCTTGTATGACAATTCCAGCTGAATAAGACCTCTTCCACCTTCTTTACGGGGTATGTATAGACGGTCTACATCAGCCTTTGGATGATGCATCTTATGCTTAGAAAGAAGCTTTCTTGTTTTAGCATCCATTCGCCTGATGTCGTTTAGAGTCCAGTTTAAGATGTTAAAGCTATATTGGACAACTGGGATTGCAAGGCTATTAATGGCCATAACTCTGTTCTGTGAATTTAATTCAGTTTTTAATATCATTCGTAGCCTTCTATAGTACTCTTTACGCACTATTTCTTTCATTTTTTTATGGTGAATGTTTTCGCTCACATTTACACCTAGGTATTTATAAGCTTCTTCTGGTTTCAATTCTTTTATTGTTACAGCAGGGTCTAGGCTAATTGAGGATGTTTCTTGTATTGATCCACGTAAAACTGTAGCTTTAGCACATTTATTCAAATTAAATTTCATTCCAATGTCTTCGCTGAAGCATTTTACAGTTTGCAGAAGACCTTCCAGTTCATTATCATTCTTAGCATATAACTTCAAGTCATCCATGTAAAATAGATGGCTTATTTTCTTTTGTCCTATTTTATAACCACATTATAACCACATTCTGTCTTATTATTATTATTATGTCATTTTTCATCATATTTCGATTTCTGCTTTGGTCTCACTACCAACCAAGTCTGCGGGGAGACCTAAGGCAGGTCGTGGCGTGTTGTTATGGCTCCATTTCATGTTTTTCTATCTTCCCTATCATCCCCAGCATTACATAGATAAAGTTTTCCTTAGTGTGTGGGCTGTACTTAATAAGACAATTTTTTGTATATCTCTTAAGCTGGGGTTTCCAGGGATTCTTTCAATGTGTTGTTTTGTTCCATTTTTTATCATTCCAAGTGCACCTACTATCACTGGCACAACTCTTGTTTTCAATTTCCACATTTTTCCTATTTCAATTTCCAGGTCTTTATATTTTGACAGTTTTTCAAATTCCTTGATTGCTATGTTACAATCCGCTGGACAAGCCATATCAATTAATAGACAAGTTTTCTCCTTCTGGTTTTTAACAATAATGTCTGGCCTGTTTGCTTCAATTTTTCTGTCTGTGTAGATGGTGTAATCCCATAGAATGGTTACATCCTCTATTTCTGTAACCGGTGCTGGATGATGTTCATACCATTGTTTGTTTACAGATTTTCCATAATGTTTGCATATTGCCCAATGTAAATATTGCCCAACTCTATCGTGGCGATTTTTATATTCATTTGGGGCAAGCACAGAACAGCCTGAGATTAGGTGGTCTATTGTTTCTTGGTGTTTATCACAAAACCTGCATTTTGGATCCATATCATTATGCATAATATTTGCCTGAAAGTTTCTCGTGAAAAGACTTTGGTCTTGTGCTGCAAGAATAAAGCCTTCAGTTTCGGACTTTAATCCAGATGCACGTAACCATCGATGAGTATTAACTTTGTCAACATTGGATTTATTGGCACGTACTGGATATTGGCCATGCAGAGGTTTGTCTTGCCAGCGCTGTTTCATCTGTTCAAGAGCTTTATCTTTGGCTTTCATTTTCATATTCTTTGCCGCAATAGTCGGCTCTTGGCTTCCGTTCTGCTTTTCTACAGAATCTACTAACTGTAAATCTTGTTTGAATTTACTGCCTTCTTTTATTATTGAATATTTTTTCTTTCTTTCTTCATGTTGCCTTACTAATTGTATCATCCAATCCTTTGTTGTTTCTATGTATGTTAGTAAGCCAATAGTTGTTGTCTTGTATGACAATTCCAGCTGAATAAGACCTCTTCCACCTTCTTTACGGGGTATGTATAGACGGTCTACATCAGCCTTTGGATGATGCATCTTATGCTTAGAAAGAAGCTTTCTTGTTTTAGCATCCATTCGCCTGATGTCGTTTAGAGTCCAGTTTAAGATGTTAAAGCTATATTGGACAACTGGGATTGCAAGGCTATTAATGGCCATAACTCTGTTCTGTGAATTTAATTCAGTTTTTAATATCATTCGTAGCCTTCTATAGTACTCTTTACGCACTATTTCTTTCATTTTTTTATGGTGAATGTTTTCGCTCTCATTTACACCTAGGTATTTATAAGCTTCTTCTGGTTTCAATTCTTTTATTGTTACAGCAGGGTCTAGGCTAATTGAGGATGTTTCTTGTATTGATCCACGTAAAACTGTAGCTTTAGCACATTTATTCAAATTAAATTTCATTCCAATGTCTTCGCTGAAGCATTTTACAGTTTGCAGAAGACCTTCCAGTTCATTATCATTTTTAGCATATAACTTCAAGTCATCCATGTAAAATAGATGGCTTATTTTCTTTTGTCCTATTTTATAACCACATTATAACCACATTCTGTCTTATTATTATTATTATGTCATTTTTCATCATATTTCGATTTCTGCTTTGGTCTCACTACCAACCAAGTCTGCGGGGAGACCTAAGGCAGGTCGTGGCGTGTTGTTATGGCTCCATTTCATGTTTTTCTATCTTCCCTATCATCCCCAGCATTACATAGATAAAGTTTTCCTTAGTGTGTGGGCTGTACTTAATAAGACAATTTTTTGTATATCTCTTAAGCTGGGGTTTCCAGGGATTCTTTCAATGTGTTGTTTTGTTCCATTTTTTATCATTCCAAGTGCACCTACTATCACTGGCACAACTCTTGTTTTCAATTTCCACATTTTTCCTATTTCAATTTCCAGGTCTTTATATTTTGACAGTTTTTCAAATTCCTTGATTGCTATGTTACAATCCGCTGGACAAGCCATATCAATTAATAGACAAGTTTTCTCCTTCTGGTTTTTAACAATAATGTCTGGCCTGTTTGCTTCAATTTTTCTGTCTGTGTAGATGGTGTAATCCCATAGAATGGTTACATCCTCTATTTCTGTAACCGGTGCTGGATGATGTTCATACCATTGTTTGTTTACAGATTTTCCATAATGTTTGCATATTGCCCAATGTAAATATTGCCCAACTCTATCGTGGCGATTTTTATATTCATTTGGGGCAAGCACAGAACAGCCTGAGATTAGGTGGTCTATTGTTTCTTGGTGTTTATCACAAAACCTGCATTTTGGATCCATATCATTATGCATAATATTTGCCTGAAAGTTTCTCGTGAAAAGACTTTGGTCTTGTGCTGCAAGAATAAAGCCTTCAGTTTCGGACTTTAATCCAGATGCACGTAACCATCGATGAGTATTAACTTTGTCAACATTGGATTTATTGGCACGTACTGGATATTGGCCATGCAGAGGTTTGTCTTGCCAGCGCTGTTTCATCTGTTCAAGAGCTTTATCTTTGGCTTTCATTTTCATATTCTTTGCCGCAATAGTCAGCTCTTGGCTTCCGTTCTGCTTTTCTACAGAATCTACTAACTGTAAATCTTGTTTGAATTTACTGCCTTCTTTTATTATTGAATATTTTTTCTTTCTTTCTTCATGTTGCCTTACTAATTGTATCATCCAATCCTTTGTTTTTTCTATGTATGTTAGTAAGCCAATAGTTGTTGTCTTGTATGACAATTCCAGCTGAATAAGACCTCTTCCACCTTCTTTACGGGGTATGTATAGACGATCTACATCAGCCTTTGGATGATGCATCTTATGCTTAGAAAGAAGCTTTCTTGTTTTAGCATCCATTCGCCTGATGTCGTTTATTATTATGATGTCGTTTAGAGTCCAGTTTAATTATTATTATTATTATTATTATTATTATTATTATTATTATTCAAACTCGTATTTTCTTTTCATCTTATTATGCTTTCTTATTTTTCACATTCTTTTTTCTTACCTTTGTGTCTAAATTTATTCGATTACTTTTTCCATCGTGTATTTTGTTTAATTTTTTCGCCTTCATCTTTTAATTTAGTGTGTTTTATTTCCATTTCTTTAACTTTCCTCATTTTAGTTTTTCTTCATTTTGATTTTTCTTTCATCTTCTTCTTTATCTTTTTCAAATACCGTTTTTCATTATTTATATTTATTTTTCATCTTCTTTCCTTCTTTCCATTTCGCATTTTATCCTTCTTTCTTTTACTTTCATTTTCATTTGATTATCAATCAAGTTCAATGATTCACTAGCCATTTTAGCAATTCAGTAAAAACGAATATCTTTTTTCTTAAACTTTTTCTTGATAAAACATCGAATGAAAACTTAGTAAATTAGTATCTTTCTTTATTACCCCTTGATCGATAACTAAATTTTCAATCGTTAATCAAGTAAATGCATTTAAATCGATATTTTCCAGTGACCTTCAAATTTGGAACTATTCTCCTTACAAAACAGCACGATAATGTTTCTTCCCACAGTTACATCAACAGTAGATGAGTACGTCAACAGGATCGAAACTATTTATGTGCAAAAGTATAAATTTATCCGATTCATGAAAATGACCAATCATTGTTCTGGCACGATACTGACAAAAAATCAATTGTGAAAGTTGTGATTTTTTTCAACAAAGGTTATCCATGACAAACAGATTATTTCAGAAAACAGGGACTCATGCGAGACATAAATGAATTTAAACGTATTCTTTCATTGATTGATTTCTTTGCGTCTTGGACCATGCGTTGCAGTACAATAGCTTTTTTGTATATGTTTCAGCATTAAACCTAACATGTCGATACAAGATTCCTTTGAATGTTAAATACTTAAGAAACAATCATATACATACAGAAACACACATAAAAAGTGAGAGAGAGAGAAAGAGAGAAAGAGAGAGGAAGACAGCAACAAGCAGAAGGAAGAAAGAAGGAGAGGGAGAGAAATTACGTTCGAATATTTAGCATTTAAAAATCAATATATATTTGTTGGTTGGATATAGAGATAAGCACAATATACTTTGTTGAATTCTATGCGTGCACTGTTTATTTTCACAAACGCTCCTTTCTCGCTATTAACCGATAAATATATCAAATTTTGAAGTATATGATTATATATATATTCGTGTGTGTGTGTGTGTGTGTGTGTGTGTGTGTGTGTGTGTGTGTATCTTCTAGGTTGTGACTTAATAATTTCTGTTTTTGTCAATCAAATTTAATCTCCAAAATATTACAAATGGTTCTTAAAAACAAATAATATTTATAACTCAACCTAATGCCTATATTTATCAATCTCTTTTTGCGGAGCAAGGTTAATTGAAAAAATACGGCAGTGCGAATGGATAATAGGTATTTACTTCCCCGAAAATTCTGTCCGTCTCACCGGTTCTTCTCTGATCACATCTAATCTGGCCAGTACCTAAATGGCGACTTTCTAAGCGTAGTTTAGATGTAGTACAAGGCCGAAAATATGGGGCGCCCATGAAAATCAAACTCACTACTCAGTTGTAATTGTTTTTGAGAGACAAGTGTCCACTAAATGTTTGGCAATACAAGGTGATGTAATCTTAGATGTGCAAATGTTTGGCAATAGATAATGGTTCGGAATTGGGAATCGGACATTCCATGTTCTATTTCTAGTCGGGTTTAACTCTTTTAAGCAAAAATACCATTGGGAAAATTACGACACCACCTCTTCTCACATCACAAGCTATGAATCAAATATTAGGATCTCTATCAATAAAATTATTATTGTCACCAAAAAATTCTTACAATCCAAAAATATATTCTAGTTTTAGATAACATCTCAAGGGTTCATAAGTCGTGAAAAATAATTCAAACAAGCTATCCATCCATTGGGTAACATTGTTGCCTAACGTTTTGAACCTTCAGATTTCCTTCCCCTAAACTAGTAGTCAGCCACGGTTAGAGGTCCCAATCTGTCATACTATTTAACCCATAGGTGAGAAAAAATTATAGATTGATGTTTATTTCAAGGGTATTTATGCGGAAGTAAATACAAAAACCTTGAACCGAAATTCGAACTCCGTTACGCTGACTTTGCGTTCAGAGCCGCTAACCATCCCACAGACTGGACCGATCACCTGTACTTTATTTAATTAAGCTTATTTCCAGCAAAATGTAATAACATATCACTCAATAAATCCCTGGCCTAACTAATAAAACAACGACTTTTAGTCAAAATTCGACTATATTTATCAATATAGTCTCCTATGGTGATATACTGACTGCAACGCTTCTCTAACAACTCGATGCCTTTTTTTTTTGTAGAACTATTTTGTCTTTTGGCCTCAAAATACACCTTAGTTTCCGATGTCACTTCTACATGGGAGCCAAATCTCTTTCCCTAGAGCATTCTTTTAAGGTCTGCAAACAACCAGTAGTTACTGGGGGCCAGATCTGGAGAATAGGGTGGATGCGGAAGCAATTTGAAGTGCAGTTCATCTAGTTTTGCCTTCTTTGCCATTGACTTGTGACACGGTGCTTTGTCTTGGCAAAAGATAACTTTTTTTTTTCATTTGTTGCCGTTTTTGGCAATTTCTTCCTTCAAACGCACCAGCAATGCTATATAATATTCATTATTGATGGTTCTTACTTTCTTAAGGTAATTGATGAACTAATTACCTTGTGCATCCCCAAAACAAAATACCTTGCGCATCCTAAAACCTTGCCTGCTGATGTTTGCATCTTTATTCGCTTTGAACGGCTTTTATCTACTGCTGTTCACTCAGCTGACTGCCGATTTGACTCCGGAGTGAAGTGATGGATCCATGTTTCATCCATTGTCACATATTTACGCAAAAACTGCTTGTTGCGTTGAAACAGTTGCAATCAATGTAAAACGATTGGGCCTAAATTTTGTAACGTGTCATTTTAAGGTTAGCACTTCATAAAAATCATATGGATTTTTTTTAATTGGTGGCGCAATCTATACGTTAGGCCAGGGACTTATTGGGTGATGTGTTAAGAAAAAAACCAAAAAGAGAGAATTAAACATCCTAGTACATCCTAGTACTTGGTTTAGTTGAACAAGCTTCCTAATAAAAAAAGCATTGCCCGAGAAGATATAGATTTACAAGTGCTTATCTAATATCACTTAACTAAGCCATAACTAACTCACTTTAAAAATTGCGCAATTAATGCTCTGGAACGAATTAATAATCAATTATAAATTATAGTGTTATAAATGAGTGAGTCCTGCTAGTGTCAACTAGTCGTATATATTAATTCCACCGATCCAATGAAAAACATGTAGATGACATCATAAACCATCTAATCATTTATGTCAGAATCTATGTAGAACAAATTTAATTGGTGCTTATCGAAAAGAACATTTTATCAGTTGCGCTCTATGATCATACAAGCTTATGGCTTGTTTTTAAAGTTTTATTTATTCTTTATTTATTATTTCAAGAAGTATTTATGAAGCTTCTGTTACTTAATTTCCTCTGTAAGCTACCTATTACTGCTAATTCTTTTATGTCCGTTCAAAACATAAGCAATCGTGGTTCTCCATGACTTCCTGCCTTTTGTAGATCTGAGCAAAATTTGCTTTTTTTACTGCCATCTTCTCTCCCAGATCAGTCATCAATTTAAACAACCTTGTTAAGTAAACTAATCATTGTTTCCAACTATTCGTCTTGCCTTCACTATATCATGTGAGTGTTAAATTTTCCAAGTTCGCTTTCTTCATAATGTGTCCCTGGAATTTAAATAGTTTCTTTTTGATTCGAAGTATAATTATTATTTGTGTTTCCATTTGTCTTAAAATGTCATCATTGCTCACAATCTCTGTGCGTGGTATTCTCAGCATCCTTCTGGAAAACCACACCTCTGTGTTACTTCAATTTTCTTTTTATTCGTGAGTAAATTGTCCAGCATTCAATGCTATGTCGGAATATTGATATTAGATAACTATTTTTATGTTTCTTAAAATATTCTTTAGTTTTTGGGGACAGCGAGTTTCTTCTGATTGCAGGTTACATTTTTATATGACTGAATCACTGGCATTATATCGAGGGTGGTGATGAAATAGAGCCAGAGCGGAGGGTCCATCCTAAAGTAATCAATGGGCATATTTCAGTGACCAAGACGAACCTTTAAGCTGAAAGTCATTGGCTATGGTTGACCTGGAGAAAGATATGCTCCACTAAGTCTACTTTGCCATAAACAAGCTGAGCATGAATGAATTCTTACCGATACCTCTGAAGGAAGGTGGTCAGTGATCTTAACATGTATTCTAAGTGTTTGTATTATACTTCAAAAGTCACTTCAATTTTCAGGTTTTTAAATTCATCGGACAAATCGCTTTAAACATGTCGGATGGACTTATCTGTTGGGAACTATTTTATAAATGAGTCTAACATTTACAGCTGTAGATTATTCTGATTTTCTCCATTCTGTAATTTCGGAATTCCACATTATGTTCTGCACTTCGTTAAAATTTGGTTCCTGCTTAATTACGCGCTACCATCGTCTTCAGTTCTTTTCTAATTTCCATCACCAATTACTTCGTATTAAAGAACATCATTCACAAGTCAATGGACAAGTGGTTTTTAATCATGGATTCTTTTAGTCACGGATCTCTTTAGTCACGAACCCTTAATCACAGACTCATATAAGAACTGGGCCTTCATATAGAGACAAACAGACCGATGAACGGATCCTCACAGTCTGATTTTTTCACATTACTTCTATGTATATTTCTCCATACTGCAACTTCATGCACACTGCACACATATCACTTTTCAGCAAGCCACGCTTGACAGAAACTGTGATAAACTGACTCGCACTAGAATATGAGATCTCGTGATAAACCGGGTTAATTAAAACTATAACTTGTTCATATGGACTAGCAAAAGATGGCGATCGTGCAGAGAAGGATTACGCGTTTAAATGGTAAACATGGACCGAAAAGAAAGCGAAGAGACGCCTAGCGGTTGGCACTGTAAGTCGAGTCTAGGTGCATTTTCTTTCAAGCAGTAGCAGGATGCATTTTCTTTTATTTCTTTCAATGAGAAACTGTTGTTTAGAACAAGGGCTCTAGAGAGAATATAAATGTTAATATTTGTTTCACCCTCGTGGACTGCCTGAAACCTATCTATAGAAATCTTAAGAGTCTATGAAACCGCTAAGAATCCATGCACCCCAGGTTAAGAGGCCCTACAATAGACTAATGAATTGTCATACAAATTCGTTTTGGTTATTTAAACGTCATAATGATAATAAATAGCTTTAAAATACGTATTATCTTTCTGAACTCTATTCAAACATTTTCCCTAACTCCACCCCCCATCTCTCTCTCTCTCTCTCTCTCTCTCTCTCTCTCTCTCTCTCTCTCTCTCCCTCCTTTTGGCACCTCGACGTGGTACAAACTTGTTTCGCTATAACCTATTACAACTGAATAGTGAGTTCGATCCTTACTCGGTACACCAAACTTTCGGCCTTGTGCCACATAAAGCAGCGCTTAGAAAATCAACTCTTTCTTTGTGTTTATGAAAAGCGTAGTGTAATTTCTATAAGATTTGCTAAAAATAAAGATTATCTACTTCACAAAAGTCTAATGTAATACTGGAGGATAACGCTCTTAAGGCACTGCGTGCCTTAAGAGTGTTAAAAGTGCTCAATATTAAAACCTAGAACATTAATAGTAAACAAAATAAAATTAAAAGAAAAGAAAAAGTTAAAAAAGAAACAAGTTTTTGAACTTACTATTCTAATTTGTAATAAGTAGATATAAGTGGATAAAAACAGTGTTAGCAAGCCGTTCGAACATACGATTCCCGTTAACCTCATTAGTTCTGCCACACTTGTGTCTGTACCGAACATTATTCTCTAACATAATTTAAAACTGGTTCTCATACATAGAAATCCTCAAGATTATAAGTGATTTATAATTGAATCTTAGGCACCATTACAATTTTCATCCATTAAAAATATCCCATCATGCAGCATTGTTTATTATTATTATTATTTCATTTTTCATTATCATTCGATTTCTGCTATGGTCGCGCTACCTACCAAGTCTGTAGAAAGACCTCAGGCAGGTCGTGGTGTGTTGTTATGACTTCATTTCATGTTTTTTTTCTATTTCCCATAACATGCTTACCGTTAAATAGACAAAGTTCTCCTTAGTGTGTGGGCTGTACTTAACAAGACAAGTTCTTGTATATCTCTTAAGCTGGGGTTTCCAGGGATTCTTTCAATGTGTTATTTTGTTTCATTTTGTTATCATTCCAAGTGCACCTACTATTATTGGTACTATTCTTTTTTCATTTTCCACATTTTTTCTATTTCAATTTCCAGGTCTTTATATTTTGATAGTTTTTCTAATTCCTTAGTTGCTATGTTACAATCGGCTGGACAATCCATATCAATTAATAAGCAAATTAATTCCTGTCTGGGTAGATGGTGTAATCCCATAGAATAGTGACATTTATTTTTGTAACTGGTGCTGGGTAATGTTCAGTGCTTTGTTTACTTATTTCCCTGTAAAATTTCTTTGCATCGGTTTGAAAGATTTTATTCTGTCTGTAGAATTTTGATCTTTTCCCATAGCGTCTTATTCTTTGAGCCTTCAGTTATATTGTTTGCTTTATTGTTTCTTTAGTTGATAGGACTTCATTTTCATTTCTAATATTTTTTCGACTCTTCTGCCTTTTCTAGTTCTTACATTTATTTTTTCTTGCCAGTTCATCGATGGCTAATAATTCACTTCTAAGTTGTTTGATTTCTTTTTCTATTTTTCTATTCCAAGGTGGCTCTTTATGTCTGCGACACTGCCTTTTTTTTAATTTGATGTTCAATTATTTGGTTATTACTGATGCATATATTGCTTCATTTAGATTTATAGAGAGTCTTCTTCATCCAGAATTAATTTCAGTGCTGCATTGTAGAGCTTTATTGTTTCAAGGTCATGCTTTGTTAGTTGCAATTTTGGGAGTGGTTCTCGTTCTCTGTTGCGATATTTTGTATCTGACTTATATGGCTCTTGATTTCTTCCTTGGCTTTTTGCATGCTGTTATTATTATTATTATTATTATTATTATTATTATTATTACTTTTTTAATTAATTTTTAGTGTAATTGGAAGTCTGCCATGCTTTCCAGCAGTGAGTTCGTATCTCATCAAGAACTTTTATTTCTGATCCGTGCTGTCAACTCACTATCGTAAATTGACGGCCCAATTAAAGTACGATAAAAAATAACTATAAAATAAATAGAGATAAAAATAGTCAGGGTTAATAAAAATAAAAATAAATCCATGGGCCTAAAACTTTACTCTGTGTAATTGCACACACAGCACAGCACATTTAACTGTATTTTAAAATGGTACGCTGGACTGATGACCCTTGAAATTGATCCTTGGTATTTTAACGGACCATTTTTTTAAAATGTGTATAGTTTCCCGTGTCAGGGATGAAAAATAGCTATAAGTTAATCTTCAACAGTTACGAAGATAGCAAGATTTCTATTACAAAACTAAATATTTGTTAGGTTACACTAACTTCGACAGGGAAACTATATTTATAGCACACTCAAAAAAACGATATCGTTGTAACTGAACCAAAAGACCAAAGACTATCATAAACTACAGTTCTATAAAAAGAATTACATATATATATATATATATATATATATATATATATATATATATATGTTTGTGTGTGTGTGCGTGTGTGTGTGTGTGTGTGTGTGTTTTCAGGTGTGACGCAGCTTCTGCTCAAAGGCGCTCAACAGAGGGCAAAAGCTATAATAGTCAATAAATTAAGAAAAATTCAATATATATATATATATATATATATATATATATATATATATATATATAAAGTAAGTGCGCTTATTTCAAATGAGTGATATAAATGTACTAATGGCTGCGCGAGAAAGTCATATATAAAAATATGTACATACAGCTAAGTGGACATGGAAACATTCGTTCAGTGTGTTGTAATGGTTAACGAGCCTCGAGTATTAAAACATTAAAACATTACTTGTGATTTCGATCCTCACTGGGTGCGCCATGCAAAATTAAACTTAATAACCAAACAAAGATCGACATCTAAAAATAATCTAATAAGTGTTTTGGCATGATGTAATGGTTAATGAGGCTAGTCTGGTTGACAATTACTATTGAGGAGTGAGTTCATTTCTCATTGGATGCCTCATACAAAATTCAATTAAATGATCAAGGAAGTGTTAACATGTAAAATCAACCAACCTAACTAAATAACATCTAAAATCAACCAACCTAACTAAATAAGTGTCGCGACATGGGGCAATGTTTAACAAGGCTTGATGGTTAACCATTAGTGTTGAGTAGTGGGTCAGGTCCTCTCTGGAGTATTCTGTACAAAATTCGGCATTAAACAACCCAGTGAAGATTGACGTGTCGTAAAATCAACCAATGTAACCGAAATAAAAAAAAAACAAGAAGAACCAGTAAATTGTACCGTGGAAACACCTGTTAGGGCTCCAGCTGTGGGCAAATAGTGACTCTCGCCCAAGCAAAAATACTATGAAAGTATTAAAAAAACATTTCAATAGTAAAAATACCAGCAAAACTTTTTATATAAAAAAGACCGTCAGTACATGATCAGCAATACATTTTATCTGCAGCAGAAGGCAAGTAATTGGATTCGAAATATATTTAGTTGAAGTCATACATTTGTTCAAATTAATTAGATTAAATAATCTATACCGGTTTTACATGCCGCTAAAGAAAATAAACCAACCAATCAAAAAATAGTTATTTATTAAATTGAGTTTAGTTTGCTTCAATACAACAATGATGGCCGTATCTACTGAAGATTTAAATTGATATACTGGCTTGCGAAATAAGCTTGTGAAACAGTGTTTTTCAATGTGTATTTCAGAATCGTGCACATATTCTTTTTACACGCAACATTTTTTTCAAATACGCTCTGCCCGGACACATTACATGATATTATTTTGTATTCTGAAAGCACACGATCTAAATAATTATCATGCTTTTAGTAACAAGTGGGGTTAAGTGACGATTTGATAGGGTAAGATTATGGTGTAATAAAAAGGGGTGGTGGGACAAACAATCTCCCTGATTGAGTCTCCAGTTTTTAACCAAATAAGCTAAAACGCATGCGACAGAAGTAGAGGAATAAATATTTTAAAAAACGCGTAATGACATATACGAGTCATTATTATTATTACTTGTCCAATCTAACCCGGTAAAGGAAATACAGAGTGAAGTTCTAAATTCCAATTACCTGAAGAAGACCGGAGCGTACAACTGCCGAAACAAAGCAACAAAGACGAGGACAACAATCCATACAATGTAAATAGTGAAAATAATACTTTAGAAATATAAACAAATATATCTGAAGTCTTTGATGAAATAATCTTGTTTGTTTGTAGAAAAAAGATAAAAAAAAAACATGTTCAAGAATGTGTTTTAAATATTCTAAAAACCTGGATCTCTTTTCTCATGTTTATCTATATTTTATAAGAGTCTTACACTTCAAAAGCTGCCCATTCAATAAAAAAGGTAAGTTTACGTGTATACGTGTCAAGGTGAGTATTAAAAAAAAGATAATATGTTGCGGGAGTAATTAAACATTGAGATGTGGCAGAATCAACCATATATTTGTTTACTATTAAATAGTGATTACTAACAACAGACCTAACTGAAAGACACAAAATCTTTATTAAATCTCAATTACCTAGCCACATAGATGTCAGTTACATTGTCTGATAAAAAAAATAAGATATCTACCAAATATAACGTTTATATTAATCTTATTATAATTCATCATCTCCCGCCTTTATTTTTTTAGTACGTACGTTACTCTCTGCAAATCTATGTATATAAAATTGGATGTCTGTGTGCATGTCTGTTTGTGTGTCTCCATTCTAACGAACCCTACTCCTCCGAAACCCTAGGTCCGATTTCAATCAAAATTGGGTCACCTGTCCATCATTACATGAACCTTTGATGTACGTAAAAATCTTTTTAGCCAATTTACAGGGTACGGCAGAAATAAATGGAACGCTTAGAATTTACGAACTCTTCTCCTCCTAGACGCCTTATACGAATTCAACCAAAATCGGATAACTTGTAGATCAAGATTCGAAACTTTGATGTACACAAAAATGTTTCGAATTTATGTAAAAGGTTCGTCAAAAATCAACGACAAACCTATGAGTATCATACATTAAGACATAATAAAAACAAATGTTTCAAATCACCCACCCTGAGCGTGACAGGAGGGAAGCTGGTAGCAGAGTTTAATAACTGGTAGTAAAGAAACTGGACCCGCTATTAACTCTGACGCTGCGTCGCTATTCTCTCTTTCTCTCTCTCTCTCTCTCTCTCTCCATGAGTGTAACAGGAGAGAAATACACCCCCACACATTTATATATATATATATATATATGTGTGTGTGTGTGTGTGTGTGTGTGTGTGTGTGTGTGTGTGTATATATATATATATATATACTGAGAAGAAAACTCAATACATAATTAAACGGTTATAAATCCAAAATTTATTTCAGTAATGTAAAAAAAATATTTTACAATTTCCTGGTTTCAGACCTTTGATGAATAAAAATATTATATATATATATATGTGTGTGTGTGTGTGTGTGTGTGTGTGTGTGTGTGTGTGTGTGTGTGTATTAAGGAAGAAAATTTTCTTTTTAACATGTCAGATTAAATAAATTGCAAACATTGTGTCTGCTTATTGTTAATAAAATCCTTTTATACTCACGGATAATCTTTCGCGTATTATGATTGAAAAATGTAAGAAATGGGCTATAACTTTAGTAGATGATCTTATTATTCATTTCTCAATGTTCCCAAGTACTTTCAATCTCCTTCTGAAGATGATCTCGGAATTGAAATCAAAATCTCCTTTTGGCGCCTCTTCATTACGTGAACTATCTTGCTTCTTGTAGCTATCCTTTGTAGCTCTTAATCACTTGTTGCCCCCTTACTGTCCCACAAACTCTTTTTCTGACATCCATTTACTCACGCACCTTAGGTAAATTTATTGTTTCCTTCTACCACTCCTACCTTCAGTATGCCCTGTGATTTCTTTCCTCTTTATAGCCTCAAAAATTTCAACTGTCTCCTGATTCTAAGAACAGGCGACTATTTTGTTTCCGTTTGACCTAAAACTTCGTCGTTGCTCATATATTCTGCCCAATGTATCTTTCTGTAGAACCATATGTTTGTTGTCTCAGATCTTCTCTTCTTTTGTAAAGATATTACCCAGCATTCACTACTAAATAGGAGGATTGATATTACATAGCAGTTCAGCACATTTTCTTTTTCTAGTAACATTTTCATTTTTCTTAATACATTGTTTGGCTTTTGGAAGGCAACTTTCAATATACTTTCGGTTTTCTCTGTCAAATATTCCACCGTCTGTTATATTTTCCATTACGTCTTAGGCGTGCTAACTCCAAAAATACATTTTAGAAAAAAATCGGAAACTTAAGCCTGATTTGATGAAAGGATTGGCATTTTTATGAACTTACTTTTTATTTGTATTTGTTTGAAGGACGGGAGAATATTGAGCGTTATTTAAAAATACACTCTCAAATTAGTGTTTATACTTTTCTTTAGCTTTATATCTCTTATGTGTTTGTATTTTCTAGATTGGTTTTGTGTTTTTTACTGTTCATCATCATGCTATTCGCCATTATGACTGAACTGGATTTTTAAAAAAATATTATTTCAAATGACATTTAACTAGTCACGAATTTTGCAATAATAAATCTCTCAATGATTTGAAAATATGAAGAGTAACATAAAAAAGAAAATAGTTGACTAAAAATTATTTTCTCTATTCTCTTCGGCATTTTTAAATGTTTTCCCAAATGTCGATCGAGGATACTACTTTTGAGACATTGTTATTGAGATTGTGAAAGTGAAAACTTAGCTTTGTTCAGCGGTGCCGCACGTTTCCGCGAGAAATATTTGATTAAGGAAAGGATTCAAGAAAGGACATAAATGCCTGTCTTGAAAATCAGCATTCTAGCCATTGACAACTCTACTTAAGCCTGAATACTAACCTCTAGCACCGGTGGAAAATATAAAACACACACACACAGACGCATAATATATAACCAATATACACACACATACATATATACAACCAATATAAACGCACATACATATATACAACCAATATATACACACCTACATATATATACAACCAATATAAACGCACATACATATATACAATCAATATACACACATGCATACAACCAACAGGCACACATACATATATATATACAATCAATAGAAACACGCATACATATATACAACCAATATAAACACACGTACATATATACAATCAATATACACACATACTTACAACCAATATACACGCATACATATATACGACCAATATACATACACATGCATATATACAACTAATATACACACACCTAATATATACAACTAATATGAAAACACATACATATATACAACTAATATACAGACACACATATATACAAAACCAATATACACACACATGCTTATATACAGCCAATATACACACGCATACATATATACAATTTTATTGTCGTTATGTTGACGATAATTTTGATTATTTAATAAAGAAGTTGAGGCTGATCAGTTTCTCTCTTTTATTAATGGTAATGATCCAGCTGTGAGGTTTACGGTTGAGAAAGAATCTAATTCTCAACAAGATTTCATGGATGCCCTAGTACATCAGACACCAACAACTCTTCTCACCTCAGTTTATAGAAACTCAATATATGTCGGGTTATATACGCATTAGGATTCCTTTTGGCCTGGAAAACGTAAGATACAAATTATAAGAACCTTAGTTCATAGAGCATTAATGATATGTTCAGTCTTTTTTGGATGATGAAATTAATTTTGTGAAGGGATTATTATGTGGTTTAGGGTATACCTCTAATACTGTTCAAACCTTCCCTGTGTAAACAGCGTGAATGTTTGTTGAAGCTGCTCGCTATTATTTATCTCTAGCTCTTTGTTCTTATTCATTTTTTTTTCATTCTTTCCCTTTTCTTTTTCTTCACCACACATTCCTTTGTCATTTTAATCTTTGTTTGAATCTCCCGTAGAGGCCAGAAGAGCGAGAGTGAAACCGGTTGCTTTGCTTTTAAAAATGTTGTGTAAGCTACACACTTTCATCTCATTAATTTGATTTTGTACCTTTAAAAATATCTTTATATATATATATATATATATATATATATATATATATATATATATATATTGTATACGTCTACATACGTACACACACATACTGTTTTGTTCGGTGTCATTTGTTAGCATTCGAGTGAAGTTCAAAAAAGGCTTAGAACTCACTTGTTGTTTCAAAGATTGGTACTCCACAGTTTCCTTCCCTGCATTTCACTCATCTGTTCTTGTGTTGAACTAAGTTGAGTTCAATGAAAATATTAGGGGGCCTACCGTAGAGCAAAATGCAGTAAGTTTGTCTCGCAGATCTATTCAATAATGTAGTAATTGAGACTGCTTCACTACGATATTCCAGGCCTAACTTAACTTAGTAATAAAACACACGCATTCATACACACACACACATCATACATTGTATGCAGATACATTTCGTATTTATTTGTGTGTGTGTGTGTGTGTGTGTGTGTGTGTGTGTGTGTGTGTGTGTGTGTGTGTGTGTTTTGCGTACGTACAAAGCGCTACCAAAGTTAGGGTCAATCCAAAATGGTGATGAACAATGAGGGAGCGTCTTTGCAGATAAATTGATTTTGAGAGACACGGTAAATGCCGAATAACTTAAAAGTTGAATAGATTAGTGAGTTCATTCAAATTGGTCATCATTTTGGTGGCACTTTCTGTAACTGTGTATAAGCACACTGTGCCAGTTATTATGCAAATCAATGCATAAAATTGGTATTGAACAACTGATCTTGATAAAAACATTCAGGTTATATTCATATGAACAACATAAGGTTTGCGATTCAGTTAATAATATGTAGCCTTATTATTAAAAATGTATCGATAAAGAATCTTTTTCAGCGTCTTGGAAAATGCAACAAATGTTATGCAAAACGCAATAAATGTTATATAAAAAGCAACACGAATTGATATTAATGAATAAAATTTAACCCACAGAAACATATTTGACTAACACAATTGTGAAATATTATGATAATATTTTACATTTTTATATTTTACATTTTTAGAACAAATTTTTGGGGGAAAATGTATGACTCAGAGAAAAAATATTGTGTGATGCGTTTCATTCCTTAGGACTTCATCGGACAAATGTTATGCTTACGTAGCCGTCTCTTCCCTCCAGTTATGGGTTAAATAAGAGGACAGATTGAGTTCTATAGTCTTGGCTGGCAACTAGTCTACTACAGAAAGCAATGGCAACCTACTGCGGGATAATCTTCGGCCCAGTCAGTCATGTCTTTTTCGAGACATGATCTCCCAAAGCGTGTATCACGTATGGCACTTAACTGACTGACAGATGCGATTACACATGCGCACGAACGAGTGATGCTGGGAATTTGAAGTTTATATATGATTTTTTAAATATATGTGTTTGGCTATATAATCTAGCCGATTTCATTTAGTTTCTTTTTGGTTTTGTTTCATCACTTTTGTTATTAAATATTCTACATTGTGATAATAGAAGATGTGCAAGAAATGGTTAGACGTTGTAAGAATCTAAAGAACAAAATGTGTCGCACAAAACCTTTTTCCGCTTTGTCATACATCTTTTCCCATTATTTTACATGTTAATATACGCTCCTTCATATTCTACAGCCTCTTTTAATCTTTCAACTATTAATAATGGTAAGTTTTCCTATTGTTTTGACTTTAACATTAATTGCAGCGAATTTAACCCGAGAACACTAACCAAGCGCAAATGACGCCATTTTAATTACAATTACAATTTTCAGTACCTGATTTTCTTACTTAAAAATATGTTTTCAGTTCTTATTAATATTAACTCAAAGTTTGAACTGTCTGCATGTAAAATATTTCAAAATAAGATCTATATTTAATATGTTTTTAATATGTTCAAATCGGGTAGGATATACCCATGGTTAGTAGTGGTGTAACTTTAACTGATGGTTAGTGCTCGAGGCTTAACTACCTTACAGAGTAATTTTCTTGACTGCCACTTTCAATTTTCATATTATCTCTTTTAATCATTGACCGTAATTTTTTTTTTTTATCCATATGTGGAGTGGCTAGTAGCCATTCCATTTATGTGGCGTCTTTGAGAATGTAAAAGAAAATGATCTTACCTTTTCTGCTTTGATCTGTGTCACTCAAAACATTTGTCTTAGTGTACAAATGTATACGTATGTACGAACTAGTGACGTTCAGTAATCACCGAGCGACACCATTCCTTGATTATTGGGTCTTAAGCTCAACCCAGAGCCTCAACTGAAACTCGTACATACATTGAGATGTGCGTTGTGTCGCAGTGGATATCGGCTCAGAACGAGAAATCGGAGAGCCGAGTTCGAATTCCAGTTGAATTCCTTGCATTCACTTACGCGCAAATACCCTTGGGAAAGGTATTAATCCGTCTCTTCCTTCCAGTTATGGGTTAAATAGTAGGACAGATTGAGTTCTATACCCTTGGTCGGCAACCAGTCTACCGCAGAAAGCAATGGCAACCTACTGCGGGATAATCTTCTGCCCAGTCAGTCATGGCTCTTTCGAGACATGATCTCCTAAGCGTGTATCATGTATGGCAATTAACTGACTGACATACGATCCACCGCTAAAGATGCTATTCTCTACCTTTACAAGAGTCATATAAGGCCAAAAATAGAGTACTACTGCTATATGAGGACAGTAACTGCCCAGTCTTGATAAGGTCTAAAAGCGTCTCTGCGTCCTTGTATTATTTTCCACTCTACAACCCTTATAAAATTGACGAAACGTTGCAAACCTATCTTCATTTTCATGGTAAGTGTTCAGATGAATTAAATTTACTAGTTCCCCTAATTTCAACCTGCGTGGTAAAGACCAGTTATGCCATTGTAGCGGACCATGCTCCCAATAAGATGCTTCTTCGATTACTACAATCTTAACCTTTTCAAGTACGTGGATATTTTCTCCACATATCCTCAAGATCTTTGTCACTTGCCTCTTACACTGTAACTCTCTACATTGGTCCTCTCAATGTAGAGTGAAATTTGAGTGAAAACTGTTGTAAAATATGTACGTGTATATGCATGTGTGTATTTTTTGTTAATGATGATAATGATAATAATAGCCATTTCCTTATAAGAAAACATTCGGCACTTATGGACGGAAAAACCTGGGCTGCTGTTGGTTGAAATTTATAAAATCTTCCACTTGAAACAATTTTTCATGAAAATAGATTTCCCAAGTCCAATTACTGTTATCGCTCCTTCCATTACTGATCGAGGCTTCCTTCCTAAGCCTTTTGTTTAAAAAAGTACTGTGAAAAGTCAAAATCTTGATTCTGTCTTCATTTTCCCTTCGAATCACATGTTATACTCATTTTAGTTGTTGCTGCCATTAAAAGGTCTCAGGTAATGTGGTTTTTGTTATTTGGTAAAACTCTTTGTGATTCTGTAGCGTCAGTCCACGCGGTTCAAAGAAGGATGGTCTTCGCTAAGCTTGAAGACATTTTTAACCAGTGATCTGAGAAAGTGATTCTACACAGCTGACATTTTAGGTATTTCTGATAGAGTTTAGCGCCATGAATGATATTAACGCTAACGTTAATTCTTGAGAACATTAATTAGTTCTTGAGAACATTCATTATTAACATATCAAAAATCAAAATACGTATAAAATTTGGGCAAATTTTAGATAAAAGTGCAAAATTCAGGACTTAATCATTTCATTTTACCCATCGTGAGAAATATTTTCTTTTTGGATGAGAAAAACAGCAAAAAAGAAGTAAAACTATAGCGAAGTGTAGGTAAAGTAAGTGGGCTGCATTTACCTGATGTTCTCCTGTAATGATTGTAAGAAACAAGCCTATCCTAGAATACTGAAGGGCCTCTTTCTAAATTTTTTTCTACCTAAGTGGAAAATTGTCATAAATCATCGTACTTCTTTTTTCTTTGATAAGAAATCATTTTATCTATCTCGTATAAAAATCACCAAATTAGAAAAATACACTTCTTTTTATTTATAGGCTATTAAAAAAGTTTCTAATAATTTTACTTACATAAACTCATACTTCACACTGATGAATGTGTTATTCGTTTGTTTGAAGTTTACTCGAAGAAACTCATACCAGAAAGAAAATTCGTAATTTCCGTTTTTACAAGTAAGTAACGTCTATAAGATCATATCTACGTTTACACCTTCAATATCATTACCAACACCACAACTTTATTAATCCTAATCATTAAAATTTGTCACGCAGATGTTTTCTTTTGGTTGTTTACGAAAACAGTAATTGCTATTAAGAAGTGCAGTGGTTTCAGTTATAGCGTCAATGTATTACTAAAGCGGAAGTTGTTTATTCTCACTTCGTTTCCGCGTCCGTTCAAACTATTTAAGCTGGCATTCATCTTGTCACGGATACGTTACATTAAATGACTTTAAAGGTATAATTAAAAAGTGAGAAAAAATACGTCAAATGTAATTTACTTCAGAAAAGCACACGCAAAACATTTGACAATTCCGTTTATTACGAGATTAATACCTTATCTTGGACATCATGTTGCGTCGAAAGCATAGGCAGTAAAATTGATATATTATATCATGGATATTTTAATCCACAGTTCAAAATGACGGAAAGATTAATAAATTCTGACCAGTAAAAAGTAGCGACAATAAATGCGATTTTGTTTTCAGTTTCAAATCGTTTTTACTCGTTACATGACGAGTTTTTACTTGTTTAGAATATATCCACAAATGAGCGCGTGGCCGAGTGACCATGAGAAACGGATCCGAATCTCATTGTCACTTCTTGATGTTATCGGCCTTGGGAGGCAACCTTTACGTGCGGCAAAGTTAGAAAATAACTGAGTACCATACTTCGTGTTAATCCAAGTTTTGTGAGTGAAATTAGGATTGTTTATTGTGCTAACAAAACTGAAGATTGAAGATTACTGGCCTTGTTGAAATTGTTGATCACGCTAGAAAGCGCTTTTCTAACAGAAACTGTAACAAAGGCCCACTAAGTGTAGGTAGGCTCTATGTGTATTGAACAAACGCAAAAGTGCCTGAGCAGGTATCTGTAACGAGGATTGGATATCTCTCTTAGCAGACAGGCATATTCGGAAACGAGCGGTCAGTCATTATAGATACTGGTAACCCGATACCGGTATTAGCTATTATTTCAAATCAGCTCCTAATATTCATGGGTCTTCCAGATGGCAACGACTGTCATTAAGTGCCTACCTAGTCTTGCTGTTTATTGAAACTAATACGATACGAAGTCAAATGTGTAGAAATAGAAAGGTTTCGTTGTCTCAATCTTCCCAGTGAAATAAGTATGCTTATCTTAGAAATCAGTATTCGAACTCATAATCTTTATCCAGAATCGAATACTGAAGACTACTTCTCTGTCTTACCAAGTAAATGTTTTTAGTAATTATTGTTAATCTTGCCAACCATTGAAAATGCGTCCATTTGTTTTCCAGTAAATGGTACGGTCAGTTAAAGAAACATTGTAAGGTGGGAATGGAAGACCATCCTCGTGTATAAATTAGTCGTCTGTTCCACTGGTTTCTGTGGATGATATATTATGAGTGGTTTATTTTCCTGTGGAGGAATCAAGCTAATCTAATTATCTAAAATCAAGCTAATCTATTATCTAAAAAATTTTGTGGCTACGCTTTTTACAAATTTTACGTTTGTAGAATACTTTGGTTCAAATGTTTTGTTGACAATATCTGCAATGTAAAAAAAAACGAGTTTAGTAACCCGGACAGCTTTTAGAAGATGATATCCGAAATTTAACAAGTATTATTAAAGAAGGGTAATACAAAAGACTTATATAAAACGATGATCTGCCCTAGGTCGATATTTCTAATGCGAAAAAACAGAAGAAATTACGTGTGTTCATATTTGTGTGTGTGGGATAGTTTGTTACATGATCATTATTGAAATAGTATGAATGCCTGTTAAATTTTCTAAAGGAGATACTTGTAAAGCGCGACCGGCGGGTAGATAAATAA
Source organism: Ascarosepion bandense (assembly GCA_037127315.1). Lineage (NCBI taxonomy): Eukaryota > Metazoa > Mollusca > Cephalopoda > Sepiida > Sepiidae > Ascarosepion > Ascarosepion bandense. The sequence continues at coordinate 1,028,463 of JBBBDQ010002409.1, forward strand.
TAAATTCAACACCAGAAATCCAACTTCAAAATCACTTCAGATATATTTAAAAGAATTTATTTGGCCACGTGCTATTTTACTACTTTTCATCGTATTATATATATATATATATATATATATATATATATATATATATATATATATATGTGTGTGTGTGTGTGTGTGTGTGTGCGTGTGTGTGTAACATATTACCAAATAAATGATTCGAATTTACTCAAAAAACAGGCACGAAAAGAAATTTTTACTATGTTACTTCAAAATCGAAAACTAAGAGCGAATGTCTTGTAAAATACCACCTTGCTAAATGTGAGTATAACAATATATAAAAGACAGATAACGTAACTTACTTTAGACAAAGCTAATACCTTAAACTATATAAATATGGTAACGAACCCTGAAACAAATTTAAAAAAACTAAATAAATAAACAAATTAATCAAATAATAAATTAAACTGCGAAAGCATACATAAACAAGAGTAACTGTAGTAATGATAATCAACAGAAAATAATTAAGTAATCAATAATAAAAAAATGAATAAAATGTTAGCACTACAAAATATCTACATACAAACGCATTTCAATCCACGAGTATTTCTACTCAATAGCCACTAGAATAATTTGAACCATAACCGTTATCTTCCACCCAATAACCGTTACGAAAATACAATAGACATTATTACCAATAATGCACCCGGTAGTACTGCCTTGCTGAGGTGAGATTATGGCCAAGACAAAACATAACTCACGTCGCTTGAAGATTGAATTCAAATATGAAAGAGGCTGTCGCCACTTGGTGTTTACTTCAGTGTCTACTCATATATATATATATATATATATATATATATTGCCTGATGAAGAGAATCTAACTCGAAATATAGACATTTCCGTGTCCCAATGTACAATTAATTCATAATTATATATATATATATATATATATATATATATATATGTTTTCTTTTCTTTTTAATTTCAAACGTATTAGGATTATAATGGGTTGTGAGAAAGATATCAACTCAAAATATTACGTTACTGGATGATAATAAAACACAAAGAATTAAAACATAAATTCCAAAAATTAGTTAAAGATAGCAAAGCAACCAGACTAAATGAATGTAGAGGTACATTGCATGAACTAGATAACTAGGCTAGAGGTTACGTCTGTTCATGGAAATAATGATCCAACACTGTATGGGGAGAAGGAGATTTTTTTTTTCTTTTTTGGAAAAGTGGTGTCTAAAATTCGAGGTAGTTAAAAATTAATGATAGCATTTAATGTCAAGTATTATTACACATAATCCCACTTTAGAAAATTAACTATTGCTCATCTTATCAACAAAAGGTTTTAAAAATAAGGTTATATCATGTATTACAGTCAAAATGTGCGTGATATATAGAGAGATTATGATATAAGCAGCTCATAACCTTACAAGTGGAAATCCAGGCAGTTAGAAATACCTTCACGACGGATAACAAAGACCGCTCAGATAGTATATAATTATTATGTTGACATTTTTCATCATATTTCAATTTCTGCTATAGTCGCACAACATACCAAGTCTGCTGGAAGACCTGAGGCAAGTCGTGGTGTGTTGTTATGGCTCCATTTCATTTTTTTTTTTTTTATCTCCCCTAACATCCCTAGACAAAGTTCTCCTTATTGTGTGGGCTGTCTTTACAAGACAATTTTTTGTATATCTCTTAAGTTGGGATTTCCAGGGATTCTTTCAATGTGTTGTTTTGTTCCATTTTTTATCATTCCAAGTGCACCTACTATCACTGGCACGACTCTTGTTTTCAGTTTCCACATTTTTTCTATTTCAATTTCCAGGTCTTTATATTTTGACAGTTTTTCGAATTCCTTGGTTGCTATGTTACAATCCGCTATCAATTAATAGGTAATTCTTTTCTTTCTGGTTTTTAAAAATAAAGTCCGGCCTATTTGTTTCAATTTTTTTCTTGGCTTTATTCTTGGCTTTCTTTTTCATATTTTTTGCCGCAGTAGTTGGTTCTTGGCTTCTGTTTTGCTTTTCTACAGAATCTAATAAATGTAAATCTTATTTGTATATACTGCCTTCTTTAGTTATTGAATATATTTTTCTGTTTTCATGTTGTTTGACTGATTGTATCATCTAGTCCTTTGTTGTTTCTATGTATGTCAGCAAGCCAATAGTTATTGTCTTGTATGACAATTCTAGCTGAATAAGATCTCTTCCACCTTCTTTACGGGGTATGTATAGACGGTCTACATCAGCCTTTGGATGATGCATCTTATGCTTAGAAAGAAGCTTTCTTATCTTAGAATCCATTTGTCTGATGTCGTTTATAGTCCAGTTCAAGATGTTGAAACTATATTGGATCACTGGGATAGCAAGGTTATTAATGGCCATAATCTTGTTCTGAGAATTCAATTCAGCTTGTAATATCAGTCGTAGCCTTCTATAGTACTCTTTACGCACTATTTCTTTCATTTTTTAATGGTGATTTTTTTCAATCTCATTTACACCTAGGTATTTATAAGCTTCTTCTGGCTCTAAATCTTTTATTGTTACAGCAGGGTCTAAGCTATTGAGGATGTTTCTTGTAGCTATCCTCGTAAAACTGTAGCTTTAGCACATTTATTTAAATTGGATTTCATTCCAACGTCTTCACTGAAGCATTTTACAGTTTACAGAAGGCCTTCCAGCTCATTATCATTCTTAGCATACATTTTAAGTCATCCATGTAAAATAGATGGCTTATTTTCTTTTGAGCTATTTTATAACCATAGTCTGTCTTGTTAAGTTGACTGGTTAATGCTATTAATGATATGCAGAATAGTAAAGGAGACAAATAGTCACCTTGAAATATACCTCTTTTGATGTTTATTTCACTAGACTTATAAGCTACATTTATATGATTGAGGTAAAGGGTTTTTTCCATATCGACATACATTGTTTGATGAAATTGATGATGACGTGTGATACCTTGTACATATTTAAAGTCCTTAAGATATATGAATATGGTACACTGTCGAATGCCTGACGATAATCTATCCAGGCAGTGCTAAGATTTTTCTTTGCATTGAAGCAGTCTTCCAAGATCATCCTATTAATAAGTAATTGGTTTTTATATCCATAAGAGCCACGTTTGCATCCTTTTTGTTCAAGCGGTAGTACGTAATTTGTTTCCAAGAAGAAATGTGTCTGTTTTGATAAAATAGATGTTAATAGTTTGTATGTGGTCAGAAGGTATGTAATTGGCCTGTAGTTTTTCGGGTTATATTTTATTCTTGGGTAGAATAAATGTAATTCCTTTGGTCATCCATGCAGGAATTATAGTGGAATCGTGAATCATTTCTTGAAGTTCATTGGCTAGTTTTTATGTGCTATATTTAAATAATGTTGCCAAAAGTTAAGAATTTTATCTACTCCTGAAAATGTCCAATTGCGTGCTTTTTTCAGTGCACATTTAACATCCTCTTCTGTGAATGCAGCCCATGTCTGTTTTGATTTATTTTTCATTCGTTCTATCTCTTGCGCAAACCAGTCTGCTTCTTTGTTATGTTCTTTAGGGCAAGCCCATATTTTTCTCAGAACTGTATAACTTCTTTCATTTTGGCGGGGACTGTTACTTTTTTCACCTATTTCTCTATAGAATTTCTTTGCATCGGTTTGAAATATCTTGTTTTGTCTGTAGAATCTTGATCTTTTCTCACAGCGTCTTATTCTTTGAGCCTTCAGTTCTATTGTTTGCTTTATTTTTCCTTAGTTGTTGGGACTTCATTTTCATTTCTAATATTGTATTTTCTTTCGATTCTTCTGCTTTTCCTAGTTCTTATATTTATTCTTCTTGTCAGTTCATCGAGTACTGATAATTCATTTGTAAGTTGTTTGATTTCTTTTTCTATTTTTTTTCCAAGGTGGATCTTCATGTCTGCAAGACTCCCTTGTTTTTAATTTGATGTTCAATTTTTTTGTTGCTGCTATTGCTTATGCATATATTGCTTCATTGAGATTTATATGAGTGTCTTCTTCATCCAAAATTAATCTGAGTGCTGCATTATAGAGCTTAATAGTTTCAAGGTTATGCTTTTTTGTTGTAATTTTGGGAGTTGTTCTTGTTCCTCCATTGCAATATTTTGTATCTGACTTATATAGGTCTTGATTTCTTCCTTGGCTTCTTGTATACTGTTTTTTTCCGTAAAATAATTGTGTTCAATGTGTTTTGAACTCGTTTTATTGCCGTCTTGTAACTGACTCAGATTACATCTTTCCAGCACTTCTAAACTTACAACATTATCTTCACAGTGTGTATCACGGTTTCTACATTATGACCTCCGGTTTGTGTGATGTTACTACTTTTTATTTCTGATGCTGGTTCCTTTTCATATTTTGTTGATTCGTCTATTCTGGTTGCAATTTTTTTATCACATTAATTTCAGTCTCTCTTAATCGGTTATTTTGCATGATGTATCTTCGTACATAGGCTAATTAATTTTCGTCAATGTACTTTCTATTTGTTTGTCCAACTTTTTCTCGCTAAGTATCATATGTTTGGCGAGTGATGTTTTTTTGAGGTTTGAGTAACGCTTCATGAAATGCAGTCATAACGACTTTGTACTCTTCACGAGACCATTTTATTTTTTCTTTCTTTAAATATACGGTTATAGTTCTAGCTGGAGAATTTTCAGGGCCATCATTAGGATTATCCTGGTTGTGGGAACCTGCAGATTCATTCTTTGTGGAGGATTTTTTTCCTATGGCAGATTTTTTGACCTCAGGTAGGTTCCCTTCTAAAAGATGGGCTCTCTGTTTATCCAGCGGAAGAGCCATACTGGACTTTTTATTTCTATTTGTAATGTTGATATTTTTCCCACGAGTGACGAATGGGTCCAAAAGTCCACCCAAAGTTGCCCGCCACGTTGGGTCACGGTCTTTTACAAACAGGGTTCCGAATTATTATTATTATTATTATTATTATTATTATTATTATTATTAATCTCTGAGTAATGATCACTGTAATTATAATAACTTCTTGCTTAAAGTAACATTATTTATATAGCCTTCGTGTTATATAAATATGTGTGTAATAAAAATGAAGTTTTAAGGTATGCTATATTTATAAGTAAAGTGCTCAATATCAGAGATAGCACGTATATAAATGTAAGTGAACACCGAAAGCCAACAGCCTATTTCAAGCTTGAACGCAATCAACCTTCAGGCCATATATATGATACAGCGAAACAGGCTTGTATGTAGATAACGAATATTATGCTCTCATTACGAGTGAGCTCTCTAGAGAGGAAAGTTTCTGTAAAAAGTTACCACTTTGGCAATATATGCATAACTCTTCAGAAATTAATTGAGTTCTTTCGGTGACGGGTGTGTGTATACGCCGCTTATATATAACACGCTAAAATTTCCCATCTCTGATTCCATGTGCCTATGGCTTAGGAGTTAGCGACTCTGACTAACACCGAATTTATCGAGTTTCGATCCCAACCGGAGGCAAGTGGATGTCTAGCCACACTGATGAGCTATGATACAGCGAAACAGGCTTGTAAGTGGATGACGTATAAATATATGCCACCTCCCCTAATAAGACTTATTTTGACGTATTACACTGGTCTACATTCTTTCGACATTGTTGGGCAATGGGTACATGTTTTGGGCCTAATTTTTCAAGCTGAATCAGAAAATAAAGTCTATTTTGCCCCATCACATAATGTTTTCTCGATACAGATAATTTCTATTTTGCTTAAAATAGGCCAACTGCATTAATTTCTCTATCCATGTGGCTTTGTTCCAAAACAACGTTAAGCCTAATAAATATTAACTTTGAAATTAATTGAGTTCGTTACATTCACTTACATGCAAATACCCTTAGGAAACGTATAAACCTCATTCTTCTCTCCCTCTCCCAAGTTATGAGTAAATAGCTGAACAAACTGGGTCTTATAGTCTTGAATGGCAACCAGTCTAGGAGAAGGATAACTTTGAATGCAAAACATGAGGAAGGACGTTTGAGTACCCTGCGGTACATTATGTGTACCAGTTCTCTGTATTCGGCTCTTGTACGCTCATGCGTAAAAAAAGACGGGAGATAGATAGATAGATAGATAGATAGATAGATAGATAGATAGATAGATAGATAGATAGATAGATAGATCCACTGCTTGCAAAAGAAAAGAAAATAAACCGAAATATTTTTTACTTACAATCACCTGAACTCTGACGATGATTCGTTTCTGTTAAAGAACGGAAGAAAAGAATATTAACTCGTCCAAAATATCTGCCATCATTTTGTTTGTTTGTTTGCATTTTATGTGTTACGGTAGAAAGCGAGAGAATCGTTAAAAAATTCGCCATATTTCCTGTTATTGCCTCTGTCGAATGACAAGCAAAACTCAGGGCAATTCAGTAACTTCATTTTCAACAACCTCATTTGTAATTTACGCAATATATTCTAATCGTTTACCCACATGAAGTGAATATTATGGCGATGACAGTATCGCTAATTCCTTTGGCATATGTTTTAATGGCGACGCTGCGCACCTTCTCAGTGGGGCGTGTGATGCTATGTCGGCATACGAGATGTAGTTGTTTCATTTGTACTGCCTTATATGAGATTGGGAGCGTAGTGTGAACAAATTTCCATTCCTAATTCTGTAACTTAGTATTAGTTGAATTATAGATCCCATAAGTTGTAGAGTAACTACATTCTATAATAATATATGAAAGCAGTTAAGCCCTAAAATTTCAAACCAAACCCTTCTGTGTTTGATTTGAAACAATATTAGTTAATATTACAGAATCATTTAATAGCCAGCACATGTCATGTTTATACCCAGCTATACTGCACCGTATTTTTCTTTATTATCAGTGAATAACTATATTTTTTTAGAAAAGATAGTGAAGTGGTTTCCCGTTGCCCTCTCCACATTTTGGAATTCATAGTTCTCCTATTACCACTGACAGCTGACACCCTAATGTACATTAAAATTTAACTGGTCAGAGAAGAGGAGGAATTGTGCTTTTCTCAAGAGCGACAGTGAACACAACAGACGATTCAGGAATTTGAACTCGGTTCACCAATAACCGTTATGCTATCCGCGGATACAAATACATTAATAAAAAAATCTTCTTCCCTTCTATAGATGATAATAACCAAAAGCAAGAAAGGCTCATCGTCGTAAAGTAAAGATTACCAAACTTCTCATGCTAGAATGTTTCTTAGGTCTTTCGACTGACTGCGCTCCAAACATAATAAACAAAGGAGTTATGATGTAGAGAGTTAGATGGCCAGACGTAAGGAGCTATGGCTGGGTTCTTCTGGGTGTGTGGCATGGTACAGGATCTCGTTGCTCGACATAGGGCTTTCAAGCAGCCACTCTCTTGACTCAGGGCAACACTACGTATTCAAGGCATTTGATGTATGCTACATTGTTGAGTTTGAGGCTCTGTTGGAAGATGAATAACGTCGTCATCACAAGTGATCCCTCCAAACACCTTTGTAATCACCATTAGACTCTTCCAACTCTTTCCGAATCCTCTGCATTGTCCTCAGATTGATGCCTAAACACTTTGAGATGTTCGTATTCGAACTTTCTGTGCGAATGCTGAGCAGTACAGGATGTCCTTTACTAATTTTACTAAACTATTTTACTATTTTATTTTTACTAAACTAAAAATATAAAATGACGACAATTTACCCATTGCACCCTGTATTGTACAGGGACATGATTTACCCATTGCACCCTGTATTGTACAGGGACATGATTTACCCATTGCACCCTGTATTGTACAGGGACATGATTTACCCATTGCACCCTGTATTGTACAGGGACATGATTTACCCATTGCACCCTGTATTGTACAGGGACATGATTTACCCATTGCACCCTGTATTGTACAGGGACATGATTTACCCATTGCACCCTGTATTGTACAGGGACATGATTTACCCATTGCACCCTGTATTGTACAGGGACATGATTTACCCATTGCACCCTGTATTGTACAGGGACATGATTTCTTAACTTCAACAATCAGACTCTGTGAATGTAAAGCATTCGCTATGACTGCAAACTGCTCGTTTTCAGACAAAACGAGATTCTCCTCATTTCATTATCAATGTCCATTTCGGACAAGAGGTACCAGATGGGTAAACAAACAATTTTTACACCTGTTCATAAAATGTTACCTCGTCAACAAACTGATTAGTCAAACGCAAGTAACTAATTACATCACACACGTTTTGTCTTCCAAATTAGAATATGCAAAATCAGATCGGATGAAAGAAAGAAAGAAAATAAATTAATTTATCTGGTAAAAAATTGTGGAAAATTACCGATTAACAACCTAAAGACAAAATGCTGATAGTTTTTTTTTGTTGTTTTTTTGTTTTTTTGGACAAAACTGGAGATTTAATTTATGCGAATTTCTTAAATGAAGCAAAGACTATATTAACTTCTTTACTAAGTTTTCTTTTACCTTAATCGTTACTTTTCACCCAGTAGAAACTGATATAGTCCCCCCCTATGTTTTCCTAATTACTTTATATAAAATTATTATTATTATTATTATTATTATTATTGCTGTTGTTGTTGGGAAGTACAAAAAGTGCCCGTCATCGGCATAGAATAAGGAATCGGCAATCTGAGTTCAATTACAACAGTGCTGCGTTTAATTTGTTATTAATTTCCTTGGGAAAGACATCTCTTCATTTCTTTTTTGTTTTTAAACTGGGCATTCTAGTCTTCATTGGATGCTGTTCTAGGAAGACAAATCGGAATTAAGAACCATTGAGAATTTAACGGAAACCACTCCCCACTATCAATAAATCATGGTAACTCACAGATAATAATGAAAAGAAATCTAAGGAAAGTCATGATCGCTTATGCCCCGAAGAGACATGGCATCAGAAAATAATTGTTGCTACTTCATATATTATGTTGTTATAGCTCTTAATAGCCATGCTCGGACATTTTTACATTATATAACCATTCAGTTAGAAAAGTAGATTTAGAATTTTACAAAAGCATAGTAATAATTTTATATTTAATAATTACATTTATATGTGCTTTATATTTTTTCTGCTTAGGCAAAATAATTTTTTACAAGAATTTAATATTTAATTACAATTATTTGTCTAATCTTTTCTGAATAGGTTATTGTAAAATGTTTGATATAATAATGCCCCAAATGGATATAAAGATCGTCACGATAGAGTGGGACAATATTTACATTGGACAATGTGCAAACACTATGGAAAATCTGTAAACAAACACTGGTATGAACATCACCCAGCACCGGTTACAGAAATAGAAGATGTCACCATTCTATGGGGTTACACCATCTACACAGACAGAAAAATTGAAACAAATAGGCCGGACTTTATTGTTAAAAACCAGAAAGAAAAAATTTACCTATTAATTGATAGCGGATTGTAATATAGCAACCAAGGAATTCGAAAAACTGTCAAAATATAAAGACCTGGAAATTGAAATAGAAAAAATGTGGAAACTGAAAACACGTGCCAGTGATAGTAGGTGCACTTGGAATGATAAAAAATTGAACAAAACAACACATTGAAAGAATCCCTGGAAACCCCAGCTCAAGAGATATACAAAAAGTTGTCTTATTAAGTACAGCCCACACACTAAGAAGAACTTTATCTATGTAACGCTAGGGATGATAGGGGATATAGAAAAAACATGAAATGGAGCCATAACAACACACCACGACCTACCTTAGGTCTTCCCACAGACTTGGTAGGTAGTGCGACCATAGCAGAAATCAAATACGATGAAAAATGACATAATAATAATAATAATAAATGTGGCAAATAGAAAAATTGTCCACTCACTTACAGGACACACCCCTCAAGAAAGGCTTTATCGACGTAAAATTTGTGTGATCTTAGGTTATTTTTTCATAAAAATGTTCACTGGAAAATGTCATGATGCTATTTCTAACCTTAGGTCTCTGATTGGGGCTCGGACGGAAATGAGTATACAACTGAAATCAAAGGAAGGAAATAATAAAAAAATGCTATTATTACTAACAGCAATGATAATAGCAACAACAATAATATTAAAAATAATAATAAATGTTATTATGATTGAAAACACAAAGACCAACAACAACATCAACAAACAGCCTCAATCAAAGAAATCATCTGAGCAGATAAGGATACCCGACAGGAAGGTATTTTGAACTGAACCCTACCTTCAGAGTTAAGCACTGCTTTTTTTTAAATCAAAGTATACCGCCATATAGCGCATATGACTGTTATACACTTATTAGTTTGGGCGCCATGAAATATATTTCGTACTTCGTATATTTGTACCCCGCCATCAGTTTACTGGCGTGCAGCAATCTCAAAGAAAAAAAAAAGGTTTTTGCATACAGTCAACGTTTCAACGCGGCAATTAAATGTAGATTGATTTAAATTACTTTGAAGAAAAAAAAACATTTTACTATTTTGGTAATATTTAAGGAGTAGTCTTTCAATTTCTTGCAACTAGTAGAAATACGAAATGCTAACGGCTCTCTGGGAATAGATCAATAAATTCGTAGGCATGTATTCACTCGCTAAAGTCGTATTTAAAATATTCTTTGTATAATATTTGATTTTTTATTATTAATATTAAGCATTGACTTAAGTTTGCGGACAAGGAGAAAATTATTGTCAAAAGCAAATATGTATAACATAAAATTAATTGTTTTTTTATGATTTAGCTACGGATTTATTAATGTATCTACATGTTTGATTCTAATGACTTACGTCATCTCTGGCCTTCTCCTTGATAATAAATATGTTTCTAAATATATTTAATACAGTTGACATAATAATAGCCGTATCGCACAGATATTCCTTCAGTTAGAAATATTAGTCATAATTTATCTGGATGAAAGAGATAGATTTTCAGATGGACTAGAATTTATTTTATTAAATCTGGAGACTTCTAAATCGAGACTATGTAGGCCTTATCATTAATTCAAGATCGGTCACTTAAAAAAATATTAAACTTAATAAATCATTTTTATACAACGCTAAATCCCTAAAAACAGAATAGATATCCTGGTAATTGCGGTTAAGTCATTTAAATAGTTTTCATTTGCAAGCAACGGAGTCATATGTTTTGTTTCGAATATAAATAATTTTGCATAAATTATTCAACTTTTCAATTGAATCTCGCGTATCATTTTAACACATTTCCATAATGCGTTGTTAAAATGATTTATTAGCCTTCACACCACGTTACATAAACTTTATTCCGTGTCGTCAGGAGAAACACCATGTATCATTTACATCTGGATAAAAATATATGGATGGACTTGAAACCAATGATCTCGTTCTTCATGACAAAAATATGCTTAGACATTAAGGCATGTAATTGGGAAAACATTTGTTTGAACACAAACAAGCGCGGATATACATGCACACAAATGCACAAACATATAAGATAGCTAAATAAAACTTTCGATTTAAAATTGTTTATAACTTCATTAATTGTTGGTCGATTTTCATAAAACATTATCTATTTTCAACAATATAACAGTAAAAGTACAGTACAATGTTAAAATTCTACCTTTTACTTCCAATCTGGATGTTGGAATACGGCGGCTTCTGTGGCTATCGACCACAGATCCCGTATTCATCAACTTAGAATGACAATTTCTTGACAAGTTTGGGCATTCATGAATCTGTACTACGCGCCACACTTCGTAACAGGATGAAAGCTGAGCATGCCCATGTAGTGTCAGGCTTTGTGCCATTTTGAGCTACACTTGAATTAAAAAATAAAATTTTCCAATTAAATTCTACCACTTTATAGATCACAGTATATTTTGTCTCTTGTAAATGTAGTGATATTGACAAAGATTATGGCCAATTTTCAATAAAAAGTTACCTTTCACCAACCCCAAAAGGTTAGGTGCATATAAATTTTATTTTTATTACTCCTGTATATATATATATATATATATATATATATATATTTCGGTCGGGTTTGGGTAAAAAAGCAATCGGAGTCTAACCGTACTGATGAGCTGTGATACGGCGAAACAGATCTGTCTGCGGATGACAATATATATATATATATATATATAACAGAAAATGAATGTCTATTATGTTTAATCATGAGCCGTTCTAAACATCATATTTTGGCTTTAATTTCAGGGAAAATAAAGACAAAAATTCTCCAACATTTGGTTATATATATATATATATATATATATATATATATATATATATATATAGTGTATCGAGGCAGCAAGTAATTTTCTAAACATATGCTGTTAAATATAAGAGACAATGAATGTCTATTATGTTTAATCATGAGCCTTTCTAAACGTCGTAATAGTACTTACATGTCATCTTTCTGATCAGAGTACTATTAAACAACATTTCTCTGAAAAACAAACATGTAGGTAATATCAGACAGATTTTGTTCAACAATACGGTGATCCTTACACACAGTAAGAGGAACCTGCAGATGTTGGAGGCCATGTACATCAAATCTAAACAACCAACACTCAATAAAATCAACTTTAAATCCGGAAATAACATTACATTGCATTTGACTACATGGTTTTGTTGTCATTTCGCGCTTTCACGCGGTGTGACGTCATAAAACCGCATCGCAAATTTAAGAACTGCGTTTATTGTTTTTGGTAACTATTGCCGTTGCCAAGCGGAGTTTTATGTCAACACAAAATAAAATCGTCGGTAATGGTGGATGTTATAATATTTCAGTCTAAACAACCTCTCTGAAGATGGCTCATGTGAGCCGAAAGCTTAGAAGAAAATCAATAAATAATCATCCAAATGTTGGAGAATTATTGTCTTTATTTTCAACTGAAATTAAAGCAAAAATACGACGTTTAGAACGGCTCATGATTAAACATAATAGACATTCATCGTCTCTTATATTTAACAGCATATGTTTAGAAAAAAAAATATATATATATATATATATATATATATATGATTAATACAAAGTTGTCACTTAGATGGGATATATTATGTTCAGAAATTTAACTCTGAAGTGTGGTAGATGAACAGTATTGCGATCGCCCTGACCACTCGTCCGGAGGTTTCAGCAATTGAGTGCGAATTTTCTTATTTATGTTTTTTTATCCTTTCCCAAGAGTATTTGTGCATTCACTTACGCAAAAATACCCTTGGGAAATGTATTAATTTGTCTCTTCCCTTCAGTTATGGGTTAAATAATAGGACAGATTGGGTTCTATAGCCTTAGCTGACAACCAGTCTAACGCAGAATGCAATAGCAACCTACTGTGAGATAATCTTCTGCCTAGTCAGTTATGTCTCTTTCGAGACATGATCGCCCAAAGTGTGTATCATATATGGCACGTAACTGTATATTGAGATAATAGTGAAAGGTTGATTTTTCACTATATCTCTGTGTATATGTGTTTGTGTACGCGTGTACATGTGTGCATTTGCGTATGTGTCGAGTTTATATACGTGTGTGTGTGTGTGTGTGTGTGTGTGTGTGTGTGTGTGTGTGTGTGTGTGTGTGTGTGTAAAACGTGCGGCTAGGATGAGTGTATTGACTCAGCTGTGACTCAATGGATTTGGAGGTGGCCCTGTCTGCTTATCAAAAACTGAGCTGTAAATTGCATTAAGATTCATGTAGAGAATCTATTAATTTTGTAATGCCCACGTCTGTCACGCTGTAGAAAGAGATATGAACGCACACACAGACACAAAAGATTAAACATAGGAACGCCGGTGGACGTACACACAAACACGCATGATGAATGAAAGAAAACGTCGAATAGGAAATATGCAACGAACAGAGAATGACTGTAGAATATATGTCATCTATTATTAAAAAAGGGAGAGTATTATTGTACCTACAGTATTTTTGTCCTTTTAATAAGTATTTCTTTGCTGTCTTCATCTTGATTCTCTTACAACAAAGAAAAATACTTTTCATCCTTTTGTTTTTATTTATTTTATCAAATCAGTTCTTCAATTCTCGCTGGGGACACATAGCAAGCCGTAGTCTTTATATTATAATACAGTAATACCTATCTAGGTACCTACGTGTGTCACGCTTTTGCTGTAATAAATAAAATTAAATCTATATTGGAAATGCATTGTATTTCCGGAGAAAATCATTGTTATAGCAGAAATAATAAAACGCCAAAGAGAAGCAACAAGAGAACAGCAGAGAAAAAGACGAGAACAATTACGAGCAGAAGAGAGACAAGCAATCCGTAACCATAATAGAGAACGAATGCAAGCAAGGAGGAATGATATGAACGAAGAAGAAAGAGAACTTTGGATTTATGATTGTTATTGCAATACTTTGTTAAAGTTGTTAAGTTCAAATAATTAATGATGCAATATGGATATTTCTACGGATATATTATTGTCATAGAATTTGCAATGCGCTTATTCTATCATGAACTGAAGAATAAAGACTCATCAGAATATTCGAATAAGAAAACAGTGAAATGTTCACAGATTAAAACTAATTAGATTAAATATAAACGCTAATGTTAAAAAGAGAATTTTATGCGTACCTGGTCTCATCTGGCATGGGAAGGTTGTTAATAACAATCATGAAAGACAAATGTCCAAAATAAATTTCTCAGCAATATCAGTCAGTTAAGTGTTATACGTGATACAAGTTTGGGTAATTTGTCTCTTTCAAGCCATGACTGACTAGGCAAAAATTTCGCCGCAGTCGGTTGCTATTCTTTCTGCAGTGGACTTGTTACTAACTAAGGCTATAGAACGAAATTTGCCCTATTATTTAACCCTTAGCTGGAAGGAAATGCGATTAATTAATTCCAAAGGGATTTGCACGGAAGTGAATGCACTGAATTCAACTGGAATTCGAACTCGGGTCTGCGAATTTCTTATTCCGAGCCGGTATCCAATACACCACAGTCAGTAATATAATAAAGCTTTTAAAAGTATTTCTAATTTTAAGGGTCATTGTAGACTTCACAAGAGACAGCGACAGTAGTTAAGGTGCAGAGACTGTTATTCTTTTGAATTATACATATATATATAACATAGTGATGTTCCACTTAATATGTATAGGAAAAACTACTAAAAGGTTGTAAGTTTAAAAATGTATTTTTGATAGTATTTGTTTATTTCTATTATTATATTTTATATTTCAGACCGTCCTTGGTCCTTCATCAGAAACAAATGATTTTAAAATTTCTTTGTTTCTGATGAAGGACCGAAAACGGTCTGAAATATAAAATATAATAATAGAAATAAACAAATGCTGTCAAAAAATACATTTTTAAACTTACAACTTTTTAGTAGTTTTTCCTATATATATATATATATATATATATATATATATATATATATAATTCAAATAGATAACAGTGTGTGTGTGTGTGTGTGTGTGTGTGTGTGTGAGTGTGAATATTAAAATATACCAATATGCCAACACACATACAGAAATGTAATTCATTAAATCCATATTCGGAAGACTATATTCTTAAAAATAAATTATCTTAAAACATTTACTATTTAATGGACGATCTATAATATCATTAGGGAAAAAACATGAATTAAGGTCATTGACAAGAAAGGAGATTGTTTTGAAAAATTAATATTTAATGATAAATGTATATTTATATCATTAGGCTACAGAATGATGTATGCATCTACATAGATAGATAGATAGATAGATAGATAGATAGATAGATAGATAGATAGATAGATAGATATAAACTTACTGATATCGATATTAAAAGACCAAGAAATATATATCAAGTAATATTATCAAATGCATAAATAAATCGTTATACATCGTTTTCGAAGTCAAAACTGAAAATCCTAATTTTTTAGCCTTTCATATCATGTCTTCTCTACTTATTGATCTTCAATTTCACAAAATATTAGGGTACATTTAATCTCCTATGAATTTGTCTGCTTACTCTTTCATAGAATAATTACCGTAATTTTATCTCCAGTTCAAAAAATATGTATTTAATCGATTTAGAAAAAAATCTGTTGCGGTTTTAATAGGTTGTTTTTCATCACATGTTTTTTTTTTTTCACGTAACTGAAATTTATAACATATTCCGAAACACGTCTTTCTATAAGATTCGTGTGTGGATTGTGAATTTAATTTTTTTATGTTAAAAGAAAAATAACTTGTATTTTTTTTTCTGTAAAAGAAAAACACTGTACAAACAATAAAAATATGTGTGTCGTTTAAAGATATGATGTTTTTTCGTACTCAGTAACATTCCCCCGTGTTAGTGGCTTCATCGCCTTGCTCGGCGTGAAATACTTGAAAAAAAAAACAAATATGTAAATATTTTCTTTGAAATTTATCCCCCATTTGAGTTGAACTCTGATTCATTCTTTGTTATCATCCAACTTCAAATGGCAAGCCTTCAAAAGTCGGACACATTTCATGTTTTTGCAACACTCGTGACTATGAACTGGAGATAATGCTTTTTACTTACTTATGCTAAGTTTGAGATCAATAGCCGACTTTTAAACCTTCCCTAATCTCTTCATAATCTTGTAACCAGGAGAAAAGAAAGATTTTTCTGATGTTTCTTACCGTTCTTTCTTATTCTTATTTCGAGTGACATCTAATGTTTTTTTTCAGTTGGTTAAGTTTTTGCGAAGCAATTCATTCTTCCTTTCAAGGAGGTTACATTCTTCATGGAGCAGTGCGACCCAGTCTAATCGAAGTCTGCAAAAACAAACAAAAACATCTGCTGAAAGAAATCTATATTTTACTTACGATTTGGGTTCCTTGGAAACCATTGCACAAATCTTTCTGTTTTCATATTTTTCTTTCTCTCTCTTTCTTCCGCTTCCCATCTTTTGATAGATGGAAAGAAAAAAAACCTCAAACAATCTAAATAAAAGATTATATGAAAACAAAAGGGGCATTTTACAAGACAATACATCAAATGCGATGGTTGCTCACGGTAATGAAACTGACCACAATTTTGACATAAAAAATGGTAATTTGAGCAAAGAAGAAAACAATTCACTACGACGAAAATGTCAAGAGTGTGCCTTGATCGCAAGATCATCTACAACAAATTTGCGCCCTTTTTCTTACATTTCACCTTTTCTTTTATTATCGCAACGTAACAAGCCTACTAACAAAAGAGATGGAAAGGAACAAAAATGTACATGAAATCAGCTACATATTAAAAAATAATAATTAATTTAAAAGTTCCAGTATCTCTCATTCTTGAGCATATGTAATCGCACCAACATAACAAATTTAGTCTGTTGAACTCCGAAACGACGAAACGCAGAACAAAATTTTTTTCCACTTTTTCATAATTATTTTCCCAGATCATAGTTTAGTCCTAATATAAATTTAAAGATTTTTATATCTGCAGCAGCCACCTTTGAGAAAAGTTATTCGTATTTTAGAGAAAAAAACATTAAAAAATTTAATAGACATAAAATAATTGTTCTTTATAACAATTGCTTCAAGAATATATAGAATTTAGAAAGAAAGAAAGAAAGAAAGAAAGAAAGAAAGAAAAATGAAACTTCCTTGTAGCAATTTTTTGTTTTTTCGATGTACAAATTTATTTTCTTGGATTCAGGTTTATATTTGAAGGCATATTTTTCAATGCTTGAGTTCTTTCATCTATCGTTAACCATTATCAGAGACTTGACTTTTTGTTATGTCGAACAACATACCCAACAAAAACTTTTCATCGATAATTTTCTTATCATTATTTTCTTCTTCTAAGTACCGTATCCCTTCAGAACGTAGGCGATCATGGCCCTCCACATCTCCCTATCCATTGTAGTTCTTAACATTCTTTTTCTTGTTACTCCTCCCAAACCCTGCTCTGTCATCCATTTGCTTAAATCCATCAAGAATGTCATGCGTTACCCTCCCCTGTCTCTCTTTCCCTCTATCTGTCCCTGTGAGTATCAGATTCTTCAAACCTTTATTCCTCATTATCTGTTCGAGAAAATTCAGTTGTCTTTTCCTGATGTTAAATATAAGTTTCATTTTCGTTTCCATCCTCTGCAAAACCTCGTCGTTGCTAACATGTTCAGTCTATTGTATTCTCAGCATCCTTCTGTAGAACCATATTTCAGTTGCTTCAAGTCTTTTCTTCATCTTTGATGAGATTTTTCATCATTCACTGCCATATTGAAGGACAAATACCACATAACAATCCAGTCCTCTCTTGTTTATTTCTAACGAAATTTTCTTGTCTCTAAATATTCTACTTAACTTTTGGAATGCCTCCTTGGCCATGCCAATACTCCTTCTGATCTCAGTGTCACACTTTCCATCCTCTGTTAGAACACTTCCTAGGTAATTAAATTTCTGCACCTGCTTGATTTCAATATCCCTGACTTGTAGTTGGCATTTTGAGCTCTTCTTTTTACTGATGACCATGCATTTAATTTTCTTGTAGTTTATGTTTAGTCCTTTCTTTTTGCTTTTTAACTGCCTTCTGTAGGAGGTCTTGCAGCTTCCTTTCTGTATCTGCTATCAGCATTATATCATTAGCGTATCTTATATTGTTCAAATTGTGACCGCCAATGACGAAGCCGGTAGGACTTCTAGTTCTCTCAGAATTGCCTCGCTGTATATGTTGAGTAGATTTGGTGAGAAGACAAATGCTTGTCCTTCTATTTTTGTATAGCTACTAAACTCATTTCCTGTCCGTATGAAGACGATTTGCTGCCAGAACAGGTTCTTGATGTAAACCTTTCAGTACCCACTACACGGATGATAATGGCTCACTTCCTCCGTTTTTTTTTTTGTTTTTTTTTTTTGCTCAAAGTACTTTTTAGCTTTTATCATCCATCTTTGTCTTTGTTCGGCCATCCATTTACACAAACTCGTTAATAACAGTTTACTCTTGCTTCTCTTACATTCAGCATTTCCAGTGAGTGTTAAATTATCCAAATTTTTCCACATTATGTATTCCAAAAATGCCAATTGTCGCTTTCGTATTCTAAGTATCAATATCTTTGTGGTTGCTGTTTTCTAAGGTCTTTCTCTTTGATCACAGAGGATGTATGTCATTGAGGTATGTCCGGTTCATTGGATTAAAATTTTGGCGGGTTTGATCTCTGCTCCCATTTGACTGATTCCACTTTCTTTATATAAACAGCAAAAAACTTTTTCACGCTGGCTTGTTAACTTCTATCAGTTTTTGTAAATCGCACCCTTTCATTGGTTAGAAAATAATTAACACCGGATCGCGAGAATTGATTTCGTCTTTTTCCTTCAGTATGGGGTCAATCCTTTTTCCTATTGATCAAAATTAGCTTTCACACTGAATTGCGAAATTTGTAAACCGTTAACAGAAGATAGTTACTTTTAACACCGTATTCACCACATATTCACTCCCAAAGGAATTAAATACTACAAAGCAGTTCAGCACTTTTCTCTTTAATTTTAAGTACATTTTCTTATCTCTTAATAATTTGCTTAGTTTCTGGAAAACATCTTTGGCTATTCTTAAAATGCACTAATAGTGACCTAATCAATATGCTAACGTTCCATAGTACTTCAAATAAAGGGAAAGGAAGGAAACACCTGCCAATAATGAAAATAGTGATAACAGCTACTGAACTTAAAAAATATTATTTTCCTAAAACATTGTTTTGAGAGAAAGATTTTATAAATTTCAACCAACATCAGTACTAGCTGCTTGGTAAATGAATGTCAAATGTTTCCTCATAGGGAAACGGCTAATATTAACATTACCATTATCTTTGTCCCAGAAGAGTTCATACATTAGACATTTATATATAATAAACTAAATTTTAATAAATATTATGAGACAACGATCTGGTTTTAAACATCTATTTTAATAAGTATTATGGGACACAGGCATGGTTTTATACATACAAACCTTCCTGCTGAAACCACGGTCAGACATCTGAGAAATCTGAGAAAGGAAGGCTTGGATGAGCACTAGAATTCTTAAATTCTTCACTTTCGCAACGGAACTGCTAGTTCTGGTGCTTTTCTTCGGTCTGATAGCAAAACTTAGTCAAAGACAATCCACTGACAGGTATTCACACCTACTGGTTGATACTACGCCCACTCATTTCGGGTTGTCAAACTTCTAAATACCAGAGTGAGATCTGGAATTATCATCACTGCAATAATTATTTTGCCTCTTTTTTCTAGCCTACACACTCTGACAGTATGTATGCATTTGTCGGTGTACTTCATTTCAAACAAGAGTTTAGTTCCGAATTTCTATATTTATAACTGAAACCAAAAGAAAAAAACGACGAGATTTTTTCCGTATAAACGAAATTCTACCGTTAACCAATATTTATCTATTTGTAAAAGTAACATACTTCTGTAGGTGTCGACTCCCAATTCATCATCTGTAATCGTCAACAGCATTTTCAGCAATAAACAACATTCATACATTAGTTGTGCTCTCCCTAAAACGCCAGCGTACTTTACAAATCTCAAGGGATACATTATGCATGCGAACAACTTGTGTTCATTGATCTAAAAATAAAAAGTAAAATTAAAAATAAAAATAAAATAAAATAAATTAAAAATAAAATATACATGCGCTAAAGATATGATAAATTCGAACCAATTGACTGAGCACGTACCTAATTTATCAGCAAAATCTGCTTGGGAAAATGCAACCAACGCTTGTTCACTGAGTTTCGTCTTGGTGAGAAGGAAGAACGACACTTCTCGGCTCCATTCTGTTTGACTCAAATTTCACTTTCTACGACTTTCATTTTTTTTTCAGACATTTTAAAACTGTAAACCATAAATATGTGCGTGAATAGAATCTCGAAAATTAGAGTACAAGACTGCTTTCAAGCAGGAGCAGTCAGTCAATCAGTTAATTGCCGTACGTGATACACGGTTGGACGATCATGTCTCTTGATCCATGACTGACTAGGTAGAACATTTTCTTGCAGTAGGTTGGCATTTCTTTTCGCAGTAGACTGGTTACCAACCAAGGTTATAGAACCCAATCTGTCTTGTCATTCATCCCATAGATGGAGGGAAAGAAGATGAATTAATAACTTCCTCAAGGGCATTTGTGTGTAAGTGAATCAAACGAATTTGACCGATTTCTTATTCGGAGCCATTACACCACAACGTACAACAGAAATGCACAAGCATGAACGGACATTTCAAAAGATATCGTCGGTGATCGATCGATTTATACATCATTTTAACTTAAAGACAAAATCGTCGAAGAAAATCGACTGTCTATATAAAAGCAGATTGGAATTGAAATCAATAATGAAAAATGAAAAATCAAACTGACTATGAGAAATTATTTCGAAATCAAAAGATCTCAATACCGAGTCGAGTCCAATCTTTTTCTAGCTAGCATATGAAGTCACTTCTTCCTTGATATTTTACTACAAAGGAACTAAACTAACTTTTAAATAAATAAGCATTTTTAAAAAAATCAGGTTAACCAAGTAAATTAATTTATTTAGTTGTTTTTAACACATGAAAGAATAATTGATAATTTTAATGATATTGATATATTTCGTACAGAGATATCAGTGTTTCTACATCAAACTGAGAAAAATCATATATCTTCACGTTCAATAATTTTCAAAGGAACATCTGTCGCTATGTCGTTAGACCTACAAAACAAGAGCATTGGCCCCTATAGACGTCAGCTGTCTAATCTAGTAGGCGTGTGGCGCGTCCCATCCTGATAACGCTAGTAAAATACAAACTAAACGTTTGGACATTTAGCTTCGGAAAAACTAAATAAAATAAAACCATGAGTTCGCATATGTTAATTGTATTTTTTTAAGAAGAACGTAGGTGTTTCTTAAATGCAATTAACTTAGCTTTTGTTGTATAGGATTCTTAAATGAAAAAATGAACACTAATAACAAAGAAGATTGATCAGTGGCTCAAAACGTTCATTTTGAGTGTACCGGGTTGGTAGTTTTCTGGTTGCTGCATCCCTACTGGTAGTAAGGATTTCGAGCTCGAGTTAACAGTCGCATAACATCGGGCAATCTGCAGTGCCATGTCGCGCATGAGTATGCGTCCCTGCACGTACTTCTGTTGGAAAAAGCTGGTCCAAATTATGCTTTAGTCTTAACTACTTTTCAGCCGGTTTGTATTACATGTATTACATTGTATGAACAGTGATAATTAATTATTGCCTTTTTCATGTTCAAAATTAAAATAATCTTCTCGTTACAGTTACAATTGAAAAAAATAAGAGTAAAAAATACTAACCTTCTTTTCTTTAATATTCCGCGTATTCGTATTATTTCTGTGATGTAGAATATTTCCTCTGGAAATGTTCTCTGCGTATCTTAGTACTTTGGGAAACTGATTTAAACATTTCTATTTCTACTAGTAAAATCTCTTGTCCAGGCTATCTTCCGCATAGTTGAAAAGATTTGGGGCTACATATGAAGGGGCTTGGGGTTTGCATCCGAGAAAATCTTCCAGTAGCAAGGGAATTGTATCTTGATCTTCTGATTCATTCTTTCATGTGTTTTCGACTTTCTTTATTACACTCTATTTTACTTTCATCTATTTTTTTTTATCGGTCCTCTTTTTCTCACGAAGGAAACATATTGAACAAGAGTACTGAAATGTTCTCTCTCTCTCTCTCTCTCTCTCTCTCTCACTATTAATCGGCGAATATTTTGTGTTTGCTGATTTGAATGCTCACCGTGTCAAGTGGCCTAATCATTTTAATGTTACTGATGCAACCGATATTCAAACTTTCAGTTTTTCCCTTCCTTAGTCTCTGGGCAAAATAGCAGATTTCTCTATTTGTTTACCTAATAATTCTGATCATCATGCTTTTTTTTACTCGATTTACTCTTTGTCTCCTCTCCTGGCTTATGCTGAGCATCGCAATTTTGTCTCTTGACAATTTAGATTAATATTTCTTTTGAATCGTTTGTTAGACATGAAACTCTAATTAACAAGATTTCTTTTTTTTTCCAACATACTGATTAGAATTCGTTTAGTGATTTTATTTCGCGATGCCCCGTGAAGTAAAATTTGAAAATTGAGCCATTCTAGGTTTCTTCTTGAATAAAATCCGTCATCGTTGCTTTTGCGTCAGCTCAGAAAATACCAAATGAAACCACAACCTTTTTGGTTCACACCTTTCTGATCAGCTGCTATAGTCCACAGAAATCATTTTTCCAGCTCTACTAACGTGAGAGTTCTGATCAGAACAGAGTTCATTTGTAATAAATGTAAACATGTCTTTAATGATGCTAAGTCTTTTCTTGCTGACAGAATAAGGCATTGTTTCGTCTGTAACAATTTTGCTTTTCATGAGTACTGCCGGTACTGTTATGGTGTGTTAACTTGATAATTCTCCAATACTCTCTCTTCCTCAGCTAGAGGTGCTACCATCTTCCACCGAGAAAGCAGAATTCTTTGCTCGTAAATTCTCTTCCAGTTCTACTCTTGACTCTTGATTCATCTTTGCTGGAAACTTAATAATGAGTCTCCACTGAGTTATATGTATATAACCAGATCCATGGTTTCTACTCTCATCTTTAAACTAGAATCTCACAAGGCGTGCGTTCTTGATGGTATCCCTACAAAAGTCATAACGAGATTTTATCATGAAATGTCTCCTGCTTTCTCTAAACTCTAAAATAAACACTTTGCTGGCTCTTCTTTTCTTTTTTTCCTTTTCCATACTTTTAAGAAATCGGACAAATTATCTGTTCCTTCTATTTATCGACCTATTAGGATTTTTAACCTCTTTTTGGCAAAGTCTTTTTATAAACTAATCAACTGTGAATTAGTTCTTCTCACCTAATAGGGTTTTACATCAAACAAACAATATGGGTTTCTCTTCTTTAAGTCAACTGCTGATGAGTTAACAATTATTACTGAAAGAGTTTGTCAAGATTTTGATAACTGGTGAAAGTCGATTGACAAGGATTGGCATGATTGCTGGTTTTCTTTATTTATTGAAGGTTTATGATTTTTCTAGATGAATTTTTGGCATTGAATCTTTCTTATCTAATTATGAAATTAAGTTTGTCTCGAATGGTCACTCTTCTAGATCTTTTTTACATTCAATCGGATGTGCTCCATGAATCTATCCTTTGATATAGGTGTTCCTTATCTTCATCAAAATCCATCCCAATGTAATCTTTTCTTAACTCGGTATCTATGCTAATGACGCAACTATATATTTCTGCCAAACTGGTAACTGATCTAAAAAAATAAACTTCAATATGTTGTTAAATGTGACAAGAAATAGTTTCTTCTTTTTAACAGGTCCTGGGTATGACAGTAAACTGCATCCGGCACCAAGGCCTCTGATTGGGAGATTGGGAGGAGCATAGAACCACCTTTTAATTGCTGTTGTTCCCAGCTCCACCCAGACCAGGAATTGTAGCACCTGTTAGGGTCCCAGCTATGGGCAAATAGTTAACCCCCAAACTGGCGTCAAAACACTATGAAAGTATAAAAATAGAGCTTTATAGAAACATATACATAAAAATAGACTTTTAAAGAAAAATATTCATTTTTGAAGGAAAGATATTGCCAACAATACATTTTTAATGAAAGAATTATTGCTATAATACAATTTTGAAGGGAAAATTATTACCAGCAATACATTTATTTTTGAATACAAACTAAAAGACATCTTCAGTTTTCTAAAGTAAAAAAAAAAAGAATTTAAAGATCTTTCATCAAAATCTGACTAAATCAACCTTCTTACTATAACTAAACATTAAAAAAAAACACCTTCAAATCATGCATTTTTGGCATTAAATAACCCACAGACGTTGCTATGTCATTAAACAAAACCCAAACTCTTTTTAACGACTACCAAACAAAACTGATCTCTTTTAATCGTCTTGGAGAACCATTTTTTTATGACTAATGTGAACACTCATCAAAGGGACTCATTGCGCTTTCTCAGACTGAGATTTTCTAATAACATGAGGTGGAACAATTATATTGAATCACTTGCTATGTCTGCTGCTACGAGTGTTGGTTCACTGCCATACTGTACAATTTCTCTCTCCGGCATCTATCTTACATCTTTATAAATCTACCATTCGTCCCTGAACTTAATATTTATGTCACACATTATATGAGGATGTGCGTTGAGGTGCATTGGATATCGGCTCGGAACGAGAAATCAGGGAGCAGAGTTCGAATTCCAGTTGAATTCATTGCATTCACTTACGCGCAAATACCCTTGGGAAAGGTTTTAATCCGCCTATTCCTTCTAGTTATGGGTTAAATAACAGGACAGATTGGGTTGTATAGCCTTGGTCGGCAACCAGTCTACCACAGAAACCAATGGCAACCTACTGCAGGATAATCTTCTGCCCAGTCAGTCATGTCTCTTTCGAGACATGATCGCCCAAGCGTGTATCACTTATGGCACTTAACTGATTATCTGTTGCTTCTGCTATATATTCAGAGATAACAGAAAATACTTGTCTTGACCTGGCATCTCGGCTTCAGTTACTTTCCAACCGCATTACTGTCGCTTCTCTGTGCCTATTCTGCAAATATTTTAATAATAATTATTCTAATAAACTTAGACTTCATGAATTTAAACACAGTCATAGATTGGCAGCAAGTTTTCGTCATTTTACAATTGACATTCGGATTATTTCTCGATACAGTAGGTGTATTTATCGATGTCTATCGCTTTTTTAAATAATATGCGACAGATTCTATTGGATTATATTATATCATCTTCAGAGAGTAATACATGACCTGATCTATGGATGTGTTGCTTTTCAAATAATATTCATGCGAAACGAATGCAAAACTACCTCACCAAGAATTTGAGCCTGGTTCTCCAATTCTATTTTTGTGTCCTGTTAACCATTACGCGAACACCATACATTTCCGGCACAATATATGTAGCATAGGTGTATGTATGTACTAATCTTAAAATAGCCTGGTGCAAATCCAGTGGAAACACCTAGCTAGATTTGAACTCATTACAGTAGTTTAAAGGTTCTTCTACATACCATGACCCTTCACGAAATAGGTGATAATGATTCTACATAACTTTGTCATTCTCTTTCCAAATCTTTACCGTTACTCATTTTTTTTTTACTACAAAATGTAATGGTTAATGAGTCAAAAAGAGAAATAGGTGAGATGTTCACGTTCGCACCTTGGGAAAATTATGAATTTATCTTATCTCCCTCTTTTCCATCTATTTGTTAAATAGCAGAACAAACTGAGTTCTCCTCCTTGAGGTGTCAAATAGAAGAAGGATAACACTGAATTTGAAGCCTGCTTGAAAGGGAATGGGTTCCGTCAGGTTATCTTGCCCTAGACACACCACTGTTGCTGTTACCCCTACGATCCTTATGGTTTATGAGATTCATAAAGTGACAATCCATTAGATGGTGACCACAGAATTATCATCACAGTTGAAATGGATAAATGTAACCATTAGTTATTGTTTGCGGAACTCTCTTTCGGCCTATTGCTTTCCAGTCAACTCTGGTTTTCAAAAAATGAAATCTAATGTCAATTGTTTTTTTTTATCTTCTTAATTAATGTTTTTTTATTGTTCTCTCAAGTTAATAATGTTTTCTTTTTCTTATATTCTCTCACACTCGGTAACCCCCTCTCTTGCGTCTTAGTGGCTTTATTGCCATGCTTTGGAAGAAATGATTCAAAGTTATTACAACTGATTTCATCATCATTAGAGCTGTTACGATTTGAAGTGATTTCTGATCTTCAATAATTTTGCAAACTCTTTTAAGACCTCCCTGTAGTTCTTCAGGTGTTCTAAGCTCTTCGTGGTTTTTTTACGGGGAATTATTGAAATTTATTTATCTTTTAATGTTGCTATCCAATGTATATACGATAAATAAACCATTTCCATGCCTGTTTCTAAAGCTATAAATTTGTACTGTCAATATCAATATCAATAAGTCCTTCTTTAAGTTTGGCTTTTTAGAGACAACACACATCAGTGTCGTAAGTATCAACGTCCCGAGCCAATAATTCTCCTTTCTTTAATTTTCTTTTTTTCACACGTCTTAAAAAAACATGATACGCAATTAAAGGCATTTAAAAATTTTTCAATAAGACGTTGCCAACTTTTAGCGGTTGACAACCGGAGATATCATTCTCAGCCAACTGACTTACTTTAAAAAATTCCGTTAATAATAAGTTTACCAGTAAAAGTAAGGACGTCACAGAATGAAGTAAGCTGATTCCTCAAGGTTTTTTTTCTTTTGCCAGCAGATCAAAATGTTACGCTATTTCCGCTTGTGGAAGATTGCTAGCATATACGATTCATTTTTTTTTCTTTTTTTCAATTGTTTAACTGCAATTTTATTTACATGGTACAACTATCAAACATTGATGAATTAAGTAGGTTATCTCTCCAGCTGAATTTGGGTTGATCTATTTTTCTTTGCACAACGATATATTCTTTGACATCATTTTCACTGTTCTATTTTTGACCGTTTAAAACGTAAATTTTTTTCAGTGATTTGCTCTAAATCTAAACTTATTTATAAATGGAACTTTGTCTGTCTGTGTGTGTGTGTGTGTGTGTGTGTGTGTGTGTGTGTGTGTTTGTGTGTGTGTGTGTGTGTGTATCCGTTACCTATAGACGCCGAAACGGCTGAACCGATTTTCATGAAAATTTACACAGTTATACTATAAGTGTCTGTGAGTGTTCTTAGCTAGGTTTTGTGTCGAGGTACTCCAGATAAATATCGAAAATCGATAATCGAAAAAATAGGGTTATAGAAAGAGTGGTCGGATTTTAATCAAATTTGATACACTCATAGAGAAAGACATAGGAAACGATATTCAGAAGTTTCAAGGTTGCAGTTCTTACAATAGTGCAGAAAATTTGATATCGATACTAGAAAATCAAAATTTGACTTACATCCATTCATTTTTCTTTCAGTCTACGGTTTCGCTTTAACTGAAAACAACTATTGCTTTTTAGTCTTTCGTGCCAACGTCCAAAGAGTCTGAACTCCAGGACCATGGATTAGATTGAAAGCTTTCATTACACCCGAGCAACGCGGAGCTATACTGCTTATTTTATCATAAAATAAGGAAATTTTTTCATATTTTGTAAGTTTTTTTTAATTTGATTTTCTCGAGTTGTTTGTGTTCAATAATTAAACACATTATGTGGTGCTGGGAGTCCTTTTTTTTTTTGTTTTTTTTTTTTTGTTTTTTGTTTTTTGTAAGTTTCTCTTTCCTTGTGATGCAGTCAAATCCATACCGTAAGAACTAAAGGAATGTATATTTCATACATTTTGACTTTAATATGCAGTAGGACACGTTTTGATTTTCAGCTTGCGGCTATATCACGTCAAAACACCGGTTCTCGTAAGATCAGCGAAGTAAAGCAATGTTGAACCTGGTCAGTACCTAGGGTGACCGCTTAAGAATACCAGGTGTCGTAAGCATGGATGTGTGAGCGGTGTAATTGATAACAGCTCGGAATTGGAAATCGGAGAGACGAGTTCAAATGACAGATGGTTCATGATATTCACTTACGCGGAAAGGTATAAAGTACACCGCTTCTCCTTGAGATGCAGGTTAATTACCATGATTTGTACCTGTATCTCATTATCATCTTATGATAGCCAAAACATTTACAACATTTTCTATCTTTAAATAACCTGACAAAGTTTGACAAATCAATCTTTGATTCATTTATTTTTTTCCAAAACCTGCCTATCCTTGTTTTGTAATTTAATGAATTTGCATGATTGTTGGAAGGCTGACATATTGAGTCCTACACTTATATCTACCGCCCAAAATTTTACATATATATGTGTGTGTGTGTGCGCGCGCGCATGCGCGTATACTGTATATTTCTGCGTATAAGACAGCTTTATATGGAACGAGGTAAAAAATATAGCAAATTTTCATGAATTTATCCTATACCTGTGGTATGAGACAACTGCTTCTGGTCATATATAAGATGATGCTATTGGAAAGGTTGTTACTTAATGTATCCTTAGAAAATGAAAATAAACGAAATAACAAAACCTATTCTATATAATATTTTCCTACACACGTCCCCTAAAACTGAATTTTTAAAAATAAAAACTTTTTCTTGATACTTTAATTTTAGATTAATTGAAAGCTAAATGAAAGCTAAACGACTAAATTTACTATTTCTACTAAGCAAAATACTCGGGTGCATTTCAAACAGAAATTATATTCATTGGAATATAAAATTTTGAGATTTTTTTTCTAATTTTCAATTTTTCGGCCATTTTTGAGCGATTGACAAATGTTAATTTTCGGTTTTAAAAATCTTGCAAAATAAAAAATATACATCTCTCTTCTTCTTTTTTTTAATTGTTTCACCCCAAGCAAGGCATTCCACTGCCACTATTGCGCTTGGGGCTACATAGGGGAAGGCAAATAGAAAGAGTGGTTAGATATAGGAAATGTCAGAAGGGGGTGATAGGTAGTTGGGGGGATGGGAAGAGTGTTTGAAAAAATGGAAGCGAGTTATTGTGTTAGGAGGTGTCTATTGACCTTACATTTAAACTCCTGGAGATTGTAGCCGTCGGGGAAGCAGTCATGTGGAAGGGAATTCCACAGTCGGGAAGTACGAGAAAAGAAACTGTTGGAGTAGAAGTTGCGGTTGCATTTTATCGGTATCACTGTAAAAGGGTGGGATCTAGTTACAAATCTAGTATCTCGTGCAAATTCGAACCTAGGGGGCACCAGTAATCTAAGTTCATCGGAGCAGAAGCCATGGAAGTATTTATAAAAGAGACACAGGGAAGCCACGTCGCGCCGGTGAAAGAGAGACTGCAGGCGGTCTGCCAAGTCAGTATCGATCACATTACAGACCCTCCGCTGTACCTTGTCGAGAAGCCCAAGGAGAATAGCAGGGGCACCCGACCAGATATGGCAACAGTATTCAATGCACGGGCGGATGGTAGATTTATAAATGTGCAAGATAGATTCAGACGGAAAAAACCTCCGGGCCCTGCACAGAGAACCGACTTTCATAGCAGCGGATTTAGCAATGGATTCAATATAGTCATTCCACTTGAGGTCCGCTGAAAGTGTGAGATCAAGGAGGCGTGGTGTTTTACTCTCTGGGAGGCAAGCTTGGTCCATGCTAATGGGAGGTAGGTGCGGTTGTCTATGATGGTTAATTGATAGTAGCTTCGTTTTAGAAGCATTAAAATTTACGAGCCATTTCTTACCCCAGTCCACTACGGATTGGAGGTCCTTTCCAAGCTCGGCTGCAAGGTTAGCTTTGTCGCCCACACTAGATTTTTGATCGAGGCGAGAGTAAACTGTGGCGTCATCGGCGTACATACCTACTTGGGATATTATGGTATCGGGGAGATCGTTAATGTAGATCAGAAAGAGCGTAGGACCTAGGATAGAGCCTTGAGGGACACCCGCGTTCGTATGCTAGCTCTGGGAGGTATGTCCGTTTAATACCACTTTCAATGTGCGGTTAGATAGGAATGACTGGATTAGTTCAAACAATTGTCCAGCTATACCATAGCTCCGCAGTTTGCATAGAAGGCCAGCATGCCAAACTCTGTCGAACGCTTTAGAGATATCCAAGGCGACGGTTCGGGCTTCGCCATTCCTGTCGAGTGCCTGGTATATATACTCGGTGATGGTCGTTTTTTGAAAACTTATCAAATTTAAAGTTAAATTAATCGGATTTAAACAAAAATTACTTGATTATGGCATGAAATTTAGAATAAAAGTATTTTTAATCACAAAGGCCTGACTTGTTAACCTTTCAAATAGGCGTTGAAAGCACCTGTTATCAATTAATCTTGAAGTATGGTGTCTAAAAGTTGGCATAACACAGTTTAATCTTTCGTAAGGGGAACAGCCCTTAAAACATGTGACCTTTTAATGATAAGTCTCTTATAAGTTTCCATAGTAAAAGAAAATGTGCAGTTTAACATAATAAAAAGGATAGAAATATATGAAAAATCTTAATTCTAAATTATTTGTATTAAGCTTATAAATTTTCGATTTGTAAATAAAATCTATTTTAATGAACTAATAACCGAAGACACTGAGTAACGAGAATAAATTTAAAAGATGTTTGAAACTTTAATTAGCAAAGAAAAAATGAAAACAATTCTTATAAAAATTCATTATTCATCGAAATTTTCTTCTTCTTCAGAATATAATGTCCTAAAATTATATTATTTATAAAATCAATCAAAACTTTACCTACATTAAAAATAGCCTAGTTTTAATATATTTTTATATTACTATTCGAAGCAGATTTTCGGAAAAATGGTCTGGTAATTAAAAGAAGTTACATGATTTACATTTCCCAATAAGTCCTGTATTTAACTAATAAATAAAAATTGGTATAGATAATGTATTTCTATAAGTTTTATGCAATTAATTGGAGTGGAGAGTAACAGATGTCAAAAAATATTTTTAGGAAGGTTTTCGAAAAATAATAATTGCATAAATAATTTCATTTATTTGTGAATAAGTCCTGAAAGTTTAATTAAAATTAAACAATTAGTTGGTTTTTGCAAGAATTTTCAAATTAATGCGTCTTTCAACACCAAAAACGACATGCATAATATTACGTTTTGCTTAATAGTCGCATTACATAAACATGGCATGAATCGCTGACGGAAAGCAGAAAAAAAGAAATTTTAAGTGAAATTTTGAACGTGTTAGGAAGAATTAATTTTTTTAAAAATAATGACAACAAAATTTGATCTTTCCTCTTAATAATAGCATAAACATTTTGATGATAAAACTTTGTTTTTATTAACTTTGAGCCCTTTAAACATGTTATGCTGAATTTTCGGCAATTTAGTGGAGGTACCTAGACTGATTTCTTAGAAATTCAAAATAAACAAAATAACAACACCAATATTATATCATGTTTTCCTACATACGTCCCCTAAAAGGGAATTCATTGTTTTGTCTACGTTTCATCATGGAATCTCTTGCGAATAATGATTTTTTTTCTTCCTGTTCCTCTCCTTTTCCAATATCTAAACAGTTACAAACATCCTGGTGTACTGATGCCCATTTACTTATACTTTATCGAAAATCATAAAGTACCGCTAATAACAGTACATTAATGAACAATAATACTTATTCTAAGTGATGCTACTGCCATCATTAATACTAATATGATGATTATTGAAAGCTTAACTAAAATAAAGGTTAATCTGAACGCAATCATAACTCGATGTTTAGATTTTTTCAGCAGAGTTTACATAGATACAATTTGATTTCATTGATATAGACAATTTATTATGAAGCTATGCCATTGATATATTAGGTAGAAACTATTTTATTAGTTTATTTGATAATGCGAATCTTTCCGTGTACGTTATGCGTTATCGCACCGAGGCCGAGATTAGCCTACCGACAAACGACGCTCAGAATTGTAGAATTATGATATAAGTCGACCCACAATTTTTAAGGCTGATTTTCGGGATTTAAAGATCGTCTTAAACACGAATATATATATATCTAAGTAAATAAGGAATGAAGAAAATATTAACAAAGTTTAAGATATTAATGTAAAACAGTGCTCAATATAGAAATGGAGCTATGAATATTTATTATAAACTATAGTTTAGAACATGTACAAATTGCAATCTACTACAAAGTGTACATTTTGTTTCGACATTGAAAGAACACTGTTTCATCAGGTGACATTGTCCTTTTAATGTCGAAACAAAATGTACACTTTGTAGTAGACTGTAATTTGAACATGTTCTAAACTATAATTTATAATATACATATTGTGTGTGTGTGTGTATGTGTATGTGTGTGTGTCAGTTAAGTGTCATACATGATACACGCTTGGACGATCATGTCTCTTTCGATCCATTTTTGTCCATCAGCCTGAGAATGTTTTTTAATAAAACTGACAGTTTGTCATGAAATCAATATGAAAGTCTCGATTTAACGAGGCTATTTAAGAACATGAATTCCATCTTGAGGTTAATGTTTTGATTTTTGTAGCAGCTTGCGTTCTTGGGTGAAACTACTCCGAGTACAATCTATTCTATGTTCTTTTTATATATCTTCTAACCTAAATTAAAATTCCTTACTCTACTCATTTAAAATAACATGTTTCCAAAATCTTTTCTTTCGGAAACTTGAAGGCTAGAACATCTGTTTTAAAATTTTCAGATGATTCATGCCTCAAATCCTGGGATTTATTGCCAATCACTTATACTGCTCAACACGACTTTTAGTTCAAAGAAAAAAACAAACACGTTTTTATCTAATCTGATGGTGCTAATTCCGAAAATGCCCTTAGATTTTCATGGTTAATCTACCGTTTTTGCTTTACTGAAATTGCTCATTTTTGGAAAAAAATATCAATTTACGATCTTAGCTGATCGCAACACTTACTTAATAAAGGTCGTAGAAACCCATCACTTTTCAGGTAGGCCGTGCAATTCATATTAACTACCTGAAATAAACTATTCTTGTAAGCAAAACATGTTTCTTTCCAATTTATGCCAAAAATTCAACGATGAACTTTATCAATAATACACTTTATCAGTAATACACTCATTTGAGTATTAATGTTTATTTTTTACATAGCCATCTAGATAAATTTTCAGATAATTGCGGAGATGTGAGTGATGAACAAGGAAAACAATTTCATCAGGATATCAAAACAATGGAAAAGCGCTACCAGGGTTAGTGGGACAAACGAATAATGGCTGACTACAGCTGAAGTATCAAAAAGGACTTAAATAACATTGAACATGGCAGACAATCAAGAAAGAGAATTTTTTTTACCATAGTTCTTATGTTCACGAAGGTTATATTTCTGCTGTTAGTTTATTAAATGATTTGATGAAAATACTTGTTGGTCTTTTTTATATTCAATAGTGTTATTTTTAAAGACTTAGGGTCTGATTGTTATTTCAAAAATTGCATTTCTCAATAATATTTGTTAGTTTAAATAGAAATTCAAAGGTTTCTACGATTTTACTTTGAGAAATATTACCATCAGATAATACTATATATAAAGAAAGCAAATAAAAATGCTTTTTTCCCCAAAAATGAGGCATTTCCGTGGAGTAAAAACCAAGAAAAAAAGGTCATTTTCAGATTTAGCGCCCTCAAAGTAGCTAAAAATGATGTTTGCTGTCTCGACAACATTTCAACTTTTTTGACCATTGTTATTTAATGTTGAATCGTTGAATTTTTAAATTTGACATGAAGCAGGGTGCACTTTGTGTATTTTCATTCAACACCATAAAATGTTACAAAACCAAAATAATGACAGGAAGATGAATCATGTGCTTAAATAACTTACCAGATCTCTAGTCTCATAGCGTTAACTCATTGAGAATTGTTCAAAAAATGATCTGAATAAAAACGTTTAATCAAATCAATGATTAAAAATAACTTCAAACAAACAGATCCAATGACAGATAAAACCGCATTTTGATCTCTAGTGTAGAACAATAAAAATGTACTATCACTGAAGCTAAGCAACGTCTAATCTGGTCAGTTCCTAGATGGGTAACATCTGGTGATGTTAGCTTAAATGTGCAATCGGGGTAATTGATAACGGTTCGGAATTGACAGTTGGCGAGCTGAGTTCCAATTCCAGTCGAGTTCGTTCTAGTTACTTATGTGTAAATAGCCCTTTGAAAGGTATGAATCCACCTCTTCTCTCTCAACCCAGCTACCGTTTAATTAGTAGAACTTGTATAAGAAAATCATTATCTCGAAAAATTCTTATTCTAAAGAAAAGTATTCTGGCTTTGAAATAACCTGCAATGGGTTAATAAGCCTTAAAAAAAACCAATGAATGAATCAATCAAAGAATATCTCTCTGTTCAGTTGCTGTTTCCAGCATTCGTCTTATCTGGCTTTGTACATGATTTGCGTGACAAAAGCAGATTGCGAATTCTAAGTAGCACCCCTTCAGAACCATCTCCTTCATTTAATTTCATTTGCACCCCTCCCACAAATCTGCTATGTTTTAAATTACTAATACGATTGCGGAAATGACAACTATGGCAACGAAATAAACACGTGATTCGGAAGTCTTTCTCTGCTCTGAAAACATTAAAAGTTATCAAGTTTAGATCTTTAGCGGAAATCAGTATTTAATATCCATTCACCCGAGTTTATTTTATTAAGATTGTCCTAATGATGTCGTCATTAATTGCATTTTGAGGGGTAGGGAGTGACCAAGAAGCACTTTGCAAGTCATGAGATATTAATTTACTACCACTGTTTCTTTTTTCTTGTACCTGTGTATTCTAGGGCCACTTCACCACCGGACTAGGTGATTTCAGTAGAAAATTGAACTTATTAGGTGAAATTTGCCTTACAACAAACCAGAGTTGTTATTCGCCAGTACCGGTTGCCAAACAATACTTGAGAACCTAGTCTGCACTGTTATTGTATTAACTATGTCACTGTCTCATTATTAGCGAACTATTAGCGAAACTATTCCCATAAGTATTTGCAGATTAACAAAAATCTCGATATAAAAAATCAACCACGGGAATAAGCAGATTTTACAAGTGACTGCACAACAATACACCATCTAAAACAATAGACAACCTGATTAAAAAGAATAAAAACAATTTGTTTAGCTCTTGTTGACTATGAAAATCATTTGACGCAGCAGAACACTTGATAGACTTTAATTCGATTTATTAAACGGGGTATTTGAGAAAATAGGCATAAATCACAGATTATATAAAATAGTTATGTACAGGGAGTCTATAAAGTTCGTGTGCACTTTAAAAAAATTATAAGTTTATTTGTATTTGCGATAGAAATAATTTGTAAAAAGGCTTAGAAAGAAGTAAATCTATATTTTTTAAGGTTTTATTGAAATTTTATTTCAGTTTCCACATGTCCTCCATTATTAGCAATACAAAGGATAATACGATCTTGCAGTTCACGGAAAATATTTGCCAACTGATTTACTGTAATGTCTGAAATCACATTAGTTATTTTAGCTTTCAAATCTTCTAATGAACTAGGTTTGCTTGCATTCACAATTGTTTTCACATGTCCCCATAAAAAATCTAACGGGATCAAATCTGGCAAACTTGGAGGCCAATAAAATGGTCTACCCCTTCCCTTCTATTTGTTAGGAGATTCCTGATTTAGAAACTGTCTAACACGCAGAGCAAAGTGACAAGGACGTCTATTTTGTTGATTTATAACATTTTTTACAGATTATTTCTATCACAAATACAAATAAACTTATAATTTATTTAAAGTGCACACGAACTTTATGAACATCCTGTAGAATAATTTATATAGAATAATTTGATAATTCGACAACAAAGGCTTAGTTCAAAGACTGAAAGAAGAAAAAGTCAACTCGACAAAAAATATGAATAAGTAGCAGTCGCAAAATAAATGCATTACTGTCAAAGAAGTTATTTATTTGGTGTTATCATCTTATTTTAATCATTGACCCAATGAGGATCCAGATTAAAAATCTCTAGAAAAGCTGGTTGGTTTTACGCGGTTCGACCCACCATTGAACCTATTCGATGAGTAAATTTCTAGTGTTTGGAAACCAATAATGCCGACAGGCGCAAATTTATATCTGTCATGCAAGGAACGATATCTAATCAAAATTAGATAATCAAAATCGACGGAAGTGGCCGATGTCCTCATCTTGGTTGTCATTTGTACGATGTTTCGGCTGTTGTACGCTTCAACTAAAAATAAAATGTATTGTTGGCAATTCTACTATAAAAATGCTTTTTGTACTTATTTTGGGGATCACTGTTTGCACATAGTTGACATTAATAGTTACTGCCACTCTGTGTCATCGTGGACTTGGGAACAACAGCAATTAAGAGATGATTGGAAGCTCCTTAAAACCTCCAAACTTCCAATCAGAGACAGTGTTCCCGGCTGTACTTTATCGTCATACCCAGAACAACCGCAATGAAGATTACAGAGTCATTGTAAAATCTACAATCCTTTCATTAGCAGCTTAGTAATGGTTTGTCAGGGTTTATTACGGTTTAATAACTGAGGGGTACATAGATTTATACTTTCTCCGGCCTATTTCAACAATGACTGGATCGTGAACACTGCTCTCCAATTTCTCGCTCCTAGCTGCTGTTCGATAGATGACCGGCATTTCCACCTTATGCATCTTGAGTAACCACGAAACAGTGTGTATCAGCCGACACGATCTTCTCGTGAGAGGGCGCCTTGGCGTGCGTTAACGGTGATTGAGTTAATATCGCTGACCATTATTGCTATGTAGGTATTTACAAGCACAACTACATTGAGGTGGAGTTTAAGATGCGTTTGGTAGCCGTACAAAAATTGCCGTTTGATCCCTAGTTCTCAATCGAAGAGGGGGTAATACCTTGGAAGACGCCACCGCCCACACACAGCCTAAGGCTTGGACTCATGTTATTAATTTTGAATCCCACTGCACATGTGGATCAAATGGATTCAATACCGAGTAACCCATATTTGTAGCCTTGTGCCACTCTAAGCTAAGCATTGTAAATATTTTGTTCTTATCTCAGAACAAGAGTAAATGATTGACTATTACAACTGAGTAGTGTTTACGATAATCAAAACGCGCTCCTACATTTGTAGTCTTGTGTCAAACTAAACAATATCGTAAAATAATTTTTGTGTTCGTCTTGACTTTGGGTAATGGTTAATGCGCTAATATGCGTGACTATCTTATTGATTTCCATAGTCACTGGGTCTTCTATAACTGTATTCTTGTGACATACTAAGCTTAGCTTAATCAACTGTTGACAGCTTGCAAATTTTATTTTTAGTTTCATGAACGCGACCGCTGTCTTTATGAAGATCTCAACGGAATCACACACGGAAACAAAAGGAAATAAAGAATTGATATGCAACATAAATACAGAAATTCAGCCTTTCTGGTGAAACGTGTTAATATAAAAACAATTTACATCTGTGCATTTTCTGTTGCACTAGAAACGTACAGCTTGGAACATCAACTTTTTCCGTTACGAATGCTTCGGAGAAGCGTCATTCTTAGCGAGCTGGGATCGCAGATCATAATTGCAGTTTTTTCACTGAGTGCCTCTTTATTGAAACCTTCTGCTTAAATTAAACTAGGTCTCTTAAATATTAAACGTAATTCATTTTCTTACAGTTGATTAATGAGTTCAAGCTTCACTGTGTCCATATTTATTGAGGCCTTCTACCCAAATCCGTCCATACAATCCATTACGAAAGATGCAAGTAAAACGGCCGGCTCCTTGTATTGCTCCAGTAAGTACCTGACTCCTCCTAATATCCTCTACATTTACAAGATGCAGATCAGATTAAAAATGAGGTACTTTAGTCATATTTTAGTGGGAACTGCCCAAACCTTACTCTCCAGCCTTAATAATGTCAAAAAGCCTCTCTGAGCCTTTGTGGGTGACGAATTATTCTCTACTGTTCAACCTCTCTCCCACGGGCGGGATGTGGCAAGCTTCTCGCAGCTCTGTCGCTGCTTCCACGGACAGTGCTCACAAGAACTACGTTCCCTGATCCCGCCAATGCAAACCTTCTACATGAATAACTTTTTCCTGTAAATCGACTTCCAAGAAGATGATTTCCTGATCACTACAATCTTAACCTATTCAAGGCTAGGGTGAATCTTACTGTTAAAAAAAATGCCAGGCTTAGTAAATATTAAGGTCAATTTATCGTGAAATAATAACTAACCAGCTGGTCTTGCATATCGTTACAAATGAGTAGTGAGTTCGATATTCACTTGGCGCTCCATGCTAGTTGCCTTGTGTCAAGTTAATCTTAGTAAAGATCATTTTTTGCTATTGAACCAATTGAAAAAAAAACAAAGAAAACCATTTTATTGTTTTCAGCGAATGATGGAAGCATATTCACTCTTATTTGAGAGCATAACATTCACTATTATCACAGTATTTCAGGCAACAATATAAAGGCTTATAGCAACAATATAAAGGCTTATATCCAAAAGAAGAGAATCCCGATTTACTTGATAACTCGTGGGTCCAGAGAACATGGTCTTCAAGAAAAAAATTAAATTCGAAATAATATAAATAATATACTCTTTCACCTTATAATATCAATCTTTATTAAAGAATTATTGAGAATTACTTTTTTTTATTCAGTTTCTACTATGGAACATAATTGTTTATTCTTATATATATAAATATGTGTGTGTGTGTGTGTGTGTGTGTGTGTGTGTGTGTGTGTGTGTAAAAAAGATATAGGACACAGAAAATTCTGAAAAAAAAATTAAAATAAATGGTTAATACGACATTCAGTCGCAAAAACAAAACAAACTATTCTTACAACCACAAATCTGTTTCGGCTTTAAATAACCGTTAAACGGGTTAATACGTAAAAAAAAATACAACAAAAAATGACTTGTCCAAAATAACAACATAATAACTCACTGGCCTGTCCAGCTAGGTTAGACCTGCTACAAGATAAACTCCTTTTAGCACAGGTTTCTGGTCCAGGTCACTGGAGCACGTAGGCCATTCCAGAAGATATACTTTCCTGTATTGACGTTAATACGACTTCATTAATTTCATCGTCCGGTTCCGTTTGTGTACGTAAGAGAAAAAGTTATAAAAGAATTTGAGGAAAAGAAATGAATTTGGGAAAACAGGATGTTTGCTTTTGCAAGACGGCGAAGCACTCCTCTGCGGAATAATGTTACCGCGTCCGATGGTACGGTAAAAAAATTAACTGAAAGCTAATTACGTACGTTACGCTCTGCCAATGCCTAATAATAGACCAATTTTGATCGCGTGGAAAGACGAAAAAGAGAGATCAGATACGCTTCTTGGTTTCAGGGAAAAAAATGGATGAAAGAAAAACAAGATAGAATAGGCAGTAACAATTTCAATCATTTAACATCTGTTTCAGCTCAGTAGACAAATGTCAATTTCAAATATTTTCATTTGTACCCTCTTACCTCATTAAAGTAACAGTCAGCAGTTGTATTTATGATTGTAATTGCAATATTTTGTTAAAGTTGTCAAGATCGAATATTGAACGATGCGTTAGAGGAATTTCTATGGATATTTTATTGTCGTAGAAATCCCCACGAGCTTCAATCATTAACTTAAGAATTAAGATACATCGACAAATGAAAATAGAAAGACGTGGAATTTTCACGGGTATTTGTACTTAATTTATAATTCGACTAGCAGTATAGCCCGGCGTTGCTCGGGTGTAATGAAAGCTTTAAAACTAATCCATGGTTCTGGAGCTCAGACTCTTTGGACGTTGGCACGAAAGACTAAAAAGTTTCCAGTTAAAGCGAAACCGTAGACTGAAAGAAAAATGAATGAATGTAAGTCAAATTTTGATTTCCTGGTATCGATTTATATATATATATATATATATATATATATATATATATATATATATATATATATATTATCGATTTTCTGCACTATTGTAAGAACTGCAACCTTAAAACTTCAGAATATCGTTTCTTATGTCTTTGTCTATGAGTGTATCAAATTTGATTTAAAATCGGACCATTCCTTCTATAACCCGATTTTTTCGATTATCGATTATCGATATTTATCGGGGGTGCCTCGACACAAAACCTCGTGAAGAACACTCGCAGATGCTTATAGTACAACTGTGTAAATTTTCAAGAAAATCGGTTCAGCCGTTTCGGAGTCTATAGGTAACGGATACACACACACACACACACACACACACACACAGACAAAGTTCCATTTATAAATAATTTTAGATTTAGATAGATTTGTTTCTCCGTTAGTTCGTGAGTTGACACCTGCGTTACGTCATGCCATTACTTTAGATAAGTAATAGACAATTTCGTTTTGATTGCAAAGAAAGACAGAATAAAATGATATATCAGAGCTGTTTCTTGGTTTTAGTAAGTAAAAGAAAATATACATAATAACAAGAAAGAAAGAAAAGAAATATAGTGTCAGGCATTAACTGTCTCTCTGTTCTAGTTAAATGGAAAACCTTGTTAATTTTGAATCTTTCCATTTGTACCATCTTACATTTTTAAATTACATGCTACATTCATACTTAAGATTAATATTACAATATTTTGCAAACAATGCAATAGGGGAATTTCGACGGAGGAACGTGGCAGGAACTTATTTAGTCATTTAATGAGGATTATCATGAATAAAAAAATGAAAATATGAAAACTGTCAAATTTTTCCGTGATCTTTCCACTTTATTTTGGTTTTCTAGATTGGCTTAACTGACCAAATAAATTAATAGAATCTACCATATCCAAGAAAATATAAATTTTAGAAGAAAAATTCAATAAAATTTCAGAAATAGTCTATTTTCAATTGAGCACTTAATAAATGAAAGACTAGAATAAGAAAGTATCCTATTTACAGTGTTAGAAAATACTAAATATTAAAAGATGTAGTCCGAGGAGATACGAGGAAATCTGTAATGTCAGATCATTTATTAGTGTAACAGAGAACATTGTAAATGGAGTTAAAATAATAAACAGAGAACAACACAAGAAATAAAAATGATTGTAGGCGCCATTGGATGGGCTATTCTCAAGAGACCCGATTAATCGACCATACACAGAAATGAAAAACATATGTAAGATTCTGCTAGGAATATGAAGTTTAAGGCTCTAAAATTCCACCGGAAAATATCCTCCGGGACATGTTTTCATAAATACAGATGATGTTATTTATATATTTGCTGCGAAAAGGAAATAAGCCAAAATATTATAAAAGCACTAAAGATGATGGTGAATGGGAACAACAATCATTGTGCTGTTCTTATGAAAACACGAAATTAAAGCGCATATATATAGTCTCTGGAGATTCTAACTTCAGGGAAACGCTATCACACTGCACAAAAGAGGAGGGTTGTGGGCGGCACTGACATAGCTATGCACAAGGAACGGGTAATTTGTTTATTTCTCTTCATATACATTTCTTTCTTTTCTTTTGGGGTTGGCAAATTAAAAAATAAACCATTTCAATCGGCGTCGTATCATCAAAATCAACGAGCACATATTAGCTCCACTCTGTCAGTTCAACGAATAGGAGAGATTTTTTAAAAATAATTTCACTCTAAGAAAAGCAATAAAGGCACTAATACAGATAAGGGTTACTGATTGTAAAAGAATTAGGAAAAGAAAAAACATTGTTAAGGAGCGAGAACAATAAATGAAGAGGAATC
Source organism: Ascarosepion bandense (assembly GCA_037127315.1). NCBI lineage: Eukaryota > Metazoa > Mollusca > Cephalopoda > Sepiida > Sepiidae > Ascarosepion > Ascarosepion bandense. The sequence continues at coordinate 1,070,587 of JBBBDQ010002409.1, forward strand.
AAGAAGAGAGTAGAGAACGTTTGTTCTCGAAAAATCAAGTCTGTTTTAATTTTGCATTTTCGCGACCGAAGACAGAACTCGAATGTTCCCAGCAAAAACTCCGAGAAGGTATTAATGTATATATCCATTTCTTTTCCTCCTCTGTGCTAGTGCTGTAATGAATAGCAGCTCGAAACGAGAAATTGGAGAGTCGAGTTCGAAATCCAGCCAGGTTCGTTATATTCAATTACACGCAAATGAATGTCTTCCCCATCAGCTAAAAATTAAATAGTAGCATTTGTATCTGTAAAAATCATTGTTATTCACGAAAAGAGTGTTAATGTAATGTTTACTCCCGAAAGATAAAATTAATTTTTTTCTAATTACTTTCACACATTGTAAGTACAATTCAGTACTAGTGGTCACAACTCCTACTATCAACCGCACTATTCAACTAACTGGAATTGGTTAATCCTTGCAGTTTGTCGCTATGATCGATCAGTGTCTATTAGTTTGTTGATGTTTGATTAGCTATGCAATGGGGTAGCTAATAACCGCTTCAGGTTTTTTTTGTTTTAGTCATTCATATTTGCTACTGTCGATGAGTAAGGTTTGTTTGGCTACGACTTGGATGTGTGGGTGGAGTAATGGAGAGCAGTCCGGGCTGAAAATTAGTTCGAATTCTAGCCCGGTATGTTTTATTCATTTACGCGCATACAGCTTTGAGAAAGTTATGAATCTATTTCCTCCCGTTAATTAAAATGTAAGTTTTTCTTTTTATCTGTAAAAATCATTGTTATTCTAAAAAAAAATTTAAAAAATTTGTTAATACGATATTCAGTCGGAAAAAAACAAACAAACAAAATGAACTATTCTTAAAGTCGAACATCTGTTTCGGCTTTAAATAGCCGCTAAACGGGTTAATACGTTAAAAAACAAAAACAAAAAAAAACAACAACAAAAAACAACAAAAAAAAAGTACAAGAAAAATCCCAGTGACTTGTCCAAAAATAACAACATAATAACCCACTGGCCTGTCCAGCTAGGTTAGACCTGCTACAAGATAAAATCCTTTTAGCACAGGTTTCTGGTCCAGGTCACTGGAGCACGTAAGCCATTCCAGAAGACATACTTTCCTGTATTGACGTTAATACGACTTCATCAATTTCATCGTCCGGTTCCGTTTGTGTACGTAAAAGAAAAAGTTATAAAAAGAATTTGAGGAAAAGAAATGAATTTGGGAAAACAGGATGTTTGCTTTTGCAAGACAGTGAAGCACTCCTCTGCGGAATAATGTTACCGCGTCCGATGGTACGGTAAAAAAATTAACTGAAAGTGAATTGTTTTAGGGCGGCAAAGAGAACTTGAAGTGGATGCTGAATACACTGGAAACTTTCTGATCTCGTTTCCAGTCTGGTCTCGAAATTCTGAGCATCGCAACTAAGCCTTTAATCAGCACGAATCGAACTACATTACATTTAAACCCATATAAACCAAATTTCAGACCACCTTCAACTAGTATCAAAATCCCTTCTGTGCTATATAGTGGAGATAGCTTGAGCGCCATGCCCTTACCGACTGATGTCACCCTCTCGGATAATGACAACTGTGTTGTGTTATGTCTTCACATATGTGAATCACACCGTTGCGACTGAGAAGACTCCACCAATAGGAACCGAACCCCTTTTCCTCTTTTAGCACAGGCAGTCTCCATTCGGCATGCCACACACGGTGATAAAATTCGGAGGGATCCAGATCCAGAGATGGTTTGTATTCCCCACTGTCAGTCCTATGCCATGGAGATGGTAATCAACCTGACGGAATAACCAGCTTATTATTCGCGAGTCAAACCACTTAGTTGGAACGATATCTGCAGTGACACTTTTGTAAATGTCATTCTGACTGAATTTCACTATATTTCTGAGATGATGTAGTATTTACACTATTTACATTATTCGGAATATTGTTCTCACCTTGGTTGTCATTTGTACGACATTTCGGCCGTTGCACGCTCCAGCTTTTATCAAGTGCTAGGAATTTCACACCGAACCCTTTGTTACGATCCCTGGAGTATATCATTCTCATTCGTTTGTGAAAAAGCCTCTTTTCGTAGTCATGAGTTATCTCCCTCTAACCCGACTCTAAGTTACTTGTTCACCACTGATTTAGCCTGGTATTGAATTCACAATTCTTTAGGTCAAGTCACTGGAACTAACCAACATTTATATCCACTGGGCCGTGTGTCTTTAAGTGGATATAAACGTTGGTTAGTTCCAGTGACTTGACCCAAAGAGTTGTGAGTTCAATACCAGGCTACAGCAGTCGTGAACAAGTAAATTAGAGTCGGGTTAGAGGGAGATAACTCATGACTACCAAAAGAGGCTTCGGACAAAGGAATGAGAATGATATATCCCAGTGATCGTAATAAAGGATTCGGAGTGAAACTCAATTATATAGATTTCGACATTAATTAATCCATAGAGTTTGATATACACTAAACAACCAACCAGTCAACCGACTGCTGTCGGGCTTCATTGTTGGTAAATTTGCATAAGTATAATTTCTGATAACATCATGATTTCTGTTTGTATCTTTTGTTTACAAAAAAAATCTTTTGTTTTAGGGATTTATGCCATGCCCCTCCTCACATATCATTTCATGATATAGTTTTAAATATATTTTTGTATTTATTATTCATAATAAAATCTTTATGCTCATTAGGGTTTTTTTTTTTTTTAGGTCCCTGGTACGTTTGAGGTATTTTTAGTATATAAAGGATTGAATATTGATGGACAAGTTCTTGTGGCGGATGAGAACATTGTAAAGTATGTTTGGGTCGTGAGTCGGATTAGCTAGGTAGAGGATAGGTACTGGAGACCAACCTGAGTTTTGACCCCCACCCACCCAAATCGGCCTTGTGCCACAATTGTATTTTTACAATAAATAATAGTTATCAATTTCATTCGTCCAGCCGTATCTAAAAACATTCTCTTAATATTTTTTTATGTAGAAAACATCAGGCAAAGAGAAAAACGACCATTGACAAAATTCAAGGATTTAGCGGTCTTCTTTCGTCTATAAATAATTATGTATGCTTAGAAGTAGCCTGGAAAGTAAGCATTACTCATCTTTAACAAACCATGAATTAACAAAAACAAACAAGGAAGAAGACAATCGCAAGACATCTTACCGTGCACAAACTGGTATGCGTGTTGAGGTTTTTGTAATATATCACATGAACACAGCTCTTAACACATACATAAAGAGAACGGAGACTATACTGAGATAGAGAGCACCTAATATTCATTTGATATTTCTTGCAACATCCAACACGGTTATACCAAGATAGTTCGTGAATCCATGTAAAACAACAAATTATCGTATTTTTTAAGTATATAATGTATGATTTAATGTAACCATACACATCTTTAACTCGGTGTCTAACAGCACCATCACATATACGCACAAATCGTCACCCACCCAACAAAATGTGCACACACTTAATGCGATGACATCATCATGCTATACATAACGCAGATTAAAATCAAACATTAACACACAACCACAGACATAGACGCACTTCTCTCTGGATTTAAAATCCAGACACCTAGTTTATCAAAGAACGCTTTCCACAGACGCACAGACATACTCACGTACGTGCAAAACGCACAAAGAAATCTTTTAGTCTCACGTCTTATCTTTTCCCTCTGCACAAACTGCCGCAGAGAGTCATCATACCATTAGTATCACGTGACACTGGTCACATGATTGGCAGGTGGCGCCATCTATAAAAGGATCTGCTCCGAACCCAGTCAGATTTTCGATAAGCTAATCGACCGAACATAAAGAAAACAAACAAAAAAGAAATATACACAGATTAGCAACGAATTTGAAATCGGTTTCAGTAGTTAGCGATCAATTTTTTGTCACGTCAAAAAGTTACATTTTTCTTATAATAAAACCGCCTCCAAGGGTTATCAAGTTGAATTCTTTTTAAGAAACATGCGGTAGAATTCTGTAACCCCTAACGCGAAGATTTTTGTAGCACTTTGGTAAGTCTCCTCTTTCTTGAAGTTCCTCTTAGAAAATGGCAGAAATCTAAGTTCATAAAGGCGAAGTAAAACCATTATTTTTTCAATTAGATTCAAACTGCATTCAGTCGTAATTCACGAAGAATACAATTCGTTTTTATTTACATCAAAGCCAACCTTGACTTTAATTTAATTTTTAAAAAAACTTGTCACCGCCATCACTATGTTTGTAAAATTAAACGAACGCAATGATAATATGAATAAAATCAAAAGAACAAATTTGTTAAAACAGCATACGATGAAAAATAACTGAAACGTTGAATGAAACACAAATTCCATTCGTGCTCTTAGAAAAGTCAAGCATTTCCTCCCCCATCTAGACGTAATTAGCTAGGCCATGAACTTATCACATGCATCGCAGAATTTGAACATGAGCGTGACGCAAGACCCTTCAGTAAATGAAGATATAGTCACACTTGATACCTGCTTGGCACGACAAAACTGGTTGCGAATAATTAATTTTAAACATGCGAAAGGGACAAGCAAAACTTTACAGAAAGTTAAAATAAAAGGCATAAAAATCAGCGAATTTGTAACTGTAAAACAATTCAATAGGTAATTTTAGCATAGATATAAGCATCATGAGACTTTAAATAGGAAGGAGCTTTATAGCAGACGCATTTACGACTTGTGTCTGCTATTCGGTGACTGTTATCGTTGCATAGTAATGTTTTATGTCAACACAATATAATCTTTGATGGTGGATGTCTTTATGTTAACGTCCCTGTAACCACTCTAAAGATGGCTCATGCGAGTCGAAAGATTACAGCCAGCGTAATAAACAAAATATCCAAATTCTGGACAATTTTTGTCTTTATTTTCACTAGAAATTAAAGCCCAAATACGATGTTTAGATCAGCTCATGATTAAACATAATATACATTTATTTTCTGTTATATTTAACAATTTATTTATCTATCTATCTATCTATCTATCTATCTATCTATCTATCTATCTCTCTCTCTCTCTCTCTCTCTATATATATATATATATATATATATATATATATATTAATGTATACTTGGACAGCAAACATTCTTTCAAGCATCTCTCGTTGAATACAACCGACAAGGAAGATTTTATTAATTTTCTATTAATTTTTTCCAGTATTTTCATATTTTTCCGTATAAAAAGAATATCTTTGTATAAAAGAACTTAACCTTGGAAGGCAGCCAATCTAAGAGAAGGAAACTAAATTTTAGAGAATGGAAAATGAAACAAATAACCACATCACTCTCTTTCCCAAGAACACATGGTAGTTAAAAGATAATAAAGAAAATGAATTTGTGAAGAGTTATGATCTCCTACTTCCTGATTATATATGCTATTAAAATGATTAGTGAACTAGACTGTTTGACTGTTATTACTGGGTTTTTGAGTTAACTCCTCAATGAATATTCTATATTAGCGTCCCTGCGCCAAATTAAGTTTGGTAAATAAGGACTGAAATCGAAGATAACAGAAACCACTGTATCTTATTAAGTTAAAAGTTTTTTTGCACGAATTCAAATATTTTTCTGGCTCTCAGTATCCATCTGTGCCGTGGTCTCATACCTCGCATGTGTTGAAATGCTTCGTCGTGAAATCCAAAGAAGGATCTGCAATATCATGGATCCTGACTTGGCACCTCGATTTCAGTCACTTTCTCACCGATGTGACTTGGCTTTCCTCTGTCTTTTCTACCAATATTTTCAAGGTAACTGCCTTAACGAATTTTTTTCCTGGTGCTCCGACTGCATGAATTTAAGTGTGCAACTGTTTTACTGTTGAAGTGGCTAAATGCAACCGCCACTTCTACTTCAAGTTTCTTTACTCGCACATCACGCTTGTGGAACTCGCTTTCATTTACTTGCTTCCCTGATAAGTACATTCTTCAAAAATCTAAATGCAACGTCAATCGCCATCTTTTATCTTCTTGAATTACGTTCATTCTTTATCCTTTCCTCAATCCTCCCTATAGTCAGTCATTTCTCTCAATTTGATTCCCTGTAATCCCTTGCGTACGAGTGGTATCCCTGCCTAGCCTAGGGCGAAATGATTTAAAAAAAGGTTCCACCGCTGGCAGAGGTCCGTTTTCGAAGCCAGTCAAAAGCCATCATTTCACACACTGCTTTCCACAAAAGATTTGCAGACCCTTCCCATTTAGATGAATTGGTGCCATACGCTCTTCATATTCACATTTCTTTCTATTCTTTCTCGCATTGCCTTTAACAAATGACATAATCTACCTTCACTCACTCAATAAACGGCTGACGCAATCTTTTTTCAAATAAGCTAATATTTCATAAAAGCTTAAATAATGCTTACGTGATAAGAAACTCTGAGTCATCTTTGAATACGTAAAGAGCAAACCTTAAAAAAATGCAAATGATTTATTTTATAACTGAACATAAATGATCCATTGTATTCAAATGCTCATTCATGAGTAACGGTTAACAAGGTCAGTAGATTACTACTACGATACAATATTTAATAACGGAGCATGAAAAGGCTAAAAACAGATGAGTGACTTTCTAAAGACACGTCAGTCATACACGTGATTGAATGAAAGCAAAGGGCATAGTTATGACTTTGACAATGAAACAATATATAAAACAACCAGAAGGATAAAAAACAAAAAGAACTATTCCAGCTCAGGCCTCTTTTTCTTAGTTTCTTGTGCAGTTGAACGTTTTAAAATAAGACAAATTTACTCTAGATTCGACTCAGATGAATTTCTACTAGGAAATGCCTTTCTTTGTTTAATCTATTTTTCTCTCTTTATTTTGAAGGAATAAATAGTTCTCCTAACCACAAATTCCGTAGATCTCTTGTGGTTTTCCAATCCTAACCTGTAAATAGAAGATAGCTTGCTGGTTCACGCGCAATTATATTGATACATCCACGGGCATTATATTAAAGATATTACTACACCTGATTATTTTTAAATCAATTAAACTCTATTATCATTACCATGCAGACCTTCCAAAAGTAGGTGGGGTCGAACTACCCTAGTGGTTTGTCTAAAAAATTCAGTAAATTTGCTAGTGCAGTTGGTAAATTATTTTTTATTTTATACTCTAACTTTGAATTTTTGTCTATACTTCTGAGTTAAAATAGTATTTACATTGTTCGAACTGTTGTTATTGCCATATTCACAAAGTTTCGGCTGGATCGTACAACTGCCAAAACATGGTAAATACTGCAATAAATATGAGGACAACAGTATGAACAATTTAAATAATGCCTAACTTTGAATATGTTGGGGTGGTGTGATGGATAACCACGCGGAATCTGAGAGCTGTTTTCAAATTACAATCAGATTCGTTACTTTCACTTACGCGCAAATCCCCCTGGTTAACTCTTCTGCCCAGTCAGCAATGATTCTAATTCTAACTTTCTGATTATTATTTAGCGGTTATTGCATTCTTTTATAAAAAAAAAAATGAAAACATTGCGATTATATATTTAAATTGTAAACAAATGCACAATTCAAGTTCAGTACCTCTGCCGAATATCGGCGAACAGGTTCACACTCCTTCTTGCTCTTTTGAACAGGAGTAGATGCTTATGTCTTGTTTAATATTTGGTTTTCAGTTCCTTCTAAAATCTTTTCATTCTCTTTGACTCCTAGTATTTCCTTGCGTCTTGCTGGCATTATCGACTTGCTTGGGGTAAATGGAGTAAAAAAAAATCCGCTATCTTAAAATGATTACACATTGATTTTTATTTGAATTTCACGCAATTATAGAAAACGACAAATAAATCAGTTGTTCAAGCTTTTCTTAACCCTTTAGGGCCATTCGTATCATATTTGATACAGTATTTCCCTATAAGGAAACATTTGGTATTTCCCTATAAGGAAACATTTGGTATTCATTGACTGAGCAGTCAGTACTGCTTTCATTTGAAATTTATAAAATATTTCTCTTAAAAAATTTTTCAGGAAAATATTTCTTTCAAGGCTTGTTTTCATACTGTATCAAATATGATACGAATGGCCCTAGAGGGTTAAGAGAAGAATTGTCTCGGGTTGGCGTTTCTCCGGAGGAAAAAGTACTTTTTTTTTTAATATCGGTGATATCAAAAGATGTTTTTCTTCAGGAGCGAAAATCGACACTGTTTGACATTACTGGAAGTTTCTCAAGCAGAGGAGTGTCCAAATTTTGTTTACCAAATAAAGGATAGGTTGTGAAAAATATCTTTTAATAAAAAGATATTGCGATTCAAAATGTTTGGTGCAGAACTGTCGCATTGATGAATGGAGTTCCAAGAGAGTATTTCCCTGATCACTTTTAACCTATTTAAGTGGCCCTTTTAGCCTCTTAAATATACTTCCGTTGATTCTTTCATGCTCGCCTTTATAACGAACTAGTTTAGGAACACACTACCTTAAGTGGCTCCTGAGCCTTGCATTTGGGGTACAATAATAAAAAAACTCTTCATTAAGAGTAAGATTTAGTGAGTACGACAGACATCAGGTTATAAAGCAGCACTTATCAAAGGAATCTCGTCGACCATTACTGCTGTAGTGAATCTGGTCGTCCCTAATTTTGCCTTTGTATCAACTAACTTCAGCTTAAAAGTATTTTGCACCTACCCTAGAACACTGATTTACAAACTAATTTCGTAACCAAATATTGCTGCACTGAGGTCTGGGTGTATCACATTTGTAAACTTGTGCTATGCTAGGTAAAGCTTGGTAAATATCTATAAATATCGGTTTCAACATATTAATGAATTAAAACATGTAAATAAGATTTACTAAATTCTGTTTCATTATAATACACCCAGTGAAAACTGAACTCGTTACTCTGAAATAATAGACATTTTAAAAGCCAATAAACCATATATATTAATCTTGTGTTAATCATGATAAAAAGCCACAAATATATGACTTCCAGAGAAGGCCAAACATGCTAATAATGATCTACACAAAGAGCTTGTTAACCAAAATCCGATGATAAAGAAATTGAACATTCGATGTTTCGCCACTGGTGAAAAGCCAGAACGCAGAATTCTGATTTTGAAAATAAGCAGACTTTCCCGATTCGGAGGTTTGTCGTAAAACAAGCTTCCCATCCCCAACTATCTGTTACTTTAATCCAGCCAACTCTCCTGTGCCAAGTCCATCTGCCCTTTTTCGCAATCCTGATGGGTATCTAGCCACGATCCTTTTCTGAAAGACATGGTGGATGGAACTGGTTTAGTCACCGATGCCCTGAGTTACATGGTACCAGAAGCACTAGTACAACGGCCGAAACATGGTGAATATGACAACAAAGATGAGGACAACATTTCAAACAATGTAAATAGTTTAAATAAATTCATCAGCAGGAAAATTGAGATTGTTTTTCTATTTGAACTCCTATGATGCATAGTTATTATTATTTATATTCGTGCTATTTTTCTCATCTTCTTTTTTTTTTTTGTTGTTGTTGTTGTTACCACAATTTTTAGACCTTTGCTCCTTCTAGCTTTCTTCAATTCCACGGGACACTAGCCTAGATAGTGCGTTGGTTCATGAATTGGGTAGTATAGTAATATGAGTTCAATCCTTGTGCCGGGGTGTACAGACTCGGTAGAAACAGCGTGAGTAATAGCTGAGCAGTACTAAATATGAAAAAGACAAGATATCCCTTGATATCGACAGCGGACCGAGAACAGAATACCTTGTAAGTAAAGTTGTCAGCTCGAAATTCCCAGTTTACCTATATTGACAAGAACTTGTAGAAGGGCGTAGAACACTTGTTTTGATAATAACAAAAATGATGATAACGATATACTGAATGTATATAGTGTGTGTGTGAGAGAGAGAGAAAGAGAATAAGACAGAGAGAATGAGAGAGAGAGTGGATATATACGAACGTGGTTAATTAAGTCTGTAGCCTGAAGTGATCATTTGCAAAATTTTTATCTTAAATGTTTTACTCTTTAATCGCATATCGAGGAGATTGTTGAAGAAGCCTTGATTGAGCACACTTAACAAGGAACGAGATTGTGTTGAAAAATTAATATTCATTGGATACGGACTTATTAATGAATCGACGTAGATAGATAGATAGATAGATAGATAGATAGATAGATAGATAGATAGATAGATAGATGTGAACAAAATAGAAAGAAAGAAAGAAAGAAAGAAAGAAAGAAAGAAAGAAAGAGATTGAACAGAGACAGTAAGTAAGAGTGAAAAATGTTTATTCGTGCATATGTAAAGCAACATAATATCAAATATAAACAGAGAAAAATCCATTTTCATAGCTTATTGGCGTGTCAAGTGTTAGCTAGCAAAGTTAAACACAAGTCAATCCCATATTCATTATCCATTATATTGAATGTTGACTAACAGGTTTCATTCACGATTCGATTCTCAAAGTCGAAAGAAGTGATTCCCGCGCAGCAGCACTTCCTTGTCTAAAAATATTATTTCAAATCGAAATTTATATAAGTTGGAAAATAGCAGGCATTTTGAAAATAAAAAATAAAAACTACACCTTGGCTTACACTTGTTCAGCCTAAAATCATTCAAAGGAATAATTTGAAGAGTTTTATTTCACCACTCAAGATATCTTTTCCATTTTTTCGAGTCGATTCACAAACTAAAGGTACTTGATTTTCATATATTCTCGTTTAAAAGAAAAGAATCATTTTTTCTTATTAGAAAATATATCTTCCATTTTAGACATCTTTTGTGAGTTTTTTTAAGTTTAATTATTTTATTTATTGCTTATCGTCGGTGGTTGTTTTATTTGTGTCTTTATTTTGTTATTACTTTTATTTTTTTTAATTTTGATTATATTTTATTTATTTATTTTGGTAATTTTTACGTGTTTGGTTTTTAATGGTTGGGGAAAATTTTAGTTTAATTCTAAAACTTTCTTCTTTTGTACTTTTTTTGCATTTCTTTGTTTATTTTTCCTTTATTTTAAGTTTTCTTTTTGTCCACATTTATCTTTGTTAAACATTTTTCTTAGCAAACTTTGTAACAAATTCAGCCTCACTGCGAAATACATGAAAATTATTGAAGCTATTTTAGTTATGATATTGTTATTAATCATATTTTATAATGTTGGGTACGTTTACTTTTTTATCTTTTCGTTTGTTTGTTTGTTTGTTTGTTTGTTTATGTTTGTTTGGTATATTAACCAAATACGTATCATTGTTCTGTATATTTATACGTATATGTTTATCTTTATATTTACAGATAAAGAGAAGAAAAAAGACATTTGATAATAAAGACTTGTCTCTCGGTAAGTTTAATTTGTTGTATTGCAAAAATATAAAAAATCAAACGGTTTACTTTAGTAAATTTGAATTAAAATACACTCGCATCATAGATCTATCTATACATACATATGCAGGGTGATCCAAATGTAGGTAGACAGTAAGCGAAATAGGTTTCTGTACCAGTTATATTGCCAACAAGATGGGGCCCTTCCACATTATTCAAGAGCAGTCAGTGAATATCATGACGAAACATTTCCTGAGAAATGGATTGGCCGAAGAGTTCCAATTGATTAGCTAGCATGTTCACCTGACTTTATTCCAAATAGTTTCTTCTTTTGGATAGGTTTCAAGGACTAAGTGTATAATCGAAAACCAAGAAGTGTTGGTGATTTGAAAAATTACGTAAGAGATGCATTTCAAGAAATTAATACACAAACAGACTTGTGTGAAAATAGTTAAGGAAGAGTGAGAAGTAGACTTCAAAGCTGTGTAAATTGTGACGAACAGCAGTTTGAACACCTGCCTTGACAAAATTTAAACGCTTTCGTACACAATAAAATTTAAATGTTAATGTAATAATTGTATTAGTAAATATAATTGTATATGTAATCTCAAAACAAATGCTATCATTTACTGTACACCTACTTTTGGACCACCCCGGATATATATTTAATTATTAATGTAATAATTTTATTAGTAAATATAATTGTATATGTAATTTGAAAATAAATGTTATCATTTACTGTTCACCTACTTTTGGGCTACCCAGTATACATGCTATATTATACGTACCTAAGTTTTGGCACCAATATGGAAGACATAAGGATGATTGGGTATACTACTCGTTAATAGTATTCTGCGAAATGGACTTACTAATTAAGATGACTTCAGGAAGTATTACCAATGATAGATAGATAGATTGTGTGGACATTAACATATATGGTCGAGGGCTTGAATTTATTTTATATGTGCAATGAGAAAAATATTATATGAATAAAGCTACTTTCTTATTTCATTTTTTTTTATCATTTCACCCCAAAAAAAGAAATAACACTATTAAGACACAAAGTGCTATTGAAAGTGAAAGAGAAAGAAAAGACTATAGAATGAATTGGGAACCGATTAATATTATAAACTTTAGAATTTAGGTGGACACTTTAGAAATGTAGAGTCGAAGTAGAATTTAGAATGAACTGGAAATCCAATCCTAAACAGAAAACAAAGAATAAACATCTCTTCCTGTTCAAAAGACATGGAGGAAGTATGAACCAGGCCATTGGTGAACTTATTTAATTCTATTTTTAAGGAAAAGAAAAACTGTAAAATTTCAGAGTTTAGGTAGAAACGTTAGAAGTGTAGAGAGAATTAATAATTTATTTTCCGAAAATGTATTGCTGGTGTATATATATATATATATATATATATATAAATGAATTGTTGGTAACATTTTTTACAAAATACGTGTTGTTGGTAATTTTTTTTTTTTACTATGAAAAAGTATTGCTGGCACCTTCATTATAAAAAAAGTAATTCTACGCTTTCATAGTGACCTCAGTTTAGGAATTCATTATTTGCTCATAGCCGGGACCCCAACAGGTGCTACCACTCCGGATCAGGTTTGACCTGGGAACAACAGCAGTTAAGAAGTAGTTCCACACCTCTTAAAACCTCCGGATCAGAGGCCTTACTGCCGGATGCAGTTTCTTGTCCTACAAAGTCTCCATCTTCACTACCAGACATACCAGGGTTCTATTATGTCTATTCAAAATATATTTTTAATTATTATTATTATTATGAAAGTGTACAACACTGAAACGTAAGTACACCCTTGCGTAAGTCAGTCAGTTGAGTGCCATACGTGATACACGCTTTGGACGATCATGTCTCGAAAGAGGCATGACTGACTGGGGAGAAGATTATCCCGGAGTAGGTTGCTATTACTTTCTTCGGTAGACTGGTTGTCAGCCAAGGCTACAGAAACCAATCTGTTCTGTTATTCAACTTATAACTGGATGGAAGAGACGGATTAGTAGCTTTCCCAAGGCTATTTGCGCGTAAGTGAATGCAACGAATTCAACTGGAATTCGAATTTGGCTCCCCGATTTGTCGTTTTGTTCACTGCACTATGATTGCTTTTATGTTTTGCTAATGACGGTAGTCTTCATGATATTACACTTCCTCGAACAGTCACTGGAATTGTTTTCCACTCCCACATGATGCCGTCCTTTCAACTCTGTCTTGTTCGATGGTCGTCATTTTTAATAAAAAAAACTGCTTTCTGTTTAAGTACATCTTACAAGTGCCCAATTATGTTTATATCCCGTAAAATACTCGGACCGTCAAACACTTTTTAACGTTTCCTTCTTCCGAAATATCGCCGCGTACTTAGCAGAATGTTTTGAATAGTTATTATGCTGTAACATCACTCCTTCTTCCCGTTAAAGAGAGCAATGTTTACTTTCAATATTTTGACTTAACTCTTCAGCATTCATGATTCTTGTAATGAAATGCAGCTTACCAGTGCCATCAGTGCTCATACAACCCCAGATTATGATATTTCCACTGCCATACTTAAATGTTGAGACTAGACATCCTCATGCCACCAAAAGGTGGATGATATCAGCGCGAAATAGTTTGATTTTTGGTTCTTCTGACCATGGTATGCTGTTCCAAAACTTTATTGCATGACTAAATTTTACACTTGCCTTTTAGTATCTAGAATTCAGTAATTGATTCTTTTGTTGTTGTCAGTCATGGTAATATTGTCTAGGAAACGTTTGATTGCTGTAATTGAAACATTCATGACACCCATCACTAGCAGCATCAATAGCCGATTTTCCATCAATCTCCTGGTATGAGGAATAGACTTTGGGGTGAAATTTTCCACTTTTGTTTTTTCCCTCTAGCTAAGGTGACCTCTCTTAAATCCCTGGATCGTTCCTTCATGTGCTTCCGTCTCTCACTTCTAAGCTCGGTTAGCTATCTCTTCTTTCTCTACCGCTCCCCCTCCTCCTCTGACTGTTCACTACTTGATAACATCTCTAACAATATCGATAAGGCTATTTCTTCTCATCCATCTGCCCATATATTTGTGTTTGGTGGCTTTAACGCCCACCACACTATGTGGCTGAAAAACTCTGTCACCGATCTTGCTGGTGTCCGCACCATGAGTTTTTCAATCACCCAATCGCAAGTGGTGGATTTCCCCACGCGTTTCTCCAATAACCCTAATGGAAGGGACTCACTGCTAGACCTCTGCTCCATTTCCATCCCAGACTCTTGCACTGCCAAGCAGCTCTGCCCTCTCGGAAACTCTGACCACGCCATAGTTTCCGTTAACATCTCATTCCACTCCCACTCTATCCAAGAAACTCAAACCAGCAGAATATCCTACGGCTACCAAAGAGCAGACTGGGAATCGTTCCGCGACTTCCTGTGTGACGTCCCTTGGAATAACGTTTTTAGTCTTCCTGTTGAAGACTGTGCATTCGAGGTCTCCTCTTGGGTTAAGGCTGGTATTGATGCTTTCATCCCAGCCAGGAAATTTCATCTTAAATCCCATTCGTCTCCTTGGTTCTCGCCCGCTTTCTCGGCCGCCATTGCCCACCGGAATCACTCCTTCCGGCTTTATCGAAGCCACGCGTCGAACCAAAACAGGCGCCTTTTCGACTCAGCTCGTAATAAGTATAAAAATATACTTAACGAAGCTAAGATATTGTTTGCTGCCAGAATGAAGCAACGCATAGGATCCTGTAAGTTCGGAGCCAAAGACTACTGGCAACTCTGTAAAAGCGTGCTTAACAAGAGTAAAACCTCAATACTCCCTCTAATCAATGAATTTGTGATTCTCACCTCCTCAGCGGACAAGGCTGAATGCTTTGCTCGCAGATTCTCCACCAATTCGAGACTGAATTCGTCTGGAGTATCTACATCCGACTTCCCACCTAGAACTGAGGCTCAACTGAATGACGTACACATTACCCCCTCGCTGGTCTCTAACATAATCTCAAAACTTGACCCTCATAAAGCGAGCGGAGGTGACGGAATCCCAATCATAGTCTTGAAAAAATGTGCCCCTGAACTCTCCTCTGTCCTCTTTAAGCTCTACAACTACTGCCTATCTGCTTCCTGCTTTCCTGCCTGTTGGAAGTCTTCTCTGTAGTTCCTATATTTAAGAATACAGGAGAACCCTCGGACCCTGCTAATTACCGCCCTATCAACCTCCTTCCGATCTTTGGCAAAGTGTTCGAAGCCATTATCAACTCCGAGGTGGTATACCATCTCACAGCCCACAGGCATCTCTCGGACAAACAGTATGGTTTCCACTTCACCAGGTCTACTGCTGATATGCTAACGACCATCACTGAGTATATATACCAGGCTCTCGACAAGAATGGCGAAGCTTGAACCGTTGCCTTGGATATTTCCAAAGCGCTCGACATAGTCTGGCATGCTGGCCTTCTATGCAAACTGCGGAGCTATGGTATTAACGGACATTTGTTTGACTTAATCCAGTCATTCCTCTCTAATCGCACATTGAACGTAGTATTAAACGGACATTACTCCCAAAACTACCCTACGAACACGGGTGTCCATCAAGGCTGTATCCTAGGTCCTACGCTCTTTCTTGTTTACATTAACGATCTCCCGATGCTATAAGATCCCAAGTAGGCATGTACGCCGACGACACCACAGTTTACTCTCGCCTCGATCAAAAATCTGTTGTGGGCGACAAAGCGAATTTCGCTGCCGAGTTTGAGAAGGACCTCCAATCCGTGGTAGACTGGGGTAAGAAATGGCTCGTAAATTATAATATTTGCAAAACGAAGCTGCTATCAATTGACCATTATAGACAATCGCTCCTACCACCCATTAGCATGGAACAGAATAGCCTCCCTGAGAGTAAAACACTCCGCCTCCTTGGCCTCACACTCTCAGCGAACCTCAAGTAAAATGACTATATCGAATCCATTACTAAATCCGCTGCTATGGAAGTCGGTTCTCTGTGGAGGACCCGGAAGTTTTTCCCGTCTGAGTCCATCCTGCACATATATAAATCTACCATCCGCCCGTGTATTGAATACTGCTGCCACATCTGGTCGGGTGCCCCTGCTATTCTCCTCGGAGTTCTTGACAAAATAAAACGGAGAATCTGTAATGTGATCGATACCGACTTGGCAGCCCGGCTTCAGTCACTCTTTCACCTGCGTGATGTGGCTTCCCTGTGCCTTTTCTATAAATACTTTCACGGCTTCTGCTCCGATGAACTTAGATCACTGGTGCCCCCTACGCATGAATTTGCACGAGATACTAGATTAGCGACTAGGTCCCACTCTTTTACAGTGAAATAGATAAAATGCAACCGCAACTTCTACTCCAACAGTTTCTTTTCTCGTACTTCCCGACTGTGGAATTCCCTTCCACATGACTGCTTCGCCGACAGCTACAATCTCCAGGAATTTAATCTTATCACACTAACTCGCATCCATTCTCTCAAACACTCTTCCCATCCACCCAAACCCCCATCCTCAGTATCCTTAACCGTCTATCATCTTCCTCCCGACATTTCCTATAACTAACCACTCTTTCTCATCACTTTACCCTATGTAACCTCCTGCGCAATAATGGCAGATGTATATCCAGCCAAAAGAATCTCTCTAAGTCGATGACAGACTAAAACTTGAAAGTGTTGTTAAAAGGATTTGCTGTCATATCAACCCCGATTAGGATTTAAGGATGTATATCCAACCGAAAGAATCTCGAACAACTAAAACCTGAAAGAGACCCTCATGGAACTATCTGGGTAAATACATATTTTTGTCTCTTTCATTGACCAAGCCAATAATTAGTGTCTTTATATACGCATTTAAGGATTTCCAAAAAGGTATAACTTAACTGGGTAAAGTTATTTGACACCTTCCCTCCTCTTTCTCTCCTCGTAACACTTCGCCTGTCAGTTGTAAACTATACGTTTTCTATTTGAATGCAAAACTGTATTTGTAAATATTTTGATCTAATGTTTTGTGAATTAAATATTTGTCTGTATTTTAACTCTGAGTTTTGGTCAATCATTTTTATTTTCTTTAGTTACACGTAACATAAATGGGGGCTCGTCACGTAACAATATATATATATATATATATATATATATATATATATATATATATATATATATATATATGAAATGATTTGTTTGAACATTATTTTTGATCGATACTCGTATTTAAGTAGATAATTTGTCTAAAATTGTCTAAATTACTAAAATGTGCCGAATGCCACACATTCTCGGAATAAAATTTTATCGCAAAGAATCAGGCCGGTAGAAATAATTATATAATACTGTTTGATTATAAACAGAATATCTACTTAAATACGAGGATAGATAAAAATAATCTTGAAACAAATTATTTCAAATTGTCGGTTGTTTATAACTAAGTTTCGTTAATCTTCGTTAATTTCCGTAATATATATATATATATATATATATATATATATATATATATATATATATATATATATTACTTATCGGTGATACTGTTTGTAGGCAAACAATAAAAAGAATGATTAGATATTTGCTTATTATACATGTTATGCCCAATAATTATAGTATTTTAAAATTGTATATAAATCGTTTAATGATTTGGAAACTGTTGACAATATCTCATCTGTGTGTGTGTGTGTGTGTGTGTGTGTGTGTGTGTGTGTGTGTGTGTGTGTGTGTTTTCTTTTTGTGTTTTGATTTGACTGATTTGTTTTCTTCAGTTTATCAACATTTTGCAGCATATTTAATGCCAGAAGTATATTTAGATTGTAAGAATTATTTTTTTAGATAATAATGGTTGATTGATAAAAATATTACTAATTAACTCGGATTGATTCATACCATTCCCAATGATATTTGTGTGTAAGTGGCTGTAACGAACATTATTCATTAGATCACTCGCACTCGATTTTCGCAAACGGTCACCCATTTAGGTTCAGATCAGTGTCAACGTTGCTTCACTTCGGTGAATGTAGTCGAAACGATGTTTCAACGTGATATGTCTGTAAGCCGTGTGTGTGTGTGTGTGTGTGTGTGTGTGTGTGTGTGTGTGTGTGTGTGTGTGTGTGCTTAAAAAAATTAACTGTCCCCACGCAAGCTTGTTAGAAATGTTGAAATACCTTAACATCAACAACTGACAATAAAAAATCTGTTGAACGCTGTGCCCAAAAGAACAGCGTTTCTGTTCACACCCTCTGCTCGCCCCCGACTCCTTAAAACTGGATCCAACCAACGCTTGTCCTCAAGGATACATGGTCCAGTAGATAAAAGTGTTGGTTAGACCCAGTGACTTGACCCAAAGAGTTATGAGTTCAATACCTGGCTGCAGGTGAACAAAAACTTAGAAAGTTGAGTTAAATGGAGATAACTCGGACATCCGAAAGTAGCATAACTCATGGAACGAAAACAATCTACCTTAGTGATCGAAATAAAGAGTTCAGTTCGACATTCCAATCACATGAAGAAGGTCAGAGCGTACAATGACCGAAACGTTGTGAATATGGCAACAAAGATGAGGACAACAGTCCGAGTAATGTAAATAATATAAAAAAAATATGAAATTGTTCGACATTTCCTTATCGAAGACAAAATTATGAGAGGGTCTGTTTCACGATTGAAATAATCATGAATCTGCCATTGGTGGCGGTATCGGTGTTCGAACGGAGGTGAAAATACGATATTTCGAAAACCGATTTTCTAAATAATTAGATAGTTGTGGGTGTATCCCTGAACATGAAAATCTTAACATCTTCAAGTTATAGTTAACCAATCGTTATCTATCCTCTTTATCGTTACACCCTTCACTTTCTATCATCTTCTCTTTTGTTTATATATTCATTCATAACCATTTTAACACAATAGATTGAGTAGCTTTCGAGGCTTGTATCCGGTGAAATTCTATGTAAACTGAAATATTCTTACACTTTTTTTTCTTTTTGGTCTAGGCTCATACTAAAATAACCTTAGTGAATATATAGTTACATATTTCTGCTGTTGTTGGAAGTCGGTGTTCAACCCCAGATTAAAATTCATAATTTCGAATGCTGACTAAATAATAAATAATGTTCCAAATCTCTATTTCCCACTATTTGGCCCAATGCTGTAAATATATTAAAAAAAAACAAAAAAACTTTTAGATGTATTCTGTTCAAGGAAATCTTTCTTGTTTTTCTTCTTTTTTTTTTGTGTGGATTGCCATATTTTAGGTAACGAAGAACTTTCTTTACAAATATAATCAGAACATAAAACAGAATAAACTTTACTTTCATGCAGGTCAAAAAATGCTTTGAAATTATAAACGCATTAACCTTGAATTAAACCTGTTTTTCTGGTCATTATGAAAGAAAATCGTAACCCATGCGAATGAGACTAGATGTTACTGTAGAGTTTGTTTTTCATTTTTGTGACATTTTCCTGTATGAATACCGTGTGTTCACAGATTGACAAGCATATGAGAAATACCATCATGGACTGACATCTTTTTTCCCTCCAGTACTGTAATGATATATTATTATTATTTAATCATTCCAAATTGATGCAATTAGTCACGATTATTTTCTCGGCGTCGACATGGTGATCTAGAAACACTAACGGAATTTAAATCGGCCGTGTGTTTTTTTTTTTTGGGGGGGGGGGTAGATTGTCATTACTATCTGGTTTCTCTTCTTCTTAATGTGCCGTGTCCATTCAGGACGTAGGTGATCATAAACTTCCACTTGTTCCTATCCCTTGTTGCTCTGAATACTTTTCCTCTTGTTATCTGTCCCAACGGGAAATCGGAGAGATGTTCGAATTCTAGTTGAATTCGTTGCACTCACTTACGCGCAAATACCCTTGGGAAAGGTATTAATCTACCTCTTCTTCGCTATTCATCCGCTCAATCCTATCAGGTATGCTTCGTGCTGCTTTCTCCTGTCTCTCTGTTACTCTATCTCTTCTGGGAGTATTAGATTCTCCAAACCCTTCTTCCTCATTACGTTTTCCGGAAATCTCAGCTGTCTCTTCCTGATGTTAAGTATATGTTTTCCTTTCGCTCGAATCTTCTCCAAAACCTGGACGTTGCTCTCATGTTTTGTTCATGGTACCCTCAGCATCCTTTTGTAGAACCACATTTCTGATGCTTTGAGTTTCTCCTTCATCTTTGAGGAGATCGCCCAGCATTCGCTGCCATATGAATGAAAGGATATCACATAACAGTTCAGTATTCTTTTCTTTGTTTTCAACGAAATCTTTCTGTCTCTCAATACACTACTTAGCTTTTGAAATGCGTCCATAGCCATGCCAATGCGTCTTCGCATCTCAGTGTCACACTTTCGTCCTCTGTCAAAGCACTTTCTTAAATTTACTGCACCTGTTTGGTTTTCGAATCCCCGACCTGTAGTTGACATTTTGAAGTCCTCTTTTTACTGGTGACCATGCATTCAGTTTATTGGGAGAAAAAGTGTTTATGACAGTAATAGAATATAAATAGAACAGAATTAACATTTAGATGAAAGCAAGGTTGCTATAGATAAAGAGTTGTCTCTAAACGGCGATAAGATGGTGTGAAACATTTTACAAAACACCTTGCTATTGACACAGTAGTATACTTTAAATATGAAAGCAAATAGGTTCAAAACAGAATATTTTATCGGCCGTTGTTCTCGCACCCTGAAAAATTCTTAATGTATAAAATATGACAAAACTCAGTGATCTCAGAATTGCCAGGATATCGAACGGTAATAGGTTAATTAAAGACCACTAACCGCGACAAAACCACATACAAGCGAGAGAAAAGCATGAAATGAGAAAGAGAGAATACGGATTCCTTTACCTTAGCTTCGACTATTACAACATTTCGACCACTATACTCTCCGTTCTTTACAGCATGTCTGTTCCATTTATTAACATTATAGAAATGTTGACGAAAACTCTTTATTAAATCCACTGAGAAGATGATGTTTTTATTGCTTTATTTGTTTTGTTGAGGGTCATTCATCTTGTGTTTCTTATCTAGTTACTGTTAATTCCTCCTTATGACGCTAATTTATTTTTTGTTAACGTTTCCGCACTGCCACATCCAGAGATTGAACTCACGACTTCCAAAAGACTGAAAGTAACAAAACTAAAACATTATATTAATATTTTCTACAAAAACCAAATGCATAGCAATTATAAACAGGACGAATCTTCACTTCGAAACATCATATGCAGCTCCCATTGACTTAATAAAAATTAATTATCTATTACACAATGGAAGCATTATTAATAAAAAAGAAAAACACAACACTCAATAATACCAACTACGAACACACTAACAACATTTCACACATACACACGACTCTACAAATATACTTAACGCTACATATTTTCAGTTACACGTAAAATGAAATCCATAATCGCTAATGGCCAAAATTATAGCCGAAAGCGTTTGAAAACAAAAATATTTGGACAATTTTTATATAATTTATGTCCTGAAAAGAAAAAACAATCATAAGCTCACATATAAGTTCATCCCCCTTTTTTTTCCCTGTTTAGGAAGTGGTTATCGGTTCATTTCCTCTACTCGGCCCTTATAGTATTGCTTTCTCGAGTCTTTTGGTGTATGTGTGTATGGTATCAACATCTCTGGTTGTCAATTACCTGATTGCTACTTTCCGACTGGTAATTAAAAGCCCGAACACTTGCGTAGTCTTAAAAGGCTGCTCTGATCAATAGTCGAATAATATGGTGTTTCTTACAGTGCCATATTGCGCATGGATGGGTGTCCCTGCAAGCGCCTCCGGTGGGCAAACTTAAGACCACACTATGTTGCAGCCTGTGCCAGTTCTCTTCCCACACACGACGCATTTGACGACTGTCTGCTGCTACTACCCTAGGTCTCTCTTTACCAAACTAACGATAAAACATAACAATGCACAATCAAATATATAAAACTAAACAAGTAAAAAAAAAAGAAAAAAAAACACCAGAAGCTCTCAACATCTCTTTCTCTAATGTCCGGTATCCGTACCAACTTTTGCAGTGTGGAATTGTTCCTGTACAAAAGGTCCCCAGACACCCTAGCTCTATGCAAAACTAACCTAAACCCCCACAATCCCTTCCACTGATTTCTCAATTACCTTCCTGTCTTTAGGAAGGACTCCAATATCTACGTGCATGGCTAGCGAGATCCTCTTGAATATCCAGTCCACTCGTACATGTGTCTCAGTCTTTCTCCACTAAACAGAGTAAGCTATCTCTTCTTTCACTACAGCTTCCTTCCTCTCCTTATCTGTTAGATAGTGTTTCACACAGTATAGACAATATCATTTCTCTTCACCCTCCCCCTAATATATTTATATTCAGTGATTTTAATGCTCATCATAATAAGACGCTATCTTGCTGGCGTTCAAACGCCGAACTCTTCAATCGCTCAGTCTCTCACGCAAGTGGCGGATTTCTCTTCGCGTTTTCCCAGTAACTCTGAAGGTCGTGCTTCTCTTCTATATCTTTCTTACTTTTATCCCTGACTCTTGCCATTTCATGCAGCTCTGCCCTCTTGACAACTCTAATCATACTGTGATGTTTGTTGATATCCCTTTCTGCTCCACCTCAACCCAGGAACCTTCTACCAGCAGAAAACCTTACTGTTATCTACGAGTGGACTGGGACTCGTTCCGTGATTTTCTTCGCGATGTACCTTGGAACAAAGTTTTTAGTCTCCCTGTTCAAGACTGCAACTCTGATCTCTCCTTTTGAATGAAAGCCGGCATTGATGCTTTCATCCCAGCCAGGAAATTCCACCTTAAACCTCGTTCATATCCTTGGTTTTCTCCATTGACCACAGAAATCACTTCTTTCGGCTTTACACAATAGGTGTCTCTGCTCGCCAGAAATTTGAACGTGTCCTAAATTATACTAAGCATTTGTTTGCTGATAGAATAAAGCAGCATATAATAACTCACAAGTTCAGTTCCAAAGATTACTAGCAGCTCTTCAAGGGTGTATTGAACATCAACATCTCGATCCTTCCTCTATTCAATCAATTTGAAGTCCTCACATCCACAGATGACAAGGTTGAATGCTTTGCACGCAAAGTATCTTCCAGCTCTACACTTGACGCGTCTAGAGTACAAACACCCGATTTTTCTCCTGGAACAGAGGCATAGCAGTTATATATATATATAACTCCCTCGCTGGTCTCTGACATAATTACTAGATTTGACTCCCATAAGGCAAGTCGAGGTGATGGTATTCCAGCTATTGTCCTAAATAAATGTAACCCTGAACTGTGTCCTGTCCCCTCTAAACTCTATAACTATTGCTTCGCTTCTTATTAAAAGTCCTCCTCTGCAGTTCAAGTTTTTTGGAATTCTAACCCCTCTAGCTATCGCCTCTTAGCGTTTTTTTTTTTTTTTTTTTGGTAAAGTGTTTGAGGCTATTATCAATGCTGAAGTAGTTAAGCATCTCACATTTCACTACGTACTCTCTAACAAATAAAATGGCTTTGGTATCGCTGGTCAACAGCTGATGTATTAATGACCATCATTGAATATATATACTAGACTCTTGAAAAAAGAAAGCGAAGCTCAAGCTGTTACTTTAGATATCTCGAAGGCGTTAGACAGGGTTTGGCATCCTGGACTTCTGCGCAAGGTACAGGGCTACGATATTTCTGGACGAGTGTTCGATATAATTCAATCGTTCCTAGCCAAATGTGAAATGAAGGTCTTTTTGAATGGGCGAGTTTCCAGATCATTTAATGCGAACGCGATTTCTCTCAAGGCTTTATCCTAGGCCCTACGCTTTTTCTGATCTTCACCACTGATCTTCTTGATGTCATCAATTCTGAAGTTAGCATTTAACATTTACTCTCTCCATAATTTGGAAATCTGTCAAGGCCGACAAAGTAAACTTGGTTGCTGGTTTTGAGAGGGACCTCTAATCTGTGCTAGAATAGGTAGGAAATAGCTCGCGAACTTTAATGCCTCTAAAACGAAACTTCTCTCTTTTAACCCCTACAAAGAAACTCTGTAATCTACCATCAGATTAAATGACGATACTCTTCCAAAAAACAACACACTGCGCCTCCTTGGCCTTGCTCTGTCACCCGACATGAAGTGGGACGACTACATTGAGCCTCTAGCTGCATCAATTGCTCAGAAGACTTGGTTGCTGTGTCACACCAGAATGTTCTTTTCGTCAGAATCCATTTTGCACAATTATAAATCTATTATCCGTCCGTGCATTATCTAGTCGAGCAGTAGCTGCTATTCACCTTGAGGTTCTCGTCAAAAACCGCAGGAGGATCGATCTGCGATGTAATCGGTCCCAACTTGGCAGGCCTCCTTCAGTTACTTTCTCATCGACGTGCTGTGGCTTCCCTCTGTCTTTTCTACAAATATTTTATGGCAATTTATGCGTGCTACTAGACTGATGTAACCTCCTGTTCTACTCTAATAGCTTATTTTCTCTCACTTTACGTCTAGTGAACTCCGCTCCGTTTACTTGCTTCGCTGATAGCTGCAATCTCCAAAAGTTTAAAGGCAATGTCATTTGTCATGTTCTCGAATCGCATCCATCTCTTATTCATTTTTCGATAACCCCTGTACCTTGTTTTATTTTTTCATTGTAACCCTCCGCGCACCATCGACGGCTCTGCCTTGCGTAGAGTGAAATGATTTTAATATATATATATATATATATATATATATATATATATATATATATGTATATATATATATATTAGTCAACGATGTTTGTTTTACAAAAGCTGACCATTTGGGAAAAAGAGCTAAAAATTTTCGCTTGAGTCCCGGTTTTAAGATTAAGCTTAAACATGAAATAACACTGGCATTAAATGCACACACACACATACATATATTCTTATTACTTTAAAAGTTATTTTTAGTGGATACTCGTATTTAAGTAAACGCTCCATTTATTTATTAAAGAAGAAATGACTTAATTTCATTATTATTACAGATTATATGAAAAAAGCCTTCAAGAAGAGAAAGCCTCTTTGGTTCAAATTTAGAAAATAAGTTTTGTAAAAGGTACGCTATTCTCTATTTATATGTAATACTTCGAAATCCAGAGGGCGAAACCAAACTTTCCACCTTTAGTGTACAGTGTTTGAATTTGGTGTATTTGGGAAGCAATTTTTAATTGATACAAGTTTGGCTAAATTCTAAGAAGAGTTCCTTTTTAATTATTTTTTCTATTTAAAATATTGACACCTCAAAATGTCCTTAACTACCATTTTTGAGGTTTCAGTATTTTAATTTCTTTTAATCATTAACAGGGAACTTTCATTAGTATTTAACCAAACTTGTATAAATGCATATATTTTTATGGACGCTTTTTTTCTGAAATCTTAAATTATTTGCGTACTCCAAATACGCAAGAATTTTAACTTGATGTTTATCATCGATCGATCTGTGAAAATGCCTATATATATCTTCTAATGAAGTTATGGTTATTCTACTACCATCTGTGTTGGTAGTTAAATTCAAAACTAAACACATAAGACCGAAATTGACAGTTTTGTGGTGGGGGTGTTAATGTGTGAGTTTAGCAGTGCGAACGTGTGTATGTGTCGACGTTCTTTGAGGAATACGCTTTAATTTTTGACCTTATATCAAAGCCACTTCTAAATCATATTCCCATCAGAATTTTTGAGTGTGAATTATACGACAATGTCATTAAGGAGGTCTACGGATAATTTGATATATAAATCAAGTTCTAATTGTATCTATAATTAAAATCCAGTACCGATCTATAATTCTTACTGCAGCTGCTGCTACTGCTGGTATTAATATTATTATCATTATAAGTATTATTAATGCGGTTCCTTTACATGTGACAGCGATATCATTTTTAATTGTCAACTGATTACTGAATTGTTTTCTACTGAATTCAGTACAGAGCTAATTCCTGCGAGTGGCATTTGAGAGACTCTGTGTTGGGAAGTTTTACGAAGGTCGCTGAAATTTTCATGAACAAGGCACGTGATTCTGAAAAAAATAGACAGCAAATTCAATAACATCAACAGTCAAATATAAAATAAAATAAAACAGGTCACCATTCTTTGCTCAGGTCCGAAAGAATCATCTCACTGTTTTCTTTTTATAAGAAGCCCATTCTGGACAGTTGTTTGGAATGTCGGATTTCTGATATAGGATACGGCCCAGTTCTATCGCCAACACATACCCTAAACCTTCTTTTGCGCCTCTCTCCGCCTACCACTGCTCGCTGCAGACAAACAGCTTCACTCTTCCCGAATGTTTTGCGATGCTTGCCACGACCAAGTCGACGCTGCCTGTTAAATACTGTGCTATTCAATTTAGGAAGAGTGATGAGACAGAGTGGTAAAAATTATGGACGGCGCTTGTGTCGGCTGTGAACGACCAGGATATGCGACCCTTTTATTATCCAATTGAAATCCAATACTCTTGCGCATCAGTTACGAGCAAGGTAGATATTTTACTGATGCATGTGTTTGCAAAATACCTCAACTCTCTTGGTAAGTACATCTGCGAAAATGTTTTCAATCTATGCAAAGGTGAAGCATTTTGGTAGTTGTTGATTACTGCTTTGGCAAGTAATGTTTGCAACCTAATAAAAAGCGTGATAGTCCTACTAAAGAATTACATTGTCGTGACTGCGTTAGATATTACAATGTCTCTTGTATTAATTAAAATGTAGAATTTAAAAAAAAACATCAACTTGAGGTTAACAGATAAATCTATTATCAAACAAACAAACAAACTAACTTATTTTATTATTGTTTATGAATAAAACTTTCAAAAAATAAATATTTCAGAAATTAAAATTTACATTCGCAAGATTTTGAAAATATACAATTAAGAATATAAACATTGTTTACTTCCCTTTATAGATTACTTATTTCTCTTTACTTTCAAGTTTTGATCTCAATATTAAGATCGTTACTATTTTAAAGGCAATTCATTTGCAAAAAAAAAAAAGAATTAATATAATTATAAAAGCCATAAACAAAGTAATTGCTTCTTTGAAAAGCCAATACCAGGCGATAATTAAAATGAATAACACAATTTTAATCCTTAAAGATAATATGCAAGTTAATTAAGCAAAAGCCGACAATTTGCTGTTGGATATGTATATAAACCACATTTATTTGGAGACAAAATTTGACAAAAGATTTTTATACAAACAGACACACACACACACACACGCGCGCGCGCACACACACGGATACGGTGTAAAAAACAACTTTATATAAAGACGTAATTAAATTCAGAGTTTCTAGGAAACGTATTTATAGGTAGCGTAGTAAAATATTTGTTTCAGTGGAAATTACTTCCTAAATTTTCTTCAAGATTTTATATTTGTATTTACAAACGATTATGTTATGAATATAGCGAATTTATATATGGGGGGTATGGCTGGTCACTCGTATCTAAGAATGTCTGTCTACTAGGGTGGCTAGCTAATCCCTATTGCAGACTCCTGCTCAGACACATTAGAATTTGTTCAACACCCACCAGAGCCCAACTATGAATTCTACTGCAACTAGTTACAATTTCTGGGATAGCGCGCAACTAGATACAGATTATTTCTGAACAAGACCAAAACGCTCAAACCCACGGTTACAATGACTTGCCACTCGGTGCTAGCATAACCATCGACCGCTCGTCGAAAGTCCCGTCTACCCAATTTCATCACCAGACTCGGAACAATCCGTGGGTGTGGTTTTCGCGTACTTTGCAAATGTGCCGCACGCTGTGTTGGCCGGCTTCCTCTAGACCGATAACATCAAGAAGTCACCTTCCTGACAAATCAACCCAGACCTCAAAGTCAGAGAGCGAGCATTCTAAACCACTCAGCCACACGCACCCGTCTCTCTCCCGCTACCACACACGCACATATGTATACACGTGAATGTGTTGTTTTCTATTTTTAACTCAAGCATATATGTCTGTTATTTTCTACTAGCAGTATAGCCCGGCGTTGCTCGGGTGTAATGAAAGCTTTAAAACTAATCCATGGTCCTGGAGCTCAGACTCAGCCTAAAGAATATTTGTGTGAAGTTTGGTGAGAATCGGATAAAAATTGTGGATTTGTATAAAGGACATACAGACAGATAAACAGACACACACACAAACATCTTGCCTTTTATATATATATATATATATATTATCGATTTTCTGCACTATTGTAATAACTGCAACATTGAAACTTCTGAATATCGTTTCTTATGTCTTTGTTTATGAGTGTATAAAATTTGATTAAAATCGGACCACTCCTACTATAACCGGATTTTTTCGATTATCGATTTTCGATGTTTTTCGATGGTACCTCGAGACAAAACCTAGCTAAGAACACTCGCAGACGCTTATAGTACAACTGTGTAAATTTTCAAGAAAATCGGTTCAGCCGTTACGGAGTCTATAGGTAACGGATACACACACACACACACATACACACACGAGCGCGCACACACACACAGAGAGACAAAGTTCAAAATTGAAGCATTTATCAATCTAAATATTGCCTCAATGTGAACTTTAAACCATGAAACTCGGTGTCACTATTATTCAGTGTTGATTATTATATCATATATATATATACATATATATATATATATATATATATAAGTTTCTTTTCGATGCCTTATTTCAACTGAATGCATAGAGTGAGTTAAATTTATGATAATGCTTCTTACAAACGTGCCAAATTGAGCTAATGATTAACACACGAAAAAGGGGACAGACGAACTAAGTTCAATTCTACCTTCACACAGGCCAGATGAAACAATACTTTCACTTAGGATATCGTACCCCACCCAGTGCATACTAAGTGAAGTAATATAAGGTATTATTTATGATTGTAATATTGTGTATATGAAAAAACAACATGGAAAATAAAAAGACAACTTGAATGGAATCATAAATTAATTAAATAAAGAAAATAAACTGCATGAATAACAATAAATGATTAAAATAAGTCAACTAAAGAGGATTAATATCAATAAGCGGAAAGATTTGCCTCCAACAATAGAATTAGGAAAGATCGGGTTATTCGTTCCCATCCCACTAGCGATATATAGAAAGAGCCATTGCAAGAAGTAGTGAGACATCTTCTGAAGAGCGGTAGAGAGGTAAAAGTGTCTATGTAGTGTTAGTTGTCTTCTTTTTTTGCTCATAGCGTCTATTTTACAAACGCTGAGCATTCCTTCTCCTTAAATATAGCAATTTTCAAACACACATACACTTGTATGTCTGTATATATATATATATATATATATATATATATATGTGTGTGTGTGTGTGTGTGTGTGTGTGTGTGTGCGTGTGTGTGTATTTATGCAGCAATTTTTTCTTTTAAACATGTTAGATTAAATAAATTGTAAACAATATGTTTGCTTATTTTTAATAAAATCCGTTCATACTCAAGGATAATCTTTCGCGTATTACAATCAAAAGATGTTAGAAATGAGCTGTAACGTTGACAGATGTTATTTTTATTCATTTTTAAGGTACCCAAGTACTTTCAATCTCTTTCTGAGGTCATCTTCAGGGATGTGAGTTATGGCAACAAATGTAACCGGAAAACTGTGTTGCTAAACATTACTGTACATTCTAGCAACACAGTTTTCCGTATGAATGGATTTTATTAAAAATAAGTATATTGTTTGCAATTTATTTAATCTGATATATAAAAGAAATAAAGTGTGTAGCTTGATGTTACATATTGTAAATGATATTAAAAAGCGAAGCAACCGGTTTCGCTCCCGCTCTTCAGGCCTCTACGGGAGATTTTAATCAAAATTAAAAAAGGTCTTATTTGACGGCACAATGATATCATTGTGCTGTCAAATAAGACCTTCATTTACTTCAAAGGGAAAATATACTGAATAGTTTAGTTATATGATACTGTAATATACTATACAGTGCATTAGTTGTTTTTGTGATTTTCAATAAACAATGCAAATTTAAAACACACACACACACACATTACAGTTAAACAAATAAGATGTAACCGTAAATTCTACTCCAACAGCTTCTTTTCTCGCGCTTGCCGCCTGTGGAACTCCCTTCCACAAGTCTGCTTTCCCGACAGTTACAATCTCCAGGTGTTTAAATGTAGGGTCAATAGACACCTCCTATCACACTAACTCCCAACTATTCTCAGAACACTCTCATCTACCCAACCCTCATTCTCAGTATCCTTACCCGCCTATCACCCACCCTCTAACATTTCCTATATTTAATCAGCCTTTCTCCACTCTACGTAGCCCCCTGCGCAGTAGTGGCAGTGACATGCCTTGCTCGGGGTGAAACGCTATATATATATATATATATATATATATATATATATATATATATATATATATATATAGTAAAATACATATTACAGATTCTCTGTCACATTGCTTTTAGTCGTAGGTCATTAGGTGTTTCGGGTTTTACAGCATCGTAATCTTTCTCCATTCTGATTCAGTCGATACTTATCAGATATCGACTAGTCTGCCAGCCGTTAGTTAAAACCTTTTTTATAATGGAACGCTATCTTCAGCAACTGCAACAAACGAACTCTTTGGACATTTATAGTTTAATCACAATGAATTTCTTGTTCGCCAGTTTCCACGCTTTTTTATAATAAAAGAAAAGGAAGAAAAATGTTTATTCAACTTATATAAGATATTCCTGACTGAATTACGTTCTATAGATATGGAAATATATGCCTATATATAAGTATTACACAGATTAATTTTTACTTTAAATTTAAATTATTAACTTCTTTATTAATATGTATGCGCCTAAATATTCAGTTTATTGGAAAAATCACATTGCAAATCAGTTGGTGATATAAGAAAAATGTAAAAAAAACAGGTACTTGACACTCACGTTGGTTCGACCGAAACCACTTGTTATGGACACTGAGTCTCGCCAACTATGATCCAGACAGGGGTTGAAGGTCTGTCTCCTGGACAGGAATTCCATCATAATTTCAGTACATTCTTTATGATGCCTACTGTTAATATCGATATGCTATGGAGATATTTTTGCACGAATGTGCGTTGTGGTGCAGTGGATATCGACTCGAAACGACAAATCGGGATGCCGAGTTCGAATTCCAGTTGAATTCCTTGCATTCACTTACGTACAAATACCCTTGAGAAAGTTATTAATCCGTCTCTTCCCTCCAGTTATGCGTTACATAATGGGACAGATTGGGTTCTATAGTCTTGGCTGGCAACCAGTCTATCACAGAAAGTAATGGCAACCTACTGCGGGATAATCTTCTACCCAGTCAGTAATTTGTCTTTCGAGACATGATCGCCCAAAGCCTGTATCACGTATGGCACTTAACTGAGTGATGGAGATATTTTTGCATGTCTATATTAAAACAGAAATCAGGCCCTGTGTATTATAAAAACATAAATAAAAATTCACAAACGCATCAACACTGATCAACTAAATTTTCTTCTATGTCTTGCATTCATTCAGAACGTTGGCAATCATGTCTCTCCACCACTTCCTGTTTTTATAGCTGTCAGTAAGTTTGTCTTTTTGCTATCTCTCTTCGTCCCTGTTCTGCCAATTAGGCTCGTTAGAGAGGTTAGGTACTGCCTTCTTCTCTTCCTCTTGTCTTCTATATGTTCTGTGAGTGTCAATTTTTCTAACCTTTTTTCCTTATTATGTGTCTTATTAATTCCAACTATCTCTTTCTGGTGCTACGCTGTCCTTTTTGTTTCGATTTTCTCAAAAACTTCGTTCATATTCGGTCTGTCATATCCTCAGCATTCTTTTATAGAATCACAGTTCCATTGCCTCAAGCATTTTCTTCATCTGTGAAGATATTGTCTAGCATTCACTGTCATGTAGAGCCACTGATATTGAATAACAGGAATAACAGATAATTACTCTTTTTTTGTTTGTTTGTTTGATCAGGCTAGTCTACCTGAGAGCAAAACACTGTGTCTCCTCCGGTTAACTCTCACAAAAGACCTCAAGTGGAATGACTCTATCGAATCTATCGCTAAATCCGCTGCTAAGATGGTCGGTTCTCTGTGTAGGACCAGAAAGGTTTTTCCCGCCCGAAGCCATCCTGCAAATATATAAATCTACCATCCGCCCTTGCATTGAATACTGCTGCCATATCTGATCCGGTGCCCCTGCTATCCACCTAGGGGTTCTTGAGAAAATCCAACGGAGAATCTATAATGTGATCAATCTCGACCTAGCAGCTCAGATACAGTTACTTTTTCACCGGTGCAATGTGGCATCTCTGTGTCTCTTCACAGAGAAGCCACATTGCACCGGTACTTTCACGCCTTCTACTCCGATGAAATTAGCTCTCTGGTTCCCCCTATGCATGAATTTACTCGAACCACAAGATGTGCAACTAAGTCCCACCCTTTTACTGTGAAACCAATAAAATGTGAACGCAAATTCTACTCCATCAGCTTCTTTTCTCACACTTCATGCCTGTGGAATTTCCTTCCGTTTACTTGCTTCCCCGACAGCTACAATCTCTAATAAATTAAATCTAAAGTCAATAGTCATCTCCTATCTCACTAACCTGCATCCTCTTTCTTATGCTTCTTTCTCCGTCCACTCCACTCTCAGTATCTTAATCCTTCTCTTATCCACTTCCTTACACCCCCATAACCTGTCCCTCTTTCTCATAACCTTTTTCCCTTGCCTTACTTGGGGCGATATAAATATTAAAAAAAAATTGTTATACCAATGCACCTTCTGATTTGGATATCCTTTTTCCACCCTCTGTTTCAGATCAAGTAAACATTGAATTAACGATGGCGTTTTCTTACCTCCAGTTAACTATGTGTTTATCTCAGTCTATTCTTATTTTTGATAACGTATATGTCTGTCGAGCTATTTGTCTATGCATGAATATGTTTTATTTTATGTTTTCAAAATATGTCTTATTCAATACGAAATATAAACACATGTGATCACTGAAAGTCTTTAAATAATTCTCCTGAGATGGAAGTTTGTAAACATTTTGTGTGGTTAAAAATGTTGAATGTCTTACCAAAAATGCAAAATAAATTAATCATCCAGCTACAATCCCAGTTTAGAGTCGATATTGTGTCACATTCTGTTAGTGTGAGCGGGTAGAATTTTTTTTTATCGCCATCATGCAAATGTAGAGGCAAATCACCGTTTTACAATATGATGACGTCAATTTTAAAACACTGATGGTTTGCGGTGCTATTTTTACGTATTTGTCATTTAGGGAAGCTCTGATGATTCAGAAACGTATCCAGTGAAAAAGCTGATGACTAAAGATCTGCCTACCAGAGTAGAATTGACAAAACTTCCTAACTAAAATTAAACAGTCTTGCTTGGTGTATTTGATCATACATTAAGTAGATTTTACATAAATTTTGAACATGTTAATGATTACATCCGTCAGTTCTTAGCTACCAGTATTAAATATTAATAGTCTCCGTATTGTTCACAATAAAAAAATGACTTGCATATCTTACCAACAACAAAGTATTATCAGGTAAACTCTTTACAACTATAAAATTTGATAAGGCTACCACTCCTGTCTCCACATTACACCCTCGCTGGTCACCAAGATAATTGCGCAACTTGACCCACACAAAGCGAGCGGCAGTGA
Source organism: Ascarosepion bandense (assembly GCA_037127315.1). Lineage (NCBI taxonomy): Eukaryota > Metazoa > Mollusca > Cephalopoda > Sepiida > Sepiidae > Ascarosepion > Ascarosepion bandense. Next base: position 1,104,502 of record JBBBDQ010002409.1, read on the forward strand.
CGGAATCCCAGTCATAGTACTGAAGAAATGTGCCCCAGAACTCTCCTCTGTCCTCTCTAAACTCTATAACCTCTGCCTATCTGCTTCCTGCTTTCCTGCCTGTTGGAAGTCCTCCTGTGTAGTTCCTATATTTAAGAATTCTGGCGAACCCTCAGACCCCGCCAATTACCGTCCTATTAGTCTCCTTCCAATCTTTGGCAAAGTTTTCGAAGCCATTATCAACGCCGAGGTGATTCAGTATCTTATGGCCAACGGGCTTCTCTCTGACAAACAGTATGGGTTTCGCTTCACCAGGTCTACTGCTGATATGCTAACGACCATTACCGAGTACATATACCAGGCACTCGACAAGAATGGTGAAGCCCGAACCGTTGCCTTGGATATCTCCAAAGCATTCGACAGGGTCTGGCATGCTGGCCTCTTGTGCAAACTGCGGAGCTATGGGATAACTGGACATCTGTTTGACCTCATCCAGTCTTTCCTCTCTAACCGCACATTGAAGGTGGTATTAAATGGGCATGCCTCCCAAAACTACCATACGAACGCGGGCGTCCCTCAAGCTTCTATCCTAGGTCCCACGCTCTTTCTGATCTACATTAATGATCTCCCCGACACCATTAGATCCCAAGTTGGCATGTATGCCGACGACACAACAATCTACTCCCGCATCGATCAGAAACCAGGTCTGGACGACAAAATGAACCTCGCTGTCGTACTTGAAAGGGACCTCCAATCCGTAGTGGCCTGGGGTAGGAAATGGTTGGTAAATTTCAATGCCTCTAAAACAAAGCTGTTATCAACTAATCACCATAGACAATCGCATCTACCTCCCATTAGCATGGGACAGGCTAGCCTCCCAGAGAGTAAAATACTACGCCTCCTTGGCCTTACACACTCGGCGGACCTCAAATGGAATGACTATATTGAATCCATTGCCAAATCTGCTGCTATGAAAGTGGGCTCCCTGTGCAGGGCCCGGAAATTTTTCCCACCTGAATCTATTCTGCACATATACAAATCTACTATCCGCCCGTGTATTGAATATTGCTGCCATATCTGGTCGGGTGCCCCTGCTGCTCTCCTTGGGCTTCTTGACAAAATACAAAGGAGGATCTGTAACGTGGTTGATACTGACTTGGCAGACCGGCTGCAGCCGCTCTCTCACCGGCGTGATGTGGCTTCCCTGTGCCTCTTCTACAAGTACTTTCATGGCTTCTGCTCCGATGAGCTTAGATCACTGGTGCCGCCTAAGCACGAATTTGCACGAGATACTAGATTAGCAACTAGGTCCCACCCTTTTACAGTTAAACAAATAAGATGTAACCGTAAATTCTACTCCAACAGCTTCTTTTCTTGCGCTTCCCGCCTGTGGAACTCCCTTCCACAAGTCTGCTTTCCCGACAGTTACAATCTCCAGGTGTTTAAATGTAGGGTCAATAGACACCTCCTATCACACTAACTCCCAACTATTCTCAGAACACTCTCATCTACCCAACCCTCATTCTCGGTGTCCTTACCCGCCTATCACCCACCCTCTGTCATTTCCTATATTTAATCAGCCTTTCTCCACTCTACGTAGCCCCCTGCACAGTAGTGGCATTGACATGCCTTGCTCGGGGTGAAACGCTTATAAAAAAAAAACGTCGTTTGTGCTTCATTCAAACAAATAGGAACTACACTTAATCACCTGCAATAATGGTCTCCCAACCATGCATGTGCTTCAAGAAAATTAAAAACAAAATCTCATCCTAACGGCAAGTTTGATTATCGTTTGTCACTGAAAGCGGCATTCAGTTTCCGTGTTTTGACATTTTGTCGATTGTAACTAAATAATTGAAGGTAGAATCAGGGTGATTGCATGCTAATACGGGTATCAAATCAAATTCTGTAGCAGTTTCTCTTTCTTGGTCAAAATTCTTTTGTATAATCCTTTCGTTGGTTGTGCGTGTCCAAGGTCTGAAGATAGCGTCACTGGTCAGAGGTATTGGTTGTGTTTATCGAATATGTTTTAATAAATAACCTGCAAAAAATCAATTTAAGGCCATATAACTTCAGAAAATAAGTTGCCATGGTTATTCACAGCCTCTCTTTCTTTAATAACTTTGAATTTCCATGACTAGCAGTATAGTCCGGCGTTGCTCGGGTGTAATGAAAGCTTTAAAACTAATCCATGGTCCTGGAGCTCAGACTCAGCTTAAAGAATATTTGTGTGAACTTTGGTGAGAATAGGATAAAAATTGTGGATTTGTATAAAGGACATACAGACAGATAAACAAACTGAAAGAAAAATGAATGGATGTAAGTCAAATTTTGATTTCCAGGTATCGATATCAAATAAGTTTTTTCGTCGTAAACTGAATTTTGAAGGCTAAATAAGTCCTCTGAGTAAATAGTCTCAGCCATGATACCAAGAACTACAATTCTACCTACTTAGAGCCAAACCCGAAGCAAAAACTAAAATAAAAGGGCTGAAAAAAATACAAACATACAGGCAGATAAACAGACACAAACATCTTGCCTTTTATATATATATATATATATATATATATATTGTTGATTTTCTGCACTATTGTAATAACTGCAACATTGAAACTTCTGAATATCGTTTCTTATGTCTTCGTCTATGAGTGTATCAAATTTGATTAAAATCGGACCACTCCTTCTATAACCCGATTTTTTCGATTATCGATTTTCGATATTTATCGGGGGTACCTCGACACAAAACCTAGCTAAGAACACTCGCAGCCGCTTATAATACAACTGTGTAAATTTTCAAGAAAATCGGTTCAGCAGTTTCGGAGTCTATAGGTAACGGATACACACACACACATACACACACACACACACACACACACACACACACTGACAAAGTTCCATTTATAAATAAGTTTAGATTTAGATTTCTTAGGGAAGATAGTGCAGATCTACCAAGAGCATTAATGCAAAATTGAATTCGGTAGACTAGGTTGAAATTTGAACTCATTTCGACGATTCTAATTTCTGCGCTGATAAAGCATCAACACTTATCAACTGAATCGTCTTCTTTCTATGAACAGTGTTCATTTAGGACGTTAATAATCATTGCTCTCTATAAATTCCTGTTTTTGAAGCTTTTAGTATAGTTTGTTTTTTTTTTTCCTATCTCTCTTCGTCCCTGTTCTGCCAATCATTTATACAGGCTCGTTAGATAGGTTAATTCTCTGTTCCTCTTGTCTTCAATATGTTCTGTGAGTGTCAAATTTTTCAAACCCTCTTTCCACATTATGCGTCTTACAAATTCCAACTGTCATCTTTCTGGTCCTACGTATAAGTGTCCTTTCTGTTTCGATTTTCTACTCTGATGATTCTACATTCTGCAAAGTTATGTTTACTGTACATCTAAAGTTAAGAAAAATATATAATATTGATAACATTTGCGATTTCCATCTCCAACATTTTTGGAAAAGCTCAAATCGTTTGAAAAATATTAAAAATGATAAATTATTGTTTATTCTCTATTCCGATATAGCTTTTATTTTTACTTCTTGCTCATTTCAAGATGTGAGTAATTACTTCTCTCCACGGTTTCTTTTTTGCTTATCTAAGCAATTTTTATCCCTTTAATACCACGCATTATTCATATTTTTCTACTTCTATTCACGCAAACTCGCCAAATAAGGTAAACATTGTCTACTTTGCTTCCATTTCCGTCAATATGCCTCGAGAGCGTTCAATTCTTTCCCCATTCTGTATTTTGTATTCCAGAAATTTCCTCAGAAATTTCATCATGTTTTGTAGTTTCTATTCTCCTTAAAATTCCTCGTTTCTCACATACTCTGTCCATGTGATTCATAGCATTTATAAATGGAAATTGAATCTCTGTTTCGCTATTAATTAAAGAGAATACGACAGTAATTTGGCAAGATTTAAAGAACTGCTTGAAAAGTACGGACTCACCTTAAATGAAAATAAATGTGTCTACAGAGTTACGAAAACAAAACTTCTGGGCTACGAAGTAAGTAAAAGGACTGTTCGACAAGATTCTGAAAGGATGAGACCCTCTGCGAGAACTTACTCCGCCAGGTAATATAGAAGCTCAGATGAGAATTGTCGGAATGTTCACTTATTACAGTCGTCGGATCCTAAACTATTTGCTAAAAATTCACGCACCAATAACACTATAATCCCTAAATCTGCTAAAATAAAAGATTCCTTTGAATATTTGAAAAGGGGATTAGAAGAACTGTAGTACACACGTTAGACAAGGCGAAAAACATTGAAATTGAAATTAAATCAAAGAAGCAAGCCTATTGCATTTTGGTCCAAAACTCTAAACCACTCAAAACAAAACCACTCTTCCAGTAGAGAAAGAAGCTAATACGATCATCAAAGCAATCAGGGAATTTAGTCATTAACTGAACGATAAATATTTTATTTTTTTCAGGAACCAAAATCACTATCCTAAATTTTCTATAAGCATAAAGCTTCGAAGACTAAAAACCACAAAATTCATCGCTGGCAAATTGAACTTTCCACTTACATACAGTGTCAGATATCGACCGGCCATCAAAAACGCATGCCAACGAGAGTACATTGCGCTTCTGTCGTAAATATTGACCTTAAATATGTCGTAAATATTGACCTTAAAGAGTTACATTATAATTTGTCTTCCTGGAGTATCAAGAATGATGTACTATCAGGTTAATCGCTCTACTAAACAGACGAAATAAAGAGAATGACTGAAAAATGTCACGTGTATGCCGTATAAAAGAATTTGTGAGAGGAGGAGGCAAATTAATCAAAGCCAGTCAACCTTTCAAAAGACTGAATATTGATTTCAAGGCAGCGCTTCCTTCAAATTGAGGAGGAAACAAATATTTATTGACTATCATCGATGAATGTAGTTGTTTTCTTTCAGGTGTGTGGACATGATCTCAGTAAAACTGTATTGACTTCTTTTAAATAAGTTATTTTGCATATTTGATATGCCAAGTTATAGACACTCTGATAGAGAACCTAGTTTTATGTCAGAGGAGTTAAGATTTTTTTTCAAGAGAAAGAAATAGCTACTAGTAAATCTACTGCGTAAAATCCACTAGGAAACGGTCAAGTGAAGAGACTGAACGGAACTCAGTGGATGATGATCAACTTATCCTTAAAATTGAGAAATGACATACTAAAATCAGAAGTTACTGAACCAAACCATTTCACAGTGATTCGACGGAAGGAGCTGAACCAGAAACCGGTAACTTCCCTAGCCCAAGAACTTACAAAAATATCCCCATACCAAATCATCTAAGAACCTAAAGACTCAATATCGAACACTAAAAAAAAAGATAATTAATTTTGTTTAGCCGCTTTTGAAACTGCATTCAAGTTTTTCAAATTTATATGACCTGACAAATTTATATTTCCTTGACAAAATCTCACTTTCTCACCGGTGCAATGTGGCTTCCCTGTGTCTCTTCTACAAATACTTCCACGGCTTCTGCTTCGATGAACTTAGCTCACTTGTGCTCCCTATATATGAATTTACTCGAGCCACAAGATTAGCAACTAGGTCCCACCTTTTTACTGTGAAACCAATAAAATGTAAACGCAAATTCTACTTCATCAGCTTTTTTCTCGCACTTCCCGCCTGTGGAATTCCCTTCCGTTTACTTGCTTCCGAAGCCATCCTGCAAATATATAAATCTACCATACGCCCTTGCATTGAATACTGCTGCCATATCTGATCCGGTGCCCCTGCTATCCACCTAGGGGTTCTTGAGAAAATCCAACGGAGAATCTATAATGTGATCAATCTCGACCTAGCAGCTCAGATACAGTTACTTTTTCACCGGTGCAATGTGGCTTCTCTGTGTCTCTTCTGCAAGTACTTTTACGGCTTCTGCTCCGATGAAATTAGCTCTCTGGTTCCCCCTATGCATGAATTTACTCGAACCACAAGATGTGCAACTAAGTCCCACCCTTTTACTGTGAAACCAATAAAATGTGAACGCAAATTCTACTCCATCAGCTTCTTTTCTCACACTTCATGCCTGTGGAATTTCCTTCCGTTTACTTGCTTCCCCGACAGCTACAATCTCTAATAAATTAAATCTAAAGTCAATAGTCATCTCCTATCTCACTAACCTGCATCCTCTTTCTTATGCTTCTTTCTCCGTCCACTCCACTCTCAGTATCTTAATCCTTCTCTTATCCACTTCCTTACACCCCCATAACCTGTCCCTCTTTCTCATAACCTTTTTCCTATGTAGTCCCATGCACAACAGTGGCAGTGAAATGCCTTGCTTGGGGCGATATGATTATAAAAAAAAAGGGAGATTTTTGTATTAATATGCGAATCTCCACCATATAAATAAAAGTCGATACAGCTGGTGGCAGATCTATTCCTGATATTCCTGAAGATACGCTGCTAGAGAAATAGTAGCGAATAGTTTTAGCTAATTATAGCTTACCACACTTGTTTTCTATCCAACTTACCCATGCACCGTTGATTTTATAACTTAATGCCACGTTTACTTAATCTGTCAGCTTCAACTGTTTTCTCGCGGGGCTACTTAACTACCACTTTATCATATTTAATTCTTATGTAACTTTCATTGATACAACTTTGTTTGTCAGAAATCAAATAATTGCACTATTTTCATTTTTGCAACCAAAAGATTTGTTTAAAAACATTTCATTCACTTAGAAATTGACTGCGTCTCTCTCTCTCTCTCCTTCCCTCTCTCTCTCTCTCTCTCTCTCTCTCTCTCTCTCATTATTCCAGTCTTTCTTGTTCTTTACTGATTTTAAGTTTTAATAATAGTTTTATTTTAGTTAATACAAAAATTAAAGAATGTTCTGAAAATCATTTTGAAAATATGAGAGTTCTGGGTATGACGGTAAACTACATCCAGCAGCAAGGCCTCTTATCAAGAAATTGGAGGTTTTGAGAAGTGTAGAACCACAATTGCTGTTATTCCTAGGTCTACCTTAGGTTTGGGTGATAGCACCTTTTAAGGTCCTAGTTATGAGCAAATAGTAAACCCCAAACAAAACATTAAAGTATAAAAATAAACTTTTTATTGTAAAAATAGCAGCAATAATTATTTGTAAAAAAAAAAACAATACATTTTTAAAGAAATATCATCAGTTATACATTTTCTCCGGAGTTAAAGTATGCAATTGCTTTCAAGATTTATTTAGTTGACAATATAAAAGTGTGTACATATTTAGTTTTTGGCATTAAATAATCCATATAGTTTGATACGCCGGTAAACCAATCCAAACAAAATCGAAAATATGGCATTATAACGCTATCAAAACCTTTCCTCACTTTTCTATGAAAAACTTAAGTCAGGAATTTAAAACAGGGAATGAAATTCAAATCATAAAAAAGAAGCAATAGATATATTTTCTAAAAATAATTTACCCAAAATAGTGAAGGGATTGTTGTTGTCCGTGCCTGAATATGATGGCTCGTTTTAGAAAATTCACATCAGCATTTTACTCTGTAGCAACATTGGCAAGAGTGCAGTTTTTATGAGAATAAATTGTTTATACATACACACAAACACGCACAAACGAATATATATATATATATATATATATATATATATATGTGTGTGTGTGTGTGTGTGTGTGTGTGTGTGTGTGTGTGTGTGTGTGTGTGCATGTTTCACTTTTATTGAAGCTTCTTCAGAGATCTGTTTAAGAACTAGAAATTAAAAATTTGTAAAAATGATTTAAAAAAACAAAAAGACAAACTGGTTGCCAATGTTAAATAATAAAAATATTTAGTTTTTTCCTCTTAATAATAATTAAGAGGAAAGAACAACATATTTTTTGTTATTTTATTAATTTTTTTAATCTTTATTAGCATGTTCGAAATTTCGTTTTTCTTGCGTTAGCCGGTGGGTCAGGTCTAATATTAGCGTTTTTTTTTTGCAGTAAAAATCACATTGATTTGAAAATTCTTGCAAATATCAAATAACTGTCGAGTTTTCATTAAATTTTTAAAACATATTCACAAATTAATTAAATTATTCTTTAAATTTTATTTATTTTTAGAAAATCTTGGAAAACATATACTTTCTTTAACATCCATTACACCCACCTATTAGTTTTATCAAATTTCTAGAAAGAAACATTTCACCCACTTTATATTTATATTATTTAAAAGCAGGACTCATTGGAAAATTTAAATCATCAATATTTTTTGTAAAACAGAAACACAATTCACCAAAAATGCAAAAATCTAAGATATTAATTAATTGGAAAAGTTTTTAATTGCTTTTATAAATAAGATATATTAAGAACACTATTTCCTTAAGGAAACATTTTTTAATAATGAATTTTTACAAAAATTGTTTTCATTTTTTGTAATTTTTGATTATAATAATTTATTAAGTTTTATAGCTTTTAAAATCTTGTATTAATTTTGCTCTTTTAGATGATATTATTAAGTTAAGTCTATATTTAATAATCAGAAATAGGAAGGTTTAGTACAAATCAGGAAACACTAATATTTTTTTTTTAAATTGGAATTTTTTGTTAGTGTATAAACGTGCTACGAAAGTTCATACACGATATTATTAGAAAATAAGAGCGATAACTGTAATAAATTGAAACCCAAAATATCTAAAATTCAATAAAACATTAAGTTACTAAGAATATTTTCCTAAATTTTTAAGAATACTGAATAAAAATTATTTATCAAAGGTGCTTATATGATATTGTTTTCAGTGATAAAGCCTCCCTAGAACATCAGATAAACATTAATCTGTCATTAAACTTTCTATACCCGAATAGTTTAAATAAACAGCTACCGCTGTGTTAAAGGTGCATTTCTGTGATATTTTAACTTAAAATAAATAGTATTTCTTTCAAATCTGCTCAATTATACCTTAAATCATCTAAAATTTTATAAATAAAATTTTTAACACGCTTTTAAAACAGAGGCATGAAACCACAGTAAACTGCAAGCACATTAAAGAACTAACCTTACAATCATGCTAAAAAATACTACAAAATCCAGAGCTAGGACCTCCTAGAAATGATAGTACGGTTAAATATAAAAAATTAGATTAATTATAAAAACTGTCCTTAATACACACATTAAATTTCACCTATTACCTTAAATACGAACACACCTATTACCTATTCACTTATTACCTTAAATACAAACATTTAATCTTTCCTCCTACATAAAATTCTACTTATTACGAACCTATTACCTACTTCCCTATTACCTTAAATTTTTAACATTAAATTTTACCTCTTACATTAAATCTTACCACAAACGGTGATCTAGTTAAAATTTAAAATTTAATAGAAAAAATCGATTTCCAAACTGTGATCTAATTAAAGTTTAAAATTTAATAGAAAAAATCGATTTCCTAAATCCAAAATTAAGGTTAGAAACTCTGCTTAAATACAAAAATATTCTCTACAAAATAAGCATCCCACTCCTTACACTTCTCTACTCTGCTCCTCTAAGAAATCCAAAGGATATAGTCTAGTCGCAAGATAATAAAAACTTACATTCTAACTGCTAATGTTAAATCTGTCTACAAAACTCCAAAACACTCATTAATCAACTATATTCACTACTCACACTACTTTCTTCAAAATTCTAATGAACAATCCACAAGACTTATTCCCTTATCACTAACCCCCACCAACATCCTACACACAACTGACCAAATATAAGAAAAGAGACTTTCCATTCCTGTCCACACCACCTGATGAGACATTGTAGTTTCAATGTCGAAACAAATGTACGATTTGTAGTGGATATATAAAATGCGTAAAATGGATGTAGACGAGAAAAAATGGCTCGACCCAACCTTCCTAACAGTAGATGCAGCTATCGATCCGATATATTCATTCAATTTCAGGTCGATTGAAAAAGTGAGGCCAAAGAGGCGCAGTGTTTTACTATCGAGGAGACTTGCATCAGTCACCCGGATGGATACTAGAAAGTTTCACTATGGTAGTTAAAGAAGAGCAATTTTATTTTAGGGGCATTAAAATTAAAAAGCCGTTTACTGCCCCAGTTAACCACTAATTAGAGCAGCAGCCAGGTTTACTTTGTCAATCTTGGCAGATTTTTTACTGAGAGGTGATTAAATGGTAGTGTCATCTGCATAGATACTTGGGAACTGATGACACAGGAAAAATCATTGATAAAGACAAGAAAGAGTGTAGAACCTAGGATAGAGCCTTGAGGGACAACTGGCTTCGTATGAAAAGTTCTGGAAGCTTGCCGATTCAAAGCGACCTTCATTTTACGATTCGATGGGAACGGTTGAATTAAATCAATCGTCCAGAAATACCGTAACCCTGGAGCTTGCGCAGAAAGTCAGCCTGCCAAAACCTGCCAAACCCTCTCAAACACTTTCAAGATATCTAGAGCAAGAAATACGTTCGTCTTATATATATATATATATATATATATAAGAACACATGGATAGAAACGTGAAACAAAACACATATCCTAGAAACATATGATTTCTATTAACCTTTTGTCGCCTCTCATGAATCTAATGACTAAATGACATGAACCGAATGAACTGGCAATGGTGTATAAACTAACGTTTTGCGGGTAGCATAACTGTTCTTGGTGAGCCGAGTTTAAATTACTGCCTATTTTCTTGGGTTCACTTTCGAAAATAAAAAAGAATGACATAAACTCATCTTTTCTCCCTCCCTTACCCAGCAATGAGCTAAGTATTGAAGTAAACTGAGCTCTCGGCTCTTCTACGACAACATCCTTTAAGAGAAGGCAACGGTAAGCTACTATACTATCTTTTGCAATATCTCATGGCAATTAGCGAATAATAGAGAAAATTAATCTATAGATAACATTTTTCGTCTATGTCACGAATGAATATTGATTTTTTTTTTTAATTCTTACTTGTAAAAGAGAGAACGTTTGTTTGGAAAAGATTAGGATGTTAAATGTTTCCCTTCAAATGACTGCGAAATTATTATATGCGTAATGTTACGCATACAACAAACCCTCAACCAACACACATCGTTTGTGGATAAACACATATCCGTATCAGAAAAGTGCTTCAAATAGAATAGAAAACTACATAACATCTGATGGTTGGCGTTGGTTGAATCAAAAGCGTCTTATTTGAATCTGATGTAACACATTGCTTCGTTCTCCGTGTTTAAGGGTGTGTTAGAATGTGACCCGGATGTAAAAATAAAATCAACTTAAAGTCCTATTTCCCACGATTGAGTAAAGCCCCCACCACCTCCAAGTGAATATAGAAAATTTGTGAGGTAATGATTCTTTCTCTGTCTCTCTCTGTTTCTCTCTCTCGCACGCGCGTGCTCGCGCGCTAATCATGTTCTATGCTACGTGACAGTGCACTTGTAGCTTTCTTTGTGACCGTGTTTTATCTCTGAATGTACGTTTCTATATGCCTGAGTGCATTCGACAGCAGGACCAAGAACAAACCATGGAGAATTTAACACCGACAAGATAAGAGAAGGTGAAAAATGAGTAACCTATGTAACGAATTTGAGTAAAAAAAGGACGCTTTTAAAAAATATTTCATGGTAATTGTTCAATATATTTTACGGCTCAAGAGATTTCAGTTTAACATTTACCTTGGTGCTTCAGCTAAGTACTTAGATATTCGTTATAAAAATCCAAAGATAAATCTGCAATTTTATCCTGGCATTTCGGCTTTCACTGTCGTAATTCAGCATTGCTGTGCCTTTTCTATAAAAATTTTCCTGCTAATTGTTCTGATAAGGTTTCCTCTTTGGTAGAAAGACTATGAATTTAAGTGCAGTACTAGATTGTACTAGTACTAATCATGTTACATTAGAAATGGCTAGATGTAACCACAAGTACTATACTAAAAATTTCTTCTCTCGCACTTCTCGCTTGTGAAACTCTCTTCTGCTTTCATGCCTTCTAGTTATCTTCAAAAATTTAAATCCAATGTCAATTTTTAACTTATGTCTTCTTAATTTTTATTATTTTATTCTTCTCTTTTCCGTAATAGTTTTTTTTTTTTTTCATATTCTTTCATCTTGAATTATCTCTACCTACCCTGATGATGACTTAAAAATGTCGAAAGTTTGGACAATATTTCTTGTACTGTCTTTACAAAATGGACTTCGGATAATTTCTCATGCATTTTTCTTCTTATCTGAGAAAATTAATTTGGAAAAGTCTGCCGTTTTTAGTAGTATTTACTTTAAAGAACTTAAAAATTATCGAACCGAACCATTTCGTTTACCTACGTAGATAGTTTGTTCTTGTTCCATTGCCCTTCTCTATAGATATCTTTAGGCATGGACAGTTGAACGAAAACAGTCAAAACCCTTAGATTAAATAAAAGGTTCAGTTCGAAATTGCTTGTAGGTTAGCTGGATCGATATACACTTGATGAAGGCCGGAGAGAACAACAACCGAAACATTGTGAAGATGAAGACAATAGTCCAAATGTAATAGTGTAATTAATTTTTTTCTAAATTGTGAATAACTTTTTACAAATGCGGCTGTAGTAGATGTAATAAACGTGTATTAGGTTCAAGCTTTCGATTCACATCACACGAGGATCAATTTATATTTAATTTTCTTTGTTTCTCTTTCCTTTCCCCCATTCTTGTTTTTAGAAAGCTTGAACCTAATACATATTTATAGGCATTGTTAACATCTAAGAGACACATTTTCGAAGTCTTATCAGAATATTTAAAAATGATCAATAAATTTAATGGACATAAAATGTCTTCTTTTTTTAATAAGGCATGTTTACAAGAATTACTACCAAATATTAGAAGAAATTTTCATGAGCACAATAGAACATCTCTCAACAGCACCCCCATTTGAACGCTGACCGTGTTCAGTAATTAAACAAACACATTACTACAAAAAAATTACAAGTACAAAAATGCCTCGCAGGCAATAAAGTATTGAAAACCGTTCTCATTACTACAAGAAGTTAATCTACTTGTTTAAAATTAAAGTACTAGCTAAAGCACTTGCTAGAATAAGTAGTCTGGTCAAGATCTCCGCATAAATATTTTTTTAAAAGCCGTAAGGACACAATAATAAGTAAAAGAAATCTTTAAGAATATTACTTCTCTAGATCGGTTGGCATTACTATTCAATCTTAAAAAGTTCCTCAAATGTATATATATATATAGTCAGCCGCAAACAGTCGTGGTTTGCTGTATCATAGCGAATCAGCACAGTTAGACTTCCGATTGCTTCTAGCCAGAATTGAAACCCAAGCGATTATGACATGTCAGTGGGTTTTACCTCTAAGCTCTAGGCTCTCAGTAGAGGAAGGTAGGTCGATACATGCATTGTCAACCCCGTTCAATCAAAGAATGGAGAAAGATTCTTATGCCAGAAGCAGGGGATAGTAAAGGAAGGGCTGGGAATGTTGGTTTCTATAGGGTTAATCCGAGGGGAATCGTAGTGGTAAATTCCCTTTTGGTAGTGGGAGGCATGTGGTTTGATTATTGGGTTAGTAGTGGCAGGTAATATATATATTACCTATAGGTAAAAGTTTTGAAAACAATAATATTTTTGTTGTTGCTGAATAAAATCCCCGTATTTGCTTTCATAAAGCTTCCCAGAGAACGAAATGCGTCGGCTAAAATAAGTTTTCTTTTTTTGTCTTTATTCATATTGTCCTTTTACAGCTACAATCTACCTGAAATTTTGATACACACACACACACACACACACACACACACACACACACACACACACATACATAATATATATATATATATATATATATATATATATATATATATATATATATATATATCGTTTTAAAACGTTTATATTTTTATGGAAAATTCAATTACAATGGGATAGTTAAAGACTGTGGATCAATACTGCAAGTCAAATGTCATTTTTACACCTCAATCAATATTCATTTTATTTGCATTAGTCTTTTCCCCCGGCTCTCTGTATAGACCGCTGGGAATTAAGGTGTGGAGGAAACCGATCCTATTTGTAATAATGGCCTTTAATTTCGCTATTAAGTTATTATTTTAGATTATTTGATTTCTTTATGTAGTTTTATTATTTATTTGTTTTGCATATTTTCCTTCTAGTTTGAAATTTTGGTATCTGCAATAGATTTACGTTATGGAATTTTATATATAATCTTTTGGGTCATTATGTGATTTGCAGATAGCGTGGTAGTCGTTTACCTTTTGATCTGCATTTGAAAATGAACTCTAAACTATTCTTTTGGAATCTATCTCCAGCTTTTTATCGCAGTAAATGCAGGATTATTGAACATATTCCTCACAAAACTACAAGTAATACCGGGCGTGACAGAAATACTTTCCACATATACCATTCAGAAATAACTCCCACATAATAAGACATTAGTGGCAATGGTGTCATTCAGCTAATTTCTTAATATTATGTGGGAAGTATTTCTGCTGTACCCTTACATTATGAAATAAATAAAACAATAGTAATAAAAATAAAAGCGGTCAAATGCTTCTGGGTCATGATGTAATTTGTAGGTAGCGGGGTAGGCATTTCGTAGATTACCATATCTTCTTCTATGAGTCTTGTCCTTTCAGTTCATAGACGAGCATGGCTTTCCATGTTTCCCTATCCCTGGTGGCTCTTAGCACGCTTTCTCCTGTTACACTACGCAACCACCGTCCTGTCATCCACCTGCTCAAGCTCTTCAAATATGTTATCCACTGCTTTCCCCTGTCTCGTTTTCCCTCTATCTGGCCTGTTAGTATCAGGTTATCCAACCTCACTTTCTCCTTTGCATGTCCCAGAACCTTTAGCTGTCTTTTCTTGATGCTCAGTATTAATTTCCTTTCCGTTTCCGTCCTTTCCAAAACCTCATCATTGTTCACATGCTCGATCCTTAATATCCGCAGCATCTTTCTGTAGAAACACATTACGTAAAAATTTAAACTTGAAACATTTTTTAGTTTGTAACTTTGAAACGTAAAGGGTAATTGGTGTTTGCTGTATTTCTTCACAAATCCCCCTATTTTTTTTTTTTTTTTTTCATCTAAGATAGATTTCACCAATAAAATACTTGTTTCTGAAATTCTCCGAACGAAAACGTATCCATCATATGTTTGTTTTCCCCTCCCTTGTCATGCGTGTAATGGAGCCGTCACGTTCACTTCCGCATGAACTCCGTTGGAAAAAGCTCTCTCTCTCTCTCTCTCTCTCTCTCTCTCTCTCTCTCTCTCTCTCTCTTTCTCTCTCCTTGAGAGGGAAATCATTCTAGGTGAAGGAAAACTATTGGTTTCAGTCATGCCATCTTGCTCTAGACACACAAATGCTAGCGTCGCTGCTGTATATGGGGTGCCTCTTTCAATGTTACGGGACTCATGACGTGATGGGCTTGTCACAAAGACATATAGACTTCACCGGTATAAGAGAAATATAGTTAAATTAAGTAACGATTATTTTCATATCTACTGACATGAGATAGTCATGGACACGCAGTTTTGTTTAGATTATATTTCATTTTTCATTCATAAACATGTTATCCTTTCTAATAAAATCTAAAAGTATATCACTTATTAAAATATTCTTCTAGGAAGGCTACCAGGTGGTAAAACTGAAATACAGTTTTCCCCCACTATCTGAAAGTGCATTGTTTATATGAAATACGTTTAGCGCCGAATGTTACGTAAGCTAGTCAAAAATGGCAAACATTACCGTATTGATCTGAAATTTCATGACCCAAATTGTTTGAGTGGTTTGAATCCTGTGTGGGCGTGGAATTCTTACAATGATTCATATTTTTTGCTTAAGTAATAAAATAAGACCAAAAACCGCGCGAGGTCAGTACGGTCACAAGAACAGAAGAGTGATGACGACTCACCGCTTCCAGATTCCTCAGTACAACAGGCAACCACGAGGTGATGAGTAGTTAACCAACTTTTTGGCATTCGTTTTCTCACTCTCACTCTTGTTTACGATGCTACAAATTCCCCACTGAAATAAAACGAAGAAAGAAAGAAAGAAAAAAACTGCAAAGAAAATTGTCAGTCGTCAGCTTAGTCTAGGATGCGGTGCAGTGACCGAAAGAAGCAACAATCAACATTAATTTATATAAGAAAAACTTAACTTTTACAGATAACAAAAAAGATCTTTGCGGATATTTATGTCATGGCTATCAATGATTGCAGAAAAGTACACCAATATTTACAAAAGCGCGTATAAAAAAAAATGTAATACCCAGCGGACAAGCACTCTCTAGTATTTAAGCCCTTTCATATCAAACTCAACACACAACTAAAGTCACCTTTCGATAATAAGACACTGGATTGTGATACGCCCCATTTGGATAACACTAGTTGCAGACCACCAAACAGTCACCATAATCTTTTGCTGATGCAACTTTGTCTTTGGAAAATCATGATCAAGCCGATCGTTTACGGTTATCATAAAGGATCCACGTTTCTTCACAAGTGACTATTCGGTTAAGAAAATGATCATTAGTGTTACGCCTAAAATTTTTTATTTTCATTGAGATCATTAGGCACCCATTTATCGAGCTTTTTCACCTTGCCAATCCTCTGCAAATGGCATGGGACTGTTTTAGTACTGACACTAAGCGTCTGAGACATTTTTCTGACACTTTGACGTGGGTTTTGCTCAACAACTACTTGTAGATGTTCGTTGTCAAAACTGCATGACCGTCCTCTATCTTCTTCATCTTCAAGGCTCTCATCACCACTACGGAATTTCTGGAACCACCTGTCAGATCACTTGTGGACCCATCTCCCCACGCCCTGTTGATACTAGTAGGAGCTTGGGAGGCAACTGTGCCCGAGTTTGTATTCATGCAAAGAAAGTAAACGAAAATCATTTTTGTCATGTTCATAATTAAAGTCTTCTATGTTTCAAGAAAATTTCTATCTAAAAACAAGTCGAAAATTATTAAAGAGCACACATTAATTATTAGGTATACCGAAATTCACCTAATATATACTGTGAATACTATGTTAAAATAAATTTTCAAAATACAGCCCTTAGGGCTGCCATTATTTTTGTCACAACCTAATAAATAAATTGGCGTAGCGAATACGGAATTCTTACCATTACCATGGACATTCTTGTAAAATCGGGAGCGATGGAATGAATCGGGTTTTGAATTTTTCCCCAGTTTTATTTATTCTTTTATAAAGTTTATTCAATACAAGACCCAAGAGTCACTCAAAGTAAGTGCTTACTGAATAAGGCGTGGGTTTTAAAGGCAAGAGGATATAGTAAGAAATAAGAATTGCGAAGATATAGCAAATGGATAACTATTGACTCTAGACTTGACGAGGTTACGATTACAGTGTTCAAGGAATCATCCACTTGGGATTCTCTTCCACAATGAAGGGATTTTTGTCCATACCCCAAAGAAAGATGACATTCTGTTAAATACATCTAAGTGAAAGTTTTCGAATAAGGGTCTTTGAATATATTTTCCAGTTATTATCGTTTATTGTCCTATCCAGTTTTTTTCAATTTGTTTTTTACCGATTTCAAATAACTGATTCTTTTTTAGGATTATTCATTTGAACATTTCCCATTTACCTAACAAAAACACAGCCAGCTGGCGTTGTCCATGAAAACGGCATCTCTGGTTAGATCGCTTACAACATTGTTAAGGGCAAAAATTATACAAAAACATTTGGGGTGTTCCAAGATGTGACTGCTTTGTGTCTCCTCCGATAAAGGTTCAGAATTCTCTAGAAGCATTTTCCGTGAGAACTAATTTACTAAAGTTAGTTTAGTTTTGGTACAAAGGAACAAGTATGGGCACCTAGTGAGAATCAAATTCACTATTCATTCGTAATGGTCATCTTGATAAGCTTACTAATCATTACGTCCTCTTCAACGTAATATACAGGTCTGAGTTATTAATTACTAAGCTTAGCTCAGTTCTGACATAATGTTACAGGTATGTATCATCCAATGGAAATCAAACTCATCGCGTATAGTCTAAAAGATTATCTTTGTCATTTTACATCACAGAGAGTTCTTCCTTATGTACCACGTTCCTTCAAGACGTAGGCGATCATGACCCGCCACATCATTTTGTCTCTTGTAGCTCTTAATAAATGTTGTCTTTTTACTATTTCTCCCAAACCCAGTTCTGTTATCCATTTGCCCAAGCTTATTAATTATGTTACGCACAGTATTCACCTGTCGCTCTTTCCCTCTATTCGCCCTGTGAGCATCGGATTTTCCAAACCGTACTTCGTCATTACGTGCACTAGAATTTTCAACTGTCTCTTTCTTAAGTAGATATTTCTATTTTGTATAATTTTCTATTTTTTTATTTTGTTTTCTATTTTGTTTCGTAGTTGTTCCCTCGTTCAGTCCTTGGTATCCTCAGCATATTTCTGTAGAGCCATATTTCTGTTACTTCAAGTTTCTTCTTCATCTTTAAAGAGATTGTTCAGCATTCACTGCGAATTAGAAGGACAGACATCACGTAACAATTCAGTACTCTTTTCTTTGTTTCTAACGAAGTTTTCCTGTCAGTTACTAATCTGAATAGATTAAAGCATTTGTTAGCGCGTTAGTTTTTTAATGCATTGCTCATGGGTTCGTCTCATTAATTCCTTTAGTTGCTCAACAGTCAGATTGGTCTAACAGACATCTATCTGGATATTTACTAAGCTTTATTAGGTCTGACACAAGCCTAAACAGGAGATATTTTAAAACGTAGGAAAATTTTTATGCCAATTTTCCAAGCGAAAAGCTTGAAAAACAGCGTTCAGAATGTTTTTCTTTTTACCCGCGCTCAAATAGTAACCACTAGGATAATGCTCAACTATCTCATCCATAAAGCAGGTTACAGATTGTGTCTAACAAAAAGAACACTGCTAATGAAGATTAAATTCAAGTCTTTGCACAATGCTTATAGCATGAAATGAATTTAATCATATTTCTTAATGACCCTTGAAATTAAACTGAAATCATGGAACTTTAACAATTAACATTTTAGTATCTTTTTTTCAAAATATGTTTTCTTAAAAGGCCAACAATGACAATTTTAAAATACCATACAAGTCTAAATATATAAATTGATTAATTTTCAGTTCTTTTGACCTGATCCCAATTATTTATTTAAAAAGAAAATCTCAGGTAGTTTCTTTTGATAATGCTTGCAAATAAATTAACTACATTTCGGAATTGATTTTGATTGTACGATTTTCTGTTCTTAAGAAGAAAAATCGAAACTTTCTTTTCGAACATCTTGAATTATTAAAAAAAATCTTGTTTCTCTGTTGAGTTATCAACTTAATACGCGTGTCAAGTTCTCCCATTATTTGGATGAATAATGAACTATTCCGTTTTGTTTCCGAGGAAAGACGAAAGAAAAAAGATATCGTCGAAATAGCTTTTACCGAGAAAAAGAAAACATAACTAACAGAAAAAAATGAAGAAAAGAAATAGATAAATAAAGAAAAACAAACAAAAGGAAGATAAGGTTCTCATGAGTTTAACGTCTGCTTCAGACAAATTGAAAACCTTGCCAAAGTGAAATAATTTCAGACAAATTACATTCCCATTGTTCATACTTATGATTGCTATTACACTGTTTTGTTATGGTTGGTAAGTTCAAACATTTACTGGTAATAAAATGGAATTTCCACTGGCCGTGAACGCGTAACGACCTTCTTTAATTATTAAATTAAGAATTATGATTCATCAGAAAATCCAAATAGGAAATCCTTTAATTTTTCATGGGCAGGAACGGCTAGTTTGAAATCTTAATTTATATTATCTTCAATTTATTTTTATTAGAACAAGCTTTGTTAACCCTTATTTACTTTGAATAATATTTCATTCCATTGTATTTGTAGATATCTTTCATTAAAACGATGCAGTTCATCAATTTCCAACATTCAGTAACCAAAAATGGGTCATAAATCAAATATAAATTCTCAGCAAAACTCGCATTTATTTTACCTCTGGAAGCTCGTTTTTCTATTAAAGCAGATATACCGATTTTTAAAAATAAATATTCACACAATACACAGGCCGTCTTTGGCCACTAAGGATATTGGGTTACTAAAAGTGTGACACTGAGATCCAAAGGAGTATTGGCATGGCTAGGAGCGCATTCCAAAAGCTGGGTAGAGTGTTAAGAGACAGGAAAATTTTGTTGGAAACAAAGGGTAGAATGTTCAATTATAATATGCCATCTGTCCTTCTATATTCAGATCCTCCTCTGGCTCTTTCTGTTTCACTCCCTGTAGCTGGTTCGTCTTTGTCTTCACTCCATCCCTGTCAAAAACTTTAACTTTCTTATGCAGCCCCTGCACATCAGTGGCGGTACCGCCTTGCTTGGGTGAAGTGATTTTTTAAAAAAAGTCAAATAGATTCGGATAATGTATACTAGTTTCATGTAGCGTCTGCCAGACTTAGACAGCGATTCAAATAACGCTGTGAAATGACTACAACGAATTTATTGTGGTTTTGGTAATTGCCTATGACCTTCAGCTAAAAGGCGGATGTCCATCGTTAAGCATGTAACTGAACATTGACGATAAAGATTTAGAGACGGAGATACGGAAGACAAACTTTTTAAACATATTTGCCCATTTTGATAGTGTTGACTTTTTTCAATGGAAAAGCATTAACAACCCTAAGATCATACACACACACACACACACACACACACATATATATATATATATATATATATATATAGTGTAACCCTGATATAAGAGCGCTGTCGGGACCAGATAAACGTTCTCTTATATCCGGGTTTGGTCTATTTTATATACATTACCACAGGCTCTAATTTGTGACCAGATAAAATCTATTTTCTATCCGGGTTTCTCTTCTATCCGGGTATCTTATATCCGGGTTATACTATATATATATATATATATATATATATATATATATATATATATAGTATAACCCGAATATATATATATATATATATAATTATTGTGAGGAAGAAAATAAATGAGAAAATGTAGAAAGAGAAGAGCCAATGGAAATGTAGAAAGAGAAGAGCCAATGGAAACTGCTATGAGAGAGAAATTTTAAATTTTGGTCGGAAGTGAATTGCAGACAGATCGGTTACAGTGTTTCAACTTAAATCTTTTGGCATTAAAAAAATGATGAAATCACATACACAAACAGAAAAATATTCATAAAGCGTAAAATAAAGAATATTTAAAAAATACAACACGAATATATAAATTAGACCTAATATACTAATTTCGAAAGGTAAAATAAAATAAATTACAATTCAATTAAATTAAATGTAAATTTAAATTAAATAGATATAAATAAATCTAGCACGGTGGGGTTCGCTCTGAAGGTTTGCGGTGGTGGAACTAATGAATGTCGTTCGTCTGAACATTTGCCATGCGAACAGCAATGAAGTAGAGAGATTTCCTCTGTAGGGAAATGGATTGTAGAGTGGAAAATAATACATCAACAACGAGTCCGTATAAATGTTTTTGAACACTGTGAAGATTAGAGATTGTGAAGTAAGCGACTCTAGACTATAAATGGCAGTAATATTCCAATTTTAGTCTGACTCATGTAAAGATAGAAGCATAGCAGAAGATGAAACGGTGCAAGGAACCGAGAGTAGGAAATCAGAGATCTTGGATTGGTGGTAGCTGCTACATATAAACCAGTCCTTAATATAGACGCCGAGTCCAGAGCCATGGTCATTCAGAGGGTCTTGTTTTATTATTAGTGTCGATTCTCCCGAGATTGAATTCTTGTACTGAGATAGACAGATGGAGACCAGTTTTGTATAGGAATATGAGTTCAGGTTTGACCTCGTGACGATAGAGTTCAACTTCTGGTAAGTTAGATTATAGACCCCCTATTATCTTAATTATCTGATTTGGTCCATACCAACGTCTTGAAGGGACACGGCACATAGAAGAAGAGGATGGTGGTGGGAGGAGGTCAATCTGATATGTAATGATATTTATGCTCAAAGCAATAGTATTGCATTCAAAGCCAACTTATTGTTCCGAAAGTAAATTGTTTAGAAATATTCATATTGTGTATTTTTATCTTTTCTTTGTATCTCTTTGGAAGCTACTTCTTTACATTTTCGGATCCATGCTAGCGACTTAAACAGATAAAACGCCACAAAATATGCTAAAAAGAAAAAACAGTCAAAACAATAATAAAACACTCTTGGTTGCCTAGTGTTATGTTCTTATTATGATGCATTGATTTACTCAGAGTGTTTTTTCTCGTCTTTGTTATTTTTACAACAATGTTTGTAGATTCATATCCTTCTCGTAGCTTTAAGTAACAAAATATGGATCGGTGTCTTTCCCAAAGGTTTTAGTTTCAAATAACAGAGAGCAGAGGTATAGATTCATGTTTTTTGCATAGGTGTAGGATTAAATGACAGTTGACAGAAAAGATGGACATATCTTTTTGGCAGTTTTTAGCCTTAAGTAACAGAAGTCAGAGATGTCAATTTGTGTTTTTAATCTCAAATGACATAGAGCAGAGATATGGGTTCAAGTTTTGCATAGTTTTCGCCTTAAATGGCATTCAACAGAGAAGGAGGTCTGTATCTTTTTCGTAGGTTTTAAGTAACCGAAGGCAGTGATGTGGATCAGCGTATTTCCCAAAGGATTTAGTCTCAAATGACAGAGGTCAGACATATAGATTCTCGTTTTTTGCATTAGTTTTAGCTTCAAATAACAGAGACAAGTTGTTTTCCCCAAAGTTTCAGCCTTAAATGTGAGAGCCAAGAAATGCAGATTCATGCTTCTACCAAAGGTTTTAATGTTAGGTCATCATTTCTTCTCTGAATTTTATATATTACTTGTTTTACTACGTCGTGTATTCGATAACATTCCGTATTTATTAGAGTTTTTTTAATTATGTCTTTACGTTTTTATACATTTTTTTCTTTTCGTTTTTATACGTTTTTCTGTCGCAAATCACTTCAGGACGTTGACCACCGGCACAATTCCCGTTCCTTTGTAGCTTTAATAAATGCTGTCGCTTTATAATCTTTACTAAAGTCTGTCCTGTCATTCATTTACTCATGTTTGCTAGGTAGGTGATACGTTGTTTTACTTTTTGTGGTGCAGTGGCTATCGACTCGGAACGAGAAATTGGGGAGTCGAATTCGAATTCTAGTTGAATGCATGACATTCACTTATGCATAAATACTCTTGGGAAAGGTATTAACCCGTCTCTTTCCTCCAATTATGGGTTAAATAATAGGAAAGATTGGGTTCTACAGCCTTGGCCGGCAACCAGTCTACCGCAGAAAGCAATGGCAACCTACTACCGGATAATCGTTTGCCCAGTCAGTCATGTCTCTTTCAAGACATGATCACCCAAAACGTGTATCACGTATGGCACTTAACTGACTGACTGACTGCGAGTGAAAGATTTCCAAGACCTCTTTCCTCTTTATAAGATTTCCAAGACCTGTTTCCTCTTTATAAGATTTCCAAGACCTCTTTCCTCTTTATAAGATTTCCATGACCTCTTTTCTCTTTATAAGATTTCCAAGACCTCTTTCCTCTTTATAAGATTTCCAAGACCTCTTTCCTCTTTATAAGCCCTTGAAATTTCAGCTGTTCCTTTCTGGTGTTAAGTATAAGTGTCCTTTTTGTTTCCATTCTCTCTAAAACTTCATCGTTCATAGTATTCTCAGCATCCTTTTGTAGAACCACACTTGTTTGTTTCAAGATTCTATGACCGTTGGATGAGCGGAAGTAATGAAGTTATTTGTATTATTCAGCATTTAACGGTGTTTCTTGTTGCCAAGAAATAGTTTTCTCGTCTTTGCCAATTTCATAATGTACAATTCTCTAGATAGATTCAAACTTGCATTTTTTTCATGATACCTTTATTTCCGTGGAATTTGTTTTACATGCTAAGAAGATTTACAAAAGCTAAATATAACCATATCAATATTATTCTTCCCCTGGTTGTCTTTGTCTGCATACGCATGTAGTAATAATATTTCAATTTAATTTAACTAATCTGCAATGCTGACTTACGATAGTGGAATGACTATTTGTGACACACAATAAAAACCATAATAAGATTATAAGGATCGCTCAGATAAATCAAATATTCAAGCCAACAATTCTTAATTTAGTAAAGTCGATTGATTGAACTGACACCAAAATCAAATGCTGTGAAAAAATAGGAAGACAGCATGTTAAGTGTGAACCCATTTAACTCAGATTCAAAGGCTTAGAAGAATTTATTAAAACTAAGTTGTTTATGTTGCCAAGTAAGTTAACCCTAATTGGAAATAATAAGTACTGAGTGCTGAAAATGGAATGAAAAAAACCTTTGTCTTAACTAAGTGTTTTCATCAGAAATAACCATTGTTTTGTCTATATTTCTGAGATGAGATAGTATTTACACTATTTACATTATTCGAACTATTGTCCTCATTTTGGTTACCATTTGTACGACGTTTCGGCCGTTGTACGCTCCGGCCTTCTTCACGTGCTAGGAATTTCGAACCGAACCCTTTATAACGATCACTGGGGTATATCATTCTTTGTGCGAAGCCTCTTTTGGTATTTATGATTTACCTCCCTCTAACCGGACTCTCTAAGTTCACTACTACTCTAGCCTATTGAACTCAAAACTCTTTGGGTCAAGTCACTGGAACTAACCAACGTCTATATCCACTGGGCTATGTGTCCTTAACTACCAAAAGAGGCTTCTCACAAGGAATAAAAATGACACACCCCAGTGATCGTAATAAAGGGCTCGGTTCGATATTTCTAGCACCTGAAGAAAGCCTGACTGTACAACAGCCAAAAGGTCGTACAAATGGCAACCAAGATTTCATTTTTTGTGCCAATAACCGCTACACTACCAGCGTCTCTAAAAGCTATCTAGTAGTTTCAAAATTCAAATTCTTATTTCAACAAGAAAATTCGTAAGAATTTTAACTCTGAAACAAGATTAAACTTTTACCACCCACATTTTGATGAGCTAGGTTTACCTTTGACAAATGAATTAGTTTGAGTTTCAACCTCTCCCCTCTTTCTAAAGTAACTTAATCGTAGCTAGAATAAGCATTTGGTATAACATGAAACTTATCGTTCCACAAATGGTTGACCTGGACACCAATGTCTCGGGATTAATTGTTACGAAAAGCTTGATTACAACACGCAGACCAAGTAACCTTCATCCCCGGAAGCAACACTCTAATTGACACTGTAACTAAATACCTGATATTACATTTTCCAAATATCACGAACTCCATTATGACACCGTTTAATGTTGTTACAGAACTACTGTTGAGTGAAAAATGCGATAGCAAACATCGTCACGGAGATTCCACTAACTTGGCATGTACGTTAATTCTTCAGACACATGTTTATTACAGTGTTAACTTTTGTGGTGGATATTTACTTAACTTTAGCTTAGTTTATTAAGGTCGTGAAACAGGGACTAATTGAAAAGATCGAACAAAAAAAAATAGCCAGACTCTTTCTTCTGTAACCCTTCGCTTTATCGTGTCTACGCAGTTGATTTTTATTAGAAAAAAAAACAGTGGGTAAAATTTTCGTCTCCGTCTCTTCTTTATGTATCGTATCTCTTCAGGACGTAGTCAATCATGGCTCTTCACAATATCTTGTTCTTCGTAGCTTTTCATAAATTTTGTCTTTGTATAATTTCTCTTATAACTTATCCGTCATTCATTTACTCTAACTAAATTCGGTTATGTGTATTTAAACTGGATGTGCGTTGTGGTGCAGTGGATATCGGCTCGGAACGAGAAATCGGGAAGCCGAGTTCAAATTCCAGCTGATATTCATTGCATTCACTTACGTGCAAATACCCTTGAGAAAGGTATTAATCCGTCTCTTCCTTCCAGTTATGGATTAAATAACAGGACAGAATGGGTTTTATAGCCTTGGCTGGCAACTAGTCTACCGCAGAAAGCAATGGCAACCTACTGCGGGATAATCTTCTGCCCAGTCAGTCATGTCTCTTTCGAGACGTGATCGCCCAAGCGTGTATCACGTATGGCACTTAACTGACTGTATTTAAACTTCGTCAATAATGCACAAAACCTATATATATTCTGCTAATTTCTTCGAGAAAAAAACAAGATGATCTTAGACTTGGATAGAATTAGTGCGAAGTACATGCAGTACTAATATTATCCTAGTACTGATGTAGGTATTTTATTTATCTACATTCATACATTTATAACTATGTTTAAAAAACATGTTTATTAACTTGCATCTAACAAATTGTTTTAGAAAAATAATAATTAGATATTAAAATAATTAAATTGACATTTAAATGTTTTAATAATTAAATATATGCTTAAAAGCTTGTAATATGACATTCAGAATTGTATTAGAATATAATAATAATAAAATAGATTTTATATAAAAAGAATAAAATTAATTTTAAAAAATTGTTTAATAAATAAATGGATATTAAAAATGTTATGAATTAAAAGTTTTGAAAAATTAGAATAAAACGCATTCTGAATTGAAATAAAAGTAGTATATTATACTCAAAGGTCCATTTAAGTCAGATCAAAAATATAAAATGTTTTCTTTCTTTCTTTATCTCTTTTTTTTTTGTTTTAGAAAATGTCGGTATATGGAGAAAGCTGAAAGAAAAAAATTGTAACACTACATCAACGGAAATAGGGTTTTAAAAATTAAGTTGACACTTTGGTCGTTAAGAATGAAAGAAGAAATCATGTATTCTCTCAAAATATAAACTTATTTTAAATTTAGAGTAAATCTCTATTCTGATTAGTTAAATTGAACAACCACATAAATTTTTATGTCTTCCTATATCGATAAATAACAAACGCATTGTTTCTTATATTTAAATGAAAATCATTTTCGCAACAAAGATCTAACATTGCCTGATGACGAGATATAAATCTCGAAACAGAAATTTCCGTGTCGCAATATATATTTAAATAAAAAACAAATGTATATATATATATATATATATATATATATATATATATATATATCGGTCATTCAGTAAAATGAATTAGAGCACTCTGGCTATTGGGCGCGTATAATGATAATATATGCGCTAAAAAGGCTGCCATCTTCCACCGAACGCCCATAGCCCAGAGGTAGAATCGCCGACTGACGACAATTCGGTCGGGTTTCAATCTTGGGTTAAAAAGCAATCGGTGTCTAACTGTACTGATGAGTAGTGATACAGCGAAACAGATCTGTCTGCGGATGACTATATATATATATATATAAACAAAAATTTCGGTATTTAAATTCGTTGAATAGCCATTTCTACAAACTAATCCTCGATTCTTCAGTAACGACGAAGCAATTTTTTTTTTTACTCAAATTCAAATGACAAAAGATTTCTTACCGGTAGAAGTCAAAAAAAAGTTATCCATCCACGGGAAAATAAAATGGGGTGGGATTAACAATTTTTGAATTTAAGAAAGTAAAAAGGGGAAAGCATGGCTAAATTTAACTTTTAAACTCTTGATTCAGATATGGAGGAGGGTTATGTCTTCTAATATGAGACATAGATATCTGCCTGCTTTTCCCTTGTTACTTCCTTTAATTCAAAAATTGTTAATCCCACCCCATTTTATTTTTCTGTGAATTGATGATTTTTTTTATACTTCTACCGGTAAAAAATCTTTTATGTCATTTGAATTTGAGTAAATAAAATTTTCGTTTCGCCGTTGCTGAAGAGGCGAGGATTTCCTCGTAGAAATGGCTATTCAACGGATTTAAATATCGAAATTTTTGTTTTAATTTTTGTATTTGGCTCTGTAAATAAAATATAATATTTGCATCGAGCCCTCCACCTTGATCAATTTTAATATTAGTTTCATTAATATTAATTAGGATCGGGTTTTTGGGATTTAGCTATCTAATCATCCTTTTGGATTTAAAAACACACACACACACACACACACACACACACACACACATATATATATATATATATATATATATATATATATAAGAAAAATTAAGGCAGACACATTATTTCATGGTAAATCGGAAGTTTAGGCCTATATCAGGCGAACCATCATTAGCTTCTGTCTTTATTGTACAAATGGTTTTACGCGAATCGTGTAAAATCCTTTGTACAATAAAGACGGAAGCTAATGATGGTTCGCCTGAAATAGGCCTATATTTCCGATTTACCATGAAATAACGTGTCTGCCTTAATTTTTCTTATATCTGCTCTATATGTATTTATATACATATATATTTAGAGCTCTCTTAGAGAGTTATCCTACCACTGTATGTACAGGATACTCCTTTAGATTCTTCCTATACCCACACCGCATTCTGATATATATATATATATATATATATATATATATATATATATATATATATATATATGCAAGTTTTGTTAAAAGTGACAGACGAGTGCTTTAGTTAAGTTTTATATAATTTTAATTTTTTTTTTCTTTAGATAAATTATATAAAATTGTCTGAATGTTTTATTTATCCAAGCGCTTTTGAATATTTATTTCGCCAATATCAAGAATTAATTTTATTTTATTTTTATCTGAATATATAGATTATTTTATAAATATATATAATTTTTTACTGTAATGTTCATTGCAATTGCATTTACTGGACACAAATATTTCACTAGTAAAGGATACAATCATACATCAATATAATATCTATGAAATATTCTTCTAGGTGGCATGCTCCTTCAGAACATCGGTGATCTCTCATAAAACCTGTTCCACCATCGATTTATTCAAGCTTGATTGATAATTCATGCATTCATATTCTTATTAATTCGTGCATTCTTATTCTTGTTCTTGATCATTCGTGCATTCTTATTCTTATTCTTGATCATTCGTGCATTCTTATTCTTGTTCTTGATAATTCGTGCATTCTTGTTCTTATTCTTGATAATTCGTGCATTCTTATTCTTGATAATTCGTTCATTCTTATTCTTATTCTGGATAATTCGTGCATTCTTATTTTCTGTCTATTTTGCCTTCTACGTTCTGTGAGTATCAAATTTTCCATGCCTTTTATTCTAGAAATTTCAACTGTTTCTTCTTGATGTTAAGTATAAGTTTCCTTTTTGCTTCCATATTTATTTAATTGATTTATTTAATTTTTCTTGCTTTGTAATTGTTTTAAACCCATGACTTAAACTAGAACATTCGATAATTTTGTTTCATAGAACTCACAGTTTGATGCTTGTAAAATTAGTTTCTTCTTATTTTATGCGTTATGTCTCTTCAGGATACTGACCACTATGGGGCTTTACAGTCTCCTGTATTTTGTTGTTCTGAGTAATTGCTGACACGTTACCACTTTTTCTCGTTCTGTAGTCCATTCACACGAACTCATGACGTACTTTACACTCTGTTTTTTTTTTCTGTTTCTTCTGCCCTAAAAATGCTATATCTGTGAAAATTTGTCTAGTCCTTCTTTTCACATCATCTGTTACAGAAATATCATCTGTCTCTTTTTTATTATAATTTTCTTTTTTCTTTTTATTTTATTTTAGTTTTTTGTCCTTTGCGCCACAAGTATTGCATACAATACAGCGTTGCTCTGCAGAATCGCATCACACTCGCGTCAAGTCTCTAGCTCGCTTCATCTGTGAAAAGATTGACCAGCATTCACTGCCAGATATTAGATGTTGCATAGCATTTTAGCACACTTCTGTTTCTAACAAAATTCTAAATGTCTTAATATTTTACGTAGTTTCAGGATGACATCTTTCATTATTTCTGTCCACCCAACGATTTCTGAAACATATTTTCCGTCATCTGTTACTGTTCATTATTACATTTCGTTCGTATTCTTCTTTTCTCTTCGTTGTTCTTTTCTTCTGTCTGTTATTTTTACAGTCTCTCTTTCGCCTTAATTTCATTTACTCTTTTTTTTTCAGTTCGAGCTAATCTTATTTTCTTCTATTCCATCTTCTCTTGATGCATTTTTTATTTCTGATTTCTTTTCTAAAATTATATCTTCCTTTTTTATTGTATATTACCTTCTGTTTTCGTCTCCCGTTTTCCTCTCTTCCTCTTCTCAAATTCATTTTCCTTTCATTGCTCTCGTTGCTTTTTCGGTAACTTCATTTTCAAGTGCATCTCCATAGGCGACTTGTGAATCATTATAATTATGCCAGAGTCTTGACATTAAAACTGTCTAGTTGGGTGGTATCGAAAAATTAATCAAAATGAAACCAGTATGAAAAATGACCTAAAGCCATGTTAGCATAACACAGTTTAACTCGAGTATTAATAAATATCTCACGCTGAATTCAAAAATGGCGTTTATGTATGTTCTAATTATTAAAACGCAACAATTATTTTTATTTTTAATCCTAACTTATACGTCTTCGTTTTTGTTTCTTTTAGCTTTCAATAAAATATAAAGAGTAAAAGTGATCTATATGTCTTTAGTGACATTAATTTATTGCTATATTGACGACATTTCAGTCGTTGTACACTCCGGTCTTCGTCAGGGGATTAGAATTTCAAATTGGGGTATATTGTTCTTGTTCCATTATCCACGCCACCTCCGGGTGGTTTAGTTATCTCCCTTGAACTAAACTCTCTAAGTTCTTCGTAAATGTAGCCAGGTATTGAACTTATAACTATTTAGGTCAAGTCACTGGATCTAACCAACACTTTTATCTACTTGGCAATATACATGAATTTTTAGGACTTGTAAACCTAATCTCAATAACCATATTTTACCAGAGCTCATATTGCAATCTTGAAATTCATGATTTTTTTTCTAGCACTCCGTATTACTGGTTCCCATATTTTATTCATTTCTATGCTTTACCGGCTTAGAAGACCGGATGGTACAACAGCCGAAACGTCGTAAATATGGCAATAAAGACGAGGACAGCAGTCAGAACAATGTAAATAATGTAAATCCTACCTCATTTCAGAAATATATACACATATCTATAAGTACTTGTATGGCAGTGATTAGGCGTTTGAGCGTATGTATGTGCATGAATTTGAGGGATTATTTTGAACCTCTTTATGGATTCATCATGATATGTATTTTAACTCCGCAATATTACAACAAAAAAAGAGACTCTTTCTTGGCAACATCCCAGATACATGCTGTTTAAATCTCTAACCAAATTTCTAATGTTGAATTTATTGGAAACAGCATTGAGTCTTTTA
Source organism: Ascarosepion bandense (assembly GCA_037127315.1). Taxonomy (NCBI): domain Eukaryota; kingdom Metazoa; phylum Mollusca; class Cephalopoda; order Sepiida; family Sepiidae; genus Ascarosepion; species Ascarosepion bandense. The sequence goes on from JBBBDQ010002409.1 coordinate 1,135,608, forward strand.
TAATAAAATTGTCGTTCTAATCATTCTCTGCAATAGTAAGTCAATGAACTATCGATATTTTTAATTGTTTTTTCACCGTAATCCTTCAACCTATCTGAGTTTTAAATGAGTTATCAGAACATTTGTTTCTCAGCTTTCATCTCCTTCAAACCTCTGACAATCACGCACGCCAGATTCCGGTGAAAATGTTCCTGGTCATTGAATAATTATAAGAACACATTTTAAAGACGAATCCAATGTTCTCTCCATGATTATAATCAAAGAATTTAATTAATCACCTGTCAAATTTATCTTTTAATTTGAAAAAAATATGTTTACAACATCAATATACGTGATCCGTTTTAATTAATCAATAAACTCCTCTAAAAGCAGTAAATGGTTATGCTTGTGCACAACACACGTAATATGTCCAATTCGTTTTGAAAACGTCAGAAAATCCGAAAAGGCTGCGTGCACGATTGTTAATAATTTGGAATCATATCAAGAGAAGAATACAGGCTCCTTTTGAACCTAAACGTTCAAATGCAAAAAGGGGGTTTTATTATAACAGATCCTTTAAAAATCGTTTACATAGGACTCAACATCGAAAAATATGATCAACTTTTATGTTTTGTGACTGATTTTTCTTTTCCACATTTGAGTCGAATGCAGTGTTTGTTTAAGACAATTTTCTATTCATTTTCATATTTTATTAGCTAATCTTAATATGGCAAAGAGAAATCGGACTGTGCTAATTTTCCAAGTGGAAAAGGAGCAGTTTGAATTGAAAATTAGAATTTCAAAATCTTTCTTATTTTCTGGGCTCGAACCCGACCTGCCAGCGACAATCGAAACTATCTCAGCCAGGAGACAGACTAGTCTTTTCCAATTGATCAAGTTTCAATGATTTTTTTCAAACGGCTCTTTTGGATATTTCTTTGATGACTTGTTAAAATTTGATGAAATTTAAATTGCTAATTTTTATTCATTCGTCGTATTCAACAGATGTTTCGTCTTTGAAATACAATTTATTTCTGCCTTTATGAACTTCTGTTCATGAAAACATCTTCAATTCTCTGAAGACAGCTAAAGCCGGTTTTTCTCAAAAAAATAAAAATTCGTGGAGGGTAGAATTATGAAACTGACATCAGTCAGTTAAGTACCATACGTGATACACGCTTAGGCAATCATGTCTCGAAAGAGACATGACTGGCTAGGCAGAAGATTATCCTGCAGTAGGTTGCCATTACTTTCTGCGGTAGACTGGTTTCCAGCCAAGGAACCCAATCCGTCCTGTTATTTGACCTATAACTGGAGGGAAGAGACGGATTAATACCTTTCTCAAGGGTATTTGCGCGGAAGTGAATGCGGGAATTCAGCTGGAATTCAAACTGACATCACAATTCTGAAAAAAATGTACTTTGGGAATAAATATATCTGTCAATATCAGCCCATTTTACTCATATAGCGGAGTATTTGTAGGATCCTTTATCTTTTTTCATAAGCTGATTTCGCAAATTATTACTACAGGGAGTTCGATTCTCACTGAGTGCTCCATATTTAATATTATCTAATGATTTCACTTCTTTAACTATTACATGTCAAACAATTAATGTCCCTTTTTTAAAAAAATTACCGACTTGTCTTCATTTTGTCCTCTACTGAGACAAATACATTTTTTTACATCGATGCTTTTTATTTTCTGAGAAATCTCTACTATTCATCTTTTAAGACATTAACAAAAAGAAAGAAAGAACGCTATCCTTGAAAATGTCCGTAGGTACAGTAAACTGTAGAGTAAAGGTTCAATCCTTATTGGTAGCTAGAAAGTTGTATCCCTGTGCGTAAATAAACAGTGCACCTTATCATGTAATCATATTTACGAAGCTCGCCTAACAGACTAATATAAGGGTAGTTAGTTTGTTTCTAACTGGTTACTCAAACATATGACCTTGTACCAAACTAAGCTAAATTTCCATCTAAAAAGAAGGAGACTCTAAAATTATTTTTACACATCCTTTGGTTTTAACAGGGGTGGGGCAATTGTCATAACAGCAACTATGTTCTCACTTTGCTAAACCACTTGCCACTTAAATGAACCACAAATATTTGAAATACCGCTCGACAGGATATGACGTCAGAATCCTTTCCCACCACATACTATTCCCTCTTTTCCTGCCTTCTGCACCTTCAACGCCTACGCATACACCCTTCAGATAGTGATTCGATGTAATAGTAAGCATGTTCCCTTATCACTGAGATTCTCACTGCTTGCAGACGGGTTTCCGGGTATCACCACCTCCCGCCTTTGGATAAGGAAGTAGATAGTTACGAAACAAGATAATGGCAGATTTTAGAAGTATGTCAGTTAAATTCTTGCCGGATTGTTGAGTGACTCTGTGGAATCAATCTCCCGATGTTAGTGCTTTTTTTTTAAAAATTCAGTTTGTTGTCGTTTAGATTCTATTTGGTGATAAAATTAAAAAAAAAAAAGATTTCAGTCAGAGGACAAATTTTTAATATTTGGCCAGAGCGTGTATTTGTGCATATGTGTGCAGGATGCGTTAGGTAAATTGTCGCTATTTCATATTTTGAATTTCGTGCATGCGTGTTGTTTGTTTTTAATTTTGCACAATATAGTAGGGTCAGTTGGGCACTTTCCGTGAAAAAAGAGCACCATAACGCAATTTACTCGGAATTTGGAAACATCCTGCTACCGGAAGCTCTAATACGAACATCTCAGAATATTTGGGTGCTAATCTCAGGACAGTGTATAGAATTCGGAAAGAGTTTGATGAATGTAATGGTGATTACGAAGGTGGTTGGAGTGATCACTAGTGAGTATGACGTTATACCTCCATTTATGTTGCCATAGAGGATCAGACTCAACACGGAGGCCTACATCAAGTGCCTTAAGAAGGTAGTGCTGCCCTGAGTCTAAGAGGGTGGCTGCTTGAAGATCCTATGTCTGACAACAGGACTTTACACCATGTCACACAAACAGGGGGACACAGTCATGGTTGTCAGACAATTTCTGCAACTACATCATCCCTTGCATCTGGCCACCTAACTCCTCAAACTACAACCTCCTTGGTTATTATGTGTGGGGTGCATTTGAGTGCAAAAGGCCAGGATTATAACAGCATTTACCAACTTAAACAAAGAAACCATCCAGAAGAGTTGCAGTAGATTCCGAAGTCATCTGGAGGCCGTGATTGAAGATAATATCGATTTTATTGAATACATTTACTCTATAATATTTCAAGATATTTTTGCGTAATTCTGGTAAATATATCTGTTAAATAAGATGTAAGTGTTAGTTTCATTTTTGAGTCATTTAGACGACAATTTATTCATTGCACACTGTATATATGTGAATGTGATAAAGTAAGTGTTTGCGTGCGTGTGGTGGGAATGTGGTTGCGCGTACGTTTGCACAGAAAGATAGTGTCATTTTTTTCTTATAACGCATTCGAGATCTCAGAAATGCATGACAAGGAAATGCCTACTTACAGAAATAAGTAGCTTTCCATTCAGAAACACTTTTACAGAGGAAACAATAGTAAAAGTAACATTCAAAGATGACACCACTATGCAAAGGTTTCACATTTTAAGGAAGATAAAATGTTCAAACACACACTCTGGTCGTTATCATAATATCTAAACTTGACTCCCATTAGGCAAGCGGATTTGATGGTATTCTAGTCATCGTTCTAAAGAAATGTACCACTGAACTCTATCCTGTCCTCTCCAAACTCTATAACTATTGCCTCGCTGCTTCCTTTTTTCCTAATTGTTAGAAATCTTCTTCTATATTTTTTTTTGTTTATTTACTCTTGGCATCGCTATGACTTCTATAATTATTACACTATCAGCCTCTTAACACTTTTTGGCAAAGTGTTCAAGGCTATTATCAATGCTGAAAAGGTTCATCATCTCACATCCCAGAACCTTCAATCTGACAATCAGTATGGCTTCCGCTTGGCCAGGTCTAACGTTGATGTGCTAACGGCCATCACTGAATATATACATATATATACCAGGCTCTTGATAAAAACGGCAAAGCTCGAGCTGTTGCCCTGCATATCTCAAAAACGCTTGGCAGGGTTTGGCATGCTGGTTTTCAACGCAAGGTACAGAATACGGTTTTTCTAGACAATTTTTCTAGACGGTTTTTCTAGACAATTGTTTCTATCAAATCTTGAAATGAAGGTCGTTTTGAACGGGCATGTATCTAGGTCCTTTCATGCAAACACGGGCATTCCTCATAGCTCTATCATGCGTCCTGCTCTTTTCCTGATCTTCATCAATGATTTTTTTTTTGTGTTGCTATATCTGGTCGGGTGGTATTACTATTCATTTCAGAGTTCTCGACAAAATCCAAAGGAGAATCTGCAGTGTTCGATCCCAATTTAGCAGCTTGAATTGTCACTTTCTTACCGACGGGTTGTGGCTTCTCTCTGTCTTTTATACAGATATTTTCACGGTTTTTGCTCTAACGAGCTTCTTCTCTGGTGCCCCGACCACATGTCTTTACTCATGCTACTGCATTGGCAACTAGATCCCAAATTTTTACCGTCAATTTTTTGTGTAATCATTTCCCATGTATGACACCACCATTTACACCCGCTCCAATAAGAAATCTGCCAAGACTGACAAAGTAAACCTTGCAGCTGCTCTTGAAAAGAACCTCCAATCTTTGATGGATTGAGGTAAGAAGTAGTTCGTAAACCTTCATTCTTCCAAAGCGAAGCTGCTCTCCTTTAATCACCATACAGAATCATGCCTACCTTACATTCGTATGGACGACGCTAGTCTCCCAGAAAGCAACATACTGCCCCCTTGGACTCACGCTCTTAACTGACCTCAAGTGGAAAGACTACATCAAATCAGTAGATACATCTACTGCTAGGAAGGTTGGGTCATATATATAAAAAGTGTACAATGGGATCAAAACCAATTTCGATTTTTAAAATGCCACACTAATAAAAACAATTTATTCAGAAGAAAAATTCTCGAGAGCGCCGCCATCCAGTACTATCAAAACATCAATTTGCGCCCCGGATTTTTTCCAATATTACCTTTACTTATGAATATATATATTGTCGTTTCAAAGCAGTACTGCTATTGGTGCGCAGGGGGTTACATTGAGAGTAATAGAAAAGATAGAAAAAAAGGAACAAATTACAGGGGATGTCGAAGAAAGGACAAGAGAAAGATAGGTAAGAAGGCGATAGAAGATGGCAGTTGACGTTTCATTTGAAATTTTGAAGATTGTCGCTATCAAGAAAGCATGTATACGGAAGGGAGTTCGACAGGCGGGAAGTGTGAGAAAGAAAACTGATAGAGTAGAAGTACCTGCTGCATTTGACTATTTTGACGGTAAACATTTGGGATCTAGTTGCCAATGCAGTAGCATGAGTAAAGACATGTGGTTGGGGCACTAGAGAAGAAGCTCGTTAGAGCAAAAACCGTGAAAATATCTGTATAAAAGACAGAGGGAAGCCACAACCCGTCGGTAAGAAAGTGACAATTCAAGCTGCTAAATCGGGATCGAACACTGCAGATTCTCCTTTGGATTTGAGCCCCGGATTTTTCCCAATCTCACCTTTACTTATGGAAATTATACTAAAACAGACTAACATATATAAAGTGTACAATGGGATCAAAACCAAGCGGTGGCAGTCTGTTTCATACTTTAACGCAAACCTCAGACAATGAAGACTACGTTGAAGCAATAAAAAATACTTTCAACTTTTATATTTACATATATATGCTCTATATCTGATATTTAGCACTTTTACCCATACATCTAGCATACCCCAAAACTATATTATTATCGTATACATATGCCTATTTATATATATCTATAAAGAGAGAAACAGATGTATGTAAAGTGAACGAATGCATTGATCTTACGCGTTTCTATTTCAATCTCCTTTTTGTTTATTTGTAGGAGTAAGACTTCCTACAAAATGGGACCACCTGCCAATTGGAAGCTTGTGAATTAGGGCATGGACGGCTAATGTTTCCTTTTATGTTCTATTATAGATATGGCTAGGGTTTACATTCAGACTTAGATATAATAAAAACAAAACAGATTATAACATTTCATAACCAAATACATTTCAACCCAGGGTTTGAACAAATGACTGACAAAGAAAAAATAGAGGGGTACTTGAACTTAGTCAAGCGGTGCAACTTTGGAGACTTACTAGAAGAAACTAAAAAAATGATAAAGGTCAATAGACTTGAAAGAATTTGCAACAACCAATACTAGTCTGAATATTAAGAAAGATAATTTTTGCACTTCTTCACGGTACCGTCTTCATTTAGAACATTGGTTATTCACAACATCCTTTTTACTTATTTGTAGGAGTTGTTTTTTCACCATCCTTTCCACTCTCTGTTCTGCTATCTATTTAAATAAGTTCTTCGCTGTTTTCCTCTGTCCCTTTTATCTTCAATATGTTCTATAAGTGTTAAATTTTCTAAGCCTACTTTCCTCATATTTTGTCCGATAAATTTCCACTGTCTCTCACTGAAAAAGCGTCCTTTTTGTTTCCAATTTTCTTAAAGATTCATAATTCTGTCATATTCTATCCATGATATCTCAGCATCCTTCTTGTCTTAATTTTTAAGGGCCTGGTGATGCTTGCTAAATTGGCCTTGTGCCAAACACGACCGAAGTCCCCACAATTTAAATATCAGAAGGATGAAGGCCGGGTGTTAAAATGTGGAAGGATAAAATATTTCGTTTGTACATCAAAGTAAAGATTTATTAACTGATACAACGTATTTGTGGGCAGAAAAATGTTCATTGAGAAAATGCATGTAGTTTTGTAGTGAAAATTGTTCAGAGAAATGTAAGTATTTAGAATGTTCCACAGAAGTTTAGAGATATTAACAGAATGTAAAGTCTTATGTTTTTTCCCTTTTCCGGTAGGTTGGCGACTGGGTGAGAAAGAAGGTAAAACAAATAAAGAAATTGTACTTATAGTGCCCTGTTGTTTTTGTTGTTGTTGCTTTCTTTGACGGCGTGGAATAAAAATGAAGAAAAGAAAAATTGTAAGAAAAGGTCGAATGAATCTATGATGCGCCCTTACGCCTGGGTCGGCTTCTTGAAATTTCTTTTGTTACATTGCCACAAGGTCCGTCAGCTATCCGCTCCCATGCTGGACTGATTTTGACCAGTCACAGAACATGGTTTAAATAGTGAAGTTTCTCATGTCACTGGCTCCAGCAGGCATTTTCTTTTGTAGGTGTGAAAAAAAATTTGACTGACGTCATATATCAGTTTTGGATTTCGTATCCAATTATGATCCAGAATGTTTGCTTTTCACACTGACTTGTGAAATTTGCTTTGGTCTGGATTTTTTCAAAAATGTTTTTAGTCGTTTGAATCCGATCTTGCGGGTGTGTAATTTTACGTTTCACACTGACTTGTGAAATTTTCCTTGGTCTGGGTTTTTCCAAAATATTTTCAGTCGTTTGAATCCAATTTTGTGGGTGTGCAATTTTACTTTGTTCTTTCTAGTTAATTGTTGGATAATAAAGGATTTGTATCCTATAAATTCTTTCATTTATGAGAAGATATATTCCAGCATTCAATGCCATATAGTAATTATATTGCATAGCAGTTCTGCTCTCTTTTCTTTTTTCTAAGAAAATGTTCTGTTTCTTAATACTTTGCTTAGCTTTTGGAACACCACAAACAGAAAAATTTAATTTATTAAAATCTTATATATTTTAACAGATTTTATATCAGCAATAATCAAAAATTTATCATTATTCGACTTTATTACAAGCACTATTGCGTTTTTAGTTACATATCAATTTTGTCAAAATAAATTCTTGCTATCTTTTAAGAGATTAATTCAAGTTTACCTACCACAATTAGTAAAGAAGTAGGATCCAAGATAGCGACAATTTATTGCCTGGATAATGAATATTTTTAAACGAAAAAATTGAATTAAATTTTATCTCGCAGGGTAACGATTAAGGCTAAGTTTGCAAACAATAGAATCGACTTAGCGCTTAAAGGTTCTGTGCCAAAACAAAGAACCCTGAAATAATTTTACGGAAGTTATTTAGTAGAACACATTTACCGAAAAAGGTGATAAATTCTTCAAGTTCTTGGAAAGCTTAAAACTTGGACAACCCAAATAAATAGGACAGGAGGAGAAGGAGACGAGAAACAAAACGAACACTTTCGACGATTAAAAGATCAAATAAGCATTTATTCGTTTTTAAAAAAATGTAACGCTTTATATCTCTCTATCCGAGCATGATACTGATTTTATCCTTGTAGTTGATGAAATTTAATCAGTCTTATGTGAAGTTAAAAGTAAATTAATAAGCTGACGATAATTCCATTGTTTTAGTCGATATCTTTAATTTTAATTCGGCGCTATCTTTAATTTTACTGCTTTGTTAAGTTTGCTCAGTAAACTGTAGTCAAACCCTTTCTAGAACTTTTATTAATTCATGTATGATGCTTTTCTTTCCTTTGCAGTGCTATCTTGACCGTGTCTTTTGAAAGTGAACTGTCTATTTACCTACTAAGTGTCGGTGTGTACGTGTTATGGGGGCTCTGTTCAGTGCTATAGACGCGTTATTTCGAAAAATTGGAATCATGTCACCACGCGACGACGAAGAAGTTGATAGCAAAACTGGTCTCAAAGTCAAAGAGAAACGCGCCATGACACAGAGCTGGAAATACATTTCTCCAAACCTCAAAGCAGAGGGTATACATTTCTTCAATATGTAAGTCCACGTTTCTTCTTTTCTTTTCTTTTTCTTTCTTTCTTTCTTTCTTTCTTTCTTTCTTTCTTTCTTTCTTTCTTCGTTTTTAATTCTTTCTTCATTTTTCTTTCTTTCTTTTCCTTGTTATCCTTCTATCACTTTTTCTTTTCTCACCTTTATTTTTTATTACATTTTCTATATATTTTCCGTTCCAAAATGCAATCTTACAAACAACCTAATATCGAAATACCTGTTCATATATTCCTCTCTCTCTCTCTCTCTCTACTTACCTACCTTACTATGATGTGCGTAATTCTACTATTTTCTAATTCTACCATTTTGTTTTTTGCCTACCTCAATGACAGAAAGTTAGTTTTTAGTGCCAAGAATCTGATACAAACTATTGTCCTAATCATTGTTGTTATTATCGCAGTGTTTTGGACGTTGTGCACTCCAGCTTTATTAATGTGTCTGTTAATCCGAGTAACCTTCAAGGAATTTCTATCCCAACTCTTTAGTTCACCTCCTGGGATAGGTTGTTCTCGTTCCCATTAAAGGTTGACTTGACTTGTTCTTATTGTTTGCAACTCAGTTATTGCTCACTTTCTAACCATTATATCTAAGTCCGTACTACCCGGCCCAGTCATTGAACTCATTATTACTATGTATTGCTATGTAATTAAATTACTATGTAATTAAATTCACGAACCAGTCCAAGATTTAATAAAAGGTCAAATTCAAAATTCGCTGAATGTTACTCGCGTCGAGAAACAGGAGAAGGTCAGAAGGAACACCGGAACGTCGTGATAACAGCAACAAAAAACAGAATATTTGTCTTAACCTTTGGTATACTCCGTCTGAAAACCATAACCAAAAACACAATGAGTTACACACTTTTCCAAAATTCAATGTCTCTGCAGTATAAACTTATCTTTATATTCATGATTAATGATTTTAAAATATTTTTTACAAAGAATTTAGATAGTTGAACATGCAAATGAAATTAATTTACTTTTTCTAATGTAATGAAAATTAAAATTTTATCATTTTTCTCGTTCCAGCCATATCTTTGTCTCAATGATAACAAAACTGGAAAATTTGACTTTTTTCCCACTTCTTATAAATTGAGGAAACATATTGTTGCATAAGTTTCTCATCTGTAATGTTTCTTAAAAAAACAAAAAAATCTCAAAATAAGATTTTTATATCTGTTTTTGCTTCAGAATTTGTTTTAGTCACTTATATATTGTAATTCATGAAAAAATGCCTAAAAATAGAGCGTATTAAAAAAAATCTATGTATATAACTATTTATACATTTATTTTGAGAAAAAGAGCATTAAAACTCAAATCTGAAATAAGAGTAAAATTTCAATTTTTTGATTCACGTCTTGTTTATAAAATAATCCGCACCCAATTGTCACTATGTGAATTTTCAAAGCTGAATATGCAAGTTAGTTTTCCCGATTAAGGTAGGATTGTTAAATTGGCGATGAAAAAGACATGTTAAACATCAGTCTGAAAGGTGTGAATAGCAGTTAATTTAACGACACTATTTTATCTAATATGTGTGCGCGCGTTCACAGACACACGAACTTTAAACAACCTTTTTCTAAAACACTGGTAAACATCTATGTAAATGATAACCCTCTTTATGGATGAAGTTCCAAACCAAAGATTATCAGAACCTTGCAGCTGATCTTTTGGCTCTAATGTTCAATATAAACTGCAAATGTAATTTCTAGGTTCAATCTATTGCCTGGAGTACTGAAAAATTGATCAGTTAATTCTATCTTTCTATTCTAACTCCTTCTTACACGCTTTATCTTAACAAGAGTTACAAGAGTAGACCATTAATGGAGTATTGCTGACATATTTGGGGTATAGCTGCTAAATCCTCACATTGGTAGAGATTACAATTGTTTACGTGGTCTTGTGGGGTGCAAGTCCACTCTGTCGCTATTTTCATGAAAAAGTTTATATGAGCTCAATCCTTTTCTTTCACCAGTTCAGCCTTTAGAACTCGAACAGGACATGCTACGACCACTGATCCTTTTCATTTCCACTTTATTGCAAATATAAAGAAAAAGTTCTAATCAGACAGTTTTTTTACTTTCAAGAACTACCCCTTTGTGAAAAGAGACTCCTTCGTTGATGTTACCCTGAACACTAAAATCATAAATTCTTCGAATCAAGGTTCAATCCTTATCTATCCACGTGAATTAATTCATTAATTTGATCCTCATTGAACTGAGCAGGTCAGTGAAGTCGAAGTTCCTCTTCTGTGCAGCTGTTTCTGTAATAACGCCTTCTCTGTACACAACACAAATGTATCGAGTAGATTTAGCTGCTTGGAGCCTTGACTGAAAGCAAAGAGAAGCAGGTATCGAAAATTTTAATTTTTGTCTACTTGGCACTCTATCGTTAAATGTCTGAAAAAAATGGTAAAAATATTTTGCGTGTTAATTTAATTAATAATATAAAATAAAAGAACGAATTTATCTGACAGTTATAGATAGATAGATAGATAGATAGATAGATAGATAGATAGATAGATAGATAGATAGATAGTGTTAATATAAAAACACAATTTTAATGTAAATAAATAGACGTAAAGCAATAAAGTTATTTATTAAAGGCAGAATTACTCGATTTTAGAATCAACTGGTTGTGAAAGTAAGCGTACACAGCAATGTAACAGTTAATTAATGTTAGGTTTAAGATATATATAATTAACTGAAAGTGGTGGGACTATAGATTATAATATACAGTAAACAGTCTGAGATAATTTTAAATATATTTAAGAGTGTGAATTATCTTATTGTAGCAGTAAGTAGTAATTTCATTACGTTGATTTAATAAGTTAGTTTTCGGAAAATTGGTTATTTGGAATTTTTTCTTATAAGCAAAGAAAACATTTTTCATGTAACGATTTACATGTTCTAGTTTTGTTAATATTTTCTATTTTACTGTAGGTGTTTTATTTGCATCCCAAATAGAGCATAAATTAAATAATTAAATCAAACAGTATAAAAATAATGAAATTTGAGTAAAACGCCAGTCAATTGCTGAAGTCTCCTGACAAGTAGACTGAACGATTACAAAAAGGTTCGTTTACAATACTTTGGGCTTGAGTGTTGAATTGATCATATATATATATATATATATATATATATATATATATATATATATATATATTACTCTTCAGTAATTAATTGAGTTCTCCCGGTGGCTGGCGTGTGTGTACACCACATATATATAACACGCTAAAATTTCTTCCTTTCTCATTCCATGCGCCGATAGCTTAGGGAGTAGGCCCTCCAAATACCCCCAAATCAGTCGAGTTTCGATACAGGCTAGAAGTAAGTAGAAGTCTATCCACACTGATGAGCTGTGATACAGCGAAACAGATTTTATGTAAATGATTAATATATATATATATATAATTATTTCATTTAATATCCTTTTTTTACCGGGACCTTAATAGAATTTCTGCCTTTTAACTCTAAGCTTTTATCTTTTACATCTGCTCATCAACCAATTTACACCGTGCATCTAATCTGAGATGGACCTTAGACAAGTGTTTATAAATCCCAAGAAAAGCCAGGTTAACTAACATGAATATTTAGGCATAATGTACGTTTCTATTTCAACTGTTAACCATGATCTTAATATTAATAAAAAAAAACCTCCGATACGAATACAAACATTGCGAGAAATATATGAATCCGTCTCTTCTCGCTTTTATAGGTTAAATAATAGGACTTGTAACTGGAAGAAGTATTGCCATTCTCAAAAAATTGTTAATGCAATACTCACTCGGGAAACATATCGTTCTCACAATCCAAAATATATTTCAGCTCAAAATAGCCCATAAATGGTTGATAAGCTGAAACAGTGGCGTAATGGCTAGATAAGTTTCTGTATATGAGTTACTGTCATCTAGTGATCATGAATTCAATCCCTAGATCAGGTAGGGAGGCACCGGTCAATCAGGAACGAACAATAACTGATATCACAAGGACAAAATATCACTAATAATCAATAGATGCCCCTTGTAAACGAAACAATGGCTACCTGATTATAGCTACAGGGTACTTGGTCGAATCATCGTTTTTATAATAATATCTATATCAACCAAGATGAGGAAAATAGTTCAAAATAATACAAAAATATTAACAAATAAAATATTAAACCACATTACAATTATATATATATAAAGTCATCCGCAGACAGATCTGTTTCGCACTATCGCAGCTCATCAGTTTGGTTAGACATCCGATTGCTTCTAGCCAGGATTGAAACCCGACCGAATTGGCGTGTGTATATATATATATATAATCATCCGCAGACCGATCGATCGGTTTCGCTGTATCACAGCTCATCAGTACGGTTAGACTCCGATTGCTTTTTAACCCAGGTATGAAACTCGACCGAATTGGCGTCAGTCGCCGATTCTACCTCTGGACTATGGGCGTTCGGTGGAAGAAGGCAGACTTTTTAGTGCATATATTATCATTATATATATATATATATATATATATATATATATTACCGGAGAAAATTAATTACGAAACAGTTCAATTACGTACTTACAATATATGTAACGAGTTACTTCACAGGCAGGCATATGCCATAACAATTGCACACTGTCTTAAATTACGCATTTTAAAAAAGTCACTTTACAAAGTTCAAAGACGCTTTGAGGAAAGATGGCTTTTAAACTGGTTGTATTTCAGCTCTAAGACTTTGCGCCTATAAGCCTTTTATCCGTTATAACTCTAGAATGGTATATTTAAAAACAATTATTGAACATTTTTATTATACTCGTATTAAATAGCCTATCACAAGACAGACAGCCCTTGTTTACTACATGTCACGCATTTCATGTTTTTTGTCGCTTGTAAAAAAAAGCACAAGTAACCATGACACATATATCGTCATGCGACCTGTACCAGATAGCTAGTCTCATGTCACCTAGCTCATATGGCGTAGCTTTTCCCTTAACTTTTCAAAAGATGTCATGTGGCCACTGTCGCAAAGCTTGTGGCATGTTACGTAGCACATATAACGAAACTTGACACACATAACATATTCCATGTGGCAAGTAAGTGCAGGTGGTGTAATACATAGCAGCTCGGAAGAAAGAATCGGAGAGCTAAGTACATTTTCATCTTTTCGGTTGCTTCATTTGAAAATTAAAATGGAGCTTTACTGAACTCTGACGGCCTTTGTAGCCAAGAACTAAAGCACACCGGATGAAATAGTGATTTTGTTCTACAATGCAGGACGCAGGTTCGATTGCTGTAAGAGAGCACATCAATAGATATTTCAACACAAATTTAAAAAAGACTATTTGCGCCTGAAAAAAATAGTTATTAATAGAAATATATTCTTGGGGAAATAGCCAAGTCATGTAGTTGGAGGAAAGATAGTTTGGAAAATTTAATACACAGAAAATTTTGTGGAGAAAGGATAGATAGAGGGAAACTAACGATTTTGTGTAAATAGATGGAACAGTAAGAACAAAGAAGGATGGTAAAGAGTCAAACGTTGCTTAGAGCATCTGTGAATATCTGTGCCCGCTCCCGGGAACAATGTACCGCTTGCAGTTAGTTCTGCCTTATTCTGCATAATCAGAATATCTGTGCGCTCTCACATTAATCAAAGTATCGCTTCCAGTCATTAGTTCCTAAAAATAAAAATATTTGTGTGCTCACCCATGGATCAGAATTATCACTTTAATTTAGTTCTCCTAAGATCATAATATTAGTGCGCTCTCCTGTAGGTGAAAATGTCGCTTTCAATCAGTTCTACTTAAGATCAGACTAACACATCACTAAATAAATCCTAGGATTGACATATAGATGGTGCCACTAATTAAAAAATCCATGTGATTCTTATCGATTATTAACCTTTAAATGGCACGTAACAACATTTGGGCCCAATCTAATTATTAGTTTACAAATTAGTTATTTAATGAAGCTACAGCTGCAAATTTTCAAAATCATGAATAAATTTGAATTCCGTGTGTTAATAAAGCATTGCTTTCTGATGAAAAAGACCGTTCAAGCAAAACAATGGCTTGATAAGTGTTATTCGGACTCTGCTCCGTCGGAAACAACGGTTATAAGGTAGTATGCAGATTTAAAACGCGGTCGTACAGACACAAATGATGTTGAACGCTCAAGTTGCCCAAAATCGACAGTTGTTTTGGAAAACACCAAAAAATCCACAAGCTCCTTTTGGCCGATCGTAAATTGAAGTTGCGTGAGATGGCAGAGGAGCGGAACATATCAGAAGGTAGTGTATTCGCTATTTTGCATGAACATTTGTCAATGAGATAGCTGTGTTCAAAGTGCGTGCCGCTGTTGCTCACAATCGATCAAAAACAACGCGTCGACTATTCAAAACTATGTTTGCAACTGTTTCAACGCAATAAGAAAGAGTTTTTGCGTAAATATGTGACAATGGATAAACCATGGATCCATCATTTCACTCAAGATTCAAATCGGCAGTCAGCTGAGTGGACAACATCAGGTGAAATCGTCCAAAGTGACCAAAGACGCAAACATGCAAGCATGTTCATCGATTACTTTGAGAATGGAAGAACCATCAATAGCGAATAATATTTTGCATTATTGATGTATTAGAAGGAAGAAATAACCAAAAATCAGCCACAAATGAAGAAGAAACACGTGATCTATTACTGAGAAAACGCATCGTGTCACAAGTCGATCGCAACGATGGCAAAACTACATGAACTGCACTTCAAATTGCTTTTGTACCCACCCTATTCTTCAGGCCTGGATCACAGCGAGTACTGGCTGTTTACAGACCTCAAAAAATGCTCCAAGAAAAGAGATTTAGCTCCAATGAAAAAGTGATATCGGAAGCTGAGGCGTATTTTGAGGCCAAGAACAAATCATTCTACAAAAAAGGCATCGAGAGGAGCATTAGAATAAGTCTATCACCATAGGAGACTGTTGAGGAATAGAGTCGAATTTTGCATACATGGTCGGCTCATTCTTATGTCCATGATAATAAAATAGGAAATTCCATTTACATAGCTTTTTCCAGAACTCTTTTTTAAAACAAACTTTTGATAGGATCCTTCTCCGATCACATCAATTTTAACTACTAAGTCAAGACTCAGTCATTATCTATCCTACATATCCTCATAATATACACTTCTTTCTTTCTCTGTTTACGCTCCTAAAAGAATATTTTTCAGTAACCACCTACCTTGAGTGGCTCCTGAGCCTTGTCTTGAGAACAATAGCAAAACATATTGGTCCCCTGATGGAATTTCAAACTAGAGTATTTCAATGACGAGATTTTCTTTCCGAAAAGCAAATCTGTTTATGTCTGACTTCTTGGTTTTGACATTAATTCTACAGTGACCTCTATTGGTTGGCCATTGTAATCGGCTTTACTTTGCCGGAATTTACTAAGCTTAGCTGAGCCAAGTCGGTCACATGACCAGAGTTATTTGAGCACAAATAATAGAACTCACAACACCAGATAAGTCTTCCGATTTCGTTTAAACTCGAGAAATAACATGTATAAATAGAAAACACATTAGAAGTAAAAGTTCATTCGATTTGGTTTCTGGAAAATGTAAATATTAACAAGCTACTCTCGCAAATATCTTTTCTTCTATGTGCCGTGTCCTTTCAAGACTTTGACGATCATAGATCTCTACAATTTCCTTGTCTTTATAGCTCTTAATAAATTTTCTATTTGGTTATCGTTTCTGAATATTGTTCTACCATCCATTTACTCAGGTTCACTAAGTAGGTTATGTGTTTTTTTCCTCTGTCCTGTGAGTATCAAAATTTTCAACCCGTCTTTACTCATTATGTGTGCTAGAAATTTCAACAGTATCTTCCTCATGCTACGTATAAGTGTTCTTTTTGTTTCCATTTTCTCTAAACTTTCGTCTTTGCTCACATGTTCAGTTCATCGTATTCTCAGCATCCTCCTGTAGAAACACATTTCTTTCACTTCTTTATTTACTAAAATTATTTACTAAATTCTTCTATCTCAATGGACGAGAATCTAGATTGATTTGATTGTCATTCGATTCCACACGCTTAGATTAAAGTAACATTGTAAATAGAGTAAACCCTTGATTTAACAGACTAACAAGACAATTCATTCTGAAAGTCCATTATATTCTAACGTCTTTTTTCTATATGTTAGAAATGGCGGTGCGAGTGACAGACACATAACGCTGAAAATGGAATTGGTGAAACGAATTCAAATTCCGAGTTATTTACATCTGTTGTGTTCACTTACCCATAAGTTCTCTTTGGAAAGGCCTGAATTAGTTTTTCTAGACCCCTGTTATGAGGAAAACAGCAGTTTAGACTGGAGTTTTAAACTTGGGTTGGCAACTCGTCTAAGAGAAAGATTTATATTAGTGAAACATCTGGAAATTTCAAAAATGACTTTATGAGTATCGGAGGGGTCTATTGCATAACAACAGTTTAAATGCACTAGTAGTTGGCCCTAACATATCTGACTGCTATTTCGACCTAATAAATGCTAGTGTGATTCGAAGAGAAAAGGATTCACTAAAAAGTAATTGCATTGAAAGTGCACTGATTTCGCAACCCACTAAGATCAACCTCAGACCGGGCTCTTACACAATATCACCGATCATCGGAAAGCAGTAGTAGCACAGTGCTGAACTGAGAATAGAGAAAAAACAGATTTACTCGGAGTGGGCTAATTTCAAATTTCAACTCCAGAAGATGTTAATGGCTTCAATATGGAAGAAAAAAAAATTGCTGGTTGTAATTTAAACAGCTTTTCAATTTTGCCACCTGATATCCATAAAATCATACATACATATATATGAATATATATATATGTGTGTGTGTGTGAGTGTGCGTGTGTATGTATCGTCCGGCTCACATTCCTCCTCGACATTCTGAACAGCAGTAGAGGTATATTTCTTCTTTAATGTTTAGGATTGGGTTTTCAGTTCTTTCTAAAATCGATTTCATTCTTTCTTCGCTAGCTCTTTGCGTCTTAGTGGCGTCATCGCCATTTTGGGGGTTGCATTGATTAATACGCACTTAATTCAGAGGTGAGTATAAATCATATAGCTCGAGCATAACATCATGAAAATTTCAATTTAAAATTGTGTTATTAATATCAATTAATAATTCAATGCATATATATTACCCCACCCACATATATATATGTGTGTGTGTGTGCATGTGTGTATGTGTAATGGACAATTAACATTTAAATTCTTCCTTAATTAATTCATGTAATTACCAGTTAATTATTCCGATCTGCTCAACTTTTTTACATTCCTTCGAGAATTAAATTCTGCTTATTTTGCAAATTTTAAAATTTAAAAAAAAAATCGAAAATAAATTGAAGTATTGCTTTGTTTTTGTCAGCTTTTAAACGTTTTGCCAATTTGTATTTTATATTTGTGTTATGTAAAAAGAAAAATGTCTCATACTGAAAATTTCTATACATATTTCCAAAGATTATTCAAATATTTAGAAGATAAATTTCAATCTTTCTATTATTATTATTATTATTATTATTATTATTATTATTGTGTAATTCCATTTTATTATGTAATAACACACTCCAATAATTTAAATAAAAAAGAAAACATCAGTAAGTTCGTCGCCAGATGAGGAGAAAAACGTTTATTTTACGCAAGGAATATTTATATTTTAACATAATTTTCTTAATTTCTAACTTTCTTAATTCATTTGCAAATATGAAACACATTATGCGAACATTATAAAGTTAATATTTCAGATTAAATTCGATATAATTACGTGCTAAACTACGAAAGATTGATCAACCGTCTTAATTTTGTTATAAAATGCATAGATTTTATGATTAAATATTAAGATGAAATTTAGTATTTAATGCGGTCCATAGCTCTGAATAAGATCAGCCGTCAGCAAATACTTTTAACACATCACCACTATTTCCTATGATAGCTTTAACAAGAAGCTTTTATTTCTATAACTATTAAAACATTACTTCGGAAAGAAGAAAGCAATAATTAGAAAACGATATATTTTTATCTGCCATCTATGGTCAGGCGCCCCTGCCGTTCACCTCAGTGTTCTCGGCAGGCTCCAAAGGGGAATCAGTAATGTGATAGGTACTGACTTGGCGGCTCAACTACAGCCACTTCCCCACCGACAAAATGTGGCCTCCCTTTGTCTGTTCTATAAATACTTTCATGGCTTCTACTCGGACGAACTTAAGTCACTGGTTCCTCCTCAACAGGTGTTTACTCATGCAATCAGATTGGCAACTGGGTCCCACCCATTCACAGTCAGGTTAGCCAAATGCAGACGACAAGCTTCTTCTCTCACACTTCCCGCCTGTGGAACTCGCTCCCATATTCTTGCTTTCCTGACGGCTACAACCTCCAGGAATTTAAATTCGAGGTCAATACTCATTTATTAACCACTTGGCTCTAGCTCTTTCCCCACCCCGTATATCCTTTCCTTTCTCTCCACCTTTGAAACTGTCATCACACCTGCATTCTCATCTTTCTATTGCTCCTTTCTAACTGGTTCGTCTTCCTCTTCACTCTCTTCTAATTAATATTTTTACACTTATGTAGCCCCCTGCACATTAGTGGCATTTCTGCTTTGCTCGGGGTGAAACGATTTTTAAAAAAAAGCAAAAACAAAAGAGCGTTAATTTTACTAAAAAACTAAACATTTTTTTAAAAAACAAGAATAAAACTTTTAAACTTTGTTTTAAATTTTTTAAAGAGATTCAGTTTTATCATAAAAATGAATAAGAATTTAAAAAGTATTTACCCCTTTTGATATTGTAATGTCTTTTCCTGCTCTCAAAAAATACTTTCGGGTGGGTTGCGCAGCAGTCAAATTTTAGACACGATTTGTTTAGACAAAATCCAGTTCTACCTCCATTACTTATAGAAATTCAATTTTAACCAATACAGGGTCTTAAAAAAGAAAAGCCACGCCCGGTAAACTATGGCTCTCGGCAGATTTCTCTTTATTATCTTGAAATTGTCATGTTTTCTTGGAAAATATAGTAGAATGGTTTCCTGCTGTTTTCCCCATGATTTGGAATTCAAAATATTCTTTCTCTTAAACTAGATGCTACCCAAGGCTAAAGAGCCCAGTCTTCTCTGCCATTTAACCTCTGTCGAGCGAAGGAAAGAATAGATGAAATCATTGAACAGAGTAGACTTTGTAGGATTAACAGGCAACTACTCTCTCTGTCTCTCTCTCTCTCATATATATATATATATATATATATATATATATATCCGGGTCTTCTATAGCACAACATGTTATAACTAGTAGGGAATGTTTGGCTTATTGCCGACTGTTTTTCAATCTTAAAGCGTTGCAGCTCTTTATATAATTTAAAAGCTCTGTCCATTTACATAAAATCTCGCAGGCCTTCTCCCTGCAGACAGAGAGAATGCTTGTTGAGTTTGAATGTCATTGGACTCTAGCTCTTTTCATCATCTCCACCCAACTCATTAGAATTTTCTTTTACCCTTAAGAATAAATTTCCCAGAAAATTAAAACCTGAGGAAATCTGGGACGAAACCGGCTGTTTGTTTTAGTTCTTGGCGTTTTTTTGTTTTTTGTTTTTTTCACAAGGTGCGATAAATAAATTATCGTCTAAATGGCGCAAAAATGAAAATAGCACTGATTTTAACAAGTATATTTACCAAAATTACACAAATATTTATTACTGTACAAATACATTCAGTAAATTTGGCATTTGCTTCAACCACGGCCTCTAGACGACTTCAAAATCCCCTGTAACTCTTATGGGCGGCAATAATCCTTGCGTTTAGTTCCTCTCTTTGTTACAAAGAGTTTTATTAGTCTCTTGCTCAACTGCACGCCATACATATTAATCATGGGGGATGCCATCTGGGGTGTTAGGTAACCAAAATCAAAAACAATAAACAAGCATGCGTGAAATTAAAAGTAATGGCGCACACTTACCCATCGCATCCTGTGTACTACGATATACAATGATTACATTTTATTTAAAATCTAAATTACAATTTGAGATTTGTATTTAATATACGACTATGGAAAAAAATATTACGACCAAGAATAAGTTCTCACTTATTGCCAACAGGTGGCCTTTCCAGAACTGCGTGCATGTAGTTTCAGATAGTAACGCATCTATGAGGAATTACTATAAGCAAATTTGAAACTGAAGCGTAAACAACTTTTTTTTCATAGCGCGTTTAATATTGTTGAATTTTGTGCCAAAGAAAGTATGTTTACGGGGAATTCTACTGCACTACCTTATTCAAATTCAAAAGAAATCTGAAGCTAAAGCACATGTAATTTTTGTTGAGACTTACAGGAACCATGCTCTGTTGAAAAAGAATCTGAGATTGGTTTAGACGCGTCAAAAATAATGATTTTGATGTTGACGATAAAGAATGCTCTGACACACCAAAAAAGTTCGAAAACGAAGAATTGGAGGCGTTACTTCATGAAAACTCATGTCAGGCGCAAGCTGAACTTGCAGAATCATTAGAAATTGATCACACAAGTTTCGAAACGTTTGACAGCATTAAGAATTATTCAAAATCAAGTTGAAGTTGAGAGACGTCGAGCGGAATCTTGTCACGTGTGAACAGCTGCTTCAACCGAAGAAAAGAAAAAGTTTTTTGCATCGCATCGTAACTGGCGATGAATAGTGGATATACTACGATAACCCTAAGCGGATAAAAAAGATCGTGGGGTAAGCCTGGCCATACATCAACATTAGTAGCAAAGCTGAATATCTATGGTTCGAAGCTTCTGCTCTGCATTTGGTGAAACCAGCATTATGACAACGTTAGGCCACGTGTTGCAAAACGGGTGAAAACCTACTTAAAAACGCTTAAATGGGAAGTCCTACCCCGCTCGCCGCATTTGCCAGACATTGTCCCGTCCTTTTATAATTTGTTCTGATCGATGGCACATGGCTTGACTTGACAACACTTTCATTCTTATGGGGATGCCAACAAATGGGTCGACTCGTGGTTAGCCTCAAAAAACGTGTCGTTTTTCCAACATGGAATTCAAATACTGCCAGAAAGATGGAAAAATGTAATTGCTAGAGATGGACAATATTTAAATGACATGTTTCTTACTAATTTTTGTAAATAAAACATTATATTTAATGAAAAATCAAGGTTCTAATATATTTAAAGATTATTCTTTTGACTAGCATTTTACCAATAATAGTTTTAATGTCCTGATTCTGAATCTACATCTGATTCTATATTCATGACTTCTGATCTTACTTAATTAGTGCCAATATGTACTAGTTTATCTTGCCGAATTAGAATATGCTGCAGTGATTGTCATGTAAATAAAAGTTGAGTATCAGCTGCATGACAATTTCTCTAGAGACATAGATTCTGTATATCTCTGTTCTTAAACACAGAAGGTAATGGGAGGACATCATGGTCTAGTGTTGAGTGGACTGGATTTTTTTTTTTTTTTTAGTTAGAAGGATGAGGAAGTCAAAACAACTTAAAAGTCACATCTAGTATCTTGTCCATGATACATCACTGCTGCTATAACAGCAAATCATCCCAATGGTTTACGGAGCTTGTGTACGGACATTCTTGAAACTAAATTAAAGCTAATCTTTACCGATTGTTTATCTTGCAACTTGATTGATAATACATTTTTTAATCATATCACCCCAAGCAAGGCGGTAACGCCACTGATGCGCAGGGGGCTACGTAAGAGTGAAAAGATTGGAAAAGAGAAAAACCGGAAACCACATCCTAAACAGGAAACAAGGGATGAGCCTCTTCACCTGTTCAATAGACGCGGGTGGAGTGTGAACCGGGCGATAGTTTAGTCTATCTACTCCAATATATTTCTTATGGTAATGAAACTTTAGATTTAACTATTAATCTCCACATTCCTTTGTACAGCATAGAAACAGGGGTTTATTTGATTTATGCGTTTTTAAAGTATTTTCTTTTAAGTGGTACTTTTTCAAATCAAGTTCCTTGATCGTTTTATTTTCTCGTTAAGCACCGTCAAGAAAACAGTTAACATGTACTTTTCTGAATATCAGATATAGTTGTCGAGTCTTGGGTGTTAGCAACTCAAAAAGAAACATTTATGACCGCTTGGCCAGTCATACTTTGGAGCCCTTCCTACTGTTATTAAGCAACACTTCTTATATCTGTAAGTGGCAATTTCTTTTTTTTAGTACGGACTGACAATTTAAAAGATCGTTAACCTAATGTAAAACAATAGTTTTTTCATCGTGTTTTAGGTTAAATAGAAGAAATATTTTTAGTTCTTTGAACAAACATTACTTTCTTGTTTTTAATTTTAAACCTTTTTTAAAATGCTCGCCTTATATCTTTCAATATATTTTAATTTTTTACACGCAAGCAGCGTTGTCTTAGCAGAAATTGGTATCGGTGAGTTGCATTCAAATTACAGTCTAGTTTGCGATATTCATAAGTGC
The DNA here is from genome assembly GCA_037127315.1 of Ascarosepion bandense. Taxonomy (NCBI): domain Eukaryota; kingdom Metazoa; phylum Mollusca; class Cephalopoda; order Sepiida; family Sepiidae; genus Ascarosepion; species Ascarosepion bandense. Next base: position 1,158,827 of record JBBBDQ010002409.1, read on the forward strand.
TTTTCTTTTATTAGCCATAAGTTAAATAGCTGAGTAGACTGTTTCATTGTGTGAACCTGAAACGAAGTATCAACGTATTTTTGACACGGGACAAAACACATTTGCACGGGAAACAAACAGGAAGAATTCTACAATCTCAATATTATTAATTCAGCATAGTTGCAATATAAGCCTGAGATGAGCTCTGAAAGTGCTGAACGATCACAAGAGTGCCTGAGCAAGTATGTGCAACTGGGATTGGTTAGCCTTCCTAGCAGACAGGATTCTTTGGCAACGAGTAACAAGCCATTATGTATATATGTATGTATAATCGAGAAGAGGATTAACCTTAAGATGATTTATTTTAATCCTGTAAAATCTGGGGATTATTTCCTCTGATCTTAATTGTTCACATTTGATTCTATTTTGGCATCAATTTTTTAAAACTTTGGCCGCAGCTGTAACCGTAGGATCCTTCATGGCGTGGCCAGAAATAACCAAAAGATATTTATTTGGGCAGTTTGGTTTAGTTTCGCAAAGACGTTCGACTTTGATATTTAAACACACAACTAGGACGAGTAACTTCATTTTAAAAAATAAAGTGTTTTCCTTACAAATAATTTATTTGGTGGTTCAAAAATTGTGTTACGTCTTTTAAAAGTATATCATATAATATATACAAATGTATTAAAACTAGAAGAATGAAGAACACGGGAGTAAATTATTTGCCGTAAAGTAGTAAATAAAAAAACTGTAACAAAAAGACAACAAAAAAAATGAAGCTAACTGGTTATTCCTTTCTTTTCAGTTCATAATATTTTGTCTTCGGTTGAACTCTGAAGAACAAGAAAAGATAACTGGTTATATTATTATTATTATTATTATTATTATTATTATTAAACTTTTTTTTACCTGAATTTGTTTTATAGTCACATGCCGGATCATGATCATTGACCTAGCGCAAGCGAAACACTGATTTTTATGTTATTTCCACTTAATTAAACATCTTGATTGATCTGATTTTTATAGCTTGTCAACCTTTTTCAGGTTATTTAACGCTAGAAAATATTTTTAGATAAAAAGAAATTCTTGGGGATAATAATAATTTAATCATGCAAGTCTTACTAATTAACCCATAGCTGGTGAGTTCATATCTTTCCCAAAGACATTTGCACGTAAGTGAATGTAATGACCCGACTGGAATAGAAACTCGACTCTCCAGTTTCTTTAATTAAACAAAAGACAGTTATAAGAAAAAAAAACTAATAAAAAAAATAAAAATAGACAAAACTTTTCGATAGATATGCGATGTACTTGTCAGAATTATTTTTTTAAATTTCTTGGATAAATATTGCACAAGGAATTTCATCTTTGAATTCCTTCCTCACTAGACCCAAAGCTTCAATTAAAACAGGAAGTGATTTATTTTTTAAGCGGCAAGTATTATCATTATTATTATTGTTGTTGTTAGCACGTACGTTACGCCCAGTTTTTACCTCTGAAATAATGGACTATTCCAAATTCTTCGCAAGGACTGACGGAAAAAGAGATGTTGTTTCCGTGAAAGAAAGAAAAAAGAAGAGATATAGAAGACGATAACGCTCTCATGTGTTTAATGCCCGCTTTAGTGAATTTTTTTAAAAATTGGAAAGCAAATATTTCAATCGAGACAGACAGACAGACAGACAGACAGACAGACAGTCAGACAGACACAGCTGCTCCTGTTAAGTCTCATGCTATCAGCCACCTTGTCCCTCTCCACTCCCAACTCTCTCGGTCTTAGCAGAGTGTCGGAACATTCTCGATGACAGATTAATCTGCTGGAGGTCCGGACGGACGACTTCCTTCCAGCGGCTGTGTGGTCTGCCGCGAGGTCGTCTCCGGGTGGAACTGATAGATGATTCTGGCAAAGGTGGTCATCAGTTCGTTGCAGGGCGTGGCTTACGAAAATAATACAGCTTGAGCGATGAGGTTCTCCGATCCTCCAGCAGAGCTCCTCATTGTACATCAAATTGAACTCGTGCACCCTCTCTATGGTTTTGACGGCGCAGTATTCGAAGCCATCGACTCGAGAAGCGACGGTCTGACTGAAAGGCCACGTCTTGACGCCATGTCATATCACAGAGAAAATGGTAGATTTGGAACCTAACCGATGTGCATGTGGTGTTCATATCAGTGTTTGTAAATATCTTTTTTAAAGACTTTGTACATTGTTCAGTGTAAATATTGCCCCACACTATCGTGACGATTTTTATATTCATTTGTCGCTAATATAGAACATCTTGTACGCTGTATGGTGTATGGATATCGGCTCCAAATGAGAAATCAGAGAGCCGAGTTCGAATTTTAGTCGAATTTGTTTAATTCGGATAATCACCCTTGGGAGAGGTAGTAATCCGTCTCTTCTCCCTCCAGCTAAGGGTTAAATAGTAGGACAGATTGGGTTTTATAGTCTTAGTTGACAACCAGTCTACAGTAGAAAGTAAGGACAACCTACTGCAGGGAAATCTTCTGTCTAGTCATGTCTTGAAAGAGACTTGATCGCCCAACCGTGTATGACGTATAGTAATTGACTGACTAATAGAACATTTTGAAATTTCTACGATTACCTATTTGTCACAGAACCTGCATTTTGGATTCACACTATTATGCATGATATTTGCTTGAAAGTTTCTAGTGAAAAGAGAGATCTACTGGATGGATTCAAATTAAATTTTCAGGGATGTTTGGCCTCATGACTGACATGAACTGATTAGATTTTGGGTTCGATCCGGTACGGGATAAAGTTTGTAGGTTATTTTCCCGGTTTTATTAATAAAATTAATCTTTGCTTTGCACATGCCAAATACTGAACTATCTGCCCTAGATCATTTTAAATCCTGAATTACCTACCCTGTTTCATTTTAAGTGTGCATTTTGTTTTTGAGAGCCGTCAAGTTCATCTTTTGCATTTTCACTTTTAAGAGCGGTCAAGTTCATTGCAGTTATTCATTCAGCTATATTATTATTTTAATGAAAATAATCATATCTTACTAATTGCTGAGATCATATCGGTACTGCCTTGGCAGAGGTTTGCGGTCTTTAACTGCTTATTATTATTATTATTTATAATATTATATCAATTTACGATTTTACGGTAAATAATTTTTCTTGCTCTTCCTCCCTTTCATTTAATATATTTGTATTTATTATATGTTGATATATTCATTTTAAAGTTTTCTTTCATCGATTGAGATATTTTTCTTCATCTCTTTGCAGGCTGTTCACAGAACACCCGGAATATATTGAGTATTTCCCAAGTTTCCGCGGGAAAAAGCTAGAAGAGTTCAATACAAAAGCTAGTTTTATGGCGCATGCGAAAAACGTGTTCTATGCAATCACTCTGATTGTGGACACCCTTGACGATTCCGATGAGCTGGTTGAGGTTTTGCTCAAAACCGGAAGGGATCATCATAGACGAGGCGTCCCCATCTCTGCATTTCATGTAAGTGCTTCGAAAATAGTTCTGATTTCATGCGCAAAGCCGCATACATCCATTTTCTTAAACTTCATCACTCTCCCACATCGAAGTCAAGAACGCGAGTTCGAATCGAACTCACTCGCCCAGTAAATTGTTTTAGAAGATGAGTTTGCTATATTCGTGCTGGGATAGAACCCCCACATCTTCAGTCACACATGCAAACACAATTCTGAAGTCATTGAAGTAATTTTATCCGCAATATTTTATTATAATGTAATGTTATGTTAATAACGTCTAAAATGCATACCAGACTAAACTTTTCACACCTAAATAACGGTTTATTCACTAACAAAATCTATCAAATTAAAGTTAGCCGAATCGAGGTTATGTAGCTTCGGGTTTTGCTTCGAAAATTCGATTTTCTTACGAGGTTAAAAGAGTTTCTTTTCCTCTCTTAGACGATCGAGCATTTATATAACGTAATAGGTGTGCATATCCTAAGTTCATCTATTTTGACTTTTTCGTTAATGTTAGTACACCCACAGACATTCTTTGAGGCCTGATTCCTTACTTAGTGGCTTTAAGACATCTTCTTGGTCAAACCTCAGAGTTTGTAGATCTTTTGGCGTTTTGATGTGACACCGAGTACAAATCTTACTTTGGTATCTCTTAAGGTGAACATAGTACACATTGAGATCACCACAGAACAACTCACTTTAAAAGAAGGGTTCCTGATTTATATTAAATTCGATTAAGACTTCTGATTTTCCCTGGTGTGAATGACATGCTATAGTTTGAAATTTACAAAAGATTTTGCATAAGAATTTCCCTGGATACTTAAGAGAGTAAAAAGTACCTTTGATTAACAAATGAAAATTCATTGTTAACTACTTAGTAACTATTTTTGATTATTCATTTATTTACTAAGGTTCGTCCAATACAAGACCGAAGAGCTACTCAAGGTAGGGGGTTACTTTGATGTGTTGTATTAGCCCAAGAAAGGGTTAAAAGTTAGGATCCCAGGGTTTGTGCAGGAAAGATAATGGATAACTGTAGACTTGAAGAGGTCAAGATTTAATTAATGAATAACATTTCAGATTTCAATCAGAAACGTTAGAAGTAGATTTTAGAAGAAACCAGAAACCCAAGCCTAAACAGGAAACTAGGAATAAACCTCTACTCCTGTTCAAAAGACTAGGGAGGAGTGTTGACCTGACAATATGCAGAATTATATTTATTTAATATTTTTAAGAGTTAAGTCTATTGTGTTCACTTACGCATAGTTTTTTTTAGAAAAGCAGGAATCCACCTCTTTTTCTTTATCCCCATCAGTTATGGATTAAATAGAAAAAAATTAAACTTTAAAAAATAGCAAGCTACTTTTGTCTTTTTATTTTTGAGTTGTAACCAGCCTAAGCGAAAGATAATCCTGAATTCAAAACCGTAGACAAGACAACAGGAAACTATTCCACTATCTTTCCAAAGAAGTTATGTCTGTTCACATACAATAATTATAAAAGTGATCTGTGTAGAGTAATGATCGTCTACGTATTGAAGGCTGTTGACATTAAAAAAAAATTGTGCATTCCTGGGACTTGGCCTTAGTGAACAACACCAAATTTTGTACAAACAGATGGCTGTAAAAATTAGTGATATATTTTAGAATTTATATGAAATAAATAATAGAAACCCTAAATTATTTGTGTTTGCTCATCCATTTTTAATGGTCGCATTCAAAATAAACTGGAACAGATAATAAGTACATGTCTAATACTATATTTAAATAGCATAGGTTTGTGCACAGAGCGTAACGAATATTGGCACGAAAAATGGCAACAGAGTTCAAATTACGTTCACTTTAGCACAAATACTCCTTAGAAATATATAAATCCAGCTCTTTCCTCCACCTGGTCAAACAGTAGCACAGTCTGGCTCTCTAGCCATAGTTGGAACCAATCTAGGAGAAAGACAGCTGGTTGACACTGAAGCTGACAACTCTACACTGTAAAAAAAATACTTGCTTCAGAATATCACAGCAGCAATATCATGTGTGGTGAGTATGTGGCTATGTTCTCCACAGAGAAGTTTGAGGGCAGCATGCAGAATGATGAAAATTTTTTGATTTGATTTCAAGCATCAGTTAGGTTTCTAAAACTTCGGTTTAAGGAATCGGTTATATATTTAAAACTAAATCGAAGGCTTTTAACCGAATGTACAAGCTTAATAAGTAATCTAATTGTGAGGGAAAACACTTAATTTCTATAATTTTTCATTAGTCTATTCAAAACTTTATATTCCAATGTAAAAACAGGGGTAAGTCATTAATAAGAAAACAAACAACAGATGAAATAGTTTCTTACAGTAACAGTGATTCTAAGAAAATAATATATTTTCATTCGAGTATTTTCCCTCAGTCATTTACAAATATGGTGGCAACCATCCATTTTTTTAAAAATCATTTTGCCCCAAGCAAGGCGAGACCGTAAACTGGGTACATGGGGTATTGAAGTAAAGATGAAAAGATCCAGAAGATAGAAGATGGAACTTTACGTTGCATTTAAGATAGATAACGAAGAAGCAAGTAAACAGAAGAAACTTCTACAGGCGGGAAATACGAGAAAAAACTGTTCGAGTAAAAGTGGCGGTTGCAATTATCTCTTTCACCCGTCAAAGGGTAGGACCAAGATGCCAATTCACTTGGATGAGGTACCAGAGAAAAAAAGCTCATCAGAGCATTTGCCATGAAAATTTTTGTAGAAAAGATAGAAAGGAGCTGAATAGCAGGAGCACCCGACGAGATATGGCAACAGTATTCAGTGCATGGACGAATGGTAGATTTATTAATGTGCAAGATGGATTCTGATGAAAAAAAAAACTTTCTGGCCCGACACAGATATTCAACCTGCCGAGCAGGAGATGCAGCTATATATCCGATCTATTCGTTCCACTTCATGTCGATTGAAAAAGTGAGGCCAAGGGGGCGCTAGGCTGATGGCTGACAGGAAAGTTTTTAGCTTTAGATATTTTTAATGAAAATTAATGTAAAATGCTATTATCTAAAAATCGTTGAAGTTTAATACATAAAAAGCTATGTAGAAGATTTACGGTGGGAGGATTGTATTGCACTGATCTTTCAAGCAAGAGATGGCTTGCCTGTCTCAACATTCTACGTTTTGGTTTTTATCCGTTCTCAAAATCTGACCACTGAATTCTTCTGATATCCAGTATCCTTTCGGGATATGTCGATCATGGCTTTCCTCAATTCTTTATTCTGTGTAGCTGTTAACAACGTTTGTCTTTTTAGCATCCTTTCCGTCTCCTGTTCCACCATCCTTTTACACAATCTCGTCAAGTAGGTAGCCAGCCGCCTCCTCCGTCACTTTTGCCTTCGATATCTCCTGTAACTGTCAAATTTTGCAAACCTTCCTTTTTTTCTCACTATGTTTCCTAGAAATTTCAACTGTCTTTTGCTGTTTCTAAGTGTCCGTTTTTTATCATTGTCCTTAAGACATGTTGCTTACGCATTTCGTTATTGGTTTTCCCAGCATCCTTCTGTATAACCATATTTCAGTTCCCTCCAGTTTCTTTTGCGAGGAAATTATCTAGCATTCACTGCCGTTTTCTTTGCTTCTAACGCACTTTACTGCTTCTTAATATTTTCCTTAGCTTTTACAAGGCATTTTATGCTAATTCTATGCACTTCGGATTTCGGTACCATATATTTTTCATCCTCTGTTAAAACACTTGCTAGACATTTAAACTTCTGTACCTGTTTGCACTGAAGTAAAATACATAACGCTCTGACCCACTATTTTCGCCATTTATTGATTTTGCTTTTTAGTCATGACTAGCTTTTAAAATGTCTGTTTTAACGATAGCTTCCTTTTTTAATTTTTTATTTATAAGTGTATTTGTTTGTTTTCAGGGCCTGGCCATTGTTTTCGACAAATTCATGACAGAAAGATTGGGAAAAGCCTATACCCCTCTGGCTAAGGCCTCGTGGATAAAGGCATTGACCGTAGTTAATGCCGTCGTAGAAAAAGGAATGGAAGAAGTGGATCAAACAAGCGTTAAAGAAGAAAAAGAAGAGCAGAAAGAACAACAAGCTGCTCAAAAATAAAATTGCAGCTGTCCTTATTCACTTCATCTTTTTCTAACTCTTACATCCTCTTCCTCATTTACCCCTCACTTTCTTACGTTATTCTATCAACAAATTCGCCTTTTTTCTTTATCTCTCTCTCTCTCTCTCTCTCTCTCTCTCTCTCTCTCTCATTCTTTCTTTCTCTCTTATTCACATATACCACTAATCTCTCTTCAAATATATGATACCACCCCACTCTATTTCTCTTACTTAAAAATGCTATCTTACTAATTGCAGGGTGTCTCAACAAATCGCCTCAACCCATGCAAAATATTTCGTATTATCATACGTTAGAATCACAAGAGTAAAACTATGAACTACTCAGACATTTAAATTATCAGGAATCTCGAAAATATTATGTTGAAATATCAACGGCCTCCTCAGAAATGTTTCCGTCAAAATAGCCTGATATTTCTACCATCTACGTGATTTATAGTTAGATAAGAGATGCTGGTCAAATTTACGCATTACATGTCTTTCTGTTAATGTGAAATATTGTGGATCAATAATCATTATTAAACAAACAAATCAATCTCTAATATGTTTTTCAACGTTACACCTGTTCTCATTTTGATTAGATTTCTTTAATGTTGAGGCAACTAGCTGACTGTGAGTCATTCTTCTACGAAGAGCTGAGTACTTTGAAGCTTATTTCTAAATACGAGCTATATTAATCAATCGAAAATAACTAAAGATAATGAAACTGATAAAGTTAAGTAAACAGTTATTACACTGGTTGGCGCTCGTCGCAAGGTGTACATATTAGTTCACCCAGTTTGTTTATAAAAAAGCTAGTTAATTTTACAATGGAAACAAATTGAAGGCCTTAATCATTTATCATTTAACAAACCTACAAATGTTCATAGAAATTAATTGTAGCCAAATAAATTACTTATATAATGTTTACAAATTATATTGGTCATTCTATATTTTTAATACAAGTATGGATATTTTTGTTTTTGGTTTTAATTCTTGGATGATCAAAATTCATAAAAAGGTTTTGGGATTTCGAATTAAAAACAGACGAAATTTTTTTACTATGTTTTGTTTTTATCAGTTGGATGATCAAAATTCATAAAAAAAGTATATGGATTTGGAATTTCGGATTAAAAAAGAGTTTAAACAATTAAAATTTTATTTTACTTATTATTTTGAACATTCCTATATTTTTTAAAAAATGTTAGTCATTTTCCTTCATCTAATTTAGCGCTTCATACTTAATTCAGATACAGACCAATAACTGAATTATATTTCCATCTCCATAACCTTACTGTTTTCTCCTGCTTTTCTATCCTTTCCACTTCAATTTTCCAATTTTCTTTTGTCTCTTTCTCTTTACCTCCCACCAACTCAACCATTCTGTTCTCTCCTTCGCTCACTCAATATTATATCACCAAGTTTATAAAATATCTTACTTGATACTTAAAATATACTTTTATAGAAAAAAGATTAATTAGAGCTACACGGGGTGACAACCATGCATGCAGACGCTCACTAGCATCTAGAAACTATTCGTCATGCTCTTTGAAGACGCAAAAAGTAACTGGGCGTGTGCATGCGCAACCAACATATAAGTTTAGAGAAGTTTAAATAAGAACATTTCATTCTAAGGACGTTTAGATTTTATTCCTTCTCTACTGATTCGACGAACAGTCGCTATAAAATTGCATATCGTTACGAAATTGTATGTTGCCAAAAATGTAAAAATTAATAAGCAATTCAAAATTTTCTCAAAGGTTCAAATTCGCTCGTCAAAAAAAAAGAAAATATATATATATATATATACACACACACAAAAGAAAAATTGTAATATGAACAAAGTGGTTGCCTTCAGACTTAGCTTTCAGGTATTGGATTATGTGTGTCCACGTTTAAATTCGCAGTTCAATTCCTTATAGGGACATTTTTGGGAGTTTTTCATTCCCAGAACAATTTTTTTTCTTTTTTCACACAAACACGTAAAAAAAAAAGATTTCATAAAGAAATAAAAAATATCTTTGTAATATTCACTTTCAAAAATATGTTCACAAAACTTCGAAGAGGATTTCCTTTCTCTCAAATCGACAGGTCACCCTACAGTCATCCCACCCGTAACTCAACCGTAATCCACAAAATATTAGAACCTGTGTATCTTCTTGATATTTTTCTATTTTCATTTTCATAATTTATAACAAGAAAATTATTTTCTGTTTCATTTCTTCATATTACTTTTCTAACGTAAATTTTGTTTTGTTGTTTTAATTTTGTCAATTCAGGATGTTTTTAGCCAAAAGTATTGTTTATTTGTTACTATATTTGTATATCTACAATATATATATATATATATATATATATATATATATATATATATATAATGATGCACCCGAGCATCAGCATATGTATCTATAAAAGTGTTACATATAGATCCACGCACGCGCACAGGTATCTGGAACAGTTACGTGACTATGCGAGTTAATAAAAAAATTGGGACGCACGAGCAGACAGATACGTATACAAACACGCGCACATACTGAAAAGTTAGACCACACTTACAGCCATACATATAGACCCAAATCTACGCATACTTACTACACATTCGCATAGACGTGGAGCATGTATAAGACCTTTATAAGGTATACGCTGTCATAACTGTAGTGATTTCGGGCCTCACTTTATTGCTTATAAACCGTGGTTTTGTGCTAGATTAGACTTAATAACCTTTTTCTTTTGTTACAAATTTGAAAATCATTTTAAAAAAAAGAAACATAAGTGAAATTTAATAAGTAGAAACATTGAAATCTATTTTTAACAAACTACCAAATTTAGCTATGTCCGTTTCAATTCCACTGTATTCGGGTATACGATGTTTTTATAAGTAAATCGTTTATAAGTAAATTTGACTCTTAAAGAACTCCACCAATGATTCCATTGTGGCTTAAGAAAACCAAAAGAGAAGAAAAAACATAAAATTATGCAAACAAATTTATTAAAAACGTGATTTTATAGTGGATTCTTATATTCTACGGATTTAGTTACATTGAAATGTCGGCAATGTTTAAACTTTGTGCCCATAAAAATGGAGTATCAAAATACGGCTTTTTTCCTGACGCCGATAGGTATTTAGGTATTTTAACTCCCTTCACTCCTCAGCGATGTTTATTGTTCTAAAAAGTGATTATTAGAATTTTAATAAAAGCTAAACTTATGAAATTGAATTCATACAGATTCTTTTTTCTTAAGAATTAACAACAAAAAACATCTATTCCGCGAAACTTCTCTAAATAATTGATGTCGAATTAAGAGGATTGGGTAAGTTTTATTAGAGACCATTTCGCAAAAAGAAAGATACAATTGGCTTTCTCTCCGAGAACAAAACCCATAGAACCCCTTCCTGCCAATAAATGGGTGATACTATTGCAAGTTAGACCGTTAGTTACCAAGTTAGTAGCACATCATTTAGTTTTCTTGTTTCTTTACAGCTGAGATATGGCGATTTTTTATGAAAGCCTAACTTAATAGAATCGATTGGTCGATTTCTTGAATTGTTGAATTCTTAGCAGCGACTTAGCACGAGTCACCATCAATTTATTTTTCACCCTGAGATATACAGTTCATAAACACACATTCTTACATACAACCAAGTTCACACATCGGATACTTTAATATTGTTACATACACACACACACACACACACAATCTCTTTAAGCACCTCGATCAATGTAATGGTTAGAAATTTTGTCTCGCTAGAATCATTCTGAGTAATGAGTCCAATCCTTACTGGGTACCCCATACTTTCGGCCTTGTATCACATCTAAGCATGAAATTAGAAAATAATCTATCTCTGTATCTCTTCCATTTTCACACATAGTCTCTCTCTCTCTCTCAGTCTCTCTCTCTCACACACACACGCATACGCGCGAAAACTTTCTGACATAAGTTCACACTATTTCGCATAAATGCACATTTTCTCTCGTACACGCACACATCCACACACACATACTCCTTTCTCTCGTGCAAACACACTCTGTACTTGTCTCTCATGCACTTACACTCACACACAGACATTCTTTCTTTTATGCGCTCACACGTACGGGCACACTGTTTCTGTCTCAAAATCATTTTTAGCACACTTCCCCCCTCTCTCTTTTCACTAACAAATTATCCCTTTCCCCTCTCACTACGCACACACACACGTTCTCTTTCTTCCTAAAACACCCCAAATACTATCTCGTTCTCTCTCTTGCACCTCCCCTCTCTCTCTCTCTCACTCTCACTCTCGCTCTATCTATTTATTTCTCTTTCTCTCTCCCTCACACGAAAAAAAAGAAACCAAAAAACACTTCCTTATCTTGTAAATTTAAATTTGTTTAATATTAGACATTGATATTTTAAACAAAATAGTCAAGCCTCCACTTCTAATCGTCAGAGTTATGTTCATATCTCACAGCACAATCAAAAACATCTTATTTTCGTCAGTTTTCAATTTGACAGTTTACACGGCTGGTAATATTTTAATATTTTCTTTTGTCTCTTTTCGCTGAGAATATTTTGTAGTAATCACTTTGTCACAGCGACTATTTCAATTCGGCCTTTCAAATCGAGACCAGGTTACCAGTCATATACACACAAGGCTAGTTCTTTGAAGTTCTGTTTCTAAAACCTGCTATAATCAAAACAGCGAGAGAAACCTGATGTCTTTAAATCCCAAAATCGCTTGTCTTCATTTTTAATCAGTTTAACCACCAGAATCACTTTTTAATTATCTACCATTTCCAAAGAAATACGAATTCTAAGAATACAGTTATTTGCTTTTTCTTCCGTAATTTCTCTTTTTTTTTTCTTTATCGGTGACTGACACTTCATTGTTTAAAGCCAACTTAGAACTAGTCAATCACACCTAATCAAAATTTCCAAACAATCAAAGAATTGGGATGTCAAACCATTAAAGATGATTGCTATGCACTGATGACATATTTATTTACTAAGCGAAGCACATGGCCGAAAGTGAGATAAGTTTACTAACCATTACACCACTACGAAATGGCCTCTACTGATGTATAGCCATACTTTACCATATATCACATGAATGACCAATTTCTTCTTTTTTTTTTTTTTTTAAACTTTGAAATTTAAATAAGCTCATTTTAATCATATTTTCGATACTTTTTTTTTAATAAATAATTTCATTGGAATTGTAGATCATCCATTCTAGTAACCAGGAATCGATATAAATTCTTAAACTTATTGAAATAACTTAAATCAGAATTACAATCAGTTCATCAAATTTCTTTCGATTCTATCAAATAAAAAAGCGTCATGGGATATTTAAAAGTCTCGTAAAAAAAAAATTAAGCGTAAAACGTTTCGCCCTGTAGTGCAAATTAGACATTTGATTGGCTAGCTTTGTCACGTGATAAACAAATACCATATTGGTGAGAAAACATGCGAAATAATATCGGTTGTGCACAAATGTCTGACTCGTGCGTGTCCAAATAATAAATGTAGCAGTGTCTTTCTTGATGGGCCTACGGCTTCATACTTGTGTTCAGCTGCAAATATAGAGTCATGCTAGTACCAGCCTATCGCCTTGAATTTATTAATGTGTTTGTGTGCATTGTTGTAACATAAATGATCGTAATTATTACGAAAATCAGTTGGTTGGATCTATATTTTCAAAAACTGAATCCCTATAGATTATTAAAGGAAGGAAAGTTGTTTATTTTATATCTGATATTGTTGCTCGTTATTTTTTGTCTGATTTCATTTGTTTTCTTGGTCAAACGAAAATAAATCAACTATTTTCCCAACGGATTTAACATTTCAGAGGAGTTCCGTTTGGTTGGCCGGCAAAAATCCATCGCCGAACTTTTCAACGCTCATTGTTCAATGAATACGCTTCAGCAGGGATGGAACGTTTCAAGCGTGCCACACTCTAGATTGACTAATCAACTGATAGAAATTTTACATTAAACATTACGCCTCCCCTAATCTAATTTCTTTATATATATAAATATATATATATATATATATATATATATATATATATATATATATATATATATATAACCAAGTAAATTAACCACATTTCTCTGCCTAATGAAGTTGCATTAATCACCTAAACTTTATAGTAATTAAGTTGCGGTATGCTATAATAATAATAATAATAATAATAATAATAATGATAACTATATATCTATGCTCTACTTTCGTATTGACTTTCGTATCTAACTGTGGAATATACTTCCATTAGTATATATATCTTATATATATATTGTAAATTATAATTTGGAATATGTTCAAATTACAATCTACTACAAAGTATACATTTTGTTTCGATATTGAAGGGACAATGTCTCATCAGGTAGTAAACGCTATTTTTTGAAGAGAGATGGAAAATTCGTTTCCTTATATTGGTAAAATTTTGTGTGGTAGGTAAAGGGGTAAGGGGAAATAAGAAACTAGAAAGTGGGGTAGTAAAAGAGACATTGAAGGAATAAAGAACAAAATGAGAAAAACGGGAGAGAAAGAGAAAGAACTAAAAGATACATGGCGAATGTATCAAAGAAAGGCGCAGGTTTAAAAGTAGGAAATAAAGTATAGTCATTTACCTTTGATGATCTGGCGTTTGGGAAACAAAGAGGAAGAAGTAGGAAAATGTATAGAGGGGGAGAAGGAAGTCATCATCATATATATATATAGTGTGTGTGTGTGTGTGTGTGTGTGTGTGTGTGTGTGTGTGTGTGTGTGTGTGTGTGTGTGTGTGTGTGTGTGTGTGTGTGTAAAAGGAAGAAATGAAATGCAAATAAACGTCGGTTATAATAATACATCCAGAGAAACGTTGAAAAGTCAGAAATGCTTAACTTTAATCTTAAATTTCTGGCGCTTGTCTTCGGTTTTATTGTTTTTATTTTTAACTATCCTACGTTGTAATAGTAGTTTTTCTAAGAAAGGCTACGTGATGTAAATTTACCATGTAAGATTTAGAAATTAGTGCACTTTCTATTTTCACCTTACTAAAATTACTCTCTTATCTAATTAAAACTACATTCTTATAACTGTACTTGTAAAATGAGCATAATTTCATCTGTTAAAAATCGATATGCACTCTGCCAAGAAAAGAAAATAGAGACTCAACGTGGAGCGTCCGAAAACCTAAAGTTCTTGATCCAAGACATTTTCCTAAAATTGAACAACGAACCAAATATCGACAGTAGATATCTCGACATTATATAAAAATGACCGAAATGCACAGAAGAGGACGAAAACGGATTGAATTTCAGGAATATTTTCATTATCTTTAAGATTTTCAGAATGTGAACACAAGTGTGTAGAGAGAAAGGAAAAGATATACAGGCTGATGTAGAAAGAACTGGAGTCAAATGGATAAGAGATGGGTATTGACATTGCATTTAAATTTCTGGATGTTGTAGCCATATGGAAGAGAGTTCCACAGCAAACCTTCATTTCAAGAACTTGTTCGTGCTTGTAATTTCTCCGGAAAAAAAATATCGTGAATGGCATTAGAAAATAACATCAATTGACAGAGGATTTTTTTCATGACGTTACCATTTTAACCAATCATGAATTCTTTAAATATTGCTGGAATACAACATCCAAAGACGTGTAAGGTCTCCAGTCTCGTAACTCATTATGGCCGTAGAGGCAGCGAATGCTCTGCAGTCATAGAAACAGTAGAGTGTGAAGGGCAAGATAACCTAACGGAATACATCCCTTTTCAGATTCTATCCTCTTATACTGATTGTCACCTAAAAGAGTCTAGTGTGCACTGATTCTTAAACCATAGCAAGAATAAGAAAGATTCGGAACTTCAGTAGGGTCAATATGTCATCTATTAAAACTAGATGCACTGCTAAAGATGTGGAGATGGCGTTCAATCTTCTAAAACCGACACAAAATCTGGTTCTGCCCTCTTCCTTGTCTACTACTACTACTACTACTACTACTACTACTACGGAGAAACTCCACGGTGACAGAGACTTCTCAACTATCCCAGCTTCTATCATGTCCCGTACAGCCTTCTCTATTAGGGTCCTTTTGTGGATGGCTGTTTGATAGGGTCACAATTTGATTGGTGACTGTTCGTCAGTGTCTATCGGAATCTTCACCATACTTTTAAATTTAAATTTCTGTCTTAATTTCTGGGATGAGGAGTTATTATTATTTACAATATATATAATCGTATCACGCCGAGCAAGGCGATAACGCCACTGATGTTCAGGGGGGTAGATAAGAGTAACAATAGATTAGATAGAAGAGAGTGAAGAGAAAGACGAACCGGTTATAAATTATCAAGAGAAGGAAGGAAATACAGGTGTGATGACAGTTGCAAAGGTGGAGAGAAAGGAAAGGATATACAGGGGTGAAGAAAGAACTAGAGTCAAGTGGTTAAGAGATGAGTATTGACATTGCATTTAAATTCCTGGAGGTTGTAGCCGTCAGGAAAGCAAGAATATGGAAGCGAGTTCCACAGGCAAGAAAAGAAGCTTCAGGAGTAAAATTATCGTCTGTATTTGGTTGATCTAACTGTGAATGGGTGAGACCCGGTTGCCAGTCTGTTGCAGAGGCACCAGTGACTTAAGTTGTATTTATTTTTGTAAAAATACAAAAAATGTGGCACAAGGCCGAAATTGGGGATGGGGAAGGCTGGTCATCATCTGTCTTAGTTTAACTTAGCTATTCACTTTCGTCGACCCTGACACACTTATAATAATCCTTGCACCATAATACCACATTTTTACTTACCATTCTTACCACGTTCACCATAATACCTCAGCTGCTCTATGTTGTCCTACTTAACTCCCATATTTACAATATTCAGTGGAGGGCATGGGCAGAAATTAACAACATTAAAATATCCCCAATGGTTTTATACAGTGATGAAAAACCAGTGACTTAAGTTCGTTGGAACAGAAGCCATGAAAGTATTTATAGAACATTCAAAGGGAAGCCACATCTCGTCGGTGTGGAAGTGGCTAGAGTAGAGCCGCCAAGTCGGTACTTATCACATTACTGATTCTCCTTTGGAGCCTGTCAATAACACTGAGATGAAGAGCAGGGGCGCCTGACCATATATGGCAGCAGTACTCCATGCATGGACGAATGGTTGATTGGTATATATGGAGGATGGATTCAGGCGGAAAAAAACATCCTGGCCCGACACAGTGACCCAACTTTCCTAGCAGTAGTTTTAGCTATTGACTCAATGTAGTGGTTCCACTTGAGATTGGAAGAAAGAGTAAGGTCGAGGAGGCGCAGTGTATTGCTCTCAGGGAGGCTAGCTTGGTCCATGCTTATGGGAGGCAGGAGAGGTTGCCTGTGATGATTGACAGACGCATTGAAATTTACAAGCCACTTCTTACCCCAATTCAACACAGAATGTAGATCTCTCTCAAGATCAGCAGCGAGATTATGATTGTCAGCCACGCCGGGTTTCTTACTGATGCGGGATTAAATTGTGGTGTCATCTGCGTAGATGCCTACTTGGCACTTGATCTCTGGAAGATCAAGTGCCAAGTAGAAATCTGGGAGATCATTTATGAAAATAAGGAAGAGCGTCGGGCCTGCTTTTCCTCCTCTTTGTCGGTGTTATCACAATGTTTAGGTTGTTGTGTCCTTCGGCCTTCATCAGGTGTATGTCCATCTGAGTAACCTACAGGGAATTCTTAACTAAACCCTTTATTTAATATACAGAAGTTTACTGTTCTCCTTCAATTGCAGCAGCAGCAGTTAAACATGACAGGCAGCAACAACATGACAGGCAGCAACTGCTGTTGCTACAACAGCAGTTGCAGCACTAATTTGCAGGGAGGCTAGGTTTAAAGCTCCAAGTTCACTGCGGAGAAATTGTTCTACTGGACGTCGTAATAGCAACAACAGCCCGAACGTAAACAGTGTAAATAATAACTCTGTGTATTCTTCCCGTTGTCATCTCCTCGATTTGAATTCAGTTTTCCTTCTTTTAGAATGGTTGCTATCCAAGTTTAGAACGCACAATCTATCCTGCTATGTACCCAGTAAGAGGATTTGTTTAACAATGAATGTCACGAACAAGACCAGAATTTAACCTCAGTTCGCCGATTTCATTTTCTGTACCGGTATCCGTTACACTACCCACACGATCTAGAAATGCAATACATAATGTTATATACCTTAGTCACCTCGAGTGGTGTAATGGTTAGCAAGCTTGTCACGCTGTTACCACTAAGTAGTGAGTGCGATCCTCACCGAGTACCCCATTTTTTGGCTTTGTGCCAAATCTAGGCGGCGCTTAGGAAATCAACATAAGGTTATATATCTTGTAAACTTATAGTTTTCAGTGTACAGGCGTTTAGTTCAGTAGCAACTGCATAAATAAAAGAAAACACTTTCAACTGAAAGAAATCTGATTATTTCTTTCCACAAACAACTTCAAAAAACTGAGCAAAAACATTGTTCAAGAAGTGTAGAAATGTCAGAGATGTAAAGAAGTTATCAGGTTGGCCGTACAAGCTAGCCCCAGAGTTCTAACTACTATAATCGAAAGTACCTTGAAGAAGACTGAATAACAAGACCGATGACTGTGTCGGAAACCGCTACTGAAGGATGATTACTTTATGTGCAAGAGAATAATTCAACATGTTCTCTGTGTATAAATGTCTTACATGCCTTCTCTCAGACCCTGAAAAAGAAAAGCTAGCGTATATATATATATATTATCCTTACTCTCAAATCCAGTACTCATGTTGCAAGTGATTAGTATCTTTTTTACGTATCAGGAAAGTATCTTCTTTTCATGACATCGACACTCTCCCCAAATTGTTCTCCGTACAGAGTAAACTTCATACTGACTGGTTGTTAATGGTCACATAACAAAAAAGTGTTGTGCATACTAATTCAACGACAAAATCATAAGGATTTTATGTTGAAAGTAAACATGCGGCCTTCGTTCAAATACTTGGGTGAAAGATAACAATGATAAAAGAACACCCAAGAAAAAAAGTTCTGAAGAAACAATATATAAATGTATTTAATTGAAATAGCCTGTCATGGTGGATGTAGTGAAAATTAAAGAACGATGAATATTCAACAAACAGATTTGGTGTATATAGTAATTTTTTTTTTTGGGGGGGGGGGTAGGGAAGGAAAGGCTTTCAATGTTATAGAATTTGGTTATAAATAATGTGTTTTGATTGTGTAATGCTCCATAAAAAATAAAATCTAACTCAGTTTACTTAAGAAGATTAAAATTTTCATTGTATTTTTTATGTTAAGAATGCACTCATTTATGTTCGTTGCATTGGGCAGAAAATATTTTACACTATTAAGAATACATAATAAAGAGACTGGAACGTTACAATATAAAGACAAGTTTCGTACTTTCTATTAGCGCCATTAATAGCTTTCATTGATTTATTTATGCATGTGTTTTCCAGCGTTCAGGCACGAAAATGAATCATTATGTGGGAAACATGTCTTTCTTAACAAGCAAACAGGCCAGAAGATTCACGTCAATAATTACGGGAGACTAAAAAGGAAAAAATGGCATTTTCTTATCTCACCGATGAGAAACGAATACACAGTGTTCGCTTAAGGTCACAGTTTAGCAGCAATTTAACTTTTGATAATCAAAACATTTTAACCTTTCTCCAGAATTGGTTAGTCTTGTATATTTTTATTTGGGTCCCACATTAGTCACGTTAAAATCTTTTTGGACTCGGCACGAATAAGATGAGACTGCTGTCAACAGTTTTAACTAAGACAAAATTAACATTATAAAGTACAGTAATTTGTTTTATAAGGAGTGTAAATTGATGCTATGTTTCCTCCATACGTGAGATGAAAATTAAGATTTGTCGATTTAGTGGTGGGACTAATAATAAAACGTACAAAGAATTTTCAGTATTTTTCGTCGAGAATCGCATATCTGAAACACCATTGATATTTAGTTCTTGTGATATTGAGGGATTGTCAGGCATCTAAAAACATCAGAATCCTCCAACCAGATAGCCCAACTAGGAGCGATTACGTTCTAGACAGTTTCCAGGCCTCTGCGAAATGGATTCCCAAATTTTAACCTGAGCTATTTATTGATTGATTCTTGATTGTTTGCAACCAATGAAAATTGTCATACAGTTTTTGCAGTCATTGTTTGTCGATTTAATGTCACTGATATTTCCCGCTATTTTTTCCCTTTTTTCTTTATTTTATTTTCTTTATTTATTTATTTTTTTTTTAGTGGGAGGTATAGAAAATAAAACTTATTCTTTATTTTATAGTCATATAATTCAAAGTTATGATAGATTTCGATTTAAACTAACGAAAAAGCGCCTGAAATTCTGATATTGGATTTAATTTACCAACTAAAGTAAAACATTCTTATTTGAACTAGTCAATCATATTCGGTGTCATTGCAATTAAAACTGTTACCGTGACATACAAACACGAGACAAAAACACATCTAAAAGATCGCCCTTTGTCAATGTCTGGGAATGTAAACAGACACCCGCCCACATTATATTATGAAGATTCCTAATTGTTTTTTCATCATTATGTCTTGTTTTGTTATTTTTTAGTGGGGAAGGCTGCGTCGCTCAACCAAATTTCTGTGGTTCTTCGTTAATGTTTTATCCATATTTTGAAGTAGAACAAACGGCTGAAAAGAGTAATATGGAATCACGAAAATGGTTAAATATCCTTGGTGCCTTCTGTTTTGTTTGAGATGTTCATAAAATATACTTCCAGAAATAAACAAATACAATATGGGAATAATCTATCATAATCATAACCACCATATTTGCTGAATACAGTTGTTATTGGACTCATTAGTTTGCAATGACGTTAACAGTTTGTTAAGGGTTATTTTCTTATGTTGGGATGAGATATACATTTTTTTAGTAGGTTGGAGGGAGATATTATTGAAGTCGCATAAGGATTGAGCAGAGAGACCGTAGTAACAGTATTGTGTAGTTTGCAGCAAGAATTCCCTATATCGAAAAAATACTTCTTGTCTCTCCAGTATCATGTGGTTAAAGAGTGAAACAAAGGAGAAAAGGTTTATGCCCCTTACTTTTATGACACTTTATACATCGCAATGTAGCGGATGTTAGAAGTTGCCTGGCAGACAAAAAAAAGATTTAATTAGCTTTAATTTCGACAAAATAAAACGATGAAAATATGTTATATTTCTTTATTTTCTTGTTCTAGCCTCGTGTTCCGATTATTTTTCATAATAATCTACAAAAATAATCTTGAAATAAGAATATTTTCCGCGAAATCAGATCTAAAAGTTTCTCTCGCAAAAACATTTCACCCACTCCAAAATTGGTATTAATCACTTATCCAGTCCGTTGGCTTGCAGATTAAAACAAAACTGCAATTCATTTGTTTGAAATATATATATATATGAATAACACTGGTCTACAACAAAACAAAATTTGAAGTGGTTTCGAGACACCAAACCTCTTTGTTTAGCTAACTTGAGGGGATGGACTTTGAATATTACCTTACTTTTTCCTTGTTAGTTACCGATCCTACTGTACAGAAATGCCTCATTTTTAGAAAAAAAAACATGATTCTTTAATTGTTTTCTTTATATTTAATACTGACCGATGGCAATGAAAAACAAATAAAACCATAGAAACCTCTTAATTCGTATTTAAACTAACAAATATTGTTCCTCTTTTTGAGAAATACTATTTTTTCAATAACAATTGGACCCTAAGTATTTAAAAATAACACTATTGAATATAAAAAGACCAACAAGTATTTTCATCAACTTATTTAATAATAAACTAACAGCAGAAATAAAATCTTCGGGACATAAGAACTATGGTAAAAATGTTCTCGTTCTTGATTGTCTGTCATGTTCAATGTTATTTCAGTCCCTTTTGATACTTCAACCATCATTCGTTTATTCCACCGTCAGTGGTAGCACTCTTTCATTGTTTTGATAACCTGATGGAATCAATTTTATTCTTCACTCACATCACTGCAATTATCCGGAAATGTATCGAGATGGATATGTAAAAAAAATGAACCTTAATACTCATATCAGCGTACTGCTCAGAAAATGTAATAAAAATTCAAATTTACTGATAAACTTTATCAGTAAATGTGAATTTTGGTGATAAATTGGAAAAAAATCGGTACTTCTATTTTAATTATTTTACTCAAAAACACTTTTTTCTTATCAAAATAGTTTCAATTTCAAGTGGCTGATATAAATTGCTCAGCTTATCTGAAAATTTGTGGGTTTCTACGACCTTTATTAACTAAATGCTGCGATCAGCCAGGGTCGTAAATTGATTTTTTTTCAATAATGAGCAATTTCAATATATATATATAGTGGCCTAGGGGTGGAATTGCCGACTGACGCCGATACGGTCGGGTTTCAATCCTGGGTTAGGAAGCGATCGGAGTCTAAGCCGTACTGATGAGCTGTGATACAGCGAAACAGATCTGTCTGCTGATGACTAGTATATATATATATATATATATATATATATATATATATATAAAGACAAATCTACATATATCAGTCTTTATTAAGAAAAAAAATATATATATATGGTTCACTACTCGACGATTATTGCAAAGAATAAAATAATATCGCACTCTTAATGAGCGAACTAGCGACAAAAACTTTTAAAATTGGTAGTAACGTTTAATAACTGGTAGTAAAAAGAATGAC
This sequence comes from Ascarosepion bandense, assembly GCA_037127315.1. Lineage (NCBI taxonomy): Eukaryota > Metazoa > Mollusca > Cephalopoda > Sepiida > Sepiidae > Ascarosepion > Ascarosepion bandense. The sequence continues at coordinate 1,181,075 of JBBBDQ010002409.1, forward strand.
CTGATCTGACGCTACCTCGCTATTGTTTCTTTCTTTATGAGCGTGACAGGATGAATATATATATATATATATATATATATATATATATATATATATATATATAATTCTCTCTTTTTATCTAATTCATAATTTATATATATTAATCGAATAAAATCTTTTGGATTATCCTCTCCGTCTTTATGGGTTTGCCACTTTCTCATATATATATTCTATTTATATATGATTCTTTGTTATAATAGAGAGGATTCTTTTGTTAATTTGGTTAGAATCGCAAAAACTTTTTCCTGAATATTAATTTTCTGTGTCAGGCAAACTCTACACATATTTTTTTCTTTACTGGAAAAACGAACAGAAATCCACGTTCTTGTTACTGGAAAAGTGATACGTGCATATAATACATTGTAAACATATTCTGCCTTTTGATTTTTATCTTAATTGGAAACTTATCTTTTTATATAGTGTTATGGACCAGTGGCTAAAGTTATCAATTACAGTTAGTACTTTCGTGTTTGTGGGTGGACCGATGAAAAGAATTTAAAATGTTAATCTTTTTTTTTCATCTAGAATAAAGAAATTACAAGTGTTGTATAGCGTAACTCAATCTATCTTTTTTCAAGTCCTTTAACCTGTGAACTGGTTTATGCGCACCAAATAATTTATTAAATTTATTTCACCGTTTGTCGATTGATAAAAAGCAGCAGTCAAAAGGGAGTTAAATCAATGACAAAAAATTTAAGTGTGCAGATTTTTACATAAAAGCCTATACAGAATAATTGTTTTAAAGTTTAAAGAAAAACAGGAGAATGCTTATGCCAATATTAGCCGTTTCTCTATAAAGAAAATTCCACATTCACTGACCGAGCAGCCAATATTGCTATCGGTTGAAATTTATAAAACCTTTATCGTAAAATAAAATTTTTAAGAAAACAGGTTTATCAACTTCAGTAGCTGTTATCGCTCTTTCCATTATCGATGGAGGTTTTCTTTCTAACTTTTCTTTGAAGTAGTGTTGAGTGCCAATATTTTATGTTATTATTTTCCATTAGAGTTACATGTATTATCCTTTTAGTTGTTGCCATTGTTGAAAATTATGTCGCCTCTGTTATTTGGTTTAGTTTCTTGTTTGTGATTATGTGGCGCCATTTAACAATTTTCCAAGAAGGATGTTCTTCCCCATGACACACATACTTCACTTACACAAATCCATTTTTAACAATTGATCTGAGAAAGCTGTTATCTACAGCTAATAGTTTAGATGTTTCTGAGTGAGTTTGGCGCCATGAAAGATGTTTCTGAGTGAGTTTGGCGCCATCTGTATGAAAGTCTCAATCATATTATGCAGTATAAGAACATGACTGGAGTTTTCACGTTAATATTTTGGTTCTGTAGCAAGTGCAAGTGTTGGGCGAAACTATCTCTAGTGTGCAGACAATGTTCAATTTCTTTATGTCCTATCCTACTATATCCTAGCGGATTACAGCTTTGGTTGGTGGATTTGGTGACATAGTAATTGTTAGTTAAATCCCCGATTAAGGCAGTGAACCCAGTGAAAACGATCAATAACTGAGCCGTAATAAATAAATAGACGCGATATCACTAGACGTGAGATAGCTGAACAAGAAAAAAATGCCTCAAAAACAAAACTGCTCTTCTTTAACCACCATAGACAAACTCCCCTGCCAACCATCAACATGGATAATGCAAGTCTCTTTGAGAGCAACACCCTGTGCGTTTTTGACACTCTATCAACCGACTTCAAGTGGAACGACTACATCGAATCTATATGTGCATCTACTGCTAAGAAGGTTGGGTCACTGTGACGGGCCAGAAAGTTTTTCTCGTCAGAATCCATCTTGCAAATTTATTAATTTTACTGTGCATTGAATACTGCTGCCATGTCTGGTCGGGTGCTCCAGCTATTTATCTTGAGTTTCTCGACAAAATCTAAAGAAGGATCTGCAATTTAATCAATTCTGATTTAGCATCTCGACCTCAGTCACTTTCTCAACGACGTGACGTGGCTTCCCTCGGTCTTTTCTACAAATATTTTCATGGCAGCTGCTCTGACAACCTTTTTTCCTGACCACATGAATTTAAACGTGCTACTAGATTGACTCGAATAGTCAATAGTTCGAATTCCAGCTGGATTCATTGCATTCACTTAGGAAAGGTATTAATCCGTCTATTCCTTCCAGTTATCGGTTAAATAACAGAATAGATTGGGTTCTATAGCCTTGGCTGTCAACCAGTCTACCACAGAAAACAATGGCAACCTACTGCGAGATAAGCTTCTGCCCAGTCAGTCATGTCTCTTTCGAGACATGATCGCCCAAGCGTGTATCACGTATGGCACTTAACTGACTGACTGACTAGATTGACATCTAGGTCTCACCATTTTACGTTAAAACTTCCTACAGAAGTCCTACAGAGCAATGACCTAGTGAGTAAAAGAAATCGTTTCAGAATTTGGTGTCATATTGCACGTTCAATCCCTTGGTTGGTCATTGAATAGATGACCAAAATGTAAATGTAAATGAAAATGTAAATTTACATTTAAAATTTCATTTACATTTACTTTCTAAATGTAAATGAAAACATAATGTGATTTGTAATTTCGGAAAGTTCATAGCCATAAAAAAGAATATTAAAGATGAAAATTGTTGAAAACCGACGATTGTCATCAACTACAATGCACATCTCGACGCTGAGTAATGGTCAGCGAGATAGTCAAGTCGACCATTACTACTAATTAGTGAGTACGATCAACAGTTGACGACTATAATTGTGTTTATGTGCCGAAAATGAACTACACTTAGTAAATTTTTTAAATTGCAAATGGAACAGTTTCAAGGTTTAGTAAACATTATATGTTTTTGTTTCTTCTTGTTTGACTTCCATTACGACTTACTTTTCGAGCAAATTCGAACACCATTAACTAGTCTCTTTTATTCCTCTTTCTCGAGACGAGAATGATATGAAGAATTGCACTTACTAGTCATATTATTTTTCAATTGCTTTCACACTTACATTGTAAGCACGATTCAGTACTAATTGTCACTTCTACTAGCAACCGCAGTATTCAGCTAACTAGAATTAGTTGATCTTTGCCGTTGTTGTTGATTGTGTCGCATATCATCCACCATTGGTGCACCTAGCTAGATTGAACTTTCTCGATGAACTCTTGCCGGTGATCTTGTTCACCGAGTGTTTTTCATAATGAAGCCGAAAGACTTGAACAAGTGGGTTTCATATGAAATGATATCATTTCAAATACTGATAGTGGACTTATTATAGCAACAAAAGAAATCCATTTCTGGAACGGACGGCAGATTATAACAAAAAATAGGGCATTAACTATAATCTTAAATGTATACGTTCATTAAAAAAAAATTATGTTTAAAAAGTATGATTTCATTTTCCTTTGAAAAATTCGACAATTCTTGCCATACAACTTAATATTTCTTGATAAATTGGCTACATATACATAAAGGCAGTGCCCTGTTTGGTCATGATGAGACTAGATTGGCCGATGGTATATAGAGTCCATGTGCTGTTGCCTAGTTGCTAGTAGCTCGAGTAAATTCATATATAAGGGACACCAGTGAGCTTAGTTCATTGGAGCAGAAGCCGTGAAAGTATTTGTAGAAGAGGCATATCACGCTGGTAAGAGAGCGACTGCAGCCGAACTGCCAAGTCAGAATCGATCACATTAGATTTGACGGAAAGATGTTGATGTTGACAGCCAACCTTCTTCGGTGTTCCACTCCGGGTGATCTGTCTGGATTTACTTCCATCCGTGCAAGGTAGCGGAGGTTTTAAATCAGTTAGTTTCCCTTCCTCTGGAGGAACTACCTTTGATCCGAACAAATAAGCAAATACATCCACATTAGTGTTTGTCTATATTTCTGAGATGAATTAGTATTTACAGTATTTACATTATTCGGACTATTGTCCTCATCTTTGTTGCCATTTGTACGACGTTTCGGCCATTGTACGCTCCGGTCTTCATCATATACTCCACTGATTGTAATAAAGAGTTCGGTTTTAAATTCCTAGCACCTGAAGAAGGCCGGAGCGTACAACGGCCAAAACGTCTTACAAATAGCAACAAAAATGAGGACAATAGTCTGAATAATGTAAATACTGTACATCCACATTATTTAAAATAAATTTCTCATTGTAGATAAAATGTAAATAAAATATAAAAGTATCAATATAATTCAAATAAAATTGTTTTTTTAATTAAAAATAGAATTGAAACATTTTATTTACATTTCAAAATGGCTAGTCAATTTTTACATGTTGTCATTTTCGAATCGTTTGAGCATTTGCCTTGATTTCTACGTCCGAATAATGGAATTTATCGACCAAGGCCATAGATTATTGGCTTAGTTCCATAAGCCATAGACAACTGGATGGCGGTCAGTCCAAGCTATATCAGACATCATTCCAATGATAAATTGCTCGACATAAAAGTCGAATGCTAAGCCAACGGAGAAATTATAAGGATTAACGAGCGGCAGAATAGATATACGATTGTTCTTTAAAATTCTGCTTAATCACCAGGAAGTGGATTCTTTAGCCTCCTCTCTATCTATCTATCTATCTATCTATCTATCTATCTATCTATCTATCTATCTCGCTCTCTCTGAGGCGAATAGGAGGAAGAGTGAGTGATATATAAATATATAGGGAGAGTCAGTGATATATATATTCAAATTAAAAAAAATTATCGCTATTTCAACGAGTAGATTTATGACTAGTTTCTTCAGCGAATTTAATTTTTAATAATTAATATTAATAGGATCCGTCTGGGATTTACCATCATACCGCTTTCTTTCGGATATGTATATATATATATATATATATATACACTAAACAGTATAGATCATATTTAAATAAGATTTAGATTAGACCAGTATATAGTTGTATTACAAAAGGCTCAATAAATGTTTGAAGGGAAATAAAATTTTAACATGTAGAGATTTGGATATTTAAAGTGGGGAGATCAGTCGATTATGCTACCATGGTTTCAACTTTTCGATTTCATCAGGCATAACCGGCTGCTCTTCCTCATATATATCACTCACTCTCTTTGAGTTTATTTGTTGACAGAGAATGCAACTCCCTCTTTCAAATAAGACATATGTTTGTCTGTCTCAATTTTTTTCTTGAGGTTCGTTGTTCTTTATCATTTTCTTTCTTGACAAACTTATTAGCATTTTGCATTGACTCTCTTCCTATCTTCCATTTTGCATTGACTCCTCTTCCTTGCTTTTGAAATTTTTTTCTTAATTTTCTCTTTATTTCTTCTTCAATTAAAACCAGTATTTATCATTCCCACATCACCAGTGTTACTTCTCGGTGCATAATTATAACCGACGTTTATCTTCGTGTCTCCTCCACAACCCGCTGCATATATATATATATATATATATATATGTTTTTCTTGATAGTATTATATATATATATATATATATATATATATAATACTATCAAGAAAAACATCTAAAGTCATGCGATTTAAACACCTGTAGATTATTCGACCGATGACTTTGCTATAAAAATCAACAATAAGACGAAGAAAATATGTTAAAAATTAATCAGAAAACTACTTCATCCCAGAATTCAAATACCTTGAGTACTTGAATAACCTGTTGTTCAAAAAATCCACAAGCATAACAATCCTCTTGGTGACATACCTTTGTATCCTATCCCCCATAATAACCTGTGGTATACGAAGCGGAAAGAAGAAACGACGTGTCACACGAAAACCTATTTTGTAGATATAACCAAGTTTACAGATTATTGATGAAAAAATAAAGTATTTATTTTACATAAAAATATTTCTTTTTCAACATAACGTTTTTCCTTGTCGATACACAATGATGAACATAAACCACACACTACGAATTTATTCCAGGCCAACATTCAACTTATAACTGTCAAACTATACACATTAATCTACCTTCATATATTGGCTTATTCTAACGACGTATCTACTCAGCCTTTCTTACTATATAGATTTTTTTAATGTCATGTCAGTTCAGAACGAAAGCTATCATTATTCTTCACACATTTCTTTTCTTTTATTATCTGTGAATTATCATACTTTCCTGAGAAAGATAGTGCAGTCGTTTCCCATTGCCTTCTACACAGTGTAGAATTAAGATTTTCCTTTTTTTAAACTGGTTACTATCCATGGCTAGAAAGTCCAGTCTATTTTACTATTTAACCTATAGCTGAGTGCGGAGTAAAATAGATTCGCTCGTTGCCCTAATGACAATAGTGTGAAGGTGAATGCCATAGAATCGGCCAAGATTTGAACCTGGTTGACTGAGTCTACTTTAGCAGAAATAAAATATAGAAAGGGGTGTAAGACAAGGATGTACCTTCTCACCTGATCTATTCAACCTATACAGCGAGGCAATTCTTAGAGAACTACAAGTCCTGCCAGGATTCGTCATTGGTGGTCACAATCTCAACAATATAAGATACGCAAATGATACAGTGCTGATAGCAAACACGAAAAGGAAACTACAAGACCCCCTACAAAAGGCAGTTAAAAAGAAAAAAGAAAGGACTAAACATATACTACAAGAAAACTGAACGCAGGAACATCAACAAAAAGAGGAGCCCAAAATAACAGCTTCAAGTCGGGGATACTAAAATCAAACAGATGCAGAAATTGAAATACCTGAAAAGTGTTCTAACAGAAAACGGAAAAAAACGACACTGAGATCCGAAGGCGTATTGCATGGACAAGGATGTTATTCCAAGGCCGAGTAGGAAGATTTGAATTGGCAAAGAGTAATGGACTGTTATGTGATATATGTCCTCTAAAATGGCAGCGAATGCTAGACACTCTCTTCAGAGATGAAGGACAGACTCGAAATAACAGAAATCTAGTTCTACAGAAGTATGCTGAGAATATCATCAACCGAACATGTGAGAAACGACAAGGTTTTGGAAAGGATGGAAACAAAAAGGAATCTTATACTTAGCATCAGGAAAAAACAGCTGAGATTTCTAGGACACGTAATGAGGGTTTAGAGAATATAATACTCACAGATATAGAGTGTATAGAGAAAAAGAGAGATAAAGGAAAAACGCGAGACATACTTGATGGGCTTGAACAAGTGTATGACGAAGCAGGGTTTGGGAGAGATCCCAAGAAGAAAAGTGTTAAAATCGACAAGGGATATGGTAAGTAGAAGTCCATGATCGCCTACGCCCTGAAAGGACACGGCACATAAACAAGAAGAAATGTTACATTCCCAGCATATTTTAGAAGAAAATGAAATTATTAAAAACGTCAAAATCAAAATTTTTTCACTCAAATTAATTTAATTTTAATTTTCTTTTTAATAACAAGTCAAAACGTGGTGATTTTTTTAAAAGAATGCCTTTATAAAATTATTTTTTAATACAGAAGTAATATCTATGTATTAGTTATTTTGTTACCTTTTTTGAATATTTCGCCCGATCTACTTGTCGAACTTCCTTGGGTGACATGAATATGCTGTTCTTATTCGCTATATTTGCCAACTCTAGTCGTCGTCAGTTGTAGAAGTTAGTGAGAGTAAAATCTTCCTTAATTCAAATATACACGTTTCTCTCACTACCCAAAAATAGTTTTCATATTACTCGAAAATGACATGAAGAAAAACATCACTAAATTCCATTGAATTAAAATTAAGAATGTTGTTGTTGTTTTTTTTTTCTAAGTTCCTCAAATGAAGAATGATCAAAACGTTAAGTCTACGACCATGAAACCCGAGTTCGAATCTCACCATTGTCGTTTTTGTCAAGAAGCTAACACCTTGGTAATATCGGCCTGAGATACAATCTCAGCGTGATGTACAGTTGATAATTGACTAAAATTTATACTAAACATACACTAAGACATGTTGACTTTTAAGTGAACTTTCGTGGGCTAAAATTGAGTAAAGCAATAAAGCAGGTACATTTATTTGTATAGAAAAAAAATGATTTTTGTCATGTTAAAAAATAACCTTTGCATTTTCACTCCAGTAGTTATAGAAAAGTATTGTTTGAATTTTTAAATGACTAATTTAGAGCAGTGTGTAATATATTTTTGCTGCTAACAATGAAATTTTATAAACGGGAGGAAAGACTAAGCTGTCAAAGCTAATTTTGAGTTTTCACAACAGACAATAAATGTCAGCTTTCGGCATCGAAACAAGGTTATTTTTATGGAGCGATGCAACGTTTTTCAATAGAAGTTAATTTTTTTGCTTTACATACTTTCAAAAAACGAGGAAATATGCACTATTGAGGTTCTTTCGAAGGTAACACAAATCTAAACTTATTTATAAATGAAACTTTGTCTGTGTGTGTGTGTCCATTACCTATAGACTCCGAAACAGCTGAACCGATTATCTTGAAAATTTACACAGTTGTACTATATGTGTCTGCAAGTGTTTTTAGCTAGGTTTTGTGTCGAGTTACCCCCAATAAATATCGAAAATCGACAATCGAAAAACTCGGGTTATAGAAGGAGTGATCCGATTTTAATCAAATTTGATACACTCATAGGCAAAGACATAAGAAACGATATTCAGAAGTTCCAAGGTTGCAGTTCTTACAATAGTGCAGAAATTTTGATATCGATACTAGGAAATCAAAATTTGACTTATATCCATTCATTTTTCTTTCAGTTTACGGTTTCGCTTTAACTGGAAACAACTATTGCTTTTTAGTCTTTCGTGCCAACGCCCAAAGAGTCTGAGCTCCAGGACCATGGATTAGTTTTAAAGCTTTCATTACACCCGAGCAACGCCGGGCTATACTGCTAGTAAAAGAAATAGGTGAAAACTGTATTTCTGCATTACCTATTTGACAGCACTAAACCATGTCCGGTTGTAACAATGTACTGATTTCAGAAACTAAAAAGAAATTAAATAAAATTAAAAGCCAAATAGATTACATTGTTAAATAGATTAATTTTTTTTTTTTTCGAGCTGATGGCTTCATCCTGGTTGTTATATTTCCAACGTTTCGGCGATTATACTAACCGGCCTTAAGTAATAATCAGTCACCTTTCATGGATCACAAATTTAAACCTTTATTTTATTTATTTGGCTAGATTGCTCGTATTTTACTCTTTATGTTCAAGGATGTATCGTATCAATTATTGGATGTTACCGAAGAAGGCCGGAAGCCACAACAGCCAATACATTGTGACTATAACAACGAAGATGAGAACACTAATTGGAATAAATATTGTCAGGCTGTTCGTTTCCGATTAAGCCGGTCTGTTAGGATGCCTAGCTAATCCTTGCTGCGGACGTGATATCGTGGCTTATACTGCATCTATGTTGAGTGGATCTTAATTACCGTTTCTGGATGTGACCCCTTAAACTGGTGAGATTTAGTCGTTGAACAAGGCCAGTAAACTAAAATGCTCGGTCATTTTCCGTCTACCAAAATTCAATTTTGTACGGTTTCAGGACATTTCCCAACGATAAACTCCCGCCTTGCCAAATTGACCATGGTGAAATTAAAATCCTGGTAACGTGGTCGGAATGCTAGTTCTAAACACTCGGTTAGGCTCCTATTAGACGATAATAATGAAAGCTCCTCATTTTAAAAGTTAGAAAGAAAATAGCTACTGTTTATAAGTTTGATTCAAATGAAATTTAACGATGCTCTTCTTCATGACAAGTAACATGTTTAAATGTGTAATCCCCTTTTTTTAATTAATTCTAAGCAGGTATTCTACACATGCGCAATATATAATAAATATTTTCCTTTTATTAACGCATTCAGAATTCTGCTATGGAAGTTATAGTTGGGTTATCAGTTGAAACATACTGAACTTCAGTCAATATTAAATTGAAAATTATTTGCAGATAATTACCGTCTGAATTGAGTCATTATTATTTCTCCATGAATTGTCCTGACAAACAGTCTTCTTTCTGTTGTTTATACCCTTACTCTTTGACCGAAGATTGCACTATCTGAAACGTAGAAACATTTATCCCATATCTTCACGAGAGAAAAAATTCTTGTTTGGTTATTATTCTTGGTTTGTTACAAATCTCATAAGCCATTACTACACGTCAGTACGTTACACTTGTACTTGAGTTAGTTAACAAATACCAGTATTTGCTTTAATTGTCAAAACTCCGTCCTTAATTATTTTTGACATCGACTCTTAACACGTAACAAAGCAGTTCAGTTTTCTATATACATTTGTGGATAATGGATGAATGCTGTGTATGTTATAGATTTGATGAGGATGATGTGTGTTTATAATACACCATGAATATTTGCGTTTTCTTAAATAATTTCTTTACCAGAAGTTTAAAAATATTCTTCCGTTATGGAAAATGTTATTACGCTATTTACAAAAACAAACAAGCAGAATAAGACTGAGTTCGGTCGCAGCTCAAAATAGTACAAATAATAATAATAATTAATTTGTACAAGTCGTTATCTGAACAATGAGAACGACTCCGAAGTGCCCAGGGAAAAAGTTAGAGGAACAGAAAATCAGGCTAAGAGTTTAGACTATCTAGATGACAAGTAGAATACTTGGGTGTGTGCTAGAGAATTGAGGATAATTGTATCTCTGGTGTAAGCCGCCAGTTAGTACGAATATTCGTTAATATTAATGTTAATACTAATAATACTATTATTCAAAATAATTGGTTAAAAAAGAAAATTAGTCAGGCAATGACGTGATGGCATTTCTTGTGTATTTATACGCCTGTGTTTAAAATAAAATTAATTGTCCAGTTGGCAAAGTAAAGCCACTCCGTTATTGATCCAATAACTTTTGTGATCCTCGCTAGCCAGATAGATGGTTAACACATAATTCGTTGAGTGACCAGTTGTTGACAGAATCCCTCTTCTTTCGCTTGTTTTATAAACTGAAAAATAGAAAATAAATATTGATAAGTAAGAATTGGATGAGGCAAATATCGCAATTGTCTGCGACTCAATTTCTCCAGACATAAGTTACAGGAGAAGCAAATAAATAAAATTACTTAGCGATTTTCTCATTTTTTTAATTTAATTTTTTTTTTTTTTTTTTTTTTTCGAAATCCAGTTGCTTATAATCAAGTCCAAGACTACAAGGAGCGAGATTCTAACAAATCCCTTACTAAAATATGAGACTTCATCAGACCGGGATCTAGTACACTACGAGGAAGTGCTGAAAATCTTTATTTCTTTTCTGCCTGACCAAGAAGATATTTTAAAAATTGACATTTTGGTCGTTTGGTCAGATTTTATGAAGAGGGTTCAGTCAAACATTTTCAGCGCCTCTTCGCTTTTGAAAATTACAAAATTTGATTAATACTTATCCAATGATTCTTTCACACCAGCTTCTTCTTTTTTGAAGTCTTTAACCTGCTACATTCTCCGGCCTTCTTTTGGTGTCAGCCACATTCATTAAGTTATTTTCCCAAATCCGTGAATGCAACCCTTTATTTGACTCATGTTGTTTCCATTCCTATATATACAATGTTTGTTGTCTCTAAAGTAAAAAAAACGCGCACGCGGTGTCACGGGTAGCAACTCGGGATGGGAAATCGGAAAGCCAAGATCGTGGTCCAGTCGGCTTTGTTATATTCCCTTACACACAAACTCGCCTGGAAAAGATATAAATCTATCTCCTCTGCCAACTATGAGTTAGACAGTAGGACTTGTATTTGGAAAAGCTATTGTTATTCTATAGAAAACTTTTAATGTAATATTCACTCGCAAAAAAAAATTCTTAAATCCAAAATTTGGCTTTAAACACACAAACAGTTGATAAGCTGTATGACACAAATCAATTTATCTTCCTAACGTGTTGCAGAACTACCTATTCTCAATTATAGTACCAAGCTACCTCTCCATAGAGTCAGTGTACATTTCTTCAGTTAAAAACGGGCGATAAAATAGGACATGGAAGATGATGACTCTTCACAACTTCCTGATTTTTGGTTTTCTAATTAAAGTAATTTCTCTGTGCCTTTTCCATGAAAAAATTAATAGTAATTGTTCTGATGAGCTTTCCTCTTTGGTAACTTGCCTTTAGGAAATTATGCACAGTACTAGATTGGCAGTTAGATCGCATCATTTTAAGTTGAAATTGCTAAAGATAACTGTGGGTTTTATGCTAACAATTTCTTCTCTCGCACTTCTCGCTTGTGTAATTCTTTTCCGGCTTATTGTTTTCCAGTCAATTTTGATCATCCAAAATTTAAATGCAATGTCAATGGTTATCTTCTGTCTTTTTAATTCCTGTTTATGTATTGTTCCCTCTCCTTCATAATGTTTTATTTTTTTTCACATTCTTTCACACTCACTAATATTTTGCGTCCTGGTTGCTTTAATGCCTTGCCTGGGGTTGAAGTGTTTTTTTTAATTTGTTTCTTCATCACTTTTCTTCATCGTTGTAGTCCTTGTTCTACCATCCATTTACCCAGCTTAATTAAATAAGTCACACATTATTTTTCCCTGTTACGTTTCCTTTGGGTACACCTTGTGAATGTTAAATTCACCCGGGTCTCTTTTACCAATATGTATTTCAAACATTTTAGTTGTTTAGTGTTTGTTGCTAATAGCAGTTTCATTGTAGTCTCTATTCTCCTTAAAACTTCTTCGTTACTCACTTTTTGTTTTTGGGATCCACAGTATTCGTCGATAAAACTAAATCTTTCTACCGGCAAAGCTCTTCTTCATCTCTTGCCATATAGTACAGTAGATATTAGTGTAGCACTCTGTTTCCAACATCATCACATGATAATTTATTCAGTTTGCAAAAGGCATCTTAAATTACTATATACCTTCATATACTTTATCATCGGTGATAAACAACCAATCAGTGAAAAACAAGAAACACTGGCGTAGGTTCATGCAGTTAAGCGTAAGAAATTCAGAATAGACTAGTTCTTGCTCTAAAACGTGACAACTGAAAATCAAAATTCTCATATATATATATATATATTCCCAAAACGGAAGAGATTTAATAAGCGAGTGTGAAAAACAAACAAACAAAAAAACACGCAGGCATGTGAACTTTCTGACCTGCTCACCAACCACATCTATATATACACTCCTGATCAAAAATGCGTAAATCGCCTCATTTTATAAAAATGTAAATTTCTAAATAAAATGTTTGGAATATAGCTTTTTGTTTCCATAACCTTTTAGATTGTAGTATTGGTAACCTTAAGTGGTAGGAGTTTAAAATCTATCCGTAAAAAAAATATTTCTTTTTAAAGATTTTTAAGTGGTCTTAAAATTTTGATCAGGAGTGTACACAGGTCTTGATATGTAAAGTCACAAGTTTATTCGCCTGAAGAGAGTCAACTTTGGACTCAAAACACGTGTAACGACACAAATACCATTATGGACACTTAATATGTTATACAAAAAGTAATATTAATAATAATAACAAATCTACGCTTTAAGCAAAACGTTCACTGCTTCTCACACTTTTTTCTTCTATAACAATTTCTTACGTTGCAACAACTATTTTTGGTTTTAATATAAATATATATATATATATATATATATATATATATATAGAGAGAGAGAGAGAGAGAGATGGGTACCTCTAAAGAAGCAGACAAAAAACTATATATGATGATAAATGCCCCAAACTTAGTTTTATCGCAAAAATCTGTATATTACTATTAAGAAAACCAAAGATTTTTTTTGTTAAAATATAATTTTAACCCTTTTTAGGACATTTGAAATTCTGCTTATTATGATTTTCATCATTTCAACTAATGAGCAAATAATTAGTGTAGAACATTTTATCATTTTTTGTGGTGAAACAAAAAAAACATTGATTTGAAAATGTTTGCAAAAATCAAGTGATTGTTAGATTTTGATTAAAGTTTCAAAGCTTATTCACAAATTAATTAATTTCTAACATATTTCGTTTTAGAAAATCATAGTATTTTCTTTTCATTTGTTAATCTCCAATTATTGAATTTGATGAAAACCTCGAGAAATCCATTTTTGTAGGGCTTAATTTTTATGTCAGTTATAAGCACCAGTCTTTGGAGAATTTAACTCATCAATTTTCTTTTCGTAAAATAGGACGCCTAGTTACAGAAAATATACTCTGAATCGTAAAATAAAATCTGCAATAAAAGTAAGACATTATTTAATTACAAAAGCTTTTAGTTGCTTTTATGAATACATACGAATTAGAGTATTCTCCTAAATTTTTAATGATTCCCAAATAGTGAAAAAATTATATAAAACGATATTCGTCAAGTAAAGTTTTACAGGCACGACATCCGTATAAAAATTCTCAAACATAAATTTGTTGGTATAGCTGTCAATACCTCATAAAAATACCCACCTCTGTGTAAAAAGTGCTTTCTAGTGATATTTTAAAGTAAAATATGTAATATTTGTTTCAAATCAGATTAATTAAACTTTAAATCATTTTTAAAAAGAGAAACATAACAATCAATTTAAATTCGCTTTGAAATCTAGCAAAGTATTTTCCTTCTGGGAAATAATAAATTTAAACTATTAGCTTGAAATTAAAACAACAAAAAGTTCAAGAGATATATTACTTTCCATTTTTTTAAATTCATTTTTATCCTTAGGTATCACTTTTCTTTAGAGGTAACTCTAAAAATAATAAGTTATAAAGAAATATTTATCTTGGTAATTCTTGAAGAGACTGATTCTAAAGAGGTTATTCCGGTGAATTTGGAAACATTATTTTCTTTGTATAATGAACGGATTTAAATATTTATTTTATTTCTTGGTTAAGTTTCTTTTAAATGCAGCTACTTACCATGGCATTTCATATGAAGGCTATCTTTCTTTAAAAATAAAAAAAATAAATTTACATTGAAAGTTTTCTCACCTGGACAAGCATAAGAATTCCTTTGATGACCTTCTTTCTTCTTGACAGGTTTCAGCAAAATCTGCTTGAGTTAAGGTAATATTAACATACGTGTGTACACTTGTCGTTAAAATTAATAACAAAATATTTGAGAGAATTGCATATATATATATATATATATATATATATATATATATATATATATATATATCCCAGTGAGTATAGAATGAGGAAAGAAAAAAAATTTTTTTTTCCGTTCAAAACATTAATTTAAAACAGTGCTCGATATATGATGTATAGAGCAGTGAGTATTTATTATAAATTATGCTTTAGAACATGTACATAATTTCTTCTATATATGTCCTCTTCCCTACAATCGCATGTTTGTTTCAGTGTTTGGTTTTAAACACTCTTCAGGGGAAATAAAGGTTTGGAATCATTCTCTGTTTATATTTGGTTCGTTGTTGTCGTGGGGGTTGGTTGGGGTTATTGGTAATTAAGTGAATGTCTCGTTTTGATCGTTAGACTTTTGAGGAATTTGGTGTGTAAGTGTGAAATTGTTGATTAATGGTATTATCTGTTGGAATGTATGTTTTATCTTTTTATCGGTTGGGTATATCTTTTGGTTAGGATTTCTAAGAGGGCGATGTTGAGTGGTCATTTTTATGGTTGGCTATCATTTAATTGGTTGATGTCTGCTGTTAGTGGACCTAATTCATGTATTTACTTTGATCCTTTGTCTAGGTTTTCATAGACGTGATAGGGGTGGGGTGTTTTTTCTTTCCAATTTAGATTTTTTCGGTAAAAAAAAAAATATATATATATATATACACACACACACATATACCCCTCTTCTCCTCTTTCTTCCTTCTTTTTCTTTCTTCTCCTTCTTTTCCTCTTTTTTTCTTATTTTTCCTTTTATTCAAGTTTGGAGTATAATTGTATTTAGGCGAAGTTATTTCAAGAAATCTAAATTTGTATTTTTTTGGAACTAAATGCGAATTAGCGTTTTATCAGTTTTTTGTATAAAATTGTATATTTAATCTTAATTTTAAGTTTTTCTTCTTTTCCTTTCTCCCCTTTTCTTCTCTTTTTCTTTTATCTTTTTTTTTTCTATAAAATATCGTTTTAAATCTTATTTATTTCTTTTCATTTTTTATATATTTTATTTATTTAGATATTTTTGCGGGCATTAGATCTTATTTTAAGGATTTATTGCATCGATTTTTCTGTAGCATTTTTTATCTTTTATAATAATAAAAATATTTATTCAAATTCCCAGTATTTTTTTTTTTTTTTGGGGGGGGGGGTGATTGTAGGGTTAGATCTTACGTGTGCTTACAGTTTATTTTTGTGTATGATATAATTATTCTGAAGTAGTATATTTAATCTTCATTTTGAATATATGAATTTTGATTCTTTTTCAGGTTTGGGAGCCATTTATTTAATTTTGATTTTTCTAGTACGGAATATTTTTGTATTTAAGTAAGGTTATTGTGTTAAGTAAGGTTATTGGTGTAGCCTTTAGTGATAGACTTTCCTTTAAGGATTTATTGGATCGATTTTTTTCTATGGCATTTTTTATCTTTTATAATGAGGATATCAATCGAACTCTTTGTATTTCTTAGCATGACTGTAGGGTTAAGTCCCTAATGTGCTTGCAGTTTACTGTGGTTTCGTGTCTCTGATTTCAGAGCTTGCTACTATTTATATATTTAAGGATCTCTATTTTTTCTTGAAGGCAAAGAAAGCATGGTTCTTTTATAGATTTTGCTGTTCTTGCTTTTTTGAGAATTTTCCATTTGACCTTAGGTGCTTTATTTTCGTTTTTTAATTTCCAAAAGTGTTTGGAGAGAGATGTCATGTTTTGTTTTTCTTTGTTATTGAAGGATGAGAGGTGATTGTAAAAGCGCTTTTTAAATACGTTCATAGTATTCCCAATATATATTTTTTCATCCTTAGGATTTCATCCTAAGGATGAAATCGAACACATATATATCAGAGATTTCGTCAGACATTTATTGGCCATGGGGCATTGGTTGAGGTTTCTACAGTTACAGACGTTGTTGTCATGGGACGGACTTGTATTAGTGTTGGATTTATTTTTGCTGTGTATTTTTAATATTTTTGTATTATGCATTTTGATTATTTTTTTCTAGATTATTAGAACAGCTATAGCTTAATTTTATGGTATTTTTATTAAAGATTTTGCTTAGAGGGTTATTTTTGGAAAAGTGCTTCTCTATTAATTTAAGAAATTTATGTCCCATATATATATATATATATATATATATATATATACAAACAACGGTCTATATTATTGTAAAGAGGATATTCATGGTTTGCTTCGTGACTTGTCTACTTTTTCCTTGTACCAGAAGTTAATCGCAGGTAAAACCAGGATTTCGAATATTGCTTTTCAAGGCAGACAATCTATCACTGCTTTAAATTGAATATTGGTACACCACAATCTCTCTATCCCCGTGTTTTTCTACCATTGGCTGTTGTGCAGAAATAATCTGATGAACTTTTGTTTGAGAATGCTGAACTGAATTTAGGCAACAAGATACTTATTTGGCATATCAGTAAAAACTTTTTTTCCGGTTAGTGTGTGTAGGGGGTGTGTAGTTGTATGTATTATATATTAAAAATGTTTGGTGGGGTATTCTAAAATACATAATGTAATGTTTATATACTTGCATTATTTATACACCAAAGGTTGTCATAACTGGGCTGATGTCGGAAGTAAACTCACACTGTCAATAAAATAGTCTCTTACAAATAAATCCAGTTCCAAATGGAAAACTGGTACCTTATAACCAGTAAATTCGGGTAGATGGCGCTCGAAGACACCGAATGGCAGTCTATCTAGGTGAGAGAAAACATTGATTTCAAACCTCGGCTGCTTTGAGGTCACATCCAAACATTAAAAAGGCTATGGAAGTAAATCCAGAGACTAAAGCCGGAGTTGAATCCCGAAAGCTGTCAATACTGACATATTTCCGGCAACTCCTGCAGCCAAGCCGTCCTTAAATGTAATGCCCTCTATTCATTTGGATCTTGTCGTTGGTATGTTTAACTATCATTTTTTCTCCATATCTATCTATCTATCTATTTATCTATCTAATTCTTACATGTATCTTTATTTTTCCGTTTCTGTCCAGATCTGTCTTACTCTCTCGCTGCTTTTATTATTTCCTCTCTCTCTCTCTCTCTCTCTCATATATATATATATATATATATATATATCTTCTAATTTGGAAGGTCAGCCAATTACGCTGTTTTGGTTTCAACCTTTCAGTATCTTCAGGTGTTTTATATTAACTGATCATCTAACGTATTTTTGAACACATAACAGGAACTTCCAGAACGTATAAGCGGAAATTTAAAATTAGAAAGAGGCTGGTCGATAATTGTAAATACTTTCACCCGAGTTTGTACGATCCTAAAATATATTTTCTGAAGTGTTTAAATCCGAACATTATTTCAAACCTTTCATTTAGCAAACTTTCTCGTTCTGAAAATGATACTATGTCTTCTTCGCACAATCTGCAGACATCACCAACATTGCAAGGCCTGGCCTTTTTTATTATGCTCCAAATTGCATTGGGGTCTTTGCTATTTTTTATTTTTAATTTAATACAATTTTTAAGGCTTTCTAGTTTGAATGTTAATTTGTGATTATACAATCTTTTTTTATTCCCTTCAGTGCATCCTATATATACTTTTCCCTGTTGATTTTTATCTTGTACTTTTGGTTTGTAAATAACAATGACAGTTACCAAAAATAGCAAACGCAGTTCGTAAATTTGTAATGCGGTTTTATGACGTCACACCGCGTCATGGTAACAGATCCATATATTTAATATATTACATTGCATTTAAATATATGGTTCTGTTATCATTTCGAGCTCTCACGCGGTGTTACGTCATAGAACCACATTACAAATTTACGAACTGCGTTTGCTATTTTGGTAACTGTCATTGTTGCTTAGAAAAGTTTTATTTCAACACAAAATAAAAACATCCACCATCAGTGACGATTTTAAGTTAATGTCTTTGTAACCTCTCTGAAGATGACTCATGTGAGCCGAAAACTTAGAACCAACTTAATAAAAGATTATCCAAATGTTGGAGAAATTTTGTCTTTATTTTCACCTGAAATTAAAGCCAAAATATGATGTTTAGAACGGTTCATGATTAAACATAATAGACATTCATTGTCTCTTATATTTAACAGTATATGTTTAGAAAATTATCTGCTGCCTCGATACACTATATATATATATATATATATATATATATATATATATATATATATATATGTCTGTGTTTGTGGGTGTGTTTAGAACAATATTAGGTATGACAAAGTGAAAAAATTTACTTGTGTGGCGTTTCGTATTTCAGACTTAATCGGACTAAATTTTTATTTTCTATATTTTCAAAATACGATTTAAAAAATCTAAAACTTTCTGCACTCCACGTTTGTGTGCATGTAAAGTCGAAGTAACATAAATTTGTTCCGATGAAGTCCTGGAGGACGAAACGTGTCACAAGTAAACTGTTTCCACTTTGTCATATAATTTCCATAAACACACACACGCACACACACACACACACACACACGCACACACACATATATATATAGTTATATTTAGCCTTCGTGTGCGATTGATAAATTGTCGCCATTTCATATTTTTAATTTCTTGCATGCACGTCGTTTGTTTTTATTTTGTCAACTGCACAGTACAGTAAAGTCAGTTGGGTAACTTCTGTGAGAAAAAGAACACCATGACGCTAGAAATCTGGAAACGGCGTGCTGCACTACTTAGCATTCGCGCCAGAAGCTTCAATATGAACAATTCAAAGTGTTTAGGTGTCAAAGAATCTGGAAAGAGTTGGATGATATACCTTGTCAACATCATGGTATTTGGAGTAGTCACTAGTGATGGAGACATTATGCTTCCATTTATCTTCTTACAGAGCCTCAGACTCAACACGACGAATTACATCAAGTGCTTTGAGGAGGTAGTGTTGCCCTGGCTCAAGAGGTTGGTTGCTGGAAGACCCGGTTTCTGGCAATAGAACTCTGCTCCATGCCACACAAGCAGGAAAACTCAGTCATAGCTGTCGGACAATTTCTTCGACCACATTACCTCTTACATCTGGCCACCTATCTCCCCAGACTGCAACCCCCTTGATTATTATGTGTCGGGCGCAGTTGAGCGAGAAAACAACAAGATTCCTTGTAATACCAACGATGAACTGAAGGCAAGGACTATAGCGGCATTCACCAACTTAAATAAGGAGACCGTTAAGAAGAGGTGCAGGAGATTTTGAAGTCACCTTGAGAACGTGGTTGAAGCCAATGGCGATTTCATTGAATAAATTTTCTCTTTAGTAGTTCAAGATATTTTTGTGTAATTTTGGTAAATATATGTTAAAATGAGATGTCAGTGATTTTTTCATCTTTGCGTAATTTAGACGACAATATATATATATATATATATATATATATATATATATATATAAAGAGAGCAGAGGGAGATTAGAGAGATAGAGATAGAGTCAGTCAATTAAGTACCATACGTGATACACGCTTTGGGCGATCATGTCTCGAAAGAGACACGACCGGCTGGACTTATTCCGCAGTAGTTTGCCATTGCTTTCTGCGGTAGACTGGTTGCCAGCCAAGCCTATAGAACCCAATTTGTCCTATTATTTAACCCATAACTGGAGGGAATAGACAGATTAATACTTTTGTCAAGGGTATTTGTGCGTAAGTGAATACAACGAATTCAACTGGGATTCGAACTCGGCTCCCCCGATTTGTCATTCCGAGTCGATATCTATTGCACCACTACGCAAACAGACAAAAAATTTATTTTGCCCTGTATTTAATTTCATACGGTTAAAGAGCGATAACCACGTTGAATAATTTTAATAAAACTCGACCTCGTATCAAACGTGTACAGCCTGAGCGTACTGATAAATTTTGTCAAGTGCTCATTTGTTTACAATCATTTTCAATCTGCTAACATATTTTAAAATAAAGCTGAACAAAAAAGCGTGCGTCTTTGAATCACAGTTCGTCCACAAAGGATACAACCGGCATTGGGTGATGCAAAACTTTGGGTAAGGCTTCTGTAATGACGCGTTTTCTTTTGCACCAATGCGCTCCTTCTAAGTGCAATCCTACGATGTACGCTCCGATCGACTAAAAGAGGAGAAAAAATAGAGTTACAAAGGTATGAACTCGGTTGCATCTTCCTCTACGTTTCATCAGTAGCCATATTTTACAGTACATTCTTTATTTTTTCATTGCCAAGCTATAATGAGAGAAAGAATATTAGTAACATATGCGAAATCTGGTGAAAAAAAATTATATTTTTAAATTTATTTCTTTTTGAACATTATTTTTACTGAATAATCGTAGTTGAATAGATAGTCTGTTTTTTGTATAATTAAACAGTACATTTTAGATATCCACCGGCCTAGATGTTCGGGAAATTTTATTTGGATAATATCAATCTGCTGACAGGGTTCAAACCTGCATATTCACGTGTACCCATGAACTAAGACTTAAAAACAAATTCTCCTGGTTTCTTTTTCTAGAACCAAACCTGTTTCTGCTGGGGATAGTATACAAATGTAAACATACGCAACCGAAGACATTATTACGAAATTATACGGAAATTGATGAAATTGGTAATAGCTAACATATTTATTTAAATTTATTTAATTTTGAACATTATTTTACAAACAAGATTCCTCGAACATCTAGGCCGGTGGATATTTAAAATGTACTGCTTAATTATACAAAAAGCAGAATATCCACTCAAATATGGGTATCCATTAGAAATAAAGTTCAAAAGCAAATAAATTTAAATAAATATATCGGTAAACACCAATTTCATAAATGTTCGTATAATTTTTATATATATAATTTTTATTATCATTATTGATTATTACGTTAAAACATGTGAATTGTACATTTTATTTCGACATTGAAAGAACAATGTCCCATCAGGTAGCTTACAATGATGTTGATCATTGTTAACTATCTGATGAGAAATTGTTCATTTAATGTCGAAACAAAAACAAAATGAACAATTTTGTAGTAGTTTTTAACATGATTTCACGATCTCTTGTAGTAGTTTTTCACATGATCTCAATTAATAAGTATTCATTCCTCTATTTTTATACTGATCAATAAAATTACAATGTTTAAAACAATTAATGTTTTGAACATTGTACTTTTATTCTTCGTTCTTCTTCATTTGTGTATATATATATATATATATATATATATATATATATATATAGTCATCAAGTATTTCTCAAAGTTTGGTGAAAAAGAACCGACAAAGTCTGTCTGTCTATTTAATTTTTTATTGCATTTCTCCAATTTTCGGATGTATTGAATATTGTGCTCGATGTTGTCAATAAATGGAATATGGAATAAAATTTCTAAAGTAATGATTTTTATTTATTAACCCGACATGTTTTTATCAATTTAAACGTTATTTGAGGTCATGTTGATAATTTAGTAAATGCTCAGTTAATATATTGAACAGTATTTTATTTTTGTATACCTGCCTGAATATTCGAGAAATATTTTTAAAATATTTAACGATGGTTTTTTTTTCCTGTAATGAGCGCGCAGTTTCGAATCCTGTCGGAAGGCGCACTGTCATGAATCATTATCCGATTGTGAAAAATTCGTTTATTGTTCCAGGATATTCCATTGCTTTCATCGCTATATTCTTTTATATGGTGCGTCTTTTAAGAGCATGAATGATCATCAATCTCCACAACGTCCTATCTTTTGTGACTCTTAGCACTGTTTGTTCTTTTATTATAACTACCAGTCCCTGTTCCCTCATTCATTTACACAAGTTTACTCGCTGTTTCCATCTGCCCCTTTTATCGCCATTATCCCATATGAGTGTCAAAAAATCCAAACCTGCTTTCCTCATATGTATCTCGAAAATTTCAATACTTTCCGATTCTGTGTATAAGCGTATTTTTGTTCCCGTGTTTCTTAAAACTTTCTCATTGCTCGCGTTCTTTGTCGATGGTATTTCACCATCTTTCTACAGAACCACGTCTTTGTTGCCTCAAGCTACTTTTTCATCTGTGCGAAAATTGTTCTATATTCACAGCCGTGTACGCAATTAACTTCCGTAGACGTAAAACTAATACGTTTCTTGTGAGTTATCTGGGTTTAAAGAATTTATATATAAAAAAACGAATTAAGTTTCCCCAGGGCTCCACCCTTAGTCCTACTTTGTTTTTAATTTTCATTAATGACTTTCCCTATGGCATCAGCTTTCAGCTTGGTATCTACGCTGATGACCCAATCATTTCTTCTTGTCTTGATAGTAAGTTTGATCGATTCGATAAGATCAAAATGGTAGCTGATATCCAAAACAATCTTCAGTCTGTTGTTAACTGGGGCAAATGATGGCTTGTTAACGTTAACGCTTCCAAAACTAAACTGATTACTATTAATTATCTCACAGACACCACCCTGCCTTCCATCAGCATGGAAAAGTGAAAGTGACTCGTTGCGCCTTCTCGGGCTCACATTCTCGGCTGACATGAAGTGAAAAGATTATAGTGGATCCATTGCTAGGTCCACTACTAAGATTGTTGGTTCAATTTTTCGTGCTTGACAATTTTTCTCTTCAGAACCTATTTCATCCGGCCGTGCTTAGAATATTGCTGACACACATGGAGCGGTGATCCTGTTATTTATCTAGAGCTTCTTGATAAAATACAAAGAAAAATTCAAAGTTGTTGGTTTACATCTGGGTATCCGTAAATTCTAGATTAACAATTTTTTACTCGAATTTCTCGCTTGTGTAACTCCTTCCGGCTTCATGCATTCCAGCCAACTTTAATCTTAAAAAGTTTAAACGCCTTACTAATTGCTATCTACTGTCCTCCTGATTACACTTCTTGTTCTCGCTTCTTAGCAATGTTTATGTTTCTTAGTCTTCCTCAGCCAGTAACCCCCTTGCGTCACAGTGGCTTTACTACCTTGCTTGGGGTGAAATCAATTAAAAAAAAAATGAAAACGATTTTCTACATACCGGTCGCTCTGGCATATCGTTGTCGTTGTCCATTACTTCAAAATCAAATGTCAAATAGTCTATTGGGATACTGTAACGGCGGGCGTGATTCTGCATCACACCCATCAGAAAAGACTGTGTGAAATAAAATCCCGAAATCCAAAATACAATTGGAGGGCCTTCGGAAATCCATTTCTATTCACAAAATAAGGAAATGAGAACATTTAATGACGATAAACAAGCAAAAATCAAGAGAGTAAATGAATAAGTAGAATTTCATTTAAAAGAAATACAAAGCGGTTTTAGGAATTTTCTTGGAATAGGTTCTCCTTGCAGACTCCATAAGTTATTTTCATCATATGAGGCATTGCATGTATCATTGCTATTTATGTGTCGTATTCTTCAGGACATGTTCTCCCTGTTCTAACATGCATTTTAAAAAAATCAAACACAAAAGTAGCTCATTGTTTCCTCTAACCTGCTTTCCCTCGATACGTACTATGAGTATTTTATTTTCCAAGCCGTCCTTCCACATAATGTCTCTCAGAATCAAATTAGTGAGAAGGTGATGCTGCTTCTTGTGCACCAGTGTATCAATATCAGGGTTAGTTTTGGTAAGCGCGCAACGTATGTCACATTCAACCTCCAGTCGGTTTCGTGCTTTGGGTTTGATTGTGAGTAAAGTAGAAAATCCTGACTCACAAAGGTAGGTTGTGGAAAACAGAATGACGATTTTCAATGCGTTGTTACGCAGTTGTGGTTATGCTCCACGCATATTAACCCAGAATTCTTCAAGAACTTAAACACGAAACTCATCCTTGGCAGAAGAGTCATGTTTGAGCTCCAAGAACTCATTTTGCATGTCCTCAGGGATATCATCCACCTGATGTATAAATGGGTTCCTTGTCAGCCTCATTGAAATCTCTCTCTCTCTCTCTCTCTGTCTCTCTCTCTCTCTCTCTCTCTCTCTCTCATTTAGTAGGCAGTGTAATTATTCCCCCCAGTTTGGGATTCGCTGATCTGAACTGAGACGCACGCAAACAAAAAATAATGTTTTCTTTCTTGACATCCGTGTTTCTTCACGCCCTTACTAAGAGAACGAAGTCCGCACGCGTGCGCATAGTCGCGTGCGCGCACATACACAAGTACAAGAACACTAACACGTATACACGAGCGCGCATGGGCAAATACGTCTACATAATTCTCCCATAATGTTTATCAAGAGGAATTATTTTTCAACTTAGAAAGATTACATCACGAGTTGTCTCCCTTTAATTAACAATTACAGGTTTTATTCAGTTAAGTGCCATACGTGATACTCGCTTAGGCGATCATGTCTCGAAAGAGACATGACTGATTGGGCAGAAGATTATCCCGCAGTAGGTTGCCATTGCTTTCTACAGTAGACTGGTTGCCGACCAAGGCTATAGAACCCAATCAGTCCTGTTATTTAACCCATAACTGGAGGGAAGAGACGGATTAATACCTTTTCCAAGGGTATTTGCGCGTAAATTAATGCAAGGAATTCAACTAGAATTCAAACTCGGCTCTTCCGATTTCTCGTTCCAAGCTGATATCCACTGCACCACAATGCACACCCCTTTTATTACTCATCAAATATTAAGATATACAAATTGAAGGTAAATCGGGCAAAAATGTTGTAGATAATCAATTAATCAATATTAACTATCGAGAGTCGTGATTGAATTGATAAGTTCTATTAACACTTTAATTAAAATATAAAAATAAGTCCCATTTATATTTGTGCTTTTAAGTATACACCGAAAAGTGGCCCCCTTTTTTTGGAGAGGGGAAAGATTAGACACTTCATCAAGGAATGCTATTGGCATATTTTTTACTGCAAAGAAACATGAAGTTTGCGTACGTCTCAATGTGTCATCGTCCCTACAAAATCCATGCGTCTTATATGCCGACAATTAATTTATTCATTTTGAAAGAAGATGAAATAGCCCAACATTGAAAATTATTTATCACTTGACATCAAAAAAATACTCGTATCTAATTATCTCAATAAGAAATCAAGTATTTCTTAAAGATTGAAGAACATGACTAAAGTTAAAGATATTGCATTATTTAAGTTATTTACTAAACATAATTGTCCCAAGAGAATGTGAGCTCGTTAATAAATAAAGCATGAAAAAAGTTTCTGAAAAACAATAAGGATAATTCTAGTGAATCATTGTTTAATTTACAGATAAAAAATGGGTATATTTTAATATTTCACATAATGAAAGCAAAACAATATGACTACAAGAATCTCATGTGGTTATGTTTAAAATCATCGAATTGTTATTTGGAAAAGGTAACATTCAAATAAGAAAAAAAAACATGACTTACTTTAAAAAACTGGAGACGTTCCAGAAGATCGGATATGTAACTGGCCAAAGTCTTTAAAGAGGGATAAGATTTAACGGCCCACATAGCAGGAACCTGAAATATGGTCGATTTTATTTAGAAAAAAATATAATCACATATGTCTTCTTTTTTATTTTCTTGGGTGGTGGTAAGTTAAAAATAAATCTACAACTTTAACGCGAGTTTGAATCGGGTCAGAGACTTGTCTGCTTCACATTATTCAACGGCTAGAAAGTCTAGAAAACAAAATGGGCCGAAAAATACAAAAACAAAATTTAAAAAAAAAACGTGAGTGTGTCCCTAAAAAGGTGCATATTTTTCATTTTTCGGAAACTGTTAAAATAAATAATTCAGAATTTTGAAATTTCAGATTTATAACAAATTTTCTTAAAATTTCATGTGCTTTAAAATTTACTGTGTAACACGATTTAGTCCTTGAGTAGCAAATGACATTTACTATTTGATTACGCCTAGAAAGTATGAAAAATGGTTAATATTTGGTTTTGGGACCACACATAGAAGAAAACTGATCCGTTTGGTTTATGTTCCCTTTATTTTTTATTTTTATATATGTTTCAGGATATTTTGTAAATTCTTGAAACTTTTAGAAACTTATCGAAATCTGAAGAAACTTCTCCTTCGGCAACTTAGCACTGAATCTGTCATGAATGTAATGAGACATATTAATTTTAAAACATCGATATCCAGGCAAGAAAATAAAAGCAAAAACTTTCCAGACAAAAGCAATTAAGAAATAACGCTTAAATACTAAAAAAAAAAGTCAGTGTTATCAATAAAATTTAAACAACCGTATGGAAAAAAATAAATATTTAATTATTTTTTTTTTGTTTTGTTTTGTATTTGAAATGATGAATTACGATTATTATACATTAATTCACATGAACTAATGTCTTAATCTTGGTTAATCTAGCAAACTGGTTTATATTTCTTTTCACTTTCTTATAATATTGAAACGAGTATAGATAAAACAATAATATAAATACTTTTAAAATAATCTTAGAATACTTAAAAATAAGCATCGTGTTAACAACAGAAACATTTCGTTACAAGAATAAATGGCTGAGCTGCTACGTAATATCAATCCTCCCTTATGGCAGTAAATGCTGGACAATCTTCTCGCATATGAAGTGGGGACAAGGCAACAGACGAATGCTGAGAATACTATGGACTGAACACGTGAGCAACAAATAAATTTTACGGAAAATATAGATCGCCTTGCGAAGATACACCCTTGTGCAAATTATTTGAAACAAAACAAATGTCTTTCTTTCTATGATTTTTCACACTTTCCCTGATCGCCTATACGTCGTCTGTTTTTCTCTTCCGACTGCATTTATTTTCTTTTACGTTTTGGACTGATGGATCCAGTTTGTTTTTTGCCATGGTAATACGATTGACAGTTAAAATGCTGACACCAACAACATCTGTGATCTCTCTGTAAGGCTTGCCAGTGTGATTCGGCAGAGTTACAATTTCCGTACGCTTCCTTGGGGTAATGTCCATCACAAACAATGGACGTAAGACAACTTATCGACAATCGAGACAATAGTGTCTGGGCGAGATAAAAATCTAACGCAATCACGGATGAGGCAATATTTTTCAAGGACAAACAAATTTTATCATACACCCCGAAAATAGATTCATAAAACTGCACACCACTGCAAATGACCGAATCTGAGGAAGAAATAGAAATCGATTGCACCCTCTTACTCCAGTGGCTCTAAAGTTGACCGTATGGGGAAAAAAACTAAAGCAGTTGTTTCAATTAATTTGCACAAGGGGTACGATGACTTGCTGGCTATTGTTCCACGGTGAGGCATCCTTGTGTATCATAATTAATACAAACCTTGCCAACGATCATACTGTCAAACATGGCCTCTAACTCTGCTGACATCACGACCAAACCCCGGGTTGCTTTTTGAATGTCATGCAAACTGGTGTGGATCACAGACAAGAGGTTGTTGTAGCGGAGAAGTTCCTGAACTAGAACTGTGTTCATTGATTCCACGTATTTCACCGGATATTTCGCCTATTAAATAATTTGTTTTCAATAAATTACTTATAAATACTGAATATAATAAAAAAAGAAGCAACTTAAAATAGTAATTCCATAAAGAATTCAATATACTGAAATGATCTTACTAAATGCAGTTGTAAAATTTGTTGGTTAAATTTTTTTAAACTTTTAAAGTCGGTAGTGCAAAGGAGATATTCATGTATCTCTTATGACCCCAGATGTCAGCGTTTTTGTTATGATAGTGGACAGTTCGAATAAATAAAACA
The DNA here is from genome assembly GCA_037127315.1 of Ascarosepion bandense. NCBI lineage: Eukaryota > Metazoa > Mollusca > Cephalopoda > Sepiida > Sepiidae > Ascarosepion > Ascarosepion bandense. The sequence goes on from JBBBDQ010002409.1 coordinate 1,209,665, forward strand.
AAAAAATATTTAGAAAAATAGGACCGTCAAATCTGAATGTATGTTTGTGCAAACTACAATAATTGGGATTAATTTATTGAGTGATTTATTTTTACGGTTGATCAAACTTTTATGGGTTATTTAAAACCGAAATATACATCGAATTACAAAAATAATCAATTTTTTTTTTTTTTGCCAGTGAGTATTGCATTAACGATTTTTGAGAATAAAATTATTTTTTCAGATAAGTCTTACTGTTTAACCCATAGACATAAAGGGGATATTGATTCCTACCTTTCCGATGAGTACTTGCATGTAAGTGAATATAATAAACCCAAATGGAATTTGAACTCGGCTCTCCGACTTCTCGTTCAGAACCGCTATGCATTTAATCAGTAATTGGTAAAATATAATGGGTATACTGCAATAATGGGTATATAGTCAGACACATGCGTCATCAAGCTAAGTTTACTTTAAAGGGCGAAATATCAAGCATAGTGATGTCTCTGATTTGTTTAGCAATTTGATTTATTGCCTATTCTTTATATATATATATAAAATCGAAAATCTAAGAGTCAGCTAATAACCTACCACGGTTTCGCTTAACAGCTCGTCAGGGAAAATTGGCTCTCTCTTAGATTTTCGATTTTGTTTGCTCTACTTTCGCCTTGAGTGTTTTGTGTACTCTGCTTTCATACTGAGCTCTTTATTGTTAAGGATTTTGTCTTAGCTTTTTTTTTCTTTCTCATGAATGCTTGACGTTTTGTTCTGGTATTTCGTTTGTTTCTTTTTTTTCTTCCCCTTCTTTTCCTTCCGGGTTAAGTCCCGGAGGGTTTCAAGACGATCTCATTTGTAGTTTAATTATTGTTAATCTTGACTGAATTAGTTCTGTTGCTATTGGTATTATTACTATAATTAATATATATATATTAATCATTTCACCCCGAGCAAGGCGGAAATGCCACTGATGTGCAGGAGGCTACATAACTGTAAACATATTAATTAGAAAAGAGTGAGGAGTACAAACTAGTTAGAAAGGAGCAATAGAAAGCCGAGAATGCAGGAGCGATGACAGATACATAGGTAGAGAGAAAGGGAAGGTTATTCGGGGGGTGGGGAGAGAGCTAGAGTCCAGTGATTAGTAGATGAGTATTGACTTTGCATTTTAATTTCTGGAGGCTGTAGCCGTCAGGAAAGCAAGAATATGGGAGCGAGTTCCACAGGCGGGAAGTGCGAGAGAAGAAGCTGCAGGAGTAGAATTGTCGTCTGCATTTGGCTAACCTGACTGTGAATGGGTGGGACCCAGTTGCCAGTCTGGTTGCACGAGTAAACACCTGTTGAGGAGGCACCAGTGACTTAAGTTCGTCCGAGCAGAAGCCATGAAAGTATTTATAGAACAGACAAAGGGAGGCCACATTTCGACGGTAGGGAAGTGGCTGCAGTCGAGCCGCCAGATCAGTACCTATCACATTACAGACTCTCCTTTGGAGCCTGTCAAGAACACTGAGGAGAACGGCAGGGGAACCTGACCATAAATGGCAGCAGTACTCCATGCACGGACGGATGGTTGACTTGTATATATGCAGGATGGATTCAGGCGGAAAAAACATCCTGGATCGACATAGTGACCCAACCTTCTTAGCAATAGATTTTGCTATGGATTCAATATAGTGGTTCCATTTGAGGTTTGAGGCCAGGGTAAGTCCGAGGAGGTGTAGTGTATTGCTCTCCGGGAGAATCGCTTGGTCCATGCTTATGGGAGGCAGGAGAGGTTGCCTGTAATGGTTGACAGACAACAGCTTGGTCTTAGATGAATTGAAGTTGACAAGCCACTTCTTGCCCCAGTTCACCACAGAGTGTAGATCCCGTTCAAGGTCAGCAGCGAGATTATGTCTGTCCGCCACGACAGGTTTCTTACTGGTGCGGGAGTATATTGTAGTGTCATCTGCGTAGATGTTTACTTGGGACTTGATCTCATCTGGGAGGTCGTTGATGAAAATAAGGAAGAGCGTCGGGCCAGGATAGAGCCCTGTGGGACACCAGCATTCGTGCTGTAGGACGAAGAGGCACGCCCATTCAAAACGACCTTTTTTTTCATTTTGCGGTTATTTAAGAAAGATTGGATTAGTTCAAGCAGGCGACCGGTAATACCGTAACCCCGTAGTTTGCATAGGAGGCCAGAGTGCCAAACCCTGTCGAAAGCCTTGGAGATGTCCAGAGCAACCGCGCGAGCCTCGTCAGACTCATCAAGGGCCTATAGCATATACTCCGTTACTGTTGTTAGCAGGTCGGCCGTGGACCTGGCAAAGCGGAATCCATATTGCCTGTCAGAGAAGAGTTTGTGGGCAGTGAGATGATCAACTATTTCAGCATTGATTATGGCCTCGAATACTTTCCCGAATATATATATATATATATATATATATATATATATATATATATATACTCTCACAACGATTGAGCTCTCTAGAGAAGAAAATTTTAAAAATAGTTTCCACTTCTGCGATATATGCATTACTCTTCAGAAGTGAATTTAGTTTTTTCGGTGACTGGCGTGTGTATACACTGCTTATATACAACACGTTAAAATTTCCCTTCTATGAATCCATGCGCCTATAGTTTACTGGGTAGCGACTCCAACTGACACGAAATCGTCGAGTTTCGATCCCGGTCAGAAGCAAGTGGATGTGTCTCACCACACGAATGCGCTGTGATACAGCGAAACAGGCTTGTATGTGTACGACTAATATAACATGAAACACTGAGATAAAGGATGATCTTTTTTTTTTCTTTTTTTTTTTTTTGTTATCCGCACCATTGTTGTTTTGATCAATATGGTTCAGCCGGAGCATTCTCTTCATGTCGTATCTTATGATTTATTTTAATATAATTCCTTTTCAAAACTCTCCTCATCAATTCACTTTAAAATGAATTTTCAGAAAATACCAAACACAGGATGTACGTTTTGTAGTTTGCTGTTTGGATCTGCCAATTGGTAGCAGAAAGTTATTGAAGAACATTTTGAAAGATAAGTAACAGGATGTGACATCCAGAAGCGAAAGGAATGCACTGACCGAAATATAATCAAAGCAGGATATTATTTTTAATGATCGAATCAGCAATGATAGCAGGCAACAAGCAGAAATACCAATTATATGAAAAAGAAAGGAACAAGAACAATGATAATTAAATACACAACATTAACGATATTAATTTTATACCATTTGTCACTTTAATGTTTTTGTTTACCGAAAATTTACCGCACCGTGACGGAAAAAACAATGAAGTCGCTTCTGACAATATATTTGAATTCGCATCTCATATCCCGTTTTAAACAATTCGAACGGGCAAGGTTATAACGAGAGAGAACACAAATTATTAACTCTTATTTTTATTTAACGAGTCTTTGCGCCATCCAATGTATACTTAATTTTATTGATACTTTTCTGCAACCTTCTTGCTCGAATATTTTATACTCATTTCACTTCAGCGTTTAAGTATTTTAACAAGAAAAAGTTTACGCAAGGGAGAAAATACATACACCATTCATTGTAAGGGAGATAACTATGAATCTTCAATCTTCCAGTTAATGCTTCATTAGTGTCATTTTATTTTTATTTTTTTGATACATACATATTATTTTCCTGCTTATTTTCTGTATTATTTATCAAATATTCCTTTTCAGAATTTATATTTTGTATATAATACATTGTCAGTATAATATTTGACATCTCACATGTACCTATTAAACAAGATATCTTAATCAATCTCGTGTTAACCTTGCGTTAGTACTCTGGGTCATTGTCACAGCATTAATATTTTGCATTTTAAAATATCCATTTAAAATATAAAAATATCATTTAGTTTCTAATTGTCTTGTTATATATTCTTTTGTGTGTTTCTTCTGGGTTGTATCGGAAAAATAAAAAGTAGAAAAAATGTTTTATTTTGAAAAATCAAATTAAAAGGCCAATATTTAATAATGAACTTGTAAGTTTCAAAAATTAAAATGTTCAAAAATAGGTTTCATTCTACTTTCTGTAAAAAAAAAATTGCTTATGACTAAAACCAGAAACTTCTTGGAGTTATTTAACAGAGGTATTCAGAAAGCTACTTGATTAATCATTAACATTTAACTGACCACTTCCTACAGATTAAAGAAAAATGTGGATACTTTAAAGGTCACGATTCAAACGAAGGGTTAAATTAAGTCAACTGTATTAACAAAATATTAAATAGAGCCTTCCCTATACTTAAATAATTTATAATTTACATCAGAAATTGTAGCTTTCATTCCAAAGGACTTTTACCGATACAATAATTTAACTTTTATATCAATACAAAATCAGTTTACATTCGATGTAATATTAGATACATTTTTTGTATCAATATTGTGAACATTTGGAGAATTAGTAAGTCATTTATTTATCAGTTACAATCCAGAATGCATGATATGCAAAATTCTGTCATTCATCAAACATGCATAATACGAATTTTATTTTACTTTTTTCCTTTCTTTTCATTTTTACCTGCACTTCTTCAATATTGAACACTGGGGGTATCTTTGATAGAATATCACTTGCGAGATCCTCGATGATTACGTGAGAAGATTTTCCTGCTCCTAATGTCTAGAAGAAAAAAAAAGGAAAAATCATTAGGCAATCATTCAGTTGGAAATAATACGGAATATATTCGCTGAAATTTGCATTATTTTGTTTTCTTAACACATTCGCTGCTGCATTAATTTATAATTGTTGCGTGGCTATGCTGGCTCATTTTAGGAAAAGTAGAAAATTCTTATTTGCTGAAAATAGATTACTATAAATACGCCTACGTTGATTTTCATGGGCTCTGCCATTTTGGTTTGGATCGAACACACTACAACTACGGCTGAGCTAAACGACACCTGATCACAAAATGCATCACAAAACAAGTAGTATGGTATGTTACTATACTCTACAATTCTTCTTTCGAAATAGCACTAAACGTTAGTTTGTTTATCCCACACGGCAAAGACAGGCATTTCACGATATCTTGAAAATGTATATTTGTCGACATCAGGCAATGTAAGTTTACCCCTTGAAAAGCAGCGAAAGTGTTTTTGTAATATAAATAAATATATAAAGACTTTCTCTGCTAATTAAATACTTTCCCTGCATTTTGTTATATATGTATTTGTATATATATATATATATATATATATATATATATATATATATATATATATATACACACACATACGTGTGTGTATGTATGCATGTATGTATGTATGTATAATTGTATCCATCTATATATATATATTTATATAAATAGAATTTTATTGAGATCTACCTTCAAATTTAAATTTATCTTTTATTTTTATATATCCAAAAATTCCTATAACATTTACCTATTATTATTGTTAATAATAATTTAAACAATTTTTTTATATTTTTTTTAACAGAGTCTATTAAATAAATAATATATAATATATCGGTTCCTTTCTCTTCCTTCACTCACTTTTTTTCCCTTCCTTTCACCATCGAAGTCGTCATCGCCTTGGTTACAAAGAAAATCTTTTTCTATCTTATTTCTTCGTTAGGTTTTCTCTGTCTACCCCTTAGTCTTTGCTTTCCTTTCCTTTCCCCTTGTGACACGGTTTAATTTTTTGATTCTTACAGACGTATTGTAAAGTTTTCTAATATCGAGTCGTGAATCTCTGTGTCTGCTTTTCCCCGTTTTCTTATGTCGTGCTGACAAATTTAAATATTTTTTTCCTTTTTAATCCCACCCCTTCTTTTTAACTTCCTTTGTATGGATATGATTTTGGGCATCTTCCAGTGTAGAAATTTTGTAACATATTTGAATTAAGTTTTTGCTTTCGGCCGTTGCTGATGAAGCGAGAATTTTCTCGCTGAAATAGCCATTCAACGAAATTAAATTTCGTAATTTTTTAATTACGATATATATATATATATGTGTGTGTGTGTGTGTGTGTGTGTGTGTGTGTGTGTGTGTGTGAAATAGGGGTAATAAAATAAAGTTCGAAAGTATTTAATCAACCTGGCAAATTCTCAAGTAAATCGCTATTTACCTGTCTAGGGAGAGTCATCAAAATCCCTTCAAATAACTGTTGCGTTTCTCTTTGATCTTTTGAGATATCGGCATTTTCATGAAGGCCAAAAACCTGCAGAACAAAATTAAGATAAGTTTTTTTTAACTTGTACATATGTGACTTCCCGTAATACAGACGTACATACACACAATCACTTCGGAAATAACTCTAATAATTACGTTCAGAAAAATATATAATAGCTTGAGGGGGAAAATGTTGGGTTAGATAGCGATGACTTTTTGTCTAGTATTTATGCCATCATTATTCCGGTTGCTTTGTATCGCAACTACTCAAACTGTTATTCTAAAGTAATTAGTAAACTCCACTGACCGACAGTAAAAAAGTAAGCACTTGAGGAGAGTATAATAATGGTTGTCAATGTTTCATTTTTAAAAAAATTGATATTTCTATGATTTTTACGAATTTAAAAATGATTCTTACTTTATTTTACAACTGATTAGACTTTTATTAGATCTTTTCCAGATGAAAAAATAAAATATTCTGGTGTGATTAAATAAATTACTAAATAGGTATGTACAAGTTTCCAGTAACTTCTTTTTAAAAAACAATCATCTGTATATATATATATATATATATATATATATATATATATATATATAGATGAGAGAGAGAGAGAGTGACGTAAATTATAAATATACATATGAGGAGGGTGTATATATGTATAGCACTATTATTCAGGTGTTAATAAAACAATGCCCTATGTATGAACAGAGCTGTATTATATATATATAAATATATTAATAAATATACATATTATCCTACCTCAATAGCACGACTCAGAGTTTCATGCGTTATGCAATCATAAACAGTTTGAAATATGCACCTGATAAATATGCATAACTACAAACTCCACAACTACTGTCTCGCTACTTCATGTTTCCTCCTGTTGTTTGTTGGAAATCTTCCTCCACTTCCTGTTTATAAAAATTCTGGGCAGCTATCTGACCCCTCAAATTATCGCCTCGTCCTCCTACTGCTTTCTGGGAAAGTGTTCGAGGCTATTATCAATACAGAAATGGTTCATCATTTAACATCCAACAACCTACTCTCTGACAAGCAGTATGACTTCCGCTTTACCAGGTCTACCGCCGATGGGCTAACGGCCATCACTGAATACATATACAAGGCTCTTGATAAGAACGGCGAAACTCGAGCTGTTTCCCTGTATATCTCTAAAATATTTGACATGGTTTGGCATGCTGGCCTTTTGTGAAAGCTACAGGGCTACGGTATCTCTTGATGACTGTTCGATTTAATCCCATCGTTCCTTAGATCCTATCTAATCGTGAAATGAAGGTCATTTTGAACGTGCATGCCTCCAGATCCTTCCATATGAACGCGGGCCTCTCCCAAAGCTCTATCCTGGGTTCTACGCTGTTCCTGATCTTCATCAATGATCTTCTTGATATAATCAGTTTCCAAGTAGACATCTATGCAGATGATACCACCATTTACTCCCGTCTCAGCAAGAAATCTGCCAAGGCTGACAAAGTTAACTTCTGAGATGAAGTAGTACTTACATTATTTACACTGTTAGGACAGTTATCTTTATTGCCAAGTTTACGACATTTCGATCGTTGTACGCTCCGGCTTTCTTCAAGTGCTAAAAGTTTTGAACCGATCCTTTATTACGATCCCTGGGGTATATCATTCCCGTTCCATGTGCGATGTCACTTCCAGATGCCATGTAGTTAGCTCCCTTTAACTCAAGTTATTTGTTCACCATTGCTGTAGCGAGGTATTGAACTGACAACTCTGTGGGCCAAGTCACTGGAACTAACCAACACCTATATCCACTGGGCCATGTGTCCTTGATCGAAATAAACGGTTCGCTTAAAAATTCCTATCACCTGAGGAAGGCCAGAGCGTACAATGACCGAAACGTCATAAACATGGCAATAAACATGAGGACAACCGTTCGAACATTGTAAATAATGTTCTTGTTTATGTGTCGTGTCTTTTCAGGACATAAGCAATCATTCAGTCAGTTAAGTGCCATACGTGATACACGCTTGAGCGATCATGTCTCGAAAGAGACATGGTTGACTGGGCAGAAGATTATCGCACAGTAGGTTGCCATTGCTTTCTGCGGTAGACTGGTTGCCGACCAAGTCTATAGAACCCAATCTGTCCTGTTATTTAACCCATAGCTGGAAGGAATAAACGGAGTAATACCTTTCCCAAGTGAATGCAATGAATTCACCTGAAATTCTAACTCGGCTCCCCGATTTCTCGTTCCTAGCCGATATCCAATGCACCACAAGGCACATCCTGATAATCATCCTGGCAATCATTACCCTTATCGTTATTTCTCATCAGCCCTGTTCCGACATATACACACATATATATACTTAAGCGCATTAAGTATGTTATGCGCTGTTTTCACCTGTCCCTTTTGCCCTTTATCTGTCCCGTCAGTATCAGATTTCAACTGTATCTTTCTGATGTTAAGTATAAGTTTCTTTTTTGCTTCCATTTTGACTAAAACTCGTCTTTGCTCATATGTTCGTTCTATGATATCCTTTTAGAACCACGTTCCTGGTGATCCAAAACTCTTCTTCGTTTTTAAGGAGATCGTCCAGCATTCACTGATATATAGGAGGACAGATATTACGTGATTGCCTCAAATGTCCTTTCTTTCAGACTTTCACTGACTGACACCATATATATGTGTGTGGGGGAGAGGGTGGCTACAAAATGCCTTTTTCCCCTAATCTAATAAATTGACTTAACTAGCGCAAATAGTCACAGAGCAACTAGTAAGTCAGTTTCGCAGATCATTAATACCGTAGTAAGGTTGATGTTCACTGGATCTCCGATATTCTAGTTTTTGTGTTGTAAGCTTAATCAGTATCAAGCCTATTTTATCAATATTAAATGTAGCCCAATGGTTAACAATTCCGAGTCGCAAATCCATTTGTTAAAGCAGTAGCTTCGACCTTCACTGGTTGTGAAACTTCGATTTACTTAAGCTGGGCATTCCGTTTTAAAAACTAGCTGATATGTCGTCCTGAAGCAAGCTAGTTTTGCAGGCAATGACGACACTTCTGAGTTTGTTTTTTTGGGGTTTTTTTTTTGTTTTTTTTTTGTGTTTTTTATTGAGTAACTAGCATTTATTGTTTCCTGTCATACCTACCTCGGAAATATCAATTTAATTTTTTTTTCAAAATTTTGGAAAGTAATAATACTTCATTTTTTTTTTTTTTTTTTCTTTTTTTTTTTTTTTTAGGAGTTCGTATGCATGGCGTAAGTCTAGACATGTAAGTTCAGAAAAATGGATATTGCTGAACTGAAGACCATTCCAAAAATCAATTCCGAGAAAAGAAAAAAAATAACTGAAATTAAAGATTACTCTAATTTCAGATATTTTTTACATTGCAAAACCCAGTATTTATATTTTTAGTTTTTTAAAAATTGTTTAATATTTTTCATTCGTTTTGTTTTTGATGGGTAGTATAATAGACATTGCAACTACTTATAATCACATTTTTCTTGTTTTGATTCTTTTATTGCGATAGATCGGGGGGGGGGTTCCTAAATGGTGCACCGCGCCTCTTAGGTGCGGCGGAATGATTCAGCATGTTTTAGTCTTCTTAGTTCTCTTATTTTTATGCATGTCTCCTTTGTCGCTGAGCCATTCTACTTTAGCCTGCTTGCATTTGTTCTTCATTTCCTTGTGGACTTTTCCTGCATTCCGTTCTATATTTTGGTATTGTTTTCTGCATCATGTCGAGAATCTCATCTGTGATCCACTCATTTTTTTCTTCTACCTCTGTTTTCCTTTCGGAATGTCGTTTATTGATGTCATTTCGCGTTTCCTTTTCTAATTTTCCCCGCGTATTTTTTTCACACTGTCCGTATATTTTTCCTGGTGGTTGAACTCGTTCATGAATCTGTTGTATTGCAATCTGAGTGCTCACTAGGCTTCTCTAATCTCCGAAGTTTTATCTTTAGTTTACATATAACCGAAATGTGTTTGCTTCCACACTTGGCACTTGGATAAATTTTACATTGAACTGCATTCCCGAATCTCCTGTTTATAATTATTTAGTCGATTTGTTTTACGTGTCTCTTCCTGGCTTTCTACATGTCTATAATCGTCTTGGGTGTTTTTGAAACCAGGCGTCGGTTATTACCTGGTCATTCGTTGTGCACAATTGAATCAATTTTTTTCTCCTCGGTCATTGCGGTTTCCTAATCCGAAGTTGCCAATTGTTACACTTTCCTTCTCCTTGCCTACTTAGGCATTCAGGTCTCCCATGATAATTTTATTTTTTGTGGTTTACACTGACCGTTGACATTGTCCATTTCCTCTAGAGAAGACAAAACAAATTAACTCATGTCACGAAATTTATTATGTGCATTGTGGTGCATTGGATATCGGCTCGGAACGAGAAATCGGGGAGCCGAGTTCGAGATTCCAGCTGAATTCATTGCATTCACTTACGCGCAAATACCCTTGGGAAAGGTATTAATTCCGTCTATTCCTTCCAGTTATGGGTTAAATAATAGGACAGATTGGGTTCTGTAGCCTTGGTCGGCAACCAGTCTACTGCAGAAAGCAATGGCAACCTACTGCGGGATAATCTTCTGCCCAGTCAGTCATGTCTCTTTCGAGACATGATCGCCCAAGCGTGTATCACGTGTGGCACTTAAGTGACTGAATGTGGAGTGCTTAATCGATAGTAATATGTGGAGAAAAAAAAAAAGGTTCTCCAGATTACTAATTTCATTTCTTTTTAAATAAAGTGATATGAGCATATTTTGTTTTGGCTTCCGTAGAGGGATCAATTTACAATTAATTTACATAGAAGACTTGACACCACACTTATTTTTTAAAGAATTTTAAAAATAATAATAGTCTGGAGTGCTTAATTTATAATAATACAAAAAATTGTTTTTGAATTATTGTTTCTCGTCACAATTTTTTCATCTTTTTTTACCTAACTAAATTTTAAATAGCGAGGTCAGCTCCAAAAACCGTTTAACCATATTATATCGAACAAAAATAGAGATAACCATCAAAATTGACTCACTTCAGGATGCGGTATGTAAGGGAGAGTGCGTATATAATCCAGGTAATGTTCATACGATCCATCGGGAGGGGCAAAATAGATCCCGCTCTTGGAAAATTTATAATCGTTATTTTTTATAATGTCTTCGCAATAAAAAATCTTTAGTAGACTTCTTATGAGTCGACGGTCGGCTTCATCAGTCACTCGTCCGCCATAATTACATTCACCCGTCAAGTAGACCAGTGCTTTTAATGGTGGCTCGTCGTAATCATTAATAAACATCTGAAAACAAGAGATTTAGCTGTTTAATTTATTATTTGAGAAACAAGAGATCTAACCACGAGTGGAATTTGCAATTATTCGCTTATGTTTTCATTATGAAAGTTACGACAGCTGGAGAACTCATACAAAAAAGATAGATACCTTAAAACAAGGTTTATATACAAAAAATAGGAAAGCGAATTAAATTATTTCATTTTTTTTTTTTTTTCAGATTTACAATCACTGAATTTAATTTTCAGTTTTCTTGTTTCAACAATATAAGAAATATTTTAAAACTATCGAGGAACTGTTCTCTAGAGGTAACAACAGACAAAAGATTCTTTGTTAGATAGACAAAATGTTAAAAATAAGTGAAACATCAGATTTTTTAAAAGTGCAAATAATGAAAAAATGAATCGTGGCTTTCTTAAAATTTTAAATTCACTCATTTATTTGTTTTGTTTTGTTTTGTTTTTTCTTTATTTCTTACGAAACGTGACTCCAATCATCAAAAAAATAATACCAGGTCCGTTAATGAACACTATGCCAGGCTTAAAATAGTGTGAAAAAAAGAGTTTCTTGCAGTGGAACATAATATAATGTCAAGCTACGTTGTATGTCTGGAAGGTATCCAACTATTTTGAATAGACTGAACTGGTTGCGCCGCCTTTCGGGGGCATGAAAATTGGTAATATCATATTTACTTGCAAAAAGAAAAATTCTTACAAAAGAAAGGATGGATTCATACCTTTTCCAAAAAGTATTTGTGCATAAGCGAAATGTAACGAACTCGACTGGAATTCGAACTTGGCTCCCTGATTTCTCATTTCTTGCTGTTAGCCATTACACTATCCGCACATTCCGTCTCCAGAGCGCAAGTGTTTTGTCTTTTGTTGTTAGTAAAACATTGCACCATCTACGTTTTGAACACTAATTAAAGACTATGATTCCTTTCGAAAATCGTCCTTTGAAGAAAGTAGATGTCAGATTGTGGACAAGAAGAAGAAGAATGCAATGAAGCAACTGATTACGATCCGTAAGCAGACTTTTCAAACTGTTTTAAAGAGTAGAAGTAATATGAATCCCCTTGGAGAGTACTTTGAAGTAGACGAAGAGATCGTTACCTAATTAGGCTATTTATTCGTTCACATTAAGTGCAATGATCATTTCCAGATTAACATCATGCGGCTTTAATTAACCAAATTTTTTAAATAATACTTTTAAATGACACATTACCTCAGGACGTAAGTGATCATTGCTCTCTACGTTTTACTTTTTTTAATGTCTGTGAATTCCCATAGCTTCTTAAGACATATAATGGAGTGGTTTCCCGTGACTTTCTCTACAGTCAGCAATTCAAAGATTTCCTTCTCTTACATTTTTAAGTGAACTTGCTTATTGTTACCTCATGAAAATATTACAAAAGTCAGAATGTTCTTTTTATTTCTATAAACGTATTTCTTAGGTAACATGTCTTCTTTTGATTTCATCTTCATTAAAAAGCATTTCATTTTCACGTAAATTATATCTATTGTGCATCAATTTTAAAAATATCACTGTAAAAGGATTATTCTTTCAACTTACTTCTAATTGTTGTATGGAAACGCGAAGGTCAGACTCATTAAACTCATACGGAATATTCCATCCGAGGGCTCCGAATTTCCGACGTTCTTGAACCAAAGCGTGAAAGAAGCACAGACCAAAAAGCAATTTTTTGAAAACCTGAAAAGAAATCATTTTGATATATATCGGGTGACCCAAAATGTTACTATCTTCTGCTTTGTTTCAAACAATTTCATAATTCTGTCCTAACAGGATCTTTTTTTTCTTCTTGAAGAAAGGTCTATGCTGTTCTACATGACTTTTGCAGTCTTCTAGAGTAATGAAATATTTTCCATTAAGATAATTTTGCAAAGATCAGAAAAAACATAATCTGATTGTTCAAAACGACAATCAATCTATAAAAATGTTTAACTGATTGCCTTTAAATTAATTTGACCAAACATTATCCGGGTGAATTATTACGTTTTTCCTTTTAACTAATTCTAAATATCTTTCATCAATTGCTATCTTCTAGTTGTTTAATTATTAGTCACGGTATCACTCATTTAGTCACTAGTACGGTTCTTGGTAGTCATTTTGTTTCGTCAGGATCTTTCGTTGTTTTAAAACTCCCACAATTTGTTTCCAAAAAACACTTTCGTTATGTCTTTGTAGCGAGCACCACATGGAAATACGACGCAAAAGCTTGTTTTTTTTGTTTTTTTTTTGCTTAAACTATATAGACGTCGCACATCAAAGCGACTAACATAACCGAACTGGTTCAAATAATTTTCAATTTGTATACTATATATGTTGCCTCTCGCTCAAAGCATTTAATCTTGATTATTCTTGAGTAATGTCTTTATTTGATTGCTATCAACATCAACTGTAGAGAAATAAAAATCTAACTTCGTAAACCACTTTTGACATATTCGAACATTCACAGTACCTTCTCCATAAACGGCGAAAAAATATTTTGCATTTGAGACAAAATTTTATTTATCTCACAAAAATAAAACCTAATGGGCTGCTAATGTTACTTATATTATTTAAACTTCAAATTTGGAATCAGTAGACAAAAAATACAGTTTTGACAATTGTACTAACGTACTGATGCGACAGCTCTACAAATACAACAGACAGCTTTTTTAAAATAGTAAAAACTAAATGCCATTTCATCTTATCAACATGTATAGAACGACCATATATCAACTTAATACATAAATATTTGAGCAAACGTATATTTTGAGGAGTTGCTTAATAAATTCAACCCATGATATCATGGGTGACTTAAATGTCTAACTCTGCTATATCCGGTCTATTTTCCGAAACATATCCGGAAATCATGGAGGAAATTCCACAAACACACTTCATGCAATTTTAGATTGTGATACATGAGACTGATACATTGATTTGCTTTTTACGGCTTATCAACCCTTGTGATACGTGATAATAATAAAGCAAAAAACTAATCGTTAATACCTTGGGTTTGTTACAAGAGTCAAAGAACTGTGCATCGGATATAGGGTCGCTGAGGTAAGACTGCAAGAGATTCGCTCGCAGACCTTTCGGCGGTTCATTTGTCATTTTTATACCATTCTGAAGAACGGACACAGGGAAAACTGGAGACGGGTAACTGGTCAACCATAGTCGGAAACTCGACTCTGTTCGACTTGAATCCGTGATGACCTGAAAAGAATTACACAAGAAGGAAAAAAAATCGTTAAAAGTCCATCATCTCACATAATATTAGTGTTCATCCTTCAATCAAGAAGTGAATTTAAATAACCTTTTACAAAGAGGAACATTTTTGTTCATTTTAAAGGGGTGGGGTGAAGGGTTAGAAAAATGTAAAAAACTGGTAAGTATACATATAATAGTTTTATTCAGTTAGTAATGCCTACCTTAATCCTTGGCGACTGACAATCCAGTTTTATTCTATTTCAACGCATTTCTATAGTAAAGTATTTTGTAATACCTTTCTATAGCAAGATAATTTTAAATAGATTTCTTTCATAAAACAATTTGTAATAAATTTCCATCGTCAAATAATCTACTTTTGTTGAAAATGTTTGTATGTCATAATATCCCTGTTCTATTTCGTAAAATACATCTCTCAAATACTCGGGCATACATCATCAGTGATGTTTTTAGTCCTTCCCCACAATGCCCCAATCGATATTCATCAGATATCAACTTGTTTGCCAGCAGTCAGTTACACCTCTTCTCATAATGAAATGCTATCCTAACCCACTGCGACAAAAGAACTCCTTAGACCTTTATAGTCCAATCATGATCAACTTCTATCAGCAATATATGCGTTAATTCCTGACTACTGACTAACAATTTATAACTGAATTTCAGTGGACAACGTACAAAGGAAGTGTCGAAGTTAGCTAAAACGAATCTCAGAAACAAATTTAGGTAAAATAATTTTATGCAAATCGATCATTGAATCATCAAATTCTATTTTAATCCTTAATATTACTCAAGCATTTTTCATTCATTTATAATCCGTAAACAACATTCACCAGATTGCACTAAATCTAATATTTGCCGTGGAGTCAAGAATTTCTTTGATCGTCTCTCAGTGTGCTGGCTTTGTGCCGTAGCTTAAGTTTAACAAGCAACAACTTTTAACTTTTGTGAGAAAGCGAAAATGTACACTCTCTCTTTCTCTCTCTGTCTATATATATATATATATATATATATCGGAATGAGAAATCAGAGAAATCAGATTTCCAGTTGTACTCTTTACAAAATATCATTTGTAAAGGTATTAATTCATCTTTTCTCCCTCCAGCTATGGGTTAAATAGATTGGGTTCTATAGCAGAATAGACTGGATTATATAGCCTTGGCTGGCAGCCAGTCTACCTTACCCGGGGGATAAAGAGGTTTGCATAGAGGCAACATTTCTCCTCGTCAGACAAGTTACAGAAACATCGACGACCCCCCTCGTCGATGACGATAGAACATCGATGGCCTATGTTTCACCGGGAGCGATGGGGAGTAAAACCATATATATATATATATATATATATATATATATATATATATAGGCAGCAAATCTCGATTTCTAAGTACACTTGTCTGCTAGAGCGGCTAGTCAATCCCTGTTGCAGACGCTTGCTCAGGGACATTTCTTGTTATTCGACATCTACAGAGCCCTATTGTGATTTATACTAGAACTATACTGAGCAGATCTTAGTTACAGTTTCTGGAAAAGTGCGTATAATGTACTGTTTGAACAATGCCAGTACACCCAAACTCTCGGGTACGGTGACTTGTGGGTTTGTGCCAGCACTAACAGCTTCCAGGCAATTTCGTCTACCCAGTATCATTTACAAGGTTTGGGTCAACCTGTTGTGTGGCTTTCAAGCACATTCCAAAGGTGCGTTCCATTGGTATCGCCTTTCCAGGCTGATATGAAGAAGTCACTTTCCTGACAAATCGACCACAGTGAGATCGGAACACGAGTCTGTTTGTCTATTTACTCGATCACACATTCATACGTCCAAGGAAATGTCTAGTAAGCTAGAGTTGTAAATTCTGCGCTCATAATAGAGGTTTCAATTCTACCATACTTTGGCTCTTGGCAGGTCATGGTCTTACGTTCCACGTTGTTTTAAAACTGTCAGAAGTTGTTAAAAAACATTTCCGTTATGTATTTGTAGTGGACACCATACGGAAATCCGGCGAAAAAGTTTGTTTTATTCCGCTTAATCTATGTAGACATCATACGTCAAAGCGGCTGACATAACCAAACCGATATCTTCAAAATGTCACTTTCATGACAGATCCGTTTCATTTTTAGAAAGTGAATGTTCTATTCATTCGGCAACGCACCCATACGTTGAACGAAATGTCTAGTAAGCTAGAGTTGTAAATCATTTCAACTGAGTAGTAAGGTCAAACCTTTCTTGGTGCTCTATATTTGTGACCTTGTGCCAGTTTTAAGCTACGCCTAGTAAATAACTATTTATGAAATATTTTTCTTACCGTCTCGCAAATTCTTTCCAGTTCTCCTAACCAGGACACAGCAAGATGACAATTTTGAAGAATAATCCAAGACCCTTCCTCCACACCCTGAAATATATTATAAAGATATCGTAAAATTGACAATTTTAACACTAATAAAATTTATTGATTGACATATAGATTGCTTATTAAAGTCGTTGGTATTAAAATTTGTCATTGCTGGTGCGACTTTGCGGTAATTTGGTTTCGTATAGAAAAAAAGAGAATGTGTGTTGTGATGCAGTGAATATCGGCGGAAAGAAAAATTCAGCGAGCCTAGTTCGAATTCCTGTTGAACTCGTTGCATTCACTTTTTCCCTCCAGCTAGGAGTTGAATAGCAGGACATAATGTGTTCTATAGCCTTGTTTGGCAACCAGTCTACCGCAGAAAATAATGACAACTTACTGCAGAAAAATCTTCTACCCAGTTAGTCATGTCTCTATTGAGACATGATCGCCCAAGCGTGTATTACGTATGGCATTTAACTGACAGAAAATACCCACTATTTTATGATGGAAAACATCGAGTCACAAAAAAAAAAGTAGAAATAAGATTTTTAAATCAAAGCCAGAGTGATTTGACAGGTGCAATGACACTACAACAAATGAACGTTCTTTGTACATGAATGGTTGAATAAATGTCAGTATGATGTCTTTAAACTGCTATAGAAATAACAGGACAAGCACCATTCTTCACTTCATGAAGGGCGGAAATACACCAGCCAAAATGTTGTGAACAAAAGAAATAAATGAGGACATTTATCGAAAATAGCTTCCTTTTTTTTTCTTTATATTTCTTCCTTTTTTTTTCTTTTTTTTTTCTTTTTTTTGACGATTTGCATATTTTATGATGTGTGTGCAAAACAACTGTTGGCGATGAAAACAGTGGAATCGGTGATCAGAGTTCTAATCCCCGTTAGAGAATGTTACTTTCCCACGAATACCCGGGCGGGGGAGGAATTTATATCTTTTCTCTACCCATCCAAGATGTAGGTTAAATAAAAGAGCAGACTGGACTCTTTATTCTTGGAGAAGAACTATTCTGAACTCAAAGTAATGAAGAAAACCAGTTCACTCTCTCTCCCAAGAAATTATGGAAATTCACAGATATTAAGAAAAGGAAGCTGTGAAGAGCTATGTCCTGGAGAAAAATGAGATTTTAAAAAAATAAAAATTGGGATTTACAAAATAAAAAGAATTTTCAAATTCCCGGATTCAAGCATATTTTATTTTCCCTAAATTATCAATTATTTATTTACATGATTTACATACGGATTATTTTCCTCATCTTTGTAGTTGTTATCATAACGTTTCGGCCGTAAAGGATTCCTGTAGGTTACTCAGGTCAACATACACCTTATGAAAGTTGGGGATATAACAGATAAAACGATGCGATAACAACAGGGAGGACAATAGTGTAGAGAAACTCCTCAACCCATAACTTCAGGCAGAAATCGTCATTTTTTATCATTTTATTAATTCTTATACATCATATGTATTTTTGCAAATGTGTACTACAATAAATTTTCGAAGTGTATATGATATATGCAGATTAGGATTCATAGTTTTTTTGGGTTTTTTTTAATCGTTTCACCCCAAGCAAGGCGGTACCGCCACTGATGCGCAGGGGGCTACATGAGAGTAAAAGTTTAGATAGGAAGGGAGTAAAGAGAAAGACGAACCAGTTACAGGGGTTATCAGATAAGATGAGAGATTGGTATTGACACTGCATTTAGGAAAGCAAGTATATGGAAGAGAGTTCCACAGGCGAGAATTACAAGAAAAGAAGCTACTATTATCGGCTGCATGTGGTTGTTCTAACTGTAAATGGTTGGGACCTTGTTGTCAGTCTGGTTGCACGAGTAAATTCTTGTGGTAGTGGCGTTAGTGATTTGAGTTCGTCTATTTTTAGAATAGACAGAGGGAAAGCCACCTCCTGACGGTGATAAAGTTGCTGGAGTTGAGCCGCCAAGTCGGGATCTGTCACATTACAGACTCTCCTTTGGAGCCTGTCGAGAACACTGAGATGAACAGCAGGGGCGCCTGACCATATATGACAGCAGTATTCTATGCACAGACAAATGGTAACAACGTATGCTTCAATAACGTTTTAATGCTATTATCCGCCGATGACAACAATATTTGTTCACACATTTTTTTTCTTTTAATTATTTCACCCCAAGAAAGACGGGAACGCCACTGGTGTGCAGGGTGTTAAAATTGAAGGATACAATGGGGTTACAATATTGAAGAAAGGATAAAAGATGAATGGGATTCAAGAATGTAAACGATGCCAATTGACGTTGCATTTAAATTTTTGGAGATTGTAGCTATCAGGGAAACAAGTAAACAGAAGAGAGTTTCACGGGCAGGAAAAGTGAGAAAAGAAACTCAACGGCTTGATTCTTGTCTTTTTAGATGGATTTTAGTTGCCGCGTCTATTTTCTATTTACAGTATTTCTATTTTTCATCATTTATTCCAGCAAATGTTACCTAAAAAAAATACAATCGAGATTCCTTTAAAACAATTCAGTCGCAATAAGTTGATGCAGTTTCTGACTATATGATTATCTCATTTATTGAGTTCTCTAAAAAGTTAATTCGGTTGTTA
The DNA here is from genome assembly GCA_037127315.1 of Ascarosepion bandense. Taxonomy (NCBI): domain Eukaryota; kingdom Metazoa; phylum Mollusca; class Cephalopoda; order Sepiida; family Sepiidae; genus Ascarosepion; species Ascarosepion bandense. Next base: position 1,229,207 of record JBBBDQ010002409.1, read on the forward strand.
ATTAAATAGAGCGACCGAATTTTTTGACAAACTCAATATATTTTCGTGTTTGTCGTGGTCATGATTAAGAAAACACTAACCATTGCAACTTTTTGTTATTCTACATAAAACATGCACTGTTTAGGAATTATTTCTTAATAAACACCATATTTTTTTTATCATTTCACCCCATGCAAGGCATTCCACCGCCACTATTGCGCTTGGGGCTACATAGGGGAAGGTAAACAGAAAGAGTGGTTAGATATAGGAAATGTCAGAAGGGGGTGATAGATAGTTGGGTGGGTGGGAAGAGTGTTTGAAAGAATGGAAGCGAGTTAGTTTGTTAGGAGGTGTCTATTGACCTTACATTTAAACTCCTGGAGATTGTAGCCGTCGGGGAAGCAGTCATGTGGAAGGGAATTCCACAGTCGGGAAGTGCGAGAAAAGAAACTGTTGGAGTAGAAGTTGCGGTTGCATTTTATTGGTTTCACTATAAAAGGGTGGGATCTAGTTGCTAGTCTAGTATCTCGTGCAAATTCGAACCTAGAATTGACTTGGCTTTATTGGTTACGTTCGATAGAAGACATAAGTGTCTCACCTGTAATATCATTCGTTCGGCGATTGGTCCTTGTCCTTGACCCAAAGAAATCGTCTGCAATCCTTTGTTCATGCCTCAATTAAAAAAAAAATATAAAGACAAGAATATTTTTTCCGAATCACTGGTAAAAGTCGATGGTATTAATTTCTATTTTTACAACACCTAGCAGAAATATTTATCACACCTGTCTAGTTATACTGTATTCCTAAATGGAAATATATGCTATAAAACCAAATATATTGTCCTAAAAAGAAACACTCGGTCTACTCAAATATGGTATCGATTTCAAATGCTTTGAGAGTACAGCGTCCTTTGTAGTATGTTTTCGTTAAACACGTTGACATTTTTCTCACTGTGAATACCAAAAATTTTTTTTTTTTAAATTGAACCAAGTGCCAAATGACACGGCAGGGTTAGAACGCATGTCACTACGCATTCAATTGCTTTCATTTACAGGCACAGTTGACTGTACATAAAAAAAATTCACAAAATAAGTCAAATAACAAATCGGCCAACTATAAAAAATAATAATAATAACAAAAATAATCACAGACAATTAAAAAGATTTTAGACATTAAATAGCTACATTTTGCAAAATTTCGTCTAACTGTTTTAATGTGTTCCTATTTTAGCAAAAGGGAACGCCGTAAAGTTTTATAATATATATATACTATAGTCATCCGGCAGATAAATCTGTTTCGCTGTATCACAGCTCATCCGTACAGCTTAGATTCCGATTGCTTCCTAACCCAGGATTGAAACCCGACCGAATCAGCGTCAGTCGGCGATTCTACCCCTAGCTACTGTTTACAAAGTCTCCCACTCTTCCAGAGTGCTCAATCATGGTGTGAGAGCGTAAATAAATACTATATATATATATATATATATATATATATATATATATATATATATATATATATATATAAATTATTTTTAGGAAAAAAAGACTAGATAACTTAATTCTCACAGAACACACTGAAGCTAAGACAAACGGGAAAAGCTGAGAGTAACTTGCTTAACCATTTCATGCGGGTCTGTAGCAGAAAAAAAGAACGACCAGTAAAAGTTAAATATTACTTAATAAAAAGTTAAATCTTATTTAAAGCAACAAAATTAAAAAGTTAAATATTACTTAAAGCAAGAAAAAAAATAATGTAGAATATTAATTAACGCAACAAAAATTGTAAAGAGTTAAATATTACTTAGAGCAACAATAAAATGCAAAAAGTAAAATAATAAAGATTACTCAGACCAACAAAAGCCATATATTTTGGGAGAACGTCGGTCACCTATGTCGAAGAATGAATATCTCAGGAAAACAATAAATATTTAAGGGACGACACTCAACAGTACAGAGTTAATCAATCTTATGAATCCGCAGTATCCATAATGCATTTTATCGATGATAAGCTACATTTTTAATATAATATTCTATCTGGAGAAACTAACCAAAAAAAAGAAACTACTTTAATCACCTAGTTTATACTTTTGGCATACTTCTTCTTCTTTGCCTTATATATCTTCTGGGCGTGGGTGATCACGGTTTTCCAAAATGTCATATCCTTCATAGCTCGAAACAATGTTTGTCCGCTTAACCTTGAACCAATACAATTAAAAAATATATGTTTGAACCACAGCAGTATCTGCTCGGTTTTACTGGTGTTCAGATCACGTGACATGATACTTTTTAATCTATCACTCTTCTCAATAGCGTTTCAGATTTTAGCAAGGCTGTCTAAATAGTTTTAAATCTTCATCTGCTTTCCAATTCAATGGCACTTGGTCTATTGGCTACTGAAGCCAAACGTTTGTTTGAGAATTATAATGAAATTAAGTGAAATAAAAATAATTAATATTAATAAAATTGAAAATATTTCGTCTGAAATCTTTAAAGTTGATATTACTACTATTATTGCATGAAACAAAGACCGTGATTTATTAAGAGTTCGAGGAAAAATAAAGAATGTTGACTATATTCTTATACTTGTGCTTCTATAACCGTTCGGTAATGCGTTATAATTGGTGAGCTCCTCGAGGAAAGGGTGCACGTTCGAATCTCGTCAATGGCTTATATTTACTTCCACTCCGCACTGCTTATTAGTCAACGCAGAATGAAGATCTGTGAGCAACAGAAATAAAATTAATTTTAAAAAAGAATAATAATTACTTTTACGTATTAACTTTGGTTTTTACTGATTCTTTCGTTTGAACAGTTCCCAGTGTAATGACTTTCCTACTCAGTCGTGTCCTCTTTTCTTTCTTTCTTTGTATTATTATTGTCTATTTTTGTTTTATTATTTGGTGTAAGGATATTTCATTTAGTATTGCTCAGTTATTGATCACCCTGTTTCAGTTCCGTATTTGTACTCACTTGGACAGTGAAACGAGAACAGCCTGTCCCCATGGATTGAATAAAGGGTTAAGTTCGGAATTGCCTATAGGTTACTTAGATCAACATACACTTGATGGAGGCCGGAGGACACAACAGCCGAAGCATCGTGAGTAACAACAACAAAAATGAGGACAATCGTTCGCATGTAAATAGTACAAATAGTGATAACTTCTTATCCCATGAATTCAGACAGAAAAAAGCACTGTCTTGAATTATGAATTCGACGACAAATTCTCCGTGTTTTTGCTAAAGATTAGAACAATTGCCTGTAATTTACAGACTCTCTCCGAAAAAAGCGCTAGGCTTATAAACCTGTCACTTTGAATAAGTTCAAACCTGAAGTTCAATATAACCTCTTCAGTTGGAGTTTTCTGGTTTGCTTGTAGAAAAAAAACATGTTGTGGTACAATAGATATCGACTCGGAATGACAAATCAGGGAGCCGAGTTCAAATTCCAGTTGAATTTCTTTGCATTCACTTACGCACCAATACTCTTAGGAAATGTATTAATCCGTCTCTTCCCTCCAGTTATGGGGTAAATAATAGGACAGATTAGGTTCTATAGCCTTGGTTGGCATCCAGTCTACCGCAGAAAGCAATGGCAACCTACTGCAGGATAATTTTCTGCTCGTCAATCATGTCTCGTTCGAGACATGATCGCCGAAGCGTGTATCACGTATGGCACTTAACTGACTGACTGAGCTGAACAAAATGATGTGCACAAAAAGTCATAGTCTTTTGAAAGCAAAAGTTGGCAAAATTAAAAGAGTCCGTTTTCTATAACCGCAGATAGTGCAATTATTTACTCCTGTCTTAATAGTAATCCAGGAAGGTCCGACAAAGTAAAACCGGCAGCCGCTCTCGAAAATGATCTCCGATCAGTGGTTAGCTGGGGCAAGGAATGGCTTGTAAATTTTAACACTTCCAAAACAAAACTGCTATGGTTTAATTACCATAGAGAACCATTTGTCTTCCGTCAACAGAAGAGCAATTCCTTGTGCCATCCTGGGCTCACGTTTTCCACTGACATGAAATGGTGGGATTAAATTGAATCAGTTGCTATGTCTACTGCTAGGAAAGTTGGTTCACTGTGTCGTACTAGACTTTTTTTTTCGTCAGAATTCATCCGTTCATTAAATATTGCTGATATATCTGCTCTGGTGCTTCTACTATATATGTCGAGATAACAGACAAAATTTAGCTGTTCTTCTAGATTGGCAACTACATTTCATTGTATTAATGTTGACCTAACTAGATATAACCGTATGAGCTATTCTAATTGTTTATTTTCTCTCAGTTCCGGTTCTTGCTTTACTACCAGCTAAAAATTTAAATGCAACGCCACTATCTTCTGTCTTTCTGAAAACCGTTCTCTTTTTGTCCTTTCTCCTCATTAAAGTCTTCCCATTCTCCTTCACTCCTCGTAACGCCCACTTGCGTCTTAGTGGCATTCTCACATCGTTTGGGATGAAATGAGTAAAAAGTAACTGGATAAAATGAAACAAAGATGGCGGCAAAATGATGACTTATTGTTTAAATTAAAAGACTGGAGAATAAAAGTGTTCATGATTGTTTCTTCCGTGTAAGATAAAAAAATATCAGTCATGTCTGCCTGGTACAAGTGGTCGCTTATGGCCGGAAGTGGAGTAAACTGTTCTTCTCATCTTACATGGGAGAAGGCAACCAGTCCCTGGAATTCCAACTCTTCTGCAGCACCTCCCTCATTACACTAAGAGAAGTAGGATCGGTGTACTACCGACGCCAGTTTGACTGGATCATTTTTGTCCTTGGCCCACATACATACGTAAAAAACGACTTTGCGTCACATCCTGTCTTAGTGGGGAGGTTGGGTAAATAGTGGGAAGGTTGCGTAAATAGTGGGGAGGTTGGGTAAATATACCAAAGAAAGCTAAGTAAATATTTGGTTTTCACAAATTTTTAATGAGTTGCTTTGAATTCTGTGTACACTGTGGCATATCTAGGGTATAGCAAATGGAATACGTGCCATGGACCTCACTTAGGGTGGGGAGCACCACGACGCCACTGAACAAACAATTTGTTTTATATTATTAAGTAATTAGGCATTAAGTATTAAATCATCTGGCAACATTCAACGCCGACAGGCTGTTGGTGTCGAATGTTACCAGCGATAATTTTTTTTCTCAATGTTACGCGTTTGTAATTAAGAAATTTTTACCAGTTAAAGCAAGAAAAGTGCATTTTTAGGCCTAACCGGCACTTTCTTTAGTTCTTTACTTCCACTTGTCTTTTCGCAATAATAGTCCATTAACTTATTAATATGTAGTAAAATATATCTTCTTACGGTGTCATTTTTCTTATAACTGCCGTGTCACTTCAGGACATTAGCGATCATGGTTCTCCAAATCTTCTTGTCTTTTGTAGCTCTTAATAAATTTTGATGTTCTGTTATCTATCTTAACCATTTCTCCGCCATCTATTTACTATAGCTCGCTAGGTAAGTTACGCCTTGATTTCTTCTGCCTCTCTTGCCTTCAATCTGTTCTATGAGTGTCAAATTTTTCAAGATCTCTTCCCCCAAATATGTGCCCTAGAAATTTAAACTGTCTCTTCCTGATCTTAAGTATAAATGTTCTTTTTGTTTCCATTTTCTGTAAGGTTTCATCATTTCTCACATGTTCGGTTCATGGTAGTCTCAGCATTCTTCTGTAGCACCGCATTTCTGTTACCTCAAGTCTCTTCTTCATCTGCGAGATTGTCCAGTATTCACTGCCATATCGTTTGACTGATATTACATAACCGTTCTTTGTTTCTAACGAAAATCTCCTGTTTCTAAACAGTTTAATTAGCTTTTGGAAGGCACCCTTCACCATTATATATTCATAATTTCTTAATAAAAATAAAGATTATTAAATTAATGGTCTTGTAATTTGATTAATATTGAATAACTAAAAGATTATTTTTTGTGTCTTAATGTTTTCAAATATTGTCTTATTGTGGTCACATTATATCATATTTTTTATTATTTTATCTCAATTAAAATATAAAGGACAAAGCGTATTTTCCTGTAACCTGATGTCATGTTTTTTTACGAATTTGTGATAATTGTATTCCCATACTTTCGTAAAGGAATGTTCATGTGGTACGATTATGTTGTTTAAATCCGCTTGAAATAAAATACAACAAGTAGTCGGCTTGTTGAAATACCCTAATTTATTATATTTATTAAATTTAATGAAATATAATTACCTTTTTCCTCGGCAAATCTGTAAAGAGCTGCCATTGGGTCTGCTCCTGGTGATAAGACGAATATCAGTGGGGTCATATGGTTCGAGTCTTCGTAACTGAGGGACAAATCAAAAGTCGGTGGTTCAACATAACTTTCATCCATTCGTTCAGCAATGAATTTCTGTACGGCAGGAATCATCTGATTAAAGAGAATTGCTGAATGTTATTTACACTGATATCTGTCAAGCAGGACGGTCATTGTACAGTACAGACCAACGACGTTGGGTTTAAGCAATGAATTTTTGCGATACATAACTAATCTATTGTTATTATACCTTCTCTAAATCTCAGGGCCGCTCTCTCTCTCTCTCTCTCTCTCTCTCTCTATCAATATATCTATCTGTGGCCACAGATTAGACTGGTTCCCCCAAGAGAGGCGCAGGTTCGTCCCCTGCCAGAAGGTACGGTTTCTTTAAGATTCTCAAATGCGCAGGCAGGTAATAATAAGATAGAGATAATTTACACAGTTTAATTAAAAGTATTGACTTATCATCATCAAACACGTGTATAATATAACGTTTAATGTAATATATATATGTGTGTGTGTGTGTGTTACGGAAATTAACGAAGTGGTCCTTAAAGAACCGACAATTTGAAATGATTTTTTGAACATTTTTGATCGATACTTGTATTTAAGTAGATATTTTGTTTTTAATCAAACAGTATTATATATTTATTTCTACTGGTCTAATTATTTACGATACATTTTTGTTACGAAAATGTGTGTCATTCGGCAGGATTCGAACCTGTGACCCTTATTCATAGAGGGGAATTGATCTGGCGTGTATTAAATCTCTCGACTACGAATGACCAACAGTCTAAACGAAGTCAAATCAAGCCTATATAACACAAATTTCGACTCATCGTAATAACCATATATGCTTTGAAATGTATCGTAATGTCAACAAATGTAAACATGTTACGAAAATTAACGAAGATTAACGAAATGGTCTGTAAACAACCGACAATTTGAAATGATTTGTTTGAACATTATTTTTGATCGATACTCGATCAAAATAATGTTCAAACAAATTATTTCATATATATATGTATATATATATAATCTTTAAAGTTTGCTCTGTTTATGGCAAAATATTTATCTGTCGCGAATAGAACATCAGTTTTTACTATTATTTCCTATTTTATTCTTAAGTGTAACTAAAATAATTATAAATAATAGTAAGTTGATTGAAAAAATTAAAAACTGCTCTTTTTATGTAGTTCAAATGGTAAGATTGTTTGGAATACGAGAATCCAATGGCAAGGTGATTCCAATGGTTGGTGTACCATTGACTTCCTTGGTTGCTTCTTTGATTAGATGGGGGTACCATACCAACATGGTGTCACGCAAAAATCGGCTATTTTGGGCATTGCACATATTTTGAGGAAAAAGCTGTCTGAATGAGATCCTTGTATGACTTGACAGATAACTTAATGTACCCGGTATACTGAAAAATTTATACTGTGTGACAAAGCGCAATAATAATTCTGCTTTGTGAAACTTTTATGTAAATTAAAATATGGGCCTTTACAAAAATAAATGACCTTAATTTAAGGATAGATGGCTACCTTGTCCGGACGGAGGCATCTAAGAACAATTAATTCTTGTAACTGGGTTAGTTCGTCTCCATAAGGTCCCGGGTATTTCATCATGTGAGGCAGAGAAGAATCGTAAACTATCTTCCATTCAGATAACTGAAAAGCAAAAAAGACACACTCGACATTTAACCGAAAACTTTTAATGAAAAGCATAGATTTTGAACTAAATAGCACAAAAAATGTATTGCAGAAATTATGATAATCAAGTCTAACAGAAAATGTTTTAAACCCATTAATACTTCCATGAAATCCAGTACAAGCCTCGAGAACCATTCATGGTAGAAGCTTATACTAAGAATGGTAATGATAAATGAAATACATAATATGAAATGTGTTAGGAAGGATCTATAAAGAAAAGAAAAACTTGACCGGTGATTCAAATTTATTACTGGTTTTCTTTTGATCTATTGATGCCCGTAGTGAAATCAAGAATTAGTTGTGAAAATTAAAATTACAGTCATTCATTGGTATGTAACATTATGTCTGTAGATTTATAAAAAAGATTTTTATTATCTTCTAATCCTTTGAATTCGATGAAAGCTGTTGATCACCACAATAACCACTTCTTGAGCTACAAACAGTACGGGTTTTGATCGTCCCGGTTCACTGCTGATATCCTAATTGCCATTATTCGCAAAGTCAGTGAATAACAAGACAACAAATTAATCTCAAGAACGATCGCTTCAAATATTTAAATAGTGGTTTGTTGCTTAAGCTCTCAGCTATGGAATCACTAGAAGAATCTTCTCAATTATGAAGTCCTTTCTGATCGGTAGATACCTGAAGAAAGTTTTAACAGCCAGTTCCGCCAGGCATACCCGAAGGTTCGTTTCTCGATTCAAAAATTTTCTACTTTATATAAACGCTACAGTATACTTGTGAATATCAATGCTGATGATAGGACGGTTGTAGTAAAAAGAAAATAATGACGAGACGGGGGTGACAAAAGTGCAGTGCGACGCTCGCTCGCCGACAAGCCAGCTGTTTTTCTTTCTTTCTTTGGTCGCCTCAAGGAAATGGATTTCAGGTTTCTCTTACACAGGGCAGTTGTGAAAGAGACACTAACTAAGCCGCTTCTACTTCCTCTTTGTCATTTTGACTTTCAACCCGCAAATTCGACAAACACAATCCGCCGAAAAAATCCTTATGTCTCACAGCCGCGATGACACCCGCTTTTTATGCCATTCCAAGACGGACAAAATTTGCATGTGCGCAAATATCGTCTCGTTTTGGACAAGATAATCACCCATAAATTGTGTCTTCAATAGCGGCCATTTTTCTTTTTTGTTATTATCTTGCAGGCAAGACATGTTCGCGCTCGTTTCGAATTCCGAGGTAATTCCTGCTTTCGTTACATTTTTGTTTTGCCTTAAAACATATTGCGTCATTAGCACACCCAGACACTAATGTTTCGACTGCCGATTAATTGCTCTACGGCCATTGTATGTGATGGACGTTGTTCCAAGAAGCATACGAAAATTGTAACGCTGCATGAACACACTGACAAGCCTTACAGAGAGATCGCGGATAGTGTTGGTGTGAGCCTTTTAACTATCAGTTGAGTCATTAAGGCAAACAAACCAACTAGATCCAACAGTCCAAAACGTAAAGGGAAATGCGGTCGAAAGAGAAAAACAACGCCAAGCGACGACGAATACCGGATGACGGAAAGTATGAAAGGAAGTCATTATTTGTTTTGTTTCATTTGATTTGCACAAGGGTATACTTTCCATCCCTGAACTCCTTTCTCACAGACGAAACGTGGCAAGCCTGTCGCTATTTCCATGGAAAGTGTCCAAACGAACTACATGCCTTAATTCCACCATCTCTAAGATTCGCCTGCTACGCACATTATAGCGAATCACCGTCATATTCTATTGGTGAGATGTAAGTTTCACTCAAGCAGCTTCTTCCCACGAGACGCTTTTTGTGGATCAATACAATCGCTGTTTCCCCGATAACTACAATCTGAACCTGTTCAAATTTATAGTTAACCGCTATTTTCCCCATATATACTGTGCCTCTTACTGTGTCCCCTCTAACTCGGGTGGCTCTTAGGCCTTGTACACGGTAAACATCATTGTAAAAAAAGTCTCTACGCTTAGCATTACATATGAAATAAATTTGGAAATGTTTAAAAGTATGTTCAATGTATTTTTCTTCATCATTAAAAAAAATAATAAATCTAAAAAATTTTAAACCTGCTTTTAAAATCAAGATTAAAAAATCCGATATTAATTATAGCTTTCTACCTATAACTGATTCATATCCACCCTGTCATTTTGGAGGACGGTGGGCGTTGATGGATTAAACAATTCGGAAACCAAGATAAATTTAAAACTTACATGATCTTCAACATGTTCCCTGAAGTTTTCTAAAGCAGTCAATTGGGAACAGCGCACAATTTCCGCCCAGTTTTTATTGGGTAACCAGTCTGGGGCTGGATTAGGGTAGGGATTTTCAAGTGCAATGCCACCAGTCAGTAAAAAACTCCATTCCTGGTCATCAATTATTCCCCTACGATTAAATGGCACACAATTTATTTGCTGTTTTAATATACATGCATATTAAAAATATAAAAAATAAAAAAAAAAGGTTTGATTTGATAAATAAACAAAAACCTGCAAAGCAAAGAACGTTAATCTTATTTATTTTTTATCTTATTTATTTCTTGGTGTGTTTGTCTTTATTAATATTTCACTATTTTTTTCTTTTATGTTACTATTCCTCTCCGAATATTAGTAGTAGATGTAATAGTCTCAAGTTTGTCAATTTTCTTAATTGAAACAATTTTTATTTATCGAACTCTAGAATACATGGTCATCAGTAAAAAGAGGAGCACAAAATGCCAACTACAAGTCGGGTATACTGAAGTCAACCAGGTACAGAAATTTAAATACCTGGGAAGCGTTCTAACAGAGGACGGAAAGCGCCACAGTGAGATCCGAAGGCATATTGGCATGGCCAAGGATGCATTCCAAAGGGTAAGTAGAGTATTGAGAGACGGGAAGATTTCATTGAAAACAAAGAAAAGAGCATTGAAATGTTATGTGATATCGTTCCTTCAATATGGCAGTGAATGCTGGAAAATCTCATCAAAGATGAATGAGAGACTCGAAACAGAAGCAACTAGAAAGTTTTGAAGAGGATGAAAACAAAAAGGAAACATACTTACCATCAAGAAGAGACAGCTGAGGTTTCTGTGATGCGTAATGAGAAAGGAGGGCTTGGAGAATCTTATACTCACAGGGAGGATAGAGGAAAGAGAGAAAGGGGAAAGCAGCGCGAGACATACTTGATGGGCTTGAGCAAGTGGATAATGGATCAGAATTTTGGAGAGATACCAATAGGTAAAATGTCAAGAGCGGCAAGGGATAGGGGTTAAGTAGAAGTCCATGATTGCCTACGTACTGAAAGGACACGGCATGTAAAGAAGAATAATTTGATAGCAGTCCATAAATACATTTTTGTGATTAAATGAGCTCTCCAGTGATGTCTTGCCTTCATTGCCGATTTCGGGTTTTTAAACATCATATCGGCTCCGGCAGTAACCCCGACTTTCGGTCCGGAAGTACCAAGCTGGCTCCTTATTTTTGTGCTACTTGTCTGAATTTAAATTTTCTTTTCCGCAGAATTCGTACTTTTAATTGTTAACCACAGCCAATGGGAAAAGTTCATTTTCCCACTCTCCCCTATTTAATAACAAATCCTAGAAATTTCGGTGTCGAATCTCTGCCGTACCTCCTTGTTGTTGGCTGGTGGCCATTTTATTTTTCTTCTGAATTCCATGCCTCGATTCTGGAAAACTGTAGCTTGGAGAGACTGGACTCTGTTGGGTGATTCCTGCTCCAGCTCCTCCTCCGTTTTGCCAGGTTTTGAGCCTGTACGTTGCTCTTGCTCTCCCCTATCAAGGCATTTCACCCGGCCCTGATGGATCTTCAGGCCTCGTATGTTTTTACACTTCTTCCGCAAATGCATTTATTCGTAAGTGATTGCTCATTTCCGTTATATCAGATTTAAGCATCTTCTGGGGATAATATAATATGTAAATTTTTATATATCAAAACAATGTTGGATAACTAAATGACAAAATGAAAGAAAATGAAATCGCCTAAACCACTAAACATTTCCTTCCTTCACGAAAATAAGTGGCATGCGTACCAACTTCTGTAGCGTGGAACCTTTCCTCCATGATAAGTCCCCTGACATCCACGAGCTTTGTGAAACTAATCACATATTAAAAATATAAAAAATAAAAAAAAAGGTTTGATTTGATAAATAAACAAAAACCTGCAAAGCAAAGAACGTTAATCTTATTTATTTTTTATCTTATTTATTTCTTGGTGTGTTTGTTGCCTTCATTGCCGATTTCGGGTTTTTAAACATCATATCGGCTTTTTGAAGTATGTTTCCCCCCTCTGACTTCTCGAATCTTGTCTACCTTTCCCTCTTAAAGAAGAACTCCACTGTCTATATGTATGATCTGGGGATTTAAGTCACTGAACACCTCCTCTAACTAAGGTGACTTTTCTCGAATCTCCTGACCACTCATACATGTGTCTCCGGCTTTCCCTACTAAAATTGGTTAGCTATCTTTCCTTTTTGTAGCATTCCTCTTCTTCTCCCGACTGATCCTTTCTAGAGAGTGTCTCTGGCAATATAGATAAGGCTACTTCCTCCCACCTTTTCGCTAACATATTTGTGTTCGGTGATTTTAATACCCACCATGCCAGGTGGCTGAAAAACCGATCCTGTTGGCATTCATGCTTTCATCCCGGTCAAGAATTGCGGATCTAAACTCCATTCGTCCCCCTAATTCTCTCGTGCCTGCTCTGCCGCCATTGCGTACAGGAATTACTCAATCTCTTACGCAGGTGGCGGATTTCCCCACGCGCTTTCCCAGTATCCCTACAGGACAGACTTTCCTGCTAGATCTTTGCTTCACCCCTGTCCCTAACTCCTGCCAAGCCTTGCAGCTTTGCCCTTTTGGAAACTCCAATGATGCTGTCGTTTCCATTAATATTTCTCTCCACTTCCACTGCCTCAGGAAGCTTCTACCAGCAGAATTTCTTACTGCTACCAAAGAGAAGGCTGGGATTCGTTCCGCGATTTTTATTATTGTAACACCCATGTTATTTTAAAAGCAGCATAGATCGAAAAATGAAAAAGTAATCTACGTAATATGTGAACAAATCAGGCTTAGAAGCATGTCTCCCAAAGAACTTCGACAAACGACCGCTAGATAGCGTCCTTTCATTTTTTTAGATGTATCTCTATGAATTGGAAATATAAAATCAAACAATTTCATCAATTTAAATATCAGAGGACAGAAAGGGCGATACTGAAATTCGAAGGCGCGTTGGGATAGCGAAAAATGTCTTCTACAACATCGTTGTAGAAAAGGGAAACGAAAAAGACATTGATACTTATCAGAAAAAGACGGTTAAAATTTCTAGAGCACGTAATGGAGAAAGAGGACTTAGAAAATTAGATACCCTCAAGAAAGGACAGAAGAAAACAACACATAACCTAGTTAGCGAGCTTCAGTAAAGAAATAGTGGAGTAAGGTTTAGGAGAGATAACAAAAAGACAAAAATTTATTAAGAGCTACAAAGAAAATTGTGGAGAGTCATGATCACCAATGCTCTGAACGAGCACCACGCGCCTCTCGCTGGGGACATACTCCTTTTGACTCCCTGACCAGAGATCACGTTGTCTACAGATTTCCAACATGCCATCAACACAGTAAGTAGCATCGAGAACGCTAAACTATCGACTTTCATTTATAAGATAACGCTACTTTAGTCATTTAAATGAAATAATTTAAATAAAGAAAATCATTTAACATCATTTAATTAAAACACTCTCTCTTGGCCTCTATACATTTATTCCACTCTGATAAAATCTTGTTTTCGTAAAATATTCTTCATTCGATACACCAGTAAATCAACGGAAGGTTACTTCAATTTTTTCCTGATCTGAGAACTTCTTGTCTAGATTAAACTGTGTTTTGTTTTTTGATTTTATTTTGCTTTTTGTTGTTTGTTTTTTTTTGTTTTTTTGTTTTTTTATAATCATTTCACACCAAGCAAGGTAGAACTACCACTGGTGCGCAGGGATTTACATAAGAGGTGAGTGATGAGAAAGAGGTTACAGGGGAATCAGAGAATAAGAAAGAAAAGGATAAGAATACAGGTGTGACGAGGGCTGCATTAGAGTGGAGTGGAAAGGAAGAAGAACATGATACAAGGATTTTCAGGGAAACGATGTGAGTCAAGAAGATAAGAGATGGCAATTGACATTGCATTTAAATTCTTGCAAATTGTAGTTGCCAGGGAAACAAGTATACGGAAGGGAATTCCAGATGCGGGAAGTGCGAGCAAAGAAGCTGTTGAGTAGAAGTTGTGGCTACATTTGATTGTTTTCACTGTAAAAGGGTGAGACCTGGCCGCTCGTCTAGTATCTTGAGTGAATTCATGCAGAGGGGACATCAGGGAGCTAAGCTCATCAGAGCAGAAGATGTGAAAATATTTGTAGAAGAGACAGAAGGAAACCATATTACGTCGGTGAGAAAGTGACTGGAGCTGAGCTATCAGGTCGGGAGCGATTACATTACAGATTCTTCGTTGAATTTGTCAAGAAGCCAGAGATGAACAGCAGAGGTACCCGACAAGATGTGACAGGCCCTACAAAGGGAACCAATCTTCCGAGCAGCAGATTTAGCCATGGATTCAATGTAGTCATTCCACTCGAGGTTGGGTGATAGAATTAGGCCAAGGAGGCACAGTGTTTTGCTTTCAGGGAGACTAGCCTGATTCATTCTGATGGGGGTAGGAGTAGTTGTCTATGGTGGTTAAAGGATAGCGGCTTCATTTTGGAAGCATTAAAATTTACGAGTCATTTCTTATCCCAGTCCACCACAGATTGGAGGCCCTTTTCCAGATCAGCAGCAAAGTTTGCTTTGTCAGCCTTAGCAGATTTCTTATCGAGGCAGGAATAAATTGTTTTGTCGTCAGCATAAATGCCGAATTGGGATCTGATTACATCAAGGAGATCGTTGATAAAGATCAGAAAAAGCGTAGGACTTAGACCTTGAGGGACACCCATGTTCGTATGATAGTATCTGGAAGCATGCCTATTCAATACTACTTTCATTATGCGATTTGAAAGGGAAGACTATCGAAGAGAGTCGAGTAATTAGAAAGAAACAATTGCGTTTCTGTGATTCAATTACGTTTTCATGATTCAAAAGTGAAACTTTTCAGAGTATAATGCAGCCAATCGCTTAATCAGACTACAAACTTATTCACCACCCAACTTCGCAACTTACTCCTCATAAGAATATTAACCTTACAAATAAACTATCGCCATAAAACCAAAGAAACTAACCTAAAATCTCCAGCTATGTTCTTAAATAGCCTCATCCGATTGAGATTTTCATATATAGTGCGAAACCATGAGGTAAAACCCAATCAAGATGTTGGCGTTCCATACTGCTTCAAACAACTGGTTAGGAAGGAAACCCCCATCAATATTAGAAAATGTGTTAACGTGAAAAGCCTATTTTCCTGAAACATTGTTTTACTAGAATGATTTTATAGACGTCAAACAAAAGTAGCGATTACTTCTCGGTCAATGAATTCCAAATGTTTTCTTATAGAAAAACAGCTAACCTCACCAGTTAAGCTCCAATAAATGACAACCCGAAAGACTATTTATTATTCCATAAAATATTCGAGTCTTAGATGCTACGCATAATCCTCTCTTCGAAAATTAAGGTTACTCTCCAACAAAAAAGTTAACTAAAAGTAAAAACAAAATACTCACTGTCCCTTTGCTAAGCCAACGCAGAGCAAAAAAGAAAAGAGCAGTTTATCTTTTTCAAAGAGAGAACGGCACACATTAGTGTAGACACTGCGCAGGAAGTAGTCATTTAAAGAATTGATTCGTTCCACCAGATTCGTCGATGGTTCACTGTTTGCGATGGCCTGCAGAGAAATTCAGAAAATGCAATCGCTCAGACAATCAAAGAGATCAATAATTTAATTACTTAAAGAAGTGTTACGTTTGAGCTTATCATTTGATATGTATTTACTTACTTTGTCAGTTGATAAATACGAAAACATTCTTACTTGTAAATATAAATTGATGAACCAGTTCAAAGAATATTGATACATGGGATCGATATTAGCCAGGTCCGAGATGGTGAAAAACAAAATGCTACTGTGTTTAGCCACCTATAAAAAGAAAAGAAGATACATTTTAGATCTTTGAAGTAGAAGAAATCTAAACTTATTTATAAATGGAACTTTGTCTGTGTGTGTGTGTGTGTGTGTGTGTGTGTGTGTGTCTCCGTTACCTATAGACTCCGAAACGGCTGAACCAATTTTCTTGAAAATTTACACAGTTGTACTATAAGCGTCTGCGAGTGTTCTTGGCTAGGTTTTGTATCGAGGTACCCCCGATAAATATCGAAAATCGATAATCGAAAAAATCGGGTTATAGAAGTAGTTGTCCGATTTTAATCAAATTTGATACACTCATAGACAAAGACATAAGAAACGATATTCAGAAGTTTCAAGGTTGCAGTTCTTAAAATAGTGCCGAATATCGATACCGGAAACCAAAATTTGATTTACATCCATTCATTTTTCTTTCAGTCTACGGTTTCGCTTTAACTGGAAAACAACTATTGCTTTTTAGTCTTTCGTGCCAACGCCCAAAGAGTCTGAGCTCCAGGACCATGGATTAGTTTTAAAGCTTTCATTACACCCGAGCAACGCCGGGCTATACTGCTAGTAAGATAACATTTTGAAACAATTATTTGAAATTAAAAAGATAAGAATGATAGTCTGAATAATAAGGAATAAGGTATTCATAATTTCTCATCTAAAATGTCGGCCTAAATTATCGAATCGGTACAGACACAATATCACAATGAAAATTTTTTTTCAATCATTTCACTTCACTTCACTTCGAGCAAAACTTAAAACTTTAACAACTCCTTTGAATATAAAGTCAAAAACAAAGAAAGATCCCAAAATTAATAAATTAATAAAACAAAAGCACATTATAAAGGTTTGCAATCTTATCCTTGTAGCCAGTTTCTGTATTTATAAACATGATCATAAAATAAATTATTAGCGTGTAACACACACACACACACACACACACACACACACTATATATATATATATATATATATATATATATAACCATCATAGCCGGCGTTGCCCGTGCAACTCAGGTCAATTTTTTATTAGATTATTCATGCAGCGTTCAAAAATTCCATTAAAAAATCCATTTTCTTTTGTTATGCCTAAACGCCGTTTGATGTTTTGTGTGACATTGTAAACAACATTGCGTTTGTTTTTATTTCAGAATTACGGGGGAAAATATTTACATTTTTTGTTGCCTAAATGAATTTTTAAAACGTCGGAATAACAATTAAATATAAAAACTCATTTTTTTAGTCGCAGTTGACACGTGTGATTTGATTTCTGTGACGTAATCTAGCAACCATCTTAGATCTTAGATGTTTTACGGGGCAAATGTTAACAATCTGCACCAGTGATCAAAAGATAGATATGTGTTCCTAGAAAGTGTGAATGGCGTAGCTTAAAAATGTAGTTGTGCATAGGGAACAGTCAAACACAGACTCACAGATTGCCTTTTATATATATATTAAAAACAGAAATAGTGGTTGTTCCAACGAGAGAAATTGGTATAGAACAAAAAGTAGGAAGAAGCCGTGAATGTTTTGATTAAAGTGCAGATTTATTGTTGCTATTATTATTAATATTAGTTGCTTTTTGTATGATATTGTAACGAGGAAGTTAGAAGCATTTTTTCGTCTCAAAAGCCTTGGGTCATGACTAAAATAGTCACCTTAGTAGTAACGGGTCATTTGGTCAGGGTTCTACCACTCCAGAAAGGAGAGTAGTATGAGTTAGGTCACTATTTAATCTCCAAAAAGAGATTAAATAGCCTGATAACTATGGTTACAGTGAAAAGAAGGAAAAGACCAGAGAAAGAGAGGCCAATGAAATTCTCCACACGAAGACCTTCCTCAATATTCCAGTGAATAGACCACGTGCTTCCGTGAAAGGTAAAGATTGTTTGTTAATCACTCTGACAAAACCCCAGCTATATATATATATATAAAATCTTTAGCCGCGTTGAATGCCTTTTTTTATTCCGCTTAAACTTCCTCCAAATATCTTCCTCCCTAAACTCACCTTTTATTTTCCAGTGAATATTATGTGAAACTAGTACGAAGTTGAACCCGTTCTAGTGTCCGGCATATTATAGTTCTGTCACCTTATTCCTGTGTGTTTGCTGAATATTTTTGTGTGTTATAATAAATTTCCTTCCTGTATAAAATTATCTTGCGTTATAGTTTAATTCACTCCCTTCAGCATTATTCCAACTAAAATTGTATTTTTATGTGTTGCTGACCCAAACGGGTTCGTAACAATATATTAAGTGTTCAGAATGGTGCCTGTATGGCTACAAGTGTTTCGAGTCAAATTTGACTCTCTTCATGCGAATAAACTTGTGACTTCACATATCGAGATCCGTTTGTTTTTTGTTTTTTTGTTGTTTTTTTTTTTTTGTTTGTTTTTTTTTTGTTTTTTGATAGCCAGGGTATCAGGTATAAATAGATCAGTCAAGTAGTAGGCAGGTCAGGAAATTCATGTGCGTGCGTGCATGTTGTTTTTTTGTTTTTTTTTGTTTTTTTTTCACACTAGCAAGTTAAATTTCTCCTGTCACCTTCGTTGACTCTAAAATATGTTTCACTGACTTGCGAAATTTGATTTCGTATTTATACTTCAAAATTGTTTCAGCGATTTTGTTTCTATTCTACTCTACGTGTCATATAGTCCTTTTCGTTGTTTTGGGGATACTATTTGAATTTAGTGTGTGTGTGTGTGTGTGTGTGTGTGTGTGTGTGTGTGTGTGTGTGTGTGTGTGTGTTTTCGCGTTTGAATTTCGTGTGCCTTGTGTGTGTCTTAGGTTTTACGTGTTGTTTTGTTGAGGGAAGGCTTGTAATCTTTTTAAAATGTGGCCATTCAATTATATATTCTATAATTTATTTCGACGGGTAAGGACTTAGTACCCATCTCTTCAGACCGCAAATTATAAATGTTTTAATTCAATCAGAACATTCAAAAAAGTCAAGTAGCATGACCCAGAGATGAATTTTCCGGGTGTTATAAAGTTAGTATCATAAACGATAACTTTTTAACAACCGGAAAAATTCTGACTAGTATCCTAAATGCTAGGATGTGCGTTGTGGTGCAGTGGATATCGTCTTGGAACGAGAAATCGAGGAACCAAGTTCGAATTCCAGTTGAATTCGTTCCATTCACTTACGTACAAATACTCCTGGGAAAGGTATTAATTTGTCGCTTCTCCCTCCAGCAATGAGTTAAATAGCAGCACAGATTGGGTTCTAAAGCCTTGGTTAGTAAACAGTTTACCGCAGAAAGTAATGGCAACCTACTGCTAGAAAATCCTCTATCCCAGTTACTCATGTCTCTTTCGAGACATGATCGCCCAAGCGTATATCACGTGTGGCACTTAATTGACTGATCCTAAATGGTAGAGGGATAAGAAGTAAACTATTCTTTGGTCTAGTGCGACAAGGTCAAGATACATCCCAACATATCTGTACATATACACACATACATTTTGTATATTGTGTGTATATATATATATATATATATATATACCGCATTAGTTAATAGTTAGGAAAAGTACAATAAATGTACGACGACTATTGCAAGCTTCATTACGAACAATTATATATCAAGAATGCCGGTTTAGACCTGCGATGGGATCGATGATATAAAAAATTAGGTGCGGCCTGTGACAAAATAAAATCAGGTCGGAAACGCATGGCAATTAGTTTTAATTGGTGAAAATAATCAAATATCTTCCGGCTTCCTCCAGGAAGCAAAAGATATCATTTTGTGTTGTACCTTGATCAAGGTACGCATAAAAATGCTTTGAGAAACGCGTATAATCTGTGATTAACGTGTTAAACAGCATTAATATGTTAAAAATAAAAGCGACATAATTAATCTTTCTAGATAGTGCGAATAGTTGATGGCGTGTGATCATCTCATGATAAACAAAGAAACTCTTTATTTTACTTTTGTTGACGACAACAAATTTTAATTAGAAAGCTTTTCACATTGTCGTGTCGTTAGATTTGAGTCACGTGTTAAATAATTACATCCTCCTTAATTAAATATATTCGCTTCGTGGAGGTTGTTTTCTAGTTTTATTTTAATCTGAGCCAAGATGTACGGCCTTTTCTGAAAAATCACCACGCAGTAATTAAATGTATGCATAAGTAGATTGTTAACAATTACTCCGTTGTAAATAAACTTTTTTGGTATTAGCATATCAGTAATTTGAATAAAAATTACAAATCACTTTAAAGTCATATAATTACTATTTTATGATTAGCTTAGCTCTAACAAGTTATTACTATTTTTATTGCAACACTCTGGTTTCATACATTCTAGATTATATATATATATATATATTAACGTTAATGTTTATAAAACACATTTTGTTATTAGCATATCAGTAATTTGAAAGTAGATACACTTTCTTTATTTCTATTATCTTCTTACTAGTTTTAATCAATTATATTACTGTCGTTTTTTATCATAACACTATGGCTCACCACATTTCCCTTATAGGGTTTAACCCACATTGTCTGTTAGAACACTCGCTAGATGGCATGGCAATCAACTATAAAAGAAAACGACTCACTACCACTTTATTTTTGCTCACCCAGAAACAGAATGTTTTTTAACAAACGCATTCAGTTTTCCCCTTCTCTGAAAACCGTGTACTTATTTGCAAACAAACCACGTGAACGCGTACACTACGGCGAAGCACGTAAATGTTTTCTTTTTTTAGCTATCTGTACACACGTAAATATATTGTTCTGTGCCTCTTCTTTTGTAAGCTAGATTGTTCTTTATATAAATGAAATTCCTCCAGGTGTTTAAATCAATTTCTTTTGTAATTGTTGAATTCGCTTTCTTTTAAAAAACGTCATATTCATTTACTATGAAAATTATCCAGCGTAACAAGCTGTAAATCCTTTATCCCATTATAAACCTCCATACCCCATTATTACACGCTTTTCATTAATTCCTAGTTTTACCCCATTATTACGACGTTTTATCACAAACTTTTGGTTTGTGATAAAAAAAAATACTGTTTCCTGCTGTTTACTAAAATAAACAGCAGGAAATCGCCAAGTTGTTTCTACGAGAAATGAACCCGCATTCCACACCTCGGAAAACCGTCATTGTAAGAAAGACTGCATGTAATTAACTTTCAATAAAATTAATTATATGTAATATTTTTTAAGTTTTAACTTTTAAGTAAATTTATGTAATATCATTCCTTCTATATGAGAGTGAATGCTAGGCAATTTCCTAACAAATGAAGAAAAAGTTTGAAGCAAAACAAATGTGGTTTGCCGAGAAAATCATCGATTGAACATATGAACAATGACAATATTTAAGAGAAAATGGAAACAAAAGGTACACTTATACTTAATATCAGAAAGAGATAGCTGAAATTTCTCGTGAATGTAATGAGGAAAGAGGTCTTAAAAAACTTGACACTCACGTGATATATTGAAGGCAAGAGGGATAATAATAAGAGAATAATAGGGCGTAACCTACCTGGCGAATTTGAGTAAATGGAGAACAGCGTTTTGGAGAGATAGCAAAAAGACAAAATTTACTAAGAACAGAGAATTTTGGGAAATCCATGATCCCCAATGTACTGAAGGGACACGGCACAAAGAAGAAGAAGAAAAAATAGGAAAGATTGAATTATAATCAGTTCAAATATAATGTAAAACATTATTAAAAAGAAAGCATAAATTTATATTATTTAAGATAAGAATTCCAATAATTCTTTATATATACTAAATTTATTTTAATAAGATCATTTTTAACCGGTATATTGTTTAGACGAAAAAAGTTAACAGATTTGTAAAGTTATTTACCGGCTTGTAACCATTTCTGACGCTGTCTATTTCCTGTTCGGTGTTCGAAGCAACTAATTGCTTCTCGGATATCTTTGCCGATAAATTCTTACTAGATGACAGAATCTGAATAGCCGTCTCGTCTTCGAGAATGTTTCCCTGAAAGTTCAACAATAGAAAATTAAGTGATTTGAGAGACAAAACCATAATGAAAAGGAAAGAAACAAGGATGAAACAAAAACTGTATCGAAAGGGAGATGAAGAAGGAGGAATGGAATGGGAAAAGAAATTTTGATACGTCTGACCTCGATTTTTTCATCTCAAATAAGTTTTTAAATAAAGTTCAACGGATTTTAAGAAATTCTGGGTCAGTAAAGCAATTTATGCGTTGAAATATTGAACTCATATACGATAAAAAACAGACCACAGAACATTTCTACTTTGAATCCACCATGAAATCCAACTTACAGCAACCTGAACCCCTACATTTTCCTCGGGCTGATTAAGCTGAATTTCACTTACTTGGGATGCATCATCATAGGCTGTATTCATCTCTTACTAAGATAGCATTTTAAAAATAAACAGAAATATAATTTAACGTATGGTGAGCAGGAGGGCACGGTGGAGTAATGGGTAACGTCTCGGTTTGAAGAATCGGAGAGGTGGGTTTGAATTCCAGTCGAGTTAATTACATTCGCTTACGAATTATAAATCCAACCTTGGGTGGCAACCGTTCTAGGACAACTCTGAATTTCAAATCTGATTATTCCTATTTCAAATCTGCTGGTCAAAAGGTTACAGTGGAGATAGGCACCGTCAAGCTATCATGAGGAAGAAGAATAAAAGTCAGTTTGAAGCAGTCAATAGGACTGATGATGATGAAGAATTATGGGAATAAAGTGTTCAGTAGATACCTTGAATATTGATTATAACAAGCCCAACTGGAATTGGAACTCGGCTCTCCGACTTTCAATTTAATTCCGTCTGTTACACCATCCCCACAAACGTACAGCACCTGGTATACTAAGCAGTCACCCATCTAGGTGCTTAACTTCGGCGATCGCAGGAAGAATGGTATTTCAACGTGTAAGCCATTTGTGCATGTAACAGCCAAGGTGAAAATGATAGTCTAAATAATAATACATCAGCTAATGATAATTCCTCATCTACAAGTTTGAATCGATCTTTGATATGTATTGTAAATTTTTTATATAATTATAAATATATATATATGTGTGTGTGTGTGTGTGTGTGTGTGTGTGTGTGTGTGTGTGTGTGTGTGTGTGGCACAAATAGTTTACCCTTTTTATTGTTTGTCTCGCAGACTGATTCATCAGAGTATTAGTATTAATCATCACTACAGTGTCCTTATGCCAAACTAAGCTAGTTGATAACAAAATCCCTGATAGTCTAATAAATTCGATTTTTATTCTAATACATATATTCTTTGTGTCAGAAACTAAGAAAATCTTTATACATTCACACATATCAGCAACTCTTATAACGTTATAGTTTGAAAATACTTCCAATAGAATTTCAAGCGTGTCGTAGTTCGATCTTTACTTGGTTTCGGTTATGAACAAAATTTCGTAAAAATTTTCAGATATTCAGATTGGGTATCAAATTTACCTGAGTATTTGAAAGAACTTGTAATATTTTATCTTCAATTTCCTTCAGCTGTCGTTTATTGTATGCGCTTTCTACAATCAACTGGTTCTTTTTTTCTTCCAAATCCGGTTTTTCCCGCGCGGCCACGATTCCCAAAAGCTGATCTTCCAAGCCCAACGGCGTGATCATAAAATTGATCAAGGTAACCTGTTGAATAATCAATACTGGTTTAAATATCGGCTACAGATTTTTTATTTACTTTTTTCGCCAGTCTACCTATTCCACGAAAATATTTCGTTGCATCTCCTTATCCTTCTAATAAATGACACTTAAAATTAAAGAAGCAATTGTCATCTTTACAATTCCATGCATTTCTTTAAGCGGTTAACATAAAAAAAAAACTTCATTGAGTGTTCGTAGCCATCTTCTATAAATAGGGCTTGAAATATCTGGCTTAACATCTAAGTTCTTGTTATCTGCCTAGAATTGTAGTTTTATCCTCAAGAATATTTCCAACGATATCCAAACTAATTGTTCCAACTGAATCCTAATCAATATCCATTCAAGCATCTTGTGTCAGTATTGGTTTGTAATGTACATTAATTTTAAATGGGAGTTAGAATACTCATTAATCAAAATACTTTTCTAGTTAAGATGAAAATAAAATCTTCATTAATAATATATTTTTAATAAGAGAGACAAGTTTTAATTGAAAATATCTTTACGTCAAAACTGACTTATTGTGGCTATCCTGCTTCAGTTTTGTTCAATTTCAAATTTTATCTCATGCATTATTTTATCTATGTTATTCTGAATAATATTTCTTAATTAACCAATATGACTGGCTGTTAATTTAAAGTCTCAGAATATTCAATCGGCTTCAACACGTCTTACTCGATTAATATTTCATGTTTTGAAACACAAACTTTAAATATCAGTGTGCTGGTCGTACCTTTAATAACCGCGGCGGGTTGATCTTGGGTCGAGCATGCGCAAAGGGAGTCCCAATTTGATTTAAGACTGAACATGGTTCAACGCTTTAATTTGCTTTGTATTATATAATGCTAACATTGATTATGGATAATGCTGTATCGTCTATGCTCAGTTCTTTTTGTTGATTTGCGTTATTTTGCACTGTTTCTTTCCTATGTGTAATTAATAACCGAAAGCCAAACTCAAATCTTCAAAGAAATGAATTTACGAACATAAATTATTTGTTACGTTCAAATTCTTAAACGTTGATATATTTTGTCTTAATAAACTAGTTTAAGTCAGCGTATAAAAGTTATAGAAGTTTAAGATAAAATGGAAATACGTTATTCATAAACACTTTGTACGTTAAATTCATCAATGATTTTCATTTCTATGTCTTGAAATCAATATATATTTTGTTGTACCTTTGACAGGCTGGGACACAGACTAAAAATAAAATTATATCGCTTCCCACCTTATATCAGTCGTAAGTTCAAATGTTATTAGTCCTAACCTGGCATCAATCACTTTATGGTAACAGTTTCCCTGTGCCTTTTTCTATAAATATTTACACGGCAATTGTTCTGATAAAATTTCCTCTTTGGTATCTCAATCACATGAATTTAAGCCTGGTATGAGAATGAGAGATTGATTTCATTATTTTTACTGTTTAAACTGTTAAATGCAACGGAAAGTTATAATAATTTCTTCACTATTTGTCTGTGGAACACCCTTTCAGCTTCTTGCTTTCCTGTCAACTATGATCTTCAAAAATTTAAATTCAATGTTAATGGTCATTGTTCTGTCTCCTGTTCTTTTTATTGTTCTTCCTCCTTCAGCAACATTTTTTCAGTTTCCTTCACTCTCAGTAATTCTATTGTCTCTTAGTGGTTTTATAGCCTTGCTTGGATTAAAATAATTAAAAAATATAGTAAAAATTCGTTACTATCCTTTAACGAAGTCTGAGAAATACAGACTGTTTCTACACTACTTTCAAAAACTTCCTCATAGTAAAAGTAGACATTTTAGATTCTTTAGTTCAATAAGGTTTTATGAACAAATTATACAAATGATCACACCCTCCCTAAAATAATGATGATCACGGATTTGTAACACTTAACCGATATAACAGCAAAAGTCTTATATTAAAAAAGGGATATATTTTAAAATAAATTTAAGATAGCGAAATTAAATATCTCAAACCTTGACTGAGACTTCCGGTAAGTAATGTGGATTTCTTAAACGAGTTGTGATGTACAGCCGGAAGTCTTTGCTGAATTCAACAATGTGGTCTCCAAAGCGAATGAAGTCGAGGCCATTCTTTAAAAAATAAAAAATTACAAATTAAGATTAATGTAAAACATAAATCTTTGACATATTTCTTTTACAAAAGAAAACGATTTTTTTCAATAATTCTATGGATAACAACACCAGCTACTCTTCAAAATTTGACTGCAGATAGTATCACAATGTCTTCATCATACAGTCTCGTTATCTTTTTTTTCCATCATTTCAGAAAATTAGTAATTTTTTCTGGATTTCTGTGACTCATATTGAAAGTATTTTTCACCGAACCTGGCTTTTAAAATGACATTAAAATGTTATATGACATAAAAATATTCCAAAACTCAATCAACAGTTTTATAGACGATACCGATCCAATTAAATTGATTTATACTATTTTCTCCTAGACAATGGCAATTGATTAGGTTTTGATAAACAGAATGGTGAGTAGTCGTTTCCATCTTTAAGAACAAAATACTGACCGACACCCTTAGGAAATGCAGAGTTATATTTAGTGTCGTTACAATGCGAGTGCAGACGCGAGACTCGATTTGCTCCTCTTCTGATCAAAGTAACGGCAATTCTTCTGCTTTGTACCGTGTCCCCTCTTCTGGGCGTATGTGATCATGGCTATCTACAACTTCATGTCCCTTCTAGCTTTGTAATTTTGTTATTTCTCCTAAGCCTTGTTCCTCCATTCATTTACTCAAACTCACTAAGAATGTTATACGTTGAATTCCTCTATTCCTCTTGAACCCTATCGGCCTCGTGAGTCTCAGATTTTCCAAGCCATTCTTCCTTATTATATGCCCATAGAAACCTCAACTATCTTTTCCTGGTGTCAAGCACCAATTACATTTTTGTTTCCCTTTTTTCCAGAACTTTGCCGTTACTCACATTTCCGGCCTATGGTATCTTCTTTAGAATTCTTCTGTAGAACCACATTTCTGTTGTTTCAAGTCTCTTCTTCATCTTTGAGAGGATCGTCCAGTACTCACTGCCGTGCAAGAGGACAAATACCACGCAGCATTTTTGTACTCTTTTTCTTATTTCTAGCGAAATTTTCGTATTTCTTAGTGTTTGAATGTTTCCTTGGCTATTCCAATATGCTTTCGAATTTCAGTGTCACACTTTCCGCCTTCTTCTCAAACACTTCCCAAATATTTAGATTAATGTACTTGTTTGATTTTGTTATTTCCGATTTGCAATTCGTATTTTGGACTCATTCTTTTGCTAACAACCTTGCATTCTGTCTTCTTACAGTAACGGCAATTACTAAATACAAAAATGCTGCTCAACATCAGATTGTTAAGTATTGCACAATATATTTCTTGTATCGACAACAAGAAATATTTTGTGCAATACTTAACAGTCTGATGTTGAACAATATTTAAATCTTAAAAGATTATATTGAAAATTATTTAATAACAAAGGAAAATAGTCTGAAGTTTTCAAATTAAATTAATTACCAATTTTGTAGAGTTGTAATTTATATCTTCAAAGAATTATAAAAAACAAAACATTATGCAATTCATTGAGCTATCCAACATTTTCTAAATACGAAAACGTCATTGCTTAGCCATCTTTTATAAGCAGAACCTGGAATCTCAAGGATTAATATCTAAAAACGTCCTGTTATCTGTATCGATTTGCAGCTTTATCGCAAAGAATATTCTTCAAACGATTTCATATTAATTGTGCCAAGTTTTCCAATCTCGTTCTAAGCGTTTCGAATATCCTACGTCAAAATACATTCCTGAATAATGTTATTTTCTGTTATATACTACCAAAATACATAACCCTGAAAATCTGTTTTAGATGCTAATTGACTGAAATGTTTGTTGATAATACATTTGTTGATCAACGAAACAATTTCTAATAGAATTAAATTATGACATCAAAGCTCCGTTAAGGCTATACAGTATCTATTACTGAATATTTTAGATTATTTCATCTATCTATCTATCTATCTATCTATCTATCTATCTATCTATCTGGGATGTGCGTTGTGGTGCAGCGGATATCGACTCGAAACGACAAATCGGAGAGCCGAGTTCGAATTCGAGTTGAATGTCTCGCATTCGCTTACACACAAATACCCTTGGGAAAGGTATTAGTACGTCTCTTCCCTCCAGTTATGGGTTAAATAATAGAACAGATTGGGTTCTATAACCTTGGCTGGCAACAAGTCTACCACAGAAAGCAATTGGGAAAGGTATAAATTTGTCAGTTATGGGTTAACTAACAGGACAGATTGGGTTCTATAGCCTTGGCTGGCAACCAGTCTACCGCAGAAAGCAATGGCAACCTACTGCGGGATAATCTTCTGCCCAGTCAGTCATGTCTCTTTCGAGACATGATCGCCCAAAGCGTGTATCACGTATGGCACTTAACTGACTGATCTATCTATCTATCTATCTATCGATTAGTATTAAACAATATACCTGCGCATTTCGAAAGTAGTTGGTTTTGGCGATCGATTCAGCTAAATCAAAAACTGTATATGTTCTTTCGTTAACTGTATTTTTGCAAAGAATTCAACTTACTGATTTTTAATGGATTAATCTTATTAGTGGCTTCTAAATTTACGTTGATGGAAAAAACGATTTAAAGCAATAAAACCTATAAGACAGAAGCTCTTACGGACAGTGACACAATATGAGAAAAGAAATCATTGTTAAGTATAGGAATCAATAAATGAACAAGAATTAAGAAAACAGATGACAACGAATCAATCGTTGTCATCTGTTTTCTTAATTTGAATTTTCGAAAATTAAAATTCACTACAAAGCAAGAAACCGAAAGAGTGTCACTCCAGCGATTACGGTGTAAAAAGAAATTGTTAGCATAGACTTACAGTTACATTTAATCATTTAAACTGTAAAATGCAGGAAACCTTTTTAGAATTGATCTTTCTATAAAACCGCCCAGTCTCCAGTGCTGTGATCAGATTAATAAAAGTAGATAAAGTCACCAATCGTTCGATCCGCACTCCTATTTTTAATTAACAGGAGCAGAGAATCATCTTTTTCCCTGTTTATGGCTTAATATATGCTTCTTCTGCTTGTTCTTCTTCTTCTTCTTCCATAATGACTTAACTGTTTTAACTTTCTAGTCATCGGACTAATCAGTGGCTACGACACTTCGTTATGAGGGCACTAGGTTGAAAGTTCGTTTCTGATGCATCCAACTGGTAGTAAGGAGCCCGAATTGTAGTAGTGCTTACAGAAGCTGCTCTAATCAACAGTCGTATAATTATGCTCTGGCCTAATCCACGTCCTGGCTAGCTTGTATTTGCCATCAACAACAGATAGTGACAATAATATTGGCCTTTTCCTTTTTTCTTTTTTTTTCTCAATAAAAATCTCATAATAGAAAATATAATGAAAAGAAATACGAGAAAACCAGTAAACATAAAACTACCTACTACTCACTCAACTCAACCTTTCTTTCTTCAATGTTCGTAATATCTGTTCCAAATTCAGTAGTCTAAAAATGTTCCTCTTGGAACGGTCCTCGGACATCATTGCACTCTGTGAAACCAATCTGAATTCTTCTATTTCTACCCATTAATTCTGTTTCTTTGTTGAAAAGATTCCAGTATAGCTTTGCTGTTGACATCTGGGATAATCTTCTGATGGCAAGGGAATTGACACAAATATTTCAACTTGCATTATTACACTCTGTTAACTATCTCTTTTTCCTTTATTGGTTCGTCTCTTCTCGGGATTACGGTATACTAGACATAATCTCTGACAGTATAGAAAAGGCATTCCCTCCATTCATCTGCGAACATCTTTATGTTCGGTGATTTTAATTCACATCACTGCGCGTGGCTTAGGCACTCTAATGTTACTGATGTTGTCGACGTTCCATTGCTCAATTCCTTACTGGAATTGTGAATTTCCCTACTCCTTTCCCAACCAAATCCGGGCATCATGATTGTTTACTTGATTTATTTCTTACCTCCTCTCCTAGTTCCTGTCGAGCTTTGCAACACTGTCCTCTTTTGTACACTCGGATCACTCGGTAATATCATTAATATTTCGTTCCAATCATCTATTTGATAAATTCCTATCCATAAGAACTTCTTTCGTTACTAGCGTTCTGACTGGAATTCACCCCATGACTTTCTTCGAGAAATCCCTTGGACAGAAATTTTTAACCATCATATTGAGAATTGCACCATTGAGGTTTCCTCTTGGGTTAAAGCCATCATATATGCCTTTATTCCCTCTAGGAAATACCAAGTGAAACTTTAATCTTCTCTATAGTTCACAGTAGCATTCTTCGCCGCTATAGACCACAGGAGCCACTATTTCCGGTTATACCAGCGTCACAACTCCTATCACAACAGACGGCTATTTGTTATTGCGTGTAATAAATGTAAACGTGCCCTCGAAGTAGATAAGACTATATTTAAAGCACCGTATTGCATCTAACAATTTGGCTTACGTGATTACCAGCGGCTCTGTATTAAAGAAGAGTAAATTTTCTATTCCCACTCCCTTCAATTAATTTCAGGTGTTAGCATCTGCTGATAAAGCTGAATGTTTCGCTCGTAAATTCTCCTTAAACTTTACTCATGACTCATATAAAGTATCCTTGCTTAACTTTCCAATTAGAACTGAATTTCTTTTCTATTATCTCTCATCTGAACCCTCACAAAGCATGTAGTCCCGATAGTATCCCTGTAATAGTCATTAAAATGTGTCCCCTCGAACTGGCTGCTGTTTTCTCTAAACTGTATAAAAATATCTCGTAGCCTCTTACATTCCTGCCTGCTCGAAATTCCCATTCGTTGTTCCAGTTTTTAAAAATTTAGATGAACTGTCTGACCCTTCCAATTATCAGTCTACTGCCTCTTTTCGAGAAATTACTTGAGGTCCTTAATCAATGCTGACACATGGTCTTCTTTCAGACAAGCAATATGGCTTTCGTTTCTCTAGGTCAACTGCTGATGTAAATCCGGAAAGAGTCTATCAAGATCTAGATAAGAATGGTGAAGCTTGGTTTGTTACTTTGGGAATCTTGAAAACTTTTAACAAGGTTTAGCATGCAGGTCTTCTTTACAAGTTTAAAAGTTACAGTGTCTCAGGCCAAATTTTGAACTGATCTAGTCTGTCCTATAAAATCGTAAAAAGAAAGTTATCCTGAACGGCTACTCATCTAGATCCTTTCATACTAACATAGGTGTCCTCCATGGTCATTATTTGTTTTTAATATTCATTAATGACTTTGACTTTGGCGTCAGCTCTCAGCTTAGTATCTATACTGATAATACAATGATTTACTCCTGTCATGATAGTATGTATGATCAGTCTGTTACAGTCAAATTGGTGGCTGATGCCAAAAACGATCTTCGATCTGTTCTTCACTGAAGTATAGGAAGGTGTGTTAATTTTAACACCACCAAAAACTAAATTTCTTCGTTGTTATATGAAAATCATCGTTGCCAAAGGCTATTCTTTTCACTTTTTTACTAGTCACATATGAATTCATATGTTGTGTCCAGGTTTTGAGATTTGAAAAAGAAATCACTCGACCGAAGGTCAAGAGCGGGGGAAAATTTACTCGCCTCAAAATCATTTTACTCGACCGACTCCATTTTTTTGACCGAACTTTGACTAAGTTAAAACTTAGTTAACTCACCACCGTTACCTTTTCTTTTCTTTTTTTCTCTTTCTTCTTCAATTGGAGTAGATAGACTAAGCTATCACCCGTTTCGCACTCCACCCACGTCTATTGAACAGGTGTAGAGGCTCATCCCTTGTTCCCTGCTTAGGATGTGGTTTCCGGCTTTCTCTCTTCTAATCTTTTCACTCTTACGTAGCTCCCGGCACATCAGTGGCGTTACCGCCTTGCTCGGGGTGATATGATTAAAAAAAAGTTGCCTTACGGAAACATAGCATGAATCGCTGACGGAAAACAAACAAAGAAATTTTCACTAAAATTTCGAACGTGTTAGAAAGGATTTGAAATTTCTTTTAAAATAATAACAACAAAATTTGATCTTTTCTCTGAATAATAGCATGAATATTTTGATGAAAATATTCTATTTTTACTGAGTTTGAGCCCTTTTAACATCATGATATGCTTTGTTTTTTTAGCAATTAAGTGGAGGTACCTAAATTCATAGTTTCTTTATTCTGTTTGACTACAACCTCCATCTCATAGATAATTAAAAAAATAACAAATCTGATTTTCTCAACAATTTTCTATAAAAATTACCTACTTGCATAATTTGTTTTTCGGTGCGTAGTCGAAAGAAGTATGCGTATTTTTTTTTCTTTCTTTCAAATGTTCATTTTTACATTTCGTAAGCGGTAAAGAAATATAGATGTTGAGTCAGGATAATATTTTTCCAAATGAGTTTCTAAATATCTGTGAACGTCTTTAATCGGGCAGCAGAGAATTTTTTATTCTACTCTAGAAGCGTTAATTAAACGAATGTTTACAGACCGGAACGATAAAAGCGAGACAGGAGCTTGTCAGTCTAAATTCCGTTTGACAGATCTTGCTTTGATGATTGGGGGATGTCACTGTCTTTTGTTTAACCACAAATTTTGACATAAATCAGGCGTCATGCATTAGACCAAAGAGTTCAATAATGTCATTGTAGGTCATTCTAAGTAACTTGTAAATCTTCAATGTTATACTTTTGGGTTGTAAAAGGAATCAGATTTCATTTTTCTATATTTGAAGGAACTCGTTTCATTGCGAGATTTTTAATCGACCGCGGACGAGTAAAGCAATAAACTTTCGATCGGACGAGTGAAATCTCAAAGGCTGATTTTGTCAATACATGTCATCAGATATTAAAAAATAAGAAACAGATCGAAAAAATACGGTTACTTGGTTTAATTACGCAATATGAGACAAACAGGAATTTCAGAAAGAGATCATATATGTGCATGTTTTGGGAGCCTTGACGTGGTGCAATGGTTAGCAAGCAATTACAAATGAGTAGTGGGTTCTATACTCACTTTCGGCCTTGTGCCACATCTAAGCTATGCCTCGAAAATTGCCGTGTATGTAGATGTTTCCCCAATTTTAATATAATTTTGCTTTCTCTTTTATTTACCAATCTGTTTTAAAATATATAACGTATATACTGTAAGAATGAAAAACTTACCTGTTTAAATGTTTGTTTCAAAAGAATTGGTTCTAATAGCGGATCTAGTTCTTCCCCAACATTTTCAAGAAGACACGGATGGCCAAACTAGAATAAAAAAATATCTGAATAATAGTAGGCAAGCAAAAGTAGAAATGATAGGCGAAGTATAAAGATGCTGATTAAATGCCATAAGACTAAAGTTTCTTTTGTAGTCTAAAATGGAAAAAGTAGCAAAATTGAGGCATAAAGTTTTCCCGCTCATTTCCCGACTATTATTTTCTATGAGATGACGTTATCTTCACTTTACCTGTAAGCAGTTTTCAATGACCCTTGTGTATGACGGTTCGGTTAATTTGATGACTTCTAGTTTGTTTGAGCGTTCCATATTTTTGATCCACTTGTTAGCTTGACCTTGAGGATCAATCATGAGTGGCCATCGTCCAGCATTGTTCACGATGATTCCGTTGTCCACTGAATAGCTACAAAAAGCCGGAAACGGAATATTTTTTTAGAATTTATTGACACTTTATCCATTGTTTAATGAAAAGATGATAACTGAAAACAAAACATATATGAAAATTTGCTAAAAGTTTTATTCGATTTGTGTTTCTAATGAACTGAAGTGATTGGGAAGAATAATTATTTGTACATCTAAAGTATTGTCTTTAGACCAAGAGTTATTCCGACTGATGTCCTTCATATTTGTTGATTTAGGCGATGCGCTCTCCAACGTTCCTTCACTTACACGTCGTAACTGTATATTTCATTCAAAATATTTTTTTAATCTTTCAACATCTGTCATCACTCCAAACAGAAGAAATTTAGTTGCATCCATGGGGCAAATTTACATAACTTTATCGTCTTGACCCCATTTGATGAAAATGCTGTTAAAGTGATCTTTATCAGTTATCTAAACTCCTTACTGCAATGAATTTTAAAAACAAAAATGTATCTTTTATCGAAACATCTAAAACTTTTAGATAATACGTATATGAAAAAGTGTACAGATCTCATTCCAAGTGAAAACAAATAGTAAAAATGTTCATTTAACATCAAAGCCAAAAATAACCGTTTGCAATATAAAATTGAACTTTTTTTAAATGTTCATTTTATATTGATCAGATAAAAATAAGATAGATTCAGAAATCCTTAAGAATTCACATCTTGTTTAGCGCTCTCCACCATTTTCAATATCGGATTTTTGCATCGACTTGTCTGTGATAGTGTATAAATCTTTGTCATAAAGATACGTGAATTGTTTCAATAGCAAGTATGATATAAGTTATATGATATAAGTTATATAAGTTAAAAAAGATTTATGCAACACTTGAAATAAATACTCGCACAGCAGAAGTCTTCACGCGCTGATGGAAAAACTGACTGTTACATAATTTAAATTTCAACGTGACATTATATATATATATATATATAGACAATATGTTTATTTTATCAATTGCTACAGAGGGGGAAGTTATATTGTCTATAATGCTACTGTTAGGTTCCGGGCCTATTCAGACAAAATCTATATCGTGTCCACTGAATAAACGTTAAAGCAAAGGTATAATCATAAAACATCTTACAAGATCAAAAAATATAGAAAAAACATTGCTCTATAAAGGTACGTATCAGTCACAAGAGAGAAGAAATGCATACATACGATTACTGAATAGGGTACTGCGCAAAAACAAAAAGATATTGCAGAGTATGTCAAAAAGAGGCATTAGCCATACTTTCACTCCCCAAACAACAACTAAACTGCTAAAAAAGAAAAAGGAGTTAATGAACACATGAGGCAAATGAAGAAATATCTCTTACTACGTACTAGTTTAAATCCCAGATTTTCCCATATGTTTAATGATTTATGTGATCATCATATCATTAAATTGAATGATACTTATATATGTTCTGTCCCTGATACTGAGCACTCAGCTTAAGAAAAATATAAAAATAACAAAGTTTATATATGTGTACGTATGTGCGTGTGTGTGCGAGCGTGTGCATGTGTATTTATGTGTTTGTGAGCAAATATTTTTATGTCGATTCTCGAACACAATTTACGTGTGAATTTATTTATTTATTTATTTATTTATTTATTTAGATAGATAGATAGATAGATAGATAGATAGATAGATAGATAGATAGATAGATAGATAGATAGATTGAGACTGACAGACACAAGCAGGCTG
Organism: Ascarosepion bandense; assembly: GCA_037127315.1. Lineage (NCBI taxonomy): Eukaryota > Metazoa > Mollusca > Cephalopoda > Sepiida > Sepiidae > Ascarosepion > Ascarosepion bandense. The sequence goes on from JBBBDQ010002409.1 coordinate 1,264,235, forward strand.
AGACAAACAGACAGGCAGACAGACATAAACAGACTGGGACAAATAGACAGATATTGATTATAGTTGCCATAAGAAAAGAACATTGACAAGTAATAAAAGACTATAATAAATTAAACTCATCAATAGCATCCTGTGGTTCTGCTTAACGAAAACATTTCATCGAAAATTTCGGATTCAAAATGTCAACCCACCTGTCAACCGGCAGACCAGCAATTTGCCATTCCCTTACTTTCACCGGATCACCTAACGTGTTGGACAACGAAAAATTCGTCGAAACTGGTATTTTTTTCTCTCGACACATGTCATACCATTCTTTCAGGCATTGCTGTAATGTAGAAATATATACACAAATCAGATGGAAAACACTCTTTCAAAATTATATATATAGGATTAATGCTGGGAAGTTTGTCACTTTACTGACAGAGGCATGAATCTGCTCAGCTAAGTGCACAAACCTTATCAGAGTTCTATCTCTACCCCAATCAAATAGACGCCTAAAGTCAGGGGAATTGTTTTTTTTTTGTTGTTTTTTTTTTTTTTCAGGGGTCATGCCATCTTAGACGGTCAAAATAACTTCAAACAGATACTACCCATATTTGGAACTGGATTCTATCTTTCTTCTTTCCTACCTCCTTCCCCTTACATTTATTGTCATTTATTTATTTGTTTGTAATCTTATGTTTATTATTATTTCTATTATGTTCCCTCTTCATTTTAAGAAAACGTTCATTACGGCAGAAATTTTATGCCATATGGAGGAAATATTGTAAAAGAGTCTGATGATATGAGTTAATTAAGCTCATTGAAATTAACTATAGTTTATAACTAATATGATGTGTTGAGTTTTCCTTTATAAACTTCATATCGCTCTGGTTAACACCCATCGAGCTCCCTATATGGATTTACCTATTAATAATTTATATTAAGGAAATCTTGTTGTTGGGTTATCCTCACCGTTTACGGACTGACAACTATATATATATATATATATATATATAGTTTGTTTAGTGACTGACGTAATCAGAAATTATTAAGAATTATGTCTTTTGTTTTTATTATACAAAGGTTGCTCTAAAAGTAACACTTTCTAATTTATTACATTTATCTCTTGTGACAGAGGTAGATATTTCTGTGGTTTGGCAGAAGAGTTCAAATCTTCCCAACAATAATCCATATTTTCTGTCTTGTTACAGGTAACTAAGCAGGACTTGGGTAAAATGCTGTATGATATGAAAACGTGTACAAAGAAGAGAGGCAGAAAAAATTGTACCAACTGAGATTCATCGATAGCTATTGAATATTTATGGAGACGAAACAATGGATGTGAGCACAGTTAGGCCCATCTAAGCAGTAATAACAGCAATATGAGAGATAATCCGCATTAAGTACGATTAAAAATAGACTACATGGAGAATGCTTTTTTGACAACTTTATTGCTGCTGTGAAAGTTTTTGCTGTTGCTATAACCAACGTATTATATAGAACTCGTTTCAGTCTAATCTGTGATAATCGAGTTAAATCTAACAAAGAAGCTTATAGAAATGGATGAAAGACGACGATACTAGTGCAAAACACGTCATCTTCTTAATCAAAACTTTCTTGAATGAAAATGTTTCTTATAGTTTATGTAAATATTTCTTTACCTGGCGATAGGATAAAATAAACGATCCCAGATAGGCTACAACAGATGCTGACAAAAGAACATCTCCGACGATATTGATGTAAGTGTCTCCAAGCATTTCAACAGCCTTAAAAATAAAAGAGAACAAATATTTTTATTTACTGGTTAAACGCTCAACATTAATAAAAGAACTAATATTCTTGAATTTTTATAGTTGCTTTTTTGAGAGGGTTAGGTTATATTTTTAAATTCCTATAAGAAAAATGACAGCAAATTTCAAATAACCATAGGTGACTTACCTTAGTCCATCGATCTCTTTCCCCGCCTAAGCCACTAATTAATTTTTCGGCTCTTTCAATCTTCACTTTAGTCAGTTCAATGTTTATTTCCAAATTCTAAAACATAAACATATAGGTATGAGGGGGTCAAAGAAATGTGAATATCAAAATAGACGTGCTTGTACGCCTCCAATGTTGGAAAAGCTGAAAAGTTCTTGGTCACACCAATAAAATATTCCCAAAAGTCTTGGAAAGTAGCTCAGCCCGTGAACCATTTTTGCATTTCATTCGTATTAGGCGTGTACAAAAGTTTCCAGTATTTCTAACTGAATTCTACTGTGTATTAAGTCTTCTTTCAGAGACGGGCCTGGAGACTTTTCTACACAACGAATATTTTCGCATAAAGAGTTTATTCGCATATGAATTTTTATTAAATCAGCAAAAAATGCATATTTCTTTGATAAGCACAAAATGCACACAAGCTTAGTCAAAAAAGTAATATATACTTGGTTCAGCAAAGAAATATACATCAGTTGGAATAAGGTAAATTTTTGTAATAAAATTCACTCAATACAAGTCTTTAAAGCCACACAAGTTGAAGGATCACTGCTAAAAATGTTATGGTGAATTGGTGGGTAAAATGAATGAAAGCGTATGTGATAATAAGTGAAGGTCTAGATAACGATTAACCATTGATTTGAAGTAAAGATTGTAGTCTTTAAGGAAGCATCTTCCCTGGAGTCTATAACACAAAGTAACAGTTCTTTGGAAAAGGTTGTTTTGTTGAACGTCCTCCTTAAAATTTGAAACACGGAAGAAATGAGGGTGACTCGGCTCTGTGTCCTATTTGTAAAGATATAAACTGGTGGCAATAAAGAATGCAGCTCATCTGATCATTTTTCCATGGACATATTGATAGGCTTATGACTTGAAAAAGCTGCTCAGTTAAAAACAAGTCATCCTCTATAAGATCGTGGGAAGTATTCCAAATTCTAACAAGGCCGAAAAATTGGTACTGAGCCGCAATGCGTCATTTTTAATTTTAATCAACCCCTTAGCGTATATGTTTTTTTCTTTAAGAAAATATATTTTCAATTCAATAAAAAATTATTTTTCTTGCGTTTTTCTGTTGGAGACTTGTCAAAGTATGGTATCGTTTATTTCATAAAAATATGCAATATTCATTTCCTATGGGTGAAGATTAATTTACATATAAAAATATTAAAAGGAACAGCATCTTAATGTTTATGATTCAATGACAACTTTTAAACATTATTGTGAACTGCAAAAATATTCTAATTAAAAATGAAATATGATTACCCTGTTTTATTTCTAATAACTGTCTTTTTCATTTAAACATATTTTTTTAATTTCTTACAAAAGCGAGCACATACAAACCTAAGTACGAATACAATGAATTATATTCGTACTTCAATATATGTAACTTTCAGTTGCATTGGATGAATAGGTGAATATAAAAAGAAATTATCAAATGTTTATAAATTGCCAACAAACTGTATCCAATACTTATTCTTAAATAAAGCTAGATGCCCTATAAAACAAACATTAAAATCATTTTTAACCATGTTAAAACGTTAAGATTAATTAGGGAAGTGCATTGGAAAAACAAAAACGAATCATGCATGAAATCAGTAGACCAATCATTGATATCATCATGTCGGATCCACAAAAAAATAAATAAATAAAAACGCATGAATTCGATGTTCCAACAACATGAACCCAAAATGAGTGCTTGTGAAATCCCCTAGTTCACTGGGTGGTCGTTGATCTATCTTTGGGATCAAAGAAGAAAGAAAAATCGGATGTGATACGTGTGGTTGATAAGCGGATATTCCTCAGAAGAAAGTCCAACATTTTCGAAATGCAACAGACATCATAGCAAGCCTGATACTTATAGAGTGCTAGAACTATAAATAGTCATAAAATAAACGAGGAAATTATTCTGAATGGTGCTAAATACAATTCTTCTAAAAATCTTTTTCTTTTGTGTGCTGTGAGAAACATGGCTCTCCATAACTTCCTATCCTTTGTAACTCTAAGAAATGTTTGTCTTCTTACTACCCCTTCCAGTCCCTGTTCTGCCATCTATTTACAAGAAGTTATTTCGTAGGTTACTCGATGTTCCCCACTTTCCTTCAATATGCCCTGTGAGTGTCAATTTCTCCAAGTATCTTTTTTTTATTACGTATTCCTAAAATTTCAATGACTCTTTCTGATTGTAAATACAGCAGACATTTTGTTTCTATTTTCCTCGACACTCTCACGTTTACCCACATGTGCGTAGTCATCATTTGTCTTGCCAATGATTGGGGAGTGGTTCCCTGTATTTTGATACTCTTCTCTATTTCTAGATGCAACAAATACAAAAAACGTATGAACAATTTTTTATTAGCTAAAATAGCTTTTATTTACACGTTGAATGTTTGCATTAAATAAATATGAAATACTTACCTGTTTCTCTTCTTGTTTTATTCTTAAATTCATTTTTAGTGAATCAAGTTTTTGGGAAACTTCCTTCAGTTCTTGCTGCTTTTTACTAAGCTCCACCATTTGTGTCTTCAGGACCGTCTGAGCAGACAACAGACTTTCTTTTTTCGGGGCAACAACCTAAACATTAAAAAGTGCACAGATAACTACAGGGTTCATTCAAAATTGTAAGCATTTCATTCTAACCCTGTGACGCTTTTTTTGTTTTTGTGGTAGCATTGAAAATATAGAACAGTTTCAAATTTTAAGAAAGGAAATTTATTACAAGATTGTTCCAGAAATATAACCAGACAAAACCATTTCTAATATTTCAGATAAGTCAATCACAGAAATCTTGGATGTTTCAGATCTAGTATTCATTTATGTCTAACTATAAAAATGAATTAGATCTAAATTTAAAGTTTACAATTGAAATGGCTGAATACAACCGTAAATGCTATGCTAAAAGTTTCTTCTCTCGAACTTTTCGCTTGTGAAAATCTCTCACTGCCTCTTGCTTTCCAGTTTGAAGATCAACAAAAACAAGTCAAAACTCATCACACACACACACACACACACACACACACACACACACAGACACACACAAATCAACTTTGTCGTTAATTTGCTTGATATTAATAAAAATATAAATTGAAATAATTCTTTCAAATTTAACCATCTCTTTTGTACTAAATAAAACGTATATTAAAGTTTGAACTATTTTGCGAAATTAAAATTTGACAACGAATGTTCACAATTTCATTTAACGGTTCAGAGCTAAGATCATTTGTGATTAAAATTAATTAATTAGTAAAATTAATTAGAAAAAATTACTTTATTGGTGATGATAAAATATTTAAAATGTCTCGTGAGTTTTTGAACTTGTGAACTCATTTTTTGTGTTGATTTTGCTATTACCACACTGTTTTGACAGATATCTTGTACACACTTTTTCTTGATATCTCTTTGGCATCTATATCAGCGGTGATCAAATCACAGCTAAAATGGGGATCTTTGACTGTCAATATGTGGCTCGTAGAAATATGTTAGATGAACTTCTTTTTTCCATCTCAGTTAATATAAAAGGCAAATTCCCGTAGTTCATTATTATATTAAATATGCTTAATATTGTTAAAACAATCATCACTCAAGATTTGAAAACATTTGATATATAACAAAACAACATCTTTTAGGCAAAATTCGACTTTATTCATCGACATAATCTCCTTCTAGAGTGATTCCAACGCTTCTCTTTTAGTGAATCAATCATGCTCTTTTTGTAGAACAATGTCGTTTTGTAGAAATGCGCCTCAGTTTCCGATATCACTTTATCATTGGAGCCAAATCTCTTTTTATGGAGCATTCTTTCAAGGTCTGCAAACAGCCAGTAGTCGCTGAGGGCCAGGACAGGAGCATAGGTTGGATTCGAAAGCACTTGCAGTTCATGTAGTTTTGCCATCGTTTCTATCGACTTGTGACACGGTGCGTTGTCTTGGTGAAAGATCCTTTTGTTTATCTTCATTTGTGGCCGTTTTTTGGAGATTTCTTCTTTCAAACACGCCAATAATGCTATATAATATTCGCTATTGATGGTTCTTCATTTCTCAAGGTAATCAATGAACAAAATACGTTGCGCATCACAAAATACGGAGGCCAAAACTGCTGGTGTTTGCGTCTCTGGTCGCTTTGGACGGCTTTCACCTGCTGTTGTCCACTCAGCTGACAGCGGTGGATCCATGTTTCATCCATTGTCACATATTTAAAAGTTTCTTCTTGTTGCGTTGAAGCAGTTGCAAACAACGCTCTGAATCGTCGATGTGTTGTTTTTTGATCGACTGTAAGCAAACGCTGCACCCACTTTGAATACAGCTTTCTCATTGACTAATGTTCATGCAAAATGGTGAATACACTGCCTTCTGATATGTTCAACTCCTCTGCTATCTCACGCTATCTTCAATTTATGATCGGACAAAAAAAGTTTTTGGATTTTTTTGGTGTTTTTCGGGACAACTGCTGATTATGGGTGATCTAAGCATTCAGCATCATTTCTGTCTGTTTAAAGTCAGCATACCACCTCTTGACCGTTGTTGCCCGAATAACATTTATCAAGCCGTTGCTTTGCTTGCATTTTTCCCCATCAGAAAGCAATGCTTTATTAATACACGAAATTCATATTTTTCCATTGTTTTAAAAATTTGCAACAGTAGCTTTACTTAAATAACGGTAATTTTTAAACTAATAATCCGACTGGGAACCAAATTTTGTCACGCGCTATTTGAAGGATAGTCAGTCAGTCAGTTAAGTGCCATACGTGATACACGCTTGGGCGATCATATCTCTAAAGAGACATGACTGACTGGGCAGAAGATTATCCAGCAGTAGGTTGCCATTGCTTTCTGCGGTAGACTGGTTGCTGACCAAGGCTATAGAACCCAATCTGTCCTGTTATTTAACCCATAACTGGAAGGAATAGACGGATTAATACCTTTCCCAAGGGTATTTGCGCGTAAGTGAATGAAATGAATTCGGTGGAATTCGAACTCGGTTATCCGATTTCTCGTTCCGAGCTGATATCCAATGCACCACAACGCACATCCTGAAGGATGGTACTTCATAAAAATATATGGATTTTTAATTAGTGGTGCTATCTATATGTCAGTCCCTGGATTTATTGAGTGATGTGTCATATGTGTGTGTGTGTGTGTGTGTGTGTGTGTGTATGTGTGTGTGTGTGTGTGTGTGTGTTTGTTTACTGAAGCCCATAGAAATGAACAGTTTGAAAAATGCATATATTAGTAAATATTATTGCATACATGTACTTCATAATACCTATCTAAAAAAATTAACAAAATATGTATGTAATAAAAATGTATGTGTAACTTTTGTTCATATCATGTGGATCACAAACATCTAAACTAAATCGTATATGGCTTTTGAATTAAGTAAGTTTGGCCAAACCTGGTCCATATAATTTTGCTTCTGGGAATGAATCGATCAAATTGAAATATTAGTTAATATTCTTTACAGTTTGCTTTGTGCTTGTAAAGAAGAGGCTACTTTTTTACTTGTAGTGATATTAAACGAACTGGGAATACATGAATTGGTCAAGATATCTCAAAGCACGTGGTGGCGGTACTCCTCTTTACCTGTGACTAATATCGACCAAAATATTTTAATCTGGGACGAGTGTCAACTGAGAGATAGGATTTATGACTTTCTAATTAAATCGGCAGAAAATAGTCAATCTATATAAATAAAACTAAAGATGTATGTCAGTATGTGCTCATCCATCAGTATATCCTCACAGATTTCTGTTAACATTTCACCCGATTTGTTTAAAAAAACTTACACACTCCTTGAAAAATTATTATTCTAGATAACAAAAAAAAAAGAAATTGCTTTCAGTTTAATCTTTGTTTTAACTTCTTATTTTCAAGTTTTTTTTTTCTCTTTTGTTAAAGACAAGTTCAACAGTAATGTTTACTTAGAGAATAACTTTTTAAAAAATACAAGAGTTATCTCCCGTATTTAATGTCTGCGGATGTGAGTCGTATAAAAAAATTAAAAGTCGACATATTTTCCCATCCCGTACAACGCCGGGTACTTACTGCTAGTGCTCAATAAAATAGGAGCCGTTTTTTCAACTAGAAGTTCACCCAGGTGAGTGATACGTGGAAGGAACCCTATTTGACACTCTTTGCTTTTCCCATTTTCAAAGTTGTGCCATCTTGCTGTTGAAACACATAAATAATGCAGAATTATCCTTTCAATTGTTTTTCATCGTATGTGATTTTTCGTCAGCGGAATCACTTTCTATCCAGCCACGTTTTCTTCCTCCAATTATAGCAATTACCTACAAAGCGGCATTTTGTCCAAGGCGCAATGCTACATACATTGTCAAGAATAGACCGTATAAAATGTAATAACAAAAAACAAAAACACAGAATGGTTTGAAAAGTTTGAAAAATTCATGGAATGATAATGGATCTCCTAAAAACATGTATTTTCTATATATACAACATACATTAATAATTTTGTAGAATGGATTGCCAAAATGCTGTAATAACAACAAAAGTAACATAAGAACGAGTTCAATATTTCTATTAACTCGCCGTATAATCTTGAAGATGGCAAGTTCTATCAGAAACGGTTCTAAATTTTTGTAACACTTCTTCATTTATAAAAAATAAAACTACTAACCTTAATAACACTGTCATATATATCTATGGCTCGAATCCATTTACAAAGCCCTTCACAAGCAGATGAGATGTTCTTGATAATGTTCGGGTCAAAATCTTTATTTGTGATGTATTTTTCTCGGATTTTTTTAATAATATGACTTGGAATATTATCTTTGTCGTATTCTTTCAGCGAATCAAGAAACTTCAAATCCCCCAACATCTGTAAAGGAAATTGAATAAAATACGACAAGTATAAAATAGAGAGTATAAATAATATTCATTGGAAAAATAAAAGAACACCATTTCTTGTATGCAGTTTATATATTTTGATTTTCCTTTTCACTAAAGCAGACGTAAATTTTTTCCATAGTTAACAGGAAATATTCGTTTTGGCAGGGAATGTAACAGTTACATCTAGACATCTTTTATCTACATACGTGAGATAGAGGCACGATATAAAATAATTATTTTCCCCTGTTTTTGATATTATACGTTCATCTTTCTGTGTTCTGGATTTTTTTTTATTTATCTATAGTGTATTTTATTTGTTCTTTCTGGACATAAATGTTAAACAAAATGTTTGCAGAAGTCAACAACAAATGGTTTCTATACATGGCTATTATATATATAAAAAAAACTCTAATAAATACATCTTTCAATAAAGTAAGTATATATGCTTGCCTGATATTTAACCTATTCTCAATATAATCAGTCCACATCTATTTGTCATTATGGAAAAGACATGCAACGTAATCATTTCTGAAAGGGATCCTCTCTAGTGATAAAATGTTGGTCCTTTATAATCATATTCAACAAACTAGGATTACGACTCAAATAAAAATCCTGTACAAAACCGAGATTAGACCCTTAAAAAAGCAATGATCTGTGTTTGATGGGATATGAAGGGTGTCGTCTGTCATGGAGGAATTTTTTCAATACGCTCACGTCGCCACTGAATGTGACATTAGATCGAGGTTTAAAGTGGTTTTATTGGCAATGACTTGGAAAAATTGTTCAAGCTCTCTCAATACTTCACTTTTTGGGGATGTTTCAGGCGCTGAGTAATGACTCCATCTCTCTCCCAAAGGTGAGGTATTGCATGGAGAATGACATAATGGAGATTGAGCTAATATTATTTTGAAATTTTCTCGACAAAAGCTATGTAATCCTGAATTATTGAATTTAATGAAAGTTAGCTCTTAGCAAAAATTACACTATTTACATTGTTCGGACTCTTGTTTTCATCTTTTTGTCATATTCGCTACGTTTCAGTTGTTGTACGCCCCGGCCTTCTTCAGGTTATTGAAATTTCGAACTGAACTAAAAGTATTTGTTCATCAATGCTGTAACCAGGTATTCAACTCACAACTGTTTGGGTTAAGACAAAACGTCGTGAATATGATAAAAAAGATGAGGACAACAGTTTAAACAATGCAAATAGTGTAAATACTATATCATCTCTAAAGTATAGACAGATATCTAAGAGAGATTGTCGTTAAGTTAAAACATGAAACCAATCTTTGAGATTCACTGATCAATCGGAAAAAGTATGTTACTCTCGCATGACAACTCAAGACGTTGCAGAAAAAATGTTGGTTGTCAGTATGAACGTTTAATTTCATTCATCCAAAAATCCCTACTTTGCTATCATTTTTTTAGATATTTACAGATTTTCTTCGACGTGAAAACGGTACATTAATTATGAAACAATTATAAAAAACGTTTTCTCCGAAATCCAAAGAATTTTAAGCTTCAGTAATTAATAATTTGAGGGCATTAAGTTACTTAAACTGAAGGAAACTATTATCTTGATTAAATTTGTAATTGATATTTGCATATAAATCAGTTACGTGCCTAAATTAAACGAAAAGACGTTCTTACTAACCGAATATATTTGAATATATTTGTTTCTCTTTTTTAATTCAGGACTGGCACTTTTAACTATATCTAATTCTGCTGTAAAACAAGATTTACATTAAAAAATTATAACCATTATTTGGTTATAATTTGCATTAAAAGATTATGTGCACGATTTAATTTGGGATTTAAAGCACCCTGTTGCATTAGATTAAAACTTTTCAGATTGGTACTTTTTTGTCGGATGTAAGGCTGATAAAACTGTTTATTTCAAACACATTTAAAATATGTTCCATTGCTCCTTAAAATACTGACTAATAATATCACATCGAAACAAAAATCAAAAATAATCGAAAAAAGTATTCTTTTTATAAGTAGATAGATATTTTACGAAATTTGACTATTGAACGAGACATTGAGAGAAGCCGAGTTCGAATTCCAGTTGAATTCATTGCATTCACTTACGCGCAAATACCCTTGGGAAAGGTATTAATCCGTCTCTTCCTTCCAATTATGGGTCAAATAATAGGACAGACTGGGCTCTATAGCCTTGCAGGCAACCTGTCTACCACAGAAAGCAATGGCAACCTACTGCTGGATAATCTTCTGCCCAATCAGTCATGTCACTTTAGAGACATGATCGCCCAAGCATGTTTCACGTATGGCACTTAACTGACTGACTGACTATTGTAGATATTGTTTTGTAGGTTCGATTTTAGTAGCCAAAATGAAACTTTTAGTTAAGTGCCATGCGCGATACGCATTTGAGCGACCATATTACTTTCGAGACATGACAGACTAGGAAGAAGATTTTCCGGCAAATAGCTTCCCATTTCTTTCTTTGGAAAGATATGATTCAATAGGCTACAGGGAAAAGAGATGGATTCATACCTGTCCCAAGGCTATTTGCGCTTAAGTAAATGCAATGAATTCAAATGGAATTCGGATTCGCTCTCCGTTTTCTCATTTCGATCCGATATCCAATGCACCACATCGTCAGTTATGTGGATAATTAAAGAACGTTCGAGAAAGGAAAGCAGACTTACTTTTTTGGCGGCGCTCCAATAATCTTCAGTATTCTTGCCATTTTGATCCACTTTCTTTTCTGGTTTGATTCCCTTCTCAAACAAACAAACAAAAAAGATTTGATTTGATTTGATTTTTTTGTAATGAATGAAAATAAGTGTTTCTGTTAAAATGATTTTGTTGAAAGAAAATGATTATCTTCAACATGTTTTTCAGTTAATTTCTATTTTTAAAACATACTAAATATAACTTGTAAGATACAATGTTTTCGTTTATTTCAAAAGCTTCGATTCATGTCACTAATCTTGAATTTATAGTTTTGCCTTAAGCACCACGAAAAACTTCGGTTTCTGAAGACTCTTACCCAGAAAAATGGCCTTAAAATAGAAATCCAATATCTCTATTTCATGTCTGTTTTCTCGTTCCGAAAATTTGTTGCGTTTAATGTCGTCTCTACTTTCTTGTGGTCTATCGGTAATTCTTCAGGTCCCAACGCTGCATCACACACTGACTAAACGATGAACAATTAACTTAGGTTTCTTCTCTTTTCTTTATTTCAGGAGAAAACAGTAGTGGAGGAAACGAGAGGTAGAGGGAGATAGAGAGGGCGGATGGTAACAAATTTACCACGTGATGAACAGTCTCACTAAAGAATAGACAAGCGGCAATGTGTCTACATTTTTCTTTTCTCGAAACCATATGACTGTCTTCGCGTGTTTTGAGTCGTTTTTAAAACTTAAAGACAATTCATTCCTGTCAGAATTCCACGTTGACGCGATTCAAACCATCCGATTCAGTTCACTTCGTCAAAATTCTAACCATTACACTTTGGAATATCCTACGCATTCTGTAACACATTTTTTTTAAAACAGGAAAGCGTAAAATTTATATAGATTTCAATAAAACATTGAAATAAAAAATATTTAACAATACGAACATATAAAATGCAATATGTATCATTATCTATACATTTTATTTGTAACATTTTTTACGTCATCACAGAGATGGGTGAACTGACTGTCATTCTATAGCTGAATTTTTTATGATTTAGTCGCCACCTAGTAACGTGGTAGAAATAGACAATAGAATGCTATGCTAAATTTGATATATAATATTTTGTAGTTATTCAATAACAAAGAGAACATTAGTCATTCATTCAGATTGATATTCTAAATAATGGAACGTACGTATTATAATACGTACATGTAGCACAACTGTTATCCACACGGAAGTGGGAATCGGCGAGCCGAGGTCGGATTCCGGGCTCGTTTACGGTGTTCACTTTCGAAAAAACATCAATAGATCTCCCTTCTCCATCTAAACCACAGGACATAACTAATCTTTCTAGCTTTAGGTTCTAGCCAATCTAAGACAAGAATTAATCTGAATTCAAAACTGTATAGAAGAGAACGAAGAAACTACTTCATTATTTTTCCCAAAAGGTCGGGGCAATTCACAGATAATAAAGAAAAGCAGTCTGTGTAAAGCTGTCTTTGCTTAAGCCCTGAAGAATCATGACATTAAGAATAAGCGTGAAAACAAGATAATTTCGGATATTTTCTAAGATGCACTTGTGAAATTGAGTATACATGGAAACACGTTAACAAAAAGCACACAAAATCTCTAAAACCAAAATATCAAAATTCTTTAAAATATTCAAGGGAATGCTGAAAGGTTCGGATGAAAAGAAATTTCAAAACAAAATTTTTATCTTTGGTCAGATTTTGGGAAATAGGTATACCTGAGCATATTTCAGCAGCCTTATTAAATTTATCATTCAGTTATATGCCTTAAAATTGTTTAAATGATGCGTTATAAATTAAAACCAAACCTTCATAATGCATACAGCTTCCATGACAAGCTTGACTCCATGCGGTGGATTAGTCATTGCCTTTACAATTGTAATATCATTTTGTTTCAGAGTGTTGAGGGCAGTGATTGCGGTGTTAAGTGCCGGCATAGCAGAGGCTAATTTCTCTTCACATTCGTCCTAAAAAAAAAAGGAACGATTAAAGAATACATTTAGGTCATTACAAATCCTTTTTAGTCGTTAGAATGTTTTTTTCTTCATAAAATGATATTTTCTTGATACTATTCTGTAAAATGGTCAGTATCTAGATGGGTAATCGATGGAAATACCAGGTGCTGTAAGATTGGGTGTGTGGGTGGTGTAATGAATACTGGCTCGGAACTGTTAAACACAGAGCCAAGTTCCAGTTCCAGTTGGGTTGGTTAAATTCACTTACGTTAAAATAGCCCTCCATATTTCTACCCCCTCCCTCCCAACCAGCTCCGGGTTAGTAAGACTTGTTATTATCACAAAAAATAAGTTAGAATTTTAAAATATTTTCTGGCTTTAAATAAGACAGAAAATATTTTAAAAATCTAATTTATTATTATTCAATAGGCTAATAAGTTGTAGAAAACGAATCAATCAATCATATATTCTTACAAATAATGTCATTGAACAATTCGATTAGATAAAAATGTTCATTCGTTCAAGATTTTATTTCAGGAAAGAATGGATCCTTTACTTCTCTACCTATATGAGTTTATCTATGTATTTGTGAACTTTTACTGGTTTGAGTACGATCACCAGAGTTAAGCTACGTCAAGCCTTGTCAGTACCTAGATGGGTAACCGCTTGGGAATACCAGGTGTTGTAAGCTTGGATGAGCAGGTGGCGTAATGAATAAACTGCTCGAAATTGGAGAACAGAAACAGAAAGTCCCGTTCTAAATCCAGTTGCTTTCCTTATATTCACTTACGCGCAAATTTTCTTGAAAAAATATTAATCCGCCTTTTTTCCCTCCAGACATAAGGGAAGTAATAAGATTTGTATTAGTAAATCATTATTATCTTTAAAAAAAGTCTTACACTCTAAATATATTTTCATAGTTTAAATAACCTGCAAAAGGTAGTTAAATCCTAAAATTTGATCAATCAATTCATTGTTCGATTGTATGTGGGAGAATATGATATATAAATTACTGTATATTATATTATCCAACAATGTTGGAAAATACAATGAAAAAATTGAAAAAAACTTATGTAGCGCATTTCATCCTTTATAATGATTTTGGTAGACTAAAATAATTTTAAAATGAAAATCACCTGAGTGTTTACGTTCAGACAAGTTGGACACCAGAAATTTTAAAATTTATATTACATCTTCAGCATTTCTACTCGGTGCATAGTTATTACCGTCGTTTATATTTTCCACCTCCCGACACACACACACACACACACACACACACACACACACACACACATATATGCTAAAAAGTCTGCCTTCTTCTACCGTGCACCCATGGCCCAGATGTAGAACCGCCGACTGACGCCACTTTGGTCGGGGTACAATCCTGGGTTAAAAGCAATCGGAGTCTAACCGTACTGATGAGCTGTGATACAGCGAAACAGATCTGTCTGCGGATGACTATATATATATATATATGCAAGGAATAATAGGATATTCGATGACATAGTAAAAACTAAGACAAAGAAAAACAATCGGCTCCGCCCAGACCTTATCAAGTTTTTAATTTCTGGAATTTTCTAAATCGTGATTAAAAGATGAAATGAGAATTGAGGATAAAAAACTGTAAAACTAGAGCCGAATCACACTCAGACCCAAAAGGCATTCTCTCTACTTACAGAGAAAAGGCCTTCGGGATCTGATGTATATGGACTCTAGCACCTTTAGATGAACGAGAGAGTGGGACCTTGATAAAATTGTAAAGTTCTCAACACTCAATCCGACCACACAATTCCTGCTATTTATTACATGTTGTGCTATTGACGACCCGGAAGTATTCACAAGTTGGCTACTACTGGCGGCTGAGTCCAAGATTCTGGAACGTAAATGCTGGTTAACTCTTTGATTCAAACGCTGGGATGTTCTACCTATGTAGTTGCATCCGCAACTACACTGAAATTGGGAAATAACAGAATTAATATGAAGTGGAGGTAAAACATCCTTACGAATGGAGAAAAGAATTTGCCGTATAAAAAATATTACACAAACATTGGCAGAAAAATTCGCCTAACTAAAACCTCACCATCTGTTCCAATGTACGGTAGTCGTAAGTAAATTGGACATTTTTTAACTACTTGTGACCTAACCTTATAAAAATTATCGATGACATGAGACATAACGGAATCCAAAATGTCCAAAGAATATCCATTTTTGGAAAATGTCATCTTAATGAAGTCCATTTCACCGTGAAGAAATTTTCAAAGCCCTATAAGTCAAAGTTTTAATTAAATTAACTTTACGTTGGCATGGGCAAAAAGAATCCCAACGTATATATAATCCAGTAAAAGTATCCTTTCTAAATACTGAAGCAAAAAAGCCAGTACAATTCCTGTGTACAAAAAAGGAAATACAGCAATTTGACTCCTTCTCAACGGTAAATTGCAAGGACGGATGAACAGAATTTAAAAGAGTGAGGAAATTGTCGGCTTTGTCCTCATTATTAAAAAGACATTTAGATAAATTTTTATTAAGTTGGTTCTAAGATTTCGGCTCACATGAGACATCTTCAGAGAGATTACAAGGACGTTAACATAAAAATATCCACCATCAAAGACGATTTTATCTTGTGTTAACATAAAACTTTGCTAAGCAACGATAACATTTAGCAAAAATAGCAAATGCAGTTCGTAAATTTGTAATGTGGTTCTATGACGTCACACTGTATTGTTAACACAACCATATATTTAAATGCAATTAAATGTGTTATGACCAGATTTAAACCTGATTTTATTAAGTGTGGGTTGTTTGGATTTAATGTAGATGGCCTCCAATAGTTTAATGTTCTTTTTACTGTGTGTATGAGTGAGGATTATTGTATGGGAACAAGTTATAAGACAAAATGTTTGAAATTTGCATTTTTTATTGTAAAGCAGTAAAACTACAGCAATGTATAACACATTGCATCATAATACAGTTAAATTGTTCAGTATAATTTCCCTTTGAAGTGAATGAAGGCCTTATTTTATGGTACAATAATTTTGTAATAATGTGCTTGTGCCATACATCTTGTCCATATGCAATTTGTAAAGCTTCAATAAATTATAAATTTTATAAGGCTGTGCTCTAAGGCTTTCACTGATCACCAGAATTAATTACCAACACTATGATTTTGAATTTAAACTTAATCTTTAACTTCGTTTCCTAAAAACGGTAAGGATTTGGAAAAAAATATATTTTTATGCCAATATTTATCATTTAAAACTCCAACTTTGAAACTGAGTTCAATATCAAGGTTCTAAAATTGACCTACCCTAATGTATTCGGTTGTCCGGAAAGTTCACATCGGCTTTTAAGGTTTGTTTATGTCATTAAGGTAGTTTTATGCCATCCAAAGAATTCAAATTTTAGCAAAGAATTGAGTAAATGAAAATCCAAAGGAGCAATGTCAGGTGAATATAATGGATGGGGTAACACATCACAGCCAAGATGCAACAATTTTTGCCGGGTCACTAAAGAAACGTGAGGTCTGCAATTATCATGATGGAAAACAATGCCTTTTTCTGTTCGCTAATTCTCGGTGTTTTTCTTGAATTGTTGCTTTTAATTCGTCAAGCCTTTTTCCGAATCAATTGATGGTTACTTGGCAGAAGCTCATAGTACAGGGTTCCTTTCTAACAGCATGATTTTTTAGGGTGAACACCTGTCGCAATTAGCTTCAAAAAGGGTCCATTTTTAATGCGTTTATACAACAAATCACAGATAAAAAAAACTATTTAAAAGTTTTTTTTCACTCAGATCATGTGGCACCCAAACACTGTACTGATTTGAGTATCCAAGGCCGGTGGATTTTGATAAATTTATTATTTCTACTTATTGCCGTGTTATGTGATGCAGGTTATTCTCAATCAATGTCTTGATTTGGTCACCATTGTGGATCTGCCTGAGCGTTTGTCATCAATATAGCTACAATCATCAACTCTAAATTTCTGTACAGTTCTATCAGCTAAAACACCTTCACCGTACACGAAAAATATCTTTTCTTCCTTGCGAGACATTTTTGCTTTTATGGTAATAAAAAAGAGCATCAAATGTGTAAAATGCACCACATAATCTTCTTCTTCATAAGGATGCAAAATTGACACGAATTAAGTAATTTTAAACTTTCCTTCTCATGAAATAGTTTGAAGTTCGCTCAAATCTGAAATATAAGCATACTACACCTGTCAATAAATGTGACGTGTTCTAACGTGTTGAAACATGAACGACTAAAAATCGGCATGAACTTTCCGCACAACTCAACATATATGCCTATATATGTATTTATAAGTGTGTATGTATGTTTATTATGCATAGGAATATAGAAGTAACTGGGCTGGTATCCAGGCCCGTTGTAAGCCTACGGAATACTGAGGGGCTCTTAGCGTGTGTTAAAACATTATGTCAATGAAGGAAACTTCTTATATTATACCTGCGACTTTGTTTATAAATAAATGATCAGGCACTTGACAAGAATGGTGAAGCCCGAACCGTTACCTTGGATATCTCCAAAGCATTCGACAGGGTCTGGCATGCTGGCCTCTTGTGCAAACTGCGGAGCTATGGGATAACTGGACATCTGTTTGACCTCATCCAGTCTTTCCTCTCTAACCGCACATTGAAGGTGGTATTAAATGGGCACGCCTCCCAAAACTACCAGACGAACGCGGGCGTCCCTCAAGGTTCTATCCTAGGTCCCACGCTCTTTCTGATCTACATTAATGATCTCCCCGACACCATTAGATCCCAAGTTGGCATGTATGCCGACGACACAACAATCTACTCCCGCATCGATCAGAAACCAGGTCTGGACGACAAAGTGAACCTCGCTGCCGTACTTGAAAGGGACCTCCAATCCGTAGTGACCTGGGGTAGGGAATGGTTGGTAAATTTCAATGCCTCCAAAACAAAGCTGTTATCAACTAATCACCATAGACAATCGCATCTACCTCCCATTAGCATGGGACAGGCTAGCCTCCCAGAGAGTAAAATAATACGCCTCCTTGGCCTTACACTCTCGGCGGACCTCAAATGGAATGACTATATTGAATCCATTGCCAAATCTGCTGCTATGAAAGTGGGCTCCCTGTGCAGGGCCCGGAAATTTTTCCCACCTGAATCTATTCTGCACATATACAAATCTACCATCCGCCCGTGTATTGAATATTGCTGCCATATCTGGTCGGGTGCCCCTGCTGCTCTCCTTGGGCTTCTTGACAAAATACAAAGGAGGATCTGTAACGTGGTTGATACTGACTTGGCAGACCGGCTGCAGCCGCTCTCACACCGGCGTGATGTGGCTTCCCTGTGCCTCTTCTACAAGTACTTTCATGGCTTCTGCTCCGATGAGCTTAGATCACTGGTGCCGCCTAAGCACGAATTTACACGAGATACTAGATTAGCAACTAGGTCCCACCCTTTTACAGTTGAACAAATAAGATGTAACCGTAAATTCTACTCCAACAGCTTCTTTTCTCGCGCTTGCCGCCTGTGGAACTCCCTTCCACAAGTCTGCTTTCCCGACAGTTACAATCTCCAGGTGTTTAAATGTAGGGTCAATAGACACCTCCTATCACACTAACTCCCAACTATTCTCACAACACTCTCATCTACCCAACCCTCATTCTCGGTATCCTTACCCGCCTATCACCCACCCTCTGTCATTTCCTATATTTAATCAGCCTTTCTCCACTCTACGTAGCCCCCTGCACAGTAGTGGCAGTGACATGCCTTGCTCGGGGTGAAAAGCTTATAAAAAAAAAAAATTATTTTGGACAATGTATTCGAAATTCAGATAGTGATATTGGCTACGTGCAAAGCCTTTTCTTATTTAAAATAAGCTTCAAGTAACGTTTAATTTTTAAAATCTTTGGTACGTGCTGTATAGTATGATCTGTCTTAGCCGAAAAAGAGAAAATTAATGACGGATTATGATAACTTACTGAAAGTTCACGAAAATATTGCTGGAAAATTTAGAGCAAGAGATTCCCAGCGTTGCTACATCTACGCAAGAAAATGTTAGTCTCGACAGTAACTAAAAAGCCAAATCTGCGCTGCGTGTATTTGAAGATCAGTCAAGCGATGCCATTACTCAAACTCGAGTCGCATGTGTAGGTTTGTGTGCCTATTTGTATGTGGACATGGTCTCTGTATTTTTTATGTATGCATGTGTCTGTGGGTTAGTATATGTATTGTTGTATATGTCCATGTCTATGGACTGTACGTGCATGTGTGAAGGAGTATGTGTAAATGCCCGTGTGTGTATGTGCATATGTATTTACAAATTTGCATGTATCTACACGTGCGTATAACTATGTATTTGTATGTGTATATTTTTGTGTATTGGTGTATGCGTTATAGTATACGTATATCTATATTTGTGTCTCAATCTGTATTTCTGGCGATGTTCTTACTCAGCATCGAGGTGGCGTCCATCACACACACACACACACACACACACAAACATATATATATATCGATTTAGTGTATCGAGGCAGTAAATATATTTGTGAACTGTGTTTGTTATTTTTGGTAACTTTGCCTAGCGGAGTTTTATGTCAACACAAAATAAAATCGTCGCTGATGGTGGATGTTATTGTGTTAACGTCTTAATAACCTCTCTGAAGATGGCTCATGTGAGCCGAAAGCTTACATCTAACTTAATAAATAATTATCCAAATGTTGGAGAATTTTTGTCTTTATTTTCTGAAATTAAAGCCAAAATACGACGCTTAGAAAGGCTCATGATTAAACATAATAGACATTCATTGTCTCTTATATCCGATACACCATGAAATAACGTGTCTGCCTTAATTTTTCTTATATTTGCCCTATGTATTTATATGCATATATGTTTAAAGCTCTCTTAGAGAGTTATCCTACCACTATATATACAGGATACTCTTTTGGATTCTTCTATACCCACACTGCATATATATATATATATATATATATATATTAAAACGAATGTGGCATGATTCGAAAGTTAAGTGTCATACGACTGACTGGTCAAAAGATTATCCCGCAGTAGATTGACATTACTTTCTGCGGTATACTGGTTGCCAGCCAAGGCAATAGAACTCAATTTGTTCTGTTATTTAACCCATAACTGGAGGGAAAAGACGGAAATGAATGCAAGGAATTCACCTGGAATTCGAACTCGGCTCTCCGATTTCATGTTCCAAGCTGATACCCACTGCGCCACAATACACATCACTTCGTAAGTACTCAAGAAGAAAACAATATAAAATAAATATGAAATTTAGCAACTTTACTGATAGTACAAAACAAATCATACGTATGCACTGGTATATGCGTTCATGCGTATGTATGTATGCATGCATGTACGTATGTGAAGTCGTGTGTATTAATTTATAGAAAATAGGTATTGCCTTTAATAAGTAAATTATTGTCTTATAATTAGTAAAGGCTTACAACTGTTTTCTATTGAGTTTCTCATAGGAACTTACCTTTATAGACTTGGCATTCATTGCTGCTTCATTTGCAATGGCTTCGTCATGTTCGACCAACTTTTTCCCTGCTTCGACCTCTTGGGTTTCAAGTTCAATGATCCCAATTAATTTCTCTGTCTCTTTGCTTGTTTCCATCAGTCTGGGTTGGAGTGCAAACAGCTCTTTCTGCATAATGTTTATCTACAAATTGATAATTGCTTAAAACATTCATAATGTCAATAGTGAAAAAAGTAGATATTTAAAAAATTCATAAATCTGAGTATCGTGGGAAAAATTAGATGTGCAGACAACGAAATTGTTATCGGCGTAGAAAGGAAAAAACAGTCTGCCAAGTCCTAATTCTGGCTATTCTGTTGCGTTCGTTTTTGTACAAATGCTTTTGAGAAAGTCATTAAGCTATATGTTCTACCCAATACAAATAACTGTGGGTTAAATAATACAGTAGATTGGGATCTCTAGACTTGAGTGGAACTCAATCGAGGAGAAAGACGACTCGAAATTTCAAACCGTGGAGACGACAATGAGAAATCACTTCACTATATTTCCTAAGAAATTATGACAATACACTGATAATAAAGAAAAAGAATCTGTGAAGAGTCATGATCGTACACCCGGAAGGCAAATGGCTTTTAAAAAATATGGTAAATTAGCAAAAATACGACACGTGTGTGTGTGTGTGTGTGTGTGTGTGCGTGCGTGCGTGCGTGCGTGCGTGCGTGCGTGTGTGTCTTTACCGGTTTCAAAGCTAAATTGATGAAATCAGATGTGAAACATATAGCTACACGCCTCTCTATTTCAATTTAACTTCTGCAAACCATACAATTATGAAACCGGTAAAAGTTACTCTAAATAAATATTTTTGAAAACTCTAGTTACATTTTTCCAACTTCTTTTCCATATATACACGCATATATATACATATAGATATGCAGTTTCATTAAAAAATGACAAAGTGTGATGGTTAACTTTTTAATGAAATTTTTCATGTGATATTTTTTTTTCTTTTGGAAACATAGATTATATAAAAATTGTCCAAATGTTTTGTTTATCCGAGCGCTTTCGGCTATACTTTTAGCCATTTTCGATGACGAATGTTATTTTACGTGTAACATAATGTATGTGTTGTTATGTATAATCTAAAGTAGCGATATGTGTTATGTACCGAACACGGCAATCATGACACTTTGTCTGTCATTTTTAATGAAACCTGCATAAAAGAGAGAGTGCTGGCCATATATATATATATATATATATAATTCATGCCACACTATTTTTTCTAATTGGAGTAATGATGAAAGATAGCAAAAATACAATATATCTTATTTAGAATATAAGATTCATGATACATGCTAAAATAATCAAAACATATCAGAAAAAAATTGGTTAAAAATTACCTGCGTTTTTGAAAATTCAAGTTTTTCTAGTCCAACAACATAACGATTCTTCAATGTGAGAATCTCCATTCGTTTCTTATTCAAAAGACTTTTAAATGTTCTGATAAGCTCCAAGAAAGACGTGGGTGTTACGTAATTCTTTCGGTTCAGAGCATCAAAATATCTGTCAACGTAATAAGAAAACTATTTTGACAAATATCAGAATCGCTTGAAATAAAAAGTACGGAAAGTAAAATGAAATTTTGGAGATGGAATAAAAATTAGTTCCTATGCACGAAAGTTAAATTTATTTGCTAAGAACACAATCATCTTTATTAATGTCAAGAAAACCTCAATATAAAACTGATATCTTCTTTGAAGAATGTTAAATTAAGAAAGCTAGGTTAACATCTAAACCAAAGCTTCTCATCTGTAAAGTCTTCGAATTCGGTGGAATATTGTTTAATTTATTACAATATGTGACAATAAAGACAAACTCAGTATATTTTATTCACTTGAATGAGTGAAGATTAATACAATTCAGCCAACAAAGTAGATCGTTCTTGAAAATAATCATGCTGATCCATGCTCGGTAAGATCAAAAGATCAACTGAAATATCTGATTGCACCCCATCACATAAAATAACCAGGTACCTTAAAATTTCAGTTTAATTATTCAATACAATTTTAGTAACAAACTATATAATGATAAGAAATATACTAATTTAGCTTTTTTACAATTATTTCTATCCAGATTTTCAGATTCTTTCAAATACGATATTTTTAATCTTTTCACTATGCAATAAAATCACTAAGACATAAAAGGTTCCTATGAGAAAATATGAGAAAGAGAAAAGTTTATTAAGAAGAGAGAACAATAAAATATTAGGAATCAAGACGGAAGATAACAACTGATATTGCATTTAAATCTTTGAAGATCAAAGTTGACTAAATGGAAGAGAGTCCCACAAGCGAGAAGTACGAAAGAAGAAACTCACAAATAAAATAATTAGTCTCATATTAGAAAAGTGGTTGGAATGTTAGTGCTCTTACCATAAGATCCGGGTTAAAATCTCTCCATGATCAAGTATAGTCAAGTAGAGGACTTCCTGATAATATTGCCCTGATGAGGTGACTCTAGTGTGTGTCACTTTTGGGGAAGGGCCTGAAAACCATCCCACAGTTTTATCGTTAAAGCATGCTTTGTGATTGACATTGGGTGGATAAAATTGTTCGGGTTGTGCTAGCACGAACTCTCAAGTCATCATGACTGAGATTTCAAAACAAATCCAGTAATTTGTTTAGCATCTAATCATGCCAGATTATACATTCTCTCGCAGAAACTGTTACTAAAGCCTTCTCAGTAGAGTCGACTAGACGTTTGGATGCTAAAGAAGCATAAATGTACTTCTTCTAGATAAATGTACTTCTTTTAGCTAACTGTCCTAGTAGACGGGTTCACTCGGAACCGAGCAACCAGCCATTACTTAATATATTATTCAAATAAAGTAATTCATACTTACTTTTGAGATAAAGCTCGAACACTCTGATGAAAATGCTTGCACATGGTGACACATTCTTGCCTGACTTCGTTTGACATTTCTACATCATCAAGCAATTTATTAGCCACAAGATGGAGAGCTTCATCTGGCCATGGCTACAAAAGAAGACACAATTCATTAGGTTTCTTTTTTATATTCATTAAACGTAGCTCAGGTTTACATAAGGTCATGTCTACCTCATTCCGTAATATTAACTAGAGTGAAGTTAGTACGAAAATGACACATCCGTGGAGCATTCTGTGTCAGTAGAATTCATTATAATAGTAATGAGTATTTACTGAACCGAGTTTAGTAAGACACAAGGAAACATATGTGGGAAACATATGTTAGGATTGATAACTCTTACGTAAGGCACTTGTTGTGGATTGAACTTGCTACAGCTGTAATTAGTGTTTATCTGATTTTACTACAACAAAACTCCACATAAGTGTAACAACTTGTGAGAATCAAATTCGTTGCAGTAATATTTTTCTCGGTTGAGTTAATATAACACAAGGCCATGTGTTTGAAGCATCTATCGAAGACTGAACTAATTACAATAGTAATGGTCTCCGAAACTAGTTTGCTGAAGACTATGGCGAAATATTCCTGATTTTTTGTTACCATTCTGATTTCTTGTATGTAAAAATGAAAATGTACTCAGATTTTGGACAATGACAAGAATATTCTTACCAGTTTTGAAGTTCATAAAATTATCAAAGTGTATATTAAATTTTAAATAGCTGTATAGTGTATGCGTCGGATCTTCTAGTCTTTCATTATTTTATCTTTAGCTAATTTCATTTTTTATAGCATAAAGTGTCGACATTTTGTCACTTCTTCATATTGTAACTATTTCGCGTTTAAAACTGAAACTGTTAACAGTGAGCTATCGTTGCTATCGTTGATTTATTTTCTTATATTTATAACAAATTTACCAACGCCATTTTTTTTTACACGAGGTAAAGGGAATTCTTAGAAATGTCTTTGAACTTTACGAAGTGATTTATTATTTGTGAAATCAGACAGGTGTATGTGTTGTTTTACAAATGATGAGAAATTTATGAAGATCGGAAAATGGAAATTACGGAAAAGAAAATCGGTCAGTTTTAAGCATCTGTCTTTCTCGAACAAAAAAAACCGTTTTGGGAAAAGATTGTCATTATCAAAATAATTGGGTTTGTTGTGAAAATCCAAACGTGAAATAAATTCATGGCGATATTAAGGCCAGGTTTCAATCCCTCAACTTCCTTCCCTCTATCTTTTCTGCAAATATTTTCATGGCAACTGCTCTGACGAGTTTCTTTTACCCGGTACCACGACCATATGAATTTAAACGTGCTACTGGATTGGAATATAGGTCCCACTCTTTTACTGTTGAAATAGTTAAGTGTAGACATCTTTACTCTAATAGTTTCTTTTCTCGTATTTTCCACCTGTGAAATTCTCTTCCGTCTACTTGCTTTCCTGATAGCTACAATCTCCAAAAATTTGAATGCACCTTCGGTTACTATCTTCTATCTTTTATTCCTTCTTCAATACTCACTGTACACAGTCTTTCCTCTCACTGTAAGCCCCTGCACACTAGTGACGGTCTCGCCTTGCTTGGTGTGAAATGATTAAAAAATAGAATAATATACGTTAAAATCTATTTTTGATTGTGGAAAGTTAAATGAATTATTTTTAATTTTAGAACAATCCGATATTATCAATACTAACGTTGGCTATTGACTCCAATGCATTGTACATTGGAACATAAAAAGAAAGGAAACTGGTGAAATTCCCACAAGACACTGCACATGTTGCAAACATATTTAAATAATGACATAACTAAAATAAAATGCTCTCCTATGAATAGCAATTTTCCCAAACCATCATTTCGTTTCACGAAACACTTTCTTTTAGCAACAATTTCAACAAATTTATAACATCGAAACATTAACTTAGAAATGAAATCGTCATTTTATGATATAATGAATAATTCATTAGAAAGTTGATACAATGAAAATTAGGAAAAAAGATCTCCAGTGACTAGATAATGTTGCTATGAACTAATACAAATAAAATACTTTACCAAAATATTATGGAAACATTTGCATCAAACTAATAAAAATTAACTGAACATTACAAGAAGCCTATAATGCGTAATGAAATCAACAAACATTGCCATTTCACATATATATAAATGAATTGACTAAAAGTATATGAATTAAGAAGTACAAAAATCAATTCACTTACCTGAAACCAATCAATAGTGCAACAGTTGATCAAAGAAGGATACATGCGGAGCCTATTTCGGAATGCATCACCGATTGGACTAAAGGCCAATACAATATGGAGGTTGTTATTGACGCGCTCAATAAATTTGTTATACATGCTGTGAGGATTTACATCTCCTTGTTCCTTATCTTGCCGATTCACCTGCTGCAGCTGTATAAAATATTGCGACGATAAAGACACTTAGAAAAGACAAATATTTAAGCGATAGGTTGATATTTGGTACACTATAAGGCTTCAATCAGTGGGCCTCTAGGTAGAATCAAAATGTTTTGCGCAGTTTTAACAATCTAGCTTGCTAATCATTACCCCACGCCAAGGAATCTGTTAAGCTAACGTTCAAAGTACACTAATCTGTTATAATTTTTAAAGTTTCATTCTTAATCCCCTGTCTCTTTAGAAGATAGGTGATCATAGATCTACACTGGCGTTTCTTTTTCATTATTAAATTGCCACGATTTCTTAGAAAATATAATGACGTGAAATTCCTTACCGTTTTGAATTCAGAATAGTTTTTATCCTGGTTGCAATCCAAGGCTGCAGAGCCAAGTCAATTATGCTAATTAACCAGTGGTTAGGTTGCGAAAAGAAGAGATGCATTCATTCCTTTTTCAAGGGCATTAGTGTGAAAGGGAATGCCAACTCCATTTTCTGCATCGATGACCGTTACACTAGTTGGAACATATTTTAATTTAAAAATTACTATTTTTCACAATTGTGATTTTTTTTCAAAATTACGTCCCAAAAAAGTGTATCAACGCTATTGTTTATTCATTGTTATCACCCCATCCACAGGAATGTTTTTAATTAACTGTTATGATAAATTGATACATTCTGAATCCCGCCATTGAGCACCGGTTAGCACACTAAACTGTTAATCACGAACTAAATTTGGTCCTCAATAGCCACTTCAAATATGTGACAAGATGCAGAGTTAAACTAAGATCAGTAGAGAACGGAAAATAATTCAAGATTTACACTTTAATGGTTGGATTCATTTCAGCAGAAGAGCATCAAATACAATCAAATCAGCTCACAATCTTGCCTTTACGAATAACAACCCAATAAATTCATCCGACTTCTCCGAGCAGAATTTTCATGCCTATTTCGCTACTGTTTCTGTCCAAAACCAGTTTCGATAACAATTATTGGAGTAGATTAGTTCGCCTATCATCTCTTTCATACTTCTATCCGGTCTTTTCAACAAGAGTAGAAATTTACCTCTGTTTTCTTGTTTAGGATTGGGTTTCCACTTCCTTCTAAAGTTTTCTCACTTTCTTTCACTCTCAGTATTGAATTGCGTCTGAGTGGCATTATTGCCTTGCTTGGAACGAATTGAGTAAAAATAAAATTTAGGGATGAAAGCGTTAGATTAAACGTTTACTTCTTCGAATTAATTGCCCTATTTGAATTGATCTTTAGACAAGCGTTCTGGAAAATATTTAAGTTAATGAAGCCTTTAATTCAATGCAATTCAATCATTCTCATTTATAATTTGAACAACAATGGGAAAGTATGCTTGCACATGGCGACACATTCTTGTCTTTGTTTGACCTTTCTACATCGTCAAAACTTATTAGCCACAAGATGGAAAACGTCGTCTGGCCATGGCTAACAAAAGAAGACAAAATTCTTAAGTTTTCTTTTTCATATTCATTAGACGTAGCTTAATCTGGCACAAGATCATGTACACCGTAATATTAAATAAAATGAAGTTAGTACGAAAACAACATATCTGACGCATACGGGAATCATTTTTCTGTTTCTATTCGATTAGTTGTATACCCCATACAGTAATATTTGTTTTTGTTAGAAATTTTACCTACAGTGCCACTCAATCGCTTCCAATCATAAAGGAACGGAAAGTAATATGAAAACTTGCGAAGAGATATATAGAAAGAAAATCGGAGATCTGAACGGTCAAAATATGGCAATAAATTTTTTTTAAAAATCAAAGAGGTGAGAATACAAGTCCGAAAGATAAAACGAATGCCCCATATTATCAAACATTTTCTTTCTTACTTTTTCAATGATTTCCAGTTTTTGTTCGTTGTCGAAAAGGTTGGGTATATCTCCGACATTAAGCAGCATGTTGATGTCTTCTAAAAAGCTTTCATCCTAAATAAAAACAATTAAAAATTGAATTATATTTCAATGAATGACATTTAATAAATAATTAAATTACGGAACTTCGAAACAAAAAGTTATTAAACTCGAGATGAAGGGCTTCATAGTTCGTGTGGAGAGAGAAAATAACTTTACCAATTAACTTACATACAATACAACGCTTTACAGAATTAGTTTATGCTATATATTTTCGACGTCTGTCGATGGTCTTCCTCACATCCGTGTCTCTTGTCTCATTTAGTTTTATTATTGAAAGTCATGGCAATTTCCTCACAAGTAAAGAAAAGAATTGAGGTAACAAAAATGTGGTTCTACAGAAGAATGCTGGGAATACCATAGATGAAATGTAGGAAACAACTAGAAAATTTGTCAGATATGAAGGAGACTATCACCACCTTTAAATTTGTTGTTTTTCATTTTTTTTTTTTTTTTTTTTACTCTTTTCAGTGCAATCTTATTGATTACACGCTAAACAAAAACAAATTGAAAAAATTTCAATATTTCAATAATTTTAGGGGGGGCTTAGTTTTTCATACAACGTTATAAGTAAATTGATCCTCCATTTTGGAACCACTCGCCGGTACGACATTGCCACCACCTATAAATTGGTTGATTATCAATTTTATTTTTACTTTTTTCAGTGCAATCTTATCGATTAAATCTCAGACTTTCCGACTGATAAAAAAATTTGTAACAATTTCAACATTTAAACAATTTTAGTAGGGTGGGGTCAGTTTTTCATACAACCTTATATAGTAAATCGACCCTTTTTTACTTGCGCATATTCAGCAACTGAATCCTTTGCGAAATTTTTTAATTAAGCCATTCTTGAAGTTTCCGAAGAAGATGGCATCGTAAAACTTGAAAAAGACAAAAACAAGAGTACAACTCGTCCCAAAAAAACCAAAACAAAGCGACCCCAACGTGAATGGTTCCAAAATGGAGGATCGATGAAAACAACAAATTTAAAAGTGGTGGTAGTCTCCTTCAGGTCCGCCGAAAATTTTAATGAAAATTGGAACAGAAAGAAAATATTATCAGAAAGAAACAGTTAAAATTGTAGTGCTTGGAGAATTTAACTCTCACAGGACATATTTAAGGCAGGAGGGGTAAAGGGTAACCTAAAGTAACCTACTTAAAGTGCTTGCGGAAATGGATGGCGGAAAGAAAGCTGGGCGAGATAGTAAAGGCAAAACATTGCGTGAAGCTATAAAGAATAAGAAGCTGTGTTGATCCATGACCCCCCACGTCCTGAAGAGACACGGCACATAGAATAAAACAGTACAAGGGTTTTACGATATTTTAAATATATATTAAAACTCATGCAAACTGTAACAAAAAGTGGCGTTCTCTTTCTTCTAGACCTTTTGATGAGAACATTTAATATCTGTCTATACTTCTGAGATGAGATATTGTAATTATTTACACTGTTTACATTGTTCGGACTGTTGTTCTAATCTTTGTTTTCTTAATTACGACGTTTCGGCCGTTGTACTATCCGACCTTTCTCAGGTGAATGGAATTTCAAACTAGTTCAATATGCCATAACTTTTCCAGATGTCTCAGCATCAGTTATCTTCATTTAACTCAACTCTCTAAGATTTTTGTTCACCTCTGTTGTAGCCAGGAATTGAACTCAAAACTCTTTGAGTCAAGTCACTGGAACTAATCAATACTTTTATCCACTGGGCCATGTGTCCTTGATAGAACGAGTTTAATTTCGAAACAATCTAGCAAATTATATATTACGTGTATGCAAAAATTAATTTCTAGTGTTTCCTATTAAAATTAATAAATATAATAACTATTACATCTATTTATAAGTACATTCGACATCAATACTTCAGATCGGGAGATTGAAAGTTTTGATGAAGGTGGAATCACCTCTTAATTGCCGTTGTTCTCATGTCCACAATGACTCGGAGTGGTAGCACCTGTTAGGGTACCAGATATGGGCAAATACTGAACCCTTTTATCATTATGAAAGTATAAATATACAATTTTATAGTAAAAAGTACCAGCAATATATTTTTATATAAAAAAAATTACCAACGATACATATTTACAGTAAAATGACTAACAATAATCGATTTCTATTTTTTCCTCAGATTAGGCCATTTGCAGTGGTGTGAAGCAATAATAATCTATTTTCGGGGTTTATGATGAAATTTGTTTGGCCTTGAAAAATATTGTGTTATCTGCAACTACATCAGATAATGATATTTATTACACTGAACTGCCGTTCTACGGTCATTGTCTGCGATGGACATTACTCCAAGGAAGCGTACAAAAATGTAACTCTGCACGAACACACTGGTAAGTAGTGTCATCAAGACGAAGAAACAAACTGGATCCATCAGTTCAAAACGTAAAGTGCGGTCTGAAGAGAAAAACAATTCCAACAGACGATGTATACGTGATCAGGGAAAGTGTGAAAGATCCTAGGAAGATAGTGTTCATTTTGTTTCAATGTATTTGCACAAAGGTGTAATTGGCAAATGACGAAATGAAAAGATTCAAACAATAATCAAATTATAAAATTGAAGCTTTTTGAAAACTAATTTGTATTTTATGTACAAGGCTAAATGAGAGAGGTGGAGAGAGAGATAAAGACTTTTAAATGTGCCTGTTGACAGAAAACATACTTTTATCTGATGGTCACCGAAAAAGAAAACAATGGGCGAATTATCGAGGCCTGCTTTTCGCATAATTTTCATTAGATCCTCCTTCCAATCGGTCACTGCGTAGTTTTTGGTCATCTCGATTTGAGTCAGATCAAAAGTCGCCATAAAAGATGCGAGCCGCGTTGCACTTTGACGTCCACTGCCACCAATGCCTAGAACGATTAAAGAAAATATAGAAGCAGTTGTGGTTTAGGTAATTTAAATTGTTACAAGGCTATAATGACATTCATTATTTGATACAAGAGAAACGAGAAAAATCTACATAAGTATGGACATATAGAGAGACAGAGAAAGAAAGTAAGCAAGAAAGGAAGTTGGCAAGAAAGGAAGTTTGGCTAGAAAGAAAGCAAGTAAGAAAAAAAAACAAGCTAAAAAGAAAAAAAAGATCGTACATAAGATAGATAGATAGATAGATAGATAGATAGATAGATAGATAGATAGATAGATAGATAGTAAAGCCACCAACTACTTTCGAAAAGGACATCCAATAAATGGTTAACTAAGGGCAAGAAATGAATTGTAAATTTTAATGCTTCCATATAAAGCTGTTTTCATTTAATCACCACAGAGAACCTTTTCGCCCAGCCATCAGCATGGCTGATGCCAAACACCAGCAATATTTCTTCGACTTACGTTTTCCACTGACATGGAGTGGCGTGATTATATTAAATCAATTGCTAGGTCTACTGCCAAGAACGTTGATTCACGATGTCGTGCAGGCAATTCTTCCCGTCAGAATCCATCTTGGGCATTTATAAATCTACTATTCATTCGTGCATTGAATACTGTTGCCATATCTGGTCTGGTTCTCCTACACTATATCTAGATATTCTTGATGAAATTCCAAGAAGAATCTGCAATGTAATCGATCTTGACCTGGCATCACGACGTCAATCACTTTCCCACCGACGTGAGACTGCTTTCTGTTGTATTTTCTACTAGTGACATTATAGCATTGCTTGAGCGTGAAATAATTCAAAAACAAAAGTTAGATAGATAGATAGATAGATAGATAGATAGATAGATAGATAGATAGATAGATAGATAGAGTGAGTGAGTGAGTGAGTGAGTGAGTGAGTGAGTGATTAATAGTCTAAGTATGCAGAACAGAGCAATTTATTCTTGTTTATGAAAACACCATAAAGTGGATTAATATAAACAATATGTCCACAAAAGCACTTACTATGATTCTGTTATTTGATGAATATTTAACAGATTATTTAAAAAAAGAAAGATATTGTTTAACCAGAAAAATTATCTAATATTTTACTGTTGGTATTATTTTTATTTGTGGTTATTATTTTAAATTAAAGTAAGAGGCATTATTTTCTTGACTGAAACACTGGACGTCATACCAACAAGTAAGCAATGGCCATTCG
The DNA here is from genome assembly GCA_037127315.1 of Ascarosepion bandense. NCBI lineage: Eukaryota > Metazoa > Mollusca > Cephalopoda > Sepiida > Sepiidae > Ascarosepion > Ascarosepion bandense. Next base: position 1,296,549 of record JBBBDQ010002409.1, read on the forward strand.
GTTGCTTTAATACGCGGTTGATCCGGGAAATGTGTTCAATGGCCAGTCGAAACAGGACCAAATCCATCGGAGCTTTGCTCATCATGTTGTATTCCTCCAAGTACTTCTCTATTGTCTGAAAGTGATAAAACAAGGAACTCATTCAGCTTAGTATTAGTAGACCTTGAACTATAATCCCAAAATGCGGTGCGTTATAAACGAATATTTTCCTTTTTAACATGAAGTTATAAAAATAATATGTATAAATAAAATGAATAAACTTATCAAATAAAATAGCCTGAGATTTTTTTGCTTGTTGTTTAAATTTCATTGTGAAAATAATAAACTTGATCGGATATGTTAAATGGAACGTTTTCAATGAGCAAATACACAAAAATATTGTGTGTTATTTTCTGCAGAGCGCTTCTGGCTGATTTATAGCAATGTTCGAAACCACTTTTAGAGATCGACTCTCGTTGGCTTCCCTACAATTTGAGCTTTGTAATATACGATACTGTGCTTAGTAAAGATCCATATTTTGAAAAATATTGAATAATTTCACAAAATGGGAATATTTTAATATTGCGATTCTTTTCTATGAGATGTTATTTTTCCAATAACAAAAAGTTATTTGGAAAAAACTGTACGTTCCTTTTTCAACCAATTACCTCTTTTGAAAGGAAATACGTCATTTACCATAAAGAATTCAATATAAAATTCTTGTCACTGAACGAACATAGAACTATTTCGAGCTTTCTTCATCTCTAAATACAGAAGCTGACTCGTAAATATATATTGAACAGAGCGAATGAATATCAAATTTTTAACATAGTCCGTGGCAAACATCGTATGACAAGGTGTACAAAACACACTTAATAAATTAAGACGAATCTTCACTTAGAAAAGTATCACAAGAAAATATGCAACTTCTACAGGCATAAACAAAAAAAATTAAATTGATTATACGTGGCACAAAATTTAAAACTGCTAATCTCATCGTCAAATATAACAATTCACCTACTTTTATTTAAGCTGCGGAGAACTAATATTATTTAAGAACTTACATGTCCTTTGAATAACTATTTTTGATTTATCCATGTTCGTAAATAATTATATTGGATTTACTACGACTTGTTATCAAAACGACATACAATGCATCTCTCTGACCATAGCTGAATTAGATCTCATTTAAGTATACATGGAGAAACATTAAACACTGTAATATACGCGTTGATAATACAAATATACTAGCATCATCCACATGTAAAATAAGGCTAAAAGAATGAAAGCATTATTAATAAGAGAAAAAAATCCAACACTGAATAATATCACCTATAAACAAGTGCTTTCGGAATATATAACATAACTATGACTACATATATAAACAAACAGCTTATATATTCAGTTAAAGTAAAATCACCTACTTTTATTTAAGCTGCGGAGAACTAATATTATTTAAGAACTTACATGTCCTTTGAATAACTATTTTTGATTTATCCATGTTCGTAAATAATTATATTGGATTTACTACGACTTGTTATCAAAACGACATACAATGCATCTCTCTGACCATAGCTGAATTAGATCTCATTTAAGTATACATGGAGAAACATTAAACACTGTAATATACGCGTTGATAATACAAATATACTAGCATCATCCACATGTAAAATAAGGCTAAAAGAATGAAAGCATTATTAATAAGAGAAAAAAATCCAACACTGAATAATATCACCTATAAACAAGTGCTTTCGGAATATATAACATAACTATGACTACATATATAAACAAACAGCTTATATATTCAGTTAAAGTAAAATAAAATTTATCCTTGATACTGGTTAAAGGTGTAACCGAAAGCTTTTGAGGAAATAAAATATTTGGACAATTTTCATATACTTTACATCTTAAAAAAATTATAGTATCACATGAAGACTTATATAAAAAAAACTTAGACATAACACCTTGTCTGTCATTTTAAATGAAACTGGCATAAAAGAGAGATTGCTGTCTAAATAATATATATATATATATATATCGATGGCTTAGGGAGTAGACTCCGACTGACACCAAATCGGTCGAGTTTCGATCCCGGCCAGAGGCAAGTGGATATGTCTAGCCACACTGATGAGTTGTGATACAGCGAAACGGGCTTGTATGTGGATGACTAATATATATATATATATATATATATATATATATATATCATCTCTTCATTCAAGTATGTTTGGTTGAATAATCTGGACATATATCTATTTTGATTGTATTGAATTCTCTTATATATTGTGTTTTTATTTCAGGCTTTTGATCTTAGAGATTAAGATCTATTTGATTAATCTTTTGTACAAAAACACTTTTTAACATTTTTAAAAACATTGCTATTATAAACAATTTAAAACAATGTTACTATATTTATAACTAGCCTTATTTAGGCTTTGTGTTTGCTCCTTATATAGAGGGACACTAGAATAAAACATTTTGTTTATTTTATTTTCATGACGTAATACAGTAGTGTTATCAATAAGTAATATTTTATATTGTGAAGCTGGACAGGCATGTGTCTTTAAATATTGTGCGATAGAGTTTGTACCCGACATATGATGTCTAAACCTTCTTGATAATGTTGTAGTGAAGCCAACATAAGTATTTACCTTTGGGCAGAAGTACAATATCCCAAAAGATATTTAAATACATATTTAAGGTTGTTCTTTTGCAAAACATTAGTTGAAGAAGGGTTATTGCGATTGATTAAGTTGGTTGTATTGAAGTTAATAATAGAATTAGTTTTACTGAGATTAATGTCGGATTTATTGGTACTTTCCAAAATATTTTCATCTTGTTTTTAGTTAGAACGCATTTGATTACAGTATAGTAGCTTGATATGCTTGAGGAAGTATTATGTTCTTTTTTATTTATGTTAATATTACTAATAGAATTTAATAATCCCAGCGAAAATTAACTTTTCCACGAAAATAATTTTCTACATTGAATTAGAGAATATTAGATAAACTCTCATTAATAATGACTTTCTTAATTACGTTCTTCATGAAAAAATTGGACTGTCTATTAGAAATTCGGATAATCCTTAATTGATTTAATATCAACATTAATAAATCGATAAAAGAATTCGTTCGGATCAAAATGAAAATAAATATACATATTATGTCCAGATTATCCAACTAAGCATGCATATATGTACATATATATATATAGATAGATAGATAGATAGATAGAGAGAGAGAGAGAGAGAGAGAGAGAGAGAGAGAGGGAGGAGAGATAGAGGAAAATTTAAAAAACACTCATCACTTCAGCGATTACTATTCAGCAATGAATTGAGTTCTTTCGGTGATTGGCGTGTGTATACACCGCTTATATACAACACGCTAAGATTTTTCCCTTCTCTAGTTCCATGCGCTTATGGCTTAGGGGTTAGCGACTCCAAATGACACCAAATTGATCGAGTATCGATTTCAGCTAGAAGTAAGTGGATGTCTAGCCACACTCATGAGCTTTGATACAGCGAAACAGGCTTGTATGTGGATGACGAATATATATGTGTGTGTGTGTGTGTGTGTGTGTGTGTGTGTGTGTGTGTGATAGATTTGTGCAGAAACTTTTAATTTATGCACGTTTGATTGTGCTTTTATTTATTTTTCCAATATTTTTAATAACTTTTTTTACTCAATTTACCGCAAGCAAGGCGATAAGACTACTAATATGACACTGGTGTATGAAGTGGTTAAAGTTAAAATGTGTACTGGAGTGACCATAAAGGGTTAATTCTCATATAAAGTATCAGCCGAAAGAGAAATAGAATGGAAGACCTTTCCCCTGGTGATGGGAAGTGAGGAGAGTCATCTGTACTTGGAAACTCAGAGATTTGCGCGGTCTTCACGTCGGCTTCCACCAAATTTCCTGATTCTAAAAAACTTCTAACCCGGCTCCAGATTGTTTGTTTGTTTTTTTGTTTTTTGTTTGTTTGTTTGTTTGTTTGTTTTTTTTTTGTTGTTTTTTTTTGTTTTTTTTTTGACAAGGCTAAATGTCACCATAGAAATTACCGCAGGAAGGGTCAATGTTTGTTTGATTATGAACTACATAAACTAATTGAAGATTAACCCAACGATTCCTTCGTTTATTTTTTTTTAATTTTTTTTTATTATTATTTGTGTATGCGTGTGTGTGTATCTGTGTGCGTGTTGTGAAGATAATTATTCCCTTGGTATAGCTTACGCCATGGTTCGATCCAGCACTTCTATTACCAGCAACATTTAATGTTTCACTGCTCTGAGATCAAGAACACAACGTGAGCAGAGTAGGTGTGGATCGAAGCGGCCTACGACAAACAACCTGCTTAACCATCGACGGTATTGACAAGCGCAGGATTGGTCCTGTGGTTAACACGTCGTTTTAAGACCCTGAGGACCAGACCGTTATATATGGGGTAGGCGGCGTGTGGCAGGGGTTGTATTATCTGTTTACTTCTGAGTAGGTTTTGATCCAGGATCGAACTGGCGGGAGTTATACTAAAATCAAGGGGTTACTGGTAGTGAAAGATAATGAGAAGATGAGAAAACTTTACAAGGAACCGGAAATTTAATCCTAAACAGGGAACAACGGATAAACATCTACTCAATTAAAAATTGAAGCTCAAATACACCCAGTTTAAATTACATAATCTAGAAACAGCGAAAGAAAGGGAAAATAATCCCCTGAGAAAATACGCAGAAAGACAAATCCAACGGAAATCCCCCTCCCACTACCCAAAAAATATTAGAAATATTGAAAAAGTAAATGAAAATTCGCACGGAACTTTTCTTGGTATTTGATCAACCGTGCATATATATATATATATATATATATATATATATATATATATATATATATATATATATATATATTCTAATTCGGAAGATCAGCCGATTACCTTACCTTGGTTTCAACGTTTCGGTATCGTCAGACGTTATATATTAGCTGATTACTCAACGCACTGAACTGGCTTTTGGTGAATCTGTGGGATCTGTTAAGACAAGCTTAGACATGCTAAAACAAGTTTAGACAAGCTTTGTATACAGTTACCGCGTAAGCAAGAGCTGGGTAATCTTTCACCAGTGGCCCGAGCGTCGGCGCTCGGATTCTCCACATTAAAAAAAGCGACCTTGTTTTACAACTCACTCCGGTTGGGGAGCAGGGTAAATAAAAACTGATGATGCAACCCCCTTTTTAAACACATAACATGAATTTTAGAATGCATAGCAAAACGTTTAAAAGAAAATCCAAAACAATATCCGGGGGGTATACACCTTAAAAAATACATTTTGGTCTCGTACAAACTCGGATGAAAGTATGTACAATATTATTTTGCTAGTCTTGACTAATTCCTCCTTTTTTTTTTAAAATTCCTGTTCCGCGTTCAAAAAAGCGTTGGATAATCAATTAATATATAAAGCCTCAAGATACCAAAAGGTTAAAATCAAGGTAACGCAATCGGTTGATATTCCGAATTAGAATATTTAAAAGCTCTACAAGCTACATATTTATTTTTTCTTTAAATATGCATTGAACACTTTTTGATACAACTGGTTACTGGTCTAATTTGACCAATAACTGGTTAATAGATAGATAGATAGATAGATAGATAGATAGATAGATTTAGTGCAAAAAATTCGTCACTTTAACTGAGCAGGTTCATGCCCACTTCAAAGTTTCGTGAGGACTCTGTTATGATGTCTTGACTCATCGGGGTTGCGACTTTTTGCTGATGAGTCTCGGACTCCTTTCCTATGCATCGGGTGTAATTTGATATTTTCTTGAAGCGGTTTCTCTCGGGATTGGTTGGTTTTCTTGTTCTTTTTCCTTATTTTTATTGTACAGGTGTTTTGATTTGTTTCTCATGCTTTATTTACTGCTTTTAGAGTACGCATAAGTGGGTGCTTGCTTAATTGTTTTGTATTGAACAAGTGTCCATTTAATTGCTTTTATTAGTTGGTTTGTTGTTGTCGTTTAGATTGAGCTCTTTTTACTTTCTTTGCCGTATTGCTGTGTTTGACTTCTTATGGGTTTCTTTTTTAGACCATGCTTGGGAATTTATGTTCTTGCGTATATTTGTGTTTCTGGTCATTATGTGTGTGTGTTTTCGTTTAATGGTTGTTATATTATTTTCTGTTTATCGTCGTGATTGAGTTTTTGCATATTTATATTTTATTTGCTTTGTTTTTTATTTTTAGTTATTTATTGTTCTTTGTGTAGCAAAGCAGATATTTGTTCGCATGTCTACAATTTCCCATTATCTCGTTTCTTTTATAAAGACATCATTTTTTTCCGAAGACATCATAAGGGTCGTTTTACGAAACTTCGAAATCGGCATGAACCTGCTCAGTAAAAGTGCCAAATTCTTTGCACTAAAACTATCAACACTCTCTATCTCTACCTCGATATCGAGTAAATTGCGATAAAGCACCTGCTTGCCAAAATATCTTTTGTCAATAAAACTACTGAAAAAACAACAATTTTGGCACCAAAACTATCACAATTCAACACCATATATATATATATATATTTAATGTTATAATTGTCTATATATGTGTGTGTGTGTGTGTGTGTGTGTGTGTGTGTGTGTGTGTGTGTGAGAAACTAACGGAAAGGTAAATGTATAAGGCAATGAGAAAATTTATGAATGTTATAATTGTCTTATATATATATATATATATATATATATATATATAAACATGACTGTCTAGGGATGACTATATATACATATATATTACAACAAAAGAAGTTTTTTTTTATTTTTCTGCAGCATTTATCAACTTTCTTGTCTGATAGCATATTTTTTCAGAAAAAAATGTAGCAAACAGAAAAGACAGGATCGATCTTCACAGGTTACTGAAACTGAAGTCGTTTGTTTTGCTCACATTGCTGAGAATAGGCTAACCTATCAGTATATTTCCCACCGTTATTTTCTGTTCGCTACACAATCAGTAGGATGTGCGTTGTAGTACTGTGAATATCTGCTCGGAACGAGAAATCGGAGAGCCGAGTTTGAATTCCAGTCAAATTCGTTGCATTCACTTACGCGCAAATACCCTTAGGAAAGACATTAATCCATCTCTTCTTTCCAGCTGTGGATCAAATAACAGGATAGATTCAGTTCTATAGATTTGGTTGGCAACCAGTCTACCGCAGAAAGTAATGTCAACCTACTGCAGGAAAATATTCTGCTCAGTCAGTCATGTCTCTTTCAAGCGCGTATCTCGTATGGCACTTAACTGACTGACTGACACACTCAGTAAAAAGAAGCTCATCTCTTTCAGAGCAGACTTTTTATCTGAAGAACGATGTAGAATGAATTTGCCGAAACATTTTGATAGCAATAAAATCAGCATAAAAGAAAGAGTTCAGAAGTTTGAACAAATCTAAAAATTACCAAATGTATCAATTCGTTATATTTTAATAAAAAGGCTGTTTTTCTAAATCAAATGATAGAGGAAACATTTGCCTTTTTGTTTTATGTTATTTCTTTTTTTTTTTTTAATTTTGAGAAGTTTTTTTTTATTTACGTCGGCAATCGTTTTACCTGTCTCAATTCCTCTTGGTTGATTATTTCATCATACATTCGAACAGCCTTGCCGTTGATCTTGATAAAATCGCCAAACACTAAACTTCCAACATCATCACTGCACACTTGTTTTCCTGATTGCGCTAAACGTGCAAAGACCAAGTTGACTTTTTCTTTGAATTGAGTCTCCACGCAATTCTAGCAACAAAGAAGAAAAATTTTATAATTTCTGTTCATTAAGTCAGTTTTACTTTGAGCAAAATTCTTTCATCTTTTGATAAGTAAAGCTCATGATGACCATATTTAAAACAACGTAAGATTAATTTAAGTTGGGTTGGTTAATTCAAACGATATTTAAACCTTAGCTGGGTTATTCAATATTGAATACAAGTTTTATGGGACAAAAAGCACACTGCAATAATAGAGAGGCAGATATACATCTGGTTTATATTTGAATCGAAAGTAAGACATGAGTATTTTTGTATGGTTTTTATCTATTCACGTTAAGCAAAGTAATTAAGACCCACGGGACTAATTAGAGTGACAGAAAATAAAAAAAGACTTTAGAAGGAACAGGAAATCCAATCCCAAACTGTAAACAAATGATAAATCGCTCCTCCTGTTCAATAGGCCGCCACTCTGTTGGCTGGGCCTTCAGAATACAATAACTGCATTTCTGCAGAGAGGTGCCCTCTAATGAGGGGTCTTGTGTATGACGAAAAATTAATATCCTGGGTTTGTATCCGGCAGCAAGACCTCTAATTCAAACATTTTTAAGAACATGAGACAACCTCTTAGCTGTTGTTGTTTCCAGGTCCACCCTGACCCGAGATGGTAGCACCTGTTAAGATCACAGCTATGGGCAAATAGTTAACCCCGAAACTCGGGTTAAACACTATAAAAGTATAAAAATAGATTTCTATAGCGAAAATTCTAGCAATACTTTTTGAAGAAGAAAATATTACTAGCTATATGTTTGTGAAAAAAATATTACCAAGAACACATTGTTGAAGAAAAAAATATCAACAGCAAAACATTTTTTAAGAAATACCAGTAATACATCTGACTATAGACAAAATCTTCTTACCAAAGATATTTCAATGAAACCTGATCTACAAACTGATTTCTTACAAAGAAGACATATTCTATTGATACGAATCTATTGTAAAAATCTTTTCGCGATTAAATGACTCATTGATGTTGATATGCCGTAAAACAAAACAAATAAAACATTCTTTCTTTCATTTTAAAGGATCTTTTCAAGATACAAAATCAGGAGACATCTTAAGTTTTCTAAAAAAAAAAAGAAAAAAACGACCTTTTCATCAAAATCACTACGACCGAACATTTTTTAAAAATACCCTAAAACTCCACATTTTTGGTACTAATAACCCACAAAGGTTGGTATGAAGTTTAACAAAACTTAAACTCAAAAAACTGAGACCGTGTGTGAACAGGACGATATGCGAACCTATTTACTCCTGTCGAGGAAAAAATAAAGAGACAAACAGTAGATAATATGTCAGAGTTTATGCAAAGATGTTAGAACGATAGAGTTGAAGTAGACTTTAGAACGAACCAGAAATGCAATCCTAGAAAGAAAACAAGGGATAAATTTCTATTCAGGTTCAAAAGACCATGGTGTAGTGTGAAGTGAACGATATCTTTTTCTATCAGTATATATTTTAATCAAAAGGCAAACATATGTTCAGTTTACACTTGAATCAAAGGGTGGTCATAAGTGCGGTTTACATTTGAATTATACTCGAGTTGTTAACGTTCCGGAAGGTCTCCTCTTTTGCAGAGTAGACAAAGAGACATATTACCATCACTCGAAATAGCCTAAGCCACGCCGACAGAAACGACAATGTAAAGAAATATACAACACTGAAAAAAACTGAAAGAATATTACACTTAATTATTTGATATAAACAGTTATAAATTATTACATGTGAATAAAAACGCGCCGTGAAATCGTTACTTTTTGCAATCGAAACATTTCTCAACCGTGTCATTCTGGAGGGTATACATATTTACAAGGTATGAAGATTTTATCATTATACCCAGAGTGAAAAGAAAATGAAGAGGAACCATTCCATAATGAATAGTTACTTTTTATTTCTATGTAAAACTAGCAGTATAGCCCGGTGTAATGAAAGCTTTAAAATTAATCCATAGTCCTGGAGCTCAGACTCTTTGGACGTTGGCACGAAAGACTAAAAAGCAATAGTTGTTTCCAGTTAAAGCGAAACCGTAGACTGAAAGAAAAATGAATGGATGTAAGTCAAATTTTGATTCCCTGGAATCGATATCAAATTTTCTGCACTATTATAAGAACTGCAAACTTAAAACCTCTGAATATCGTTTCTTATGTCTATGAGTGTATCAAATTTAATTAAAATCGGACCACTCCTTCTATAACCCGATTTTTTCGATTATCGATTTTCCATAATTTATCGAGAGTACCTCGACACAAAACCTAGCTAAGAACACTCGCAGATGCTTATAGTATAACTGTGTAAATTTTCAAGAAAATCGGTTCAGCCGTTTCGGAGTCTATAGGTACACACACACAGACAAAGTTCCATTTATAAATAAGTTTAGATATGTAAAACATAAATATTGCATAACAAAAATATCATTATGTTATAATTATTAATATTTTATGTGACTTTTTCTCTTTTTAGATTTCGTGATAAACAGACATCAAATCATTATTATCGGAGTGAGTGTGAGCCAAAGCTCAATCATTGTTTAGTAGAAAATTGGACTGAAAATTGCTTTATTCTTAAAACTAAGATATTTTAATGGGATTGTTCTAACAAAAATACTACTAAGATGTATCGTTTTTTGTCGTGTGGTGGTAACATAATCACAGTCAGAAACTAGGTCCTTATAATATAGAATATGTCTGCCTTGATTTTGTAAAGTTATTGTAACAAGAAATAGAAACAAATATATAAGCCAAAAGATCAATAGAATTATACTGTCATTTTTATTATATTTATTTGGATCATAGCGTAAAAAGCGTCATTGTTTAAAAAGGTGATAAATAAATAACTTTCGCCATTAGTTTAGAAATTTTTATAATCAAAATCTTTAATGTATTTCTTTGTAAACGATGTTATTTTAAGACCAATTTAAGATTCAAGACATTTATCAATTCAAAGCATTTGTCTTCAATAATTTAAAACTTTTACCATGATCAAATTAAACTTTTACCTTGACCAATTTGAAAAATGCTTCTTGATCACTCCTGTCCACAAGTCGATCATAGAACAACCTGTAAACCTCGTGGGTCCATAGACGAATTATTTTGTGTGTGCTTTCGGTGTCATCAGTAACAGACTTTGGACTCAACAATAAAATTCCCTGGAACAACAACAAAAAATACTGTATTATATTTGATAGCAGAGATTAAAACAACCAGTTCACAGAAAATAATTTATTCACAACTAACAGTTAATTCTTGCTTTTGTCTATTTTTTTATCTCAAGTATTCGAGAATAATTTACTTCATGTTTAGTCAATGTTGGGTTTTTGTCTTCTATCTGCCACGTCCCTTCAGGACGTTGGCTATCATGGTTCTCCAAATTTCCTGTCCTTTGTGAAACTTAATAAATTTTCTTTCTTTTTTTTTATCTCTCTTAAACCTTGTTTGCTATCCATTTATTCAAGCTCACTAGACAGGAGCAGGTTATACATTGTTTTCTTCTGTCCCTTTTACCTTCAGTCTGTTCTGTGAGTACCAGGAGAAAAATTAGACCAAAATGTTAATATGGGTTCACATGTCCTTTTGGGAGGGTTTTCGTCAATTTCGAGACATGATTGACTGAACAGAAGATTATCCCGCAGTAGGTTGCCATTACTATCTTCGGTAGACTGCTTGCCAGCCAAGGCTATAGAACCTAATCTGTCCTGTTATTTAATCCATAACTGGAGGGAAGAGACAGATTAACATCTTTCACAAGGGTATTTGTGCGTAAGTGAATGTAAGGAATTCAACTGGAATTCGAACTCGGTTCCTCGATTTCTCGTTCCGAGTCGATATCCACTGTGCCACAACGCACATCCGACTTTCTAAATCACGACAACTTCTCAATCACTTATCGTAAATGATAAACCTTATAATTAAATTTAAAATATAATTTATCGGTACTATATCATTCAATGATTTCAATAGATACTTCTTATTTATCATAAATAGTTTCAAACATCTCATCTAATCAGTACGATTAACTCAGGATCTCAAAATTTATCTGTGTAAAAACAATATTGTTAATGACTTCTCTCTTTCTTTAGACTGTATCTCTAATGCTAATAATCACATAACAACATTAAATTCTAACATTGGTCACACTAGCACCACGCTCTCACGTAAGTTAACGTGTCCCTTATCGAAAATTAATGCATCTGTGTAATAACCAGTATGAATAGAAACGCAATTTAACTGACTACTGTGCACGATTTCAGTTAGCTCGCTTAAAGTAAAACATAAAACCTACACCGGAATACTACAGGCTTACATAATCACACATACAAAAACATAATTACTTGATGTAAAGAGAAGTTTACCTGCACAACTCTCGAGAAATCTCTCAAATTGAACAAATAATGAGATTTAGTAGGTGTCGGCAAGAACATGCTTACTGTCTTTTGGTAAATCTCAAAAGTGGCGTGGATCAAGATCTACAAAAGAAAAAAGATTCTTAATCCAAAAGAAGAATGTTATAAAAAAATTGGGCAGTCGCCCCAAAAATTTTATATAAAGGGAGTAGTATTTACTTGAACTGAAACTTAACCTTCTTAGCAAGAAGAACATTTCAAGAAAAACGTTTATGGAGAAAACAGATGCTGCCCCCAAATTAAGAAAATTTGAATAGTGCACGCGAACCGAATATGGTACGGATTTTTACTGCTTCTCTTTCTGAGAAGTATTTTTTTATTTAGTCTACATTCAAAGAGACTACTTCAAATGGAACCGTAGAAATCGAGTGTTAGTGTAAGTAATATTTTTCATGATCAAATTAACCGAAATTTTGGGCAACATCTCACAAGGAATGTCTTAAAACCTTGATTTTTGTAAAATAAAAAGTTCTGTGACATTGAATACAACTTGTGATTAAGTGGTAAAATTATGAAGTTTTTTTTCTAATTTTAAAATCGTTCCTTAAAAATAATCACAAGCCAATTTTTGTTTTGCACGAGGGTCATTCAAACTGATCGTGGAAAATGGAATTAGAGCTAACATTTTAAAGAGTACAATACATAAGTTCTGTAAAGAATGATACCATCCTTTTATACAATTCTCAAAGAACTAGAGTTTTTAATCATTTTCATGTCTAGGGTCAATTGTTAACTATCCTACATATCCCTAGAATATGCAGCTTTATCTCCCTCCCTATATGCCCTTACAATATCCCTAATCTTTAATCTTCTAACTTGAGTATAACTTAGGCATTCTATTGGCTGAACAATAGTAAAAAAAAAAAAAGGCAGATTTTCCAGCGGTAGGTTTCCGTTAGTTTCTGTGGTATACTGGTTACCAACCAAGGCTATAGAACCCAATCTATCCTGCTATTCAGCCCATAGCCGGAGGAAGAAGAGATAGATTAATACCTTCCACAAGGGTATTTGTATGTAAGTGAATGAACAAAATTCGACTGGAATTCGAAATCGGTTATCCGATTTCTCATTCGGAGCCTAATCTATTACACCACAACGCACATATTCTTACATTGCATAATTTCAATGATCTTAATATTTCTACTAGCGAAATCAGTTATCATTTTTCAGTTACTATTTGTTCCAGAAAGCCTTCAGTATTTTTATCCAACTTGTTTAGTTTTCCCATTGAAATCTCTGTTGCTGATCTATCCGCAAAACTTTTGTTACCCAACGTGCAGAAAGTTATTGTGTGATTAGAACCAATTGAAACATGTCGTGTGATAGCTGTTTTTATGTCGTCAACTGTCTGTCACCCTCAAATAAATCTTGAAGAGCATCGATTTTTTCTACAAGCTAATGTTGATTGTCTGCAGATTTATTAATTTCTCATTCCATCTTGTCCGTTTTTAAAATGACTTATCCAATTGTAAATTGCTAATATTTTCGGTGAATTATCGCCATAATATTTCTCAAAGTACAAATAGTGTACTCGATCTTCCAAACAGGTTTTATCATAATGTTAGGTTTTGTTTTAATTTTGATAGGATTCCCATTTTCCTACAGAGAATCATCTTTAAACTAAGGTAAAATTAAATCTTTTACCCTAAAATACGTGTCATAACAAGTAAGTCAATGGTTACTTTGCTGCAAACTAACATCAAAACATTCACACAGTTTGTTTCTTTATTTGTTTTTTTATAACGTCCTTTATCGACGAGCTCTTTGAATGTTCCTCGTATAACTTTTAAAAAAAGTACCACAAACCCGAGAATATCTCCTTAACACTGTTGGAAAATTTTTAAAATGCCAGTCCATTAATGGAGAAAAAATACTTTTCAAAACTTCTTCAGAAAATGCTTCGATTCCTATCATGTTATAATGGCGCAGAAAACGAGGAGTGATGGGATTCCGGCCTCCTCCAGGTGGGCTCATTGCAGAAACAATCAACATATCGCATAGTCCCACTACGTTGGTGCCTTTTCTGAGGAAACAAATCGAAATACAAAAAAGTCGTTATTACAAAGCTTTCAAATCTCGATCAGTCAATTATAGGCTACGTATTAAGTTACTAATAATTTTTTAACTCATGTTTTAATTATTAAAAATAAAACTATAGGAAAAATATATATATACGCCAATTTTATAATTAAGGAACAACAACCATTTGGTTTTCTTTCAAGCTGCAATTTTATTAATTTTTGTCTACCTTCTAAAAGTATTAACTTTAAAATAATTCGGTGTAACTATGATTATACAAATCTAAATTATTTGAGAATAATTTTAAATAACTAATAATATACATATTTTTTTAGTATTGTTATTTACGAATAATGATTACTGTGTTTGTTGTTCTAAAATACAATAACTTATAAAAAAAGCTGTCAAATACTAAAAAATACATTTTCTAGATTATTTTAGTCGAAAAATATTTTATTAATTTAAAGAAACTTTAGGCGAAAAAGATTTTTATTAACACAACCTTTGGCAAAAATGATGACCTAAAGGGTGTTCAATTTAATAGTTTAACTTGCAATACATCAAATAATCACAGATAAGACGCAAAATATGTTTTATTCAATAGCTTAATACTTTATTTTCATTAAATATATCACAAAGCATCTAGATCAAAATATTTAAATTAATGGTACAATTTATTCCAAACAATGAAGAGTAAAATAATATGGAATAACCTAATGTCGAGAAAAAAATTTTAAGTTCATTAAAAAAAATAGAATTAATACTTAGTTACATATTGATTGAGCTTGTAAGACTGCCTTTAATTCTTTTAGGCACAGATTTCACTAATTTCAAACCTTATTCAAAGTAGTTCCAATGTTTCTGAATTGGCAGTTAATAGATCTGATGAACTGAGCCTTCTCAAAAGATTTTGAAAAAAAACTCCACTATAATTTTCAATTGGATGTAAATCCAGATTGTTTTTTGGTCATGTGATTAATTTTATATTCATTTTCTGAAGAATATTTTTAATTCTTTTTATGCTGACAAATGCATTACCTTCTTGACTTAATCATCAAACCAATTTTCTAACAATGAAATAAGAAAATTATTCAAGATCTCGATGTGCTTTGATTGTTGAAGCAATGATTGCTATCTCCTCTGATCATTTAACTGACAACTTCATATCATGAATGCAACTTCATATCATGAATGACTAAAGAAATTTACTTGTTCTAGATTTCATTTGAATGGCAGCGGACAAAAGTTCCAGCATCTTAGCTTTGGTCAATGCAGATTCTTGATGCATCCCTGAATATCATTTTCATTCAATCGCTCACATGCCATGATGGTTTCTCTGTTTCCACAAGGAAAAATTCCATCCGTTGATATTTATCTACGTTTGCTGAACGTTTACGAAATGTAAGCTATATATTATTTACACTATTTTCATTGTTCGGACGGTTGTCCTTATATTTGTTACCATAATCACAACTTTCCAGCTGTTTGTATACTATGAACCTCTTCAAATGATTGGAATTTCGAACTGAACCATTTATTTCGTTCACCGGGGTAGATTGTTCTACTTCCATGAGTCATGACTCTCCCAGATGTCTCAGTATCAGTTATCTCCCTTTAACTTTAAGTCTGTGTTCTGAATCCAACCAACACTTTTATTTACTCGGCTATGTGTTATTGGATGAAAGCTTTGTTGAATTCAGTGACTTGCCCCAAAGAGTTATGAGTTCAATACCTGGCTACAGCAGAGGTGAAAAAAGAGAGCTGAGTTAAGTGAAAATAAGTGATGCTGAAACATCCGAAAGCAGCATGACTCATGGAACTAGAACAACAAGGCTTCAATGGTAACAGCAGTCGCAGTAGCAAAGAGAAGTTGTGGTGAGTGAAGTCCAGCGTAACAAGTAAGAACAACATCAGGACTTTTCAGTATCCGGTTAGATTTAACTCTCCAAATACTCAGAATTGTCCCACGGGACAATAGACTGAGGGAGTGAAATGTTTGTGATATAGCAATTATGATTTCAGTTGATATGGCAAATGTGAACAATTTCTAGGCCTGGGCAGTGTGTGCTTTGATTCAGTGGAAACGGGGTAAGCAGTATTAATTAAGAACTAAAGACGATATATCCCTTGACATGGTCAGCAAAACGAGAAGAATGTACTCTGAACCTTAATAAAGGGTTCAGTTAGAAACTACCTGAAGTTAACCCGAATCGACAATCACCCGATGAAGGCCAGAGAGCACAACGGCTAAAAAGTTCTGATAGTAAAAATGATTAAGACAATAGCGCGTATATAAATAATGGAAATAAGTTTGATCCCCTTTTGCAATATTGATCATTGCAACTATAATGAGTTCGATTCTCACGAGTTGCTCTATGCGTTATTTTAATTTAGGAATGCTTAAGTAAATATCTTATATTTTAAATAATTCTGATATAATCAAATTTCTTTTATATAAGCGTTTTAAATTGTGCTTTAAATTTAGAATTTACCTGTCGTACCAAAAACCTTGATCCAACCATTGACGAAGTAACTCTATCGGTGGTTGGGCACCGTATTTTTCTAAGGCTGGCATATTGAGATCATCAACAAAAACGCACATCTTCTTGTTACCTACTGGACCGTACATACCTTTTCTTCTTCTGGTGGAGAAAGAAAGAAAACTATATAACAAAAACTATTACGATATGCAATTTGTTTTTTATGCGTTAATTTAACACCAGGCTTTATACAGAGATATTTCTGAGTAGAATACGAAATAACAATATTTGCTTTACAGATTGTTATGACAACAGTAAAACTACTTAATAGCTTAAGTAAGTAAATGCCAGTGAGCTAAGTGCGATACGTGATACACGCTTTGGGGATCATGTCCCGAAAGACTGCGCAGATTTTCCAGCAGTACGTTACCATTACTTTCTGCGGTAGACTGTTTGCCAACCAAGGTTAAAAACTCCAATCTGTCCTGTTATTTAGCCCATAGATGGAAGAAGAAAGACAGAGACTATTTGCGTGCTAGAGAATTCAACTGGAGTTTGAACTTGAATCTCCAATTTCTTGTTCTGAGCCGATATCCACTGCACCACCCACGCACATTCAATGTAAATGCATAAAAAAGAAATATATTAGCCCAACATATAATTTTGAAGAAGACAATTTATAGTTTTATATCTTAACGTTTCGTAACTTTCATGGGCATGCGATAAAAAATTTGTGTAAATATTTTTAAAAACTAGTATAATGAGGCAGCAATTATTCATTTGAGAATGCTTCATTGAAAAGTATAGACATTTTATGTATATCAACTTTAGCTACCTAATTTTTCGCAAAATGGGTTGCTGCTGATTTATTTCTAACAATATTTCTATTTGTTGTGTCCGGGTTCTGCGAAAGATCATTCGCAGTTTAGAAAAAAAAGATCTTCAAACTTATTATGGTCACATTTAATCGACATAAAATGTCTATACTTTACGTTTTAAAAAAGTATGTACCTTTCCAATTTTGAGGAGATTATGTCTTGAGTCTGGTTGGCTGAGGTCTGTGCAGAGAAATTAATGTTACAAATCATGTATTTTTCTTTCGGTTGGTTCAAAAGAAAACTGTTGATGATGACACTTTTTCCTGTTCCTGTTGGACCGACAAGAAGCAAAGGTAGACCATTACTGACAAAAAGTTTCAGCAAGTAACGGATTCGTTCAGTTTCCACAGTGTTAACGAGTGTCTTCCGCAACTGCAAACAAATAGAGAAAGGAAATCTATTTGTGGTATTGTAAGCAAACTAAGAAATCAGTATATAAAGTACTTGGAGAAGTAGAACGGAAAATAGCCTGTCGTTACAGAGAGCGCGCAGAGCTGTGCTATGACTACTGTTACTCACATTGATATCCGAAAAATAACAATAGCGTCGCCGATAGAATCCATAATTTCACTGGACAACTCTGAACACTTAGAAACATCGATGAGAATTTTTGTAGCATTTTCAAGAGTAAAGCAATTAAAAGACTCAAACAGTAATGAAGGAGAAAACGAGATAACCGATATATTTCTTGCTAGAGTGGGATGTGAAACTGTGGAAAAATTTCGAGAATGTGTTATCTTAACGAGTTAGAAGAAATTACGTTTGAGTAAATCATGAAAGTCGTAAAACAAAGAACATAAGACAAAGAAATTGGAACCACGCTTTTGAAAACAAAACAAGCACCACAGAAGTCCATTGTGCAATACTTACATAGATTGAAAGAACGATTAAAATATAGTGAATTTAAAAAATTGGTAACACATGAACTGACTACTGCAGATGAATTAATTCTTCTTAGATTAATTGAAGGCTTGCAAGACCAAAAGTGCAAAATACTAGAACGTCTGCAGAAAAGCAGAATGAGTTTGAAAGCTATCGTCGATTTTTGGCAACAATAAGAGTTGATTAGAAAATTTAATCAACCAAAAAAAGAATTTGGGACATATAGGACGAGCACTACCAAATCCATAATTAAAGGTAAATATTGTGGAAAAAGTCATATGAGAGACAAGTATAAATGTTCAGTTTTGGGGGAAAATATGTTCAAAATACAAAAAAAAATAAAGAATTTTCAGAACCTATGCAAATACGAAAAGCAAATAAGAAAAGTAAAACTGTTCAAACCCCCTCTGAAGAAGAAGAAGCTGAAGTATTTACAATGAATACACAAAAAAAGGTAGAAAAAATAAAAATAAATGGCCAAGTATTTGACATGCAAGTTGAAATTACAGTGATACCAAAAAAATTCTGACTAAAATTAGGACAACCTAAATTAAACAAAAGCAGCGTACATCTAAATCAATTTGATAGAACGACCATAAAAAACAATGGTCACATTTCAAAGCAATTTTGAAACAACCAAGCGTTTTGAAATAATTCCTATTACAACTGTAACATACAAAAAAAGATCAGAGATTATTAGGGATTAAAATGTATTAAAAGCAGATACATTGAGACTAATCAATTCCATGAAAGCAGAAAGAAATGCAGTAGGATTGTTAAAAGGCTATAAAGAAAGCATTCAACTAAAGGAGAACTCTCACCCAAAGTATATAGAGTCAAGAAAAGTTCCAATTCACATCCTACCTTTGGTAAAAGTAGAAAAATTAAACAAAATTGATACAACAAGGCAAACTAGGAAGAGTAACACATGGTGATAGTAAATGGGCATCACCGATAGTAGCGATAAAGAAATCTGATGAAGATTTAAGAATATGTGGTGATTTTAAGATAGGGATTAATCACCAAATATGTTTAGACTCGTTCCCGTTGCTAAATATTGAAACTGCAAGCCACAATTTAGCAAGATTTGAGTACTTTACAAAAATTAATCTCAAGTCAGCATACAAACAAATAAAACTTGACGAGAAATTCAAGGAAATGACCACGACAAACACCTCTATAAGCTTATTAAGACAGACACGTCTACCGTTTGGGATACAAAATTTCCATCCATATTTTTCAAAAAGCAATTGAAAGACTCTTATTGGAAAACATAAAAATATGACAATATACCAGGACGATATAGGTATAGGGGTGGGAACTAAAGAAGAGTTAAAATATAAAACAGAGCAAATTTTGGTGAGATTAAAAAAGGTAGGCATGACCATAAACAAAGAGAAATGCAGTTTTGAATGTAAGAAGATAACATATTTAGGATATCAAATATCAAAAGAGGGTATATCACCTGATGCTCGGCTAATAAAGAAAATAACAAAATTAG
The DNA here is from genome assembly GCA_037127315.1 of Ascarosepion bandense. Taxonomy (NCBI): domain Eukaryota; kingdom Metazoa; phylum Mollusca; class Cephalopoda; order Sepiida; family Sepiidae; genus Ascarosepion; species Ascarosepion bandense. Next base: position 1,316,469 of record JBBBDQ010002409.1, read on the forward strand.
CTACTTCAACAAATAAAAAAGAATTAGATTTCTTTTTGAGGATGATAAATTTTTATGGTAGATATATACCAAGATACAGAAACATAATATAATCATTTGCAAAATTACACAAAAAAAAAACAATGAATTTGAGTGAACACAGAAGCAAATCATTGCCTTTGAAACACTAAAGGATATTCTGAGGAGCAAACCAATAAAAATATTTTTTTTATCCCCAAAAAGAAATAACGTTAGCTAATGAACAAAAGTAAGAAGGCGATTGCTGCTGTTCATTTACAAGGAGCACTCATCATGTACATATCAAGAAGTTTAACGTCAGCAGAAACTAACTTCTCGAATATTGAAAAAGAAAGTGCTAGCAATAGTATGGAACATGGAAAGGACACGAAACCTTTTGATAGAAAAAAATTCTTATTAAAATCGGACCACAATAAAAAATTATGGCATTCGATTTTGATATAGTGTATGTAAAATGGAACATTGTTCCTCATGTAGACGCTTTATAAATTTTACAGTTCAAGAATGGAATAGAAGAGAGACAAGAAAATGCTAAAGATAAAATAATACACTGGATGGAAACAGACGTTTTTCAATAAATAAACTCAAAATAGAAACATAGCAAGGCCCAGTATTAAGCAGAATAGTAGAGAGAATACAAAATAATATCTGAAGTAACTTGTTCGATGGCAGAGCGACCTTTTAAGGAAACAAAGTACAAACTAAACAAAGAAAATGGCATTATATGCAATGGAAATGTAATAGTAGCTGAGTAAATACTGAGAAGGAACATACTAAAAACATTACATGATGGCATATATTGTGGCATAAAAGCATCGCAGAGAAGCCTATTGTTGCAAGCGTGGTGACCAGGATATTCAAAAGATGTCGAGGAATACGTTAAGAGATACCCAACATCTGCACCCGAATTTTGCGACGAGAAGTTATGTGCGTGGTTAAAATAGATTCAATGCATCTCATATAAGACAGTACCATATCACCCACAGTCTAGTGTAATTGCGAAAAGAATGATACAAACCCTAAATATAGGATTAAAAGCATTCTCACCATTTATGGAAAACGTAGAAGCATATTTATCAAAACCGCTTCTCAGTTACAGATCTATTTCACATGCAGGAAGGAAACTGAGCCCGTCAGCATTAATGAGAAGACAAATCAGAGCCCCTATAACTATGTCTTTTGCCACAAGAGTAAAGGGGTGACATAAAAAGATTAAAGAGACGAATCCTGAAGAAGCAAATTTTTCTTATGCACTAAGGTCACAACACAGATATATCATGTCTTTAGATTTTCTTTTAAACTGCAATCTTATTAATTTTTATTTATAAAATTAACTACCTTCTAAATGTATTAACTTTAGAATAATTCGGTTTAACTACGATAATCCAAATCAAAATTATTTACGAATAATTTTTAATAATTAATAATAATTTTTATTTTGTTTTATTTAATAATTTTTATTTGCAAATATTTTTTACTGTGTTTATTGTTCTAAAATACAATAACTTATACAAAAGCTGTCAAATACTAACAAAAATATTATTTAGGCAATATTTAGGCAAAAAGTATATGAAAGTATTTGAGATTTTTTTCTCTTACTTTAGAGAGTTCCCCACTTCCTTTAGAACTAATGTAAATATGTAACATATCAATGTGACAGTATGTCGTATGCGTCCTGACTAGATTTAAATAAACTGTAGCATTTACAATCTTCGTTTGTTCTCGTTAGAAGGTAGTCAGTCACTATGATTAAGATAAATCTACTCAGTTATGGTGCAAGATCAGAGAATTTTAAACATAAAAAATAATGCAGGGGTATGAATAATTTCGGATTTAACAGTATTTGAAAATAAATTTTTTTTTTAATTTTTTTTTAATCACGAAATCATTTGTTCATTTTGTTTCATGGAAATATATTAAGAAATTTTTGTACGGAAGAAATCTTATAGCTCAAGAATAAACTGGTTTTATTGATAGTAAAAAAAATTAATCATAACGAGATCCCCAACTGTTGTGGCTTTCTGCGAAATTAAAATAATCTTTGAAGATTATATGCTTTGTTGTACAAATGAGGATATTCCATTGTTGCTATTGGCGTTGTTTGCACCAAAGTAAAAACCTATGATTACAGATGTTGAATTTTAAGGCGGGCAGGTTCCGATCACTTAAAATATTGTGTACCAAAAGCTTTATAATTATTTTTCCTTTCCAGTTGCTCCATAAAATTAAGCAATTATATATTCTGTTTTAACAATATAAAATTTTCACGTAAGGATATAACATTTCCCTGTTTTTACATTTGTAGTGTAAGCATCCCATTTTTTGTGAATCTGTCATGTTTACATGATAGCCTTAGTTTATTTTCGTGAAAACCATGACTGAATATGAAATAAAAATTTAATACTTCTCACTTTACATGTTTCATCTGGGAGCAAAATGCAAAAGAAGTTAGGCAATAAACTTTTGCAGGTGCAGTGTGGTGAATATGGAATTAAAAGTAACTCTATTCTCTTCACTTTTTACAATAATTCACAAACCTGTGTGAAATCCTAATTTTGACAAATAGGAAAAAGAACTGACCTCAAACTGAAAGAAAAAGACGAAGCCAAATTTCACGATCCGATGTTAAAATAATTTTCTAACCAAGGAAGCGATTCGCAAAACCGAGAGAAAAGTTAACAATCCGATGTGAAAACGTCTTTAGCTATAAAAAGAAAAAAAGAAGATCGAATCAGTCAGAGATGGAAGCGAGATTAAAACATCAAGATGTGACAAAAGAAAATTCAAGCCAATGATCCTGACATAACGTCGCGATACACATTTGTTCTTCTCCTTCTCATGTTCGATTTTGCTTTACCTATTCTTCCTTCTCACCATTCTCACTGTCAACAAAGAAGAAGACAACAACAACACCAACAATATGACTAACGTTCGATAAATACAATTCTCCTTTCTTGCTTTACCTTCCTTTTCACTTTATCGCCGACCATAAAAAAGGAAAGGAACACAGGCTTTATATTAGTATCCTGTTAATTTTTTCTGCATAAACACATTCTGCTAACTACAAATATAACTCTGGATTCACTTAACTACATACTACATTTTCTCTTTGAACACTTAACTCCTCCAAATTGATGTTATTCTGTTGATAAAATTATTCTTTTAACATACAAACGAAATACTTTTATTCCTCCAACCTTCTGATGATTCTGTAAATTTTTAAGTTGTAGTGAGTTCTGTTATGTTTGACACAAGGCCAATTTAATAAACATTCAGCTCTCTTCCTACTTCAGCCTCACTACTTGAAATAGTTTAAAATGATTATTTGGCACTATTTATTTTATTGTTTAACCTGGAGGATGCAACGGAAACTAAGCTATGGATTTATGGAAAAGCTAAAATAGACCTAAAAAGAAAAAACGTTATATGTTATACTGAATACAAAATATTAATTTGACAATGTTTAATCTTCATGTTAAATCCGGTGAGGGAAGAATTCAGCGAAATGTAAGCAATGGACTCTTGTAAATATTGCAGTAAGTGCAAGCACGAATAGGGAATATTTTTCATCAAAGTTGGAAAAAAGGAGGACAGGTTGAGCTCAAGAACAAAAACACCCTTGAAAATCTTAGAATTTGAAAACTGATGGGTTTGTAAGGAACTCCGATGTAAGATGCAACAGGCAGAATATGTGCATTTTTAGACATACTAGACGTGAATTTGAATGTCGTATTCCAAGGGAATTTTGTTTTTCTGAACAAAGAATTTTACTAATGATTTTGCTTCATGATAATAGCTGTTCTTATGTTGCAAATGTGACACAGCAAAAGATATAAAACTGTTATGAGAAGTTCATTTGTGTACGGCGTATTTCTATGATAAAATCTTTTCCTAGCTTTCTGCACTGTTTAAAGGTAACCTTTTTTTTTGGAATGGATAAGTTTAACTAACCAGGTAAAATATATGATTAAAATGCATATAAAAAGAAATAATTCAATGAAAAATGTAGTTTAATATTAAAGAAAAGAAGGCTAATCTATTATATTTAAGTGTTATGACACACCAGTTTTGAATGGTCGGTTTCAGTCTTTTCATTTTCAGACTATCAATTGTTTCGCTCTGTGACACTCTTTGTCTGCACAGTGATTCCAAGAAAGTTAAGTTATCGAAACATTCCTCGAAGAATTCCTCGAATCATTACAGTAATCGTTCTTTCAATATAGAAATTAGCAATTTGGCTGAAAGTCGACAGAAGCTCATAGAAATCTAGTGAAAATACTTTTATGGTTCAATAGTGATGTTAGGGAAATACTGGTAACATTATTTCAAACTATTAGCAAAGCCCATTAGATGATTACCTGTTAAGTAGCAGGACATACCTCTAGAAGCTTTACCACATCAACAACAGTTAAAGACAGTATCAATACCATTATATATATGGCGTTTATTCTAACAAGGCTACTTTATGCGGGGAATAAAAGTTTTGTATTTAAATGTTCATCCATCTTGATTCTGCATGTCAACACTTGCTATATTATTTAGTGTTAGATTTTTTATGGGGCATCAAGCAAAGAGTAAACTCGATAATCTATAGAAAGAGTCAGCCAGACGAAACTCGTTAATTATTATCCACCATAGATAAATAGATAAAGTAATTAATCAAAAAATGAATACAAGTTCAGTGGACATATCCTATTTAGCAATTACTGTCAGGGCCAAATTTTAACGCGAAACTCCGAAGTCGGCCATTGAGATAAGTATATTGCATTTTCATTGATTTAGTGAATATTATAACTTAAGTAATTTATTGAACGCTTTTAAGTAGTAGTACCACTAACCTAAAAATATATCGCACTTTTCATGTATTTTTATTTCATTTTATTTTAATTATTAGTTGTATTATTATTATTATCACACACACACACACACACATATATATATATATATATATATATATATATATAGGTAAAGAGAACCAACTGTTTTAGAATTCCGAGTTCTCCGGCATTTGCTCAATACATGTATCGCATAGCGAAATATAATTATAATCAAATTTGTTTTTTATTTAAAATTAATTTAACGTACATTGCGAAGTGGAAATTTCTCTGTTTCGTGAATTTATCTCGTCATCGGGCAATGTTGACTTATTGTTGTGAAAATAAATTAATTTTAAATAAAAAACAAATTTATATATATATATTATATAAATTTGTTTTTTATTTAAAATTGTTTTTTGTGACGTATATTTCTCAAATCTTAACCGTCATTTATTTATTTATTTTTTTTTTATTTCTTTAGATTTTTTTATTCTTTTATTTCTCTTTTTTATTCTCATTTTGATATAGTCTGACTGCTGCTGAGGGGGCGTGAGGTCTCTCTTAGGGATTTCATGTTGAAATGTTCATTCAACATTTTTGAATTTTGAAAATTTATTTTAATATATATATATATATATATATATATATATAATGATAATAATAACAATAATAATAATAAAAGTAATAATAATGCTAATACTAATAATTGTTATAATATGTTTTAGTCCATCTCGAAAAACCCACCGAGAAGAAATCGAAGTGGAAAAAAGGGGAAGTAGATAAAGAAACAAAGTACTTGAACATACGTCAAATACCCGTAGGAAAGAAAAAAACCCTAGACGAGAAGCCTAACACTAAAGCACTCAATACAATAGTAGAGCAACAAAGCTCTACTATTGTATTTGTTACTTTACTATTGTATTGAGCGCTTTAGCGTTAGGCTTCTCGTCTAGGGTATTTTTTTCTTTCCTACGGGTATTTGACGTATGTTCAAGTACTTAGTTTGTTTCTTTTTATACTTTCTCTTTTTTTCCCCTCAGAGTTTGTTTTCGGTAGGTTTTTCGAGACGAACTGAAATATATTATAACAATTATTAGTATTAGCATTATTATTACTGTTATTATTATTATTGTTATTATTATCATTATTGTTATATTAGCACTAGGTTACACTATAGAGCATTTTTACAACCTGTTTAACATGGAGCGTATTGATATAGGATGCTCACTAAAGGATATTCCCATACCACATAGACATATCTACGAATTACATCTACTACGTAGAATAGAAGTTTTCATTACTAATATGAGATGGAAGGTTTTTTTTTTCTTAACAATATAGGAAATAACACCGATTATAACAATTTTTATCGCTTCAAAACCTACAACCATCCACCTTATTGTAAGGAGTTCGAAAAATTTGAAGCCAATTTAATTGGAAAATTAAATATAGAAAATTAAAATGTAACAAAGTACAGCAGAATTTGAATTCTAACTTAATTAGAATACGTAAAGATAAAAAATCTTTACGTTAAAGGAAATAAATCCACTTATATATATCGTATGAGTCAAAATAGTTACAATAAGGAACGACAGAAAGCTGTAGTTAAGCATTACAAAAAAGTTTATCCGGATACAGAAAATAATATTAACCAGGAAGCCAGTTACTTGGTTAGTAAGTTTAACTTAACCAACCGCGTGGAAAAATAGCGTTAAAGGATAGTTTTCTCACCATTAAAGACCACAAAAATTCCTTCCCTAATAACCCTGAATTTCGACTATTAAACCCCACAAAGACCGAATTAGGTAAGATTAGTAAAACCATACTGCAACGTATGTGTAATAATCTTAGATTGTTTATTAATATTAATCAATGGCAGTCCACAGGAGACTGCATTACATGGTTTAATCAATATGAGAAAAATAGTCCCTGTTCATTTATTAAATATGACATCAAAGACTTCTATCCCTCAATAAGTGTAAATATACTAAATGAAGCTATAAATTTAACGAAAGAATACAATGAAGTTTCAGTAGAGGAAATCCACTTAATTAGGCATTACCGGAAAACATTGCTTCATTATAATGATTCCTTGTGGGCGAAAAAAAAACTGACGCCAACGGGTTTGATAATCCCATGGAGGAGCATGATGGGGCAGAGGTGGCCGAGTTGGTGGGATGCCTCCTCCTGCATAAATTAAATGAATTCATAGATTTCCATAATCACGGATTATACCGTGACGATGGATTAATTATCTTTGACCGGAGTACCCCACAAATTTGTGACAAAAAGAGATTGCATCGGTTCTTTAAAAACAACAGCTTTATCATAGAAGTTGAATGCAATTTAAAAGTTGTTAACTATCTAGATGTCACCCTAAATATTATCAATGGTACTGTTGCCCCGTACATTAAAGAAAACTATAACCCCATTTACGTTAACACTAAATCTAACCATCTTAAACATATTATGAAAAGTATCACCAAAGGAATTGCTAATAGGCTATCCACTAATTCATCCACTATCGATATATTCAATAAATATAAGGAAAGTTATCAGGATGCGTTAACTAAAAGTGGATATAAAGAAAACCTTGAATCCATTAAGACTAAAACACCTAAGAATAAGAACAGAAAAAGGAAGGTAATTTGGTTCAATCCCCCTTTAATCAGGAAGTTGAAACTAATATTGGTAAATTATTTTTTTCCATATTAAAACAAAATTTTGCTAAAGAAAGTCCATTGTATAAAATTTTAAAAAAAATACAGTTAAATTAAGTTACTCGTATTTGCCTAATATGGGTAAATTAATCAGCGGTCTTAATAAAACTAAATTAAAAAAGAAGGATTCAACTAGTAAGACCACATGTAATTGCAGAATTAAAACTAATTGTCCATTAAATGGCAAATGCCAACAATCCTGTGTGGTATACAAAGTTAAAGTTTATAAAAATAACGAAGATTTACAACCTAAGACCTACAGAAGCGCCACACAGGACTCCTTTAAAATTAGATTTTATAACCACACTAGTACTTTCAAAAATGAGAAATATAAGCATTGCACTACTCTAGCTACACATATTTGGAACATTAAAAAAAACTCTGAATACAGACCCCATTTTAAAATGGGAAATACTTAAGCGTTGTTCAAAGTACAGAGCTGGAAGTAAATTCTGTAAATTGTGCAGTGAGGAGAAACTAGCGATTGCATTATTCGAACCCGCACAGGATTTACTTAATTCAAATGTGATTTTGCATAAATGTAAACATAAAAAATTGCCTCCTTGCTTAGTGTTTTTTTTTTTCTTCTATAAAGTGATTTTTCCCCCTCTTTGTGTTTTTGGTGTCTTCTATATTTTAGTCATGTGGTTGAGTATCTATAAAATACCGCTTTATTTCTTCTGTATTAGCCGACTTACCCTCACAAGCCGTAGGGTAAAAACCTAAGTAGGTCTGTTGGCTCTTACTTAGATTTATTGTTTCTTTATATATACTCTTTTATCATCTATGAATTGCTATGCATCTTTAGGAAAGATTGTAAAGTGCTTTTCCGTTGCCTATTCCATGGTTTACGTCCAAACTTTTCATTTCCCTAGAATAGCTGCCACCCAAAGTTGTAGAACACCGTCTACTCTGTTATTTTTCTAATAGTTGTATACTAGCAAAAAATGTATTCATGTGTTCCCTAAAGGCATTTTCGCATAAGCAAACGCAGAAGACGAGGCCAGAATTAGAACTCGTCTCAACCGATGAAGTTATGTCTGCAATTATCCCACCCAGTCAGTTAAGTAACATATGTGATAAACGCTTGAGCGTTCATGTCTCTTTTGATTCCTGACTGACAAGGTAGAAGATTTCCCATCAGGTTTTCTTCTTGTTATTTAGTTCTGCGATAGACAGGTTTCCATCAAAGGTTATAGGATCCAATCTCTCTAGCTGTTCAACCCACAGCAAGGGATAAGTGAGTTCATATCTTTCTTAAGAATATTTGAGCATAAGTAAATGTAATTAACTCAACAGGAATTTGATCTCGGTTCTCCGATTTCTCATTCCGAGCCGATATTCATTATCCCACTGCTGTGCATGAAAACGTGTAATTATGTGCAGAAACATTTTGTCCCCAAATTGGGCGCAACAAGATCTCGAAATGGAGGACAATGTGCAAACTGGTAATTTTTTAATATCTGAGATTACATTTTTCGTTGGTTTGTAAATACTGTATCTTTCGCACTAATAAAATATAAATTTGAATTTGAGCTTTTTTTTAATTTGAACTTGAGCTTTTTTTTTTTTTTTTTAGGGTAAAATGGCATTAGTGTAAAACCGTGAGATCTCGAAATATATCATTAACTTTAGTCGTAATGTTTAATTAAGCATAATAATTTTAATAGTTTTTAAAAAATTGAATGAAAAGCTGTTCATAAGAATTTGTACTTTCTTACCTCTGTTTGTTCATCAATGACTGTTGGGTTGACCAGACTCTTCCATGTACGCCAGGCGCCATACGTTTTTCTCATGTAAACATAATCATAAATGGAACCTTTCTTCGGAAACAGTAGACCACGAGAGAATTTCAATTTTTGTGGCCTGAAAATTAAATGTTTAATAGGATTAGATAGATTCACTTATAGCCTGGTTCACACTTCTTCTTGTTCCTTTTTTAACAGAATTAAAGATTTGTCTCGTTGTTGCTGTTTAGGATTGGACTTCCGGTTACTTCTAAACTCTAAATCAACTTTATACTTTTAACGTCTCTACCTAGACTCTGAAACTGTATTAACTATTTATTTTTCTCAATATGTTCGATTATTGTCCTGTTCCTACTCCTCCCCAGTCTTTTTAACAAGAGTAGAGGTTTATCCCTTGTTTTCGTTTCCGGTTCTGGTTCCGGTTCCTCCGCAAGTCTTATCGTTCTCTTCAACTCTCAGTAACCGCTTGAGTCTTAAAAACGTTATCGCCTTGCTTGGGGGAATTGATATTTAAAAAATAAAAGTATTTTTAACATACAATATATTCCAACCTGTATATTTGGTTCTGTTCCAGACACTATCAGTGGTTATTATTATAAACAGGATTGAAAACTAAAGAAAGCTTCAGTCAAGTCGAGAGGTGACGATCTAAGCAGCTAAACCGACAGATCGAAATAAAGCATACAATTAGTGTGTATATATATATATATATATATATATATATATATATATATATATATATATAATCAGATTAAATCAATTTGCCAGCATTATATCTGCTTATTTTTAATAAAATCTGTTCATACTCACGGATAATATTTCGCGTATTATAATTGAAAGATGTAAGAAATGAGCTGTAAAGTTGACAAATGTTATTATCTCAATGTTCCCAAGTATTTTCAATCTTCTTCCGAGATCACCTTCAGGGGTGTGAGTTGTTTTTAAAAAAAAAACCGCAAAACTGTATTGCTAAAAATTACTGTAAATTTTTTTGCTTCAAATATAACAGTTGACAAATTGCTTAGCGTTCATTAGAACGTGGAAATTATCCAAAATGGAATTTTTTATGCTATAATGTCATGAAAAAACTGTTCTTTTTACAAACATTTCAGAACATTACTACATAGCTGATTCTGACGGCTTAAGTCTTTTAATCAATATTGCCTCGATAATCTGTAGTTTGCTTTTGTTGTTTTCTTGGTGCAGATTGCTCCTGTCGTCTCTCGTATTCACCACCAACAAAAGGTCACCAAGAAAGGTAATCAGAAAAGTACATGCTTAATCACGCTTTACTGACAGTTACGAACGAAACTCTAGAATATAGGAACATGAATATTCCAGTCGTGCCTGCCATACTTAGTACAAATGACAACTCACTAAGTAAATAAGAAATCCGAAAATTCCAGCGTATGGGAACCTTCAGAAATACAGATGTGAATTCAGTCATAGAATGTTAGAGCAGCATTAAGGCTGTTATAAACATTCGAAACCATGATGACTTCAATATAATTACTCAGATACAATACACATTTAAGTTATATGAAACAAGCGAGGCCTGCAACTCCACTTTATTGTGCATGAAAACGTACAATCATCTACAAAAAATATTTTACCCCCAAGATCACTAAATTCGGCACAATGGGGGAACTAGTTAATTCCTCATTATCTGTCTGTGGTTATATTGCCTACAAACTCGAAAAGAGAATAATGACAAGTTGACATTAAACATAAATTTAAATAAAATCTAGAAAACACTCCATCAATACTGGAATGAGTGATAACAGCTACTAGACTTGAGAAACCTATTTTCCTGAAAGATTGTTTTAAGAAAAAGATTTTATGAATTGCAACCGAAAACAGTACCGACTTTTTGGTCAATGAATGCGAAATTTTTCCTGATAGGTAAACAGCTAATATTACCAATTGCTATTATCGTACATGGAGCAAATAACAACTCTCCAAAAAATAGAAAATTCGAAGGTTTTGACAAACTGGAACCTGCACGAATGCCGATATATTATAAATTATAATATTACTGAGAAAAATAAAAATAGGCTGGAACTCTGAAGTGGAAGTCTGGGAACATTTTTTCAAAAAGAAGAATTGTAAAAATTGACAAATCTCAAATAGTTAGCAAATTAACCAAGTTGTAAGTGACTGCAAAAAGTTGGCTCAGAATCAATGCACAAACGAGCGTAGGAACAGGGTAAGAACAGCAATATACTGAGAAATGTGTAAATCCTTGTCTTCTATCCATGTAAAGAAATGGTACCAGTATAAAGTAGAAGCTGTCATAAAAAGTTCAAAAAAGTAAGATTCTCTGTGGCTTCGAAATATGAAAGAAACTCGATAAAAAGTGAACTTGGTGGATTATGAATGTTTTGTTTCCCTGGCGCAGAGATTGTAAACAAAAGAAAAATACAAGGACATTGCCCAGAAAATGAGAAAACTATGAAACATGAAGCTTAAGGTAGCGCCTATAATTATTGGAATACTTGGAATCGTACCAAAACTTGGAGAAAGAGGAAATACTCCAGCGATGGGAAGAATATAAAAAGGATATTTTCCACGACAAGAGAGAGCAGTCGATAATACGCAAAGATGAGGACGGACCGGAAATATAACAGTTGACAAAGAAGTGGAAGCTGCAATAGCTAAAGTAAATCAAAACAAAGCAGCTGGATCAGACGGCATTGTAATGGAGCTGCTGAGAAAAGAATAATGAAGCCGCTGATAAAGAATTCGACATAAAGAAAATTACAGAAATAATAAACGAAATTTATAATATTGACGACCTAAGCAAGTCGATTTTCATAGCACTGCCTATAAAGCTAGGTGCAAACGAGTGCGAACTCCACCGAACAATCAGTTTAATGAGCCGCATTACAAAACTGATAGCCTAATCCTGATGAATTGAGTGAGAAGCAGAATCAGGTCAGAGATAGGACAAAAACAGGGCGGGTTTGTTAAAGACACTGGAACAAGGAACGCCATATCTATGATCAAGATGCCCTCCGAAAAAGGCAATACAAATGAAGAATTTATACCTATGTTTTATCGATTATGCAAAGGCGTTCGGCAAAATACGTCACAAAGAATTGATGGAGATGCTTAGCAGTCTCGACATATTTGGGAAAGACATAAGAGTAATCAAGAATCTCTACTGGCAGCAAACTGCCTGCATACGGACAGGTAACGAATTCGGCAGATATACAAAAATAAAAAGGGGCGTAAGACAAGGATGTGTCATTTCACCGGATCTTTTCAACTTGTACAGCGAGACTACACTGAGGACCCTATATGTTATGTAAGGATTTGTCATCAGAGGCCACAACTTGAACGACATAAAGTACGCAAATGATACAATGCTGATAGCAGGCACGGAAAAGAAACTACAAAACCTCCTTACAGAAGGTAACTGAAGAGAGTGACAAGAAAGGGCTACAACAAAAAACTGCAAGAAAACCAAATGCATGGTCATCAGCAAAAAGAGCAGCCCAAAATGCTAAATACAGGTGGGGATACTAAAATCAAGCACGTACAAAAATTTAAATACCTGAAAGTGTTTCGCTAGAAACAAGGAAGAGAGTACTGGATTGCTATGTGATGTCAGTTTTTCATTTTGGCAGTGAATGCTGGACAATATCATCAAAGATGAAGGAAAAACCTGAAGCAACTGAAATGCGGTTCTACAGAAGGATGCTGCGAATATCATGGATCGAGCATGTGAGCAATGATGAGGTTTTGGAAAGGATGGAAACGAAAAAGAAATTAATATTGAGCATCAGGAAGAGACAGCTAAAGACATGCAATAAGGAAGAAAGGCTTGGAGAACCTGATACTAACAGACCAGATAGAGGGAAAAGGAGACAAAGGAAAGCAGCGGATAACATATTTGAAGGGCCTGAGCAGGTGGATAACGGAACGGAGGTTGTATAGTGTAACAGAAGAAAGAAACCAAAAATTCCATTCTTGGAGCCGTTAATTTATGTTTTGATAACAAAACCCATAGAATCAATACATTTCTAAATTGGAATATAAAAAGAATACTTACTTATAATGTTCATTGTCACATAAACAATGAAAGAATTCCTGGAACTTCTTTTTGGAGTCTGAATCCAGAACCGCTGACAGAGACCACAGTAAGGAAAACATAAAATGTGAAACCAACATATTAGTTCTCTCCTCCAAAACTTTATTCTCGCTACTGAAAAATACTCCTCCGTCTGCTTCTTCCAGTTCTCCATCATTGTCCTCTTTATCCCCAAGGCTCCTGAATAGAAACAATATTAAAAAGATAGTTATTAAAACTGAATATTTCAATACTTATTCATGCCTATTAAGTTAATGAATAGATTCACAAACATTAGAGAAAGTTCTAATTTTTCGGACGAAGGATTTACTCATACCTTTTCAATTCCGGCTGTGTACAAAGAAAATGTCATCCATTAACAACAATCATTTAAATTCTAACCGAATGATTCTAATAAACTGATTTCATGCAAGAAGCTTCCATCGTCATTTTAAAGTTGGTCTCGGTTCAGGTTCAGCAGACTTAAATTAGAAAATCAACAAGATATATCTGAAAAACTTCCTGAGTTATCTAGTCTTCCAAAGTAACACTGTCTTGTAACAAAACTAGAAACGCTGAACAGATTAAAACGCCCAAGACACTTCACAAGTTCTTCACGTTGATAAATTGATAGATATATGTTTAATATGTTATTCAATTAGGATAGAGAAATCCCGACAATGTTTTAAATTTGACTAATGGAAACGTTTCATGAAAATAGATTTGATTGAAAATAGATTCGATAATGCATTTGCCATTTAAGGCTTCATCAGATCCAAAAGCCTAAGAATGAAATGTGAGTATGTCTATTTGTGGGTGGGCTTAAACAATGACTATTACACACAACTAAATGCAGCCGCCACTTCTACTCTATTAGCTTCTTTTCTCGCACTTCCCGCCTATGGAACTACCTTCCATATATTTGCTTACCTGATAGCCAAGTGTTTAAATACAACATCAATTACCATCCCTTTGACTCCCATCCTTTTCCTATTCTTTCACGAACACCCGCTGTATCTTGTTCTTTTCCCTTTTCACTATAATCTCACGCAACTCTCTTCACACCAGTATTCTCATCCTTCTCTTACCTATTCTTTGACACACCCTGTCACCGGTTCCTCTTTCCCTTCGCTCTCCTCCTATGCAACCTTTCACTCTCCGTTTACGTATGCCCACCCTGCGCACCACTGGCAGTACTGCCTTGCTTGGGTGAAAAGATTTTTTTACACATATTCCATTCTTTAAATTTTGGATCTATTTTCATAAAACGCTTCCACGTCTAATATCCTTCTTACGTCAGTAACACTTCAACCAGTTGCTTGTTCTTGGTTTTCAATTAAAAGCGACAAGCTGAATGTTGAAACTTACTTTCATTTTTAGGTAAAGAAACATTCAATGGTTAATCATTGAATTCAACCTTCTAATTTGTATTATGTTGACTTTTATTGGATTAACATGTCACAGAAAAAAATAACTTCATCGTTTTCTGTTAGAGCTGCTAGATCATTTCTGTGCAGACTTTAAAAACTGAGAAGTACTAAATAAAGAATTAGACTGGGCATGGTCAGCAGAACGAGAACAATCTATCCCCATATATTAAATAAAAGATTCAGTTTGAAATTTCTTGGAGGTTACCCGGGTCGACAAGCAGGCCAGGTAGGACAACGTCTGAGTGTAAACCTCTACAAACATATTGATATTCACATCAGCAGTTTAAAAAGGTGCTTAAAAGATATGTTTAAATTACAATTTGTTGATTGTCAATTGCATAAAATAGATGTCTAGTTCTGGCCAGTCATTATTTTATTTTACGATTATTATTTAGTTTTGTTGTTTACCTGATCTCGTTAAGAAAGACTCCGTACAATTTGATCAGACTGAGAACCATATGCATCTGTTGACAAGGCACAATTTGGTGACACTGGATGGTAACAAAGTTCAGGCTTGGTGGGAGAAGCCATTCAAAAAGGAACTGAGAAAAAAAAATTATATTTAGTTTTATTGATTTCTTTAAATAAATAAATATAAAAACGAATGAAAATGAGAATATACGAATTATCACGTTTATTATATGCAAAATGATTCGTTTCTTGTTAAATCTAACAGTGGGTACATCTCTCTCTCTCTCTCTCTCTCTCTCTCTCTCTCTCTCTCTCCCTTTTTCTCTCTACCTCCCTACCTTCTAAGTTCCACACAAGCATCTACTACCCACGAACCGCTGTTTTGTGGAACCGACTCCCAAGAGGAGGATTCCCCGAAAACTAGAATCTTAACCTGTTCAAATCTAGAATCAACCGTTATTTTCCCCACATATCCTCATAAGTTCTACCTCTTACTCTGTAACCCTCCTCTATCTCGAGTTGCTCTTTGACCTTGTGTAGTTTGAATATCATTGTAAAAAATCTTCCACACACTTTCGTTTATCTCAATATTTTGTTTTCTCTCTCTCTCTCTCTCTCTCTCTCTCTCTCTCTAAATATATATATATATAGTCATCCGCAGACATCTATTTCATAGCTCATCAGTACGGTTAGACTCCGATTGCTTTTAACCCAGGATTGAAACCCGACCGAAGTGGCGTCAGTCGGCGATTCTACCTCTGGGCCATGGGCACACGGCAGATGCAAGATTATTATTAGTGATGTCTCTTTTGTGTTCATATATACGTTTTTTTAGATTTCTACTTGTTTCTCCGATGTAGATGGAGGAACAATCCCGGCAATTTATTCGATATACACCTGCTTGTTCGTCATTTTGATTTAGGTTATTTTTAGATCTGATAATGTCCATAATAGTTTTCGAAGTAGTTGTTACTATGTGTGTATTTTTTATATGAGATAGATTGTTTTTGGATATTAGATGCAATGGAGATGCAGTTAACAATAATAATCTAAACAATGACAAATACATCATACTACCAACCAACTCCATTGCATCTAATATCCAAAACAATCTATCTCATATAAAAAATACACACATAGTAACAACTACTTCGAAAACTATTATGGACATTATCAGATCTAAAAATAACCTAAATCAAAATGACGAACAAGCAGGTGTATATCGAATAAATTGCCGGGATTGTTCCTCCATCTACATCGGAGAAAAAAAGTAGAAATCTAAAAAAACGTATATATGAACACAAAAGAGACATCACTAATAATAATCTTACAAATGCATTAGTGATTCACAGAAATAAATTCAACCACAATTTCGATTTTAAAAATGCCACACTAATAAAAAGAGTAAACAATTTATTCAGAAGAAAAGTTCTCGAGAGCGCCGCTATCCAGTACTACCAAAACATCAATTTGCACCCTGGATTTTTCCCAATCTTACCTTTACTTATGGAAATTATACTAAAACAGACTAATATTCATAATAAAAAATTTCAAAGAAAATGGTTGAATTCCCTTCATTTTAATATCTCTTGACTTTGCGCTACATGTGAAGAAATTCTAAAACAGATTTACACACAAAATAAGCATTTTTCAAAGAAAACGGTCAAATTCCCTTCCTTTTTATATATCTCGTGACTTTACACTACACATTAAGAAATTCTAAAAACTAAAATATTCTGTTGATCTTTTTAAATGATTTGTGAGCGTCTTTGTGGTTACCAACACTGTTTGTTTATAGATACGTAATTTAGAATAAAGCTCATTCCGTCTTTTTGCCTTGAAAAAGTCCATCACAGGACGAAACGCGTAGGCGATTTATAATACAGTCTTCCTCTTGTCTTTATTTTATTTAACTATATATATATATATATATATATATATAGTGAGAAAGAAGGAAAGGGAGGAAGATAGACAAACAGACATACATAAAATAAAGCTGCGGCAACTCTTAAAGACGATGCATATTTTGACCTGGATTAAGTGTTTGCAATCTGTTAGGTATAAGATATCCTGATCGTCGTCCATCATGTGATGCAGTACCTCTGTCATTATTTGACCACGTGTAAAAGTGACTTGTACTTTTTTTAACATCACTGTAACTCCCCACCTACATTTGTTAATTTCTTCCCGCGAAAATGAAACAAATTTTAATCGTCTCTTTAGGATTAGTATTCTTGATGAATTATTGAAATCGGAAAACATAACTGCTCAAATCTTAAGATAAAATAGACTACATGGTGCGACAGAAATATCTTCCACATTTTAAACTCTGTCACCTGTCTGGTGCTAGTTAATTTTAGAAAGTTGCAATGGTGTTTTCATCTAGCTAATATCGTACCATTCTTTTTCTATTGCCATCAGTTACTCTCATGGCTTGAACCGGTGCATCTTCGTCCGTTTGCTGTTGAAACTTTTTTTGTTTGTTTGTCTTTTTGTTTGGGGATTTTTTTTTGGGGGGGGGGGGGGTTCTTATGGCTGGTAAATCTGTAATTGCAACACAGTGAGCTTTGCGTGTTCATTTTATCGGAATGATGCTATTCTGGATATAAAATCGATACTTGATATAGCTTGAAAATTTCAGGACCACAGACTCGGCGCTTAAAAGAACGCCATTTAGAAGACGTCGAAGGGCTTGAACTTTCAGGTGATGGAAAATCTTAGAAATTGTCTACAACAGTGTATAATGAATCGAAGCCACTACTATTTAGAGGATGTCATTATTAGAATTATTATTATTGAATAAAAATTGATCAGTTCTTTTAAGCAGCAGTGAAATAAATTTGTTAATGACAATTATCTTGGTCTTTTTGTCACTCTTTGATACATGGGAAGTATTTCTGCCGCACCCTGTATAAGAACGCGCCAAAGTTAAGTAACAGGTAAGTAATGATATCTCCTTGCTTTTTTATAAACTGAGTAGTTTTTAAAGATTTAGAAGTGTTCCGTAAACAATAAAAAATAAAAGAAATTATGGAAATAAATTTATTTTAAAATACTTTGACTGTTTCTTTTTCAGTATCAGTGAAACCCTCCAGATTTTGCTGCATCCATGACAAAACTAATGCGTTCCATCCTAACTGTGCCGGGTCCATATATATCATCCCACATCTGAAATATGAAATTAAAAATTGGTTTTATCTGAAAGTGATATGCGTTGCTGTTAGTAGTCCATAAAACTTTTGGCACAATTTTCTTAAGTTGGTCTTAAAATAAAAATAAGCAAAATTTGGTTGAATAAAAGCTTTAAAATATAAATTATGTATTTATATTGTAGGTTCTCTAAGCATCACTGTTTTTCCCTTTTCAATTTCATTACAAATATATCATTATTCCTCTTTCAGTCTTCCACTGTATTCATTATTATTTGACTACTATATATAAGTTTATGTAAAAATTTTCCAGTATAAGATCTTTTATTTATATAAACCCCTAATGTCAAGTTTTTTAATTTTTCAATATTGTGTAATTCTTATGTTCATAATTGAATAGTTTTCTTGCGTATTCCACGACTGGAAAACCACCGTAGAAATTCTCCTATTGCACCATCGAATATTTGAGCTTAACAACATTTTTTTAACAAAATTTATTGCAATAACAATCATAGGTATGAATGAAGATCATTATTTAATCAAGAAAGAGGGTACAAAAATAAAATGAAAATTGACATTTTTTTAACAATTTATTGAAGCAGGCGTTAAACGCATATGAGAGTTATTGTCTCGCCTATTTTTTCTTTCTTTCTTCTTATTATTATCATTATGCATATATTCTTTTTGTCACTAAAAGCAAATAGAGACTCTGATATGGCTTTTTATTCCGTTTTTCCCTCACAATCAAAACAGAATGTTTCTTTATTTATCTACGGCAATACCAGTGCAAAACGAATGTACTGATGAACTTACTAGGTAACGGAGGAACAACCAAATTTCAATATGATTTGCATAGAAACGTTGTTATTTTTGTCTTTGACAGAGACGAAAAGATAATTAAGCGGTCAGTACATGATTTTATTTTAATGTCCAAAGTTCAAATATGTTACTCACCTGCTAATGGTGGCTGGCGACGCCTGCTCCAAACTATGAACTTCAAACACTAAATTTTGCCACTTACTCATTTGAATAATTTCACCACTCATCAAACAAAGCTAAAAGAAAAAAAGAAAAAGAAAAACGATGTTAAGTTAGTTTTATTTGTAATTTATTTACTTAACATAAGTTGGTATGTTTTGTTTTATTTTCGCAATCTTTCTGCAATTATTGTTTAGCTAGTTGTAATTCGGTGAGAAAAAGTCTTATTACAGACTTTGAATATATCACTAGTATCACTAAAATAAAATACTAATTAAAGAAAATTCCTATGAAATTTTCTTTAAAATAAGTCTGTGTACTGGATATTGTCGGAATTCGCGTACGTCTAAGTTCGTGCGTTCTACGTAAAACCAAAAATCAAGGTCAATTTTGACATCTAATAGTAAACTAGTGAATGGGTCTAAGGCTGTTTTTGATCACGCCCCACCTTCGTATGCAGTTATCTCTGAAGTCTGAAATCTTTTTTTACCTAATTTTATATGTCCTGTTTAGTTATTCGTGTCCTATCCTAATTTAACAGTGAGTTTTAAAGAACTGATTTTGATACACCTTTTTCACACTATAATGCCCAGAATCATTAATATTATAAAATCTCATACAGACTACATATATCCGCTTTCCACTTCGTCATAATAACAGTTTTACAATATCTTTTATATTTTTAAGTGTTTATAACAAAACAATTCGTGCTATTGTCAAGTACTCCATAAATCTAAAAATATTTACTGTGGTTATATTGCAAACTGTTGATATGACCAAAACGTTATTTTTATTTCCTATGAAGACATTAATGTCTTCTGAATTCAAAATTAGCCCACTCCGAGTAGACACTATATTTTTTCTTTGTGCTACTTTTGATCGGAGATATTATGTATGGGACAGGTTTGAGGTTTTGTTATGGGGAAACACACCTATTCCTCAGATAATGGACTCCCCCTCCTATATTAATAAGAGTTAATGGGAAGTTCATAGAAGTTCTTCAGACTTCAATTGGACTTCGGTAGAACTACTAAGCAGTTGATATTAGTCAGCAGTTAGCCGAATACTAAGGAGTCAGCTTTCAGTGGAAGATTACCAAGTTTCTAACATTTTGGGTACGTTAAGTCGATTAGCAACCGACAAAGCACGATTATAACCTTCAGTGCGAACACTACTCCACAACATAATTGGCGACGAAGATCTACGAATTCACTCGGAAGAGGAGAGAAAACTTGTTTTTTTCTCATGGCAAAAGTCGCTACAACAAAATCGGCGACGACAGGAATTTTGCTAGGTCACGCGGAGTAGGAGAAAAATTTTTTCTCACACCAAAGAAATAAAGATTACCAACACGACAGTTGGCTGAAGAAAATTGCAACGTTACGAATACTTTGACAACAAGATCTCAAAGTCACAAAGCAACAAAACTTTTGCTCAGAAGACTTCAAAAAAGCGTGGAGTAGTTAAAAAAGACAATTTTGAGGCAACGAAATTCGCACACAATATATATATATATATATATATATATATATATATATATATATTGTTGTATTCTCAATATACAGTTGCTCAATAAGTCACAAATTACGAATTTGTCTGACCCCCTCAACTACATAAGACGTATAAATTTCTTGCATAAAAATGGAAGAATTTAAGGGTTTATTCCAGGAATTCTTTAAATTCCAGGCGGAACAGCAAACAAAGATTATAGAACAGCAAAGTACCTTCCAGAAGCAAATTCAGGAGGAAATTTTCGACAAGCAGTTAAAATTTCAACAGAACATGGTACAGATACAAATGGAATTTCAAAAGAAAATTGTGGATGTAACTAAGAAAAGGGAAGAGAAAAATATTCAAGATTCTTTTCCAGAGAATACAGTTTGGAACTCAATCGAGACTTTCACATGCAATACAGCGAAGAAGTAACTTTCGAGGATTATTACAAAAAATACACACACGTGTAAGCTGTAGACTGGTATTCGTGGTCAGAAAAAAAAGGTGAGGCTTCTTCTAAATAAGTTAGGAACATCTGAACATGGCAAAATGGTAAATTATATTTTACCTAGAAAGACCTGTGATTTAAATTTTACCGAGGTGGTAAATATATTAACAGAACTTTTCTGCAAGAAAACATTTCTGTTCCACAAGAGGTAGAAATGTTTGAATTTAATAAAGGAGGGCGAACAAGATTACATAACATATGCAGTAAATGTAAACAAGCATTGTAAAGAATTTAAGCTGGCCGATTTGAGTGCTTGGTATTCGTTCAGGGTCTCATATCAGAAAAAGATGCAGAGATCAGAAAAATGATACTGACGAAATTAGAAAACGTCCCAAATATTACAGTACAGGATATAGCAGAGCATTGTAGAAAACAGGTTAGCGTAAAAAAGATGCAAAAAAGATTGAACAATCTGGCGTTTCGCACATCAAGAAAATACGGTACAAAGAAGAAAGTCAGTACAACAAAAATAAATTACTAAAATTGCAGATCATCAAACGAAAATACCAGGAAAAAATAATCAAAATCTCCCGAAACCGTGTTTTGCTTGCGGTGGATTACACTGGTACAGAGAATGCAATTTTAGGAACAAAATATGTTTCAACTGCGGAAGAATGGGACACAAAAGCTTGCACTGCAGAGCAAGAAATAAAGACGTAAGAATAAAAAACGTAAAGTCCAACCAAGTTGAAGACGGAATAACGAGAAAATTCGTTACAGTCGAGATAAACAACAAAAAGATAAAAATGCAACTTGACACTTGGTCGGATTTGTCTATTATAAATCTAAATACATGGAATAAGTTGGGGAAACCAACATTAATAAAAACGAATAAAATCGCGAGGTCAGTGACTGGTGAAAAGATACAGTTCATCAGAGAATTTGTTACAAACGTCACATTAAATTAAAAAACGCGAAAAGTCATAATATTTGTCATCGAAGATACCACAAATTTACTTGGTACAAACTGGATAACGGAATTCCAATTATGGGATCTACCAATTAATTCTTTTTGTCATAAAGTAAAAAGCTTAAACAACGAGACAGAAAAACTCATAAGTAAACTAAAGGAAACATTTCCTACTGTTTTCTCGCCATGTTTAGGGACATGTACCAAGATGTAGGCAAAATTCCAATTGAAAGAAAACGCTCAGGCGGTATTTAAAAAGAAAAGAAATGTGCCGTTTGCCTCTATTGAATTGATAGATATGGAATTATATAGACTTGATAAATACACACAGAAGAAGCCCTACAGAAAGTCCTACAAGTATAAAGAATTACTCCAAATAATGGAACAACAGCTTCACAATCACCTGCCAAAGTGATGTTCGCACGTAGGGTTAGATCTGCATTCAACAAGTCATTGCCCAAAAAGTCAAAGCCAGACAGAGAAACATTTACTCACGTAAAAAATACAACCCAAGTGAAAAAATTTATTTTAAAGTCTACAGACAGAACAAGTCGTTCTGGGAAATTGGAATTATTGACAAGCGGGTCGGCAACATGATGTACCTGGTAAAAGGAGAAAATTTTACGTGCAAGAGGCACAATAACCAAATCTTCGGACGTGGTTGACAGCGGTCCCACGGAAGAAACGCCAATGGAGGTAATTTATGACACATTCGAACTACCAACAACAGCAACAATTTTACCGGAAGTATGCCGATCCAAAAGAAAATGGAATGAAACGGATCAATTAGAAATGGATCCAAAACGTAGAAGATATACTACGTTTTTGCTGAGAAAGTGAAGTTTTTTGTTTTTTGTTTTTTTTTTTGTTTTTGTTTTTTTTTTTCCTTCATTCATATTGCCTGTAAAAAAAATAAATAAAGTTTTACCCCTGCGGAGTAAAATTTGAGAGCGACCGTTATGGTGAAACACACCTATTCCTCAGATAATGGACTCTCCCTCCTATATTAATAAGAGTTAACGGGAAGTTCATAGGAGTTCTTCAGACTTCAATTGGAGTTCAGCAGTTGATATTAGTCGGCATTTAGCCGAATACTAAGAAGTCAGCTTTCAATGGAAGATTACCAAGTTCCTAACATTTTGGGTACGTTAAGTCAATTAGCAACCGACATATCCTTCAGTGCGAAAATTACTCTACAACAGGTTTATCGTGGATAATTGTAAGACTAGCATTTTTCTTCAAAGTAAATTCATTTCTCTTCTGATTAGACTGGTTTCATACAGGTCAAAATAGCACTCCCCGGTTGTTAAATCTGAAAATGAAATTTATCACAACTCATTTTTACGCTGGTTTGTCTATGATTCCAACCTAAAGACGCATATCTAGCACCAGAAGGGGAAATGCGTTATTTGTCGAAGGCTTTTCTATTTTATCTCATTATTTCTATTTCTATTCTATACTATTCTACATCATACTAAAACCTATTCTATTTCTATTCTATACAATTCTGTATCCTACTAACACCTATTTTCGAATTTCTAAAATGGCTATGCGAACTGGACGAGAAAAAACTGAACTCCTCATTACAAACTTACTTTTTTGTTATCATCCAGAACTGTGTTCATGTTCTCTATCCACACTGCGTCAACAGGCCCATCAAAGACCGTCCACTTCCGGGTGGCAGTTACACTAGAAGCGTGCTCGCGAAAGGTATTGGCCAGAACACCTGTAATAATAAGGTTGAATGAGTTACATGTCACATCCGTTTTTGTCTGATCTCCTGAGATGAGGAATTATCATCATTATACATTGATTAATTCAGAGTTATTAACATCTATGTTGCCATAGTTACAACGTTTCGGCCATTGTGCGTGACTGTTTCTCTAAAGTGAGAGAAAAAATTAACTAAATACACTAATCCAATACAAAGACTGAATTTACTATATGAATCTGGAACAAGTATCGAATTTACTATAAACGTCTACCACAGGAGGTGCGGATGATGTAACGGATATCGGCGTTGAAAATAGAATCGTCGAACCAATTTCAAATTCTTGGTTAGTTTATTGCGTTCAATTTTGTTCCGTTTCCCTTGATAAATGAATCTGCCTCTACCCATACTTGTCAGGGGTAAATAACAAGGTAGGCTTCGCTTTCTAGGTGGCAACTGGTTCAAACTACGGGGAAGGCAGCAGGAAAACACTCGAATAACTTTCCGAAGAATACATAGTAATTCATGGATAATGAGAAAACGAATCTATGGAAAGTCATGAACGGTTACACGGTTATTTTAAACATAAAATACAAAATATATCACGGAACAAGGACTTAATTTACTACACTTTGCCGGAAGAAAAACCAAACAAAGTCTAACACAAGGGCTGGATTTGCTATTGTGGTGCCGTGGATATCGGCTCGGAACTAGAAATCGGGGAGCCGAGTTCGAGTTCCAGTTGAGTTCATTGCATTCACTTACACGCAAATACCCTTGGGAAAGGTATTAATCCGTCTCTTCCTTCCAGTTATGGGTTAAATAACAGGACAGATTGGGTTCTATAGCCTTGGCTAGCAACCAGTCTACCGCAGAAAGCAATGGCAACCTAATGCGGGATAATATTCTGTTCAGTCAGTCATGTCTCTTTCGAGCGTGTTTCACGTATGACACTTAACTGACTGAATATGCAACGTCGGCGCTTTACCTTCGTTCAGTTTGTACATGATGTCATTTTCCTTCTTTGTCTAGGATTTTTTAAACGTTAATATCTATTTTCCTCGGTGTTGCATATCTTTTTACTTCGGCATCTTTCTGCTATAACTGATCCTAAATATTCCACAAACTTATCAGCTTCAAAAAAAAAGAGAAAGAATGTTTAAATAAGAATAGATCGATCTGTGTTTCTTTTTCCTTTTAATATTCGTTTTCATCTTCCTCTCAACAAAACCCCAACACTCTGCTGAAGTAAATTACGTTTTCTTTCACTTACCGTCCGCCCACTCATGAGAGATGGGATCAAATCTTCCATAGAGCTGACCTATTGTTATAGCTTTAGGGTTTATTATTCGATATTCAACCTGAAAATATAAGATTAAAAAAAAACGAATAAATGAAAGAATGAATAAAACTACGATTAATCTTTCAATTTTGAATAACGAATGCCGTAAAGTTATTTTGAGGATTGGTATATTTTACAACTGTTTTCTCAGATAAATGATTAAAAATAGCTTCAAGTGAATTTCCCCGGTAGGTCTTAAAGAAAATTGCGTTAGATCTCATAGATTGGCGCTACAGAATCGCAAACAAAAGAACTTTGACAACAGAAACCACAACACTTTAAGACTTTTAACAGCACTGAAATGAATAGCACCCAAAGAAAAATAATGACATTACCAATATATTGATTTTTCACATTACTTTAAACAAAAGGTTAGCAAATAAACCAGCAACAATACTAGAAAATGGATGTGAAAAGTCTTTTTACGTGAAAAATTGTGGTAAGAGAAAGGTTTTATAAATTTCAACTGACAGTAAGGTTAACTGTTCGGTGAATGAATGTCGAATATTTGCTTATAAGAAAATGGCTAACCTCACCATTACCATAACGATTTTATAGGTTGGTCTTGTTGATTTTTTGATACGTCAGTCCATTTTGGGTTATTTGAGCAGAGTATTAAGAATCAGGAAAATTTCGCTAGAAACAAAGAAGAGAGTACTGGATTGCTCTGTGATGTCTGTTTTTCAATATGGCAGTAAATACTGAACAATATCATCAAAGAAGAAGGAAAAACTTGAAGCAACTGAAATGGGGTTCTACAGACGGATGCTGCGGATATCGTGGATCGAGCATGTGAGCAATGATGAGGATTTAGAAAAGATGGAAACGAAAAGGAAATTGATACTGAGCATCAGCAAAAAACAGATGAAGTTCCTGGGACATGTGATGAGGAAGAAAGACTTGGATACTCTGATACTCACAGGTCAAATAGAGGGAAAATGAGACAGGGGAAAGCAGGGGATAACATATTTGAAGGGCCTGAACAGGTGGATGGCAGGGCAGGGAATGGGTAAAGTAACAGGAAAAAGCGTGCTAAAAGCTACCAGGGATAGGGAGACGTGGAAGACCATGATCGCCTACGTCCTGAAGGGACATGGTACAAAGAAGAAGAAGAAGAAGAATCTCACAATCAGTATTTTATTATTACTATTATTATTATTGAGTATGGGTGAGTAGAACGTTATAGTTCCGACCTTGACAACCGGGTTCGAATCTCATAAGGGTCGATCTGTCAGTCTTCTTGATAATATCGGCCTCCAGCTATCAGTAAAATAGTAAAGCACACTGGATTCTCTAACGTCCAAAAGGCAATGAGTCTAGAACGGTCATTCCGAATTTAAACTTCATGCGAACATGTTATAGGTCAGCATAACAGGATAAGGTGTACTACTCCCTGGGCCTTACAGACTTTGATGCTTCTTCAAGTTAAGAATTAAAAGAAGGTGTGTGTGTGTGTGTGTGTGTGTGTGTGTGTGTGTGTGTGTGTGTGTGTGTGTACACGCATATGTCGAATGAAATACATTTGTTCATAGTACTCTGCAATTATTTTCTTTGTCAATAATGTTCTTAATTAGATGAGACAATCATACTCTGACAATAATTACCCAACAAATGCTTCTAAATGTTTCGCTATGGGCTTTTGGGCTGACGAGTTCTTACATGTCTTATAGTACATAAATTCTCTGTGCGTCTTTAACGAAATATATTAATTTTAGGGATTAATTATGAAACCTACAACAACTATCAAGAAAAAGTAAACAAGAAACTAGAAATCTAATGAAACTTACTGGAAATTCGTCCATGAGGTTTTGAAGGTGAAGATCTCCAAGGGCTTCAGCTAATAGTTTATAAGCAGTGGTTTTTCCTGCTACAGGGTCACCGACAATCATCAATCCGTGTCGAACGAGAATCATGTCGTAGATCTGAAAAAGAGAAACAAATGACGAGAAATTAGGAACCTTTATTACAATTAAATGAATTCATTCGACCTAGGACAGGAAATTGTGGGAAGCCATGATCGCCAACGACAGGGCACATGGAAGAAATGTCTTTATTCGGAAATATTATGCTTGGTTCACAATATCAATACATCTCGACTCACTTTATGTATAACATGGAATATTAAATGATTTAAGTAGACCAGCTTTCAGCGACAAATATAACTTCTATATATAACTCTAAAGATATGCAGGATGCAATGGATGAATTGCCATCTAAATTATCAAAAAATTAAAATAAAACTGACATTCCATTTTAACAGATATATTTAACAAAATTCCACAAAAATATCTTAAAATACTAAAAAGTAAATTTATTCAATAAAATCGCTGTTGGCTAAAATCATGGCCATTAGACGACTTCGGAATCTTCTGCATCTCTTCTGGATGGTCGCCTTTAAGTTGGAGAATGCTGCCATAATTCTGGCCTTCAACAACAAGTTTTGTTGGTCTCTTGCTCGACTACGTTACACACGTAATAATTAAGGGGGTTGAAGTCTGAGGAGTTACATGGTCAGTTGTAAGGGTTGATGTGGCCGTAGAAATTGTCTGACGACCGTGACTCGGTTCACCTGCGTGTGTGACATACTGCAGAGCCCTGTTACCAGACAGAGAATCTTCCAGCAGCCATCATCTTGACCCAAAGCAGCTCTACCTCCTCAACATACTTGATTTGGGTCTTTGTATCAAGTCTGAAACCCTATGGGAAGTTCGATGGAGACATAACATCGCTATCACTAGTGATTACTCCAAATACCAAAATGTTGACTGGATCTATCACCCGACTCTTTCTGAATTCTCTGCACTGCCCTCAGATAGACACCGAAATACTCTCAAGTGTTCGTATTCCGGTGTGACTGCTAAGCAGTGCAGCATACCGTTTACAACTTTCTGGCTAAGTGAATTGCGTCATAGTGTTCTTTTTCTCACATACGGTACCCAGCTGACCCTACTACACTGTGCATTCGACAAAATTAAAAACAACGAGCATGCGCGAAATTAAAAATATAAAATGGCGACAATTTACCTATCGTATCCTGTACTATAACCTAAACCAAATCCACTATGCTCTTTATATAATTTAATTTAACATTAAATATCTAATTTTCAAAATTAATGTGTAAAGCCTAGAAGACTACGATACCTTAAATAAATTTTAACTTATTGTCATATGGTAAACTGTAAGCAATATATAGAAATTAATAAAGAAACAAAAGATATAATTTTGCTACCCGTCCTTATATATGTAGAGTCACACCCGTGAAGATGGCTCATGTGAGTCGAAATCATGGATCCAGTTTTGATTTTTGCTTCTACACCTACCAGGCTTGCAGAAGGTGATTTTCAGTTGGGAAAAAACGATAACCATATTCAATATACATCGAATGTCTATCCTTTTTAATAAAACTTGTTTAGAAGAACAACTGTTGCGAAATTATAGAAAATTTTTACACACACATACACACATACACACACGTGGTAACATGAACCGTTTTCTTATAAGGAAGCATCCATGATTCGTTGACCAAGCAGTCGGTACGGTACTGCAGTCGGCTGAAATTAATAAAATATTTCTCTTGACACAACTTTTCAAGAAACTATGTTTCTCAAATCCAGTATTTGTTATAAATTTTTCCAGTATTCATGGGGGTCCTATTAACCTTTTATTTTAAGTAGTGAGGGATTTTGATATCTTGATTACGCCATTGTTTTGTCTTCGAGTTACATGTACTGTTGCTGCTTTTGAAAATTCTTAAGTGATGTTGCTTCTGTTATTTGGTATATTTCTTTGTCTGTGATTCTGTAGCGCCAGTCGACAAGGTTCGAAGATATTGATCTTCACCAAAACCCTTAGATTTCATTTCTAGACTGGTTTGGCACAATCTAACAAGGCTATTTAAGAACATGACACGAGTTTTTAGTTAATGTTTTGGCTCTATGGCAATTTTAGGCTATTTTATGTTCATTTTACTTATCTCCTATACTAAAGTTGATATAATTTATCTATACGTCAAGGTATCTTAAGTGTTTCGTATTTACTAATTCCACATCTTGAACTCTTATGATGATTTCAGTGTAGATTCTATCACTGCTTTCATTACAATTTCAAATCATAGTTTACAGTATTTACATTATTCGGACTATTGTCCTCATCTTTGTTGCCATTTGTACGATGTTTCGGCCGTTGTACGCTCCGGCCTTCTTCAGGTGCTAAGAATTTCGAACCGAACCCTTTATTACAACAAAGATGAGGATAATAGTCCTAATAATGTAAATACTGTAAATACTACTCATCTCAGAAATATAGACAGATCATAGTTTGTTTGCTTGTTTGTTTTTTGGGGGGGTGTTTGTTTGTTTTTTTTTGTTTTTTTGTTTTTTTTGGAAAAGTCTATCTAAAGTCCTATTACTAAAAGTCACCCACATTAAGAAGGCCTTGTGTTGTATTCAGAACGACTGAGTTTTCTCTTAAATAACAGTTATATTTTTATTTCATTATACTAGCTAGGAGGATCGTTTATTTCTTTTAATCATTGTGCTCAGTGAAGTGACTTTCAAATCTAATATGATTTATTGGTATAGCAAGAGAAAAGGGCGCACATCAGCTCCTACGAAATGAATTCAAAAGATATATGTTATAGATCCTACACTCGAACTCAAGACGTTTAAAAAAACAGCACTCTTGTTATATTGTAATCATCCAATCAATGTGATTATGTTCAACAAAATATGAACGCCTTTAAGAAAAAACAAATTTAGAACGAAACCATCCCACCCTCAGTAGAAACACAATTAAATATTATAAGAAATATTTGGTGGTAACAGATTTTGAAATTCACTAGAAATGAAAACAGTTTTTAATAAAATAAAAACCCTCTTCGATATTTCAAAGAGGCTACCAAATTCGATAAACATCAGAAGTAGGCCGTATGAGACAACAGTCGAAACAATATGATAAAAATAAAGGTCTGGGTCAAGATGTACAATGCTAATAAAATACTATCTCATAATTTTAGACAAGGGTTAGACTTTCACAATTAACTATATATCTACCTAAAGTGTATGGCGTATCGTTCCAAGAACAACTATAAATTTGTGCAAATTTGTTTACCGCAATTTATTAAATATCTGCTACACTTGCTATATTACTGACTAAAACACAAGAATTATCAAGTTTTAAATATTTATAAATATTAATCATCGATATTAAAATCATCTTGTTGCCAGAGTCCACGTGAGATAATTTAAAGTTATGAAAGAAAAAAAAACATGTAAATCTGGCGTTCTACATTGCATTAGTAATTTGGTTCGTATCTATTTTCTTTTTTTTTTTTTTTTTTTTTTTTTTTGCTAATATGTATGCTTCTACGGGTATCAGCTTTCAAAAGGCTTCCTCCTGAGTCTAACTAATACAAATAAACAGTAGATTTACGAGCTGTGTTCAAAGAATAAACCTGGTAAATGTTGTTTGAATAAAAAATTAACAAAATTGTTGCTACAGAAAAGAAAAGAACTTTCTCTTTCAACCTTTCCCTATCAGATTGCAGATGAAGCAATAAATCAGTCCTTTGGCTGAATATTTTTTATGTAAAGCTGCGGCTCATTACGCAACAAACTTTAAACAACAGCTGAATTTTAAATTACTATTGTATTTTGAATAATAAGAAAACTGCAACCTTTGGTGACCGGTAGACCAACCGATAACAGAAATTTTTAGCACAAAGAGTTTAATGAAACGTTTGATAAATGAACTTAATTTATCAAGTAGGTTGTTCTAGAGGTTCTTTGTTGCAGTTGGATATATTTTCCCCACGTTTCCGTTCTGACTGATTTTCCAACTGTTTTCCATATTCAAGATTATTTCTTTTAAAAATATCTTCAATTTTAAGCTTTAAGAAAAATTCCAAATCGAAGTGAATATTGGAAAGTTCAAAATATAAAATTCAATGATATAGGAATTATAAGAAATAATTTGTAACCCCAAAATTAATTATTGCTTTCGAAACAATTGAAAGTTGAATCACTATTCCTTAAACTCGGTTATAGTTGCAATATAGATCATATGTTAGCTTGGATTTGTTATAGTTACACTATAAACTACAGGTTGCATTATAGACCACAAGGGAATATCAAAGAAACACAAATGGGCCTGAGTAGATGAGCATGCTCGGAAAGTGATGCTAAAGATGAGAAATCACGCTGAATTTGCAGTATACCTTCGAGTAGAAATTGTACTGATGATGTGAAATGTTACCAGCATTTAAAGACGATTTTCTAATGTCTGTTCAGTCTCTATGAAACACTGTAAATTTTTGCACACATCTAATAGCAAAAAACAAATTATTGGTCAGAATGTTATCATAAATGATTAATGAATTAATAGGTATTAATTATTTTGACTTATTTTATCTGTCTTGCTATTGCACAAACATCTGTATAGGTGTAGAGATAGGCATTAATGTGTCCATTGTTATGTGCTTTATCAAAAAAAATTAAATTCTAACAGTGCCAATATATGTCCTAAGCTCTTTCGTAGATTAACTTGTCAACTACAGAAACAGTGCAATTCGAGTATATATTGATCATTTTCACAACCAACCAACATATAGCTATTAATTCAAGACAAATATTAATAGATGAAACCAACACTCAAAATACCATTAACTTACCATTATACAAATGAAATGACACACATTAAATCAAATATACTTTAATAAAGGAGTCGGCTATCAAAATATGTATAAGATATTCATAATACGCGCATATTTACTATATTCGTTTACTGGTGACATCATTCTACATATGACCTCTCTTATAGGATACACTATTATTCATATTTGAAATCCAGCGTTCCACAAAATGCCAGTATGTAGCAAGAAACATTTTGGTAATGCTACTGACAAGATTTAGTTCTGGATAATGATCGAGAAGATCAAAATATTCAAACAAAAACAGCAAAATAAAAACTTCGAGTAGATTATCTACAATTTTAATCCGAATTTGCAACGGTTATATATATATATATATATATATATATATATATATATATATATATATATATTAAGTGTCCATAATGGTATTTGTATCGTTACACGTGTTTCGAGTCTAAAGTTGACTCACTTTAACCGAATAAATTTGTGACTTTACATATCGAGATCCGTTTGTTTTTCTGATGACCAAATATTGTGTGTATATAGATAAGTGGCGAGCAGGTCAGTATGTTCATATGCGTGCGTGTTTGTTGCTGTTGTTGTTGTTGTTTTTTACTCACTCGCACGTTAAATCTCTTCCGTCACCTTTTTTACACTGACATGCGAATTTTGACTTCGTCTTAATACTTTAAATTGTTTTCAGCGATTTTGATTCAGTTCTACTCTACGGGTCATCTAGTTCCTTTTGTTGTTTTTTAATACTATTTTTTTACAACGGTTCGCGAATTGTTTTTTTTTTTTTTTTTTTTGATCGCGTTGGAATTTTGTGTGTGTGTGTCTTGGGTTTTTCATGCTGTTTTGTTGAGGGAAGGCTTGCTTTTTCTTGTAAATATTTCTTCCTGCATCATGAGCGTATCATAATCTCCATTTTGGTAGATAAACATTACCCTGAATTTACCTCGACTGTATTCATGTAAATGTTGGGAGACATAATTTCCTGTTACTGACTTTTCAACACAAACACCTACCACCGAAAAATTTCAAATCATATAAACAGAGATACCTCAACAACTAGAAAACATTTTTAGAACATCCGATTCAAGGGAAAAGAGCAATTTTAAAAATACAAAACCCATTATAATTAATCTCTCCTCGTATCCTTAAAAAAAAGAAGAAATAAACCTTCTAAAGTTAGGTCTAAAATTTTGTCTCACCCCAAAAAGTAACATTACAGACCAAAAAAAACTTTAAAAATTCGGACGGAAATTTAGACTTATAGAAAAATTACATAACAAAACAACGCTGCTGCTCAATAGTAAAAAACAAATCTAAATATTGCCCAAATAAAAAAAACAAATTCAAATGAAATGAACATATTCTTTGAAAAAATCTGCGACACAAACTTTCAAAACAATCATAACCTCCCATAAAAATCTCACACACATAAAAAAACCTAGCATTAGATAAAAATCCATGAGGACAATAACATAATACTAAAGGAAGCAGACAAAAGCATTGCTGTAGTCATTATGGATAAAACTTACTACAGAACAAATATTCAAGATATGCTAGGAAACGAAAATAACTACAGAATTATCAACCATAATATAGATGAAAACATCGCATTAAAAATATTAAAAAAAACTTTGCCTTACACACAGTAGAATACTAACGAAAAAAGAAAAAGATTTTCTTACAGATTTTGTTTTAAAAACCAGCGGTTTTTACGGACTCCCAAAGATACAGAAATGGCCAATATAGGTTTCTTGTCATAAATCAATTACCTATATTGGCCATACTACTTCTCTGAGTAGACGCCTTGTATGCCACCTATCTAGTAATAATAGTGCAATAAAAAAAAACGTTTATTAACAAATAACTAGGGAAGCCTTTAAAAAACTTTTGGTTGAAAATACAAAAGTACTATTTAAATCACAATATCAAAAGCACCTCGCTATAAGAGTAGCACTATATATCAAACAATTTTCTCCTACCATCAATCTTACATTATTTAACAGTGATAATGGAGTTTTGACAGACGTTCACACGATGCCCAGCCGCGCGCATCACGTGATAGCTTTAAGAGATCTCTTCTTTCCAAAAAACACTAAAGCACTAAAAATTACATTACAGTCAAACATGAGGACATAACAACACAGGAAAAATAACATCCTTAAAAATAACATGTGAAGAGGTTGAAATCGCTTGGAAAGTCGAAACTTATGGAACAGTATTACATTTCTTATCTCCAGCAAAAAGGAAACATGCAAGAATACTGAAAGCATTTAACCAAAAAATAATAAAATCCTCCTTGTCGGTCGGTTTTAATTTCAATAAGATTTATTTAATAGATCCTTACTTTTAAGAAACTTAATAATGTGTCTTTTTTCATATAAACACAAGGGTCATTTCAAAACTTACATATTCTCGATTTTTTTTTTTTTTTGGCTTTAGTTTTTTTTTTTTTTTAACTTTCAATTTTATTGTGAAGGCTTTATTAGTGTCCTTTAAGTGCCAAAACATTGGATAAGGAAGTTTGCTTACAGTACTTATTGTTAATAAAGGAAGAAATATGCTGATACAATCTTAATTTAAAAGAGTTTTTAGCGCTACCGATATGATTTTTATTACCAAGGTTTTCAGTAGAAGAAATAGTACATTAATAAACGATAGATTCCATAAGGCATTTATTTTCCAATGGACACTCTATAGGGTTCCTACAATTATATATTTCATTATCTATAAATAAAAAAAATTAAATCCAGCTGGGATCGATCCTGTGTCCAGCATAGAAAAAAACAATAAATTTATTGAATGCACAGGCCAATAGACGTAATACATGCTTTTAATAAACAAAATTGAGGTTTCTATTGCAAGTAAGAAGTGCCCACTATAACTTTTGAAGTAATATAAATGTTTGAAGTAACACACGCACGCACACACAAACACACACACACACACTATATATATATATATATATATATATATATATATATATGTATATACATACATATATATGTGTATATATATATATATATATATCACATCTCAGCACTATACACACTATATATATATACACACACACACACTATATGTATATATATATATATATTTATATATATATATATATCACATCTCAGCACTATATATATATATATATATATATATACCAACTGCCAAGATTATTGTGATAATACCAACTGCCAAGATTATTGTTTTTCAGTGGTTTACTGATAAAAAAAATATTTTGCCAAGCAGGCTGCTTGTCGTAAAATCTCTTATGCTAATATTGTATTATTTGCCGGTGGTCTTTTTTTTTTTTTTTTTTTTTGCTTTTTATTGCGTTAATTTTCTTTGAGTGTGCGTGAATTTTTTCCTTTTACGCGCACCAAAAGGAAACTAACGCAATAACCCCCCCCCCAAAAAAAAAACACCTGCAAATAATACAAAATTCAGTGAACACAACAGAAGCAATCAAAAACAAGTAACCACTTGTAGAACCACTCAAATATCAAAATATTAAATTACACCAAACTTCATATAAATAAAAAGAAAAAAAACGGGACATAACAGCAAGTTGAAAATGAATCTCTGACGAGTGAGACCATCATAACGGTGCCTTAACGAAACTTCGAAGTCGGCATGACCCTGCTCAGTTAACTGACAAATTTCTCCACATCAATCCAATATATATATATTAGTTGCTTCGTAACTTGAGGATGTCCTAGACTTTTTCAAAGTGTTATAATTCCAGTGATTTCTCTAAGAATTTCTTATATTCATTGCTACTTGTTGAAAAATATCTGATGATTCACTGCCTTAAAGAAGGATCGATATTACATAGTAAATGTCTAAGAGTAACTTAGACGTGACACAATATCAAAAGTATGGGACACCCAGTGAGTAACGTACTCACTACTCGAAAGGGAATGTAACGAACAGCTGCTAACAATTACACTAGTCGCATTTCTCCGCTGTCGGAAACTGACAAAATTACTATTAAGTTGAGCCAAAAGTAGCAGTTCTCTTCCGCAGACGCTACATTGCAGGCTTATTATTACTATATCACTATTTCATTATTATTACTAAATCACTATTTCATTATTATTACTATATCACTATTTCATTATTATTACTATTGTGACACTATCTCCCACGGTGATGCTTTCCCTTCTCCCGCGGGGATACTTTCCTTTGGTTGGTTTAAAACAACGGAGAGAGAAATTGATATTGGTGATATTATTAGTGTTTTATTGCGTCACGCGAGATGAGCTTAAGAAAAAAATAATAATTTTAGTACCATCAAGTGCTTCTAAAAACACGGGAGCATATAATAAAGTTATTTTGGATAAATATACATTTCTCGTCTTCATGATTTTCGAATCTTTTCATGTTCATATAAATTTCTCTTAGATTTGAAATGTATTCCGCTAATCTGAAAACGCGTAGACAAAACAAGTGTCAGAGTGATTTGATAAGGTCACCCGGATGCCAAGGCCACTCTTTTAGCACAACAGTCCGAAGTGACCGAGCTGGATTCAGTTCGGTGTCAGTTGGCATGATCTCATTGGTCGAGCTCAGACGAGCAAATCGAGTGGGCGGAGACCGATTTCCATTGTCCGAAGGCTGTGAGCCGGCCGGATCCCCAGAGAGGATCGAAATTGGTTATAAAACTAGATGCTCGACACGAAAAGTTCAGTTGGGAAGCAGTTTGTTCAGAGTTGGAGAGAGCTTTTTGTCAATTGGGTGACAGTTTTTGAGTTAGAGCTGCTATCAGTCGAAATGTAGCGGCTGGGGGAAAAATGGCGCCAGCCGGGGAGCCATGACCCACGGCTGGTCGCCCACCATAGAACTTATGGCTAAAGAGTTAATTTCGAATAATGCGCCATCGACATGAAACCCGAAAGAACGTTATTGTTATTTTTTTTTATCACGGGAAAATCGAAAATTCTGAATCTTCGTTCGTTCAACCTCGGCAAACTCCGTTAAACTCCGATAAGAGCCCAAAAGAACTTTGCTGTTTTAGAAGTACATAGGAAAATTGACAATCCTGATTATAGAGAATTAAGGAAAAGACTTTTAATGAAATACAAGAGACTTTGGCGAATATTTGAAGAGATCTGTTTATTTCAACGCTAACGAAACTTGGACATTTTACTTGAAGATTAGAAGCTTTGATGCTTTTTTTGGCGAACTTTCACTCTCCGTTGTAAAAATCATTTTCGACGATTGTATATCATTTTCGACAACTGTATTCTTGGGAAAAGACAGACATTGTTTTTTCTTTATATAAAGATATTCTACGTAGCTCTCCAGGCGTGTTCGACTTCGTTCATTTATTTTATTAATTTTTTTTTTTTTTTGATGCCGTGTTTACTTTTTTTCAACCCACAAGTGTACACCAGTGTGCGGACCGGCTAAAAGGGACGACTATTGAAATTGCAAGACGAGACCTCTGAGATCTAATCACAACGTGGGACAGTGGCCCGTTGTTGCAAAAGACGTCCTGTAACCCAGCTTTTGTGTCGACGTGATCGGACGGGATCGTCCCGACCAGCGACTGCGACCAAACCAACCGTACGACCGAGTGGCAGTGTCACAATTGGGATCGTCACGACCGTCGGCGAGGACGAGAGTCACATTAGACAGACGGCCAG
The DNA here is from genome assembly GCA_037127315.1 of Ascarosepion bandense. Classification (NCBI taxonomy): domain Eukaryota; kingdom Metazoa; phylum Mollusca; class Cephalopoda; order Sepiida; family Sepiidae; genus Ascarosepion; species Ascarosepion bandense. Next base: position 1,354,083 of record JBBBDQ010002409.1, read on the forward strand.
CCAGGCTGAGGCGTCACATCTGGTGCCATTTCGACCAGGATCTGGCCTGAGGGTCTGTCGCTGGGCGTTTCCTCCCTGGCGGTGGTATCACACTATATCACTATTTCCTTGGGAAACATTCTGATAGGCTATCTTCCCTAGTTCGACCAGTCCATACAATTATAAATAAAACCCGCAATACTTTATACACAAGGGCGGACCAGCCTCATTCTCTTCGTATTCCTTTGGTGGGAAGAAAGTTTCATTCGGACAGCCTCTTCCCAAGAGCCGCTACTTTTTGGAACAAAATCCTTACAGAATAATTCCCCTAACACTACAACATTAACCTCTTCAAGTATCGTACGTGTTTTCTTAATTCCCCCACAACTCTACACGGCAACATCATTTAGTAACCTTCCGCCTTGTGTGGTTCTTAGAGCTTTGATTTGAGTGAGCATTTAGTAAAAAAATTCAAGCTTTTATTTCGGCGTGAACACTAGCTCTGACGTATAATTAGTGTTTTTAAACAATCAATTTATAAAATTTAAGAGACTATACGCTTCATAACAACATGAATTGAAAATTACTTAAATTTAGATTCTCAGTATCTAAGGCGTGTCGAGAAAAATCGTCGTCTACAGCATACACCATAGCATCAAACACACGTGACAATGAACCCACAGTCCAGCAGGAAATGATAAGCATTAGGAACAGTCATCGAACTACCCTTCAAGCACTACTCTGCAAGCACAACATCAATTTCCAAAACTAAGGCCAAAAAAGTCGAGGACGATAATAATCATCTACCAGAATTTGTATCATACATAAGGTGCACATCTGAAAGAATTCAGATGATCTTCGTCTCAAACGATATCAAGACGATATTCAGAAGCAGTTAAAACTTTCGAAAATATTTTCTCAAACCAAGCGCCTCTCAGAAGAAAACATTACCAAGAACTTATGTATACCATCCGATGCAGTTGTAACAAGGAGTACAAAAGAGAGAGCAGTCACACAGTAAGGGTGGATAAACCGATTATGATGACCTACCTACGAAAAATGTCAGGGAATACAACAACCGTATGACTGTAGGTATGACAACCAGAATGAAATGAGAATGCTGGTCTGAATAGCAAAGAATATAATAATGATAATTCCTCACCCAGAAAATGGCAACATAAATAATGAAGAAGGTCGAAGTGTTCAACGACCAAAATATTGTAGGTATGACAAGCATGATAAGAATACTAATCTCAATAGCAGAGAATACAATAAAGATAATTCCTCATCTAAAACACGGTAACGTAAATAATGAAAAAAGGCCGAAGCGTACAATAAACGAAATACTGCAAGAACAATATGAGGACGCTAGTCCGGTTAGCAAAGCATATAAAAATTAAAAGTCCTCATCTCAAACATTGACATAAATAATAAAAGAAGGCCGAAGTGTTCAAAATTTGAAACATTGTGAGTCCAACAAGAGAAATGTTGTGAGTCCAAGAAGAGAACGCTGGTCCGAATAGCAAAGCATATAATAATGGTAATGTCTCATCTCAAAGATTTCAAAATAAATAACTAAAACTTTATTTCGTAGTCGTTAAAACTACTAAAATATATTTTCGTATATGATATGATTTTTCTCAAGATTCACGATCACGAGACTTGTAACCAATTAGAGTCGTAAGGGAATCACAATACTGTAGCCTGGTTTTCTTGGGCAAGATAACCTGACGGGACCCTTCTCCTAGAACGGTTGCCATATAAGACAAGGCCATAGGTGCCAGGCTGTCCTCCTGTTTACCTCTAGCTGGTGGGGAGAGAAGAGATATAGTTATAAATTTCTCAAGGGCATTAGCACATAAGTAAATGTAATGAACTCGCTTGGAATTTGAACTCTGTCCTCCAATTTCTCAATCATCCATTTCTCTATCGTGCATACTTTCACAAAGCTACTTACCTGTATTATCTTTTCTACATAGTACGGTACAGTTTGTAAGTTCCGCTTGGCCATAATTTCTCGCAAAGTCATCTCCAAAGATTCATACTTTACTTTTGGTAATTCCAATCCGGGAAACAGATCCGAAATGATCCCTTCGAAGAGTGTAATGTCATGAGAGAGAAACTGCGGAGATTAAGAGAAAGATTGAAAAAAGCAAGATTAGTAAGAGGCTAAAAATATTTACAGTAATTTTTTTTTAATCACCCCGAGCAAGGCGATAACGCCACTGATGCGCAGGGGGGCTACGTAAGAGTAAAAAGATTGGAAAAGAGAAAACCGGAAACCACATCCTAAACAGGGAACAAGGGATGAGCCTCTTCACCTGTTCAATAGACGTGGGTGGTGTGTGAACCGGGCGATAATTTAGTCTATATACTCCAATAGAAAAAAAAATAAAGAAAAGAGTGAAATTATTGGAAAAGAGAAAACCGGAAACCTCATCCTAAACAGGAAACAAGGGACGAGCCACTTCACCTGTTCAAAAGACGTTTCAATGTTAATTTCATCATACGTTATGTCTTACGTGAATTTTGTTACTTTTTATTCTAACGCTTGAGTTTGACAAATTGTGACCGTTTAGTCTGAAAAATTGCTAAAATAACTTTTACGTGAAACAAGTTGAACGTTGCGAATCAAGGAACAACATCATAAAATATAAACGCTAATACACTGATTTATTCAATCTGTTATCCTCGTCTTCGTTGTCATTATCACAACATTTCTGTCATTGTATCGGAGGTTTACGGCCATGTCACGTTGGAACACCGGTTATCGGTGGTGTAATAGATAACGAAATTGGAACTCGGTTCTCTGATTTGCAATTCTTATTGGGTTCGTTATATTACGCGCAAATGTCTTCGGTAAAGGAAGGAATCTAACTCTTTTTACCTGCCCTCAGTTATAGATTCGTACTGGTAAATCATTATTATCCTAAAAAAATTGTTAGAATCTAAAAATATATTTAACCTAGAAAAAATATAGATTAATCCAAACAAATCTGATATTGTATCCCTTGGCTATTTTTTTTTTTTTTTTTTTTTTTTCAGATAAATGTCATGCTCAATAATTTCGAACCGGACACTTTATTTAATTTATAAAAAAGCATAAAGATAAACTTAACTGAAATTAATAATAATCTTCTATGTGACTTTTCTCTTCAGGGCGTGAGTGGTTACGATTCACCACAGTTTCCTGTCGACAACACTGCTACTCATTTGCATAAACGCGTTATGTAAGTTACTAGCTATTACCCTCTTGTCTATAATACGCACTGTTAGTGTTTCATTTTCCAAGATCTCTTTCCTAGAAATTTTAACTGTCTCTTTCTGATTATAACTATAAGTATCCTTTTCGTTCTCATTTTTATTAGAACTTCTTCGCTGCTCAAATTCTCCGGCGATGATATTCTCAATATCCTTCTGTATAAACACATCTCCGTTGCATCATTCCTCATTTTCATCTATGTGAAAACTGTCCAGTATTCTGTGATATATAGATGGATAGATACTGTAAATCTTGTTTGTCCTTATTTAATACTGTTCAGTTATTGTTCGCTCCAGCGTATCAAGAACAATCTAACCTCGTAGATTAAATAAAGTGTTCGTTCTGAAATTCCCTGAAGGTAATCCGGATTGACGAACACCTGAAGAAGACCGGAAGGCACAATGATCGAAACGTTGTGGTAACAGAAACAAGGACGAGGCCTATAATCCGTATGTAAACGATCTAAATGATCATAACTCCTCATCTGGGAAACTGAAACAGCGTTACTGCGAAGAGAACATACGCACCATTAAGCGGAATTCGAACTTAAATCACTGAGTTTGTTTTCTGCGCCGATAACCTCGTATTCCTAAACTTCAATCGATCGAACCGTAGAAACAGAAACTTGAAATGCAGTACAGTTTATTCCGACCCAAATGACCCAAATGAGTTGTACTTTTACGAAGGAATTATTGTTCAAGTGCGTCATGATTGAAACGGATTAGTTCTTTTAGGACAACTGAGCTTTCTCTTCTGTGTTTCTTAGTCGCGTTATAATCAGGTCGAGTACAACGGCTATTTGGTTAGGACCTAATTAATCAACTTTCTAAGAAATTTGAGCGAACCATTTGTGTTGACTTCATGAGAAGAAAAAAACAAGCCGTAAATCAATCTTCTAAGAATAAAGATCGATGCATGCTACTCTGTCTCCCAATCTCCCCAATAATATAACATGACGCAAGATTGCTAAATCGATATATCAAATGTTCTTCGTTGACGTGAGTTACCTCGAAACAAGTGATATAACCGTGTTTACTGCAGTTCCATTCACTTTGCAATTATGTCTGTGCACCAGGGTGTCTCAGTCAGGCCTCTTTTATCAATTAAAAAGAAAGTAGGTGTCACCTGTGCCAACACACGTCTAATGATCTGCTGTAACAGAAATCCGTCTTATCTCAGCCTTCATTTGTGAATTAGCTTTTGAACTATTCAATTGAAAAATTGTTGTTATTATTATTATTATGTTGTCATTTTTCATCATATTTCGATTTCTGCTATGGTCGCACTACCTACCAAGTCTGCGGGAAGACCTAAAGCAGGTCGTGGTGTGTTGTTATGGCTCCATTTCATGTTTTTCTATCTCCCCTATCATCCCTAGCCTTACATAGATAAAGTTCTCCTTAATAAGACAATTTATTGTATATCACTTAAGCTGGGTATTCCAGGAATTCTTTCAATATGTTGTTTTCTTCCTCTTTTATCATTCCAAGTGCACCTACTATCACTGGCACGATTCTTGTTTTCAATTTCCACATTTTTTCTATTTCAATTTCCAGGTCTTTATATTGTGACAGTTTTTCAAATTCCTTGATTGCTATGTTACAATCCCCTGGACAAGCCATATCAATTAATAGGCAAGTTTTTTCTTTCTGGTCTTTAGCAATAATGTTCGGCCTATTTGCTTCAATTTTTCTGTCTGTGTAGATGGTGTAATCCCATAGAATGGTGACATCTTCTATTTCTGTAATCGGTGCTGGGTGATGTTCATACCAATGTTTGTTTACAAATTTTCCATAGTGTTTCCACATTGTCCAATGTAAATATTGCCCCACTGTATCGTGACGATTTTTATATTCATTTGGGGCAAGTACAGAACAGCCTGTGATTAGATGGTCTATTGTTTCTTGGTGTTTATCACAAAACCTCCATTTTGGATCCATATTATTATGTACAATATTTGCCTGAAAGTTTCTACTGAAAAGACTTTGGTCTTGCTTTGGTCTTGCTCAGACTTTAATCCAGATGCACGTAACCATCGATGAGTATTAACTTTATCAACATTGGATTTATTGTCACGTTCTGGATATTGGCTATGCAGAGGTTTGTCTTGCCAGCGTTGTTTCATCTGTTCAAGAGCTTTATCTGTGGCTTTCATTTTCATATTTTTTGCCGCAATAGTTGGTTCTTGGCTTCTGTTTTGCTTTTCTACAAAATCTACTAACTGTAAATCTTGTTTGTATTTACTGCCTTCTTTTATTATTGAATATTTTTTCTTTCTGTTTTCATGTTGTTTGACTAATTGTATCATCCAGTCCTTTGTTGTTTCTATGTATGTTAGTCTGTCGTCTTGTCAATAGTTGTTGTCTTTTATGACAATTCTAGCTGAATAAGACCCCTTCCACCTTCTTTACGGGGTATGTATAGATCCACCTTCTTTACGGGGAATTATTATTATTATTATTATTATTATTATTATTATTATTATTATTATTATGTGATCCAGTTTACGCTCTTTAAATTTTCTTTACAATTCAAAGAATTATTTGTTATAAAATATACAAAAAGTTTCCAACAGAGTATAAATGGCGTCAACTTTTCTGGGATACACCACGAATCTGAGCTGGACAACAGTGTGGTCAAAATGGCTGCACTATAAATCCAATTAGGTACCTTTTCAGATCCAATTCGGTACCTTTTTTATTCCATTGGCGGTGATAAAGGTTCTCAAGTGAACTTCTAGCTTCGTCGAACCAATTTGTTATTTCGTTATCAAGGTACTCATTTACATTCATTTTGCTTCCTAATATGCAAATGACTTCACCTTCTACCCATCAGTCTGTATAGGAGCGTCTGGGAATTGATAAATGGTGGACAACCCGAATCTGCCTTAGGTGAGGAGGCGTCTGGTCGATTAGTTCTGTTTTCTTAATGCTAATGGTAAGGCCAAAAGATTTGCATGCAACAGAGGAACGGTTGACGAGTCCTTCGGCTTCCTCTTCTGATGTTGCCACAAGTACAACATCACCAAACGGCAGATAACTAATGACATTAGATCTAAGAAATGTTTTAACCCCTGATGGTCGAAAGTGAAACTTAATTAGTGCCCATGTCATCAGAGGTATATTAGTGCATTACTGAGAAAAGAGCAAAAATACAAAAACAAAATCAGAAACAGGGTCCATAACACTACTTTGATTCGTGCCATTTGTAACATCAAAAGAATCAGAGAATTCCCCATCGGATACAACAGCAGCTTCCATTCCATTGTAAATTGAGATTAAAAAATTTAACATTTTGTTATTTCCAGCTTTTTAGGAACTTTCTAGAGTGCTTCACGATTTACAGTGTTGAAGGCCTTATTATGGTCAACAAACATCATCTAAAATTTTTCGACTACCAGACGGAGTAGGAAGATCATGTCAATAGTGCCACGACCAGACACTGACAACGTGCTGGATAATCATGTTCAGAATCAGTCACGCTAATATTTGACCAGCAATTGACAGCAGACATATTCCGCAATGATTACCGCAAACATTTCTATTACCTCTGTTCTTGTAGAGGCGTTGAACCTTGCTGGTGTTAATAACATTTTTAAAAAAATAACAGTCCGCATATAAAATACGGATTTCCCTATGATTGCGACAAAATAAGCGTTACGAAAATTATGTGCGTTGTGGTGCAGTGGATATCGGCTCGGAACGAGAAATCGGGGAGCCGAGTTCAAATTCTAGTTGAATTCATTGCATTCACTTACGCGCAAATACTATTGGGAAAGGTATTAATCCGTCTCTTCCTTCCCGTTATAGGTTAAATAACAGGACAGATTGGGTTCTATAGCCTTGGCTGGCAACCAGTCTACTGCAGAAAGCAATGGCAACCTACTGCGGGATAATCTTCTGCCCAGTCAGTCATGTCTCTTTCGAGACATGATCACCCAAGCGTGTTTCACGTATGGCACTTAACTGACTGAATGGCCAGTATTAACTCAGCACATAAAGACTGCGTTGTACTTGAAATTTCAAGTTGTGCTAACGGCGAGGCAAATATGTATATTTATTTATTTATTTATTTATTTTACTCTTTGCACACACACACACACACACACACACACACACACACACACACACACACACACAGATAGATAGATAGATAGATAGATAGATAGATAGATAGATAGATAGATTAATTTTGTATTATTTACTTGAGAGTAATTTTTCTGCATGAAGGTATATAAAATTACTACCTTCATATAAGTCATTTATATAAGTGCTACCCAGAAGTTTGAAAAGTTTGAAAAAGCAATATATAATTGCTTTATTTCTTACAAAGTGTTTTCTTCCGTATGTGCTGTGTCATTTCAGGACGTAGGCGATCATGGACCTCCACTTGCCTTTATCCTTTGTCACTCTTTTCCTTTTGGTATCTCTCCAAAACTCTGCTCCAGCATCCACTTGCTCAAGGCCATCAAGTATCTCTCACGTTGCTTTCCCCTCTATCCATCACGTGAGTATTAGATTCTCAAAACCCTTCTTTCTCATTATCTGTACAAAGTGTACCCTTCGCAAAAGGTCATATAACCTTCAGCTAGTGTGCTATTTAAATCTCTGAAGTTTTTTCTTAGCGCTGTGCATGTCCTTATATCAACAGTTTTATAAAGAATATTTATTTATACATACGGTCTCCTATGATAATCACATTTATCAACATTCTTGGGTATATATAATTTTATGCAATGCAGTTTTAAGAAGGCTTGCATTAATAGTCTTCATTCTTTATTCATATAGATTATATATAATAGAGTCATAAATGATGATTGCCATCGTGTTGTCGAGTACGAACAACACAAGACTTGGGGCTTTAAAAACGGAAAAAAATTGTAACATCTAACGCAAAGTGAGCAGACATATGACATATATTTTGTTGTCATTTGATCTATTTTTATGAATGTCTACGCGTCTTTTCAGCCCACCAGCTGACTTGTATTTTTTTTTTCCAAGAATGCGAAATGATTTGTTGACATTTAATGTCATTAGTTGTCGAAATACACTCTTCTATACAAGGTGGTGTTGAAACGTTGTATGCTCGACACAAACATTATCATTTCTTTCAGAATTCCGTCAGATCGAGAACATTTCATCTTGTTCTATAGTTTTATATACTACTGTCTATGAAATAAAGATTTATTTTAAGAAAATCTATGACAAATTCGAAACTATTTTTGTAAAACATATTTCGTCCTTTAAGACCTCATTGAACTAAAGTGATGTTTACGTTAAAGTGACTAAATATGTGCGGAAAGGAGATGAAATGCTGAAATTTTAAATTTAATTTTTTTTATATATGCGTAGAATATATGTGTAGAATGTTATGAGTAATTTCTAATCTCCTTGATTGACACAGGTATGTATAACAAAAATATATATTTAATTTTTTTCGTGAAGACATCGGCGACTAAACCGGTTAACCCACTGCATTGTACTGGGAGTGAGGCGGGATGTTAGCAACCCGATGTGGACGAAAAACAAGATCTACATAAAGGACGGATAAACTCTGAACGAGCCAGCTAACTAGAGGCGGTTTCTCGATATTTCCCGGGGTACTCCTCCACTATCATTCCTGAGAACAATCATGGACATATGAAATCTAACGGTGTGAAGGGGGTCATTTTCAAAGGAAGTAATTTCTCGCTCAGTAAGGACTGAAATGGGCAACAGTAGTCACCTGACCGTCATCCTGCGACTGTTAGCACCAACGAAGTAAAGGGGACGCAATTCTTTGGGGTTTCTTTCTCGTCCAGGAAGGAACGACATGAGCAACTGGACCGTTACCCTGAGACTGTGCGCAATAAACAAAGAATTACCTTGGGGACATGGAAAGTCAGGAAGCTCAACAACTCAAATGCTTACGGCATATCACGTTGAATACACCGGTTCTTGTTTGATCACCGAAGTTAAGCAATGCCAGCCTGGTCAGTACTTAGATGGGTGACCGCTTGGAAATACCAGGCGTTGTAAGCGTTCAGTGACGGATGTACGTTGTGGTGCAGTAGATGTCGGCTTGGAAAGAGAAATCGGTGAGCCGAGTTCGAATTCCAGTTGAGTATCCTGCATTCATTTAAGCACTGGTACACTTGGGAAAGATATTAATCCATCACTTTCCTCCAGTTATGGGTTAAATAACAGGATGGGACCTGGAAGGCAACCCATCTAGTGTTGGTGTCACAATAAAAACACCCTTGGTAACCCTGGCGAGGCATCAAGTATTTGACAAGATTATGAATTTCGCTATAAACTGCGCCAGGATTCCAAATGCACATGGAATACTGGATGGGTGTAGTGAGTTCTATCTTGGCCGAGGCCGCAGGACGACGACAACTGTTGTCATCTCAAGAATGTCAAGCAGGAGATGAGCAGATTGAACATTAATATTCTGGGATAGACTTCAGCAGCGATAACCACAGGGAAATAGACGCAGGAGACAAAAATAACAAAAAAGGAGTCGTCTTAATACAAAGAAATGAAGAAATACGTTTTAGGATACTGCCAGCTTTCAGAGAGAGTCCTCTTGGTCAAATTGAGAGGGAGATTCTTCAGCATATCTATTATAGTAGTTTATATACCAAGGCAAAGCACTAAGGAAGAAATAGAATCTTTCTACTTAATACTGGATAATGCCACAGCTCAGTGTAGAACCCAAGAAATTAGAATTATAATGGGAGACTTGAATGCCAATGTAGGTAAAGAAAGGGAACGGGAGACGACCGGCGACTTTGGATTAGGAATCCGCAACGAACGAGAAGAAAAATGGGTCCAATGGTGCACATCAAATGACCAGGTAATGACTAACACCTGGTTTCAAGAACACCCACTACGTCTATAGACATGGAGAAGCCCAGGAGATGATACAAAAAGTAAAATGACTACATAACCATAAACAGGAGATTCAGAAATGCAGTGATTCAATGCAAAACCTATCCAAGTGCCGACTGTGGAAGCGACCACCTCCCAGTCATCTGAAAACTAAATAACTCCGGAGAATGGAGAAACCTAGTGCATCACCCAGACTGCAATAAAACACGCTCGTGAATGAGCTCAACCTGCAGAAAAAGTACACTGACAGCGGGAAAATCAAATACGAAAAGAAAAATTGGAAAAGAAAACTCGAAATGGGACTCACTAAAACAAGCGCTAGTGACATCAGCAAACAACATTGCCACAAAGGAGATCAGACGCAGAAGAAAAAACAAGTGGATCATTGAAGAGATTCTTGACATGATGTAAAGGAGACAGAAAACGATGCCAAGACGTGGAACGGAATACAGGAAACTACACAAGGAAATATGGAGCAAATGCAGACAGGCTAAAGAGGAATAGCTCAACAACAAATGTGCTGAAGTAGAGAGATTGAACATGACTAATAAAGCAGATACACATAAAGAAATAAGAGGACTGACAGGACAAAAAACATGCTCCTCAACAGGATATATAAAATCCAAGTATGGAACGATCATACTGGAGAAAGAGGAAATACTCCAGCGATGGGAAGAATATATTTAAAAGATCTTTTCCACTACAAGCGATAGCAACCTATAATACACAAAGATGAGGACGGACCGAAAATATTAAAGTTCGAAGTGGAATCTGCACTGGCCAAACTGATTAGAAACAAAGCAGGTGGACCAGTCGAATTGTAAAAGAGATGCTGACAGCCATATACGAATTCGGCATAGAGAAAATTACAGAAATAATAAATGAAATTTATAAAAGTGGTGTAATACCGAATGACTAAAGCAAGTCGATTTTCAATGCACTGCCTAAGAAGCCAGGTACCAACGAGTGCGAACTCCAACGAACAATCAACTTGATGAGCCAAATTACAAAACTGATTGTCCGAATCCTGATGAATTGAGTAAGAAGCAGAATCAGGCCAGAGATAGGAAAAGAACAGTACGGGTTCATCAAAGACACTAGAACAAGGAAGGCCATATTTCTGATTAGGATGTTATCAGAAAAGGCAATACAAAAGAGCAAGGACGTTCACCTAAGTTTTATCAATTATGCAAAGGCATTCGACAAAAAAACTCCAAAAAGAATTGATGGAGACACTCAGCAGCTTCAACATATTAGGGAAAACATAAAAGTAATCAAGAATCTCTACTGGCAACAAACTGCCTGCATACGAACAGAAAACGAGTTCAGCGGATATACAAAGATAGAAAGATGCGTAAAACAAGGATCTATTCAATTTGTACAGATAGACTATTCTGAGGATCTAGAAGTTCTGCCAGGATTCGTCATCGGAGGCCACAATCTGAGCAACAAAGGTACGCAGATGATACAGTGCTGATAGCAGATATGGAAAGGAAACTACAAGACCTCCTACAGAAGGTAACTGAAGAGGGTGACAAGACAGGATTACAAATAAACTGAAAGAAAACCAAATGAATGGTCATCAGTAAAAAGAGCAGCCCAAAATGCCAAATAAAGGCGAGAGTTACTGAAATCAAGCAGGTACAAAAATTTACATACCTTTGAAAACAGAAGACGGAAACAGAGATCCGAAGGTGAATTGGCATGGTGAAAGACGCATTCCAGAAGCTGAGTAGAGTATGAAGAGACAGAAAAATTTCACTAGAAACAAAGAAGAGAGTATTGGATTGCTCTGTGATGTCAGTTCTTTAATATGGAAGTGAATGCTGGACAATCTCATCGAAGAGATGAAGGAAAAACTTGAAGCATCTGAAATGTGTTTCTACAGAAGAATGCTGCGGATATTATGGATCGAGCACATGAGCAATGATAAGGTTTTGGAAAGGATGGAAACGAAAAGGGAATTAATACTGAGCATCAGAAAAATACAACTAAAGTTCCTGAGACATGCAATGAGGAAGGAGGGCTTGGAGAATCCGATACTAACAGGCCAGATAGAGGGAAATATAGACAGGGGAAAGCAGCGTGTAACATACTTGACGAGCCTGAGCAGGTGGACGGCAGAGCGGTGGTTGGGTGGTGCAATAGGAGAAAGTGTCATAAGAGCCACTAGGGATAGGGAGACGTAAAAGTCTATGATCGCCCACGGCCTGAAAGGACAAAGCACATAACAGAAGTTTTGGGTATATAGTCTAAACGGTTTTGTTTAGTTTCTTAAAAGAAAATTCCACTTTGTCATGAATTTTCCTAAAATTTTTCTTGATATATAAACATTTATTTGCCGTTTTCTTACTCAGTTTTGTATATAACCCAGCCTTTGACATAATACAGTCTTCTATAATACATTTTACTTAAATTATATTGCATAAATAAATATTTCTATCAAGTAAGTTGATAAAAAATAATAATGGCTGATGGATTGTTTTTCCGAGTATGTTTGTTAATAAATTGTGAATCTCTATTGCAGGCAACTTCTCGGGCACATTACTTCAAAACCCACAGGTCAAAATTGTCGTTTTATACTGAAATTATGATTGCATCCTGGTTAATGTTTTGGGGGAGAAAACGCATGGTCATGTACTCGAATGGTTGGAACGGTAGTGGCCCAACCATGAGACCCGTTTGAATCACACCATTGTCAATTTATCAAAGCTGCAATTTCTTAATAATATCGAACTGGTGAGACGATCCCAACATACGTGAAAACCATACCCCGAATTACCTCAATCCTTGTCAGTTAAATTGGGTAAACGGAATGATTCGGAAGTCGCCGATAAGTCGTGCTAGCAAATGAGCGATTGCAGGTGCTGACCTTGTTCAAACAGAGATCTTATCAGATTGAGATGAGTGTTATCTTTATAAACTGTAGTTATAAATGAATATAAACTTATTTAAGTAGTTTTATAAGAAGCAAATTTACATATAAAGATTTATTAATCTCATCAGTTTCCAACTAAGTATTTACGCTGATATCTCTGTTACTATATATTCCTGTCTTGATAAATAAGATCAATAGATTCGAAAAAGTAAATCTGGCAGATACTCTCGAAACGACCTCCAATCAGTTGTTAACTGAGGCAAGAAATGGTTTGTCAATTTTAACGCTTCCTAAATAATACTGCCATAGAGAACAGTTTTGTTTTGCTTAGCATGGCTGATACTAACTCCCAGGAGAGCAACTCATTTTACATTCTTGATCTCACATTTTCTAGCAACATGAAGTGGAGCGATTATACTGAATCAATTGCTAGATCTACTAAGAAGGTTAATTGTCAGGAAAAAATTGTTTTTTTTTTTTTTTTCTCGCCAGAATCTATCTTTGTAAATCAACTATTCGTCCATACATTGAATATTACTGCCATATCTTGTCTGGCGTTCCGGCTATTTTTTTTTTTTTCAATTAGAGTAGATAGACTAAACTATCGCCCGGTTCACACTCCACCCACATCTACTGAGCAAGTGAAAAGGCTCATCCCTTGTTTTCTGTTTAGAATGCAGTTTTCCGGTTTTCTCTTTTCTAATCTTCTCACTTTTTTTTTCAGTTGGAGTAGATAGACTAAACTATCGCCCGGTTCACACTCCACCCACATCTATTGAACATCCCTTGTTTCCTCTTTAGGATATGGTTTCCGGTTTTCTCTTTTCTAATCTTCTCACTTTGTTTTTTTGTTTTTTTCAATTGGAGTAGATAGACTAAACTATCGCTCGGTTCACACTCCACCCACATCTATTGAACAGGTGAAGAGGCTCATCCCTTGTTTCCTGTTTAGGATGCGATTTCCGGTTTTCTCTTTTCTAATCTTCACACTCTTATCTAGCCCCCTGCACATCAGTGACGTTACCACCTTGCTTGGGATGATATGATTAAAAAAAAAAATATCTCGATATTCTCGACAAAATCATTTTCCCGCCGCTGCGACCTGCCTTTCTTCTGTCTTTTCGATAAATATTCTCACGGCAGTTGTTAAAATGAGGACATACTAGATTGACTACGAGGTTTCAAAGTTTTAATGTTGAAATAGTCAGATGTGACCACTAGTTCTATTGTAATAATTTCTTTTCCTGCAATTCTCCCCTGAGGAATTCTCTTCCGATTAATTGCTTCCCTGCCACCTACAATCTTCAAAAATTTAAATGCAACATTAATCACCATCCACTGCCTTCCTGAATTCTTTTCTTTTATGTCATTTCTCCTCGCTAAAACTTTCTGTTTCTGCCAATGAAAGAAACTTCTAGCGTCTTAGTGACAGTATTTGACTTTCAGTTGTGAATTAATCTCCATATTGAAGAGAATTTCCTTTTGAGATTGTTTTATGCAATTCGCATCGAAGATATTTAATACAATTAAGTTCGTCCAGCACTGAAGAAACAAATACCGTCTAGTTTGTGCTATGTTAATCGCCCAGTTAAGCAATGCCTACTTGCCTCGAAAACCGGAATTCAAAACTTTGCCGCCTTTTCATAAAGCGCAAAGGAAAAATATGCTACTGACAAACAGTCCCTGTAATTCGTATATGGCTTGCTAGATATTAACATTTTTAAGTGGTTAATGTAAGCAAAACAAACAAATGAAACCTTTGGTAAGTTGACGTCTTTGATGGATCTGAGAACTAACAGGTCTTCGCGCTGGTCAGGATATTTGATTTTCAGATTATCCACTGCAGTTAGCACAGATTTTACTGCCCTCATGCCGTAGTCATAATGATGCTGAGAAGACAACTGAAAGAGAAAAGTTACACAAAGCTCAGATAGATAATAGCACAGTCATGGTTGTCACAGAAGAATTTGGAAAAGACCAGTAGAATAGCAGTGAATGATGATGATGATAATGATATACGTAAAAAGTGAATTAAAGTTTTGATGTATTTGCTTAATAATTCCTACACTGTACATCACATTTTACATAACAGCAATCATAGCATTCATTGTCAAAATGGCTTCATTATAGTTTTAAATGAAAATCAGGTTGTATGTAATTTTCTGAGTATAAAATAAAATAAAAATGGTTATATTTTATGTTCTTTTTTACTAATCAATTATGTACATTCGATGGTAACAAAAAAGATAAGCAATCGGAAGTCTAACCGTACTGATGAGCTGTGATACGGCGAAACAGATCTGTCTGCGGATGACAATATATATATATATATATATATATATATATATATATATATATATATATTAATGCAGGTTTCATTGAATAATATAGACAAGTTTTGTCTATTAATTTTGTGTAGGATCCGTTCATACCGTCTGATATACTTGATGGTGATATCGTTGAAAGACAACAAAAAATCACAATAATTGTTGATTTTTTATCGGGTCTAAGCTTGCGGCTCACATAAGCCATTATCAAAGAATAAATATTAACACACAGTAAACATAGAACATTTAAGTTATTAACAATAAAGAGAATTAAATTGAAGATACAAGTCCATCCCTACCGTGGCGGATGGCCGAAGACAGTGACAAAATAGTGGCGTTGTGGTCCCTGATCCGATTACAGGCATTTGAGTACATTATTGGAAATATCAAAATTGATCGTATTCAAACCAGGTTTAAGTTGTTTAATGTAGACTGCTTCCAGGATTTTGAGTTTCTGTTTATTATTTTCTTGTCTAAGTATGTATGGGTTATCAACGAGCGTTTTTCTCAGAAGTGTGCGTTGATAACCGTGTTGTTTTAAACGTCGGAATATATTTGAATTGTCATTTAAGTGCATCGTCAGACGCCGTGAGAGCGAATTTGTAGTATGGCCAATGTAGATACTATTTAGGTTGTTAGAGATACATTCTCTAAATGGACATTTGAATTTATAAACTACATTGGTTTTTTGCAAATCACTTACGGTGGGGGAAAGCTTAGACCCGATAAAAAAATCAACAATAATTATTTTGATTTTTTGTTGTCTTTCAACGATATCACCATCAAGTATATCAGACGGTATGAACGGATCTTACACAATATTAATAGACAAAACTTGTCTATATTATTCAATGAAACCTGCATTAACCCTCTAGGGCCATTCGTATCATATTTGATACAGTATTTCCCTATAAGGAAACATTTGGTATTTCCCTATAAGGAAACATTTGGTATTCATTGACTGAGCAGTCAGTACTGCTTTCATTTGAAATTTATAAAATATTTCTCTTAAAAAATTTTTCAGGAAAATATTTCTTTCAAGGCTTGTTTTCATACTGTATCAAATATGATACGAATGGCCCTAGAGGGTTAATGAAAAAATGCTGCCAAAATACATACAATTATATATATAATAATCACTGTATCATATATATGTGTATGAGAGTGTGTAAAAATCAGATATAAATTTAAAAATATATCAGTTAAAAGACAATATTAATAAAAACAAAAAACCTTTTATTTACGAACATGTTTCATGCTCTGATGGGCTCTACCAAGACAAATGCAAGGATTTTATTTTGCACCACCAAATATTTATAAACAAAAGTAAAAATATGAAGTTTTCATAATTTCATATATATTCTTTCGAAAGCCAGGTTAATTAGAATGAGAATTAATGTATTTATTTTAAGTAGAAGCTTTTGATTTAACCGTTTTCTTTCTTTTTTCTGTTATTTGTTTTGTTTTTCGGGGTGTTTCTTTTTTTGTTTTGTTTTGTTTTTTTTGTAACATGTTGGCTTGAGAAAAAGAGTATATATTTTAGGAAAGGAGATATTTTTTTTTAAATTCAGGGCGCAACAGATTTACTTTTTGGCAAAATTCGATAGTGGCACTCTCAAGACTAAATTATTTTCCTTTTTAATAAGTGTTATTTTTCGGGTCGAAGTTTTGTTTGAACTTATTTCTATGTAAAACTATTTATCAAATGAATTAATCATACATAGAAATAATTCAAAACAGAATTAAATTAAATTTAAATATTTAAAATTTCAGCATTCCCCTCTCCTTCATGTGTTTGTATAGTTACATCAACGAAAATAGCTCAATATTCTAATGAAGTTCAAAAGAGCAAACCGAGAAACGCGAAACTTTTTTCTCTTTGTCATTAATTTTCCTAAAAATCTTGTTATATAAAAATTCATATATCATTTTCTCCGATATATATATATATATATATGTGTGTGTGTGTGTGTGTGTGTGTGTGTGTGTGTGTGTGTGTGTGTGTGTGTGTGTGTGCAACAGCAAAGTAAAATAAAACAATAAAAGTCCTCACTTGCTCAGAACAAAGCCTATACGTTGCGACAATTTTTATGGAAAGACTCCTGGCGTCAACAAATCCCATTGAATATAAGGATATTTCTCCGATCATCGCGTAGTCGGGGATCATCATAGCAACCGTTCTGAACAGAACTTTCAAATTATCTGGAAGTTCTGCTCTTCCCGCATAACCGGGATTCATCGTGATGAAAATGCTGCAAGTCGGATCCAAGGATATTTTTGTGCCTTCAAACACAAACATGGTCGCCTGTTCGGTTATCGCACGTTGAATGGTTTGTACCTGCTGAGCTATCACAGACAACACCTGCAAGATCATTAGAAAAATAGCTCTTTATTATATTACAATTGACTGTCGATTCTTAGTAACATTTAGAAAAAAAAACAAAAAAGAAACATCATTTCTTTTTGTGCTCCCGTCACTTCTCTTTGTATCCATGTGTTTGTGAGTTTTCATCGATTGACTGACAATGAAAGACCTTTTCACATAACCTGGATTAAAAACTATATAAAACATTAATGGATTTCTTTTTAATCCGACATTTTTAAAACTTCATATTTATACTATACTTTTACTAATACTTCATATTTTTATAATAGATACTCATGCTTGAAATAAAACCCCACCTTTTTTTTATTTTTACTTTATTTAAAACTAGTTTCAACTGCATTTTTAAGCGCGATTATGCCATGATTGTATACTGACAAAATTTTAAATACTTTAATTAAACATCTCTCAACATATAGAAATAAATAATTAAATTAATTAGAAAAAAGAACTAGATTCTTTTACTTAAAATATAAAGAAAAATACCATTTTTGACAGAATGGACCTATTATCTGTCAATTCTGTTAAAAGATCAAATAGTTATTGAGTTACCTCTTAGCCATGTATGACGAAATCCTATTTAAATTTACAAACATAAAATGGAACAGTTGAACTATGGATGACCGAAAGTAATCATCGGTAATCTGAAACATACAGAAACTTAGTTCCTTAGAATATGTTTGCAAGACAATATCTTTCCATTACCCCAAAAGTAGGGTTCATGGCACTTCCTGTTACCTGTGGTTGAAATTAGTAGGACTAGGCAATTTCAGGACACACTAGTCATGCAAAAGTGGTCAAAGTTACACATTTTATAAGCCTTTGCGTGGATTTTACATCTGTATCGAGACAAAATATTCTTATGATGACAGAATAAGAAAACATTCTGAACAGAAGAAAAAACGAGCATCTTACCTCTAGTTCTATTCGATTGAATTCATCAAAACATGCCCAGGCACCAGACTGAGCCAAACCTTTCAAGAATTTCCCCATCGCTTTGTAATCCAAACCATCAGAGCAGTTGAACACAACACACTGAAATGGCAGAACAAATGGAGCATCCGCTTCATATTTTGTACTCAAATACAAAAGAAAATTGCCAATTAACCACAAAGAAAAACTGAAATAATGTGTTACCTGCTTTGCTACGGCTTTCGCAAGGTCTTTACAAGTTTCAGTTTTTCCGGTTCCAGCAGGTCCTTCTGGTGCTCCTCCCAAATTCAATCTCAGAGCATTCATCAGGGTTCTGAAAGAGATTTCTATTGAAATTTAATAAGGATGATACTGAATAATCAATTGGTTAATCACAATTTTTTAAACTATTTATTTCCGCCAACATAAACAATTATTGAAGCAAAACTTGTAACGTATATTTCATAAAACCTTCATAAAAGTAATCGAAATTCCAAATTTTGTTCGGACAATTTATATTTTTTGTGTTGTTCTGGCAACATCAAAGCTGGTTCATCAGGCGTATAATCTGTAAGAAAACATTATTTCTTCAAACCTACGCACAGCTAAAGATGTAGTATACCTGTAGAGAGAAGGGTGTACATTTCGTACTCTGGAAATTGGTAGGAAGCACCGCTGGAGAGTGAGATTATTAACAGAAACAGCAGATATGAGTTTGGTACATGTTAGGTTTGCGTATATTTCAGTACTGTACAGAATACACCTCAATGTATAGATTGGAATCATATGTTTACATGAGTAGTAATATGGTTTCCTTTTCCTTTGCCAAAATAAACTGATCCGCTCGGTACGTCAGCAATAATTTTGTTTCCATTTACTGAAACAAAAGGGCCGATTATTTTGTCCTTTTACTCTTGTTTTACTTCTACAGTCTACAGTCGTTCTATATTGCAACAATTCTGAGTAGGAAACTGTCTTAATTGAACTTCCTCCTTACCAATGGAATATGAAAGGAATTAGGATGAGTGTACGTATACGAGCGGCTTCAAGCTGTGACGGTCTGGACTCTTGAAACGAATGACCGTTTTGGGTTGTCTGGAAAGTTAATGCCAATTTTAATCACTCATGTTCCAATACATTAGAATACAAATTTACATTTCCGATTAGAGCAAACTTCAAACTAACTCTTTAGAATTACTTAATTCGTATCAATTTTGTATCCCGATGAAAATGGTGCATTTTAGACATTTTATGACATTTGTTACAAAAATGCCTCGCAAAGGGGGCTTTTGAGTAAATTTACTCTTCTTATCAGTACGCATTTAATTCTAATTTTTTAATTTTTTACTCAAAAGCCCCCTTAAGTTTGAACAAAAATATGAAAAGGTTTTTCTTTCTTCATCCCTTTCCTGTTTTCTATGAGAAGAGGCCAAGATATGGAGAAAGTAGAAAATACATTTTTGGTACTAGAATAGATACATCAAAAGTAATACGATGCAGGGAGAAGCAATAAAAATAAAAAATAAAAATAAAAAAGGAAAATAAAAGTATGTTAAAAGTAGGTTGACACTTTGACCGTTAGGGATAAAAAAAAGAAACGAAGAAAAAAGAAAGAAAAAAGTTAGTATGTATTTCCTAGAAACTCCTGGACAAATTTCAAAGTGAATCTTTATTCTGATAAATTAAAAGGAACACGCAAATGAATTTTATATCTACCCATATACATAAATAGCAAACCGATGGCTTTCTTTTTATTTAAATGTAAATAATTTTCACAACCAACATACAACATTGCCTGATGACGAGATTCTATCTCGAACCATAGACATTATCGTGCCGCAATGTACTTTTAATTCATAATTGTATGATTATATATATATATATATATATATATATATATATATATGCGATAAAAATATAGTTTTAAGGTAAGCTATATTTATGGTTTGCAGTGACCAATATCAGGAATATACTATGTAAGTATAAAAGTGTACATTGAAGAAATAGTCCGTTTCATGCTTTTATGCAATCGACAGGCGATATATATATATATATATATATATATATATATATATATATATATATATATATATATGGGGATGTTTTAAATATCTTCAAACTACTTTATTGGTCGTTTTGAGTTTACCTTTCATTTATTTTCCAATGTTTTTAATAATCATAATGATAATACTTCAGTTAACTTACTAGCCGATAATTTTTTTAAATCATTCTGTCAAAAGTTTTTTGTCTGCGCTAAACTAATATCCTAATGTGAAATGTCAGACTACAAAAGTGTTTACTACGAACGCTGCAAGAAAAAAGACTGTAATTAACATTTTGGAGCCTAAAATAATAGAAGACATTAAAATGTTTAATTTTTTAATTATTTACCATATGTTTGCTTTTAAAACAAGTTATTTTAGAAGCCAAGATTCTATTTATTTTACATTTTTTATGTAAACGCCCTGATACTTTCTGCTAACTTTTCCTTGATTTTTTAATCTTTTCTATAGAAACAATGTGAATTTTAAAAAAAACAGATTTCTCGACTGAGACATTGCTTTTGTATGGTGATTCGAAAAAATGATTAAAAATAAATCATCCAGAAGATATATTTATTAAACATGCCTTTAAAAATTCTTATGCAACTTAAATAGTACCGCTTATGTTGTAAACGCCATTTGTTACTAATATATAACCAACTGATAAGATGCTTGCTGCATGCTAACGGCATGGGCTTGGTTGTTTTGTTCTACTGCTGGACACGCTGATGACGAAATTTAACCTTACGTGAATTCAGGAATGATATAACCTTTCTTTTCTAACAATCGGGGTGTTCTTGTTCTTTAGACTTTTTTTTTTTCTACATTTCGGCTTAGTTTACTGTCTTACCTGTAACACCTGTCTGTAAGCGGAGTGATAACCAGCCGACCAGTGTTTCCCAAATATTCATAGGCGTATGCCACAGTGGTCACAACCATCCGAACCATGACAGACTGCGTTTCCCAGTAATAACGGAGTTGACAAATCCAAGAAAAATCCTGAGTGTTATTGATTTCTGCTTTCTCCAACTGCGTTACAATGTCACGAGCTACATAAAAAGCGAAAATATTCTCAAAAGAATATCAAAGTGTTCAGTATAGTGACATTCTATGCCGTATTTTTTGTTTGAATTAATAATTAGCAATAGCTATACAATAACTACAATATACTACTAATAATAAACAATTAGTTAGTACTTATTCATTTTTTCTTAGTTCTGAGACATTAAAGAAAGAAGAAATTTAACTCCTAAACCGGAGAAAACCATTCATGATGATAGTATTTCGTTTAATAATTAATTAAATTATTTCGCTTTTTAACAAACTTTGTTTAGCAATATTTAGTTATCTAAACCTGTCTAATCAGTGATGACAGATTATTTGTCACGTAAATTGGAGGAATTATGCACCTGTTAAGTGACGCAGGTCTCATAATTAGACTTATATTCTGACGCAAGCTATATCTATGATAGACGCCCCATCAAATACACCCTTGTGCAAATTAATTGAAACAAAACGAATAATGTCTTCCTTGGATCTTTCACACTTTCCCTGATCACGAATAAGTCGTCTCTTTGAGTTGTTTTTCTCTTCCGATCGCATTTTCCTTTACGTTTTGGATTGATGGATCCAATTGGTTTCTTCGCCTTGATGACACGACCCACAGTTGAAAAGCTGACAATAACAATATCTGCGATCTCTCTATATGGCTTGCCAGTTTGTTTGTGCAGTGTTACAATTTTCATGCGCTTCCATGGAGTAACGTCCATCACAGAAAACGGCTGGAGGACAACTAATCGACAGTCGAGACAAAAGTGTCTGGGCGTGATAAAAATCTGACGTTATCATAAATGATGCAATATTTTTCAAGGCCAAATAAATTTCATCATACACCTCAAAAATATATTCATATTAATGCATACCATTGCAAATGACTTAATCTGAGGAAAAAATAAAAACCGATTACACCCTGCCACTCCAGTGGGTCTAAGACTGACCGTATGGTTAAAGAAAGGAAACTAAAGCAGTTGTTTCAATTTGCACAAGGTTTTAATATTGAATTGTCAACAGAAGCGAGCAAAAAATAAAAGTTTTTTAAGTCTACAAAGAAAATATAATTCGCTATAACCATTTTTTTAATCATTTCACTCCGAGCAATGCAATAATGCCATTGAGATTCTAGGGACTACTATGTGTGAAAGGGAATGAGAAGACGTTAGTGAGGAGAAAGGACACAAAATTGACAGGATTCAGAAAGACAGAAAATAGCGATTGGCATTGCTTTAAATTTTTGAAGATTGTAGGTAGAAGGGGAGCAAGAAAAACGGAGGAGAGTTCCAGAGATGAGAAATGCAAGAGTGAACCAAATTTCCCCGCAGGAGACGTAGCAATTAATCTAATATAATCACTTCATTTCATGTCAGTGGAAAATGTGTACCCAAAAATGTGCTAAGAATTTGGTAGTCAAAAGAAGAATCCACTCTTAGAGTAAATGAAATCAGAAAAATTATTCAAAACGTTATCGCTTTTCCTGTAATCAACCATGCAACTAAAAACAAACAACCTTATTGTAATGAATGATAAATAAATCAATCTAGTTAAAAACTAATCCAGATTATTAAAATAAAATCAGGCTATGGTTACAATCTGTGAATCTAACTGAAAAGTCACAAAGAAAATTCAGCAACATTTGAAAGAGTTAGTTGTCTGATTTTTGGGAGTGTTCTTCAGACTCGATAATTTTAAAATTGGTACTTGGAATCTGATAATACTAAATACTTTGAGCTAATCTTTCTTACTTTTTATTAATTTCTTTTGGGTTAATTTTCTTATTTACATTATTTAAGGAAACAGAGGATGACGATTAACGTTCCTTTAAAATGTTTGAAGATCGTAGTTGGCGGAAAAGCCAAAATCCTAAAAAGAGTTCCACAGGGAAGAAATGCTAGAGAACAAACTATTATCACAAAACTACAACAGTAAAATTTTCAGACCTAACTGCCAAACTAGTACAGTGCTTGTAAATACATGAACTTGTAATACCAAAGAGGAATGCTCATTAGAACAATTACCATGAAATTTTTTTATAGACCATACATGGGTAAGCTTTGTCGGGGGTGGGAACTCACGATGCCATGTCAGGACCGATAACATCGCAGACTCTTTTTTGGATTTTGTCATGAATCACTCGATACATCGCAGAAGCACCAGATTAGATCTGGCAACAATATTCAGTTCACGGGCGAATGGCAAACTTATAAGTGTACAAGACACATTCAGATGAGAAAGATTGTATAGCACGACACAGTGAACCAACATTTTTAACAGCTGCCTTAGCAACTGACACAATATAATTGTTCCAATTCATATCAGTGGGAAACATTAGACTGAGAAACTGCATTGATTTACTTTTCAGAATTTTAGCAACAACCATGTTGATGGAAGTAAAAAGGTTCCCTAGGGCGATTAAAATAAAGTAAGTTCGTTTTGGAAATGTTAAAATTTACAAGCCATTCCCTGTCCCATTTAACAACAGATTGAAAGTAATTTTTATGAGATCAACTGCCAATTTGACTTTGTTTCATTTAGAAATTGTGTTCCGTTAAAGTAAACAAGACACGATGTTAAGCATTGCTGAATGAATAAAGAAAAATGTTTTCTTACCGTGTACATCAAGAACGATCAGGGCACCAAGTGTAATTCGCGCCATTTTCGAAAGTTTACCTCGTACCATTTCAACAACATCTTCAATATGTTGCTTGCATCTTTCAGCCGATTTTTTTATTTCACCAGTCTGTATTGCCTGCATTAAAACGTAGAGAAAATTTGGTCAAAACAAAAAAGCGCTTCCTTATCAATATGTTTTAATTGAAACGTAAAACTTTTACTATTTCTAAAATAAATTCTAACTGATCTTAAGCAATACTGTTTTCTACAATTTATTTTTGAAATTAGGCAATATAATATTTTATCAAATTAATTTTTATTTTATTTATTAGTGTTTATTTATTATTTCGTTTATTTTTATTTATCATGCTTATGTTTAATAAGCTCAAAATTTACAATAACTTAGATCTTTGAATAAACTACTGAAAGATAACTACATTAAAAATGCCGTTCATTGTTACAAAGAAAGAAAGAATGAATTAGTGAATGACCTTAGTGACTTCAGCTGTCCAGTGCACTTGGCTAGCCGCTAAAACAATCTGGCCCGGCCAACGTATGACCCATTCTCTGCGTGGAATTTCGCTATACGTCACAACTGCTTGATCCATGACTTTCCTAAGACTCTGTTTCATCGTTTGTTCCACCTAACAACAGCAAAAGAAATTTGGCAATTAGAGGGGTTTTTTTTGTTTTTTGTTTGTTTGTTTGTTTGTTTGTTTTTTTCAACGATACAGAGTCCTGGGTGTAAATTTAAACTACATCCGGCAGCAAGGCCTCTGATCGCGAGATTGGAGGTTTTGGGGAGCTTGAAACTACCTCTTAACTGCTATTATTCCCAGGTTCCACCCTGACCCGGTGTGATACTATCTGTTAGGCTCCCAGCTATGAAAAAATAGTGAACTCCAAAACAGCAATCAAAAGCTTAGCAAAGTATAAAAATACATCTTATATTAAAATACCAGCAATACATTTTTATTAAAAAATTGCCAACACATTTTATCGCTAAATTACCAGAAATACATTTTTATAAAAAATATCAATAATACATTTTTTTAGCAAAACTACCAACAATAAATTTTATCATCTACAACTTTTGTAAAGAACATACATTTTATCTGAAAATATAAAATTATGTACAAATTATCTGCAGTTGAATACATCAAGTTGTGTACAAAATATTTAGTTTTCGTTATTAAACAACCCACAAAGGTGTTGATATGCCGCTAAACAAAACCCAACAATCCACGATATAGATGTCATACTTATTCTTTTAATAACATTTAATTACTAAGCAATGTTTTTCTGTCGTATTTGTATCAAATTGTGATAACCCTTCGTGCTGTCAAAAATGTCATACAAGTCACTTGACTCGGTATTTGTGCCAATGACACAAGGATTTACACCGTCTTAATGTTAAATCTAACAGGTTCAATAAAGTGAAATTGGAAGCTGATATCAAAAAGTAACGTCGAATCTGTTGTTAATTGGAACAAGAAATGGCTTGTTAATTTAACGTGAAGTTAATTTAATTTAAAACGAACTGTTCTCTTTTAATCGTCTAAGAGAACATTATTACCTCCCATCAGCATGCTAACCTCCGACAGAGTAAGCCGCTGTCTTATTGCTGTCATGTTTTATTATATTTTTCAATATTATATAAGTCAATTTTTATATCTTCTACTAGGAAATTGGTTCACTGCGCTGTACTAAACAATTTTACTCCCCCAAATCTATTTTGCATCTATATAAGTCTACATTTCCTCTATCCATACCACGTACAGTCTGCTGCTTCCCTTATATATGTACAAATCTAAAGAAGGATATGCAATGATATTAGTCCTGATGTGATATCTCGGCTTTAGTTACGTCCCTACCGCCGTAAAGTAGCTTTAATCTTTCCTTTCTATAAATACTTTCATGGCAAATGTTTGAATCGGCTTTCCTTTTTAGTACTTCTGCTTCATGTATATAAGTGCAGAAATAGTCTTTTGGTAGCCAGCTCTCATAATTTTACTGTGAAAATTACTAAATGTAATCGTAAGTTCTATGCTAATAGTTTCTTCTCTGGTACTTCAGGCTTGTAAAACCTTTTTCCGGATTCTTGCTTTTTTGTCAAGTACAATCTTCTAAAATCTTAATGCAAAACAATCGTCGTTTTCTGTCTACGTAAATCCTCTTTCTCCTCAATGTTTTCTGAGTTTGCTTATTTTAACCTTTTAAGTAATAAACATTTCGGATAAAAAATGAATCCATTAATTTTTCTTTCATATATATATATATATATATATGTGTGTGTGTGTGTGTGTGTGTGTGTGTGTGTGTGTGTGTTTCATTTTTTTTCCTCTTCGTTTTAATATGCCTGCATTCACTGCAATAATTAAACTTTCTACCCTTTAATCCTGTCATTGGTAAAGCTCTTAGGTTATTTATCAATGATAGCTGAACCTTACAAAAGAGCAAAATATTGCAAGATTATGTAGCACCAATAGCCTGCTTTCCTTGAAAAATCGGCATTCGAAACCCTATTTTTTTTTCTTTTTACCTTGGCTCAAAATTCATTCATTAGCTCTCATGAGGTATACGCAACTGCTTCAATCAAATCCCAGCGTTTAACCCAATTATTCGATTTGTGCTTTTTTTTTTTTTTTTTTTTTTTGGTGAGGGTGAGTTGACATGTTTTTATTTTGGTTTGTTTTTAACTAAGACTTTTGTGTGAGACGCAGAGTGAGGATCGAACACACTATAATAAAAACAGTTTGGAAAATTAATTTGATGATAGTTTTTCTATGGTTAAGCAACCAAATTGCTATTGGTAAAGCTTAGGTTCAATATGGCATGAAAATTATGTCGCACCAATATGTAAAATTCCATAAAATCATCCAGTAATGGAAATCCTTTTATCTGGATACAATACAAATCTCTAAAATTAGTGTCTCAGCCACGAGAGAAGATCAAGTAAATCTTTTTATATTGTTTTTATTTATCGCATGTTTTTCCTGTGAAAATTTAAGGTTTGTTTTTTGATTGCTCAAATATAAGAACTTATCTGAAAGAAATTTATTGACAAAAGATTATACATAATCAAAGAAATTAAAAATCAAAACCATTTGGGGCACCAATTCAGTTAAAAGAAATTTCCACTAATAAACGTAGAAATTCATAACGAATTTCATATTAATATTTTCATTCTCTTGATAATATGTGATTATACATCTATGCAGATAACATAGTCTATGAGTGTAGCTCCCCAAATACTATGACTAGAGCCTGACAGTTGATCTCTCCTCTGATATAGCTTTATGAGCTCAAGGACGAATGAAACTGCCTTGTAACAGTCAGTACTTCCAAAACTAAGCTAGTAACGTTTTATCATCACCGAGCAGAGCTTGAGTTTTCGTCAGTCATAATGAACAATTGTATTCTTAATTAGGCTTCTTGCTTTGAACGTCTACTGGGAATCAAGTACTCCTCAGATGTCAAGTGGAACTCATATATACTGTCCATCGTTAAAAATGCTGGGAAAAAAAGGGTCAATACTCTTTGTGACTCTAAAAATTACATGACTCGTCCTACTGTACTGTACCTTTAGAAAATCATATCAGACCAAAAATGAAATATTGCTGCCATATCTGGGCTGGGACTGCTCAATCCTCACTTTTCAGTTCTTTCAGAGTTCAAAAGCGTTTACAAATGAATCATCGCATGTCTGTCGCTACTCTATAGCTATTTCTATGTTCAGACAATATACATTCCTTAGTTCCACCAGTTGATAACTTTGCAGCTCGAAATGCAATGCCACCTACACAGGGTCGAATTGTCTTCATTATCTTCCTATTCCATTAATTAGAATGAAGTTCCACCCAAAAACATGTTTCTCAAGAATTGCTACTTTGTAGTGCAGACTCCCGAGAGGATGCTTTTCCAAACATTACAATCATAACCTCTAGGACCATCTGTTATCTATTCTACATATTCTCATAATTTTACTTTGAATATTGTTGCCAAATCTGATCTGGTGCTCCTGTTGTATATTTAAATATCATTTGTATAATCAAAAGAAGAATCTGAAATGTTATTGTCCCTGACCTAGCATCCCGGCTTTAGTCACGTTCCCATAATGTAGCTTCTCTGTGTTTTCTTTTAAATAGATACTTTCATGGTAATTAATCTGAGGAACTTTCTGATATGGTAGCTAGACTTTATGAATTTAAGTGCAGTACTAGATTGGCGAAAAGGTCTCATAATTTTACTGTTGAAACGGCTAAACGTAACCGTAAATTTTATGTTGTCAGTTGCTTCTATCGCACTATTTGTTTGTGGAATTCTCATCCGGCAACCAAGTCAAATTTGAGGTCCAAAATTTTAAATGTAAAGTCAATCGTTATCTTCTGTCTTCTTAGTTTTTATTCTTTTATTGTCCTCTATCTTTAATAATAGTTTTTCTCATATTATCATACACTCAGTAACCTCTTGCGTCCTAGTGGCTTTATTGCCTTGCTTGGAGTGAAATGATTTTTTACAAAATTAGTACTTCTTATTTCCTTACGAGCATACAACAACTTCATTCAGTTACTTTCTATCTTGATAAACGTTTGGACCATGCATTGGATGAACAGTTAGTAAAAAAATATTTTTCATAATGAAAATATAGAAACCAAAAATTAATTCAGAGAAGATATCTTTAATATACCTACTTGCTGCAACCATTTTTCCTCCACTAGTCCTTGGGCTTCCAACGGGACAATATGACTGGAAAAGTCGACTCTTTCCTTCTCCGCCGATTCCATACCAAGGATTATCTTATTGGAACTGAAAACCAATTGGGCGATTCCTTCGAAGCATTTCTTTAGATGTGGCTGTACGCGAAGAGGATCTTTCGTTTCCGAAAGAATTTCCAGAAGCTCGTCGTTAGATAAAAAGAAAAATCTGTCGAATATTAAGGCAAAATATAAGTAAATAAAAACATATGAGTTGAATATATGGATGAGAATCCGACAAGATGAATAGAATAAGTAAAGAACAAATAGGAAAAAGTGTTTTTAATCTAATGTTCCACTTTAATAAGCTTCTTCGGAGATTCTTTAAAGACAATAAATATATAAAAACTCAATCACGACAAAAAAATAACAAAAAGAATCACACGATAAGACAACTACTAAACGGAAAAAATACACAAAAACTACAAAATAATTAAGCACAATAACACAAACTCTTAATTATGACCTAAAAATCTTTTAATTGGTCACATATATTAACACAATAAGTAAAAGGTTTACCCATTACAGTAACAAGAGGTCAACTCAAAATGGCAAGAAGAAGCTAATTCATTATAAAGCAATTAAGCAGATATCCACCCAAGTGCGTTAAAAGGAAGTTAGTACAATAAAAAGCAACTACCTGTAAACAATACAACACACTAAGATCTCACACAACAAGGAACAATGAAAAGCAATTGACCATCTGTAGAACCACTCACATACAAAGATATTAAACTACATCAAGCTCTGTATAAACAAGAAAAAACCGAGAAACAACAGCAGATGAAGAAAAACGCCCTGAGGAGTAAGGAAATCACAATGGTGCCTTCAGGAAACTTCTAAGTCGGCATAACTTTGCTCGGTTAAGTGACAAACTTCGCCACATTAATCCTATTAACGTTTTATCTGTTTCTTGATATCGAGCACTTTACGACAAAAAAGCTTCTTGCCAAAATATTTTTTCTCAGTAAACCACTGAAAAAACTGCAATCTTAACACTAACCAACATCACAACTCAAATATGTGTGTGTGTGTGTGTGTGTGTGTGTGTGTGTGTGTGTGTGTGTGTGTGTGTGTGTGTGTGTGTGTGTGTGTGTTGTGAAAGCTACCGATCTGTGCTGTTACGCAGATAACTCAGTAGTAAGACTTTCGTCTTATGACAAATAAGTCGGATTTCGCTCCTGGCTTGAAACTAAACGGATAATCTCGCTGCCATGAAGAGCTGCAAAACAGGCTTATCTGCAGATGGTTATATATAATCTAGACTTTAAAGTAGAGTTTCAGCTTTATTTCTTTGATATAATATATTCTGATTGACAGAATATAAATCTTTTTCATTACTTTCTCTTTCTGTTAGTATAAAAAAAACACTAGTAGAATTTTGTAATTTTATAGGTAATAATGGCATTCCTGGATTTCCACTAACGCGTTCTATAAAAGCAGATAGTCTTTTGGAAACTATTATGCCCATTTTCTTTTCAATCTGAAAAAGGAAAAAAATCACTTAATTGTATCAAAAAGAATTAAACTATTTTGATAATTTAATAAAAAAAATTTAGATATTCCCAGATTGAAATTCTGTTCTCATCATTTTCTCTTCAGAAGTATGATGCTTTTTGACTCTAGTGTTATCAGTTGTATTTTGATTTTTAGCCACATTCGAACTGAATCGCTGCAGTTCGAAAAATCCACTAGAAAACCTATCAAATTTATGACTACAAAATTCGCCACATTTTTAACATCAAGATTGTGTCTTTTGTCAGAATAAAATATGTTTATTTTAAAAAAAAAGCTTTTTTCAGTCTCCGCAGAATTTGCAGCAGTGGTATTAATTATATTTTTAGCTTTTTGGATAGTTTTAGGTACAAACTGTTTATGGTAATTTTTCGTTACGTTTTCAACATAATTCCGCAAATCATTAAGTTGTCTTCTAAAAGTTTAGCAAAGTATTAAGAAACATGAAATTTTCATTAGAAACAAAGAAAATCGTACTAAACTTCGATGTAATATCGGGACTGCTATATAGTAGTGAAAGTTAAACAACTTCTTTACAAATGAAGAGGAAACTTAAGGCAACAGAAGAATACTAAGAATATTTGAGAAAGAACATGCAAGCAACAAAATGTTGAAAATATTTAACATTGAATAAAGATTAAAAAAAACACGTCATCCCTTTTAGGGCAGTGAATATAGACATCGGTTATCCATGTGTTACTGTTATCTAGTTACTGTGCGTTCAGTCCCTGGATCAGGTAGGTAAACGAGCCATAATTGGTATCATATGAACAAACGAGACGACAATCAACGAATATTCTGCATCAACAACAACAATGCGAACGTGATGATGACTGAAATGATGTATTTATAAGATGTATATCACCCCAGATGAAAAATAACAGTTCGAAACATTAAAAGAAATGTTATTGTTAATAGCGAATGATATTCTGGTAATTTAAGGATTTAAACAATGAGTCTGCTTACCTTGGGAAGAAAACTCTCTTCTTTTCAAGATAATCATTTAATCCTTTTTGGATATCTTCAAGAAGAGACTGAAAATAAAATTAGAATAAAACTAATACGCTTTCTTAGTAATAAACCGAATGACTATTATTTTACAAGCTAATTTTCATCCGACAGGTTATCTATAAAATAATTATATAACATTAAACATTTATAAATAAGTCAAGTACCAAATAAAAATGACACAAAATAGAATTAATCAGATAGATAACACGCAACACTCATAACAAAAACAATATTGTAATATAATGTCGGTTGTTAATTCCATTTCGTTAATTACCGGAACTTTCCGTTACATTGTCTGTTTACATTTGTTTACATGACGATACATTTCAGAGCAGAAATGATTTTTTAGGAAGAATAGGAAAACTATGTTTATAATACTTGTTTTGGCTTCGTTTGGACTGTGAACACATTCGTGGTCGAGTTATCTAAGACATATCACATCAATTGATGGCTTTCTCTTGTTGTTAGGGGTCGCAGTTTTGAATCCTGACGAATGACAGACATCTTCTTCACAAAACTTCTCATAAATATTCATATATATATATATATATATATATATATATATATATATACTGTTTACTTAAAGGCAGAATATTTACTCAAATACTAGTATCGATTAAAAACAATGTTCAAACAAATATGTCGGTTGTTAATTCCAGTATAATTTTTATTAGGTACCTCTAATCAATTGCTAAAAAGACAGTATACACATGATGTTAAAAGGGCACAAATTTAAAAACAAAGTTTTATCATCAAAATGTTTATGCTATTCAGTTAAGTGTCATACGTGATACACGCTTTGAGGGATCATGTCTCGAAAGAGACATAACTGACTGGAGAGAAGATTATCCCGCAGTAGGTTGCCATTGCTTTCTGCGGTAGACTGGTTTACCAGCCAAGGCTACAGAACCCAATCTGTCGTATTATTTAACCCATAACTGGGGGAAAGAGACGGATTAATACCTTTCCCAAGTGTATTTGTGCTTAAGTGAATGCAAAGAATTCAACTGGAATTCGAACTCGGCTTTCCGATTTGTCGTTCAGAGTTGCTATCCACTGCACCGCAACGCACATCCCACGTTTATGCTATTATTAAGAGGAAAAATCAAATTTTGTTGTCATTATTTTTCAAATTATTTTATACTTTCTAACACGCCCGAAATTTCAGTTAAAATTTCGTTTTTGTTTTTCGTCGACGATTCATGCTATGTTTACGTAATGTGACTATTAAGCAAAACGTAATATTACGCAAGTCGTTTTTTGGCTTTGACAGACATATTAATTTGAAAATTCTTGCAAAAATCAACTAATTGTCTGATTTTAATTAAACTATCAGGACTTATTCACAAATGAATTACATTATTTATACAATTATTATTTTTGGAAAATTTTGGTAAAAATATTTTTTTACATCTGTTACCCCCTACACACTTCAATTAATTGCATAAAACTTCTAAATATATATTATCTATGCCAATTTTTTATTTATTAATTAAATGCGGGACTCACTGGAGAATGTAAATCATGTATTTTTATTTTTTGAATTACCAGATCATTTTTACGAAAATTTACTCCGAATAGTAAAATCAAAAATGCATTAAAACTACGTTATTTTTTTATGTAGATAAAAGTTCATTGAGTTTATAAATAATACAATTTTAAGATATCATATTCTGAAGAAGAAGAAAAATTTCGAGCAATAATTAATTTTTGTAAGAATTGCAGTCATTTTTTTTTGCTAAAGTTTCAAATATCTTTTTAAATTTCTTACAGTTACTCAGTGTCTTCAGTTATTAATTTATAAAAATAGACTTTATTAACAAATCGAAAATTCAAAAGCTTAATACAAATCATTTAGAATTAAGATTTTTAAAATAATTTCTATTTTTTATTATGTTAAACTGCACATTTTCTTTTACTGCAGAAACTTAAAAGAGACTTATCATTAAAAGGTCACATGTTTTAAGGGTTCGTTCCCTTACAAAATATTAAACTGGGTTATGTCTACTTTTGGTCACCATACTTCTAGATTGATTGATTGGTGCTGTCATTGCCTGCTTAAAAGTTCAATGAGTCAGACCATTGTGATTAAGACATATTTTATTCTAAATTTCAGGCCATAAATAAGTAATATTTGTTTCAAATTAGATTAATTTAACTTTAAATTTGATAATTTTCCAAAAATAACGAGTGAGAGATGTATATTTTATTCTTGCAAGATTTGAAAACTTTTGTTTACAAATATGTTGACCGTTCAAAAAATGGTCGAAAAATTGAAAATTTTAAAAATAAATCTGAAAATTTTAGATTCCAATGAATAAAATTTCTGTTTGAAAAACACCCGAGTATTTTGCTTGGTGGAAATTGTAAATTTAATCATTTAGCTTTCAATTAAGCTAAAATTAAAGTTAAAAAGTTTTTATTTTTAAAAATTCAATTTAAAACTTAGGTATTGAAAATGGAGTAGGTATACCTAATTTACATATACAATTGTAATCAGATTTGCTATAATTACAAATAGAACGTAATAGTTATTATGAATATCATAATAAAGGTCATATATTCCGTGTGCTCTAACAAACTTATCCAATTTTTCTTCTTTATGTAATGTATTCTTTCAAGACGCAGACGATAATGGCTCTCCACAACTTCTTGTCCTTTGTAGCTCAAAGCAATATTCCCTACTTACTATTCCCCGATCCCAGATCTCTCCTCTGCTATCTATGTATACGCGTTCGTTACGTAGGTTGCTCGCTGCTTTTTTCTGTCTCTCTTGCCTTAGATACTTCCTGTGCGTGTCATTTTCTCCAAGCCCTCTTTTCTCATTATGTTTCCTAGAAATTTCAACTGTCTCTTTTTGAATCTAACTATAAATGTCTTTTTCCCCCATTTACCTTAACATTTTCTTATTGCCCACATATTCTGTCTACGGTATTCTCAGCATCCTTCTGCAGGACCAAATTTGTGTTGCTGCCAGTCATTTCTTCATCTCTGAAGAAATTCTTCAGTATTCACTACCATATAAGGAAGATTGATATTACATGACAGTTCAGCACTCTTTGTTTCTATCTGTCACTATTCCAATGCCTCTTCGGATTTCGGTGTTGCATTTTTCTTCGTCTGCTAGAATCCTTCCCGAATAGCCAAATTACTGAATTTGCTTGATTTTAAAATCTCCATTTCGTAGCTTACCTCTTGGGCTGTTCCTCTTGCTAATGACTATACACTGTGCATTCTTAAAAACTATAGTTAGACTTTTGTTCCCGCTTTTCTTTACTAACTTCAGTTTCTATGTCTGTCATCTACACAATATCATCTGCATATTTTATGTTGTTAAAACTCTGTCCACCACTAATAATTTAGTCAGTCAGTGAAGTGCCATACGTGATACACGCTTGGGCGATCATGTCTCTTTCGAGACATGACTGGGCAGAAGATTATCCCGCAGTAGGTTGCCATTGCTTTCTGCTGTAAAGTGGTTGCCGACCAAGGCTATAGAACCCAATCTGTTCTACCATTTAACCCATAACTGGAAGGAAGAGACGGATTAATAGCTTTCCCAAGAGTATTTGCGCGTAAGTGAATACAATGGATTCAACTGGAATTCGAACTCGGCTCCCCGATTTCTCGTTCCTAGCCGATCTCCACTGTACCACAACGCCACTAATAATTACTAATACTTTTTCTCGATCTCGCTGCATAAGTACATCCAGTGAGAATATGTATCTTTTTTTCACGTCTCTTTCTATTTTTATATCTATTCTCAATTTTTTTCTATCCGTATGCAAGCGGGTTGTTCCTAATAAATGTACCAGATTATTAAAATATCTATCGCACATAAATTATGCTTTCCTTGTAGTTAGAATAGGTTTTTATGTCGTGCACTGAATCCCGACGTATATTGTTGAAAAAACAAATGAAATCTTACTTCTGAATATTGTAGCTTTTCCAACATTTGCTCCTGCGATACAACAACCAAGGCTTTGTTGTTTTTCACGGCCGTAGACATAATTTGCTTCCTGGAAAATGAATAGTAAATCGTTTTATTTTCCCACTTGTGTGGTTACGCCTGCATTCATATAATTACGCTTTCGTTTAATATTTCTTCTCGTAATGTTTTCCATTTAGAATTGCTCATAATTTATTTGTTGTTTCTACGAGTGATATCATTGGATGGATTTACAAAACAATTATAAAATCAAAACTTTTATTTCATCTGTATACCAATATATGTTTACATGTGTATATACTCATCTTTTTTCCATATGTGGATGGCTATAGATTTGTGTATGTGTGCATTATGTCTTTTCCTAGTTTAATAACCGAATAACTTTATAATAATAAATCTAATGTTTTGTTAAACTTAGAATTTAAAATTCGCAATAGAAATAAAATAAAGTGAATCTAATAGTCGACTGATAATGCTGATCCCTATTTTAATCAAATATTAATATTAATGTCCCAATAAATTGTTTTAGAGTCTGTTTTCATGTTTTTCAAATTATTTTCATTAGTCCACACTGTCTATGTAACAATGCCACTCTGACTGAGGGGGTTTGGTTAGTTTTTAATTTTGTAAAACTCTTCAACTTGCAATAAACCTAATCACTTGATAAAACACAAGTAGTGTCGAAACAAAATAACTACTTTTGTAGTGATATTATAACATATTTATGCTATATATATATGAGAATGTGATAGTTTGACAGTTTGTCATTCAACTGCCTAATAGATAGATAGATAGATAGATAGATAGATAGATAGATAGATAGATAGATAGATAGATAGATAGTTAAGAACAGACTGAGACAAATAGTTTGTACATATTTCTGAGATGAGATATCGTAAACATTTACGCCCATAGCCCAGGAGTAGAGTTGCCGACTGACGCCATTTCGGTCGGGTTTCAATCCTGGGTAAAAAAAAGCAATCGGAGTTTAACCGTACTGATGAGCTGTGATACGGCGAAACAGATCTGTCTGCGGATGACAATATATATATATATATATATATATATATATATATATATATATATATAATTTGGAAATGATTTATTTCAGCAACCTAGGTTTCATTCTTCAGGGGATTTGCAATAACTGATTTTCCGTTTTTTAAACACACGAACAGTGATTTTTTACGAACGCACAACTGGAATTTTCAAACAACGGAAAACTTTCATTCAAGGATCCTACAATACTTTCATCCATGTTTGTATGATCCTAGTATGTAATTATAGGTATGATTACATCCGGATATAATTTCTGATCTTTCATTTTGTATTCTTTTTCTTTCTGAGAACAATATAATAGCTAATTTTTACTCCTGGCACAATCTGCATACATTGTCACCGCTGTATAGTTTGACTATTTTAACTATACTCCAAGTTATATCAGGTTTTTTTATTGCAGTTTTAATCTCCACACGTGATTTGCCAGTTTGGTAGAATTTTTTAGGTTTTTTCAGTATAAATGTAAATTTATGATTATTCCATCTGATTTTTAAAACTGTCTTTGGTACACCCCAAATATGTTTTACCTTGTTCATTTATGTCATGTGCCTCTGCCTTATAAATAACCCCTTCTGTTTTGCAAAGGGCATAAGAACCATTTAGAATAAAACTTCAGCCAAAACGAAAAATAATAATATAAATCGAAACATTATTTGGTTCAATCCTACGTTTAACTTAGAAGCAAAATCCAAAATAGGACAAATATTTTTTTTAAATTAAATCAATAAACACTTCCCAAAAACTCAGAATTAAACAAAATTTTCAATAGAAATTCAATCAAATTAAGTTATAGCTGTACTAGTACTTTAGAAGATTGCATAAAAAACAAAACGACAGAAACCTAAAAAAAACAGCGTACAAAATAACACCATTAACAAGGAATGTAAATGTAGGGACAAAAACAAATGCCCACTTAACGGACTTCTTTCTTTATTAAACCTTTTACCTTGTACGGAAAATTTTCCAAAAACGGGAAGTGAAGTGATCTTTTGTAAAATAAATTTTTAAATAAAAGCGTTTATTACCTTCATTGTTAACTACCTGACGGGACATTGTTTTTTCAATGTCGAAAAATATATATATAACACGTTTAAATCTCCTTTCTGTGATTTCATACGCCTATGACTTAGGGGTTAGCGACTTCGACTGAAACCAAATCGGTCTAGTTTCAATCCCGACCAGAAGCAAATGAATGTCTAGCCACACTGATGTGCTGTGATACAACGAAACAGGCTTGTATGTGGCCGGTGAATATATATATATATATATATATATATATATATATATATATATATATATATATATAAAGAATACCTAGAGAGCCAGACAACCTACCTAGGTTTCACCTAAACGGATCGTTAGGAAATCTGGCCTTCTCGGGGTTTTTTCTTTGGGCTACGTGCTGACTCGGTCTGAGCTCTTTTGACTGATGTTCATGTACTTAGCTCTTTCTTTTTTAAAACCATTTTCCCTTCTTCGTAGATACGTGGAAGGTTTTTCGACACGAG
This sequence comes from Ascarosepion bandense, assembly GCA_037127315.1. Taxonomy (NCBI): domain Eukaryota; kingdom Metazoa; phylum Mollusca; class Cephalopoda; order Sepiida; family Sepiidae; genus Ascarosepion; species Ascarosepion bandense. The sequence continues at coordinate 1,392,203 of JBBBDQ010002409.1, forward strand.
TATAGTTATCTCTTATATATATATCTATCTATCTATCTATATATATATATATATATATATATATATATATATATATTTGTTTCAGCATTATTTTAATATTTGATATATATGCATTGTTTTCTAATGAATATTATAGGAAGGTATTTCCACACTGAATCTCGTTTCTTTATTTCATTCTAATCAACTTGTATTTCTCAGTAACGACTCAAGTTTCATTTTTTTCTTAAGTATGCTTTTACTGGTAGGATTGGCAAATATCTCTATCACAATTCATGAAACAAAACAATAAAGAAACGAACAAACCATCTTACCAGTTTGCATCAACTTCTTCAAACATTTTGCCTTCGACAGGGATCTGTGCCCGGATGTCTTCAGATCCAAAAATTGGCTCCAAATATAGCCAAGCAGCTTGGACCTTCAACCAAGAATCTAGGATATCACGCATGCGATCCTTGAAAGTAAACAATATTTTATCATTAGGTAATAAAATGTGTGCAGGAATTTTAATAGTTTTTTTTTTTTTTTGGGGGGGGGGGGGTTCTTTAATCATGTAAAAATAATATTAATTAAAGTTTAAAATCACTTCTCAAATTTCAGGTTTTTAAGAAATCCAATGTTTTATTTAAAATCAACACAACCAATTTTACTTTCATTTCTTTTTAACTTTTCTTTATTTTAGTGAAATTTTATATTTTCTGGGGTTAATATTATTAATGCTAATGACAGAACTTTCGCAAATAGGCTACTGAATTGTTTTATAAGCAACTAACCAGAAGGTGATCCCAGATTTTTATATCTTCTTCAAACGGGCCAATAAAAGCAGAACCTTTCATTGTAGTTGTCTTAACAATGTGGTCATCCAGAAGACCTTGAATGTCATCGAATGACGACAGAATACTCAGATTTGTGTCCTTGTAAGGGATGAAATTAAAGAACATATTTTCCCATTCGTTTTTCATTTTACACAAAGCCTGAAAGTAAACGTAAAAATAATTTTATGGATCTAGAAAAGTATTTTCCACTTTAAAGCATTCATTTCGAAAAGAAAAATAACATTGAATCTGAAAAAGAAATACGAGAAGAAATTTGACAAGTTTATTAGAGGAAAACAGTTATTATTTTGTCATCTAAATTCAATATGTTACATAATATATTTTGTTGAATCATCTCTTCTAGCCGCAAAGATCGAAATATATTGATCATACTTTTTTGCTTGTTTTCTGGACAATTTTTGTCATGAAATAATTTTTTTTTATAATCATATCGCCCCAAGCAAGGCACTTTACTGCCACTGTTTTGCAAGGGGTAACATAGGGGGAAAGTTATGAGGAAGTGTGACAGGTTATAGAGGGTGTCAGGAAGTGGGTAAGAGAAGGATGAGAATACTGATGAGAGTGGAGTGGACGGAGAAAGGAGCATGAGAGAGAGAGAGAGAGAGAGAGAATGCAGGTTAGTTAGATAGGAGATGACTATTGACTTTACATTTAAATTCTTGGAGATTGTAGATTTAACAAGTTTAGAATATATTTTATGGGAGGGAAATATTTTTAGAAATTATTTATGGAAAGCATTTAAAAGAAAAAAAAGCTGCTAAATTGTGTATCATTCCAGAAAATAAACTATGTGACACAACAGGGCATAGCCGTGATTAAAACAGCCCCGGTGTCAGGTCATCACGATATGATTTTATTTGGGACTAAAAGGTCTTGTGTTTTATAATCAACAGTAAAATCTAAAAACGTGATCTTTCAAACAAACCCACTGTTAAGAAGTAGTAAATAGGGATAGAATAAATAAATAAATAAAAGAAAACATTCGTGATCAAGTGGCGAGCAATATAGAAATTACCAGAAATAAAATATCGATAGGAATCTCACTCCCATGCGTACTTTCAGTTATCATATCGGCGAAAAGGTTCATTATTCAGTTCACTTATTGAGCATTATCGTATATCGCAACATAATCATTTATTTCACTCGATACAATCTAATTTCCCTGATCAGCAGGTGCTAACGTTTTTAGATATCGAAATTTTTTTTCAATTATTCGAATACAAACTGGATTCAGTCTTTTATAATGAAATACATAATTTAACTGAAAGGTGACGTTATATCACAGAAAGCTATGGAAAATAATCGAAGACTGAATAACAATACTATGAATTTATATAAATGAAGTCTGTTTTTCTTTTTTTAAATGACGGAAAATTTTGTATCAGTCTACTACAGATTTTTCAACACTACCTGAAATTAGAACGCCGTGATGAAACAATATCGTAAGCTGAAATGGTGTAAAGTACGGTATCAATTACGATTAATTTATATTGGAAACCTAACATGCAAACAGTTTATTTCATTAGTTATAGTAATTGAAAAAATTATTTTCTTATATAAATAAATGGTAATTGCTTCCTCGCCTTATACCATTTCGGACATTGGTGCAAACCTGTATGAATGAAGTTATTTAGTAAAAGCAAAATGGCGAAAACAAACTTTCGAAAATGGAGAATACCGAATTTAAAAATTACAAAATATTCATAAAAAAGTAGAAAGCCAACCGGCGAAGAGCAAATTTGAAATGAAAATTACGAGAACAAACGAACCTTTTCGAGAGCGAATTCTTTATTTGCTTGGGAACTGATTGCAGATAATTCGTCGAGGTATCTTTCCAAACCAAGATGAAGAACTTCAGCCAATGGAGTTGTCTCATTCGGCGCCATATTAAAGCCAACCTAAATAGACCATTTAATATTTTTCATTTTAATTCAGATTCAAAAAACAAATTAGATGCCGATATTTTATCAACCTAAAGCAAATAGAACAAAGTGAAAAGTTTAAATAATTATTATATATTAGCATGTGATCCGAGACAAATTAGTTTAGCACTGTATCGTAATTTTTACAAACCGCTCTCTTTTACAAATGTTGATGAACAATTATTTCAGTTTAATATTATAAAAGAAACAACACAATTTATTAGAAGAGCGTTCAGTTTCATTTTACTTTTATGGAAAATACAAATATTTCAGACAGAAATGTTTGCATATTTTACAAAAACAATGAGATTTGTTTAAGACTATTTTTTATCTTTTCTACCAAAACATTTAAAAAGAAAATAACTGATAAATTTTCTTCACTTTTTCATTCATCATATTCCAGTGTCTTTCTTTAATACCCGGATTACACAGAGCATTTATAAGTGGCATGTTTATTTTGAATTTCTCCAATCTCGCTTTCATTGTAGTGGCAGCCATCAGAGGACCTCGTGTGTCAGGATGTCCAAATATCTTCGTCAGTTTGTAAGCAGTCCTCCACAAATTTTGTACCTGAAAGATAAAGAGATAAATAATAAAGAAACGCACTTAGAACTGGTCTGAAATATTTCAGTTATGTCATATTAGCCAGTAATACAGTTCAGCATATCTTTTTGTAATTCAACGGAGAAATAATAAGTATGTTTTAATAATACAAAAGTCATTTACATGAGATTTACATGAGATTTACATGAGATTTTGACTATGAATTTATATGAGCTTAATATTAAAATTACTTTCCAAAACAGAGCAGTCTTGGGGAAAAAAAAGCTTTCTCTTTTTACTCGGCTCTATTTCTTTCATTTTTATACTTTCCAATCTTTATTCTGCTTAAATTAAAATAAAGTTGTTAGTAGCTAAATACCGGTTATAGTATGTACATTGAAAACATTTTGAAAATTAAGGATTTAACCTTCTTGCTATTTCCTTATATTAGATATTTTCCATTGCAATACATTTAGAATTGAATCCAAAATTGGGTAGGTATGCTTTGCAAGCGATATACGAGTGGCGTAGATCGGTTCGGAAATTAGTATTAGCGTGTCAAGTTCAAATTGCAGCCGAAACCATTATATTCGATTTCGTATAAAAACTCTTTGAAAAGCATAAATCCATATCTTCTTGTTATGTCTTCGTTGTGTTGAACGAAAATGACAGTCAAGAAATATAATGACGACGTAGTCTTGCTGAAAACTGTAGTAGTATATGAAGTTTGTTTACGTGTAGCAGTCTACTGACTGTCTCGTAAAAGTAATATTTATTTTTGTATAAATACAAAAACTGTCGCACAAAGCCAAGGGGACTTTGTTATGTGAGCGTTTTTTAGGGTAGTCTTTTTCGATGTTGTGGATGTTAATGATTTTGTAACTGGAAGTGGAGCCATGATATGCGTTTTAAGTGCAAGAAAAAACGGAAGCCGAGAAAGAGGGGTGTACTGCTGGAGGTTGCTGCAATCTTTTAGACTTTAGCACTTCTTTTAGCTCTTCCAGTTTCTCCTTTTTCTCAAAATTCGGTTCATAATTTAGTTTCATTGCTCTCATCTTTTTGGTGTTACTGGCCGGATTATCGCCCTTGGAACAAACAGAGGTGGAACTGTGCGTATCTTTACTCGTGGGGGTTTTCGGGGACTTAGTTGCTGTTTAGAGCTTCCCTCTGGTCTTGTCAACGACCAGCCATTCCCTCTTTTCTTTTTACATAACTGCATAAGCAGGTTGCAAAGGCTTTTCAAAAAATAGGTACCGAGTATTAGAAGTAACCAATGGTTCCACCACACCGGTCGCAATCGTTGGCATATTTGCCCATCACTGGCGATACGAAAATAACAGACTCGAACAGAGAGAGATTTGAGTCAGCAGAGGCTAGAACACCAGAGGCCTTCTTCTTGCGGCAGAATAAGAAAACGTGACTCGTCTCTCCACAATTCCAACAAATGACCGGCATTTCCTGGCTCTCTATATTTAGGCAGTTGAGGACAGAGATGAAGGCTCTTCGATCCAGCCTTCTATCTCAAAGATCAATCCCCTGTTCAAGTTGTCAGAGGTGTAGTGGACGAAGGGTCCTCTTACTAATTTATGTTTGCGGAGTCGACTCGACGTAACATGTGGTCATGGTTTTAAGCAGGTTTTAAGAAAGTGAAAAAAGGTGAAAGTAACCAGAAAAACAATGTATTGACAAAGGTTACATGGGGTTGAGAAAAGCATGCATGAGAAAGTGAAAAGGAAAGAGTCATTCCCCTTCGTCTGTTCGTAGAAACAAAATAAGATGTATGAAGTTTTTACTCTAGCTGAAAGAAAGGTTTGTAACAATTGTTAAGATTTTCGTAAAGAGTTCAAAGTTCAAATCCTTGATGAAGAAAGTCAGACAGAAGACAAAGTTCTGTGTCTGTGTGTGCGTTGAGTAGAGAGAGAGACTTACATGCGAATGTAGCAGTCGGTGGATTTCTACTGACGAAGGTTGGAAAAATTGTGGATTTACGTGTAGGAAGTTATTTTATGTAAAGTCCTGTTTGAATGAAAGTTAATGTGCATAGTGTTAATGTAGGAGAAGAAAAATAAAAGAAATTTTGCGCCACTAATTGCTACACGCAATTAGTGCGCGTGTGTTTGTGTGAGTTAGGAAGACATTGCTCTTGTCCCGGGACGAAATCCTAACTAGTGTACCACGTGCTGTTTTCCGTTTTTATTAGCATCGTTTTTGGCAGGAACCAGTCATCACGTGGAACGCCGAGTGACCATGCGTGTGTGTGTGTGTGTGGGTGTCAATGTATGAAACCCTACAGAGGTAACACTGAATATCTGATGGAATTGTACTAGATAGGCGAGCATATGCTCTCCTAAGATTTGAGAAGGAACCCCGTATACTGATGTCAGTCCTTCATTTACGGATTTCAAGGTCTTTGGTAATGAAATCTCGACTAGAGGCGTCCTCAAAGTCGACCAGCGTGGGTAACAGTATGTCCCACATGAATATAATGAATTTCCCTTGATAATTCTTTAGGGTTTTATCACGGTATTTTTGTGGAGCGACAAATTTTGCGCGTACTCTTATCAAACAAAAAGACGGACATTTTTTTTCAACTTTCTTTAATTCCTGGGGATTTACTATTTTCTTTGATGTTCGTAACTCCTGATTCTCTCTAGGAATTACGGAATTTTAATTATATACTTTATGTACCTTCATGCAAGAGGGCGATTTCCTGGCCGCTACATTGTCTTTGCTGTTGTTGGTATCGTTCTTGTCCTATTCATCACGGATTGTTATATATTCGGTTGGTGTATTTTCTCCGGTTTTGGAATTTGGGCTCTTTGCGGCCACCATATTTTTTCATTTTTTTTTTTTTTTTTGTTGTCACTGGTTATATCAACTTCTTTATCCAGCGGGTGTTTCTTTTTTATTTTATTTTTATTTTTATTTATTATATTTCTTTTTTTTTTCTTCTTTTTTTTTGAGTGGAGTGAAACAAACTGGTTTTTTAACAGACCGACTTTTATCAGCCATTTTTTAAAAGATTGTGCCCTTTTTTAGTGTTTTTTTTTTTTTCGTTATAGGCAAAACAAAAAATAAGCAGTTGCATAAACGAAAAAAAAAACAGAAATAGAAAACAAATTAAGATACGAATAGAATTAAAAGTGTGGGGAAAAACTAGTTTAACCTACAAGCAGCAATAATTTTAAATGGAAGACGAAAAACTGGGTTTACCAGAAAACTAAGGAAATTACAAAAATATTTAATGTGTATAAATAAAAGAAATTAAATAAAAAACACGAACAACAATGCAACGCAAAAAGGGGGGATTTAAATTAAACAATTAAAAATAACAAAATCAATGCAAAATAATTTTAAAATAAACAAGAACAAGGAAGGCTGAAAAAAAAAATTAAACGCACGTGTTACAAAAAAAAAATAGTTCATCTATCAGAAAAACAAAATGGCTTAAATAAACCTAAGATAAAAAGAAGTTTGTCAGAAAGTCTAACGTAAAATAAAAAATTAAAGTGTAAAATATTTTTAAGTTGGGCGTTAAAGACGTGGGTTTTAAAAAGAATCAAAGAAAAACTTAAAAACTTACAACAAAATTAAAAGCAAGAAAAAATAAATAAATAAAAAACTAGTAAAGCGTTACACCAGAAAAATAAGAAAATAAAATTACCTTATTGCGGGGGGGGGGGGGAGTAAAATTAAACTTTTGAAAAACAAAATACAAAAATAGCAGCAGATACAGTGAATGTAGAAATAATTGTAATCAAATAACTTAAAGATTTTTAACAGTCTTTGGAAAAAAATTAAATCAACGTAGAATCAGTGGTATAGTTTACGCAATCAACGTCACATTCTGAAGACGTGTGTGTATCTCCACAACACCCTCCCTTTTTAGATATACACTTTCTTTTGGCGATACTTTTTCCGGATAAAGCCTATTTTTAAAGGTTCAGTCAGATTATGCTTTCGCTTACCTTTGCGTTGTATCGTAATATTCATATCAGAAATAGGTAATTCAAGAGTATCATAAAGTATGTCCATCGGTAAATAAAATTGTACTGATAGCTTATTCTGTGCATAATTAGACCTTAATTGATTTATATGTCTTCTATGATTAAATCATTCTTCTTCAATAATGTACATAATACTGGCAATGCGTTGAATTATTTTTCCTTCCTGCCAATTTTCTATTCCGGCCTTAAAGTTTTTTAAAGAAAACTTTATTGCCGATCTTAAATTATTCAGCAATTTGAAAGATTTCCACTTCCATGCCTTTAGCTTTTCTTAATACTCTCAACTTGACCATTCGATCTCGGATGATAAATCGGTGTTGTCAAATGTTCAACTGCATAATTTTTGCAGAAATTTTTAAACTCACAAGAAGTAAACTGAGTTCTATTATCGGATATCACACTGTCAGGTACTCCAAATATTGAAAAAAAAAATAGCGTAAGAATTTAATAGTTACTACCGTAGTCGGTTGTTTACACTTCAATATCTCGTACCACTTTGTGAAACTGTCGACCACAATTAAATAGTATGAAGCATTTAGTGGTTTAGCAAAGTCTATATGTAGTCTTAGCTATGATTTATCAGTGCTCGACCATGCCTTATAGATGGGGATTTTGCTGCTTAATTACATCCATCAGAGTTTCTAACTATTTTCAACATTTTTCTCTTACTTTGGCTAATAAACGTAGGTGCTCATCAGGAACTTCATCCTCTCTATTCCTGGATATTCTACATGGAATTGTTTCAATAACCTCTTTTTTTTTTTGTAATGATAACGTAATTACTACTCTTTCCGCTTACAGAAGTACTCTATCACAATAGAAAATACTATATTATTGTTACCAGAGTTACTTTTAATTTTACTCTATTTCCACTTAACGTCATTCATAGTTTTTTAATAAACGTATTATTTTGGAATTAATTTTGATATCGTCTATAGTGATCGGTGGTTCTTTAATAATGTTACACACGAGACTTTTAATTTCGATTTCAGATTCCAGCGAAGCAATCACTGTATCTTCAAAATCTTTACATTTTGATCTCAGTCTAGACAAGCCATCTGTGCATCCAAATTTTTTTGAAGGATAGAAATTTCATATTGAAATCATAGTTCAATAAAATAGTAGCTCAACGTAGTAGTCTCTTTGCAGTATGCATAGGAATACCTCTCTTAGAACTGAATATACTAAATAATGGATGATAATCAGTTTGCAATATGAATTTTCCCAATATCATACTGCGAAATTTCTTTACAGTAAAATTATAACAAGTGCCTCCTTTTCAATTTGACTGTAGCATTTTTCCGTATTTGTCAAGTTGCGTGGGCGACTGCTTTCACTGCACCGTCTTCGATTTTATGATCAATTACCGCTCCAATGCTGTTTTCGCTCGCATCCGACGCTACTATTATTTGTCGCTACGGGTCGTAATGTAGATCTGCGATAACTCTTAAATCAGTAATTTTTCTTTTAATTTCTTCAAAAGCTTTATGAAATTCCGCCGGCTAATTCCATTTCGTAGCTTTTTAAGTAAATTATTCAGCGGTTTTCGCAATTTGTACATATCTGGCACATACATAATATTATAATAAAATACTAATCCGAGAAATGATTTTATGGTCACCGAATTTGTCGTGGGAGGCATCTTGTCTTTTTCCTTTTCCGTTGATGATCTGAACTAAATATTTATTCTTGTCCTTAAAAAACTGACATTTCTGTTCACTGATTTTCAGCCCGTAATCATGTAGATTCTGAAATACTTGCTGAATTAGTTTTATGTTCTGTACTTGATCTATAGGATGTGCGTTGTGGTGCATTGGATATCGGCTAGGAACGACAAATCGAGGTGCCGATTTCGAATTCCAGCTGAATTCATTGCATTCACTTACGCACAAATACCCTTGGGAAAGGTATTAATCCACCTATTCCTTCCAGTTATGGGTTAAATAACAGGACAGATTGGGTTCTATAGCCTTGGTCGGCAACCAGTCTACCGCAGAAAGCAATGGCAACCTACTGCGGGATAATCTTCTGCCCAGTCAGCCATGTCTCTTTCGAGACATGATCGCCCAAGCGTGTATCACGTATGGCACTCAACTGACTGACTTAATCTATGTAAGCGATAGTATCGTCCAGTCTAACACAGTATCCATTATTTGCTGGCAAATACGTGAGGCTTTTTTTTGTGTGTGAATTAGAATTCTCTGTCGCCACTGTTGTGTTATGCGAGAGAGGTGATTTTTTTTTCGGGTGAGTTCGAATCTTCATCACCGTTGCATTGAACGAAGATAACAATTAAAAATCGTAATGTCGCTTGGAGACGATGTAGTCTTGCTGAAATCTGTAGTAGTATATAAAGTTTCGCTTACAGCTAACAGTCTTGTAGCTGTCTTGTAACTGTCTACTGACTGTGTTTTAACTGTCTCATATCAGCCTCCTCTAGTGATTTTCGGCGTCAGTATTATATCATTTGGACCAGTCAACGCAACATTCCTTCTTCGTCCAGCTAGATGTTAATAGCCTTGGTTGGCAACCAGTTTAGGAGATGAACGAATTTACATAACCACGGAGTTAGCAGCGTTATGAAACATAAAGATGACAGCTGTGACAGTGGTTTATCGGATCGCTTCCGTTCATGAAGAGTCGGGGAAAATGACGCGAGTAACTGGAAATCAGGGGAAAAAATGGAGACTACTGTGTTGATAACTTTGCTGAAAATGGATATCAAGATTAGAATAGCGAGTTTTGCTCTCACTAAATCTCCAGGGCAAGCGAACAAGCAGTACAAGCATCAGCACCCAATGGAATAATGATAATAATAATCTTTTTACTTTTAGCATATACAAAATATTTACATTTCTCTAAATACGTTAGTTTATTGAGAATTTTGTTCTAGGTCATTAACTCCGTCTTGAAATCTTCATAAATAATATACGTTAACTTGCACGCTGTTAATAGTGTTAACTTTCTTGTTATTTAACAGTATAAGCAGGTTAATGCAGAGCAGTAGAAGCAATATCACCGAGCACAGTTATCGACGGCTTCTGAACAGTTTTATCTTCCCAATTTCACTCTCAACACTTGGGTCAACCTGTAGTATGGTTTTTCAAGCTCTTACCAACGGTAACCCAAGTTGAGTAATTTCCTATGGACGATATTAAAAAAAGGTCATTTGATTAATTGACTATTGTTGGATTCGAACCCAGATCTCATCATGTGAACGCTAATGCTCTAACAATTTCAGTACGCGCCCATTTAAAAAAGACAGTCATTTACCCTTTTAGTCTTTTGTATTATATTAACGAATCAATATGTTATGGATTTAAAGATACCCGCCTAAAACAATTTTAGATGTTATGACATACATTACTAGTTGATAATAACATTACTACTTTATTTTTTAGTAATTTTTACACAATACAAGGGTCCACGTAGATGGCTACTGTGTGGTGTTGCGTGAAAAAATAAAAAGTGCATCTCATAAGGTTATGTAGGAAAGATAACTATAGACTTCAAGAATTCAAATATTGCCGCGTGTCTGTTCCACAAAGCAGCATCTCTTGAGAGACTTGTCAGAGTGGAATTTACTTTTTACTCATAGAATACGAAGGGAATGGGGTATGGATTCACCATTATGTACGTAACATGGGGGGTCACAGTTGCAATAGTCATGGCTCTTGGTACCATGAAATGTGGCTTGTCAGTACACATGCCATAGAAATAGCGATAGAGCATAGATAGGCTAATGATGTTTTGCGTGTGAGAAAAGGGTTTTAGAGTGGAAAATAATTCATCACCTGCAAGGCCGCTTAGGCGCTTTTGAACACTATCAATGCAGGCAAGTAAAAAATAGGCAGCCTCAGCCCAGATATGGTAGCAGTGCTCTATTTTTTATGTAATCTGACTCTTGTAAAATAGAGTATAGCAGGAGCAGTCAGACACTTACTGAAGCGGTACAATGAACAGACCATTTTACTATCATCTTTAGCAATAGATCGTATATAGAAGTTTTACTTACGGTCTAAAGTGAGTTTGAGTCCCAATAGACGTTTAAGTCAAAGATCCTCCTTGAGAGAACATCCAGCCATCAGGCGAGGTGAAAATGCATAATTTGCTCTTTGGTGATGGATGTTAGTAGTTTAGTTTTGGGCTTATTAAATTTTATAAACCAGTCATTTTCTCATTGAGCTACATTGAGCTCGGCCAGAAGAAAGATAAGCTGTTAGGTTCTGGTCATCCAGATTTTTAAAGGTGCGCCTATAAACTGTTGGATTAAACTGTACACCTGGTATATGTTTTAATTTTCATATTGACACGAGTAGATTAAATATCAAATGTGTATACCAAGGAAATTGAAACAACTATTAAAGTTTTTGTAACCGAATTTACCACAAGCAAGTCAGTAATGCCACTAAGACACAAGTGGTTACTGGGAGTGGAAAAATTATTAAACAAAATAAGGGGCGATAACAATATAAGAGTAATTAAGAAAACAGCAGATAACGATTAACATTGCATTTAAATATTCGATGATCAAAGTTTGCTAGAAAGTATGAAGCTGAAAGAGAGTTCCACAAGCAAGAGTTATTATTACAGACGAAGTTCAGTAAAAGTGTTATCAAGAAAACAGTAGATAACTATTGAGATGGCATTTAAATTTTTGAACCTCAAAGTTGGCTTGAAAGCATAGAGCCAAAAGAGAGTTCCACAAGCGGGAAGTGTCAGAAAAGAAACTGTTAGCATAAAACTAAAGGTTACATCGAGCCAATTTAATTATAAATTGATGTACGTTCGTTGCCAATCTAATAGTGCACTTAAATTCTTAAAGTCTAGGTACCACAGCGGGAATTCCATCAGAATAATTACCATGAAAAGATTTTTAGGAAGGACTCAGTAAAGCTATGGTACGGCGTTGAAAAAGTGACTAAAACCGAGACGCCAGGTCATGAACAATAATATTGCTGATTCGTCTTTGGATTTTATCAAGAATCTCTAAATATGTAGCAGGAGCACAGGCCTATTTGTGGTAGCAATATTCGAAGAATTGACAAATGGTAGACTTACAGATGTGTACGTGTTATGGTCCCATATCTATAGGAATGGACTCTTCCTGCATCAATAAATAATAACCTGCGTGACTTCCAGAGCCGCAACTATGAGACAGTCTAGAGAGAGTCGAGACGCAGTATAACTATACCGTTCGGACTTGCACTTCTATTTGCTGATTATTAACACTCTTACTTGCATATATGTTCTGTTATTGTAATACTCGTTTGAACCTACTTTCTTGTTTCCGTGTCTTTCTTTCTGGCCCAAACAGGGCACAACAAATTGACGACGAAGATTTCGCCACAACAGTACGATAATTTGTTTGTTTGCTTGTTTGTTTGTTTCGAGGTTTAACGACCTATCAATCGTTATGGGATCATTTAAGGTCATAACAAATGATTTGGAGTAAGGTTATATTATTTTTACAGAATTTTGGAAGATGTCTTGCTTTTAAACTTTTCCATCGCTTTCAAGTTGTATTACTTTTTAAATTTTCCCCCTGGTGAGGGTCAGATTTATTTTTGATCTTCGGATCTTTACTTAGATTATATTTTGTTGTATAGTTTGATCTTTTTGAGGAAGGTTAAAATAGTATTAGAGTTCATTTTTTCGAAAAGATCTTTCAGGTTGTTAACATTATAGAGGGATTGCCGGATATATGTAAAGTCACTGCAGTCGAGTAGAACATGTTTTACTGTATAGGGTTCTTGACATGCAATGCATTCAGGAGGTTCTTCATTTTTTAGGAGATAAGAGTGGGTTATGTGTGTACGTCCTATTCGAATACGGGATATAATCACTTCTTCTTTGCGTGATTTACTGGGTTTTGATAGTTGTTTCTTTAGGATGGGTTTGATTTTAAATAATTTGTTGTTTTGACAGTTGTTCCAGGTTTCTTGCCATTTCTTTAAAATATAGTTCTTGATTAGGGGTTTATAGTCAGTGTATGGAACCTTTATGTTACTTGTGTCACATTTTAGGGAGTTTTTTGCAGCCACATCGGCTTTATCATTTCCATGAAATCCAGAGTGACTGGGAATCCAACAGAAAATGATAGTTTTGTTTTGTGAAATCACATGTAGTCTATATAAAAGTTTGATGATAAAAGGATTGTTTAATTTTTGGTTCTTTATTGCTTCAAGCACTGCTAAAGAATCCGAGAATATAATAACTTTGTTTGAGGTAAGTTTAGGGATGAGATCCACGGCTAAGTCTATGGCAACAACAGTACGATAAATTCTGGAGAGAAAGACGACACCGTGAACTAACTTTCATAGCAGCAGACCTAGCAATGGATTCAATATAGTCGTTTTACTGAGAATGTTAGCCCGAAGAGGCGCAACGAATCACTCTCTTGGGGGTTGACATTAGCCATGATGATGGAACGCATAAAAGTATCTCTGAGATTATTTCTAGAGAGCAATGGTCAGTAATGGAATTTGAAAATTACAAATCAATTTTATAACTTACTTCTTCCTCCACATCTTCAGCGTTCACTTTCAACAGCGGCCCGTTCAGCCAATTTTCGTGATAAGCTTGAAACTTGACAGCATTTGTCCAAAGAAGATCGTACGGTTCTTTTGCGGCTGAAATCATTTGGATCCTTTCAAACTGCGTTTGTTGCTCCAAATCCAGCATCTTTTTCTTCTTCATTAATTTTTCTTTTCTGAAAATTTAGAATTGATTTTATTTTGAATTCATTTTATTTAGAAAAAATCAAATTAGTTTCATTTTTTTATATATATTTTACATAATACTGACTTTTCATTCTATTTTGAAATTAAATTGGCCATCTGCCAATTTTCTTAGGCCATATTTATTTTGAAGTAACATGTAAAACAGTGACTTCATAAGGTTTGAGTAATCTAGGATTACTCATAGTCCACTTAAAATAAAAAAGCAGGAATCCCCATAATATCAAGTGATCGGTAGGACCTCCCCCAAAATTAGTGAAAGCCATACCGAAGATTTTAATACATCTTGGACCAATAATCCACCATAATATATATATATATATATATATATATATATATATATATATTAATGCAGGTTTCATTGAATAATATAGACAAGTTTTTTCTATTAATTCTGTGTAGGATCCGTTCGTACCGTCTGATATACTTGATGGTGATATCATTGAAAGACAACAAAAAATCACAGTAATTGTTGATTTTTTTATCGGGTCTAAGCTTTCTGCTCACATAAGCCATTATTAAAGAATAAATATTAACACACAGTAAACATAGAACATTTAAGTTATTAACAATAAAGAGAAATTAAATTGAAAAAAAAAAAAAAATATATATATATATATATATAGGAAAATCTACTAAAAAGTTGTAAGTTTAGAAATGTATTTTTTGACAGTATTTATTTATTTCTATTTGATATTTCAGACCGTCCTCTGCCTTTCATCAGAAACAAATGATTTTTAAATTTTAAATTAGAAACGTTTTCGCGAGGAGCGTTCGTCCGAGAGATTGTTTAAATCACGTGACGCAGAAAGCGACAGATTTTTTTAATATTTGTAAGCGTAAAGCTATCTTTAATAATACTTATAAATGTTGTTTTAAAGTAAATTTTCTTTTAAAATCATTTGTTTCGAGGTATCCCCGATAAATATCGAAAATCGATAATCGAAAAAATCGGGTTAAAGAAGGAGTGGTCCGATTTTAATCAAATTTCATACACTCATAGACAAAGACATAAGAAACGATATTCAGAAGTTTCAAGGTTGTAGTTCTTACAATAGTGCAGAAAATTTGATATCGATACCAGGAAATCAAAATTTGACTTACATCCATTCATTTTTCTTTCAGTCAACGGTTTCGCTTTAACTGGAAACAACTATTAGTTTTTAGTCTTTCGTCGCAACGTCCAAAGAGTCTGAGCTCCAGGACCATGGATTAGTTTCAAAGCTTTCATTACACCCGAGCAACGCCGGGCTATACTACTACTAGTATATATATATATATATATATATATTATTTAAACCCGAGGAACCTTTCGGCCAACTCTTATCAAGGGTTCTCGTTGGCTTTAAGTTTAAGAGAATTAAGGAAAAGGACAAGGCAAAATAAATTACTTACAATGCTGGGAGATGATGGAACTCGTTTAAAAATAAATTTATTGAAAAAAAATACATAAAATGTAAGGGGGGCTGTACATATAATTCCACAAGAGTGTTTAAAAGTGAAAAAATGTTACACTCACAAGCAATTGTAAGGAGCGTAAAAACCGCCCTTTCTGTCTGCACAGGCTCGGCTGTTGAATTTTCAAGCAAATTGCTTCCAAAATACGAAGATGATGCGTAGACCGAGCGCTGTGCAAGACAGTAAACCAGCTGTCCTCATATGCCGAAGCACACACTTGATTGTCCAAAAAGATGTCGGCCAATAGCGGAATCCAGAACATATTGTGTTGTTTTTATAGGTCTGAGAGAGCCACTGGAACGTATATTAGCGGGGACGTGTTGTGAAACTCGCGTCTCCAACCTCAGATCGTTACGTCCTATGTATGCCGCATCACAACAGCATTTAAATTTATAAACAATGGAACTTTTTCGAAAATAGGACAACCAATCTTTACTGAAGGAAGGAAACACAGGTCTAGTCTGAAAAACAACACGTAACTGCACCGCAAAATAACAGGACGAAACACATGCCGAAACTCTGTTGGCTACAGTTTGACATCTTCTACCAAGCCAGGGTATTTTCAGATACAAGGGACAGCGGCTAGGTCCTTCAACCTTAGGTTCTTTATAACGTTTGATCTTGCGATCAATTACCCGTTTCACCACATTAACCGGGTACCCGTTGCCTTCGAAAATCTCCTGCAAGCAAATTAATTCGCTTTCTAAACATCCAGGAGAACAAATATTCAAGGCACGGTGAACCAAGGTTTCTATCAGACCTAGTTTACGAGACTTAGGGACAAACGATTTCCAATTAGTATACAAACCAGTAAAGGTTGGTTTGCGAAAAACAGAAGTCATGAAAGCACCGTCCCGCCGCTGAACAAGGACATCTAAAAATGGGAGACATCCATCCCTTTCAATCTCCATGGTAGACTGAAGGGAAGGATGTAAAGAATTTAACTGAACTAAAAAAATTTCAGCATCAATGGCGCTGTCAAATAAAGAGAAGGTATCATCAACATATCGTTGATATATCAAAGGTTCAGCTACCCTCTCAAATAGCAGACGCTCATGAAATCCCACAAAAATATTCGCAAGGACAGGACCCAAAGGACTACCCATAGCAACACCGTCCGTCTGCGCAAACATTGTCCCGTCAAAGCAAAATTCGACCCCCTCAGTTGCCAATCGCATACATTCCAGGAATAACTCCTCGGGAATTGCCGCGGCACCTAAACTCCCTCTATATAACATGTCTACACAAATGTTAATAGTATCATTTAATGGAACATTTGTGTACAAACTGACAATGTCAAAGGAGACCATAAATTTATCCCTAGATGAAAAAATCTAAGTTTCTAATGAAACTAGAAAATCTGAAGGAGTCGATGACATTGTACGCAGACAGAGCAAGAGACACAGTTTGGAGAATCTCAGCCAACCACTTAGCCAACTCATGTTGTGCGGAGCCCACCATAAACAAAATAGGTCTGAGTGGGACTCCGTCTTTATGAACTTTTGGAAGGCCATACATTCTAGGGCGTTGCGAGCCCACGGGTCTGATCCTACTATAGATGTCCTTAGAAATTAATTTGTTTTTAAACGAGTTCCATCATCTCCCAGCATTGTAAGTAATTTATTTTGCCTTGTCCTTTTCCTTAATTCCCTTAAAATTAAAGCCAACGAGAACCCTTGATAAGAGTTGGCCGAAAGGTTTCTCGGGTTTGAATAATATGACGTCTGTTCTTTTTAAAGCCATTAGTAATTTCTGTGGGTACAAATCGTTATATATATATATATATATATATATATATATATATATATATATATATATATATTCTAAACATATGCTATTAAATATAAGAGACAATGAATGTCTATTATGTTTAATCATGAGCCCTTCTAACCGTCGTATTTTTTATTATTATTTTTCTTCTAAGCTTTCAAAAGCTTAGAAGAAAACCAATAAATAATTATCCAAATTTGGAGAACTTTTGTCTTTATTTTCAACTGAAATTAAAGCAAAAATACGACGTTTAGAACGGCTCATGATTAAACATAATAGACATTCATTGTCTCTTATATTTAATAGCATATGTTTAGAAAATTACTTGCTGCCTCGATATACTATATATATATATATATATATATATATATTAGGAATGTATTTTCATTTGTTAATCCTATATATTTTATTACTTAAACATTATTTTTAGTGATACCCATATTTGAGTAGATGAATCAACTATATAGATATACACTAAAAATAACGTTTTAAGAATATATATATATATATATATATATATATATATATATATATATAGTAGCGAGTATAAAGATCAGAACGACGTTAAGAAAAAGTCTAAATATGAAATAACTTTTTATTTTAAACCTTCAAAGAACATTATGTCTAGGATGAAAAAGGATATAAAGGTAAATTATATAATTACAAAATATAAAGCACAATAAACTTATTATGATAAAGTTATAAGAATAATTATATAACATTCGAATAGATCATCACAAACATCAGAACGATTGAATAAATCCATAAAATATAGTAATTATTTTGTATTATTGAAAATTTTTAGCGTAAGAATATAAAATCGGGTATTTTACAAAATTACACCGGCTCTTTATTATCTAGAATTATCCATTTGGCAATAAATACTAAAAATAGTATGAAATACATAAAAAACTGAAGTCGCCTATTAATTATGGCCGGTAGTATATATGTATATATAAGGTGTAGGAGTGATTGACGTGGAATGTGGAAAATGCCTGAAGTATTTAAATTCTTTACTTTATCACAAATACCCTAGGGAAAGGCATTAATCCATCTCTCCCCCATCAGTTATAGAGTAAGTAATAGGGCAGACTGGGTCCTCTATTCTTTGTTTAAGGGAAGAAAAAGCCTAAGGATGATGTTCCTTGCCTCAAGGCTCGGTTTAGCTATTATTAACCCATAACCGATACACTACCCGCTGTCCAGAATTTCACCATGCCGTTGTAACCTAAAGATGTCGAGAGGGTAGATCTCGACCTATTTGAACCTGTTTCGCTACTTCCCTAAAATCCACTCTGGATCATTGTCAGGGAAAAGGCTTATTACACATGCTATAAAGTGTAAGAAAGACAGCCTTTTTTTTTTTTGTCGAAACTTTAGCCATTCATTACAAATCATTCTCCGCCAAAACTCTTAAACCCTACCATTTCTACTAGATCCAGAAAGTCGACACTGAGTAAATTATTATTATTATTATTATTATTATTATTATTATTATTATTATTATCAAGAAACAGACAGCTGTCTTGGACACATATGGAAGGAGGGTTTGGAGAATTTATCCCTCACAGTCCAAATAAAGACGTCTATGGCTATATCGTGTTGAATACACCTGTTCCCGTCCGATCACCGAAGTTAAGCGACACCGAGCTTGGTCAGTACTTAAATGGGTGACCATTTGGGAATACCAGGTGCTGTAAACATAAGGACCAAGAATGGTCCTCCGGTCCTCCAGGTTTGGGGGTTGGGTGCAGGGCTAACAACCCTGCCCCGTAAAAAACAGTTTGTTACAGAAACTGCAACAAAAAGTTGCTGCCCTATGCACCATCTGGATGTGATGGATAAATGATGATAAATAATGAGTGCAAATCAAGGGGAAAGAAAGATAGGGAAAGGTAAAAAGCTTGTGTAAATGGATGGTGGAATGGTGGACAGGAGGCATGACAAATTGAGAAACGCTGCTAAAAACCACAAGGGTATTCACCTAAAATTCACTCACTAATTCACCGTTCCCTAAAAGAAATAGCCACTATAATCGTTCTGGCTTAATAATAATGATTTATATTAACGGCTCCTGTCATATCTTTTATATATTTTCATGAGAAAGAATGAAATGGTTTTCTTTTGCTTTCCCCATGGTTTGAAATTCAAGGTTTCCCATTTCTTAAATTGGTTTCAGTCTAGCTATTGTTAATCCATAACCGATACACTACCCGCTGTCCAGGATTTCACCATGCCGTTGTAACCTTAAGATGTCGAGAGGGTGGATCTTTCTATGCGCTCATATTTACGATTACTATTGCAATATTTTGTTAAAGTTTTTCAAAGCTCAAATATTTAATGATGCAATAAAAGAAATTTCCATTTTTTATTTTATAGTGGTAGAACTCGCAAGAAGCTTGTTCCATATTTAACTTCAAAAATATGAGCAATCAGAAAATTCAAAGAGGAAACTCGGAAATTTTTTCACGCGTATTAAATAATGTAATGAACAAATATAGTATTTGTTTATAAAACTGATAAACAAGGAGGTAAGACTCGTTCTTTTTGTGTATAGTCGTTCTGTGGCATCAACTCCCAATTTAGCAATATCTAATACATTTCTGCTTGACCTATGTAAAAAAAACTAATGAAAGTTGACAAAAGAAAGAAACTTTGTCGGAGGAGAATAAATGACAAACTTTCCTGTTTTTAAGTTCACATGACAGTTTCAGAAGCCATACTTGAAATTCAAGACTGTCAGCTTTTACAAAATGTAACTTTGTTTACCTCATTTATGAAAATCATTTGTCCGTGGAAAGAATCGAAAGTGACCAGATTTATATTTATCACGTAAATATATATATATATATATATATATATATATATATATATATATATATATATATATACTAGCAGTTTAGCCCTGTTTCACTCGGGTAGTTTAAGGAATAATAAGAATAAAAAAACATATGATGAATTTACATAGCAAATACTTACACAACGTCCACCCTCGTCACTTTTATAGATATAGATAACAATGTAGAATGTCTCTATTGGATTACAGTGGAAAGGATAGGGGCAACATCAAGTGGGGTGATCGAGTCTATATTATAATCAATACACAAACTGATCACTGACTTTGTGGGGTGATAATATATATTTTTCTACCCCTAATTTTGGCTTGCTGATAATATTCAAGTTGTCGTTAGCGTTCTAAAATTTTGATCTACATCTGAGCGCAACTCTCGTCGAGCTAGACTGCAAAAGTCAGATGCCAAGTCGAATCTATCAAACAAACAAATACTTACACAACGTCCACCCTCGTCACTTTTATATATATATATATATATATATATAACAGTTAATTAATGTCTATTATGTTTTATGTTTTAATTATGAGCCGTTCTATGATTAAATATAATAGACATTGTCTGTTATATTTAATAATATGTGTCTAGAAAATTATTACTACTAGGATACACTATATATACATTATATATACACTATATATATATATATATATATATATATATATATATATATATATATATATATATATATATATATATGCGTTGTGGTGCAGTAGAAATCAGCTTGAAACGAAAAACCGAAGAGCCGTGTTCGAATTCCAGTTGACATACGTTGCTTTCACTTATGCGCGTGCAAATACCCTTAGGAAAGATATTAATCCGTCTCTTCCCTCCAGCTATGTGTTTAATAGCAGAACAGATTGTATGATTTTCCAGAGAATGATTTTCTAACATTCAGCAACACGTGAATACATTCCTCACAGTTATTCCAAAAAATTAATTCCAAGAATATTTCACGCAATGGCACTTTCGTCACACAAAAGGGGGGGTGTATTTTAATTTGGCTGGAATCAATAGTGACCTGATAAGCAAAATTTGCTTTCACAGGAATATTCCGAGAAATCAATATTCCAACCTACAAAATAAATATATATATATAGTCACCCGCAGACAGATCTGTTTCGCAGTATCACAGCTCATCAGTACGGTTAGACAGCCGATTGCTTTTTACCCAGGGTTGAAACCCGACCGAATTGGCGTCAGTCAGCGATTCTACCTCTGAGCTATGGGCGCTCGGCAGAAGGAGGCAGACTGTGTGTGTGTGTGTGTGTGTGTGTGTGTGTGTGTGTGTGTGTGTGTGTGTGTGTGTGCAAAATAAATAAATATAAACAAAATATAAAAAAGACACATTAAAAAAAATAAACGTTGTGAAAGCAAATTGTGCGTGTCTCATATCTAGTAATTTTGTGCTAGAGTTTTTAAAAATTTTGTCCAGATTCTTTCAAAACACGACTGACTCTTAAAATGTTGTCTTGTAATGATTATACTCAACATCGAAGCTGGCGATCATTAATGAAACATTCGCACGGTATAAAATATTCATTTTCGTCTATTTATGTGCATGCAAGCGCAGATATGCGCCCGAATGTGCTTTTGCTGCAAGATGCGGGAAAACCGATGTCGTTGACAAAATTTTATCTAGCGCGTAAAGAGAACGAAATATAATCCCCTACTACTAAATAGTTTTTATGCCATTTGGAAAGAAACGTCAAATTCAACTAACACAAAAGTAAATGTTACCTCATCTTTCAAGAAATCTAAAGTTTTTCCAATTTCGCCAAGTTCCATTTTGTATTGTTCTGCTTCCGACATTCTCTCTTTACTTGAAAATTCTTTCAGCTTTTTTTGGAGTTCTTTAATGTCTTGTTCAACCTTCTTTCGCCATTCGGTCAATTTCTGCACGGCAAGGTCATGCTGTTTCTGCAATTTCGTTTCGCTAAAAAAGAAATATCACAATCAATTAAAACTTCAACAATCGGCAATTTCATCCGATTCACGATTATATATCAAACACACGCCTCCCGTATAAACTGCGAGTGTTCTGAATTATTATTTGAAATTTGCACTTAAATGAAGCATTGTATTGATGCTAAGGTTCACAACACTACATTTTGCATATTATAAGTAAAATCTTAGAAGTGTCTATAAAATATACTCAGTTTTTTACCATGTGTTTAGTCAATCAATTGTAGTACGTCATTTACAAGCCTTAAGATTAAAAACAAGTCATTTTTCGATAAAATATGTCACTGGCTTGAAATCAAAAAGAAACCTGATAGAACAATAGAGCAGTTAATAATGGAAAGTAATACGAAAGGATTAAATATTAACGCTAATAAAACAGAATTTATGACTGTCAGCAAAAAAAACAACCCATGTTTCCAGGTACATCTTGGAGACGCCAAAATCAAGTTGGGTACAGAAATATGAACAGGCATAGAAAATGGCAAATGATAGCTTTCGGAAACTAGGCAAAGCATTAAAAGTTATGGAATATCCTTTAAAATGCAGAAAAGTATGCTGAACTGTTATTTAATATCTAATTTCCCGCATGATAGTGAATGCTAAATAACCTACATCTAATTGAAAAAGTGGCATTAAGACACAAATATGTTGCACGAATAACGCTTACTAAGAATACCATGGAAATAACGTGTAAGAAACGATTAACTTTTAAAAATAGAAACAAAAAACATACAATTAGGAAACAGAGGAAATGTCTAGGACACATAATGATCAAAGAAATCATAGAGAAGTTGACACTCACAAGGCATGAAAGGGAAAACAGTGAGGAATCTACTTGAGTGTCGGTGAATAAATGGTAAAATCAGAAAAACGAAGGTAACAAAAGAGCAATATTAACTTAAAGCAACAAAATACAGGAGAGCGTGTATGATTGTCTAAGTCCTGAAAGCACATGTCATATCAAAGAAGAAATGACTTGAAAATTCATTTCGAGATTATAAACCGAAAAAAGGCGTGCCTAGATCCGACTTTATCATTCGCTATATCCTGTAATTATTCATTGTCTTCATGTTAAGACTACAAATTCAGAAATAAAATTTAAAAGGCAATATAGCACATTATTTCTTGTATATTAAGTTGATTTTAAGGTTTTAGCACCATCTATTTCTCAATATGAGGGAATATTAAGTAATTATTATTATTATTATTATTATTATTGTCATCACCATCCTCATCATAGTGTGTGAAACGATCATTACCTATGACAATCGAGTGTCGCCATATTTCCCGCGAGAGTGAAACGGTTACTGCGTTCGCTTCGTTTTCCATATAAGAGCACAAAAGCTAGTGAACCGGAAGTTGTTCGTGATTAAACTATGAAATGCCAGAGAAAATAGCAGTGTATTAATTGCATTATGAGAAACGTTGTAGCTGACGGTTGGCACACAAGTAAATATTTGATCAGTATCGTCTGGGTTGCCGTGCAGAGTGGGTATATTGTTGAAAGACCGGAAACACCAAGATTTTGTATTATGGGCGTTAAATCACGTTGACAAAAAAAGCATTACTGATGATCTTTGCAAAAGCACCAAACCTATGTATTTCACGGAATTAATATCATTATCATTATTACTAGTATTACCTTTCAAGCGAAGGTCTGCATTGTAGGTGTTCTTCATCAAATTGTACATCTTCAAACAGACAGAATTTTTGTAGAATATTTGCAGTGCTAAACAATGAAGATTTCTGAAGCAATTGGCCACTAAGATTTAATCTGATTCTCTATATATAGGAGTTCGATTGTAAAGACCTCAACGTCTTGTTGTATCGCCGAGGTGGATACGATACACCGAGAAAGTGTGCTTCTGTATTATACAGTTCAATATCCGGTGCTAAACCGATATACACAGAACAGTACAATAGTTACTATGACAGACACGTCAGAACTTACAACACAGAGAGGAGAGGTTTAGACCGCAGTAGTTACTGAAGTAATCAGTCCGAATATTACTCGAATGACACTCGAATAATATGCCTCAAATGCTACTATTCTTGACTTAAATAGACCATTTGAGACCATGGGTAATTTTATCATTTTGAGTGCTGCAGGGATGTCAGCCACTCTACAACCCAGCCCAATAGTGGACTGAATCCCCCACATTCTTTTATATGCTTTGTGCTTTCAGGATGTGTGAAATCATACCCAATTTACCGTTGAAATAGTTAAATGCAAACACCACTTAAATAGTTTTTTTCCCGTACTTTCCGCATGTGAAACTCACTTCCATTTGCTTGCTTCCCTGATAGCTACAATCTCCAAAACTTTAAAAGCAACTTCAAATGCAATCTTTTGCTAATAAAGACTTTTGTAAAGTTAAGATTGTTGCAGAAGCGGACCTATGATGAAAAACGGAATGAAATGTCTTCTAATGTTACTACTTGATATCACTAGACCGGTTTACCTGCCCCCATATTTTGTAGTGAATAGTTATATAAAAATGAACTACATACAAATTGAATTAGATATTAACGTCGCCAAAATATGATTGTGCTGAACTGTCTGTACATGAATGTCAATTGTATGTCTTCCAGTTATTATGTGGTTAATGTAAAATTATCATTCTTTTATCAAAGTATATTCCCTGGCTTTCTATGACGGTAAGAGACCCTTTAGCTAAATTGTATCTTTCATTATGAAAGAATGATTTGTTTTGGATTTGATTAATTCTTTGAACAGTTTCTCCATAATGATTTTTGAATTTATTGGAACTACTGCCCAGACAAGGAGTGTGGCATGAAACGAACAATAGTCTGAAGTTTGGAGGAGTCTTCTAGTTTAGTGAACTGGCTCAGATATATGGTCAGTTTGCAACAAGAAGACGGGTGTTGTTATGCAATAAAACCAAGGAAAGAATGCATGGCTTGGGTTCTTCTTTAAATTTCTGCAAGTGTAACATTGTATGTGTAGAATAAAGAATAATAATTTAAGCCTAAGGGTAAGAAAAAAATCATCTAAACCAACAAAGATCATCTAAACCAACCTTTTTGACATGCGATACGATTGAAAGGCCAGTGGAGGTTCACAGGTGCCGCAAAAATGAAAGGGTAAAATGTGGGGAAGTCTTATCATTAGCCTTTCAAGTGATTAATCAGGAGCAAGCGAGATTTACGGGTAGAAAAGGGTTCTTTTTTTATAATGAGGTTTTTGTCTTGGTAAGCGAAAAGATGGCCTAAAAAGGCTGAAGGAAGTCATCATACTCCTTATGCTTTCTTTGTCGCTGACGAGTGGTCGGCAACATTTCCCTGGACGGGACACCAGTGCAGTTGTCACGAAAATATTTGTAGAAAAAGACACAGAGAAGAGATGGATTCAGGTCTTTTTTCCCACAGGGTACAAAAAAGTGTGAAAGTGAACACAACCGACCAGGCTGAAATTTGAATACGGTTCTCTGATTCCACTTTTAACGCTGGTAACCATTACGCTCCCAGCACATCATTCTGAAAAATTAAACTCTGGAAAAATATTATCTGTGTTTCAATTTATGCTCGCATCAACTGTTCAACTAGTCGTAATTTTGGGAGAATCCCTTTAAAAAAAAGACTATGCATACATCTATTCCAACATCAGGTTCTATTGCCGGTCATCATGAAATCTCTAAGTATGTTAGGGCAATATTATCGTCGCTGAAAACACTAAGCCGATTTAGAATTAGGAAAGGCATGACTCTTCTATTCCCTTTTCTCTGTACTATCGTTAACTTGACAAAATATCTTGTTAATAGCATGACGCAATATTTGGTATAAACTTGGATGAGTAAGTACCTGAGCAAATGTCTCTCTTTCAACTATATTTTATTTCCCGGCAATGTCGTTAAAAGGCTATTATTGCTATTGTCAAACTTTGTCATGAACCAACAGCAGCCTAAGCTTTACAACTGGAAGGGAGAGGTTATATAGCTCAGGGGCAATCAATTAAATTTATAATTACTCGTCCAAGTATTTTGGACAATGAAAGGCGGAGGTCAAAAAGAAAAAAAACATCAGAGTAATACGTACGTGCTTGAAATGATTGGCTGCACCCGGTTTGACCACGTGAAGGTGTTAGCTGTCAACAAATAATCATCCCATTCCAACTTGGCGTAGTCCATCAAGAACATCACATTCGCAGCTGCCGTTTGTAGTTTCTCCTAATCAACAACATATACTTTCAAAAACAGTCAGAAAAAATCACTATAAAAACTCATAAAAAAGATTCATTATTTCAGACTGGTTTATTTTTCATCAAATTTCTGTATTTATTGGGTTCAATTTGTGCATTTCACAACCAAAGTTGTATTATTTAATGACGAAAACAGTTTATATTTTACTTGTGTTTATAGCGGTAATCATTGGTTAGATTTATTTTAGAGTCTATATGTAATCGTTAGTTGGATTTGGATTTGAGATTATAGATAAATATAGTTCGAGTTTATACTTGATTCTAAAGATAATTCTAGGTAGGTTTTATAGTTGAGTCTATGGATAAATAAGTCAGGTTTATACTTGAGTCTATGGATAAATATCGGTCGCGCTAATACTTGTGTCTGTCGGTAAACGCTGTTCGTCTTTTTACTGAAGTTGGAAAGCAACGTTGGTACTTTTGGAAGGGCGGTATCTTGCTCCTCTATAGAGAATATTCTAAGCCTCACCAAGAAGGCAACAATTTATATGATTTTATCGTAACTCTAGCGTCTTTCTTCGTTCACACGATCGTAGAATAAAAAATGATATATGAATTGCAACAAAAAGAAACAATAATAAGATAGAAAATAAACTAGTCAAACATTATTAGGTGTGTAAAGTATATTTGTAGTTATTATTTTTCTTAAAAAACGTTCTATCCATGTTATTTGTCGGTAGAACCACATTCACAATAATAGCATATTCCATATTATCGTCACGATTAAATAATTTAATTTGCGAATAGTAGTTTGTTTCCACTGATATATATAAGTTTAAACACATCCAAGTTAGTTAATACTTGAAAACCGTTCAGATATTACTAAAGAATGAACGTGTTATCAATGTATGGTTGCTCAAGTTGGCGTTGTCTAGTGAGATTCAGACAATGGATAGGCTAAAAAATATTCGCATAGTGCTCAGAAGCATGAAAAACCTATGTAACCTCAGAGTGAAAATATGGATAAGAACTGTATGTATAACCTCCCATGCAACAGTGTCAAAGAATAAAAACAAAACCAGTCACTGTTTTAAAGTAAAGCTTAGAGGACATTGAAAGAACATTAAAAATGGAATTAGGCATATCCGAAAATATTTAAAGGTAAAAGATAATTAATCAACGACTATGGAACGAAACCAAAGTGAAAGATATGGGAAAACATTAGAGAATAACGTTGTTAAAGAAAGGAACACGCCACGTGTGCATAAAACATCCAGTTTGTAAACCTATGATAGAAATTAATGGTACAAACATAAGAACAATACATTTTTATAATTCGACAAGATCAAAATTACCTTCAGATCCCGAAGCTCCCCAGTAGCCAAACTGTCCACATAATTCTGCAAACTGACCAAGTCGCAGGTACTTTCGGCGTGTGCAGTTATTCTTTTTACGATGTTATCGTATTGATTGCAGATCGAACGATTGAACTGATTGCTTACACTGGAGACTTTGCTGATCATTTTGTTGGTTAAGTATTCTGCTTGCTTCACAAGCCACTGAAAAATCGACGAGAAACGACAACCTTAAAAAAACCTTGCCATGGCAAAATATTTAAATAGACAGAATATTTTATGCAAATAAGCATCAGCGATACAAATTTTTGCTCTTCATTTGTAATATATTTCTACTCTGATCTATGCCATTTCTAGAGTACCACTCATATATATATATATATATATGTGTGTGTGTGTGTGACCATCTTTATTTTTACTACAGTGTAACCCTGATATAAGAGAGTTCTCTTATATCCGAGTTTATCTTATATCCGAGTTTGGTCTATTTTATATACATTACCACAATCTCTAATTTGGGACCAGAGAAAATCACTCTTATATCCGGTTTCTCCTATATCCGGGTTATACTTCGCAGTCCTGGATATAATGATAAACTACATCTGGCATCCAGGCCTCTAATCGGGAGATTAAAGGTTTTTAGGAGAGTGAAACCACCTCCTAATTGCTGTTGTTCCCAGGTCTACTCTGACCCGAAGTAGCAGCATCTGTTAAGGTATCCAGCTATGGTCAAATAGTCAACGCCCAAACAAAATTCAACAGTACATTTTTTGTAGTAAAATGAAAAGCAATACATTTTAATAGCAAAATGGTAATCAATAAAACACTGAAACGTATAACAATGAATTATTGTATTAAAATTACTAGCCAATACAGCTTTAAATTACCAGCAATACATTATTTTTATATTGCCAATAATATATTTCATCATCTACAAACTAAATATCTAAAAAACATACATTTATCCTGAAAGTATAAAATTAGACACAAATAAAATGGCAAACAAAATATTTAGATTTTGGTATTAAATAACCAATAGATAAAAACAGCCAATCTAAACCAAAACTACTGATTTTAGTTTTCTTGACATTATCCTCACCAGATTTGAATAAACCGTTCCTAGAATGATTTTGTTTTGTTTTTTGGGAGTTTTTTTTTTTAACTCAGACAATATTTGCGCATTCAATTCCGTCTTGGATGACTGTCGTTTTTCTACTATCCGACGCCACAAGTGGATTTAAATCCAGTGACATACTCGTCCAACCAAACACTTGTAACTTTTGCTTCTTCAGACATTCTCGTCTTCTGACTTAAATCATTTGGATCAATACTATATTGGAACAACCCTCTTCTTCACAAATGTTCTATTAAAGACAGTTTTTCTTTCGATATTTTGACGTAATCTTCGTCCACTCACGTAACTTGTCTCGTGACTCATTAGGGACACAATATGTAATGCAGCCATATCAACAGTAGGGTGTCAAAGCGATTTTATTCTTCTTCAGGGGAGATTTCAATTCAGAGGTTACTGTTTCTTAGGGAGGTTTCCCTACCAAGCTAAAGATCACAGTTTTCCCTATTATTTTTAAGCATTTGAATCCAGTTTTCTTTCTCTTAAACTGGTTGCCACCCGGAATAAATGAATCTAGTATTTCCTGCTATTTAACCAATCGCTGGAGGAAGATGAACTTTTTCTTTTCTAATGAAATTAGTATGAAATGAACGAAACAGAATTAACTGTAATTCGAACTCTGCTCGCTGGTTTTATTTTTTTCGCGCCGTAACAATTACACAGCCTGAACATACTTGACTTAATCTTCAGCATGCATTCTTCTGACGATGAAAGGTAGTTCACTAGTGCCTTTAAAACTCATACAACCCCAGACTATCAGAAGCAGAATAAAATAACAGCAATTGAAACTGCATTTCTCTAAAACGAACACGGTCAACGTAATAATAAGTGACAGTAAATATATTGAACAAAAACAAAAACTTAAATATTTAGCAAAATCTTTCGACTAACTAAGTAATTAACGAATAAATAAGATAAATTATAAACTTGCTTCATTCAGTTTTTCTCCTTCCACTTGAAAGAGGTTCATGGGTATCTGGGTCGGAAGGAGCAACGCGTTTTGACGCAGTTTCAGGATTTTATTGATACATTGGGAATATTCGTTCAGCGTCCTTTCCTTGCTAATGAAGCGCTTGATCTGCAATTCTGTATCTCTGTTCAGAAGGTAGTTGAATGGGTCGTATGTGCTCTGGTATCTGAAATGAAACCCACACACGCACAAGTAGTAGAGATAAAATCATAGTATCAATAATTGATTAGGCTTCTTTGTATTAAAATTAGCAAAAAGCGTAAGTCATCTGGGAATAAGAATCCGATTTAGAATCGTCTTTTTTCAAATGAACCCCTCTTAACAATCGAAACAAATTCTAGATACGTAACGATTAAGTGATCAAAAATGAAAACAAAAGATCAATATTTGAATTCAACGTTTTTCTTATATGTGCCGCCTCCATTCATGTTATAAGCGTTCATGACTCTCCAAAACTTCTTATCCAGGCTAAGGTTCCCTACCTTCATTCCGCCATCTATTTATACATGCTCGTCAGGTAAGAGGCTCGCTGTTATCTCCCTATCTCCCTTGCTCTCACTATGTCATATGATGGTTAAATTTTCTCAGTCCTCCTTCCTTATTTTTTTTTTTATCATATCACCCCAAGCAAGGCGGTGACGCCACTGAGGCGCATGGGGATACTTAAGAGTAAAATGATTGGAAAAGAGAAAGCCGGGAACCACATCCTAAACAGGAAACAAGGGATGAGCCTCTTCACCTGTTCAAAAGACGTGGGTGGATTGTGAACCGGGCGATAGTTAAGTCTATCTACTCCAATAATTATTATTTGGCAAAGGAATTTCAGTGGTTTCACATTGAAACACCGGTTTCCATACGATCACAGAAGTTAAGCAACGTCGAGCCTGATCAGTACCAAGATGGAATACCTCTGGGAAATACCAGGTACTGTAAGAGTGTATCTGCGGGTGGTGAATTACGTCTCGGGACATTTGAGAGCCGAATCCCAATTCCAATTACTCACAATTACCCTATTTAATACGAATTTAACCAAGGCTTATATTTGAAAATACACCATTTAAATGATGAAGTAATAATAAAAAAAACATGAGATGCTTTAGGACAACAATCAACGAAATTAAATAGCTTGTCGTTGTTGTCATTATTATAGAGCAACCTGCTTACGTCCAAGTCACGTCAAAACACCAGTTTTTGCACAATCATCAAAGGTAAGCAAAGTCGATTCTGGTCAGTACCTAGATGGGTGACCGCTTAGTAATACCAGGTGCTGTATATAAGCTCGAATAACGTAATAGATTATGGCCTCGAATTGTTAATCGGAGAGTCTAGTTCCAATTCCAGTTGGGTTCATTATATTCATTTACGCGCAAATACTCTTAGGAAAGGTATGAATCCGCGTCTTCTCCCCCAGCTATGGGTTAATTAATAACACTTGTATATCTAAATCATTGTTATCTCCCCACCCACCAAAAAATCCTTTTCACAATCTACAAATATTTTCTGATTTTAAATAATCGATAAATCGTTTAAAACGAATCAATTAAATTAAAATAAAACAAAAATTTCAGTTAGTTGATCACTTATACAAATGTCTGTAGTTAATATGCAGTGCTGCCCTAATTGGACTTTAGTTAAAAGCCAGACACACCAAAAATTTGAATTGAGTTCCTTCTCATTAGTCACGCTAGCTAGATTAGATCATTTTTTTTAACTCATTCTAAAAACGCAAACAGGGAAATTTTAAACTTACTCGCTATTTACTATTTTGTGTTCGTCTCGATTTACGACAACTGGAGCCGACGGTAATTATGCATCTATATAATCTACTAAAAGAAGCCGAAAGTCTCTAAATAAAGTATCGTTCGTTATTTCGCACCTGCAATAATTTTACAATGTTTTATACTGAACTATCATTTATAGAAAACTTCTTCATGACAGCAATTCCTTCTCTCTTAATTCCAATTCAATTATATAAGAGACTTAGTCTACCTTAAGGGTTCGTCACTGTTGGCCATGATAATTTTTTTCAACCTTTTTTTCACATTGAAAACAAGTTCTTCGTGATGTTTCACTGAACTGATGTATTTCTCCGGCAGATTCTCGACACTGTAAAACAGCCAGTTCTCAATACACGAGAAAGAGCTGGCGCTTGTAACAACAACATCGATGACATCACAAAAACATTGATGGACTTCGTCAAATGACGGTTCATATTTTGAAGAGGTTTTCACAGTATCTTCCACCTGCAAACACACATAAAAAAGAAATATAATCGTTTGAAAAGTGTAAAAACAAAAAACAAATTGCAAGCGAAAGGTATATTGATGATGATATTGCTCTATATTGACTGATTTGTTTTTTACGGTTTATCAACACTTTGCCGATTATTGAAAGCGAGAAAAAGTTTTTAGAGTGTAAGAACTTTTTGAAGATAATAACAATTTATCCATAGATAGTTGAAGAAGGGATAGATTCATGCCTTTCCAAAATATATTTGGACGTAAGTTTATATAACAAACCAGGCTGAAATTGAAACTCAGGTCTCCGATTTTCACTTTAGAAGATTTATCAATTACACCATCCACATGTACAAGCTTACAGTACCTGGTATTCTCAAACTGTCACCCATCTTTGTACTGATAAGACTTGATGTTGCTTAACTTTGATGATTGTGCAAGAACTGGTGCTTCAATGTGATCTGGAGGTAAGCTTGTTGCTTTATAACAAAGACAGCAAAGACATATTTAATTTCATAGATAGTTTTCATTTTAAAACAGCACATCTTTCTATTATTATTGCATTATTTAAGTGGTGTATTTTGAAATAAAATCATGGTTATATTGGTCCTGATTAGATGAATGCGTTATTAGAGTACAGTCTGGCATTGGCGCGCTGGTTTGAAATTCCAGACGAGGATGTTGCATGCACTTCTCGACATATAAACATTGGAAAGTTATGAATCCATATCTTCTCCCACCATCTAGAGGTTAATATCAAAACACACTGAGCTTTCTAGTTGTGGTTAGCATCTGTGGTACTATGACTACACACGGAGAAAAATATGTGGTTTCATTTCGATTTTAAGTGTTTCTGCTTAATAACCAGAAGATTGTTCTATTTAAATCTGGTTTTCTAAGCGGCATTTTTATATGATCGAAGGGAAACATGAAGTAAAGGAATGGATGAGGGTTTTTTCTTTTTTATTTTCTTTTTTTGAGATCAAGTGGTAAAAAACTGAAAATGGTGTATATCCTAGTGTTGGTCTATATTAAATGCCACGCTTGGGATTGAGGTTACTTCTGGTTTGCCCTTGGCGTGATATGTACTTGTCCGTTGATTGGTTTCGATGCCGGACTTTTGTATTGTTAATCACAATTCAGGATGAATACATGGGTGAGGAGTTGGTACGTAAAAGAGCTGAAATGTTAGACCATCATAAAAAAATTATCAAGTATTACCTACATACCCACCTACATATAATACGGGAAACATAGTTCGTGTTCTCATTTCCTGGCGTGGCATTTGTCTTTCATCTTGTTAGCTTGTGAGCGTGTATCACGAACTTTCCCAGGTTCAGTCCAACGAAATCAAGAATCGAAATGCAACATGGTAATCATTTGGCGTTCAGTGGATAGCTTGGATAAAGGTTGCGTCGTATGTTTACCCATCTAGGAAAAAAACAGCTCTGAATTCAAAACCAATTCTGCTAGAGGCTAGCAAGACCATTTAATAAAAAACCTACTTGCTACATAAACCACAGTAGCAACATCTAATGCGCCGAGGTTGTGGTCCTATACGCCGCGAAGAGACTACAGGACTTTCAGCAACTGGCCTTGATTTGTCTCTTAATCTTGTAAGGCTAACTTGTAAAATATTAGAAATTCTTGGAAATATAGAGCTGTTATTTTTATGGAAATCCTCATAAGTGTGTTTAGATAAAAATTCCTCTTCAAAATATATTTAGATCAAAGTGTTTAATACATGATA